>CM072066.1:16651056-17912571 GCA_036785405.1 Coenonympha arcania | reverse complement strand
CATAAAGATCCCATCGCTTTATTCCCTTCAATGTCCTAGAACAAATTAGGTACAGCAAAAGTAAAAATTACCAAATCGTAAAAGTAGAAATCTGGCGTTATCCGTAAGGAATTGTTGTCTTCCCCTTCCCAAGCCGTAAATGAAAATTTGAAATAAAAAAGCCCCTGAGCACTCTTGTCAGGGGACAACTGCTGTCATTTATAAAAAAAAAAAAAAAAAACCTAACCTAACCCAGTTGCTCGCCGAACGCCGTGGTGAGCGGACTTGTCGGTCCCTGGTCTCGGTCCCCGGTCTCGGTCCCCGGTCTCGGTCCCCGGTCTCGGTCCCCGGTCTCGGTCCCCCGGTCTCGGTCCCCGGTCTCGGTCCCCGGTCCCCGGTCCCCGGTCCCCGGTCTTGGACCCCGGTCTCGGTCGGTCTCGGTCCCCGGTCCCGGTCCCCGGTCCTCTTTTTGAGGTGTGTGGGAGGACTTGGTGAGAGTGCGGGTGGTCATCGGATTTCGGCTCTACTGTCTGAGCAGTGCGTCGAAAACGGAAGTAAAACAGTACTCCGACTTCCGCGGTCGGATGCTATCCAAGTGTCGATCCGCGGGAAGTGTATAGAGTGAAGTGTCTGTGTCTTCGAGCTTCCAATCCAGTATTCATCTGGCTCCAGCAGCTGCGAGTCGCTGATCCCGCCGACAGTGCCGGGGTGTAAACGGACGGAAGAGGAGATCTGACCCCGGGGAGACCGGTTGCGGGAGATTGAAGTACGAAGATCTTGGACATTGATGCAGTAACTGCTAATCGTTGATCCCGACGACGGTGCCGGGGTGCAACAGACTGAGCAGAAGCTCTGACTCCGGTGAGGCCGGTCCCGGGAGATTTAAGTGTGAAGATCCCGGCCACTACTGCTGGTAACTGAACAATTTATTGACTTTTTAGCTACGTTAATATTAATAAGTCTCTGAGTTGTAAATATATTATAGTATTAAGTTAATAGTTGATATCCTTATAATTGCGTATTATATTCGTTAGCTAGTTGCCCAATAGCGTTTAATCGAAACTTGTCTCGGTGAATCATGTCCTCCTCGTCGACTGGTAGTATTGGCAGCAGGACGGCGGCGAAACCATGCTCGCCAGCCAAACAAATTAAAAGGTTGGCATCGGCTGTGCGGAAGGTTAATCGGAAATCCCCGAAACGGCCCCGTGCTGCAAAGGCTGAGAATGTGATGGGCCACGAGAAGGATGAGAAATCGACCACGCAGTCGACTGCCCCGACCAAAGGAAATGCGGGTGGTAGTAACACCGACAGCGAGTACGCCAGCGCACCAAGTACACCGGGACTTATCTCCGGAGTGGAGTCGCTGGCTCGCACTCGCCGAAGTAGTGAAGGCGACATGGTGGCCACATCCACGCCGGAGATGAGGCCGCGCAACGAGCCGGTCAACCCCAAGCCACGCTCAGAGTCCTCATTGCTCCGGATCAGAGCTCAGTTGAGAGCGGCGGCGGAAGTTGGGATGGAACATAGTGTGAGGCACGCCGAAGAACCGAGGCAGGAGGAGGGAGAGGGGGAGTCTTCCTTCATGTCCGATGTCTCGACTGTGGGAATGGGAGCTCTCCACGACTTGCCACGCCTCGCAAACGCTCTTCTCCAGAAAACAAAGACAAGACTGGAGGAGAGTAGGAACATGAATCGCGAAATAAGGGAGGACGTGTGCAGCGGGTTGCATGGCCTCCATGAATTGATTTTGCGCCTCTCCGACTCGCGCAACCGCCACATAGCCGACAAGGAGAAAATGAGAGCTGGTTACGAGAGACGCATAAGCCTGATTGAGGCAAAGTATGGGGCCTCGCTTACTGAGCTTGACAAGCGCCATGTTGAACTTATATCTGAAACAAAGCGCAAAGTGGAACAAACTTTTAACGAGGCGGAGGCTGTTAGGTACTTAATGTATGAACTGGAAACACAGGTCAAAGATCTTAAAGCGGCGATCGATCCGAAAACGTCTCCTGCAAATCTGGAACTGCGAAGGGTTCAAGAAGACATAGCAGCACTTAGGCTGGAGGTGGGGACCCTGAACGTCACCTTGGAGGAGAGCAAGATCCAGAGACCTAAGACAGCAGAGGCATCGCAAGCAGAGCCGCGGAACGTAATTAATTACGACCAAGAGTTGATAGGCGAGGACGGATCACAAGTCCCCGTCAAGGATAAGACCTATGCGGGGGTTGTGTTGTCCCAGAGGCAAGGAACACCTGCGGGACCTCGCTACATGGCACAGGCACAAACCCAGCATCAGCGTCAGGGAGGGGCTACATACGCCCAGATGACTCAACCCAAACACGGCATCATGTTAGAATCCGTGGACCCAAGACATACGAGCGAAGACATCCTCAGAGATGTCAAAGCGAAAGTAGATGTTATAGATCTGGGCATAGGGGTAAATAAAGTGGCGAAGATAAGTGGCGCCCGGGTAGTCATAAATTGCGACACGGAGACAGACAAAGCAAAGCTCAGAAAAGCTATTAGAGAGAAAAGCCAGGACCTAACTATCAAAGACATGAAAAATAAGAAACCGCTGCTCAGATTAATCGGGGTAGTGGCGGACATTGAGAATTCGAAAGTAGAAGAGGCCATAAAAAATCAGAATAAGGGACTGCTGGCTGGGATCCCGGAGGAAGAAAAAGTGGTAAGAGTAATGCGTAAAACGAAGGGCCGGATAAGCCTCCTGAATAACATCATAATTGAGACGAGCCCAGTAATGTGGAAACGGATGCAGAACCAGAAGGTAAGAATTGGCTATCAGGTGGTTACGGTGGTAGACCAAACGCCGCTAATGCAATGTTACAAATGCATGGGATTTAGCCACAGGGCACACGAATGTAAGGGTAAGGCAAAATGCGGGCATTGCGCAGGGGAACACGAAACCCGGCAATGCAATAGCAGAGGCATGCCCCCGAGCTGTACTAACTGCGCAGCCCAGGGAAACCGAAGCACAGATCACCCAGCATATAGTTCCAACTGCCCTGAATGGGTGAAATGGGACAGACTGGCCCGAGCTTCGGTATCTTACTGCTAAGGGCAACCAGGACGAACTAAATGGTGTTACAAACAACAACCCGGATGGTAGTACGGATCGGACGCAAGTTGATGACCAAATTAGTCCGAGGATCCACACCAAGCTCTCAATGGTAAGCGTAAATCTGGGAAGAGGCTACATGGCACAGAAAGAGCTACTGAGAGAGGCAATCAGGCAGAAGATACCAATTTTGATTACACAGGAGCCATACGTGGGGGCGAACGCCAGTGTCTCTGCGAACTACAGAATCATCCAGCAAGTGACGCAAAATAAAAGCAAGCCGGTAAAGTCTGCAATCTTCGTATTGGACAGTAATATCCGGGTAATAGAAAATAGTGATTATATTAATGAAAATATTGTGTCATGTGTACTTAAAATGGGGGACAGGTCTTTTGGGTTAATGGGTGTATACTTAGAAAAGGATAGAGACATTGTCCAAGATCTGTCATTGATCGAGGAGTTTGTCGGTGGTCTCAATACTGACGATATAATTATTACCGGAGACTTTAACGCAAAAAGTCAATGGTGGGGCTGTGAGGCGGAAGATGACAGGGGGTCAAAAATAGTGGAATCCCTAGCCCGCCTAAACATGCATGTTGTCAATGAGGGTAAGACGCCCACTTTTTACGCGGTACGGAACAACCGACCGTGCACCAGTATCGTGGATCTTACTCTCAGTACCACCAGTTTGCTACATCGAGTAGCTAATTGGAGAGTGGATACGGATCTGGTGCTGACCTCGGATCACAGAGCTATCCGGTTTGACATCGAGCTAAATGGGCAAATTAGCGGAGACGTAATCAGACAATCAACACGTAAATACAATACCTCTAAGGCAGACTGGGCGGCCTTTGCGACCAAACTCACAGAAAATCTTAAATCCAGAGGATTAACGGCTGAAGCCATTAATGCAATCGACAACCACGAAGACATCGAGGAAGCAGTCGTCAAATTCGTCAGAGGTATTACTGAAGCCTGTGACAGCACAATTGCTAATATTTCCAAAAAGGTGAACACTGGTAAGTCAGAGTGGTGGACCAAGGAACTATCTCTCGCCAAGAAGGAGGTCATAAGAAAACGGAACAGGATTCGGAAGGCTAACCCACAAAGAAGACCATTCGTGGTAAATGATTATCTTAAAGAACTGGCAGCATATAAGGTCCTGATTCTGAGCAGCATAACCTCCAGTTGGAAGCAGTTCTGTGAAAGGGAGGACCGAGAGTCTTTCTGGGACGGTATCTACAGAATTATACGGAAGAAGACAAAAGTAGAAGGAGAACGTCTGTTGCGATCACCAACAAGCCAGCGGATTATGTCACCGAAAGAATCGGCTGAACTGTTAGCACAGACATTTTACCCGCATGACGATCCTACTACGGATACAGCCGGACAAAGAGAATTAAGGAACTCAGTAGAAGAAGAACTAGGAAAACTCGACAATACCCCAGCAGTTCCTTTCACCAGGGATGAACTCGAGACGGTGTTAACCAACATGAGCCCCAAAAAAGCGCCTGGCGAGGATGGACTGACTGCGGACATATGCACTAGAGTCTTCCAAGCACATCCGGATGTACTATTGAGCTTATACAACAAATGCCTGGAAAAGGCCTACTTTCCCCAGGTATGGAAAGCAGCTACCATAAAAGTCATTCCCAAGCCGCAAAAGGAGGACTACTCTGTACCAAAGGCATACCGTCCCATCGGTCTTCTCCCTATACTAGGAAAGACCTTGGAGAAGATGTTCGCTAATCGAGTAGCATGGCGACTAGGAAGCAGTAAGGCTCTCAGCCCTCGCCAGTATGGGTTTACTCCGCAAAGGAGCACAGAGGATGCTCTTTACGACGCGGTGGAGGTAATTGAAGCCGCAGTACTGGGAAGGGAAATAGCAGTAGCGGTCTCTTTGGATATTGAAGGGGCGTTCGATAACGCGTGGTGGCCAGCCATATTGCGCCAACTTATCCGCAAGCAACTGGACACCTCCCTTATAAAGCTGGCGAAAAGTTATTTATCATCTCGCAGAGTTACAGTCAGGTATTCTGGAGAGCAAATCATAAGAGAAACTAATAAAGGGTGCATTCAAGGATCCACTTGTGGCCCGCTTTTATGGAACGTTATGATGGACACAATATTCCAAGAAACACTTCCGACGGGGGTACACATCCAAGCTTTCGCCGATGACATCTTACTAATTATAATCGGCAAAAGCGGGGAAGAGGTTGAAGAAAAAACCAATAGGACTCTTGAGATCGTGGCCAATTGGGGCAACAAAAATAAGCTAAGGTTTGCGCCCCATAAAACCCAAGTAACTCTATACACCAGGAAACTACGGTATTACAAACCAAGAGTTGTTATGTGTAATGTGGAGATCCCCCGGATGGATAGCATAAAGATCTTGGGCCTAACGATAGATAAAAATCTGAACTTTGTGGAACACATCCGAGAGATAACTGGCAAGGCAATCAACATTTATAAGGGAGTGTCCAGAACGGCGAGAGCACATTGGGGCCTGAACCCGGATATTATCCGCACAATTTATAGGGCCGTTATTGAACCCATCATTTTGTACGCGGCAAACGTCTGGGCGGCAAGGGCAAACACCGTCCAAATCAAGACCAAACTGGACCGCATAACAAGAATATTCGCCATCATGATGATCAAAGGACATAGAACAGTATCCTTTCCGGCAAGCACAATTTTGGCAGGAATATTACCCCTGGACCTACGTGCCGTGGAACGAAGACAGTTGTATGTTGTGGTGAGAAGGGCAGTACAGCTGGATCAACTGCCCGGGAGGAAACCTGAACTGCCCGCTAGCCCTTTCGACCTGCCGCACCCAGCACTTCGAACGAGAATAAAATATGGACTGGTCGAAGACCTCGACACACTGAATACGTTGCAGCAGGAAGCACTTCCTGAGATTTACACGGATGGCAGCAAAATAGAAGGGAAGGTCGGGGCGGCCATCACATGTAGAATCGAAGGAAGGGAAGTGTTAAGCAAGAAACTGTCCCTTGCGAGATACTGTTCAGTGTACCAGGCTGAGGCGGTGGCCATGAGAGAAGCTGTCAAGATAATGGCTAAAGACCTAAGATTCAGGAGGGCTATGATCCTATCGGACTCCAGATCAGTGCTGGAGAGCCTTGAGAGCTCATCCGCCCTCCACCCTATCATTGCGGAAATAAGAACGGTGATCGGAGAACTGTCCGCAATGGGGGGAGAGGTCAAGTTATTTTGGATACGAGCTCATGTTGGAATTCCTGGTAATGAAAGAGCGGATGAGCTTGCAAAAGAAGCGGCATTGAAGCTTAAAAAGGCTCCTATATATGACGGTTTCCCTGTCTCATTCGCCAAACACCTTATCAGGGAAGGCACCCTGGCAACATGGCAAAACAGGTACACGACGGAGACCGGTGGTGCGACCACCAGAAGATACTTAAAGGAGGTCAGAGCAGCTCATAAGATTGTAGGTACAATAAAATTTGACAACATAATGGCGCAACTGCTCACGGGTCACGGCGGATTCAAAGAATACCTCTACAGATTCAAGTTAGCGCCGGATCCCTTCTGCAGCTGCGACGGCGTCAGCCACCAAACGGTGGAACATATAATTACAGACTGCCCGCGGTATAACATTCGTCGGTACGAATGTGAATGCAGGATGGACCTGGCGCTGACACAGGAAAGTCTGCACTTAGCCTTTGGAGATGCGGGTCGCCGGGACACTTTCCTCGATTTCGCTATAAAGATAGTGAGAAGGGTGGTCAAGGAGAATGGCTCCACCATAACATAGAGCGGATGAGGATAGGTAGGTTGGTAACTCTGCAATGTAAACCAATTTGTGTAAATAGCTTTATCTGTTTAGTGAGGTTGGGTAGATTATAAGTTCTCTCTTCTGGTCCCTGGCCTGCGGCCTGCGGCCCGCGGTCCAGGGGCCGGGGTCCTCGGTCCGCGGTCCGTGGTCCTCGGTCCTCGGTCCTCGGTCCTCGGTCCGCGGTCCTCGGTCCTCGGTCCCCGATCCGTGGTCCTCGGTCCTCGGTCCGCGGTCCTCGGTCCGCGGTCCTCGGTCCTCGGTCCGCGGTCCTCGGTCCGCGGTCCTCGGTCCTCGGTCCTCGGTCCGCGGTCCTCGGTCCACGGTCCTCGGTCCGCGGTCCTCGGTCCTCGGTCCGCGGTTCTCGGTCCTCGGTCCGCGGTCCGCGGTCCTCGGTCCTCGGGCCCTGGGGTCAAGAAACCAATGTATGTAAATAACTTTGTATTTGTTTAGTGAGGTTGATAAGATGTGTACGTAAATAACTTTGTATTTGTTTAGTGAGGTTGATAAGATGTGTAAATTTAGGATAGTAGAATAGATATAATAGTGATGAGATAGAAAAAAAAAGATGTGTGATGAAAAAAGAGATGTGCATCAAGTAGGATAGGGTAGTTTTGGTGTGCAGCTCCAACACGGGATGCGTAAATGCATTTCCCACCAGCGGGATATATAAAAAAAAAAAAAAAAAAAACCCTAACCTAACCTAACCTAACCTAACCTAACCTAACCTAACCTAACCTAACCTAACCTAACCTACTGACACTGACACCACATTTACGGTGCCCCCCACCCCGGACTGGGAGCCAAGCTTGACGAGCACTCTCGGCTTCTCCTGGAGAGTAACGAGAGGATGAAGGCTCTCCAGGAACAGCTCACAAAGTGCAGCAGGGCGACCGAGGAGCAGCAGCGCAGTTACGCAATAGTAACCGCCGCGAAGCCGCAGCAGCCCTCGAGGCCTACAGCATTGCACTCAGTGGTCGTCACCTCCAGGGACGAGAAGGAGACGGGGGAGGAGGTCCTCGGAAGGGTGAGGCGGACCATAGACGCCAAGGAAGGTTGGATTAAGGTCGACCGGGTCCGGAAGGCCAGGGACCGCAAGGTAGTCATGGGTTTCGGCACTGCCGAGGAGAAGGCTAAAGCTAAGGATAGGCTAACGAAGGAAGGAACGGGCCTCGTGGTCGAGGACGTCAAAAATAGAGACCCGCTTCTGGTCCTCAGGGGTGTCTTGGCCGCAAACACCGACGATGACATCATCAAGGCACTGAGGAACCAGAACCGGGACCTCTTTGACGGCCTCGGCCCCGAGGAAGACCGCCTACTGGTGAAATACCGCAGAAGAGCGAGGAACCCGCACGTGGCCAACGTTGTCCTTAGTGCGTCGCCTACCCTCTGGGCGAGGATAACCGGCGTGGGCTCCGTCCACGTCGACCTGCAGAGGGTGCGAGCGGAGGACCAGTCTCCACTGGTCCAATGCACACGATGCCTAGGATTTGGCCACGGGCGCAAGTACTGTAAAGATCCAGCGGACCTCTGCAGTCACTGCGGCGGGCCGCACCTCAAGGCTAAGTGCGCGGATTGGCTGGCGGGGTCCCCGCCTTCCTGCCGGAACTGTCGTCGAGCGAAGTTCGATCATGTCGAACATAACGCCTTCAGCGACGACTGTCCCGTCAGGAAAAGGTGGGATGGCCTCGCCCGTCAATCCGTAGCGTATTGCTAAGGGCGCGCCGGCGGACGCAGCGGCTCTTAAAATCTTCCAGTCAAACCTCCAGCGCAGTAAGTTGGCATACTCCGAGCTGCTGATCGAAGCCTCCAACCAGCGTGCGCGGGTTGCACTGGTACAGGAGCCATACGTCGGTGGTGAGGGCTGTGTGTCGGGTAGGAGTGGGATCAGAGTCTTCCAATGTGTGGACCGTGGAGGTGGGACTGTGAAGGCCGCGATCATAGTTTTTGACGCGGACCTTCACATTACACAGTTCCCGAAACTCACCACGAACAACATCTCAGTGGTGGGGATCCGTGTCCGCAATTGGGAAATCATCCTGGTCTCATTTTACTTTGAGCCTGACCTGCCGATGGACTCGTACCTGGCACACCTGCGCCGGGTGCAGCGCGAGACAGGAGCTCGGAGTATTGTTATTGGAGGTGACTCCAATGCCAAATGCATATGGTGGGGAAGCCCCGTGACAGATCGCCGAGGTGAAGAAGTCCACGGGGCACTGGAAGATCTCGGACTGTGCCTCCTGAACCGAGGGGAAACCCCTACCTTCGACACTATCCGGGGCGGCGTAAGGTACAGCAGTTATGTTGACATAACTGCAGTGTCACAGGACCTTCTTGGCTTGGTGGACGACTGGCGCGTGCGCGAAGACCTGACCAGCTCGGACCACAACGGCATATCCTTCACATTAAAGGCAAGGCACATCAATAAAAATCACATAAAACATACAACTCGGGTCTACTTTACCAAAAAGGCAAATTGGGCTCAGTTTCGTGTGAAACTGGGTCAAATTTTCATAAGAGAAAATTTCTCATTAGACTTTATAAAAAATTTAGAAATAGGCCCACAATTAGATCATGCAGTTTCCAAATTTAATGAAATCATTGCCGAAGCATGTGCCTTGTCTATTCCACCTATCAAGCGGAAAGATGTGCTGAATATGCCATGGTGGAACGAGGGGTTGGCAGTGCTCAAGCGCGAGGTGGCCACCAAGAAAAGTAGGATTCGGTGTGCAGCTCCGGTTAGGCGTCAGAAGGTAGTTGGGGAGTACCTCGAGGCGAAGGAGCGGTACGAGACCGAGGTGAGGCACGCGCAAACACGCAGCTGGGTCGCCTTCTGCGAGCGCCAGGATGGGGAATCAGTATGGGGGGGTATTTACAGAGTCCTCGGCAGGACATCCAGAAGAGACGAAGATCCACCGCTGGTTGTAAATGACACGGAGCTCGACGCCAAGGGCTCGGTAAGGCTTATGGCCGAAACCTTCTACCCGGAGGACTCCGAGGAGGATGACTCCGAGGAGCACCGAAGGGTGAGGGAACAAGCCGAGCACTCTGGCGCTGAAACTTCTTCGGATGTGGCGGACCCGCCTTTCACTCCTTTGGAGCTGAAGATGGCCTGCCGGTCCTTCAATCCGAAGAAAGCTCCAGGCGCGGACGGCTTTACCGCCGATATATGCTTGCACGCGATAGAGTACGACCCCGATCTCTCGCTGGCTCTCTTTAACAGGTGCCTCGAGCTTCGGCATTTTCCCCGGCCCTGGAAGGAGGCAACAGTGATCTTCCTTCGGAAGCCGGGGAAGACCACTTATACGACCCCACGGTCGTATCGACCGATAGGTCTCCTCCCGGTGCTCGGGAAGATGCTGGAGAAAATGCTTGTCGCCAGGCTTAAGCACCATATAGCGCCCAGGCTCAGTATCCGCCAGTTTGGCTTCATGCCCCAGCGGAGCACCGAGGACGCCCTCTATACTCTGGTAGAGCACATTCGAGATAGGTTAAAAAATAAAAAACTACTAACCCTAATATCCCTAGATATAGAGGGCGCCTTCGACAACGCTTGGTGGCCTCGCATCAAGGTCAGGCTGGCGGAAGAACGAGTGCCCATTAACATCAGGAGACTCTTGGGCAGCTACCTGAGCGGCAGGCATGTGAGGACACGGTATTGTGGAGAGGAGCACGTAAGGGAAACCGGGAAGGGTTGCGTGCAGGGGTCTATCGGTGGGCCGATATTGTGGAACCTCTTACTAGATCCACTGCTTCGTGGGTTGGAGGCTAAAGATTACTATGTGCAGGCATTCGCAGACGATGTGGTGCTGGTCTTTGAGGGTGAGACGGCTCATGAGGTCGAATGCCGTGCTAATGCCACCCTCGGGCATGTGAGGGAGTGGGGAGTCCTCAACAAGCTGTAGTTTGCGCCGCACAAGACCAGTGCTATGGTTATTACGCGCAAACTAAAGTATGACACCCCACGCCTCCACATGGGCGGGGTCGACATTGGCATGGTTGGAGAAATCAAGTTACTGGGGGTCGTCCTAGACCAACGCCTTACCTTCAACACGCACGTCGCGAATGCTTGTAAAAAAGCACTTGCTTTTTATGCCCAGCTTTCGAGAGCCGCGAAGGCGAGCTGGGGCCTCCACCCCGAAGTTATCCGCGTCATTTACAGAGCGGTGGTTGAGCCTGTGATACTGTACGCGGCTGCCGTTTGGGCGCCGGCCGTGGATAAGCTTGGTGTTCGTAAGCAGCTGAACGTGGTCCAGCGGGGCTTTGCGCAGAAGCTGTGCAGGGCATACCGCACCACCTCCCTGAATTCAGCACTGTTACTCGCTGGGATACTCCCTCTCGACCTGCGCGTCCGCGAAGCCGCGGCGCTGTACGGCGCGAGGAGGGGGGTGCCCCAGCCTGAGATAGGGGATCGGGAGGTGGAACGGATGTCCTCAGCTCTGAGGTCTCCGCATCCCGCTCAGTATATCGACCTGGACTTCAAGTGCCTGGTGGACCAGGAACAACTCACGGCTAATAACGACCATGATGTTAATATCTATACGGACGGCAGCAAGATTGAGGGCAAGGTGGGGGCGGCGTTGTCCGTATGGACTGGCGCCGCTGAAACCAAAACCCTCAAGCTTGCTCTGCCGTCGTTTTGTACGGTCTACCAGGCGGAACTCCTGGCGATATGCAGGGCGGCGCGGATGGCCGCAGATAACTCGGCCAGATCAGTTGGGATCTATTCCGACTCCCTGTCGGCATTGCAAACAACAACAAACCCAGTAGCCCTTCATCCCCTGGCCGTTGAGGCGCGGGGCCACCTGCGAAGGGCATGTTTGTCCTGTGTCAACAGGACAAACATGTAAGCTTGTTCTGGGTCAAAGCCCATGCGGGGCTAGAGGGGAATGAGCGTGCCGACCATCTGGCCAAGGAAGCTGCGCTAAAGTCTAAACGCGCCTTTGACTACGACAGCTGCCCGGTTTCGTTCGTCAAGCGGAGCATTCGCATGCGATCGCTTGAGGAATGGAACCAGCGATACCGGGCCGGTGAAACGGCTGGCGTCACCAGGGTCTTTTTCCCTGACGCGATAGCCGCGTACCGGATCATCGGTAAAATAAAGGTGGACAGATTTGTCACTCAGGTTTTGACGGGTCACGGTGGATTCTCGGAATACTTGCATCGTTTCAAGTGTAAGGAGAATCCGTCGTGCGTCTGCGATTCTGGGTGTTCTGAGTCTGTTCTCCACGTCCTCCTGGATTGCCCGGTCCATGACTACGATAGGCTCAAAATTGAAAATGTCATTGGATCAAAATTGGATATAAATTCGATCTCCGAAATTATTTATAGCAAAAACAGAGACTCGTTCCTGAAATACTGCGTTAAAATTTGTAAAATAGTAATAAATAGGAATAGAGTATAAGATTTATGTTGTTTAAATATAGTGTATTATAATTAAGTCAACATAAAATAAAATGTAATAGTAACTTAGGAACGTAGTTTTAAGTAGTTTTAAGAAATCGCTATAAAAACTTTGTTTAATATTAAACAATAGTGTAAAATAAACAATTTAAGTATCCATAGTGTGTAAGCGAGCCTATTGTAGTAAGTAAAATAAAATTTTGTAATTAAGACTATATTGTGAAGTAGTTCGTAAAAGTAATGTGAAAATTTTTAATAAAAGACTTAATTTCGTCTCCCCCCTTATTGTCCCCGAAAATATTAAAATAAAAGAAATAGGTACACATAAAAAGCCTTAAGCCCTAGTGGGAAAAACACCCAAAAAGTGTGAATGCAGAAGTATGTAAGAAGAAATTGGTATGCAGAATGAATGTGCGAGAGGAATACATGCGAGAACTGGAATGAAAGGGTAGTTAAATATTAAAATTGTAAACACAGACTCCTTCAGTCGTTGGAGGTCCTAGAAAAAAAAAAAAAAAAAAAAAAACCTAACCTAACCTAACCTAACCTAACCTAACCTAACCTAACCTAACCTAACCTAACCTAACCTAACCTAACCTAACCAAAAAAAAAAGGAGAAAACACACAAAGATGAAAAACATTAAGGAACATTAAGGATGGTGGGTTTAGTTTTAAATGGGTACTCTAATATTGTATTGTATATACATCTAAGGCGAATTGAGTAGGCGAGCAACTAAATCGGTTCAATTTTATAGCATTATGTATAGTCAGATTAAAGGATGTCACAAAATACGAAGTGACAGAATAGGTAGGACCGCTGGTGGTTTTTAGTGGGTAGTCCGGGTATCGTCACATACCCGGGAGTCCCACATACCCGGGTTGGAGATGTGCATCAAGTAGGATAGGGTAGTTTTGGTGTGCAACTCCAACACGGGATGCGTAAATGCATTTCCCACCAGCGGTATACCGGTAGTCGATTCGGCATCTCTGCAGAGATCTCAACACAGCTCATGTCTCCACCGAATCGAAGGCCTTCTCATAGTCCACAAACGCTAAGCAAAGTGGCTGGTTATACTCTTCAGTCTTCTGTATAACCTGCCGCAGCGTATGAATGTGGTCTATGGTACTAAAGCCTTTTCGGAATCCTGCTTGTTCGGGAGGCTGGAAGTCGTCAAACCTATTACAGCCTGGCCACGGGGCATTCGCCGATGCGAATATTCGCGCGGTGCGAACGGCGAAGCGTCTAGCGACTGAAATAAATGCATAGCAATGTACTAATCAAGCCACGCGCAACGGCGACCGGCGAAGCGACCGGCGAAATGTACCGAGCGAACCGCGCCGGCGACTTGCGGCGCGGCGGGCGAACGAAACAAAGGCATGAATAAGTACGGCGCGAGCCACGGAGTTGAGCGATAGTCGCGGCGAATAGTGCAGTGAACAAACGAGTTTAGTTTTTTTCGCCGCGAAAAATGAACGCTGAGACTTTTATTGCTGAAATACTAGCTAGACCAGCTATTTGGAAGTCTGG
Source organism: Coenonympha arcania (assembly GCA_036785405.1). NCBI lineage: Eukaryota > Metazoa > Arthropoda > Insecta > Lepidoptera > Nymphalidae > Coenonympha > Coenonympha arcania. Next base: position 17,898,777 of record CM072066.1, on the reverse strand, counting down.
CCATCCACAGCTTAAACATGTAGTGAAGAGATTGTGGGAAGAATATTCATAAGTATTTAAATCGAAGATTTCAATACTCATTCTGGTATACTCAACAAATTTTTCTGGATATATTTTGTATTTCTCGTACTTCTTGTGGAATTCTCCATCTATACCCCGATTCTTATTCAAATCATGTATTCCACAATCTCTTCCAAATATTAGGTCTTGAACCAAAAAACTATTACTTTTTAAGCAATATTAAGATAATTTCGATAAAGACATTTTGCTGTCGGACTTCCTTACTGGTCGCGGCGGCGAACGTGACTGCCCGTGGCCTGCAAACGTTGCCGCGCGAATGGTCGCCTCGCCACACGCTTCGACGTTCGCACCGCCGATCCCCGTGGCCAGGCCGTTAGCGAGACGATTCGTAATGACCCTCGAGAACAGTTTGTAGACATGGCTCAGCAGCGAGATGGGTCTATAGTTCTTCAGCAAAGTGTTGTCCCCTTTTTTGAAGAACAGAACCACCACGCTCCTGTTCCACGCCTTGGGCGTTACTCCTTCGTGAATGACGGAATTGAACATTCGCTGAAAGACCTTCAAAATCGGTTTTCCACCCGCTTTCAACAGTTCAGCTGTGATTCCGTCATCTCCCGGCGCCTTGTTGTTCTTCAACTGCTTGAGAGCCATTCTAATCTCGTATAGGCTGACGTCCGGAATATCTTCGGTATAGTGCCGGGTTAGTTTGGCTCTAGGGTCTCTAGCCAAATCTTGGACAGGCTTCTGGACTGAGGTGTATAAGCTTCCGTAGAAATTTTCGACCTCCCTCAAGATCTCAGGTTTCGAGGAGATAAGACTGCCGTTATCGGTCTTCAGACGCGTCAGCTGACTCTTCCCGATAGACAGATCTCTGGCGAACACTTTCGAGCCCCTGTTCTGCTCTATGGTGTCTTTGATGCGCTCGGTATTGTGAGCACGTAGGTCGCGCGTTTGTAATTTCGAGATCTGTCTATTGATTCGCTGGTATTCAGATACGTCTACAGAAGACTGGAGTCTCATCTCGTTCCTCTCGTTCATGAGTTTGAGGGTCTGGTCTGAAAACTTTTTGGGTCTCTTAGGGCAGTAAGTTTTACAAAACTTAGACCCAACGGTACGGACTGCTTCCACCAGCCTGCCATTTAAATCGTCCACAGATACGCAATCCTCCAGGCAATCGAAGCGATTTTGAAGCTCGAGTTGGAAAGCCTCGGGGTTTTGGATAAGCACAGCAGTGGAGCGGAGCGTTGACTTCACCAGTCGAGCTCTTTCCAGCTTTATATTGATATTCAATACAGTGTTGAGTGTACGCTTCTACAATATGATCCCGAAGTCTGTTTTGGACTTACCTTTACACAGGTTTAAAGTCATTGTCAAAAAAATCTAATAAGTCGGGGTTACTATACTATTGAAGAATTTTTTAATGACAAGAATTGTTGGAATGATAGGGATATATTTCCATCTCTTCACGAGATATCTTAAAAATTATGTATTAATTATTGATATTATTTAAGAAATTGTATATATCGGCGCAAGAGCCGATGATTGACAGTAATAATGTTGACTCGAATTGATTTTTCTATTTTTAGTTGTCATTTAGATGATTACAAATCATTTAAAAGATAGCTGATAGAAATTGATAATGTTTTGAGTTATCCTTTAGATGATTAAAAATGATCTAAACGATAGCTGGTAGATCAAAAATAAAGGTAAAGGTTTTTAAGGTAATTGGTAAATGGTAATGGTAATAAAAATAAAACCTTGAATTCTTAAAAAATCTCACAAACCAATCAAAAATCATATTTAATTTTTTTTTTTAAATATAGACAAACAACCTATACCAACCTCTCATGAACCAAACGAATGACTGTTTGACCTCAACAAAACATGTTTCGACTTCAACCAGACATGTTTCGACCTGCACCCTCACGACCAAATTATTGCAACATACCTATCTTACCAAATCTGATACTAATTACCATATTTTGACCTAAACTTGATGCACCTAACCACAAATACAAACATCAAGGATACATAAACAGAAATAATTTTGACACACACAAATTAATCTTTATTCAACATCCGATATTCAAAAATTATAATTGAAACTTGCAGAGACGATTCTCTACATTTCGTTAATATTATCTTAACCTGTAGGTACGACTTCATCTGCTGAAAGTATAGGTCCCTCTCTCATCCCCAGCTACTCCACCATGTCGTGAAGTCACCTCAGATCACATAAATGAATCTGCTTCGCTTTATTGAATATGACTTATGTTTGCTCACTAATCCAAGGTGCCTTCACGAAGATGAATTAATATAATTAACTTACATGAGATTATACCCCATGAAATGAAGTCGCACCCTTTATTCTTATCCTGAACACCACAGCCCCTCGTCTCTGCAGTTTCTTTCATGAGCAGCTCAGGCCACCCAAATGAAGATATATCTCGGAGTCCTGTATAAGAAAACAAAATATGATATTGTTGAACAATACCTCCAAGTACTCAACCTCAGCTTCTATGATATTCATCCTTCCTGAGCCTTGTGTTTATACATTATGTTCCTATACACAGTGAACTGATGAATCTACCCACAAGTGAACATGTAGACCTATACTTGAAAACCTTTGGACATCATCTCATGTGTAAAGCTACCTCTCTACCACCTGGCTTAAGTTGTATGAAACATTGCAGTCTTGAGAACAGGTACAAGTATACATATTATGCAGAATTACCTTAAATCAACCTGACCAAACCAGATCAAACCCATCAGGCCCTCAGCCTCTCGGCCACAGTGTGCCAAGCCATTCACTCATTGCCGGAGTGATCATACCAGATTAATCCCATCAGGCCATCAGCCTCTCGGCCACAGTGTGCCAAGTCCCTTCACTCATTGCCGGAGTGTTCACATCCTGAGAGCAAATCATCACAACGTAACATGCGAGAGAAACTACGTAGCCGGCCACAAAGTACATGCTTAGAACCAAGGTTGAAATACTTAGCTTTGTCATAATTCTTCATTACGTGACACCAGAACGCCCATCCTGCCGACTTCCAACACCAGAAAATTTCAGTTACGCAGAAACTTGTAACGAGGAAGCAGCCATCTTTTCACCGCCCACACAGGAAAAAGAAAATTTTCTCCGAAGACATAGACTAGACCATAGTCAAGTGGCCACAGATAATGTATTACTAATGAAACTACTATAGATATAAGATTATTTAATTGTTAACATATTGGTCTTTGACAGTGTTGCCTGTTGTTAATATTATGTAATTAATTTATGTTTAAACGAATTCGCGAACGTCGCGACACAAGCGGCGCTGAACTTAAAAACCGCCGCAACGTATGGCGCCTGCCCAGTATCCTATGCAAAAAAGATGATCAGGGCGGAAACGCAAAACCAGTGGCAGCAGCGCTATGATGAGCAAACCACCGCTAGCACCACAAAATTTTTCTTGCCAGATGTTAAAAAAAGCTCATAAAATAATGGTGGCCACTGAAATAACTCCCATACTTACACAGATACTTAGTGGCCACGGTGGATTCCTTAAATATTTACATAGATTTAAGTTGAAAGAAAGCCCACTATGTAAGTGTGGCATGAATAAGGATGAGGAACCCATCCATTTGCTGGTGGAGTGCCCAAGATTCGATAGACAACGGCATGAATTTGTTAACAGATTTGACCTAGATCTAAATTCAAAAACGCTTAAAGACATATTTGGAATGAAACATTTTAGGCCAAAATTTATAGAATTTGCAACAAAAATTACAAAAATTATTTTAGAAGAAAACAAGTGATAAAATGAGCAATAGATCATGATGTTACCTAATATTGTTTAAAGAATATTGGCAATAACGCAGATATAGTGCTCATAATAATTTTAAAAATATGAAAATTCAGTCAGGTCATAAATCTAGGTATAGTTCAAATGAAATAAATGCCAGAAGATACATAGATAACGCGTATACAAGGAGACTTAAAAGAAGTAGACCTTATATGAATAATGTAACAAAATTAGGAATATAATATAAATGAATTATTGTAAAGGTAAGATAGAGAAAACTGTAAATAGATAAAGCGAAGTTAAAATAAGAAATATTGTAATGCAATGGTATTCGTATATAAAACAGAACAATAACAAGAAATAATAAAAAAGATTAATAGAAAAGAATAAAGCATAAAAAGGAATAAGAAACTAAACACACAGAACAATAAAGTCTCTTGTAACGTAAGGGGTATACAACAGAACAATAAAAAAAAAAAAACGTAACCTAACCTAACCTTTTATAAAAATAAATTATAAAATTAATACACACATTGTTCCCCCCTCCTAAATATCCCCATGTAAAGTAGTTTAAGTACACACGCAGAGCCTTCAGCTCTAAAGAGAATGACGATGTATGTGAGAAGTATGCTGAATGAAAGTGTAAGAAGCATAAATGCGAGAAATAGTATGAATGAGTTTGGCAATAATCCTCACACCCACTCGCTCGCACATACTAACACACACTCTCACTCATACACACAAGTAGTACATTTAACTGCAATTTGTCATGTCTTAAGACCATTAAATTATTATTTATTTATTTATTCAGTCTAAGACCCAGATATTTCATATGGGGTTTGATCTCTAGTCTCTACCCGCACACCCTGTATGGAGATGTGAGCCCTTCGAGGTGGACTTTTCCTAGCGCCGATATTCCGTAGGGCGAGGAGATGGGTATCTCCTACCCCTCCCCCAACACCACTCCTTTGGAAAGGTCTCCATTTTTGAGAAAAATTAAAATAATTAGAATTTCGGTGAAAGAGTCATTCCGTCGCGGAGGGGAGCGCAAGGGGAAAGGGTGGGGAGAAGTGGAGAGGATTATTCCCCCTCCCAAGCTAAAACTTTCGACGCGTAATTGTATGAACTATAGGTAAATACATTAAAACTCATTAACAGTTTTTGTATTTTGTATATTTTACACAAAAATATTTATTTAATTAAGTTAATGCTCAATACTAGCAATATTCTGGTTTACTTTTTAATGTACTAAAATAATATTATGAAACTGGGAAGCCGCGGCTGCCGTTCAGCCGAGCGCGTCCCGCAGCGCGCGGTGGTGCTGCAGGCGCAGCGCGCGCACGTCGCAGTGCCCCGCCAGCGCGCCGAGCACGCCGCACGTCGCGCGCGCGCTCTCCGCCAGCAGCGCGCCGCCGCTCAGCCGAGCGCGTCCCGCAGCGCGCGGTGGTGCTGCAGGCGCAGCGCGCGCACGTCGCAGTGCCCCGCCAGCGCGCCGAGCACGCCGCACGTCGCGCGCGCGCTCTCCGCCAGCAGCGCGCCGCCGCTCAGCCGAGCGCGTCCCGCAGCGCGCGGTGGTGCTGCAGGCGCAGCGCGCGCACGTCGCAGTGCCCCGCCAGCGCGCCGAGCACGCCGCACGTCGCGTGCGCGCTCTCCGCCAGCAGCGCGCCGCCGCCCGCGCGCGCGCGCACCTCGCTCTGCGTCTCCAGGCTCTCTGCGGGACACGACACAGATGAGTGAACGCGATCGAATCACGCGACGCTTCAATTCGTACAACGAGGCGTCATTTTATAAATCAATGACAGATGAATTGTAACACCGCCACCATCGGCAGGGTGCCTCACCGCACAGGGAGGGCCAGGGCAGCGCGGGCGGGCGCCAGCAGCGGCGGTCGAGCACGGTGACGCGCTGCGCGTGCGGCGCGCCGTGCTCCCGCCGCGGGCCCGTCGCGCTCGCGTCGCAGGCGGACACGAGCGCGCGGCCCTCGCAGCGCGCGCCGCACTCGTACGACACTTCGTAGCGCCAGCACGCGTAGTCGGTGGACTCTTCCACCACGCGCCACGCGCCGCTGCCGAACAATAATAATTATTAGTATGCTACGACGCGCGTGAAGGCCGCACGGCGCCGGCAGCGCGAGCACTGGCGAGTGCTGTACCTACATGTGCGTGTGGAGGCGCGGCTGGTTGGAGAAGTCGGCGAGGAAGTGCGCGAGCTGCGCGGGCGAATGCCGCGGGAAGTCGGCGCGCGTGTCGGCCGCGCGCCGCACCCGCAGCGCCGGCAGCGCGCACAGCGCCAGCAGCGCCAGCGCCGCGCGCACGCGTCCGCCGAGCACGCGCCGCGCGCCGCGCCACAGCGCGCTCATGGAGCCGCCTGTCTGCCGAGAACGGTAGGACAATAATTTTTTTTTAACAGGAAAACTGGCCAGTTGCACATTATTAGACACGAACACCAGACAAGAAATAGTACATTTCAATATAAGTGCGGAAAGTATGTCATTTCTTTACGAGTCTCGGTTTGTTGACACAAGCCGTAGGCGCGTGTCAACAATAGAGACGAGTGGAAATGACAATGCCGCACGTGCATTGAACGACATTTTTTAACACATTTGCGAAAATACATATAGTTGGGGCCAAGGCCAATTTACCATGAATACAGACCACTCACGCACAAAAAAAATAAACAATAAAGTGGACAAGAATTGTCTATGGTCAAGAAAAAAAAAAGCGCGGGAACGGTCGAAGAGAAAAGGCGCGTTTTTATAAACAAATTTTCAAGAAATTTATTAATATCGCTTATAGTGCACAAAAATTAGTAAAAATAGCATTCCGGTGGCCCCATAATGAGGGGCGCCAAGTTAAAACGTAAAAAAGAGTCGTCGCCGACTAATGAATCGGTGTCGTCTTCAAGTGACTTTGAAGATGATGATGAGAAGTACAAACCGTTCAGAATCCAGAACTATACTCGCAAATATTTAGACAACGGCCGTGCAGAGGAATACATAGTTTTCCTTTCATCTAATATTCCGGAAAAGGCTATTGGAGAACATGAAAAGCTCGCCATATCATCGGCTTTAAGACAGTATAGTGTTAATGGTGTGAAGTACTTAAAAACCATCAACAAGTACAAAATTGGAATCGTATTTGATTTAGCAATTAATGCTAACGTATTTTTAAATAATGACAAATACCACAAAAATGTCAACATGAAACCTAGTATTCCAGCTGCTTCGACGGAGATCACGGGTGTCATAAGGGGGGTTCCTCTTGAACTTTCCAACAAAAAGATTTTTTCACTATTGTCTTCAACAAATGTAATTCAAGTCAGACGACTTATGTCAAGGGTAACTATAAATGATAGAACCGAATACAAACCCACAGCACCAGTGGCTGTGACTTTTGCAGCGACCCAGCTACCGGACTATATTCATTTGGATTCATGGAGACACGAGGTGAGTCCTTTTATTCCTCCAGTCAAGCAGTGTCTGCAGTGTTTGAAGTATGGACACATTGCTAAATTTTGTAAAAACTCCGTGAAGTGCTCCATTTGCTCAGAAAATCACAATTTTAAAAATTGTTCGGTTGACAAAATAAATGCAAAATGTATTAATTGCAATGGGAATCATATGGCAGTATCAGGTGAATGTCCCATTAAAAAGCAGAAAATTAATGAAAATAAAATGAAGTCAAGATCTGTAACATATGCAGAATTATTTAATGAAAAATCTTTTCCTAAATTAACAACAAATGACCCTTACAAACAACTACAAAATGTATTAAAATCAGATATTTTTTTGAATTTACTTGTAGAATCGATTGTCAAAATTGTATCATCTAAAACAGACAATAACCCTATTAGTTCTAATAATGTGAAAAATATTCTTCTCGAAACGTTCAGTAAAAAAACTACCCAATTTAAAAAATAATGGATTATGTAAATATAGTTCAATGGAATGCTCAGAGCTTACTAAGTAATCGACATATTTTATCCCAGTTTCTTTATGAAAATGACATACATATTGCAATAATTTGTGAAACTTGGTTAAAACCTGAACATAGATTCAATATAAGAGGTTATAAAATTGAAAGAAAAGATATAGGTAGCCAACATAATGGTGTTGCGCTAATTATACATAACAGTATATCATATACAAAAATAGATACATATTGTGATAGTGATCATCAAAACATTTGTATTAGGATTAAACTTTATGATCAAGAAATTAGTATATTGAGTTTCTATAGTCCACCTCTTGCAAATTTTAATAAAAACACTTTAGACATGTTGATTAAAAATATTCCGAAGCCATTTATCCTTCGGGGTGATTTTAATGCCCATCATACTATTTGGGGTAGTAATAGTATAAACAGTAGAGGTAGAAATCTTCTAGATGTCATTGATGATAATAGCTTAGTTCTTCTTAATAATGGTAAGCCAACTACTGTTGGTTCTCTCACTTGGCGTCCCAATGTTTTAGATTTATCATTGGTTTCTCCATCTCTTGCATTGACATGCGATTGGTCATTACACGACGATCCTTTAGGAAGTTATCATTTACCTGCAATAATAAAATTACTTGTTGGTTGCAATAGTCATGGAAATTCAGACAAAGGTAATAACTTGCCATTGTTTCCCAATTACAAAAGTGTTAATTGGGATATATTTGAAAAAGAACTTGATTCTTTGTTGTGTAACTTTGTTATAGATTCCAATTCACCTTTAACTACATATAATAATTTTGTTAATTTATTACATTTAGCTGTTCAAAAATCAATTCCCCATTGCAAATCTCAAAATAGTAATAAAGTCCATAAAGGTCGTAAAAAAAAGTCATGTCTTCCTTGGTGGAATAACAAATGTACTATTGCAGTTCAGAATAGTAAACAGGCATACATAGTTTTTAAAATGGACCCAAGTCTTGATAATTACTTAAACTTCAAAAAATTGCAAGCATTTAAGAAATTAACATTAAAAAGAGAAAGAGAGAATAGTTGGGCTGAATTGTGTCATTCTTTCAATCGGAACACTCCAATGTCTTTGATATGGACTTTAATGAAAAAATTTAATAAAACATGTATATGTAAAAAAAAATTTAATAATAATAATGATTGGATCATGAATTTCTTAAATAAGTACACTCCAGACTATGTCAAATTCGAAGAACTTCATAATGCTGAAAATATTAATTCTTTCAATCATTTTCTAGTAAATCCCTTTACTGTAAAAGAGTTAAAAATGGCAGTGCATGGCAGGAGAGACACAGCATTTGGGTTAGATGGTGTAGCAATTCGCTATAAGAGGCCCATGCTACATTGGGAATTCAGATCTGATCTGACGATTAAACGATTTTCTCACTCGAAAATGCAAGACAATTACAATGCACTCGTACGTACCTTGAACTGCCTGAAGCTGCACACGATGATCTCCACCTGGTGCTGCAGGGAATTATGGGTTTTTATCGTTGAAAAAGGAGTTTTTTGGTGTTTTTTCACACACGGCGCGCGCGCGTTGACCGTTTTCTCGAGCGTTACACGAATTGAAGGTGGCGGTAAGTCGTTTTGTCATCGGTGACGTTGACACTTCTTCGAGGTTTGTACAGTACGAAATGCATGACAGCTGGTTAAGCTGCGTGTTGTCTATGCATTATGCCAGTTCGAAAATCGTCTATGGATGGCGGGAGTTTTGATCTGAATCCCTTTCCGTGCCGTAACGGAACATACCGCCCACCAAAATGCCTATGGTATTTTCTGGTTAAAAAATAAGAATATGAGTTAGAAGACAAACAAAAAAAAAAAAAATTGAACAAAATGTGGAAGTATGATTTATGGTAACGTGCTGATTAGTGAATAATGAATTACTTAAACTAAAGTTAATCTAATGTACTACTGAACTATGGTGATAAGTTAGGACGATGTTGACTATTCATCAATTGGTAGAGGACACAGTTTAACAAGGGGCCGTTGAATGCGATTGCTCGTGGCCGTTCTTAGTTCTGCGATCCGAACCACTCCATCAGGGCCAGGAATTAGATTTGTGACTCGAGCGAGTGGCCAGTGTAATGGGGTGCGATTTTCGTCTTTAATAATAACCATGGACCCAATCGTTAACGGTTTGGAATCTTTGGTCCATTTTGCGCGTTGTGTTAAAGAATTAAGGTATTCGTGTTTCCATCTGGACCAAAAATTCTGATGAAACGCTTGTAACAACTGCCACCGAGTAAGTCGGTTAGTATTTACATTAGTGAGATCTTCATCCGGGACAGCTGTCAAAGGTTCTAGTGTAAGGAAGTGTCCAGGTGTCAGAACGGAAAAGTCGTTGGGATCAGAGCTGACAGGATATAAAGGTCTTGAATTCAAGATGGCTTCGATTTGAGTAAAAAGTGTGGTAAGTTCTTCGAAGGTTAAGACCTGGTCACCCACTACACGATACAGGTGCGCTTTAGCAGCCTTTATTTGTATTTCCCATACCCCTCCGAAATGAGCAGCCGCTGGTGGATTAAATTTGAAGTCAATTCGTTCGGTGCTAGAAGCTTGGTTCATAAGCGCCAGTAGTTGATTTCGAGCACCGATGAAATTCGTCCCTTGATCAGAATGGATTACGTTGCATCGCCCACGCCTACTAATGAAGCGCCGCAGAGCAGCAATGAAGCCATCTGTTGATAATGTTGAAACGACTTCAAGATGTACCGCTTTAGTAGCTAAGCATATGAATAAGCATAAATATGCCTTATCAATTTTTGCACCGCGATGGAGACCAAGTTTAATGCGGAATGGCCCCCCAAAGTCTACACCGACTTCAGAGAATGCTTTCGCTTGATTGACGCGGTAGGATGGCAGATCGCTCATAAACGGTTGCAAAGGCTGAGGATTAGTTCGATAGCATTTTACGCATTTTGAAAGACAACTACGAATTGTGCGTTTCGATGAAATAACCCAAAATTGCTGTAGCAGCAGAAAATGAGTTGTGTTAATGCCGGGATGACAGTAATTACGATGAATAGAATTGATGATTAATGTTGTAAGGGGATGATCAGAAGGTAATAGTGCAGGATGTTTTTGCTCGTAACCTAATCCTGATCTCGATATTCTACCGCCCACCCTGATAACATCATGGTCATCTAGAAAAAGGTTAAGTTTCCGATACGGCTTAAGCAACGGTTTGTTAATTTTTAAGCTTGAAATCAGTTCTGAAAATACCTGACCTTGGACGTGTTTTACGATTTGTTTTAATGAATTACGTCGTTCAATATTATTAAGGGCATTGTTACGATTTAAATTTGACGGATTTCGTGAGTTGTGGATAAACCGATTGATGTACGTTACAACATTAACGAGTTTCTGCAGGGAAGAGTGTCGTTTGAGAAGATCATCAAACATCGACAATTCGTTTTGGTTATTATCCTGTTTTTGGTTGGATACTAAAGCCACAGCCTTACGTGATTCCGTGTTGATGATTGTTTCCTCATCTGTGGAAATCTGACCTACGCTGGAAGGCCACATATCGTGATTTTCAGACAACCATTTAGGCCCCGCCCACCATAAGGAGTGTTACGGCCCCTTGCCTGTCCAGACGAGGGCTGAGTTCCCGGGCCCATAGAGGAACGAGCCCGGACAGGTCGAGGGGGGACCGACTAGTGAGACTACAGTGATCAGTACGGATGACGGTATCCAATCCGAGTCGGATAGTAATATCCGAGTCTCACTAGCCGATCAGTGGAAATAACAGGCGGCTTTTACTAGCACTACTACGGCAATCGTCAACTCGGGCAGCGACAGCCTTCGACATAGACAAGGAAAATAGAAGGTCACTAACCTGGTTGATGCATGCGACGATACTCGATGCGACGCCCCCTGTAGTGGATGTGGGACAGTATATGACGTGAAAGTGTAAAGGGGTGTGTAGGTGTGTGTGTGGGGCTTGCAACCGTAGGTCCTCTGCACCAATCAGCTCCCAGACACGTCAAACACGAACACAGCTCCAATCGTTCGTTCGCCTCCTATGAGTGGAGTGCTCAATGCAGCAGCACAGTGGGTCGCAACCCGCAACAATGAACGCGACGGTCAAAATATGTCGAACGTTCAGGCTGGCTTCAACTCCCACAAACACTCAAGCGAATAAAATAAAGTACGTGGTTCACGACACACAAGGTCAGCGGTCAATGACAGCGCGGTCTACAATTACTTAACTACCGCGAACTTTATCGCCGCTAAACGCAGCTGGGCACGCGTGTTACTAGGTAGATCCGGCGAGCGTAGCGAACTCACAAAGGCCGGCACAACAACTAGTCAATGTCCCAAACACGCGTGCAATGTCCAAAAAACCCAGCGATATCACAGCGCAAGTCGAAGCGGTCCCCAAACAATCAGGTCCGGGGAGACAAAACCGCGGCGCGAAAAACGACTCAGGCGCCTCAAAAAACGGACGTCCCGTTGCGCAAATATTCGGTGACTACACACCCGCGCAAATATAAACGTGGCTACTCAAACGTAGTAATTTACGTCTCGCGACTACGCGTTTCAAAGACGACACGTGATCAAAATTACGTCAGCCACGCGCGGAGAACCGCTAAGTTTGTCGGTCGACAGCAGACTGGGTCCACAAGATGAGTTCACGAATACGCACAAAAGGTCGCGCCCCCACAAAAACTGTCGATAAGAATTGACGCGGTCCCAAAACGCACGTTTCTTGGGGTACAAACCGCCGGGGCAAAAGGGCGCCGCAAAAAACCCAGCCGCACGCACGGCTGTTGCTAGCTGACTCCGATTCGTACTGTGCGCGCCCCGCAATCGCCGCGTCATTGCAGGCACAAAAAAAAAACTCTCGTAACCGAGGCGTGAGCGGGACACGCAGATAAGCGCCTCTGCGGGTTAGCGAGGGAGCGCACTATTCAATGCAAACAAAAGACTCGGCGCGCGCGCCAGCTACCCTGGCGTAAACAATCCCCCGCTCCGAATCTAAGAATGTAGATTCGCTAATCAATAGGCCGTTGGGACAACGTGGCCACGGCACGTTGCAATACTGAGTCCCCTACAAATACCTTGGCCACCCGCGGAACGCCATCCGATCCAAATAACAGTTTAACAATGCGTCCACGACGCAAATAGTGGGAGTAGATTAGATTCTTTAAGCATAACAAGATCTCCCATTCTAGACATGACGGTGCCTACACAGTGCTTGCTCTCAACAATGAGGTCGACGACCTCCTTCAAATAACGATTGGTTCCCTTATAATTAGTCCCGCAGTCGGTCCGAACCAAATCGGGTAGGCCGCGACGGCTCACGAGGCGGCCCAGAGTGGCCACGAACGCCTCCGTGCTGAGGGCACTGACAAGTCCCAAGCGGACTGCCTTGGTTGCAAGGCGAACAAGGACGCACAAGTAGGCCTCAAAAGACCGAGCATTCTTAAGGTTAGAGCTCTTCACTAAGAAAGGACCGGCAAATTGGTTCCAACACCGGCGAAAGGTCGAGCAGCCTTTTCGCGGTCCGCAGGCAGGTCACCCATCACAAGCTGTGCAATGGATGCCTCCAAACGATAGCAAGCAATACAGTTGAAGATCACGCTTCGAATGGTTCGTCGGCCTGCCAAAATCCAAACTCACGCTGCAAAATGGCTGAGAGGGTATTGCAACCCGCATGAGTATTTAAAAAAGCCAAGATTATGGACCGAAGTCCGAAGCCAACACAGGACAATCTCACTGTCCGACCACGCAAAAACGTCCACCATGTTTACCAGAGACTTCCAAGAAGCGTGGACGTGGTTGAGTAACCGGGTCAATAGTTCGGCTCCACAAGTTCAACTTAGGAATTGTTAGACGAGACCTGATAGATGCAACCTTGCACTTAGCTAGGACAAGGTGCAATGAGACTTGCCCCGAAGCGCTCACCCACCACAACGACGCAATCCAGCGCTGTGATCCGAGATCTAGCAGCGCGCGTACTATACGCCACTCACCCTTCGGGTTGTACACCCTGACCAAAGCCGTTGGTAAAAGTACAGTCTGGCATACCGGCTTATGGTCGTTCAAATTGTCAGGTGAGGTGGCGGTGGTGGGAGCCAAGGCAGCAGCAAGTCAACGGGAGTTGCCCCTTTCGGGCAACTCCTCTAGCCTTGGGCGCTCGTAAGGGCCTTCTTGGGGAACTTCTATCACACCAAGAGGTGTGGTGCCCCCAGGGCACACCCAAGCGTCCCTCCCGGTCTGAGGGGGTTTGGCCTGGTACGACAGCCGCGGGACGACGTAGTGCGGAGGGGGGTGTCCAGACCATCGAGGAAGGTGTCGCTGCAACCTGGGGTATTCAGCCAGAGGAGGGGAGTATCTCCTTGGATCAGGCTGAGCGACGGCAAAACCTCCCTCAGGGTTGACAGAGGGCGGAACGCCCCCGCCCCTGGAGGGCTGCACCCCCGCCCGAGGGGGGGGTGAAGCCCTATCAAAACCAGGGGCCGCACTAACAGTGTCACCACGCCTTCTATCGGCTGGGCCTGTGACCGGTGAGGAGACTCCACTCCTGCCGGGTGTCCGCTCAACCACCTCCTGCCTACCGACGCCATTGCGGTCGAGGCAAAAAATAGGAAGGTGGTTGCCCTGACAATGGGGACAAGGCCGTTGGTGCTGGCAATTTCGTTGTAAGTGCCGACCTAAGCAAGAGTAGCACCAACGGCGCTCCCTAGCGATGGCCCTCCGGGACTTGGGCGGTCTCTCCAAGAATTTAGGGCAGTCGGTCGTCGAGTGCGTGGAAGCACGGCAATAGTGACAGGGGGTCACCTCGGTCGCAGCAAGACCACTAAAGTTTAGAATTGGGCGGCGTCCAGTCTCCTGCGCTAATTCTGGCTGCTTGGAACCCCTGGTGGAAGTCGTGGGTTTAGAAGGTGGCGTCGGTCGCGCCGGCTCCTTTGCCGGTGTTCCCGAGGCCACGGCATTCTCCACCTGGCGGTTCTGTTCCTCAAGGAACTTTAAGAGGTCACTGAACGGGGGTATATAATTAGCCCCGTCCCCGCCGTACCTCTCTTCAAATCGGATCCGCAGATCGAGAGGCAGGCGGGACAGAACCAGGTGAAGAAGCCAGAAGGACCACTGATCCACCGGTAAGTCAAGTTGTCGAAGGGCGTTGCAAGCAACCACGACTGGGTCAATGATCACCTCCCGGAGACGTGCTAGGTCTTTCAAAACCGGGAGGGATATTAACTCCATCATGTGCGCGTCAGCAAGGCGGCGCACATTGGCGTAGCGCCTCTCGAGGAGTTCTCTGGCCGTGGAGTAGCTGGCGTCAGACAACTTCAAATGGCAGACTACCCCAAGTGCCTCCCCTTGAAGGGAGGTCCGCAAATAGGCCATTTTTTGGCCTGGGGATAGGTCGCGGCGGGTATGGACTAGACTGTCGAAGATGGAGATGAACCCCATCCAGTCTTGAAGCCGCCCACCAAAGTGTGGAAGGTCCAAAGTAGGCAGCCGACCCAATAGGGCGGGCTGCGGCTGCGGGCGAGGCGACTCGCACAGCATGCTCTGTCGAGCCTCGCGCTTCATTTTGGCCCCAGCCTCGAGCACATCGTCTGTGAACTCGAAGAACTGCTCGTAGTCCTTCTGGGCCGATTCTCGCGCCTCGTCGTCCTCCACTGTAGCAAGGAATTCCGAATAGGCCTCTTCAAAATGGGCTCGTCTGGCTGGGAGCTGCTCAAGGCGGTGGAGCAAGCTAGCCGTCCTGTCTGGACGAGTAATAAGCGCATGCGCGCTAGCTGCCCACCGCAGCTCATCCTGCATACGGCGCACCGGAGGCTTATGCGAAGGCATGGCGAGACTGCGCGAGAATAATTACAAGGAAGCACGAAACCAAAAAATAAAACAACAAGGAAGTAGAACAAGCACAGATGCAAACACCAACACGTGCAGAACGCTAATCAAGGTCGCGGTTAACAAACGCGCGGCACGCGGTAAATAAACGCGGCGTTGCTACAAAAACGCGTGGTGTAGCGGTACAATAATCTGTGGCCGTTAACGCGGCGTATCGGTCCGACACGTGGCGTACCACGCCTACAAACGTGTGACCGACAGAGATACGCGACGAATTAAATACGCGCAACAAATATCGATATCGACGCGCCGAACGTGTAAAAGCCGCTTAACCAAAAGGCGCGAAACCACGCTCTGCTACCAAATGTTACGGCCCCTTGCCTGTCCAGACGAGGGCTGAGTTCCCGGGCCCATAGAGGAACGAGCCCGGACAGGTCGAGGGGGGACCGACTAGTGAGACTACAGTGATCAGTACGGATGACGGTATCCAATCCGAGTCGGATAGTAATATCCGAGTCTCACTAGCCGATCAGTGGAAATAACAGGCGGCTTTTACTAGCACTACTACGGCAATCGTCAACTCGGGCAGCGACAGCCTTCGACATAGACAAGGAAAATAGAAGGTCACTAACCTGGTTGATGCATGCGACGATACTCGATGCGACGCCCCCTGTAGTGGATGTGGGACAGTATATGACGTGAAAGTGTAAAGGGGTGTGTAGGTGTGTGTGTGGGGCTTGCAACCGTAGGTCCTCTGCACCAATCAGCTCCCAGACACGTCAAACACGAACACAGCTCCAATCGTTCGTTCGCCTCCTATGAGTGGAGTGCTCAATGCAGCAGCACAGTGGGTCGCAACCCGCAACAATGAACGCGACGGTCAAAATATGTCGAACGTTCAGGCTGGCTTCAACTCCCACAAACACTCAAGCGAATAAAATAAAGTACGTGGTTCACGACACACAAGGTCAGCGGTCAATGACAGCGCGGTCTACAATTACTTAACTACCGCGAACTTTATCGCCGCTAAACGCAGCTGGGCACGCGTGTTACTAGGTAGATCCGGCGAGCGTAGCGAACTCACAAAGGCCGGCACAACAACTAGTCAATGTCCCAAACACGCGTGCAATGTCCAAAAAACCCAGCGATATCACAGCGCAAGTCGAAGCGGTCCCCAAACAATCAGGTCCGGGGAGACAAAACCGCGGCGCGAAAAACGACTCAGGCGCCTCAAAAAACGGACGTCCCGTTGCGCAAATATTCGGTGACTACACACCCGCGCAAATATAAACGTGGCTACTCAAACGTAGTAATTTACGTCTCGCGACTACGCGTTTCAAAGACGACACGTGATCAAAATTACGTCAGCCACGCGCGGGGAACCGCTAAGTTTGTCGGTCGACAGCAGACTGGGTCCACAAGATGAGTTCACGAATACGCACAAAAGGTCGCGCCCCCACAAAAACTGTCGATAAGAATTGACGCGGTCCCAAAACGCACGTTTCTTGGGGTACAAACCGCCGGGGCAAAAGGGCGCCGCAAAAAACCCAGCCGCACGCACGGCTGTTGCTAGCTGACTCCGATTCGTACTGTGCGCGCCCCGCAATCGCCGCGTCATTGCAGGCACAAAAAAAAAACTCTCGTAACCGAGGCGTGAGCGGGACACGCAGATAAGCGCCTCTGCGGGTTAGCGAGGGAGCGCACTATTCAATGCAAACAAAAGACTCGGCGCGCGCGCCAGCTACCCTGGCGTAAACAAGGAGTTATTGACGATTTCTTGTGGAAATTGGCCACGCGAACAAATGTCTGCAGGATTGTCATCTGATGAGATGTGATGCCAGCATTCTATAGGCGTAATGTCTTGTATGTGACTGACGCGGTTTGCAACGAATGTTGTCCATCGAGAAGATGGGGAATGTAGCCACGATAGAGCGACAGTGGAGTCTGACCAAAAATAAATGGCGTCAAACGAAATGCGACTGCAGTAAGTGTCTCGAACAAATTGGTAAAGGTCTGCTAAGAGAACCGCTGCGCATAATTCTAATCGAGGAAGCGAGATCCGTTTTAAGGGCACTACTCTGGCCTTTGAACAAACTAGAAATATTTGCACTTTACCTTCTTTGTCGGTTACGCGCAAATAAATCACAGCCCCGTACGCGATTTCAGAACTGTCAGCGAAGCCATGCAATTCGTATGATTGGGCATGTTTACTTGCGAGTCTACGCGGAATCCGAAGTGTGGATAGTTGAGTAAGCTGATTTCGATGCGTATTCCATGCTCGGACCACATCATCAGGTGGAGTTTGGTCCCAACCAACACCCAGTATCCATAATTTTTGAATAAGAGATTTCGCTTGAATAGTTATTGGAGACAAAAATCCAAGAGGGTCAAAAATTCTAGCAAGTTCACTCAAGATTGTTCGTTTCGTACAAATTTGGTCTGTTGGTTTTATCTCGAAGAGAAATGAATCAGATGAGGGGTCCCATTTAAGACCAAGAACCTTCAAAATTGGTGGGTCGGAATCGTCAAGTGATACAGAACCGGTAAGACATTCTTCCGCAGGAAGATCAGTTAAAAGTGTTGACTCATTGCTAACCCATTTTCTTAGTTGAAAACAACCCCGATTGAATAAAGCGATAAGTTGCGATTTTGCTTCTTGTGCGTTCTCTAAGGAATCACATCCAGTTATGACGTCATCAATGTAGATGTCTGATAATATTATCTTTTTTGCGACTGGATATAAATCTCCTTCGTCTTCAGCCAGTTGTTGCACCGAGCGACAAGCAAGGAAAGGAGACGAAGCCACACCATACGTCACCGTATTCAGGCGGTATTCTTTAAGGGGTTCGTCAGGTGTAGCTCTCCAAAATATACGCTGATAGTCACGGTGCTCAGGTGAAATTAAAATCTGTCGGTACATCTGCCGTACATCAGCCATAAAGACAATCTTGTGTTCACGAAAGTGCAGGAGTAATTCAATGATGTTAGATTGCAGTTTTGGACCAATAAGTTGTGTATTGTTAAGGGACCGGGAATTGGAATCTCCAGCTGAGGCATCAAATACGACACGCAAGCGTGTAGTTGCTGAATCAGGGCGTAAGACGCAATGGTGAGGGATGTAGTATTTCCCTTTCCCCGTTTCTTCGGTAGGGACTAACGACATATGCCCGGTTTCAATGTAATCAGACATGAAGTCTGCATACTGATTATGTAAACATGGATCTCGAGATAATCTACGTTCTATCGCATGAAATCTTCGTAGAGCAACGTCACGTGATCCAACGAAAGTGACTTCTGAATCTTCTTTAAACGGTAACTGAACAATAAATCGCCCGCTTTTGTCACGCCGATGCTCAGCAACAAATTTTTTCTCACATAGCAACTCCTCGGGTGTTAAAACTGGTGCCTTCGGTAATGTTTCCAGTTCCCAAAACCGTTGAACTAATGAATTTAATTCAATCTCCGTTTCAAATGTTGACGTTTGCAACAGAGTAGTCGAAGTTAGGCGTGTTTTACCTAACAGAAGCCAGCCGAACAAAGAATTAAGTGCTGTAGGTTGATTTATGTTTCCCTTAATTTTCTGATTGAGTAAAGATTCAGCAAACACGTCAGCTGCGAACAAAAGATCGATGGGACCCGGAATATCAAACCCAGGATCCGCTAATTTTAATTCCTTAATATGTGACCATCCTGCTGTGTTAATATTTGCGATCGGTTGCTCGCCACATATCTTAGGTAGAATGTGGAATTCCAAAGTGAATAAAGCCTTGTCATTAGTCCCCACATGACAGGTCACATCTCCTAAAATAGAAGCTGCCGTTTCTCCAAGTCCACTTACACAAGCACCGGTGTGTGATCGTTTTAAGTTTAATGATTTCACAGCAGACTCAGTAATAAAATTACTTTGGCTGCCTGTGTCAAACAAAGCGCGAAAAGATTGCATTTTACCCGACGCGTCTTCAACTTGGACGATAGCAGTTGCTAACAACACAGTTGTATTAGTGTGTGAGCGTGAAACTAATGATGATGTAGTTTGGTTCGACTCAGGCGATGCTTCCCTGTGGAGTAAAGAATGGTGTTTGCGTCGGCACGTGCGGCAAGAAAAGATGCTGTTACAATTTCTTAATTGATGTGAATTTTTCAGACAGTTAAAGCACCATTTCTTGTCTGTTGCGATTTGCATACGCTCGTCAATTGTTTTTTTGAGAAATTCTGGGCATGCTGAAATGGTATGTGGCTCATGGCAATATGAGCAATTTGTAGGTCGGGACAATACAACAGCCTTATCCAGTTGCCTTTCATCCGATGCTATCAATGTATGTGACACTTGCTTATTTTTAACTGGTAATGAAGGTGACTTCTGCGTGGGTTTATTTTGTTTCGATTGTTCGGTAAAATGCGTGTCACGTAATAATGCTTCACACTTAGAATGTAAGAATTCCTTGAGTTGTACGTAAGAGGGTAGTTCGGTATTCGAATATTTTTCTTCAAAGTCACGGCGTATCGTTGTATCTAATTTCGATAAGATATGGTACACTAATATGAAATCCCAGTGACTGACCGGTAGATTAACTGATTTGAGAATGCAAAGATTCTCTTCAAATAAGTCAAGTGATTTCCGGAATTCATGAGCATTTTTGACATTAAAATTAATTTCTAAAAGATCTCTCCAACTGGTAAAAGCTAAGTCGCGTTTACATTTGTAACGTGCGATGAGAGCGTTATAAGCCTCACGATAGTACTCGCTGGTCAGAGGAAACGTTCTCACTACCGATAACGCGTCACCACTGAGAGAAGATATTAAATAATGAAACTTCTCAGTGTCGCTCAGAGACTTTGAATTATTAATTAACGAGTTGAACGTATCTAGATATTCTGGAAATTGTTTAATGTCCCCGGAAAATGATTTCAGTACTATTTTTGGCAAGCGGACGTTTGACGATGAAGTACATTGTGAGTTACAAGAAGTCGTGGGTGGTTCACTATTATTTAAGCTTCGATAGATTGAATTTATTTTGTAGAACATTTCGTCAAAGCGTTCTTGAACTTCCGTGTCATCGTCCGGGTCGTCCAAAAGTTCTAAGATGGCCAAGTGTGTGGTTTCAAACTGAGAAGCGATTTTTTTAATATCCTGATGATATGAAAAAAACATATCCCGTTGAGAGTCGTCCGTTACGCATGTGAGACCAACCTCTAAGGCCTTTTTTGCCCGGTTATAAGCGATCGTACGTTGCCTACGCAATGAAGGCAAATCCTTAACCGTGTATTCAATGTCCACGGATCTTGATTGAGATTTCTTAAGAAGGCCTGCCTTCCGCGCTGAATGCCGTCTTAAGAGAGACATTATTGCAAGTTAATATTTGCCAGATATATAAAAGCAACGATAGAATAGCCTTCAATTCGAATAAGGGAATAAAAACACAAATAAAGTTACAGAGTCATAAATTGTTCGTATATACACAGTACCACACAAGTTATGCAACGATGTATATGAAATGTGTATACTTGTACTCAACAAAACTTGTGCGGTGAACTGTATTCAGCTATTCCTCAGACAAGTTCTTATCTATGTACAGTACACCACTCAAGTTGTACACTACTTTATAAGTAATCTAGTTCACGTCGCTAACAAAACTTTGTGGTGAACCGTACGCTAATGGAATAGACTTGCGAATATAGAATTATAAACTTTATTCGTACAAACAAAAGGTTGATGTGTGACGCGGACGGCTCGGCGCGGTCGGAATAAATGCACGCGGAATGTGGGTACCCGACTACTTGCATGTATTTGGTTATATTTAGTTCGATAAGTGTTAAAATTACGTTTTTAAAGTTAGGAACAATAAGATGAATACGATATTAGATGTTAATTATGTAGAATGATGTGGAATACGATTTAAAAGATTGAATTATTGCAAGCCGACTTTGAAATAAACACCGATAATTTGATGTGATTGTTTATTTGATCTTTCAATAATTCAATACTTTTACGAGGTAATTATTTGTTCTGTTTTACGTGTACTTCCCTGCCCGATGTGTTTAATCTATGAAGGTATTAACGATGGATGGTCTTAACACGGAGTAATTCAGATCGCAATTCGCGAGAACAAAAGGTCGTGAGTTGAATAATCTAAATTACGTTTAACCAGATATACCATACACAAATTATACGTTAAAAAGGCGGAAAATCCCGGGTTCGGCACCATTAAATGTAGCAATTCGCTATAAGAGGCCCATGCTACATTGGGAATTCAGATCTGATCTGACGATTAAACGATTTTCTCACTCGTAAATGCAAGACAATTACAATGCACTCGTACGTACCTTGAACTGCCTGAAGCTGCACACGATGATCTCCACCTGGTGCTGCAGGGAATTATGGGTTTTTATCGTTGAAAAAGGAGTTTTTTGGTGTTTTTTCACACACGGCGCGCGCGCGTTGACCGTTTTCTCGAGCGTTACACGAATTGAAGGTGGCGGTAAGTCGTTTTGTCATCGGTGACGTTGACACTTCTTCGAGGTTTGTACAGTACGAGGTACAGTACGAAATGCATGACAGCTGGTTAAGCTGCGTGTTGTCTATGCATTATGCCAGTTCGAAAATCGCCTATGGATGGCGGGAGTTTTGATCTGAATCCCTTTCCGTGCCGTAACGGAACAGATGGCGTACCATATATTTTATTAAAAAAATTAAATGAAAATGGTGTTAGAATTTTGTGTGCAATCTTTAATAATTTATGGCAAGGAAATCACATTCCTGAAGATTGGAAAGTTGATTGCTTGATACCAGTTTTGAAACCCGATAAAAAGGAGTTTCATGAAGATTCATATCGACCTATAACCCTTACTTCTTGCGTGGGTAAAATTTTTGAACAGCTTTTAAAACAACGTCTTGAATTTTTCATTGAAAATAGTTATTTGTTATGCAAGGCCGCAAAATGGATTTTTGGGCCGAGTGTCAAATTTGAATGCTGAGCGGCGAAGGATTCTAGGGTTGAACCCTGAGCGCAGCGAGGGGTTCAAAATATAGAATCCTGAGCAGAGCGAGGCATTCAAAGACACGAGACCCAAAAAAATTTGCGGCCGTACGTAACACAAAATTTTTCATCTCACCACAGCGAGGAAAATTACTTGGATCGGCATTGCGAGTATGTTAGATGTTGTCTTTAGTAATACTTTGCAATAACTTCACTCACTTAATTAAATCCACTTTAAATCTTCAATCATGTTATTACTAAACAAAAACAAGATATTATTATTATCATCGATCACGATTAGAAGAAAAATTGAGAAATTCTTTTTTCTATTCTACTTTTTTTTAAATGCGTTCAGAAATGTCAATTTCTAAGAACGAACGATAATAGAAAATTTAAAGAAAAATAACAATAATTAGATAAACAATGGGTAAATATCATGAATTTAATTAAGTTTCCTTAATTTTTCATAAAACTAAATAGGAGTTATTATTTTTATCGATATTCTAAGAAAAATGTAAAAAATAAAAAAGTAATGTACCTATACAAACTCTAAGGTCGAACTTCGTTACTGACCGTATGCGTGATTAAAAAAAAAGTCTTCATGACATTATAGACGCAATACGAGTTCGTTTTTGGAAATGCTTTGCGGCCCTAGGGCGGGAAAGGATTTTCATACTACTTTCCCGCCCTAGGGAGAAAAGAAAATTCTTTTGGGCCCTAGGGAATATAAGAAGAAGAACTCAACAAAGTTGGTGTACCTGGAAAATTAATTAAATGGATTTATAACTTTTTATATGAAAGAAAAGTTTTTGTAAAATATGGAAATCTTTATGGGCCCAGATACTCTTCCAAAGGCGTATGCCAGGGTGGAATATTGAGCCCTTTAATATTTTTATTGTATATATATCAGCTAAATTTGAATTTAGGACCATTCACGAGTAATTTGCAATATGCAGATGATTTAGTTATATATTTATCTGGAAATTGTATAAATCAAATAGCATTTAGACTTAATGAATCTTTAGATAGATTAAAGAGGTATTTAGGTTATTTAGATTTAAATATTAACTCTAAGAAATCTAAAGTCATAGTTTTTGGCAAACGAATTCATCCTCCAGTAAAAATTTACTATAATAAATCTGAATTAACAGAGGTATCAGAGGTAAAATTCCTGGGGGTTCTCTTTACCAGCAATATGTCATGGAATAAATATGTTGACTATGTAGTAGCCAGAGCTTTTAAAGCTCTGAACATCTTAAAATCATTAGCTAAAACATACTGGGGTGCTGATCCCAAAATTTTATTACTCCTTTACAAGTCATTAATCAGAAGTCATTTTGAATATGGAGCATTATGCTATGCTTCCAATAAAACTTTAGTTAAAAAGTTGGAGGTCATTCAAAATACTGGTTTACGCCTTATAACAGGGGCATTTAAGACAACACCTATAAATATTTTGCAAATTGAATGTAATATACCTCCACTTGGAGTGAGATTTCATTATTTAAAACATAGATTTTTACTAAAAATTTATTCAATAAAAACTAATAAATTATTAAGTAATCTTATTAGTTCTCAATCAGTAATATTAAACAAAAAATCCTTGTTCTTGCTTCATGAACTTTCTGATTATTATCTGCAGTTTTTTGGGTCCTTAAACATTCACAGAACAGAGATCACCTGGCCATGCTTTGAAGGAACATACCAAAGCAAGTACTATTACTGTAATATAGAAATAGATCCTTCCCTCAACTCGAAGGAGACATTTAATGAATCACTATTTAAATGGCAAAATTATAGGATATTATATACAGATGCAGCCAAGAACGAGCATTGTACTTCTGTCGCCTTCTATGATAGTAAATTGAAAGTGGGTTTTGGAGAAGGAATAGATTCTAATACAAGTATTTTCTCAGCTGAAGCTTTTGCTATTTTGTCAGCGTTGCAATACATTGAAAATTGTAAAGATGAGTCTCTAAAATGGGTGATTGCCAGTGATAGTATGAGTGTACTTACATCGATACACAATTGTAAGCTTCATGTTAAAACTAACTATTTAATTTACGAAATTATGAAGAAAACTTATCAACTTGAGCTGAACAGATCATATGAAATTGCTTTCATTTGGGTCCCGGCACACTGTGGAGTGATTGGAAATGAAAACGTCGACTTTTTGGCAAAAACGATAAATACATCACAGAACATCAGACAAATAAAGTCAAGTGTTGCCCTTCCTTACACTGATATCAATAAGAATTTGATAAATAAGATGGAAAGTCATTGGGATGAGATGAGGAACTCCCCTGAAAATGAGCGAAAAGGATTATGGTACAAATGCATAAATAATGATTTAAATAAAAACCCGTGGTTTTGTAATAAGAAAACTAATTATAGTAATAGAAAATATTATTCAGCCATATGTCGCCTAAGATTGGGTCATTGTCGCCTTAATGCATATTTACATAGAATGAAAATAGTTAACTCTCCGTCTTGTAATTATTGCAATAGTAATGAATCCCAAACACCACACCACATATTTTTTTCGTGTTCATCTTTCGGCATTCAGCGCCTTGTGCTGATTGATGACTTGATTAATATTTTCAAGACCATTGAAGACGTGCCGCGCTCGCTAAAGGATTTACTGAAGAATTCGTTGACGTATAAATATTTATACAAATATATTTTGAACACTGTTCAAGAAATTTGAATTTAAGTACAGAAAGAAAGATAATTCAAAGAAAGAAGAGTCAGAAAGAAAAACTACAAGATTAAAATCATTCAGATGAATCATACATATTTATGATTATTTATATTTATTATTGTTATACGATTGAACAGGCTATGCCTTTAAAATACATAACACAGAAAATACACACGAATGAATAGGCTGTATGGTCTCCGACCTTTGCCTGTCCTGAAAGGGACGAATGGATTAACAGAACAGAACTGTCTATGGTCAACTGATGCACTCTGTGACCTGTGGTCAGAATCCGGAAGTTATGAAAGTCCTAATATTTTACAAAAAAGTACCTACCTACCTTACTCTGAAAATGTTCCTTGCTCTGAAACAAATAACAATGAAACTTTTTTGAAAAATTGTATTTTTATATCAGATTTAACAATTTAAAAAGTTACGTCCTTTAATTCAAGTACTAATAGTGTTTACGCTATAAAATAGTCATATAATACAAACATTTTGTACCTACTACAAACTTTTTGATGAAAACCTCCTTTTTGAAGGAAAACAAAAAGTACTAGTGCGGAAAAGAATAACTTTGCGCACGCTAAACCTAGTCATGGAAAAGTCCACTATTTGAGCAAATGTGTTAAAAAATGTCTTTTCTTGTTCATTCACTTTTAGACGTCTTATCCTCGGTATGTAACCATAATAAGAAAAAGACAATACTTATATTTTTATCCTCTGCTCTTAGCCTGAGTAGTTACTATTTTTTTAATAGTTAGAGTCAGCCAATGGAGTCAGCGCCAGAATATCATCTTGCGGAGTGAACCTCCTGTACCGTTAGGTACTTTGTATTATGTAGGTATTCCGTGCTCATACTAAGAATTATTTAGTACCTAATCTTTAATGTAAGTACCTACACCAGTTCAAAGTCGTGCGATTGTCTATAATATTGTATTTAATGTAAGTACCTACACCAGTTCAAAGTCGTGCGATTGTCTATAATATTGGAATGTATAATTTAACATAAGTAGGTATCTAAGTACTTATATCTTACTTTATGTACCTAAGTAATATCACAGTGTTAAAGTATCATATCTTTAAACTGTGGTAATAATATTATATTCCTTACTTACACACAGACAGGAAGGTAAACAAAGTTCACACTAAGTAAATGGTAAACACTTCATATAAGTACTCCTAACACGCGAGATGTTGCTGACTCGCTGTGTGGCTGTTTACAACGCATCGAGCCGCGAGCGCGCGGGCGGCTGGCCCAAGGAATATACTACTCTCTAGCGAGTGGACTGGCCAGTGGCCACGGTCCAGTGTCGGTATCAGAACAGGATGTGCGATAGCGCTGTGCTCCCTGCTCCTTCCGGGCTCCGACGCGCGCGGCGCGGCTCAGCGCTCACAGATCTGTGCATCGCGGGCTCCAGCGGGCAGCGACACGCGGCGCATAGCACTCGTTGCCTGTTCAGCTATAATTAGAACCACATGTGCGGAAATGTGTAAACATTGGCATGCAACGAGCGTGCGACTCGGGAACGCAACCGCCCCGCCCGCGCCGCGCCCACGGCCCACTACTACCCGTTCGCAGAAGCTTTGCCGATGACTTCCCCTCCCACTTTTTACTACCGCGAACCACATTTGTCTGACAATGGACGAGCGCGGGTCGCGGTAGTGTGAAGTGGCAAAGCTTCTGCAAACGGGGGTTACTTATATTATAGCAGTTCACTATAAGTAGGGACCACGAATCTCAAAATATTATTAATAGTCTAATATCTGACCTAATTTGCTGTAGACTCTTTTAATGTTAAACCCTTGGCAACTTAGTTTAAATTCCACAATGTTTTCTTTTGCACACTACAACTTACAAGTTAGTAGGTATAGACTGAAGTCGCCCCTACTGTTAGGGCTCACTAACCTCTTCAGATAAATCTTAGGTAACCTGTAACCGCTACCCAGCATCGCACCGAACGACCGAAACGGTGACTCGGAAACATAAAACTCGAAATATCTTTAAAAAATTTGAAGTGACAACCTACCACTGATCTCTATTCTATGGATTAAACATTCTATACAATTAATTAATTGCTACTAAATTGACATTATTTTGTTGGTAGAGACTACAGACATAATATACCCTGGAAGGGGCGGACGGCGCTAAAAAATGTTATTGGTGCCAAAATGCTTGTTTTGCCACCAGCAGTAAGGCCAGCAGCCACCTATAGAATTTTGACAGAGCGCGCTACTGTTTGCTTGTTACGTAGGTTTTTTCGTAGGTTTACGTAAATCGTTCGAACGCCTATATCCTGAGTTTTCTTGTCAATGGTAGAGATAAGTTTTGAATGAAATTTTATTTTAGATCCAAGGACGCTCACGCTAGGTTATACCAGGTACTATAATTATGGTCTTTATTTTTACATTGGTAGTCAGAGATCCATAGAATAGAGATCAGTGCAACCAACGCTTTGACTGTCAGTTGACGGCAAGCAAATGAAAAAATTGACGAATACGTATTCACTGCGACTGCGATACAAATGTTTCAGATACACAGTTTCTGAAACTTCACGTACATGTTTCCGTAAACCATGTTTCAGTGCTCCCCATTGCAAGTGGAGACTGGGGAGCACAGAATGTTGCCACAAACCTACTTGTTAATAAACGTGGAATAAAGATGGATTTCTTAAACTCTGTTTTGTCTTTTTTTTCCAATGTCAGCTTCCACGTGACAGATAAAGACAAAACAGAATTTAACTAATCAATCTTTATTCCGCGTTTATTAATGAGGACTGTAGTGTTTACAGCGGCTAAAATCTTCGTGTTTCAACAAACATTTTGTGACAAAACAGAAACATTTATCTCAATTCTCGGTGTATACGTGGCTCAATGCGAGTACAGGTCCGGGTTAGGTGGATAGTGAAAATGGAGGTTCAAATAAAATGCAGCACGTGACTTCCATGATTTACTTACAAAATGTACCTTATTCTAGTTTGTTTCTAGTTTGTTCGTCAGTCGCTAGCGGCAGTCTTAGCTTCACAACTAGCCTCTTACTCTACGCTGTACAGTATTGGGGATAGAAGTAAAATATACAGTTGGGCCTGTTATATGTGGATATTTGGTGTGATCAGGATTTCAAAGCAACAATTATTGTATTGTCAAGTCAAAAAAAATTAATACAAGCAGTAGGTACCCTGATCACGATTATTTGAGTTTTCCAGTAGTAAACTTTAACACAACTTTTGTATACTGAACAAAGCGCCACAGTGCCCACATTTCATAGCACGAATAATTAAGAATTCTTTGTGTGAGGGTAATACCACACAAATACCAACAATTAAACTCACGTTAGACACAATAGGGTATTTTACTCAAATCAAAATATTGCTTTAATTCATTGTTTTTTGAAACTACATAATAAACACGATTTTGAAAAAAAACAAATTATATTGATTGAATAGCCAAAAAGTTAGGTACAGGTATTAAGCAGTGTAATATTTCTGATTAGACAGAAATAACTACGAGTAAGTATATTGGACTGAAACGTTGCTATTATTTATTAATGCAACAGTAGCTCTATATAAATATTCGTTTTGCGAGCAAGGGACTGAAGACCCAGTCAAATTCTTGTAACTTTTTATTTCCTTGTTGAATAAGAATTTGATTTTTAATTTTATGTCATTATTTCTAACCTAGTTTACATAAAAGCAGTAGGAAGAATTGAGTAAAATACCGTATTATTTCACATTGAGCAAAGGTGTCATTTTCACTTATTCAACTGTGGCAACATCATTTACGTGTGGATCAATTTGACCATATTTTTGCTGAAAAATAACACATTTTTGTTCATAATAATAATTAATACATGAATATGAATTTAATTGAACACCAGACATGTAATGTCAGGAGTGTCGCAGTGCTGACTCCTCATTATTGTTAGCAGTGAACACGCGTCCCGTGGCTCCCGTGCCATCACGCTGCATTGTTCAGTGTCAGATTATGCCATACAATAAAGCCTTAATAAATAATCATTAAATAATTATTTAAATTAATTAATCGATAAACCAAATTTTTGAGAGGACACCCATATCAGTTGTGATATCGATAAAAATAACTACAGAGTTACGCGTTCAAGAAGCGCTCGGAGCACCAGTCGCCGGAGCACCAGTCGCCGGAGCACCAGTCGCCGGAGCACCAGTCGCCGGAGCGCGCGGCGCCGTCGCCTCGCGCGCCGCTGTCAGCGCTCAACACATAGCATCAACGCTCCGGAGCCCACTCGCTCTCGCACTCGCGCACACATTCACATTGTGGAATCGTTTGCACGGCATCAGGAACGCACCGAACTGCACACCG
Organism: Coenonympha arcania; assembly: GCA_036785405.1. Taxonomy (NCBI): domain Eukaryota; kingdom Metazoa; phylum Arthropoda; class Insecta; order Lepidoptera; family Nymphalidae; genus Coenonympha; species Coenonympha arcania. The sequence goes on along the minus strand of CM072066.1, from coordinate 17,869,175 downwards.
ATTGCGACGCAACGCGGCCCGAGCCCGCAAACGACTCTAAGCTTCGCGGCCGAGAGCCGGCGCACCGCTCCGTCCGGCGACGCCTCGCGGCGGTTCCCAGCGCTACCGGCGCTTGCGGCGCCCCTTGCGGTACCCCTTGCCGTACCAGCCGCCGCCCGCCACGCCCTCCGTCTCCGCCGCGTCGTCCGCGTCGTCCGCGCCGTCCTCGCCGCAGCACGCGCACAGGTAGCGGCGCCCGCGCTCGCGGCGCCAGGCGCGGCGCTCGGGCGGCGTGCGCAGCGGCGGCCCGTACCACAGGCAGCGCCGCGCCGCGTAGCGCCGCAGGCACCACGCGCAGTCGGCGGGCGCGGGCGCGGGCGCGGGCGCGGGCGGGATGATGGTGTGCAGGCCGGGGTACAGCTGCGCGCGGCACAGCAGCACGGCGCGCCGGATGATGGCGGCGGCCAGCGCGGCGCTGGCGGCGTCGGGCGGCTCCAGCAGGCGCCGCAGCCGCGAGCCCAGCGCCCACGCGCCCGCGCCGTTGGGCGCCTCAGCCTTGCCGCACTCGTCCTCCCGCTTGATGTCGGCGGGCGGCGCGAGCGACGCGGCCGGCTCCGGGGGCCGGTGGTGGCCGTTGAGCGCGAGCCCGTTGGCGCCCGGCGGCCGCACCATGCGGAAGCGCCGCAGCGCGCCCGTCACGTCGGCGGGGGAGGAGGCGCGGTCCGCGGGGGAGAGGACGCGCGACGCGGGGGAGGGGGCGCGCGGCGCGGGCGCGTGCTGCGCGCGCAGTAAGATCGTGGTGTCGCCCGCCTGCATGGCCACCTGTGAAACGAACGCGGGATGGTGTGAGACTGACCCCGAGTTGCACGAAATAAATTAAAAAATTTAAGTGCTAATTTAACTAATGTAACCGCAAGAAATGTCAAAATTTCATACATTCTTTGACATTGATTGTGATTAAATTAGTTTAAGTAACACTTAAATTTTTGGTTTTGTTTCGTGCAACTCGGCATGAGTAGCGAACTGAGACATTATTAACAAAAATCAAACTTAAAGAAACATTTTGATAAAACTATCTTTGTAAATAAGAATTAAGAAACTTTTAAAAATGGCAAATTCTAGTATTTCTAGGAACTAGGAGTAATTTAGAAATGTAAGGTACAGGAACGGGCTCGTATTACGCTGGCCAATAAACTCTTTTTATATGAGTTCTTACTTGTCCAATCGTCACACAGATTACTACAGATCCAGCGCACAGTACTTCGGGAGTGAGGCACGCAAAACGGATACAGAACAAAAAGCCGTATTCCATTTGAGTTCGTACATGGTTAGTACGTAGCAGTGGCGAAGAGTCAATATAACACGATTCCTATCGGCTTCCCTTTAAGAATTGGCATATAGCGTAGCGCACTACTAGTGACATAAATGTAGGCCAAAGGTTCGAGACACTCATGCTAAATTATTTTTTTGTTAGTTTTAAGCATACCAGCTAATACAATGGTATAACAAGCCGCAAAACATCGGCTTTCGCAGATAGCTTTTTGCTTAGTATTTATCTCTTTCATTTGTATAGCTCTGACTCGCTTTACGGGTGACCAACAAGGAGCCACCAATTTAATCTGGCCCAGTAGCGAATACGAATTTGCAACTCTGACAGGTCAGACGAATTTGGCGTATTAAGCCGATAGAAATCGAGTTCCTTTATTATACCTCCAAATTAAAAAGTGTATTATTTGTACTGTTTTAACAGATACATAGTACTATTTTGTATTTTGAAGGATCATAGTTGTTTTTTGCAAATTGCATTTGTTTTTGTGAAGCGTCCATGTGTGTTTGATTTTTAAAGTTTTGTGTGGTGTTTTATTTTGATATACCTATTGAATTGGGGCTAGTGATTAATAACTTATAATGTAACTGTAAGTTCACGATAATTTAGTTTCAGTTTGGTAAGTCAACAACAGAAATGGCATTAATTCACATAGATTGTTGTCTAACAGATTTCTTGTTACGAAACGATAGTAACTTTTCTAAATTGAGTTTTGAAAACAAAAAACATGTAATTCAATTAGGCCGCGCTGTTCCAGATATGACTATAGATTATAAGAGGCGGGACGGATTTGTTAAACATTTCCATAAATCTCTTTATGATAAATATTCCTGGATGACTGGCAGTTGTAAACTGAATAAAATGTTTTGTTTTCCATGTATGTTATTTTCGGATTCGAATTCAGTTTGGAGTCGTACTGGTTTCACAGATATTAATAATTTAGTAAATTCTGCAAAAAAACACGTACAGACGGAAAAACACATTCGCAGTTGTTTGTTAATGCATGATTTTGGGAACTCAAGGATCGAGCTTTTTCTTTCAAATTCATACGAAGCGCATAATAGGAAAGTGGACCACAATCGCGAATTGATGAAACGTTTCATCGATACTGTCATTCTATTAGGAAAACAGGAATTACCATTTCGTGGTCATAATGAAAGATCGGGATCGGATAACCGCGGAAATTACATCGAAACTTTATTGTATTTACGTAAATATGACACTGTTATGGACACACATTTAGAGATGTGTTCTACGTCTACAAATCCCATATTTTCAGGTCTTTCGAGTGAGATTCAAAATGACCTAATTCATTGTATTGCTTCAGTTATTAGGGACCAGATCAAATCAGAAATCGGGAGTGCAAAGTTTGTCTCTGCTATGATTGATGAAACACCAGACGTCAGTCACAGAGAACAGTTAACTGTTATATTACGTTATTTATCGCAGTGTGGGGTGGAAGAGCGATTTTTGGGTTTTTTTGACGTCAGCGGTAGCCGGGGTGCCGATGTTTTGGCAACAATGTTAGTAAATATTCTCCAAGAATATAACTGTAAAGATAAATTAGTGGGTCAATCTTACGACGGGGCTGCAGTCATGTCTGGCGAGCAAGGGGGAGTACAAGCAAAAATTCGAAATGAGTGCCCCATGGCAATTTTTATTCCATGTTATGCACATATATTAAATCTAGTATTGAGCCGCTCATTAGAATGTATCACAGAATTAAAAGTTTTCTTTGGTCACATTAATAGTCTTGTCCGCTTTTTTAATAAATCATCAAAACGCTCTAACCTCCTAAAAGAAATAGCTAACCGTCGCTTGCCGGGAGTTGCGGAAACACGATGGCACTATCACTCGCGAATTATTAATGTCATTTTCAATTGTAGGACTGATATAATTCAAACATTAAACTCCATCTTAGACTCGCCAGAGTCTTGGGACAGAGAATCTGTCTCGATGGCCGACTGCCTTGTTCATAAACTGGAGGACATGCAATTTTGTTTCCTATTGCATGTTTTCTCTGAAATTTTTGAAAAAACTGAAATCCTCTTTTCCTTGTTACAAAGCAAACAAGTTGACATAGAAGTTGCTAAACGCGAAGTAGAATCTTTCGAAAGTTGGATTTCTCAACAATTTATAGAAAAATTCGAATCCATCTACGATAGTATTCACCAGATCTGTGAACCACCTCGAAGACGTTCCAGACTGAACTCTGACATAGACCTAAAAACTAATTACAAGCGCCTTTTTATGGAAATTATTAACAACGTTAAATCACAAATTAATCACAGATACAGATCATTCTCTCAACTATCTTTCCTTGATTTACTAAATAAAACCAAATACGCGCAGTACAGCCAGTCGTTTCCCGATGACAAAATATCATCTTCGTTGACTTTATTCCCGAGAATTTTCGATTTCACGGCACTAAAAAATGAACTTAAAGTCTTATACACATCTGCGTCACTAAATAAACACGATACTTATGAACTATACTTGCATTTAAAAAATACGTCATTGTGTGATGCATTTCCGCAAGTGCTTACTTTAAGTAGTATGTTTTTGACTCTCCCTATAACTGTAGCATCCGCAGAACGATCATTTTCCGCTCTAAAACGTATTCAAACGTACGTTAGAAATACCCAAAAAGAAGAAAGATTATCGGATTTAGCCATTATGTCAATAGAAAAGAATTTGTTGATAAAAATCAAAAGTCAAAGTAATTTTTATGACAACATTTTAGCTCATTTCGTAAAAAAGAACAGGCGTATTGCTTTAGAATAAAAATAATAAGTCCTCTCCTGCCCTCTTGTTTTCTATGTAACACATTTTTTTTTATCTGTGTTCTCTTCGCATTATCTTTTAATTTGACTGAAACTAAAATGGTTATGGTTTTGAATTTGGTTTGGGTTCAGGGTGTATTTATAATAAAGCAAGCAAGCATGGATGTGTCTCACAAATACATAAAAAGGCTTTTTTCAAAGCCACAAAATATTCCAAAATACGAGTGCTTTCTTTCATAGGTATATTAAGAAGGTGGGTCTTTAATAGGCGGGGAACAGCTGATATTCTTTTAGGTAAGTACGTTTCCGGGTTCCCTTTTTCAGATTTTCACCCTTCGCCACTGGTACGTAGCGAACCGCTGACCGAGTCACTGCTGCGTAATTTGTATGTGACGTTCAGAACTGGCAATTGATTTAAATTCGAAACACCAAACCTCAGCGAGAGTCCATCAGTGTGACCAGTCTACATTAAAATTATTTTCCCTAGATGTAAGGTATAAATTGTATGTTAGTAACAGGGCATTTGAGATTTAAAAAAAACCTTATTAATGACTGGCCTCTTGTTGAAACAACGTTTCTTTTCGGACGATATCGCGTACGGGGCTTAGCGGAAAAAGTATAAAAAATTATAAGACCCAAGATTAATCGGTCAAACATCTTGCTGCCCGCGATGAAATAAAATGAGAAAGGGCGTCGCCTGTTGCTCTGCATAATGAATACGGTAATTTTCTTTGATGGTGAGTGACGGTCTTTCACTTCATTTGATATAGTATTAAAATTGAAAAAATTGGCCGCCATTTTGAACTTTTTTGTTATTGGACCGAATTCTTTCAAAATCGAAATCTGACCGTGGCAGCAAGCATTGAGTAAGATTCTGGTGCCAAAATTGAAAAAATTGGCCGCCATTTTGAACTTTTTTGTTATTGGACCGAATTCTTTCAAACTCGAAATCTGACCGTGGCAGCAAGCATTGAGTAAGAATCTGGTGTCAAAATTGAAAAAATTGGCCGCCTTTTTGAACTTTTTTGTTATTGGACCGAATTCTTTCAAAATTGAAATCTGACCGTGGCAGCAAGCATTGAGTAAGAATCTGGTGTCAAAATTGAAAAAATTGGCCGCCATTTTGAACTTTTTTGTTATTGGACCGAATTCTTTCAAAATCGAAATCTGGAAACAAAGACCGTCACTCACCATCAAAAACAAATACCGTCTTCAATCTGCAGAACAACAGGCGACGCCGTTTCCCCGTTTTAATTCATCGCCGGCAGCGAGACGGCGTCAGAGGTTAAAAATATACTTAGGTACTAATCACTCTTCACTAAGGAAATCGTACCTATAATACTAATTGTAGTGGGAGTTTTTTCCTTAAGCCACTTAAGCTAGCAACATTATCAGGCTTGCGTTAGACAGTGTTCGGACCGATAGCTGTGTGTGTGTACGCACACATACGTAAATACCGTGCGTCACTTGATGCTTCGGAAGTGTTCATCTGTAGTAATCTGTGAATCGTCATAAGAAAGCTTTTTTACGTGTCTCACCTGGAAGGAGTGGAGGCCGGGTGTGGGCGGGGGCGGGGGTGGGAGCGGGGGCGGCGCGGGCGACGGGCGCATGCGCTCGGCGAGGCGGCGCAGCGGCAACTCGTCGTCGGAGTCGGAGGCGGAGGGCGACGACAGCTCGTAGTAGTGCGGCGGCGCGGCGGCGGGCGGCGGCGGCGGCGGCGGCGGCGGCGGCGGCGGCTCGTGCGGCGGCGCGGTGTGCGCCTCGGGCGGCGCGAGCGGCTCGGCGTGCGCCAGCAGCGGGTCGGCGCGCGGGTCGTAGCGCGGCACGCGCAGGCGCAGGCGCCGCGCCACCTGCGCCATCACGTCGTCGCAGCGCGCGTTGATCTTGAGCGCGGCGGCGCCGTCCTTGGGCGTCCACTGCAGGTTGACGATGTAGAGCGCGGGGCGCTGGCGCGGCGCGCTGCGCATGCGCCACAGGCGCGGGTAGCGGCGCAGCACCTTGAGCGACGAGCCCAGGCACAGCACCACGTCGGCGGCGGCGGCGTGCCGCAGCGCGCCCGCCCAGTTGAGCGGCCAGGCCGCGCTGCCGCGCTCGCCGAAGTGCACGATGGTGTCCTGCAGCTCGGCGCCGCACGCGTGGCACAGGCGGCGCGTGCCGTGCGCGTGGCGGGCCGTGCGCGCCGTGGTGTCGAAGGCGCGCAGCAGCACGCGGCGGCACGCGGGGCAGCGCTCGGCGAACATGTCGCCGTGCAGCTCGGCGAGCGCGCGGCGCGGCAGGCCGGCGCGCACGTGCAGCCCGTCGCAGTTCTGCGACACCACGAACTTGAGCGCGCCGCGCGCCCACAGCGCCGACAGCGCCATGTGCGTGAACGTGGGCCGCGCGCGCGCCACCTCCACGCGCGCCACGCGCTCGCCGCGCTGCAGGCGCGTCCACACGCCGCGCGGCCCGCGGTAGTCGGGGATGTCGGCCGCCGTGCTGATGCCCGCGCCCGTGTACACCTGCGAGCGCCGCAATCACAAACTAAAGCCTCGCAGTCTTTGTGATTTCGAGATTAGTATACCTAGAAGACACCCACGGCTTAGCTCGCATAGGGGTTGAATTTACAAAATTACTCTCTTAGCGAATACCTCAATCATATAAGCTATCAGCTGTAAGCCAAATACCTGTCCATCCTGTGGTTAAGTTGTCCATTGATTGAGTGTTTATTTTTCTTCATCTTTAAGATGTAGGACATAGTTTACTATTGCTGTCACACTTCTTGCACAAAATGCAGAAACTTTAGTGGAGTTGAGTAACTAAACACTTCTTTAATATCTTGATATTATTTTCCTGACAAACCATCAAAACCATCATTCCAACCATCAAAACCATTAAAACCATCAAAATCATCATTTGTCAAAACCATCTTTTACTATGAATATTATTTAATAAATTAATTTCTAGATAACCAGGAATCCTGGAATGAAACATTGATCCTGGAGTCGTAAAACATGGATGAGTTCTCAATCTCAATTAGTCAGAAATTTTATTTCAATGTACTGTTCTGTTCAGCAACAAAGATTTTTGGAACGATAAGGATATTATGTTTCCTATGCTTTAAAACTTGTAAAATACTGCTTCATACTATATTATAAAACTTATATATTATGACATTTTTGAAAATAGTACCAAGTTTCTTGCCAGTTCTTCTTGGTGCAAACCTGCTTTCCTAACCTGGCAGTAGTTTTGACTTTTCAGAAGAGCTTATATTTAGGCCTATGTGAAAAATAGAGATTTTCATTTTGCAACCCATTTTCATCCTATTCTTAGTGCAAAACTGCTTTCTGTGGCTTGGTGTTAAAGCAGACTACTACCTAGTTAGAATATTTGATTATTTGGCATTTTATTATTTGGCCTTTGTAAAAGAATGAACATTTTGATTTTATTTTACACATTACAAATGAAGTTATTTGAATTTTTTTGGATTTCATAAGTACAGGTATTCGACAGGTACCCAAAGATCCCTTCAGATCCCTTGAGATCCCTAGAAGAATCCTTAGAGGGGGAGGTCCCTTAAGATGTAATTTTCAAAAAATCTTTTAAATAAAAGTAAATATTGTAAACACTTTAGTTCATGACGCACTATTAAATAAATGGCTATTTTTTTTTTTACTTACTGTAAACACTAAGCAGTGTTGGGTGCAAATTATCTCAATAGATAAATCCATGAATTACATCACATGTTAAGGGGGAGGAGGGGGTTTAATGAAGTGTCACATTGTGGAGTCTCACAAATGTGACCAACTCTGACAAGGGAAGGGGGGAGGTGCAAAAAAATCATGAAATTTGTGTGACGTAATTTATGACAGCATAAAGACAGGAAATTTCAAAACCAAAACGTTTGAGTTTCAGCAGGTTTTGTGTTAACATAAAAGGTAGAAGTGAACATTACAATTTGAAATTATCAATAGCCATTGTACTGCAGGAGCTCACTGCAATGAGCTTTGTGTCAGGATCCCCATTAAGACTACAAACTGACTTGTGGTTTACACATTCAACCTTCATTTTTTAATTTTGTAAGCATATTGATATCAATATTGCTGATTGCTGATATTTTTATAAGAGTATTCATTGATATCGGTATTGTGTTGGCAAAAAAGCATGTAGTGGTGTCCCTAGTTCTAAAGTTCTCTACAGTCGCTAAAATCCCATGCCCGCAAGCTGGATACGTGTTTTAATCATTAATTTTTTAGATATTCAACCAGTCGGACGTGTATCTATGAAGAGAGATGTATCTAGATCTCATTCAGCAGCACAGCCTCGGCTCGGCTGAGCGTTAGCGTAACTTTATGAATGAAGCTGGCCGTGTTCGCTCACCACCAGGTGCTTGGCATCGCGCAGCGCGCGCGCGAGGCGCCGGCACTTGTCGCGCAGCTCCTGCGGGCTGTCCTCCACCTCGCGGGCGCGCTCGGCGGCGCGCGCGGCCCGCTGCCGCCGCACGGCCGCCGCCGCCGCGCGCGCCTCCGCCTCCGCGCGCCCCGGCGCCGCCGCCTGCGCGCCCGCGCCGCCCGAGCCGCCCGCGCCGCTCGCCCCCGTGAGCCGTGCGCTGCTCCGCACGCGCTCGCGCGCCGCCATGGCGCCCGCCGCGCGCTACAGGGCCCCGGGGCCGCGGCCCAGGGCACGCGGGCCGCCCGACTCTGCGGTGTCGCTGCCGCCGCCGGCCCCCGGGCGCATGTCTCCGCCGATGCACTTCGCCAGCGTCCCAGTTATCTCCTCGTTTGATCGTTCTGAATTCCACAAACTGTTTGCCTGATAATGTTGTCTTTAACAGATGAAAAGCACCGTGTATATTTATTTATCGTTAGGACAGAAACGTCAAAATATAAAATATAATGGCAATGGCATTTGTATTTGATGGCATTTATCTGACGTTTTTTGGCACAGACGCGATTTCACTAGCACAGACCACACGAAACTGTTTTACCAAGGAATAGGTATACTACTCTCTTACGAGAGCTGTCACTACTATCTTTTCTCCATGGTTATTCTCGACACGGTCTATAAATACCTACCTACCTAGGAGGAACATTGTGATTACAAAAAATAGGTGGTAATCAGGAGATGCCAAGGAGTTTTGGTGGTACGATTCACTCAGCCACGAAAATTCAAAATTTATTTAGTTTTTCGCGCTTTTTGACAATTGTAGGCTCAGTACTTAGGCATAATTATGTCATAGGATTGCGGTCGAATCCTATAAATATGCTTTTATGCATCTAGATGTTCACTTACTACCACAAATCAGTCCATCCAAGCGCGTTCCATCGCTGTCCATCTAGGTAAAAATACTCACTTGATATTATTAGTCCCAATAAATTCAAATCCGGGATTAGGAGGGCTGTAGAGCTATTATGACAAATATGGAGTAAATGAGTACAATTTAAATACTATTAGGAAATTAAGTACCTAAATAGGATAAATATGATATTTTTGACCAAAGTTATTATGATAAAAATTGAATAAAAATTGAATTTTCGCAGCCGAGTGAAATACCCACAGAGATTTATTTTTGTCTGCTAGGTCTTTGGTTAATACCATTGAACACAGATCATTAGTCATTGATTAAAATCAAGAAACACCACAGACCTACTACACTAGTGGTGTTCTATCAGGTCTGAGAACTGACGTATGACAGTGACAATGACAATCACAGAATATATTTTACTCCTGGTGACAACTGACAGGTTAACAAAAATGAAGTAATTTCTTCTGCTGACTTTGACAGGTGTGAGAAGTCTTTTTATTTGTGAATGCCGCTGAAATCAAATTAAATCTATTATTTAGAACTAAGTGTCGTATGGTTTTTTGATAAAATAAATGACACGAGATTATATTTTACATCTTAGCATAAATATTTTCTGTTCAGTGCTTGGTTAATATTGTTTTTTTATTGCAGCTAAGTGTCGAGGAACAGCTTCAACATGGTTCGTATTTTCTTTGTTTTTTTTTTAGTATCAATACGTATTTGAGAAGTTCTCGAAGTTAAAAGTTCTTGAACTCATTATTGTGTCCTTATTAAAGTACTTATAATAATATAAACAACCTCGTTGGTAGGATAAGGTGTGTTGACTGTGGAGTGTAGTAACCATGGATGTTGTCGTTTCAGCCGCGTGAGATCAAAGACATCAAGGACTTCCTCCTGAAGGCGAGAAGGAAAGATGCTAAATGTGAGTTTCGTCTGTTGATATCATACTGCTCATACCTATGCCCTTCTGGCTTGAAGCCCGCGATATGTTAACTCCTGACTTGATAACAAGTGGTTGCCCGTAGCAGATAGGGGTGAGAGTAGAGACCAACCTCTTTGGCAACTAATTAAAACCTACGATTACTAATAACAAATAGGAAAACCGTTTTATTTGTTGATAAGTGATTTGACTCATATAGTGAACATGTCATAGAACCAAATATCGGTTAACCCCGACACTCCATGCAGTCTTGTTTTCCTACCCCTAGAGTGTTTTTAGCCATAGCTAGGCGCGGAGGGAGAATAACCCAAAAGTTAAAAGTCACATCTCTACCAAAGTATGTGTATTAGTCATCATAATAGTTTTAACTTTAAAAATTTTCAACTTTAAAAGAAAACCTTAAAGAGCAACCTGGATTTGCGTACAGGAGTGAATGGATCCCACTTTCATCCTTGTATAATTATTTTAGTAATAAGTAGTATTTACCTATTACGGCTGACAACTGAACCCACAGTTACTAATAGTTAAAGATTTTAATAAAAGTAATGCAAAGAGTCGATTGTTTAAGACCTTTTATATGCTAATATCAAAATTGTTGCTCAATAATATTATTTACAACAGCAATTTATCATTTTATTAATTTATTTTAGAAACAAAATAATGAAAATTAATAATTTTGTCAATGACCCAAATTTTTGATTTGCAGCTGTGAAGATAAAGAAGAACCCCGAGAATGTGAAGTTCAAGGTGCGCTGCTCGCGCTTCCTCTACACGCTCGTCATCACTGACAAAGAGAAGGCGGAGAAGCTGAAGCAGAGCTTGCCGCCAGGTACGCTGCTCCTTCTCACATGGCTGAACCTCTCGCAATCTGGCACAGTGGTCGCGCACACGGATATGACAGGGTTGATATCTTGATTGGCTTAAGTCTGGTCTGGTGGAACGATTCGGCCGCGGCCACTTCACACCCTACCACCAAAAATGCCCAAAATTAGTTACCATTAGTTACCATTTTTCACTGCATTGTCACTTACCATCAGGTGAGATAGCAATAGAGTTCCATCTTGTGTAAAAAAGACAACTTCTTTGATAGCATTGTGATGGAGATGTTGCATAAATTTCTTGGTGGAAGTGACAAAGGATAATAAGCTTTGATGTATGGAATCCCTTATTATTCTTTATAGACTGGTCTCCACATTAAAGCCTCCCCCACACAGGCGCGTTATTATCGCGCGATAATATCGCAAGCGTTATTGCGATATCTGTTTTCAGTACATTTTGTATTAGGATGGTCATGTAGTTACACACTGCTGCGATAATAACGCCGCAATGGAAGTATATCGGTCAATATTATCGCAAGCGTTATTGCGATATCTGTTTTCAGTACATTTTGTATTAGGATGATCAAGTAGTTACACACTGCTGCGATATTAATGCGCCTGTGTGGGACGACGGACGCAGCGTCCTACTTCCATGACCATCCTAATACCAAATGTACTGAAAACAGATATCGCAATAACGCTTGCGATATTATCGCGCGATAATAACGCGGGACGCTGCGTCCGTCTGCGCGTTATTATCGCGCGATAAAAACGCAGCTGTGTGCAAGTAATCGGGACGCATTATCGCAATAACGCTTGCGATATTATCGCGCGATAATATCGCGCCTGTGTGGGGGAGGCTTTACTCTTCAATTTTTTTTTTATTGACATTCAAATTCCAAGTTATAGGCAAATACTCAAATTGTACTTCTCAACAAAATCTGTATGACAGGAAATGTGCATTGAAAAGAAAGTAACTTTTGTATGCAAATATTAATTCCGGATATGAAAAACAAATAACTGGTACAAATGGTTCTTAAAAACATTATTTTATTTTCTTAGAATATTTTGGTTCTGGTTCATAAGAAAACTTAATACCACGTTTGTTAATTCTTCTTTTCATCCGTCAGTCCATCAATATTCACCACTTTCTTTTCTAAATGCCAGTCAATGAGAGGTGTTCACATCAGCCAAACATTCCACTTCCTTGCCAGTAGGTTTAATCTTTTATGTTAGATTTACATTAATATTTTCTTATGCAAGATTTATATTATTCATCTCCAGTTTTCCTTACTTTTATATAACAGAATGATTAGACAAAATAGACATAATTATTATACCCGGGCAGAGCAGACGGCGCGTAAAAATGTTGCCAGTTCGGTGCCAAAAGTGCTTGTTTTGCCACCAACAATAAGGCAACGTTGTAATTCGTTCAGCAGCCATCTATAGAATTTTGACAGATGGCGCTACTGTTCGCTTGTATGAAAAAGGTACGTAAATCGTTCCGATGCCCTGAGGTTTCTTAGACAAACAAAATGTTATTAAGTGACCAATGACGAAATACGCTATAATAACTGGTTCATGGCAGTTCCTCAACTATTTTAAGAACTGGCTCGAAAGCACCACCTGAGAAAGCAACACTAAATGAGCAGAGTCGATATAGGCGCATCAGTGAAAACTGTAGCCTATTACCAAATGATAAAAATAATACTGACGGTGGTTCTACCCAAAAGTAAACAGATGTGTATAATAAGGACGGTGAGATGTAAATAACGCATGTGTGTTGTTGCAGGTCTGCAGGTGAAGGAGGTGAAGTGACGCGCCGGGATGTAGGATAAGACAATAAAACCATTAAACGCCTCACCGAGTTTCATTCTGGAAAGAGTAGTTTGTAGAGTTGTAGTTCTTGACTCTAGCTGTGCAAAGAAACCAGTCTAAGGCTCCTATCACACTGGGCGCTATGTGAGCGTTGGCGTGTCTCCAACGTCTGTTTCTCAACGCCATTAGTGTGCGGGACGATATAGCTTAATTAATTTCATTTCTTGTTTTATGTATGTATAGTTTTAGCAATTTTAGCAATTGTTTATAGTTTAATTACATAAGTATTATCTCATAAGTAAATAAAGATTAAATAGGAAAACAGCTGTAGGGAAATAGGCCGCGGCTTTCCCTACGGTACAGCCCATAGTAGTAAAGACACCTGCCGCGGCTTTCTCTACGGTATAGCTCATAATAGTAAAGATACCTGATTAAGTAATAATACCTATTATTATTACCGAATTGTGATTGGTCTAAAATAATGCGCTCTGATTGGTGCACTGAGCAATAGGAAAAATTCACCAATCAGAAGGCCTACATTTTTTCGGCCAAATTTGAATAAATATCGGGTTGAATTGTAAGCCGACACAGTTCCAAGCGGCAAGCGGTAGCGGTACAAAATAAAGAAGAAAAGAAGAAGAAGAGTTTTCCTTGAAAACCCAACCAACCCAGCAACAGTAAATGTACAGAAGCGTACATTGAATGGTCCTTCGAGCCGGATACGTTGGAAAATCGGGAAAATTCTGAAGAAAATTCGTCGAGTCAGCAAGAATGCCGGTGACACGGCAGGAACTCAAGAGCCGTAAGGCATCGTCGGAAGAAACTCCGTCCACGTCAGAAGGTACCGCTACCACCTCCGCGACCGAAACCAGCGCGGAAACCGCTACCGCGTCCGCGTCGACAGCCACGGGAACTGTCACCACCGACACCACGGAACGCACGACGACCACGGGTACCTCCGCGACGTCGGTGCGCTCTACAGCGCCATCCTCCGCGACAGTGAAGAGGTCTGCGGCCGCCACTGCCGGCGCCGCTTCCGTCACCACTGCTGGCGCCTCTTCCGTCGCCGCCACCGTCGCACGCTCAACTACGCCCGCCGTCGCGCCGACGCTGCCAGCCGCCGCGACACAGATGGAACCCCCCGCCGCCAGGGAGGCTCCCGTTACAGTACAGGGGCGTACTCGAGATGCAGACACGTCTACAGTAAGGAGGAAGAAAACAGTCAACACAGAAGAGTCGAAGCAAGTACAGGTGCCCCGCCCCCCTAGCAAGAGGGGGGGTGGATCGACACACAGCAAGGCCAAGGCTCTCAAGATAGCTAAGGCCAGAGAAGAGATGCTACGACTGCAGATCGAATTAGCTGCCGCCCGTCTCGCCGCGATGGAGGCAGACGATACAGAAGATGAATTAGAAGACGATGGTGCCTACATCGAACCCGAAGCCGAAGTGACTGAACGAGTGGACAACTGGTTGGAGAGTCAACACCCACGCCCCGTGCTAGCGATCACCGACGCACCGCACTACCCAATAGAAGAGCCGGTGGTCAACAAAGCGGGACAACAGAAGCAACAGGAAGCAACACTTCAGTCACCGGCGGGAGCACAGCCCGGCTTAGCAGAGTTAGCCGAGGCAATTACGCGCGCCGTCAAGGCAGCACAGCGCCCCAAGTTCATAGAGCTGCCAATTTTTGGAGGGTCACATCAAGAGTGGCTACCGTTCCGCGCCGCATACTACGAAACAGAAAGTATGTTCACCACAGTAGAAAATACGAACCGTCTACGAAGAAACCTGAAGGGCAAAGCAAAAGAAGCTGTGGAGGGGCTTCTCATCACCAGCGCGCACCCAACAGAAGTCATGAAAACCCTGGAGTCAAGATTTGGAAGACCGGAGTCAATAGCAATGATGGAAATGGAAGCGCTCCGCGGATTGCCACGTCTCACCGAGTCACCGCGCGACATTTGCATTTTTTCGACGAAGGTCTCCAATGTGGTGGCAACACTGAAGACTCTGAGCTGCGTGAACTACATGTATAACCCGGAGGTTTCGAAGACGGTGGTGGACAAGCTCACGCCTACGCTGCGCTACAGATACTACGACTTCGCCGCAGCACAGCCAAAGGAGGATCCAGACCTGCTGAAAATGGAGAAGTTCCTCAAGAGAGAAGCGGAGCTATGCGGGCCATACGCGCTGCCGGAACAGGTGGCGCCACCTACATCAGCCACTCAACAGAAGAGACCACAGAAGATACACAACGTTACAGAGAAGACGTACACACCCAAGTGCCCCATATGCGACGAAGAGCATATTTCTACGGAGTGTGAACAGTTCAAGAACTCGGATGCGAATGGAAGATGGGACATAGCCAAGTCCAAGCGCCTATGCTTCCGATGTCTTCGATACAGAAACAGAGCCCATAGCTGCCGGGCTAAGGCGTGCGGTGTCAACAGCTGCAAATACTTTCACCACAAGATGCTGCACTACACCAAGGCTCCGGAGAAGAACGAAGACACGAAAGCTACAGAAGTAATCAACCACGCGTGGACTATTAAGAAGAAACAATCGTATCTGAAGATTATTCCAGTTCAAGTTGAGGGGCCCAAGGGAACGTTCAACACTTTCGCTTTGATGGACGACGGGTCAACAGTGACATTGATCGACAACAGCGTAGCCGAGTGCATCGGAGCAACAGGACCCGTCGATCCTTTGAAGATAGAAGCCATCAACGACCTTAAGACATCGGAGTCAGCTTCAAGAAGAGTGAACATCAAGTTAAGAGGTCTCAACGATCATGAAGAGCGTGTACAAGCACGTACAGTGAAGAACCTTCAAGTGGCGTCACAACGGGTGTCAAGAGAGTTGGTAGATGGCTGCAAACACCTGGCAGACATCCGCGACTACCTCGTATATGCAAACGTAAAGCCACGAGTGCTGATTGGTCAAGACAATTGGCATCTTCTGCTGACAACAGAAGTGAGAAGAGGAGACAACAACCAACCAGTGGCCTCTCTCACACCGCTGGGGTGGGTGCTACATGGCAGCCAGACTCGTGCCATCGGTCGCAGCATCGACTTCGTATCACACGTCACAGAAGAAACAGAAGATAGCCTGGACAGCCTCGTCAAGCAATATTTCGAGATGGACGCGCTCTGCATACAGCCTAAGAAACCGAAGACAGATCCAGAAGAACGGGCACTTCGTATCCTGGAGAAGACCACCACAAGAACAGAAGAAGGAAGATATGAAACAGGACTTCTCTGGCGCAAAGAAGATGTCACGTTCCCTGACAACTACGACAACTCACTGAAGCGACTCTTCAACATTGAAAAGAAGATCGATCGAGACCCCAAGTTAAAACAGAAGTACACAGATCAAATGGAAGCTCTCGTTTCGAAAGGATACGCTGAACCCGCTCCGAAACAGAAGACTGCAGGCAAGACGTGGTACTTGCCACATTTCGCGGTGGTTAACCCAATGAAGCCTGAGAAGCTCCGTGTGGTACATGATGCAGCAGCGAAGACGAAGGGAGTAGCTCTCAACGATATGCTACTCAAAGGACCTGATCTTCTACAGTCACTACCTGGCGTCGTCATGCGGTTCCGGCAACACAAGATAGCAGTCACAGCAGATATCAAGGAGATGTTCATGCAAGTCAAGCTGCGAGCCGAAGACAGAGATGCACTCCGCTACCTGTGGCGCGGAGAACGACGAGACGACCAACCACCTGAAGAATATAGGATGACTTCGTTGATATTCGGTGCATCAAGTTCTCCATCTACAGCAATCTACATCAAGAACTTGAACGCCAAACAGTTTGAAGATACCCACCCTGAGGCTGCAGCTGCAATCATACAGAAGCACTACGTTGACGACTACTTGGACAGCTTCAGAAGCCTCGATGACGCAGTGCGCATCACGAAGTCAGTGCGCGAAGTGCACTCAAAGGCCAGATTTGAACTGAAACAGTGGAAGTCGAACTCACCACATTTATTAGAAGCATTGGGTGAAAGTCAACAGTCAGAAGATATGGAACTCTACAAGCCAGAAGAGAAGACAGAACGAGTACTGGGCGTTATCTGGAAACTCAACACGGACGAGCTCACCTTCAACCTCAACCTGGCACGCGTCGCACCAACGCTCATCAATGGGAAGACGCCTACGAAAAGAGAAGCGCTAAGAGTGGTCATGTCACTGTTTGACCCTCTCGGTTTCGCATCGCCTGTCACAATAAGGGCGAAACAGCTGCTGCAAGAAGTATGGCGAAGAGGAACAGCATGGGACGACGAGCTGGATGAAGACCTGGCAGAACAATGGCAAGATTGGATTGTTCACCTGAAGAATCTCAGCAACGTGACAATCCCGAGAAGATATCTCCAATACAGCGATGCCACTTCGATACAAGTACACGTGTTCACCGACGCGAGCGAAGCAGCCTATTCAGCAGTTGTCTTCTGGAGGACAGTGGCACCAAATGGCGAAGTCAACCTATCTCTCGTCATGGCCAAAGCGAAGGTTGCGCCGTTGAAGCTGACATCCATCCCAAGGCTAGAGCTACAAGCGGCGGTCATGGGAACTAGGCTCGCCGATACAGTTGTAGAAGAGCACGAAAGAAAACCGGACAGCAAAGTGTTCTGGTCAGACAGCAAGACCGTGCTGACCTGGATAAGAACCGGATCACGCTCATACAAGCCATACGTAGCCCATCGCCTGGCTGCAATTGAAGAGGCCTCCACAGTTACCGAGTGGCGTTGGGTTCCGACGAAGCTGAACGTAGCGGACGACGCCACACGAGACGTCCCAACGTCCTTTAACAAAGATCATCGCTGGTACAAGGGACCGGACTTCCTCTACCAAGCAGAAGAACATTGGCCCGTCGAAGTCACTGCAACAGAAAAAGAAGAACCTTCGGGCGAAGAGAAAGTGAATCACATCGCCGACGATAGGAAACAGAAACTCGCAGAAGCCCTACCTGAAGCATCTCGTTTCTCGAATTGGGACAGACTCCGATACGCCACAGCTCGGGTTCTACAATTCATCCAACTCTGTAGAGCCAAGAAGGAAAGCGTCAATTACAAAAGGACGCGAAAGAACACAGAAAAGGATCCAAGCTGGAAGAAAACGAACAAGCCTGCGACGAAGCAACAACAAACAGTCAGGAAAACGTCGTCGTCTAATAGAAAGTTTCTTCCAGTCACTGCTGAACAGCTCAGAGGAGCGGAAGAGCTTCTGATGCGTGCATCCCAAGAAGATTCCTTCACAGAAGAAATACAAGACTTAAGAAACAGCAAGACACTCAACAAGGAGAGCCGTTTGTACCAGCTGAGTGTCGAATACGT
Source organism: Coenonympha arcania (assembly GCA_036785405.1). NCBI lineage: Eukaryota > Metazoa > Arthropoda > Insecta > Lepidoptera > Nymphalidae > Coenonympha > Coenonympha arcania. Next base: position 17,850,896 of record CM072066.1, on the reverse strand, counting down.
CAACGATGCAATCAGGCTAAGAAGCCGGATTCAAGCAACACAAGATGTAACAGAAAACTTCAAGAGCCCCATGGTACTCGACGGTGATCATCCAACAGTCAAGCTCTGGGTGAAGGCTATGCATCATCAGCTGCATCACGCCGGAGTCGAAGCTACAGTCAACGAGTGCAGACAACTGTACTGGGTGCTACGTTTGCGTCCAGTCACAAGAATGATCGTAAGAAGATGCCTGTTCTGCAGAATGAAGACGCAGAAACCACCATACCCCAGAACCGGGGACCTGCCGGAGTGTCGCTTAGCTCATCACAAGCGACCTTTCACCTTCACTGGCGTCGACTACTTCGGACCTCTTTCAGTGACCGTCGGCCGAACGCGACAGAAAAGATACGTAGCCATCTTCACATGTCTCACCACGAGAGCCATACACCTGGAGATTGCTGGCTCACTCAGTGCTGATTCGGCGGTGATGGCGCTGAGGAGAATGATGGCTCGCCGGGGTTTCCCGACGGAAATCTGGTCAGATAACGGCAGCAACCTGAGAGCTGCAGACAAGGAACTTCGGCATGCGATGGACAGCGCAACAGCAGAAGAAGCGGCGAAGAAGACGATCTCCTGGCGATATATACCACCAGGAGCTCCATTCATGGGCGGAGCTTGGGAAAGAATGGTACGCTCCGTGAAGACAGCACTCGCAGCCACGCTACATGAACGGCATCCTACAGAAGAAGTCCTCTCCACCCTACTGGCTGAGGTGGAATATACAGTGAACAGCAGGCCGCTGACACACGTCTCAGTCAGCCCCGAGGATCCTGAAGCACTGACGCCGAACCACTTTCTGTTGGGTGGCCCGGGACGTGTACCACTGCCAGGTACATTCGACGAGCGGGACGCTGCCGCCAGATAGATGTGGCGAGCCGCGCAGAGGTTGGCTGACATATTCTGGACGCGCTGGGTGAAGGAATACTTACCGGAGCTCCAACACCGGCGGGAGCCGCACGGACGAGGACCAGCGATCCAGACCGGCGACCTCGTGCAAGTGGTCGACGACAACCTACCGCGCAACGTGTGGATCCGAGGAAAAGTCATCGCCACGTACCCGGGACCAGACGACGTCGTGCGAACAGTGGACATCCAGACCAAGGGAGGAGTGCTGCGACGGCCGGTGAGGAAGCTGGTGATCCTGCCCCTGTCTACAGACGATGCGCCCGCACCGACAAGTGATGCGACATAGTCGCACGGCGGGAGAGATGTGCGGGACGATATAGCTTAATTAATTTCATTTCTTGTTTTATGTATGTATAGTTTTAGCAATTTTAGCAATTGTTTATAGTTTAATTACATAAGTATTATCTCATAAGTAAATAAAGATTAAATAGGAAAACAGCTGTAGGGAAATAGGCCGCGGCTTTCCCTACGGTACAGCCCATAGTAGTAAAGACACCTGCCGCGGCTTTCTCTACGGTATAGCTCATAATAGTAAAGATACCTGATTAAGTAATAATACCTATTATTATTACCGAATTGTGATTGGTCTAAAATAATGCGCTCTGATTGGTGCACTGAGCAATAGGAAAAATTCACCAATCAGAAGGCCTACATTTTTTCGGCCAAATTTGAATAAATATCGGGTTGAATTGTAAGCCGACACAGTTCCAAGCGGCAAGCGGTAGCGGTACAAAATAAAGAAGAAAAGAAGAAGAAGAGTTTTCCTTGAAAACCCAACCAACCCAGCAACAGTAAATGTACAGAAGCGTACAATTAGACTCTAAGTTGACGTCGCGTCAACGCGACGGTCGCTGCGCAGACATTGAGAAAACGCTAATGCTCGCATAACGCTTGTAGGCCTATAAGGGTTAACACTTTAGCGTAGCATATTTCGTCATTGGTTACAACTGTGTTATGCTGTCGCTCGCAAATTAATAACTGCTGTCAGGCTGTTTATCCATTTCCACTGTCACGGGGACGTCACCTGGGGCGAGATGATTTTTTCTAGTTGAGATCAAGATAACAGGCTGGTTTCCAGTTTCCACCAAAGCGAAGAAACGAAACGAGAGATGTGTCCTGAATAATTAATTAGATTTCGTTATTTCCACATCTCCGCACTTCGGTGGAAATGAATCAAGTGAAGAATTTTGTGCCGCGAGCGAGCAGTCTGTCTGGCGGACATCACGTGGTTTAAAATTGAGTAGGTATATTATGTGTACCTGCCTGTGTAGTTCCTGTCGTAACTTCATAAAATAAGATCCGTAAGTATGAGAAACCTTACTGAATGTCTAAATGTCATTTAGGTGATGCAAATATAAAAGAAATTTGCACCAAAGAGGTTTTATCGCTTGCAGAATATGTAGCCAGTGTGACCGTTTGTGGCCATATTTCTGCTAGGTATTTTGGGAGATTTGGCTCCTTAATTTTAATTCCGGTAGAATAAGCTGGCAATTCAAGAAAGTGGCATCATGATGTGGCAGATTTCTAGAAAATCATTGACAATCATTTGGCAGATTCCCCAATTTTGAAACGGTCACACTGGTTGGCAGAACCAAATCAGCAAAACCCATGGACCTATTTAGTATATTAGGTCCATGGCAAAACCAAACGTAGGTAAGCATCTCTGCAGAAAGCATATCTCTACACAATCGCCTAGTTTTTGATAATAGCAATAGTTCTATCCGACAACTTGCAGAAGCTAACAAAACATGTCTGACGTAGAGTATTCCGTCATTGGGCGTAACGCCTATAATCCCTGCCTTTATCCCTGTAGTGTATTGTCTATGGTAATGAATAATGATGGCCTCGTACTTTTCAGCGCAGTTTCTGCGTGGTGTTGCGAGCTCACGTCGGTTCAATTCCTGACAGTAATAATTTAGGTACCTTTCTGGCTCAATATTCATAGTTGATGTTTAAATTTGTGAATGCGGGTATAATTTATGGTCAGGCACACAACGTTATCTTTTGGTTTAGGTTCTCCGTTCTGTACTCGCTAAACAACTCAATGAAATATAGAATGCGCCTACATCTGAACGCATTTTATTATAGTTGATAGCTTGCTATACAATATACATCTTTGTAGGTAAGTTGGCAAGCAGCGGTGGCGGAAGCCTTCAGAGTCCAGACCAGACCTAAGCTAATTTAGAAATTATAAAATCCTTAACAGGCGCATGCCAACATCGAACCCGGAACCTACCGCGTAACTGTGCCAGGAGGCTCGACAAAATATAAAGATGGTTGAACTGAAACTTTCAAGCTGCTTACTGCAGCCTGCAGGCAGCAGGAGTCAGCCTTCAGAGTTCAGTAATTCAGTGTGCGCGCGACCGGCGAACTGAGTGGATGTGCTCGCGGTGGTTGATGCGAGTCGTAGTCGTAACAAAACTACGCCAAGTAAACGAGAGTCGCGAGTTAGTGAGTTAAAAAATATTGCTAGTGTCATTCGAACTGCGAAGTATGTAAGAGCGCCGTTTTCGGTAAGTTTTTAACATGATATTCATGTTTATTTGAGAAATCCTGAGCCAAATAAAAATATTGTGGTTTGTTCAAAGTTTGATATTAATGTATTTGGTATCTTATTACTACTTATATTATGTCCTAAAAATTAAACAAGGATACTTACATAGTATAGTACGATTCACGAAAGATGACCACAAATGGCGGGTCTTTTCTTCATGTACACTCATGAAGAAAAGACTTAAGCCAAAATAATTACCATTATATTAATTAAATAAGACCATATTATATATTATTTAAAATAAATAAGACCATAATATTAGTTAGATAAGTCCAAAGAGACCTAAAATAGGCCCGCCATTTGTGGTCATCTTTCGTGAATCGTACTATAACAGCATTAACGCTCCGTAGCGCCAGCGTCCCCCGTAGCAGCGTAGCAGGGCCGTTGTAGCACGAGCGTAGCCACAGTTTTAAACGTAGTATACATATTTCAATCCAGAAGACGCGCCCCACTCTGTCAAAATCACTTATGTTTCAGTCGATTCCTATAAAGTTTGACAGAGTGCGGCGCGTCTTTATAGTAAACATGATTTATTTCGGGATAAAAAGAAGCTTATGTGCTAATCCAGGGCATAACCTATCTCTGAGCCAAATTTTAGCCAAATCTGTTCAGTAGGCGGAGCGTGAAGGAGTAAAAATATACACACATACATACTTACAATTACCAATTTTCCTCAGATGAGCAATTTTCTAATATAAATGTGAATACAAAATTTTAAATCACGATTTTTTGAAACATCCGAGTTTCTTGAAAGTTCTTCTCAATGTAATTGTTACGGCCCCTTGCCTGTCCAGACGAGGGCTGAGTTCCCGGGCCCATAGAGGAACGAGCCCGGACAGGTCGAGGGGGGACCGACTAGTGAGACTACAGTGATCAGTACGGATGACGGTATCCAATCCGAGTCGGATAGTAATATCCGAGTCTCACTAGCCGATCAGTGGAAATAACAGGCGGCTTTTACTAGCACTACTACGGCAATCGTCAACTCGGGCAGCGACAGCCTTCGACATAGACAAGGAAAATAGAAGGCCACTAACCTGGTTGATGCATGCGACGATACTCGATGCGACGCCCCCTGTAGTGGATGTGGGACAGTATGTGACGTGAAAGTGTAAAGGGGTGTGAAGGTGTGTGTGTGGGGCTTGCAACCGTAGGTCCTCTGCGACAATCAGCTCCCAGACACGTCAAACACGAACACAGCTCCAATCGTTCGTTCGCCTCCTATGAGTGGAGTGCTCAATGCAGCAGCACAGTGGGTCGCAACCCGCAACAATGAACGCGACGGTCAAAATATGTCGAACGTTCAGGCTGGCTTCAACTCCCGCAAACACTCAAGCGAATAAAATAAAGTACGTGGTTCACGACACACAAGGTCAGCGGTCAATGACAGCGCGGTCTACAATTACTTAACTACCGCGAACTTTATCGCCGCTAAACGCAGCTGGGCACGCGTGTTACTAGGTAGATCCGGCGAGCGTAGCGAACTCACAAAGGCCGGCACAACAACTACACAATGTCACAAACACGCGTGCAATGTCCAAAAACCCAGCGATATCACAGTGCAGGGCGAGGCGGTCCCAAAACAATCAGGTCTGGGCAAACAAAACCGCGGCGCGAAAAAACAACTCAGGCGCCTCAAAAAACGGACGTCCCGTTGCGCAAATATTCCATGACTACACACCCGCGCAAATATAAACGTGGCTACTCAAACGTAATAATTTACGTCTCGCGACTACGCGTTTCAAAGACGACACGTGATCAAAATTACGTCAGCCACGCGCGGGGAACCGCTAAGTTTGTCGGTCGACAGCAGACTGGGTCCACAAGATGAGTTCACGAATACGCACAAAAGGTCGCGCCCCCACATAAAACTGTCGCGGTCCCAAGACGTACGTTTCTTGGGGTACAAACCGCCGGGGCAAAAGGGCGCCGCAAAAAACCCAGCCGCACGCACGGCTGTTGCTAGCTGACTCCGATTCGTACTGTGTGCGCCCCGTAATCCCGCGTCATTGCAGGCATAAAAAATTCTCGTCGACCGATGCGCGAGCGGGATAGGAAGATTGGCGTTTCCGCGAGTTGGAGCGGGAGCGCACGATTCGATACAAAAAACCCGCCGTAACCGAAGTGCGAGCAAGACGCGCAAATGAGCGCTTCCGCTGGTTAGAGAGGGAGAACACGATTCAATACAACACAATAGACTCGGCACTCGAGCCAGCTACGCTCGCGTAAACAATCCCCCGCTCCGAATCTAAGGATGTAGATTCGCTAATCAATAGGCCGTTGGGACAACGTGACCACGGCACGTTGCAATACTGACTCCCCTACAAATACCTCGGCCACCCGGGGAACGCCATCCAAATAACAGTTTAACAATGCGTCCACGACGCAAACTAGTGGGAGTAGATTAGATTCTTTAAGCATAACAAGATCTCCCATTCTAGACATGGCGGTGCCTACACAGTGCTTGCTCTCAACAAGTAAGTCGACGACCTCCTTCAAATAACGATTGGTTCCCTTATAATTAGTCCCGCAGTCGGTCCGAACCAAATCGGGTAGGCCGCGACGGCTCACGAGGCGGCCCAGAGTGGCCGCGAACGCCTCCGTGCTGAGGGCACTGATAAGTCCCAAGTGGACTGCCTTGGTTGCAAGGCAAACAAAGACACACAAGTAGGCCTCAAAAGACCGAGCATTCTTAAGGTTAGAGCTCTTCACTAAGAAAGGACCGGCAAATTGGTTCCAACACCGGCGAAAGGTCGAGCAGCCTTTTCGCGGTCCGCAGGCAGGTCACCCATCACAAGCTGTGCAATGGATGCCTCCAAACGATAGCAAGCAATACAGTTGAAGATCACGCTTCGAATGGTTCGTCGGCCTGCCAAAATCCAAACTCACGCTGCAAAATGGCTGAGAGGGTATTGCAACCCGCATGAGTATTTAAAAATGCCAAGATTATGGACCGAAGTCCGAAGCCAACACAGGACCATCTCACTGTCCGACCACGCAAAAACGCCCACCATGTTTACCAGAGACTTCCAAGAAGCGTGGACGTGGTTTAGTAACCGGGTCAATAGTTGGCTCCACAAGTGCAACTTAGGAATTGTTAGACGAGACCTGATAGATGCAACCTTGCACTTAGCTAGGACAAGGTGCAATGAGACTTGCCCCGAAGCGCTCACCCACCACAACGACGCAATCCAGCGCTGTGATCCGAGATCTAGCAGCGCGCGTACCATTAGCCACTCACCCTTCGGGTTGTACACCCTGACCAAAGCCGTTGGTAAAAGTACAGTCTGGCAGACCGGCTTATGGTCGTTCAAATTGTCAGGTGAGGTGGCGGTGGTGGGAGCCAAGGCAGCAGCAAGTCAACGGGAGTTGCCCCTTTCGGGCAACTCCTCTAGCCTTGGGCGCTCGTAAGGGCCTTCTTGGGGAACTTCGACCACACCAAGAGGTGGGGTTCCCCCAGGGTACACCCAAGCGTCTCTCCCGGTCTGAGGGGGTCTGGCCATGTACGACAGCCGCGGGGCGACGTAGTGCGGAAGGGGGTGTCCAGGCCATCGAGGAAGGTGTCGCTGCAACCTGGGGTATTCAGCCAGAGGAGGGGAGTACCTCCTTGGATCAGGCTGAGCGACGGCAAAACCTCCCTCAGGGTTGACAGAGGGCGGAACGCCCCCGCCCCTGGAGGGCTGCACCCCCACCCGAGGGGGGGGTGAAGCCCTATCAAAACCAGGGGCCGCACTAACAGTGTCACCACGCCTTCTATCGGCTGGGCCTGTGACCGGTGAGGAGACTCCACTCCTGCCGGGTGTCCGCTCAACCACCTCCTGCCTACCGACGCCATTGCGGTCGAGGCAAAGAATAGGAAGGTGGTTGCCCTGACAATGGGGACAAGGCCGTTGGTGCTGGCAATTTCGTTGTAAGTGCCGACCTAAGCAAGAGTAGCACCAACGGCGCTCCCTAGCGATGGCCCTACGGGACTTGGGCGGTCTCTCCAAGAATTTAGGGCAGTCGGTCGTCGAGTGCGTGGAAGCACGGCAATAGTGACAGGGGGTCACCTCGGTCGCAGCAAGACCACTAAAGTTTAGAATTGGGCGGCGTCCAGTCTCCTGCGCTAATTCTGGCTGCTTGGAACCCCTGGTGGAAGTCGTGGGTTTAGAAGGTGGCGTCGGTCGCGCCGGCTCCTTTGCCGGTGTTCCCGAGGCCACGGCATTCTCCACCTGGCGGCTCTGTTCCTCAAGGAACTTTAAGAGGTCACTGAACGGGGGTATATAATTAGCCCCGTCCCCGCCGTACCTCTCTTCAAATCGGATCCGCAGATCGAGAGGCAGGCGGGACAGAACCAGGTGAAGAAGCCAGAAGGACCACTGATCCACCGGTAAGTCAAGTTGTCGAAGGGCGTTGCAAGCAACCACGACTGGGTCAATGATCACCTCCCGGAGACGTGCTAGGTCTTTCAAAACCGGGAGGGATATTAACTCCATCATGTGCGCGTCAGCAAGGCGGCGCACATTGGCGTAGCGCCTCTCGAGGAGTTCTCTGGCCGTGGAGTAGCTGGCGTCAGACAACTTCAAATGGCAGACTACCCCAAGTGCCTCCCCTTGAAGGGAGGTCCGCAAATAGGCCATTTTTTGGCCTGGGGATAGGTCGCGGCGGGTATGGACTAGACTGTCGAAGATGGAGATGAACCCCATCCAGTCTTGAAGCCGCCCACCAAAGTGTGGAAGGTCCAAAGTAGGCAGCCGACCCAATAGGGCGGGCTGCGGCTGCGGGCGAGGCGACTCGCACAGCATGCTCTGTCGAGCCTCGCGCTTCATTTTGGCCCCAGCCTCGAGCACATCGTCTGTGAACTCGAAGAACTGCTCGTAGTCCTTCTGGGCCGATTCTCGCGCCTCGTCGTCCTCCACTGTAGCAAGGAATTCCGAATAGGCCTCTTCAAAATGGGCTCGTCTGGCTGGGAGCTGCTCAAGGCGGTGGAGCAAGCTAGCCGTCCTGTCTGGACGAGTAATAAGCGCATGCGCGCTAGCTGCCCACCGCAGCTCATCCTGCATACGGCGCACCGGAGGCTTATGCGAAGGCATGGCGAAACTGCGCGAGAATAATTACAAGGAAGCACGAAACCAAAAAATAAAACAACAAGGAAGTAGAACAAGCACAGATGCAAACACCAACACGTGCAGAACGCTAACAAACAAACGCGGTTAACAAACGCGCGGCACGCGGTAAATAAACGCGGCGTTGCTACAAAAACGCGTGGTGTAGCGGTACAATAATCTGTGGCCGTTAACGCGGCGTATCGGTCCGACACGTGGCGTACCACGCCTACAAACGTGTGACCGACAGAGATACGCGACGAATTAAATACGCGCAACAAATATCGATATCGACGCGCCGAACGTGTAAAAGCCGCTTAACCAAAAGGCGCGAAACCACGCTCTGCTACCAATTGTTACGGCCCCTTGCCTGTCCAGACGAGGGCTGAGTTCCCGGGCCCATAGAGGAACGAGCCCGGACAGGTCGAGGGGGGACCGACTAGTGAGACTACAGTGATCAGTACGGATGACGGTATCCAATCCGAGTCGGATAGTAATATCCGAGTCTCACTAGCCGATCAGTGGAAATAACAGGCGGCTTTTACTAGCACTACTACGGCAATCGTCAACTCGGGCAGCGACAGCCTTCGACATAGACAAGGAAAATAGAAGGCCACTAACCTGGTTGATGCATGCGACGATACTCGATGCGACGCCCCCTGTAGTGGATGTGGGACAGTATGTGACGTGAAAGTGTAAAGGGGTGTGAAGGTGTGTGTGTGGGGCTTGCAACCGTAGGTCCTCTGCGACAATCAGCTCCCAGACACGTCAAACACGAACACAGCTCCAATCGTTCGTTCGCCTCCTATGAGTGGAGTGCTCAATGCAGCAGCACAGTGGGTCGCAACCCGCAACAATGAACGCGACGGTCAAAATATGTCGAACGTTCAGGCTGGCTTCAACTCCCGCAAACACTCAAGCGAATAAAATAAAGTACGTGGTTCACGACACACAAGGTCAGCGGTCAATGACAGCGCGGTCTACAATTACTTAACTACCGCGAACTTTATCGCCGCTAAACGCAGCTGGGCACGCGTGTTACTAGGTAGATCCGGCGAGCGTAGCGAACTCACAAAGGCCGGCACAACAACTACACAATGTCACAAACACGCGTGCAATGTCCAAAAACCCAGCGATATCACAGTGCAGGGCGAGGCGGTCCCAAAACAATCAGGTCTGGGCAAACAAAACCGCGGCGCGAAAAAACAACTCAGGCGCCTCAAAAAACGGACGTCCCGTTGCGCAAATATTCCATGACTACACACCCGCGCAAATATAAACGTGGCTACTCAAACGTAATAATTTACGTCTCGCGACTACGCGTTTCAAAGACGACACGTGATCAAAATTACGTCAGCCACGCGCGGGGAACCGCTAAGTTTGTCGGTCGACAGCAGACTGGGTCCACAAGATGAGTTCACGAATACGCACAAAAGGTCGCGCCCCCACATAAAACTGTCGCGGTCCCAAGACGTACGTTTCTTGGGGTACAAACCGCCGGGGCAAAAGGGCGCCGCAAAAAACCCAGCCGCACGCACGGCTGTTGCTAGCTGACTCCGATTCGTACTGTGTGCGCCCCGTAATCCCGCGTCATTGCAGGCATAAAAAATTCTCGTCGACCGATGCGCGAGCGGGATAGGAAGATTGGCGTTTCCGCGAGTTGGAGCGGGAGCGCACGATTCGATACAAAAAACCCGCCGTAACCGAAGTGCGAGCAAGACGCGCAAATGAGCGCTTCCGCTGGTTAGAGAGGGAGAACACGATTCAATACAACACAATAGACTCGGCACTCGAGCCAGCTACGCTCGCGTAAACAGTAATACTGCTTTTTAAAACTTAACGAAATATTCTCATATTTGATCGGGTGTGGGTCGGCATTCTTCACACACGTACACATCTTGCATATATTATGTCAGTCAGTCGTGATACGGTGCGAAGGGTGTGGTCTCGGCCGGGGCGGGTGGAGCACAAATAATAAATGCGGTGACATTGGAGTGGTGCGTGTGTCCGCGTTGTGACGCGTAGCTAACACAATGCTGCTGCGGTGTGCCGCAGCAGCATTGTGTTAGCTGTTAACAGTTAGCACATAACAAGAACCTTCCCTTGGCCCCACCGGCCTCTCAGACTCTTGGAAACGCGGGAAAACACCCGAACATGCACTCGGCGCTTTTTCTAAGACGGATGCATTCTCGAGCTCACTACACTACTCTTCCTCCTTGTCCCTAGTGTCACTCTCCCCTTTCTGAGGCAGACTCTACTATTAAGTTAAAATAAACAAAAAGTGGTCGTGTGTCCGGGCAGGGTGGCGTGATGCTGGTGGCGCTGCTGCTGCTGCTGACGCCCGCCGCCGGCGCGCGGCCCTGCGCCGCCAGCCCGCTGTGCGTGTGTCGCGGCGACCACTTCGCCTGCCACCGCGTGCCCTTCCACCGTTTCCCCGACACGGGTATCGCTTCGTGTACTAGCCGGATGTAGGGAATAGCATAAGCGGAGTAAAATATGATTATATGCTCGGCCGACTAGCTTAGACAACGAAGATAGAGAGTTGACCATATTATTTCACATTTTTTTTTATAGTAGTATCTGAGAAAATGAAAATGAAAAATCTTTATTTCACATAGGCCCAATTAATAGGCTCTTATGAAAAGTCAAAACTCTACCGCCAGGTTCGGAAAGCAGGTTTGCACCGAGAAGAACTGGCAAGAAACTCGGCACTTGCTCTTTTCAAAAAAAAATGTCATTATATACAATTTCTTAAATAATATCAATAATTAATACATAATTTTTAAGATATCTCGTGAAGAGATGGAAATATATCCCTATCATTCCAACAATTCTTGTCATTGAAAAATTCTTCAATAGTATAGTAACCCCGACTTATTAGATGTTTTTTGACAGTGACTTTAAACCTGTATAGGTAAGTCCAAAACAGACTTCGGGATCATATTGTAGAAGCGTACACTCAACCCCACAAAGGACTTCTGTACTTTACGTAAACGGTGTGGTACTACAACTAACTTGTGTCCGCCATTTCTAATTGGACGGTTACTTACATCTATACGTTGCTTATAATTATTAATGTTTTGACGTACAAAGAGTAAGCAATTATAAATATATTGAGATGCCACTGTAAGAACACCTATTTCTTTAAATTTTTGGCGAAGAGATACGCGTGGCTTCATTTTGTATATAGATCTAATTGCTCTCTTTTGCAATACAAATATAGTTTGAATCTCAGCAGCTTTGCCCCATAATAGAATACCATAGGACATAACACTGTGGAAATAGGCATAATAGACAAGCCTGGCTGTATCAATGTCTGTTAACTGCCTAATTTTTCTCGCAGCATAGGCAGCTGAACTAAGTTTACCTGCCAGAGTCTCAATATGAGCGCCCCATTGTAGTTTATCGTCTAAGGTTACCCCCAGAAATACTGTAGAGTTTTCCATTTTTAGTGTTTCACCATTCACAATCACCTTTTTGTTGGTAGCTACGTTTTTTACGTTTGGTAGTGCGAACTCTTACACTTAGTCTTTGCGAACACTTAGTCTTTTTTGAGTTTAAAAGTAAATTGTTAACAGTGAACCAATGCGATACATGCGCGATAGCATAATTTACGTCGTCAAAGTTGTCATTACCTCTATCAGTTTTAAAAACCAAAGAAGTGTCATCAGCAAACAATACTATCTCGCAAATACCGTTTACATGGTGCGGCAAATCATTTATGTACACTAAAAATAGAAAAGGGCCCAATATTGAACCCTGTGGCACACCCATTATGGGGGAACAACCCTGCGACTTTATGTCATTTATGCATACCTTTTGTGTTCGATCACTTAGATAAGAGGCAACGAAATCAAGAGCTCTGTCTTTGATGCCGTAATGGCTAAGTTTAAATAGTAGTGTCTGATGTTCAACGCAATCAAAAGCCTTGGACAGGTCACAGAAGACTCCGATGGCATTCTGAGACTGTTCCCAGGCATCATAGATAAATTATGGCTTAAAAGCTTGGCACCTGCATCAGTTGTATTCCTACCCTTAGTAAAACCATACTGTTCGGAGTGAAGAATTTTGTTAGAATTAAAATGACTAAGGAGTTGGTCAAGAATGATTTTTTCAAATATCTTACTCAGAGTTGGTAAGATTGAAATAGGTCTATAGTTATTGAGGTCCTGTTTATCCCCAGATTTAAATAGTGGTATAAGTTTACTATGCTTCATTAAATTTGGAAAAATTCCTAGGTCGATACATTGGTTAAATAATACAGCCATATAAGGGGCAATGGAGTCAATTATGTTAAAAACTACTTGCACAGACATTCCCCAAAGGTCACCCGTTCTTTTAATTTTTATCAGGCGGGAGGTTTTTTTAATGTCTGCTGCAGTGACATGTTCAAGTTTAAATAAGGCAGAGCACTCTTTTACGTTTTCTCTTAAAAGTTTTTGAGCTGTTGTTGGCGATGACTTTAGAGAATCCGTTAACAAAACAGGAACATTTTGAGAATGAGAGAGAGAATGCATACGTGGAGTATTGTTAACAGGCGCTCAGTTTAAAATCAATTAATGTAGCAGCTGCTGATAAAAGTATCGGATGAAAGCATTATTTATTGGTCTTAAGACATGACAAATTGTATTTAAATGAACGCCCTAGCCTCTGTTGCAAAGGTAAATCCTTCCTGGATGTTAATTTTAAGACACATTTTTATTTCTATTTTAAGCGGGGGATGTTAATGATATGTGGGGATGCGTCATGCGCGGTGTGCGGCTAACGTAGGCGGTGTGTGTGTGTGCAGAGGCGGGCGCGCGGCACGTGTCGCTGTCGGCGGCGCGGCTGGGCGTGCTGCGCGAGGCGGCGCTGGACGTGCGCGCGCTTCGCACGCTCGTGCTCGTCGACTGCAAGCTGCACCACATCGAGCCGCGCGCTCTGCAGTGAGTACACAGATACACGTATACTCGTGGTAGATACCAAGTAGGCCATTGTAGAAGTAGACCATGGGTCGGTTTCACAAACTTCGAAATAAAGCGGAATATTAGTTTTAACTGGGTTGCCAGCTGATGTAGGTTCGCGTCGTGCACAGGTCGATGTCGAGCAGCCTGGCATCGCTGGACCTCGGCTACAACGAGTTCACGGAGCTGCCGCTGGCGGCGCTGCGACCCCTCGCCGCGCTGCACTGGCTCAACTTGCAGAAGTATTATCCTAATTTATACATCGGAGAATATAATGTGACTTCTCACTATTAGCTCAGCAGGTGGTCTTGTTCCCGAATCGGTTTCAGTAACTACATCGGCGACATAGAGCCCGGGCTGGAGTGGGGCGGCGTGGCCGAGTCACTGAGTACGCTGTCGCTGAGCGGCAACCAGCTGGTAGTGCTGCGCGCGGGCGCGCTCACGTCGCTGCGGCGCCTGGCGCGCCTCGAGCTCGACGGCAACCGGCTGCGGCACGTGGCGCCCGCCGCGCTGCCCGCCGCGCTCGCGCTGCTGCGCCTCGCCGACAACCTGCTGCCCGAGCTGTCGTGCGCGCTGCTGCTGCCGCGCCTCGCCGCGCTCACGCTGCGCAACAACGCGCTGCGCCGGCTCGCTCGCGCGTGCGACGCCCGGCTCGCGCGGCTCGACTCGCTCGACCTCGGTCACAACGAGCTCGCCGACGACGCGCCGCTCGAGCCGCCCGCCGGCCTGCGGCTGCGGCGCCTCGCGCTAGACTTCAACGACTTCACCGTCGTCCCGCCGCTGGCGCTGCGCTGCGGCCGGCTCGAGCACCTGAGCCTCTCGCACAACGCGCTGCGACACGTGTCGGCCGCGGCCGTGCGCGCGCTGCGGCGCAGCCTGCGGCGCCTGGAGCTCGACCACAACGCGCTGGCGGAGTTGCCGGACGCCGCGCGCGAGCTGCACGCGCTGCGCCGCCTTTCCGCCGCCCACAACCGCCTCGAGCGCGTCGCGGCGCTGCCCCCGCGCCTGCACTCGCTGAACCTCGCCGGCAACTCGCTGGCGACGCTCCCGGTCGCACTGCGAGGCCTCGCGCCCGCGACGCTCCGCGACCTCGACCTGGGCTACAACCGCATCTCGCACGTGACGCCCGACGACTTCGGCGCGTGGGCCGCCGCGCTGGACGCTCTGAGCCTGCGCGGCAACCTGCTCGCTCGGCTGGCGCCGGGCGCGTTCCCGCCGCTGCCGCTGCGCGAGCTGCTGCTGGGCTTCAACGAGCTGCGCTCGGTGGCGGCGCACGCCTTCGCCGACCTCACGCGGCTGCGTGCGCTGGAGCTGTCGGCGGCGTCGCCGGGCGGGCGCCTGGAGCCGCGCGCGCGCTGCGACACGCTCGCGTCGCTGAACGCGGACAACGGGGACGTGCGCGTCGTCTCCTCGGACGATCTGCTGAACTTTTCTTTAAAATCCAATTCTTTAAAAATATTTTACAACATGACTACGACATTGTGTGCTTAAGCGAAACCTGGCTCCTGCCTGGAATTTACGACTCAGAACTGTTTGATTCGCGATATAACGTATACCGAACAGACCGAGATTATCAACGTCTGGGAATGACAATGGGTGGTGGAACCCTAATAGCAGTACACCGCACATTTACTGCGAACATCTCAATTGCTCGTCCATTGCCGGTTTTTCAGGATGCAGAAATTACTCACATTAGTATATTATTAAATCGTGGGCCTACTAGTAGGAACTTACGACTATTTTGTTGTTATTTCCCACAGAATGCTCATCAAGTATGGTCTCAGTTAAACTTTTTTGAGTACCTGTCTGACCTGCATATTGATAACCCTAACGATATATATCTGGTGGTTGGGGATTTTAATATCAGGAATGCTGAATGGGAACATAAACCTAGCGATTCCAATTGCATTATTTTAAATCCAGGGGTTGATCAACTGACAACTCAAATATCCTCATTTTTGTATTTCACAGGATGGTGGCAATCTAATTCTATTAGTAACGCTAACAATAGGTATTTGGACCTGGTAATATCTAGCTCGCCCTGTTCAGTGTCCAGGTCTGAACCTCTATCCGTTCCTGAAGATAGTCATCACCCAGCATTAAGCATCAACATCAATGTGGATTATTTACAGCCCACTCTGCGACCACCCCCTCGTCTTGTTCGTCGATTTTATTCTGCTGATTACAATATAATTAATGCCGAACTAGCTAAAGTTGATTGGATTGAGTGCCTTGGTGATAAAAACATAGTTGATGCAGTCTCTGAATTCTATGCAATAGTTAACTCTATAATTGATAAATTCATCCCGTCAAAACTTCTTACTAATAACTCTAGATATCCGGTCTGGTTCTCGCGCCCCTTAATTAAACTTGTAAATAAAAAGCTAAGGCTACATAAAAAATGGAAGCTATTTGGCAGACAGGGTGATTATATTTCGTTTTCAGATCTTCGGCATGAGTGCAAGACTCTTGAGAAATCGTGTTATAATCTGTACATTGAGCGTGCGGAAGCTAACATATTAACTGTTAACTCCAAGTACTTTTGGTCATTTGTACACTCGAAACAAAACATAAATAGTATACCTGAAAGTCTTTACTTAGACAACGTAACCACTCAAGAGGGGCAACGAATAGCTGAACTCTTCAATAATTTTTTTAAATCAGTTTTTTTGGACCCATCTGTATCAATCGTAAGTCCTCCGATCCCTGAATCTTCCCAAACACTTATTGGGCAAGTCGAAATAAAAGTTGATACCGTTAGAAAATACTTATCCACCTTAAATACGAGTAAAGGCAGTGGCCCTGATGGCTTGCATCCATTATTTCTAAAAAAATGTTATAGACAATTAGCTACGCCTTTAACTCTTCTTTTTCAACGCTCGCTCAAGTCTGGTGTTATGCCAACGACCTGGAAACGATCAATCGTAGTACCAATCCACAAAAGTGGAGATAAACATAATATACGTAATTACCGTGGGATTTCTAAGTTGTCAGTCATTCCTAAACTCTTCGAGAAGATTATATATGATACATTATTTCCCGTAGTAAGACAAGTATTGACGCCTCTGCAACATGGGTTTATAAACAAAAGATCGACGGAAACCAATCTTTGTGAGCTATTAGACATAACCCTTGAAGCAATGGACAGAGGTTTTCAGGTGGACGCCGTGTATACTGATTATTCTAAGGCCTTTGATAAAATTTCTCATGAGATCTTGGTAAAAAAGCTTGGTGCGATCGGTATACACGGTGATCTCTTGAGATGGCTTACGTCATACTTACGTGAACGTACCCAAGCCGTTGCAGTCAAGGGTTTCACAACAGCATTCGTTCCTATTACTTCTGGAGTACCCCAGGGCTCGCACCTTGGACCACTACTTTTTAATATCTTTATTAATGACGTCGTAAAGTGTGTCAGAAATTCTAATTTATTATTGTATGCAGATGATACCAAAATTTTTAAAATTATTAGAACACCAAAAGACTGTCAGGACCTACAGGTAGACTTAGATTCTATAAGTCAATATTGTAAGGCTAATGGATTGGATCTTAATGTGGATAAATGTTGCTCGATAACCTTTACTAGAAAGAGGAATCCGATTCATAATAGTTATTATTTACTTGGGAAAAAAGTGTGCAGAGTAAATGAGGTCAGAGACCTTGGGGTTCAGTTAGATAGGCAATTATTGTTCGATTCACATATTACCACAATTAGAAACAAGGCGTATAAAATGTTAGGTTTCGTTTTAAGGCAGACAATTGATTTCAAAAACCCAAAAACCCTTGTCTTGCTTTATAATTCGTTTGTAAGATCTCACTTGGAGTATGCCTCCTCAGTTTGGAATCCCCAATACAACGTTTACATTAATATGCTTGAAGGTATTCAGCGCAAATTTCTCAAGTGTCTAAATAGAAGATTTAGTTCCTTCAAAACTACTGAACTGATTTCTCTAGAAACTAGAAGGGAACATAGGGATCAAATTATGTTGTATAAGATTATAAACAGTATAGTAGACTCTCCTTACATGTTAAATAAAATAAAATATACCATACCTAGATCATTACGACGTATTCTTAAAACCTACTCAATTCCTAAAGTAAATACCAATTATGGCCGAAATAGGTTTTTAGTTAGAGCGTGTGATGTATATAATAAAAAGTATATTCATGTGGACCCCTTTCAAAACAAAATTGGAAAATTTGTATCCGAGCTAAAAAAGAAAAGGCAATAAAATTCAAAAAAAAAAGGAAAAAAAAATAAATAAATTGTAATTAAAATTTGTCATACTAGTTAGCTTTAAGTTAATTCATAATTAACATTACTAACTTATCTCTAGTTTAATTTTATATACCACGACTAACATCCTTTACTAACTCCCGTATTACAATTGTATGTAATTATTAGTGAATACTTGATTGGCTTATGTATGACTTACTTGTAATAGCCATTTATTGTTTATATTTATGCTGTTTGTATTCCAAAATAAATAAAAAAAAAAAAAAAAAAAATAAAAAAAAAAAAACTTTCCTTCGCTGGAGTATCTCAATTTAGACTTCAACGAGCTAGTGGAATTCCCGAGTCGAGGAAGCGCGCGCTGGACGAACGCTTCTTCCAGATTGAAGGAGCTGAGGTTGTCGTACAACCGCATAAGCGTGATAGACGCGCCGGCGCTGGCGCGGCTGTCGGGGCTGCGCAGCGTGGAGCTGGCGTACAACCGCGTGCGCGGCGTCGGCGAGCGAGGGTTCGCCGGTTTACCCGACTTGGTCTACTTAAATTTAGCCGGAAACGTCCTCGAGCATATTTCGGACGAGGCGTTCGTCGATTTGCCGAAGCTGCAGGTGTTGAATTTGCAGGAGAACAACTTGGCGGAGCTGTCGACCGGATGTTTCCTCGACGTGTCCGACGAGGACGCCGGCTTCACGGTGAACGTCAGCTCCAACAGGATCGCGAGGCTGCGCGGAGGGAGGAGGGTCGCCATTAGCGTAATAGATCTGTCGCACAACCTTCTGGAGAGTGTCTCGCGCGAATTCGTCGACGCGCTGGGCGAGCGCGTGCGGCGGATCGTCCTCTCTCACAACCGCCTGCTGCAGCTGGACGCGCTCGCGTCGCGCGCGCTGCCCCGCCTCGCCGCGCTGGAGCTGCGCAACAATAGTATCGGCGCGGTGAGGCGGCGCGCCTTCGCCGACATGCCCGCGCTGCAGGCGCTGGACCTGGCCGACAACCGCCTCGCGCGGCTGGCGCCCGAGCAGTTCGTCGGCGCGCCGCGCCTGCGTCTGTTGCGTCTCGACGGCAACCGCCTGAGCGCGCTGCCGCGCGACGCGTTCAAGAACACGCTGCTCGAGTACCTCGACCTCGGCGGCAACCGCCTGACGCTGCTGTCCGCCGCCGCGCTCGCGCACGTGGGCTTCACGCTGCGCCGCCTGGAGCTGGCGCGCAACCGCGTCGAGCGTCTCGACGCCGCCACGCTCCGCGCCGTGCCCGAGCTGCGCGAGTTGGGCCTGGCACGCAACGCGCTCGGCGCGCTTCCCGACGACGCGCTGGCCGCGCTCGCGGGGCTGCGGCGCCTTGACCTGGCGCACAACTGCAACCTCGTCGAAACCAATTTTCGCGAGCTGCTGCTGCGCGTGCCGCATCTACGCAGTCTGTCGCTGGCGGGGGTCGGCCTGCGCGCCGTGCCGCCGCTGCCGCTGGCCGAACTCACTGAGCTGTCGCTGAGCGATAACTTCATCGGCGCATTCGCAGAGCGGGACGTCCGACGGCTCGAGAGACTGCGCGCGCTCGACCTGGCCGGCAATCGGCTCGCGGCGCTGACGCCGGCCATGTGGGCCGCGCTGCCGCGGCTCGCGGCGCTCGACGTGTCGCGCAACCCGGTCGAGCGCCTGCCGCGCGGCTGCTTCGCCGGGCTCGCGCGTCTGCTGCACCTGCGCATGGAGCACCTCGCGCACTTGGAGGCCCTCGACCCGCGCGCGTTCGCCGCGCTGCGCTCCTTACGCTCGCTGGCGCTGGAGACGCCGACCGGCCGCGCATTGGAGGTGCCGCTGGCGCGGGTGGCGGCGGCGCTGCCGCGGCTGGAAGCGCTGGCGCTGCGCGTGCGACGCGAGACGCTGGACACGCAGCTGCGGCTGACTGCACCGAAGCTGCGCGCGCTGGAGCTGCGCGGCGCGTCGCTGGAGCGCGTGGAGGCGGACGCGCTGGAGGGACTGCGCGCGTCGCGTGCGCTGGCGCTACGGCTGACGGGCACGCACGTGGCGGCGCTGCCGGCGGGGCTGCTGGTCCCGCTGGCGCGCGTGCCGCTCCTGCAGCTCGACCTGTCGCACAACCGCCTGCGCAGCCTCGGCGTCGCATCGTTCTACGCCAATCATACCGAGTGGCGGCGCCTCGCGACGAAACTGTTGCCAGGTCCGCTCTATATAAGTATGGTTTAAAACTCAATAGTTATGTACGATTAGAGTAATGATTGCGTGTTTCGCTCCGCGCAGGCGGGCTGGTGGTGGCGGGCAACCCGCTGCGCTGCTCGTGCGCGCGCTGGGCGGGGCGCTGGCTGCGGCGCTGGAGCAGCGAGGTGGGCGGCGGCGCGGACGCGGCGCGCGACGTGGCGCGGCGCAGCGACTGCGTGACGCGCTCGGGCGCCGCGCGCGCTCTGTTGGCGCTGCCCGACGACGACGAGGACGCCGAGTGTCGCGCCGGCGCGCTCGCTGGGCGCGCGCCCGCCCGCCGGCCCCCGCTCGCGCTACTGGCGACTCTGCTGGCAGCCAGCGCGAGCAGGTAGCGCGCGCTATGTGGTGTGTGCTGCCGAACATCACATCCGTTGTGTGTGTGTGTGGGGAAAGCAAACAGATGACACGGTGTAAGAGTGCACTCGGTATGCAAACTGTGCTGATGACTATATAATGTGATATTTTTGTAGTGACAAACGTGGGCCAAAAGGCACTTTAGGATAATTTTTCGAATAAATTTTATTTTATTTTGCGGTTACGGTAAAATTTATTACGTATGTAATTAATATAAGTATATCATTTATTATTATTCATAATGTTATCGATTATTTATTTCCATTTCACTCTTAAAATCTGCGAGTTGAAATTGGAATTTAATTAATTATAACAAAGTTTATGATAATTATGTATGGTTAATTTTATGAATTCAAGAATATCAATATGTGTAGGTACTGATAGGCGGTAGCAGTTACTGGCGTGTTATATGTGTATTGTTATTGTAGTGTACTTTTGTTATTTTGTACATTTACATCAAATAATTAAATAAATGAATATTTTTGCACATTTTTTATCTTCCACCTACTTTACCTCAAAACTCAAACTCAAAATATCTTTATTTCACATAGGCCTAACGTACAGGCTCTTGTAAAACTTCAATATGATTTTTGTCGCTTATGTAAAACTAAGTTTACGAGGGTTCAAACCTACCTTTACCTTCCATAAAACCTAACCCTACTTGTTAAGAATAGTTAAGAGATATTAAGTTTCCCTACCGTTCGATAGATGGCGCTGTGCACATTAAAAATTATTACGATTGAGTTGTGTTAACCGCGCAAGAAGACAAACATTTTCAATGAGTACTACAACTTTAAAAAACATTTAGTGGATTAAATTTGGACTTTATTTACTAACATTCTGGAACTATTTTGTGAACATTTTGGACCTTTTTTTTAACCTTTGAAATACAACTTTTTGCACTTAAACGAGAACATTCAAACCGTGTATCTGACTAACCTTTTGAGCACATTTTGGGAGACTTTATATACTTTTCAACATTGTTATTTTTACATTGGAGATAAACATGGAACTAGTAAGTCTTATTAAGGGACAAGAAGAACTGTTCGAACAATTGAGAAAAGCTGATCGAAACCTCAAAAAAGTGAATCAAGAGATGCGATCGAAATACAGTTATTTGACTACTAGGTTGGAAGCTGTGAATAAACTAGAAGAAGCCTTTAACCAAAACCACTTAGAAATCGTTGCTAAGGCTACACCAGAGCAGGTACTAGTGTTGCCATATTTTAAAGAGGATATGCAAGACAATTTCCAAGAATACTTTCTACAATACAAGACAGTGTTAAAAGAGTACATTGCGCTTTGCAATCCAACGGCGAACAGTTGTGAAGTGAAGTTGCCTAGAATTGAACTACCTAAGTTTTCGGGAAAATATTCGGAATGGCAATCCTTTTTCGACATGTTTGTCTCACTTATACATGAGTCTAAATCTACAAATGTAATAGCTAATTTCTCTAGAGGTGATGTGAAAACTAATAACGTGCTGTTAGCTACTGCTATTATGAAAACTATGTCTCATAACGGTTCATGTGTACTTAGAGCTTTGATAGACCAGGGCTCTCAAGCATCTTTTATTAGTGAAGAAACTGTACAATTACTAGGTCTTAAGCGTACTACCGTAAGTGGTAGGATGTCTAGTTTGGGAGATGGTCATCTGAGGATTAAACACGCAGTCAGTTTTGATGTTGTTTCGCGTTATGATTCTGGTAAAACGATAACAGTTAATGCTTACGTGCTAAAATCACTTACCACATTACTGCCATGAGCCATCGCGTGAAGTATATATCCCCAACTGGTCAGAGCTGGAAAACTTACCTCTTGCTGATGCTGGATTTGCAACGCCTGGTCGAATAGATTTATTACTTGGTGCTGACGTGTATGGAGAAATAATACTAAATGGAATTGAGAAATGTTCAACTGGAAATTTAATTGCTCAAAACACTATATTTGGCTGGATCTTATCTGGAAGAGTTGCACAAGATACAAAAGATGGAAACATCAAGAGTTTACATGTTCAAGTAATGGAAGACGAGTTTATGAGAAAACCTCGGGAGATCAAAAACGAGCCTAATAGTATATACAGAAAAAACTTACGAGAGAAGAAAGCCTGTGTGAAGATTTATACGAGAGAACTACAACGAGACGAGAAGATGGGAGATTTATTTGAGAATACGATTTTAAACTACTGATCCGATATGTCGATACAGTCAGTGACGTGAAATTTCATCGAGTAAACAATATTCCGTAGAGAGAAAAACTGAGTAACAATACTACATTTGCGAACGAATATAACAAGGTGTCAGAGGAATACAACATTATTTTAGAATGTTGTATGTATGAGATAAATTACACGAGATGAACTTTGTGGAGTGGGCCACAATGGCTATCAAAACAGAAATAGAAGTGGAAAAAGTAGACATAGAAGACACTCATGAATAAGAGAGAGTAAAAGTATTTTCAACGGTAAAGGAGGAAAATGACTTAGAGTGGATGAAATTTTCGGATTTAACTAAAATGCTAAGAGTGATATCGTTGTGTCGAAGATTTCTAAAAACTGAACTACTAACAAGTAAAAGGAAATTGATGCCCAAATATGCTACAACAGATGAGATGAGTGAAACCTTGCAGCTTTGTATCAAACAAACTCAAGAACGTGATTTTAATGAAGATCTTGTATCACTAAAGGTTGTGTCACTAAAAACGGAGTACATTATACGCTCTTTATCCTTTTTTAGAACAAAATGGGATTTTAAGAGTTTGAGGACAATTGAGTAAAGCAAAAGGGACTTACGATGAGAAACAATTATTTAACTGACTAAGAATCATCTTAGTTTGCTAATAGTTAGAGACGCTCATACGCTACATGGCGCTCCTCAAATGATGAATTACTTGCAATATAAATATTGGACATTGAGAGCATGAGATATTGCCAAGAAACACAATTGGAGTTGTGTAACTTGTTTGAGATGTTCCAAAGCAACAAGCGACAATTCGATGGGTCAAATGCAGGAGACCACGCTAATTCCGAGCTGGCCATTCAAAACCTTACGACCTAGGAGTAAACTACGCTGGAGGAATCTGGGATAGTACTTTAACCTTTGCAGTGATGTCAACTTTGTTATTACAAATTAGGCGCGTTTTAATTCACGATATTCATCAGTTCTAAGCGACAACCCGGATGATCCTCTTCCAGTGACAGCTGAGACATCTTATTACTTCTTGGTTCTTTATTAAATGTAAGTGATGTAAACTATTTAGAACAAAACGTGATCAGATAGATACAGAAAGTAGTTAGTTGATTTTGGAAATGGTGTAATAAGAAGTTTCTGAGTAATTTAAATCAAAGACAAAAAAAATAGTGTATTAGAAAACCTATTGGATTAGATTGAGAATATTGTAGATTTTAGAGATTTTGTATACGAGACGATAATATCCCGCCTGCAAAATGGATTTTAAACAGAGTAATGGATAAACATACTAAACCTGATAATGTGACTCGAATATTAATTGTCAAAAGGAGGCTTCTTAAAACGTTGTGAGTAAACTTTGTGTATTAGTGAAATAATTCCTCGACTCACGTTATCACGGTGGGCGGTTATTACATTACAATTGAATTTATATTACATTGAGATTGTTGTTTCACATCACTGTCTATTTTCTAAATGGGAATTTTCCTCTACATTACTTCTGTGAGCATAATGTTAACTTTACTTTACTTTTTCACGTTAATTTGTGTTTTCTTTAGATATTTTAGTTTGATTGTTTACGTGGTATTTAACTTCTAGTAGAGATTTCATACTTGCTTTTTAACTAGTCATTCAAACGTGTTCTATTCAAATTATTGTTTATTTGCTAAATGAGAATTTAACTCTACAGTATTTGTGTGAACTTATGTTAACTTTACTTTACTTTTTCACGTTCAATTTTTGTTTCCTTTAGACATTTTTGTTTGATTTTTAAGATATACGAGCTATTACGGCTATACGAGCTATTTCACTACTTTTATAGAGATTTCATACTTGTTTTTAACTTGTCATGTAAGCGTGTTCTATCACGGTGGGCGGTGTGTTATAATTACTAGAATACTAATTGTACTACGCATTAACGGTAATACATGACAACGTGGTGAATCTGCTGTTCACTATTGTCTATCACCAACAAGGACTTGTGGCGCCACCACCGCGGTGCACAGCCATTATTTTGAGCTCCGTGTAATTAATTTCAATTATTTCAATCATGACGCAAAATAAACTGGATAAATTAGTTATCAACTTACAAACAACTCTGGAAAGCCTAGTGGCAAAGGTGAACGGGCTGGAACAGGTGATTGGCGCACAAAACGTCCTCATCAAGAAACAGGGCGATAAGATCCAAGAGCTGGTATCTCTGTCCACGGGCACTACAAATGCACATCCTACTGCTATTCCGACGGACACAGAAACAAAGCCGGCTGCAAGAACTGCGCGTCTTCGAGCATCCGCGGCCATCGCATCGGGAACAAACAGTAAGTCAACCAACTCGACCGCCAAGACTTTGCCAAGGACACCGGCCGAGGCGCGCTCGGACGCGCTCGCGGGCACTGCAATCTCACGGACAACCCGCCGCACGAGTGGGGCTGAATCGTATGCGTGTATGGCCACACCGCCAGCGACCGCCACATCGCAAATAAAACCGACACTCCCGAGCCTCGACCCTGAACTCCCACGCGAGCAAAACATTATTGAAGCCGTCGATGAAGGGGACTGGAAAAAAGTCAGTAAAAAGTCTCAGAAGAACAACAAACGCGAAAGGGCCGTTGTAAGAGGAAGTGGAATTTTCGCTTGCGATCTCCAGACTGTGGAACGAGCTAAAAAGATACATGCCTGCTTTTTTAAACCGGACACGAGCGAAGACACCTTAAAATCCTTTATGGAGCAGAAAAATCCTTCAGACGGATATCTAGTGAAGAAAATAAAATTAAAGCATAATCACTATTCTTCATTTATAATAACAGTACCAGAGAGTAAATACAACTTCTTCATGAGTGCCTATAACTGGCCGGCAGGAACGGAAGTCAGCGAGTGGTTTCGGAGAAGCGAAGGGCGTGCCGTGCGGCCGCCCGCCAACGGACGCGAGTTTCGTGGCCACTTCGACTTTAAACCGACTACCCGTATCGCAGCATGACCGTCGCAAAGGTACAAACATTTCACGCGTAGTGATTTGCCAACAAAACGTACAATCACTAAGTAACAAAACAAAGATGCTTGAAGTTTTGCTACACAAAGAACTTCGGTGCGATATATTAGCCATGACAGAACACTGGTTGACACAAGATCAACTACGCTGTATCAATATAGAAAATCATGTTTTAGTTTCTAGTTTTTGCCGTAAGAATAATACATTGCATGGTGGGTCTTGTATTTTTGTTAAAAATACTCACAAGACCATCGAAAACACTGACTTATGCAATCTTTCTGTTGAACGATGTTGTGAAATATCCGCAGCTACTTTAATTGAATTTAATTTGTTAATAATTTGTATTTACAGATCAAACCTGACTAAACCGTCAGATTTCTTTGACATTTTTGAAAGACTTCTCTCCAAGGTTTGTGACTTAAATATGAGGTGTATTATAGTCTCAGATTATAGTAGGAGACATTAATTTTGACAGTCTACGCCCTAGTGTAGATTATATGAAACTTAATGAAATTTTACTATGCCATGACTTTAAAAATATGGTAAACTTTCCTACGAGAGTGACGTGTTTTTCGGCTACCTCATTAGACCACGTATACACGAATTGTTCCACAGACAGCGTCGCGACGTCTGTCGTGGTCACGAACATCAGCGACCACCACGCGACTCGCGCGGAGCTGACGTGCGAAAACGCGGCACCGTGCGCGGAGATCACTGTGCGCCGGTGCACGAGTGCGGACAAACTCAACTTCGTAGCGGCTATTCAAAGTGTTGACTGGAACGATGTGTTCCTTCGTAAGAAATATGCTGAGGAGCTAGCGACCTCAATAATTAACATCTTAATAAATAAGGTTGACATATGTTTCCCATATAGGAAAGTTAAATTAGGTAATGTAAATAGGAACTCGTGGGTCACGAATGAAATTTTAGATCTCAAGGCCTTAATATTCACAGTCAAGGAGCTCACGGATAAATTCCCAACGAACATTACGTTACAAGAAAAACTGACATCTTTATCTACGCTATATGGGACTAGGTTGACTCAGGAAAGGTCTCAGTACTATAATGATATGGTTAAAGAAAGTCTGAATACTACTAAGACCATGTGGCGTATAGTAAACCGTGAATCAGGGAAAACGAACAAACCGCGTCAGGACTTCATAGATCTCGTTAAGAACACTGATGGTTGCGAGTTCGGAACAAAACTGGAACTAGTCAATCATCTGAACGCACAGTTTATCGACGCAGCCTCCGCGTGCGGAGTGCTTTCACCCAATGTCGATCTTGCCAAAAAGAAGCTAAGCGACGCGCGTCCCAGTGCAGACAGGTCCATGCGTTTCCGTTATTTCACGGCTTCAGAAATTTTTACAATTATAAATAAAAAAGTTGCTAATAAACCAACAAAAGACATATATGAAGTCTCAACTAACCTACTTATATCTATAGGGTTCATTTTATGCGTCCCGTTACAAAAATTATTCAACAAGTGCTTACAGGAGGGCGTATATCCGAGTTCGCTTAAAGAGGTCAAAGTTTGTCCACTGTATAAGGGAAAAGGGAGTAAAGCAGATCCGAAGTGCTACCGCCCAATATCAATAATTCCAGCAGTCGCTAAAATATTAGAAAATGGACTAACATCGCGATTAACAGAGTTTTTAGTTGCCACTAATGCACTCTCAGAACGACAATACGCGTATCGTTCGGGGCGCTCGACGACCGGGATGGTGCGTGACACACTTCAAAAAGTATTGGAGGCTCGTGAGAGGAAACTTGAGGTCGCTATACTTTTTTGCGACCTCTCCAAAGCTTTTGACGTTGCTGATCATGACGTATTAAAAATGAAGTTCAAACACTACGGGATAGATGGTCCAGCCTTAGACTTGATCGTGGACTTTATGCACGATAGAAGACAGACTGTTGTAGGCAAGGCGGGGTCAGTAAAATCGAACAGCCTTACTTCGTATAATGGTGTTCCACAAGGTTCCTCGTTATCAAATCTAGCTTTTACACTGTTATTAAATGATTTACCTCTTGGCATTGAAAATGTTGACATATTCATGTATGCTGATGACGTAGCTATTGTAATAACTGCATTAACATTAGACCTGCTGGAAATAGAAATAAATAGAGTAGCTGAATTGACGTTAGAATGGTTTCAGACAAATGGTCTCGCGCTTAACATCTCAAAAACCCAATTCATCAAATTCGATTTCTCTGGTCGGCAGCGTAGACCTCTGTCTGTTGCTATAAAACAACAAAAAATTGAACAGGTCCAGGTTGCAACCTTTTTAGGTTTCCAGGTTGATGCCGGCCTTAGGTGGAATGCGCATATGGACAAGCTTTGTGGCAAACTAGCGACAGCTTGCTTCGCCCTTAAGCGTGTGGCATCCACGCTTTCACCAGAAGCAGCTCGAGCATGCTACTTTGCTTCTTTTCATAGCCTCCTGCAATATGGGATCGAGCTTTGGAGTCATGGTGCAGAATGGGAGCGCGTATTCAGACTGCAGAAGCGTGCAGTCAGAATACTCGCCCACATATCACAGGAAACCTCAGCGCGGCCATATTTCACAGAATTGGGTATTCTAACCCTACCTGCACTACTAATCTTTAGTATTGCCGTCTACGTGGCGCAAAATAAAGATGTGTTCTTGAGCAGGGGCACCAGCAAACGACACTCGAACAGACTTCTTTCGAAATACCACAGACTCAAGAAAGCTTCGAAAACCGTTGCAGGAATGGGTCCGGAGGTGTTTAACAGAATCCCCGAGAGTGTTAAAAATGCCCAGAGCATTAATTGTTTTAAAAAACAACTTAAGAACTGGCTTGTAGAGAAGTCTTTCTACAGTTATAAAGAATTTTTGACAATTAAAATACTTTAAATACATTATTATATAGATATTACTTTATTTATAAAGTATAAACTTTATTTTATAATTAATTTATTATGTGTTATTATGTATTGACGTGTAATGAAAATTATTAATAAATGACTTATGACTTATGACTTATGACTTACTATTGTTTGAAATTTGATACTATTTGAAGGACTAAGTCCTTGGTGGGCGGAATGTTAAGAATAGTTAAGAGATATTAAGTTTCCCTACCGTTCGATAGATGGCGCTGTGCACATTT
This sequence comes from Coenonympha arcania, assembly GCA_036785405.1. Classification (NCBI taxonomy): domain Eukaryota; kingdom Metazoa; phylum Arthropoda; class Insecta; order Lepidoptera; family Nymphalidae; genus Coenonympha; species Coenonympha arcania. The sequence goes on along the minus strand of CM072066.1, from coordinate 17,822,271 downwards.
AGCTCGCGCTACAGAGTTTTGTATACCAAACCATAAGGCTGGCCGTATGCTTGCGGCAGCAGAGTACCGTTTTGTGAGTGTAAACTAGTGTGAGTAATACGCGTACTTATTGTGAGTTATACATTAAACGAGTGTTTTAACAAGAGTGTTTTTTCATTTTTAACACTACTGAAAGATGTTATAACAAAAGTTTCACCTGGAAAACTTTCCAGATGAAACTATTAAATGTCTGCACTAAAACGAGAGCGTGTTCTGTGTCACTGAGCCGCGCACGTCCCAGTTTCATTTGATTGCGAACAGGCGTCTGTTACAAAGTGTAACACGCGGCGAGGCTGAAGCACACCGCGTTCAAAGTAGGCTTTCGTTGCTAAAGCGATTTCACCCAGAGCGAGTGCTTCCTGTTTATCCCCATGTGGGAACAGGACAAGGGGACGAACAGGAAAACCTAGTGAAGCCAGAACCTTATTTGTATGACTTGTCTATTCAATTTCTCATACATAATTTGAATTCCGTTCCAAAAGCTTACTTACTGAAACTTGCACTTAAAGGAAAAAGATAATTTATGTAATTTTATTGACGCACTGAAAGAGTACTTAAAAGAAAAAGCATACTATAAAGTAGATGACTTCCTAAAGGAATGATAAAATAAGCCTGCCTCCCACTAAATTGGTTACTGCTGGGCTCCGTTGTTTTGTTCAATTTATGTAAGTAATGTGAAACATGATGGAATGTAACCTCTAATGAATGAATAAATGAATAAAAGAATAAATGAAACAAGCTAGACCCAATACAGACTATACGTACACGTAGCCTTAATGTCTACGGCGGCAGTGAAGTGATGAAGTCTCTTCGCGGCAAGCCTCTACAATACGGTCTACGTGGGTCTACGTGGACGATTGCGATGCCTACGAAACGCTACGGAATGCTACGAGGTACTACGAAAACAACCAATACAAAAATTATGGGGCTATTAAGGGGATTGATTGAATTTATTTTTGTCTTGCTCACTCTCACGGAGATTTGGTAGGTGCGACATGCAGCGTCGCGGAAGAATATAGCAGAAAAACGACGTTTTACCTAATTACTCAAAAACTAAGCTGGTTATCAAAAATCCGTTCTAAGCGTTTTAGGATATTATTATTACCGATACATTAAAACAAAAATTACAATTACATCCATTGTAGTTTCCGATAAAATATAGAAAAACTGAGATTTTGGAGCAACTTTTGGGAGAACTTTCTATCGAGAAAATTTTATCCAATCGTGTTTCTGCTTCTTAGCGATTTTAGATTAAAGACCCAAAATACATGACGTGTAAATTTGAAAGTAATTTTCTTTATAGTTTTTGCATAAAACTTCATTCAAAATCACCTAAATACGCATTGTAGGCCGTTAAAATGAATTGAAACAATACCTGCGAAACCAACTGAAATCTTATACTTCTTATTTCATTCAGAAGGAAATTAATGGACAAGTAAAATAATTAAGTAAAGCCAATAACATGTTTTCACACATAGAATAGTTTGATCATGATGGATAGGAAAATATAGCAGGTATTTTGCAAAAAATAAAAACATCAACTTATTACAATACTAATATCGTTATGGTGGTAAGTAAATTAATTGTCTTCATCGGGTAGGCGGTTACAATGTATTTTAAACATTATTTATCACTCGACACTGCAGCGCTCATCTCTATGCTGATGACACGCAAGTGTATTATCACTTTAACCCGGACTGTACAGAGCAAGCAGTGGAGGCAGTCAACCATGACTTGGCTTCAATTTTGGAGTGGTCAGAGGAGAACAGGCTTACTCTTAACCCTAAAAAGACCAAATTCATGGTTCTTGGTAGCAAGCATCAAAGGGCAAAGATAAATGGAAGAAGCATCAAATTAGAGTTAAATGGCGAACCTATTGAAAGCGTATCCAAAGTTAAAAATCTTGGTCTTTATTTAGATGAAGACTTAAGATACATAGAACACATAAATATAAAAATAAGAAATGCGTTCTACAAATTAAAGGTACTGTATGGTATTAGACGCTTCCTAACGGAGAAAATTCGCCTAGTACTTGTGGAATCTCTCGTTTTGTCATCATTTAATTATTGTGATTCCGTGTATGGCCCAAGACTTTTTAAAAAAACAGAAAGTGCAATACAACGAGTACAAAATGCCTGCATTAGATTTTGCTTTGACCTTCCGAGACGAAGCCACATTACTCCGGTTATAAGTAGTCACAATATTTTGGATATGACATCACGGAGAAAATTACACCTCACTATGCTGGTACATAGAATATTATGTACAGGAAAACCACCTTATCTCCATGAGAGACTGGTTTGGCGTACAGACAAAAACACGACGCGACCACAGTACAGAAGAAGGCTCGCAATACCAATTCACGAAAAGGCTGGTTTCAGAGGTTCCTTCCGATTTGCTGCTGCAAAAATATGGAATGACCTCCCTCCTCCTTTTCGTGAATTGAATCAAAAAAGTCACATAGCAATTAAATTTAAATTCAGAGATTTTTATTTAAATGTTCAAAAAGAGGCAGCAAAATCTAAATTTATTGGGGTAAGTTAACTGTCATCCGTTAGGTATTTACTTTTAATTATTTTTTGTTTTGTTTTTCTGTTCTGTATGTATTACTAATTATTTTAATTTTATAATTCCCTAATAGCAATATCCTTTTTAATTCTTTCATTTTTAAATAAATTTAATTTAATCTAGCTCTTATAATCAATTATAGTTAGCGCAACGGGCGACGCGACGCGTTTTTTTATAGAATTCATTCGAGAAAGGCGCAAACTGAAAATCAGCGTTGGGCATTGTTGCCTATGCCTGACATTGCTGAGTTTGTGACCTATTGTTTATTGCTAGTTTTAAAGTAGTTGTAATGCAAATGTATTGTTCCTTGTTATTATTTCTACCTATGTATAATTTTTTATGTCTAGCAATAATGTTAACAATAAAGTCATTTGAATTTGAATTTGAATTTGAATTTGAATTTGAATTTATTTGATGAAACAGCGGCAACACTATAAGAAGCATTCTGTGGAGATTATAACAGCATCTGAAAAAAATAAATTTGCATGAATTGTGGGTTACAACCAGATGACATAAAAATACAGTTATCCCTCACAATCTACTGCTAACAACAGTGTGCAAATTTAAAAATCAGAGGCATACAATTATTATTTATTATTTTATGACGATGTAGATTAGGTTCATTTTCACTCAGCGAAATAATAAGGATTACAATTTTAAATTCCTCGCCCTTATCCTGAAAGCCGCTGGTCCGATAAGCCATCGATCAAAAGATTTATTTTGTTGAGAATTTAGAGTCGGGAGAGGTAGGTACCTACACACGAGTTTTAACTCTGCTCGATTACATCATTTACTGACATCCTGCTAGTTTCTTATTAGCACTAAACCGTGTAACATTATCAAGAACAGTGAAATAAACAAACGTACCCTTTGTAATAAATCACGATTTCCAGCGGCGGATAGGGGACGAGGTTTTCAGTTAAGAAGTAATAAAGTATCGCAGTTCACTCGCGCAAACTAGCTGATAATTTAAAGGCACTTTTTTATTGTCTTCACAGAAAGTTGTATTATTCCTAAACTGTCGCTGCTGATAACTAAAACTAGTGCGAATGAGGACATGCTACTATCAGTTAAAAATTCTCTGCGCAGCGAGGCCGATACCGAAATACTAAGAAGCGTCAAACAGGTAATATTTGGAGCAGCAGTCAGCGGGCAGCTGCTTTGACGCCGCCGCCGCCGCAAACACCCGCCGGCCACGCGTCACCACCTCCCTGTATCTGCCGCTATCATAACAGCGCCCTTACAGGGTTCCGTTACTCTAATGGACATGTAACTAAATAAATAAATGAATAAATAAATAACAGAATCTCTAGGCGATTGTGTAAGAAAACGTATTCATCGTTACCGTAATCGTACTTACGTCAGACTCTCATTTTTTTTCTACTTTATACAAGTTAGTACTTGACTGCGATCTCACCTGATGGTAAGTGATGATGCAGCCTAAGATGTTATCGTACTAACTTGAAAGGGCAAGTAAATTTAATCGCACCGGAACGCTAAATAGCTTGGCGGTGCGTCTTTGCTACTACATTGCTACGCTACATTTGCTATTACTACATACATTTTTCTTAGGTCTTGAGTTCTTGAACTCTCCGTTCTCATTATCTTTGACCTTTATCGGTGCAACTGCTTGTAAGAAGCACATCTACATCTGCACACCATTAGCACAGTTGTAATTTCATATTTTTTCACTAACGAATACCTACTTTAAGTTTGAGATCACTTCCTAACCTATCTAATTCTACAGATACTTTTTAACTGGTGTACAGTCGGCGTCGAGCGTCATATTAGTCCGAACTAACGTATTGTGAATCGAGCCTGCGTGAAATCCCTAGTGTTGCCCAAATGCAAGAACAAGACGAGACTCAGCCAGTCTTGGTCTTGGTCTTACGCCAGTACATCTGGTCTTGGTCTTGGTCTTGTTCTTGCACCCCCAGTCTTGGTCTTGGTCTTGCAGCAAGAGTCTCGCAAGTCTCGCAATTACCTGTTAGCCTATTGCTATTTATTAAACGGTAATTTAGATGTGAGAACAATGTAACATTTTGAGTAAGTATACATTTTGAGGTTGAATTAACATAGCTTTTTTTACTCACTACAAGTTGGTAGGTACTTGACTGCGATCTCACCTGATGGTTAGTGACGATGCAGCCAAAAATGTTATCGTACTAACTTGGACGGGGTAAGCAAACCCTAACGGATTCTACACAGCATCGCGCCGGAACGCTAAATCGCTTGGCGGTGCGTCTTTGCTGGTAGGGTGGTAACTAGCCACGGCCGAAGCCTCCCACCAGACCAGACCTGAGCCAAATTAGAAATATTAGGTACAATTTCATCATTATAATTTCTTATTTGGCTCAGGTCTGGTCTGGTGGGAGGCTTCGGCCGTGGCTAGTCACCACCCTACTAGCAAAGATGCACCGCCAAGCGATTTAGCGTTCCGGTGTGATGCTGTGTAGAAACCGTTTGGGGTTGCTTACCTCTTCCAAGGTAGTACGATAACATCTTCGGCTGCATCGTCATTTACCATCAGGTGAGATCACAGTCAAGTACTTACTTGTTGTGAGTAAAAAGCCCGCGAAATTCAAATTTTATTTTGTTTTTCGCCAATATTTAACTAGTTCAATGAATTAGGCTTATGCAGCATTCATTTTGCGAAAATAGCAATTCATCTTCATAGGTTTATATAAAAATCTTTACTAGAAAGCTTCCAGTTTAGGTATGTACTCGTAGTTCGAATGCCGAGTTTGAAAGGAGATTGACCGAAAATGGGCTATATTGCGTCACTCTGCGTCTGAAGCACGTATGCATGGAAAATCTTCTTTCAAATTATAATATTACATGTATTTTTTTTAATGATGTGCGAACCGGGGTTTAAAAGTATTATAAAAATAAAAGTAATTAAACGTTTCGACACAAGCAGAACCGCCATAATAGAGTCTGGAAACGTCACAGCCACTACCACTCGGCGAATGATACCAGTTTTTTATAAACCCACTTTTTAAGGGAAAACTAGGATACAATAATACAGGAAATAGATCGAATAATAAAAACCGAAACAAGGCAAGCTTTTTGCACACAAATATCAATTTAGTACCGTACACGTTCGGGGGTGGCGCTTCAAATCGGTACAAAAAAGGAACTGTCAGATGTATAGAATAATTAATCCAGAGATAGAGCTCAGTGACTGATCTCTATTCCATGGATCGATGATTGTCAAAGTAAAAATGATTTTTGCCATTCTGGCGCTGATGGTTACGTACCTAACCTGGCGCGACCGTCCATGGAACTAAAATAAAATGACATTCGAAACGACGGTCACTACCGACAAATGTCAATTTAGTACCACGGACGTTCGAGGGTGGCGCTTCAAATCGGTACAAATAGGAACTGCCAGATAAATAGAACTGTATAGAATGATTAGATTCTATACATCACATTTATTGTTGTTTGATATTTTCATGTGCAGCTAATCGTGACAAAATCCTACATGGCTTAAACCCTATTCATTAGTTTATTTAAAATTATTAATTATAATACTGTTTTAGTGTACAATAAAGCATATTTAACTTTTACTTTTTACTTTAATACTGTAACCTATTTCCATTACACCTTTGACTCGTAATTATTGAAACGATTCTAATGTTATCTGCCACGGCGGCGCCACCGTCGAAACTAGGGTAAAACCTAACTCGTAAGTAGAAACACTGGTTTAAATGTCATCAAGACATCAACTCGTGTCTCGATTGTCTATGTCGCCAAAGAAACTACAAGATTAAAAAAAATCATTCAGATGAATCATACATATTTATGATTAATTATTATTGTTTTAAACGATTGAACAGGCTATGCCTATATAATACATAACACAGAAAATACACACGAATGAATAGGCTGTATGGTCTCCGACCTTTGCCTGTCCCGAAAGGGACGAATGGAATAACAGAACTGCAGGGCTAGACAATGTCACCTAAGCGTTAAGCGTAGTCGCTAGTAGAAAAACCACGTGACCGAATGAAAACAAATGAAAGCAGAATCTACCTAGTCTATGCTTAGCGTTGTTGTCGGCTGTCAATTGGAATTGTCATGTGACGTATCTGTCATTTGCTGAGCGCCGATGTCAATAATTAACTATTAACTAAATTATTAATTAATTAACTATTAATTAACTATAGCACTGCAAGGAATATACTACTCTCTAACGATAGAACTTTAAGTTCTTATGACTTCTAACTCTAGCAACCGCGACCACACTGAAATAACTAACACTAGTTTAATTAACTATCAGCAAAATAAACACTCGAAAATCCAAAAAAACACGCCACGATGTTTTAAACGAAGTTGTGAACTTCGTCTAAAACACCACACACTACAAAAGCAAAACAAAATGGAGTCTTGTTGTGATCTCAATTGTTGTACCAAAGACTAAAGAGTACTAAAAATCCCAACAATTCCGCCATTTTGTAGCGTACAATGACGAAGTACGCTAAAAGTTATCTACAGGGTATGAGCGATCGCTAAATAGTCGTAGTCGAATTTCAAAAACAGCGTGATTTCCTCTATTCTGTCACTTGGTTTTTCTACAGTCACGTGATGGTCACGTGGTTTCTCCATACATTTTGTCGACTAGCGTTAACGCCAAACGCTTGCGACTTTGTCTAGCCCTGCAGAACTGTCTATGTCGATAATCGTCACTTCGTATCTAATCGCAAAACCATTGGAAAAGTAATTTACATGGAACACTTGGAAAACCCAGTGTTTTATTAACTTATTTTCTGGACGGTGATTAATGTGATCAGTGTTGTCGCTTGCTTAGTTTCACTCCGACTAAAGCGATCCTCTGTGAAAACTAACAAGTGTTTGTGCGTGTTGACTGTTGAGAAATGGACTCCTATTCTACGCAATAATCTTAATGAGATATAGACTCTAATACGCAATAACAATGTCGTCAGCGTCGTCTCGAGGAGTTAGGCCTGGCAGTGTATCACGCCGGTGCATTAACTGAACCAGCTAGTACCTACATTCTCTGGATGAATTATTATCACATTCAGCACTTAATGTATTGAACTCCTGGATCGCACCGCGTTCAGTAAGTATTGTGTACTATTATATACCTAACACAGGCATATTTAATTCCTTCTGCTAACTTAACTCATTGTAGTGTCAGGCCCCTGACACTCAGTACAACAGGCCTAAACACCTACACTACTACTAGAACGCTTGCCCTACTCGCATACGCTTTCCATTTCTATGTGTGAGTAATGTCATTGTAGCCCGTAGGGCTGACAAAACACGACCTGTATGTGACAATGCGACTGATGGACGATGCCTTGGTAAAAACTAGCAGCCTGCTGTAAAACATTTCATTTAAACTAACAAAAATAATTGGTAGTTAAGTTATGGCTGCTAAATGGACAAAATATAATAAAACATTACATTTTGATACATTAAGCTTTTATGCTCTTGGTGAACGGGCCGTTTCTCACATAACAAAAAATCATTGTGTATTATACAGGGTTATATAAAAAATACCAAAACGCTCTCGGCCTGTATTTGTTTACATTAAAACTAACAACTTTTGTTCTACGACTTTTCTTTTTACTCGATATTTTAAGAAATATCCAATACTCAATATTTTACAGAGATACTCTACTCGTTCCTACTCTGTAATGTAACATCGGCGCGGCGGCCGGTGCGCGAGCTCGCGGCGCGAAACCGCAACAGTGTAATGTCACTTTACAGAAATAACATTTTTTTGTATGATATAAATTAATACTGAATTTTGAAAAGTCGCAGAACCAAAGTGGTTAGTGTTAATGTAAACAACTACAGGCCGAGAGCGTTTTGGTATTTTTTATATAACCCTGTATATACACCATGATTTATGAGAACTCATGTTTTGCAGCCGTAGAAGAAGGTGGACCAGATGTAACATTTCATGAGACTACATCTCAGCTCGAGCTTTAATTTAGAATTGCATAAGGTCTTCTAGGAAGTGTATTCCAACTGGATGCTTATTTAAATTCAAACATTTTGTTGCAGATAACAGATGGAGGCATCTTATGTGATGCATGCTTTACATTGATTCCTCGTACAACTTCTGAAGACCAGACCACACCTATACCAGACTTTGGACATCACAAGTTTGCTTTGGTTGATAGACAATTATGTACATACCCATATAATAAACAATTTAAATCACCTAACCGCTTTTTTTATCAAGTACGTACCTACCTAAGTATTCCTTCATAACAGAAAATTCCTCCTTCTCGAGACTTAGCCAATGATAGCTTGGACCTTGGAATCTGTTCTTGATGCTGCCAGCAGATAGGCCATTTATTTAGGTAGGTACCTACCTATCTACCTCCCTATAACCATAGTATATTGCAGAACACAATTATATTTTTCTTTATATAAATTGTATCTCAAACTATATTTGTTTGTTTATCAAGCAGTTAAGTACCTAAATAAGTAGCTAAGCAAGGAGTTGGAATATTAACTATTTTCTCTCTTAAGGTTCTGCCAACGTTAGCTTGGAGCCTGGGAACCTCTTTTTGATGTTAGCAGGCCACAGGTTTATACCTATATTTTAAAACACTACCTACTGTTTAAAAATAAATAGGTAAACCGTATTTTTATCAAGTACCTCGATATTACTGAGGTAGGCACCTATCTTGTTTTATAGTACTAACGTAATATATGTGTAGGTAGGCCCTAGGAATAATTAAGTATATCTATATGCATCATCCAGGGTTCCACGGTAATAACGAGGTCGCTTTAAATAAAATAATCACTATGAGCAACTTATAGTGCGCGAGAACTACTAACCTAACCTCAAAATACCTAAAAAAAAGAAAATTAGATTACTACGAATTCCCGGTTTATATCTCACTGTTTTTTTTTTACATATTATTGGGAATATTTCTAATGTTTTACCGATGATTTCATTAAGACGCAAGTATAGCCCATTTTTCATACAAGAAAAGGCATTGTCCTTTGCTAATTGGTCGACAATCGAACTACATTCCTAAACTGGACACTTTCAAGTACCTAAACATTAAACTGTGAATATGATACTCTTATTTTCGCAAAATAAATTCCATAAGCCTACTTCATTGGATTAGTTAAATAATTGCGAAAAACAAAATAAAATTTGAATTTCGCGGGTAGAGGGTGCGATTTCACGTTAACTGCAAGACGCAAGAGTCTCGCAGGCTTAGTCTTGTTCTTGCTCAAATTTTGCACTGCTAGTCTTGTTCTTGGTCTTGCTAAAATTAGGCAGTCTTGGTCTTGGTCTTGTTCTTGCAAAAACGCAAGAACAAGACCAAGACTGCAAGACCAAGACTGATTTTGGGCATCACTAGAAATCCCATTTTTCAAGCGGTTGGAAAAGCGTATGCCTCATCTTCTTGGATTGACCGCACTTAATATAAACGGCAGGTACTGTTTGAGGGTCCTGCAGATAATAATGTCTAGTAGATTAATCGCACATTGTGTAATGTGTTCTGTATGGCGCATTTTCCGTGGCTGATGAGCACGATGTCTCAGCAGACAGAACGGCTTTAGTTCGGTAGGCTACGCGTTTTTGTTTGCGCAGCTTTGTCCGCTCTGCGCCGTGAATGGCGGCGGTCGAGGAGACCGACCATTACGCTCTGTATACACACTACGCACGCATGCTATCATAAATGCATCAGCAAACTCTCAACACTCACGACGCGATGCAGCGTCGCGTCGCTTGTTTGCAATTTGGCCCCTATAGGGCCACTTACACTAAATCATAAGTATATACAGTACCGAATACTTTAGGTTATAAAGTAGTGAATTGCTCTGATTTCACACGAGGCGAGACGACATCACCGAGCTTTTCAAACGCTAGTTAACACGGCAAAAAGCAAGATTCGGTAATTCACCGCTTTCTCAAAATTGGGCTCGTACCCGAGAATCAGTGGTTGGTCTTTAAATAACTTTATACCACGTGAAGAGACTTTGTACTGTATACATATTATGAGTATGTGTGTTATTATTTACACTTTATGTTGTTCATACCTCTAATACGCATCGTGCACGCCGGCTTCGATATTTGACCGAAGATATCTTTTCGTTGCGGACCCGGATCGATGTGGAGTGGTGTTGCTTTTTGCGATGTTTTGTCGCGTAACGAGGTTTTCCGCCCGAAACCTTTTAGCGGCGTGTTGCGGAGCACTCTACACTAATACTGGTCGCAACATCTCGCTGCAAGTGGGGTAGTAAAACGAGAAAACAGTCCGCCTTTGTGTTCTGTGTCGCAGTTACAGGCTCTACGGCAGGCCCACCAGACAAGAGGCGAAATTCAGGTAAAATGTTTTCCCATTTTATTGCACTGCTGGCAACGAGATATTGTGACCAGGTAAGGTTTTATTTTATTTTATTTTTAGACCTCAGAGCGCCCCGACATATTTCATTTTCTGAAAGCCCTGCATGTAGCAGATATTGCTTGATCCTTACCGTGTATAGTTCAATCAACAATGTCGCACACCACTCTGTCAAACTCCATATGAATCGAATGAAACAAGCGATTCTGACAGAGTGGGGCGCGTCTTCGTGGATTGAAATATGAATAATTTTAGTCTTGCTATTTTTATTTGAAAAAAAAAACTAAATAAATTTTTCCGAACTACCTAAATGCTAGAAAGTATAAAGTATAAACCGACCATAATTTCATTTTATGAGGTGATCATTTGTTCCATTACAGGTAAGTAGATGATTAGATTGTGTCACAGTTTGCAGTACATTTCTTGCTTGAGTAAGCTGGCTTACCAGCGGCATGCTTGTAGCATTAATGTCAACGTGACGTATGATGCCACAGAAAACAAAAGACACTAGAAGTAGCATGTGGGTGTTACCCGTGTCGCCACTAGTAGGGTAATTTACCTTACTTGCTCGACATGCACACTCAGTCGCTGTCAAAAATGCATACAATAAAGTGCTATAAAAAAAATATTAAAATGGCTCAATGCGCTGTATTAGTGTGTAAAAATCGTAGCAAGACCTATAATCGTTTACTTGGAGGGATAACTTACCATCGGTAACTTGAATTTTACTAGTTTTAAGTATAAATACGTGAAAAATTGTGTTAAATTTCTATAGGGCTTCAAGACATTTTAAAATGATCCTTAAAATAAGAACTTTACGGTTGATTTCACATTTACTACAAGACACTTAACAGACATTGATACAGCCAGGCTTGTCTATTATGCCTATTTCCACAGTGTTATGTCCTATGGTATTCTATTATGGGGCAAAGCTGCTGAGATTCAAACTATATTTGTATTGCAAAAGAGAGCAATTAGATCTATATACAAAATGAAGCCACGCGAATCTCTTCGCCAAAAATTTAAAGAAATAGGTGTTCTTACAGTGGCATCTCAATATATTTATAATTGCTTACTCTTTGTACGTCAAAACATTAATAATTATAAGCAACGTATAGATGTAAGTAACCGTCCAATTAGAAATGGCGGACACAAGTTAGTTGTAGTACCACACCGTTTACGTAAAGTACAGAAGTCCTTTGTGGGGTTGAATGTACGCTTCTACAATATGATCCCGAAGTCTGTTTTGGACTTACCTTTACACAGGTTTAAAGTCACTGTCAAAAAACATCTAATAAGTCGGGGTTACTATACTATTGAAGAATTTTTTAATGACAAGAATTGTTGGAATGATAGGGATATATTTCCATCTCTTCACGAGATATCTTAAAAATTATGTATTAATTATTGATATTATTTAAGAAATTGTATATAATGACATTTTTTTTTTGAAAAGAGCAAGTGCCGAGTTTCTTGCCAGTTCTTCTCGGTGCAAACCTGCTTTCCGAACCTGGCGGTAGAGTTTTGACTTTTCATAAGAGTTTATTAATTGGGCCTATGTGAAAATAAAGATTTTTCATTTTCATTTTCATTTTCACTAATAATTTTCTTCTAGAACGTTGTCATTCAACTTTCGCTACTCAGCCAGTACTGTATCGTGTAACTATCGATAAAATATTATCGACTTCAATCTCAAGAGCTAAGAAATTCACCACTACTGTTCGCACGCTTATCCATATTAGGAAAAAAATGGGTTTTCATTACGATAATAGGCTGTAAGAAGAAAATTAAGAATTAAAAATATTACTATTTCAGTTTCCCTAGGGAGCCATTTGTAAAAGAAAAATGGATCAAAGCTACTGGAAGGTTTAATTGGTTCCCTTCAAAAGCAAGTAGGTACAATCTGCTCCGATCATTTTTTGGAAGAGGATTTTATTGTTAAGAAAAGTGGTACGTCTATACACGTCACAAATTCAGTCATAACTAAGTAATTTACTCGCAAAAATATATAGAAAGTATGACATGACATGATAAGCCTTTAGACGTCCACTGCTGGAGCTAGGTGAAGGCTTTTCTAAACTTACACCTCCACGTACGGGATATCTCTTGCCACTAGCAACTATCTTCAGATCGCAAGTTCTGTAGCCTGTCGTACGATGTGGTTCTTTTTGTGCCCTGCGCGGTTTTTACTTCAAAGTAAACATAAGTACGTGTGGGGTATACGGCCCTCAGTTCTATGATAATTATAGCTTGGCCACTGCTACTTTAGCTAGCTATTGGGCTATGTTAATCACTTTGGTATGGTCACGTAGATTCTTTCTAAATACGATTACTCCTTTATTTAAATCGATAATCATTATTACAACAGCTATTACTTCCTGTACTTAGGTTGAAGTCTCCAAAAATAAAACATCTAATGTACAGTCAGAAGGCGGAACGCTAACAGGACGGAATTCATTAAATATTATATTATTAAATATTATTTTTTTTTTTTACCATAATGTGTTATTTTATGTGATTTATTATGACTAGACGGAAATTAATTAAATTGGTTTTTTTTCTGTACATATTAATATAACATTGCTTTTTATTTTAACTTTATCGATAATTTTACGATTCACGGTTAAGATGCATCACTACACTTTGACAGTTATGAAATATTGAAGTTTGTTCTTTGCCATTCAAATTTTAATCTTAATGTCATATAAACAGAGTGTCTCAAAAAAATCTTTAAAAAACGAATCTACTACTGCCGATGCGGGCAATAGCGGAACTAAACATATTTGAAGTAAATTTTTGCAATATAAATTGTATAGCTATGTTAATAAGGTTGACTTTAATGGAAATATATTTTGAAAATCACGTCATTTTTTTGACCAATCTAATGTGGAGGATTATGGTGTGCGTGACTTGTAAATATGTGAGTTTAGCGTTTCCTAAGAAGATCGTCATCATGCTAACTCTATTAGCCAATATAAAGTCATTCCTTGCTCTGTGTATGATGCATTGCAGCTGTTTCGCTCGGCAGTAGTAGCACGTTTGCTGGTATATCGCACGTCGACTTACAGATAAACAGCTTGTGTCGGACACGAGGTCTGGGTGTCACCGAGCGCTTCAAATCACGGCTCAGATTGAGGGCACAGCGTGATGGTTTGTATCTAAATCCCGCACTAGCCATATGGAATTTGCGCGACATTTTGCTAAAAAAACCTGTCAAGTGCGAGTCGGACTCGCGCACTGAGGGTTTCGTACTACAACCGGAGGAATAAAACCATAAAAACCACTTTTCTTATCGAACCGCAAAACTAACTTTGTTTTTAGAGGTTTTATTGTAAATATCAAAAAACTACTTATTAGATCTCGTTCAAACCAATTTTCGGTGGCAGTTTGCATAGTAATGTACATCATGTATTTTTTTTAGTTTTATCATACTCTTATTTTAGAAGTTACAGGGGGGGCAGGTTGCAATACACACATTTTACCACTTTGGAAGTGTCTCTCGCGCAAGCTATTCATTTTAGAAAAAAATGATATTAGAAGCCTTAGTATCATTTTTGAAGACCTATCCATAGATACCCCACACATATGGGTTTGATGAAAAAAAAATTTTTGAGTTTCAGTTCTAAGTATGGGGCACCCCCAAAATTTATTACTTTTTTTTTAATTTTGTGTAAAAACCTTAATGCGGTTCACAGAATACATCTACTTACCAAGTTTCAACAGTATAGCTCTTATAGTTTCGGAAAAAAGTGGCTGTGACATACGGACGGACAGACGGACAGACGGACAGACGGACAGACGGACAGACAGACATGACGAATCTATAAGGGTTCCGTTTTTTGCCATTCGGCTACGGAACCCTAAAAATGGTACTGGAAATTCAAAAATGTATGAAATGATTGCTAAATGAGCGCTATTTTTTTTCGTCCCAAAGCAATTCAACAAACACACGGATGGGACGGGACATATTTAACTACAACTGTTGCACCGTTTCACGAAAATTCAAGAAATAGAGTGGTCGACAGAGGAGTTGAAACATACTGCACGAACAGACACTCCAGTCGCTTTGTTAGTTAGGGCAGGAAACTGTCTCCATGGGAAGAGGATACAATTTGAATCCCATGTATTAGATATATTCACTCTCCGAGCACAAGTGCCGGGATTCAAACCTTTTTTGCGGCTCTATATAGTGTCTGCAAGGCACGAATCTCCTCAGAAGTGTCAGAACGAGTGGTGTTTGCGATTTGGTAGGCTTCAAACACGTTTGATTAGTAAATTATGTACGTATAACTCTTGATACGCCGGTAAACCCAAATGTTTTTCCTTTCCTTCACTTTCAAACAAGGGATAATATTAAGTTTAAAGAAAATATAACTTTGAAAAGTCGGAGGTGTGTGCCCGGGAGTCGAACCCGCGACTTCATGACGAGAAGGTACCTAAAGGTTGGAACCAAACGACATTCACTGTGTTTAATTACGGGCTATAAGTTACGTGTGGGTAATTGTTGAGTGCAACTGATATGAATTACAGCTGTTATCGTGAAGTGTCGGCGTCGGGCGTCGGTCGTCGGCACGCACGAGGTGACCGGCGCGCGCCGACGGTGTTGCTAGTAATTAGCGGGCATGAATATTTAACAAGTAATAATCACAGCGCGCTCGCGACGTGACTCGCTACACACAATAATAATACGACATTAAACTAAAACGTGATGCTAATGTCCTTCGGGTAAGAGCGACAGCCCATTGGTTCAGACCTCCATTTCTTATCGGGTGGTCAAAGATTCGAATCCCCTTCAAATTGGAGTACTGAGGCCGAGCTATATTTGATTGGATGGTTGAAACGGAATGAAGTGAAATTCAAAACATGTGAAAGAAAAACATTTTAGTTTCTTATATAGCTTTAATTTAGTTTCACCTATGCCAAAGTTTGTCCGTAATCAAATCTTGCAGGTTCATCCACTTTCCGCTTTATATCCCCTGTGGGTTCAAAAAAGTATCTGTGCCCAACAAACTCAAAGTTAAGCAAAAAAACTCACAGTTATATAGTTATAGGAGGTGGGTGTGAAATAATAATAAAAATAAGGAATTTCTTAAGTAGTTCGCGTTTGGGTGTCGGCTAATGATGCACAGTGCGATGTGTTACGTGTTTAGTGCAGTTAGTGTAGTTTAGTGCAGTCGGCGCACTGCTGCATCAGATATCGTAATGCGCTAATCGTCGTGCCAACGCGATGCAGCGTTTAACCCATTAACATACAATGTATTTAATTGAATATTACAATTTATGTACGGCACGTAATTTTATCATAATACCTACATTATATTATATTACTAGCTGACCCGGCAAACGTTGTTTTGCCTTACTAATTATGTCTCACTTATTAAGCTTTCTGCGAAGAACCAATTCATTGTGACAATTATAAATAATAATATTTCGAGTTTTTTGATATGATATACCTATGATTTCAGCTATCTCAACTGCCCCCAGTATCAATGAAACAAATTAATAAAGTAGAATCTCTCCATCGTCTACAATCGTTAAAAAATGGTCAGAAGAATTGACACACTGAGGATCAGAGAAGCTAAACATATGGCATTGCTTCAATGCCATATGTTTAGCTTCTCTGATCTTCAGTGCGTCAATTCTTCTGACCATTTTTTAACGATTGTAGACGATGGAGAGATTCTACTTTATTAATCTGTTTCAGCGTTAACCCTTTCTTGAACAAATACATCGACGTAATGTTCGATTTTCTCCGAAACCTACAATCGGACTGATCGCATCTTATGTTATTTGCATATCAAATAAACTTTGGGCTAATAAATTAAATAGACCAAAGAGGTCGGACCTTACACTACAGTAAATCTATGGAAAAATAATAATTTAAAAAAAAACGTGAAAAAATTTGACAGCAATGAAATGTTTACTTAGCAACGCCATTAAATCAATTTATTAATTTTATTTTTATTTTGAAAATACTCGATAATCATAATTCTCCACATATAAGTCGTCGACTCGGATCGAGTATTTTTTTACGCTCTTTCATTTTATGTGCGATTCGTTTGATTCTGTTTATTTTGTTTATATATCAAAGTTTTCTGCATATTCCGTGTTTCAAGCTATTTGGACAAATACTGAGGGTTATTATGCCTATTTTTTCTGAAGTACAAAACCGATGACTGAAATATTTACAGAACAATCTTTAATGTATCCCCTTTCTAACAAAAAAAGAATGAATGAAATCGAACCACGCGTTAACGGCCTACAAGCCGTATTTAGGTGATTTTGAATGAAGTTTTATGCAAAAACTATAAAGACAATTACTTTCAAATTTGCACGTCATGTATTTTGGGTCTTTAATATAAAATCGCTAAGAAGCAGAAACACGATTGGATAAAATTTTCTCGATAGAAAGTTCTCCCAAAAGTTGCTCTAAATTCTCAGTTTTTCTATATTTTATCGGAAACTACAATGGATGTAATTGTAATTTTTGTTTTAATGTATCGGTAATAATAATATCCTAAAACGCTTAGAACAGATTTTTGATAACTGGCTTAGTTTTTGAGTAATTAGGTAAAACGTCGTTTTTCTGCTATATTCTTCCGCGACGCTGCATGTCGCGCCTACAAAATCTCCGTGAGAGTGAGAAAGACAAAAATAAATTCAGTAAATCCCCTTAATGATTTACAACTCAGTATACATTTTAACTTTTATCCCCTCTCCTAAGGGAACCATGCTGAATTTCGGGATAAAAAGTATCCTATGTCCTTCCTCGCAGTATGAACTCAAGTCATACCATGTTTCATTGGAATTCATTCAGTAGTTTCGGCGTGATGCGCGGCCGTGATACAGAAAGACAGACAGACAGACAGACAGACATAAATGAAAAAAATTACAGTTTTGGGTTCAGAACCGATTTTAGAGTGCCCTCGAAAAAAAATTTTCAAAATATCTTTAATGTACAGAATTTGACCTGTTACAGATTTATTATAAGTATAGATGCTGCATACTGCATATAGCTGATAGGTACAGATAAGCAATTGCAAACATGCCGTCGGTCGGGGTGCGGATGGGGCGTGCAGTGAGCCGGGGGCGAGCGTGTCGGCGCAGTTCTTCACCGCTGGCTCTGCGCCAGCTGCTTAAGCTGTTTTATTGCGCGCTTAAATAAAAGCGCACGCTTAGGCGCTAACCATAAATATCCGCTTTTTAGCGAGCCTCCAGCCCGGGGCGCCGGCCGCGATAATAATCTGTGTTTTTAGGGTTCCGTGCGAGTCGGACTCGCGCACTGAGGGTTCCGTACTACAACCGGAGGCATAAAACCATAAAAACCACTTTTCTTATCGAACCGCAAAACTAACTTTGTTGTTAGAGGTTTTATTGTAAATATCAAAAAAACTACTTATTAGATCTCGTTCAAACCAATTTTCGGTGGAAGTTTGCATGGTAATGTACATCATATATATTTTTTAATTTTATAATACTCTTATTTTAGAAGTTACAGGGGGGGGGGGGGGGGGGACACACATTTTACCACTTTGGAAGTGTCTCTCGCGCAAGCTATTCATTTTAGAAAAAAATGATATTAGAAACCTTAGTATCATTTTTAAAGACCTATCCATAGATACCCCACACATATGGGTTTGATGAAAAAAAAAATTTTGAGTTTCAGTTCTAAGTAAGTTCCCCCAAAATTTATTACTTTTTTTAAAATTTTGTGTGAAAACCTTAATGCGGTTCACAGAATACATCTACTTACCAAGTTTCAACAGTATAGCTCTTATAGTTTCGGAAAAAAGTGGCTGTGACATACGGACGGACAGACGGACAGACGGACAGACGGACAGACGGACAGACGGACAGACGGACAGACGGACAGACAGACATGACGAATTTATAAGGGTTCCGTTTTTTGCCATTCGGCTACGGAACCCTAAAAACGTATGTACTCGCTATAAAATTCGGTAGAATGTTGAGCGAAGCCAGCCGCGTCTGTTCGTGAAGCCCTATACCACTGTACAAAAAACCTGTAGTTCTCGTCACAGGTTTTGTTTCTTTGTTAAAATAAACTCTGTTAAAAATAAACTTTTTTAAAATAAACGTGTGTAAGTCTGTTTGTGTGGTTGATTCAAGCGCGTAACTCGCGTCCCCGGGCCCCGACACTCACATGGGCGGACTTCATAAACGAGTTACTTTGTTTGTTCGCTGGAAACTCTGACAAGTTACCCCACTCAGCGCCGCAGCCGCTACTTTCCTCTCCAGCGAGTAATGCGAGACCAACTTTGGAGTTAGCGCCGATCCCATCTGTTACACGTGACAAATCACCAGAGCTGCGGCCGCAACTCACGAGACGTGGGTTCAAATCCCATCGAGTGCAACAAATACTAAACGTATTAAAAACTACGAAAATAACTTTTGTATTAATTAAACCTGATAACCTAATTACCGACTTTCACGTCTCTAACTTCAAATACGTGGAACTTCCATACAAACTTCCAACCCCCTATTTTACACCCTTAAGGGGAGTAATTCCTCAAAATCGTTTCTCAACACTTCTACATCTTAGAAGAGCTTCTATGTCTTAGAAGAAACCTACTTTTCAAACTTCAAGGCTAGTAGGTATGCTTTATAGTTCCTGACATATCATGATTAGTCAGTAAGTGTAGTTATTTAGATTTATACGATAAACATTATTCTTATAAGTATTGAAATTTTAAAATCATAATAGGTAATAGCCATAGCCATAAGCCGTTAGCCAATCCTAACACATTATAAACATAATCGTCTGTTGTTGGCGGCTATCACCACTATCGTCGTCCGAGCTACAGGCATCTACTTCGTTGACTGTCCTTCGACGGTTTCCCCACAAACTGTCGACTACACTTCAGTGCTTTCATCATAACAGAGGGGTTAGTACAAGTTTTTGTACGAATTTAGACTCGACTCGCATCGCACAAACGAATCGAATTCCTCCATACACTTACAGCCAGCGCCATGTATTGACAGCCGAATGTCAGCAGTTAATAACCCTACACTTACAGGACTTTCATTGAGTTCGTCCTTTCTTTGCGGTTTACAAGAGTATTATTGAAATACTCTTCAAGTTTGCAATTAAGTTTAAGTTAAACAGAAATCAACGGGTTCGTAGCATTTCCCGCCGTACCGCGCCGACACGAACATCGCAATCGTGTTGTTTAACATGACGTTTCTAAATGTAAATTGTTACATACATCGTCTCTGTAGTCTGTTGCATAACGTTTGTTATACATAAATTTTTAACTGACCTATAGATCAAAATAAAAAATCTCCTGTTTCCACATACACCAGGCACTTATGGAAAGTCAGTAAGATAATATATGTTTTGAGTTTAAACTGTTATAAATGGCAATTGTCACCGCTCACTTAATAATGCTAAGAATTCGATAGAGTCAAACGTTTTTGATGAAACCAGTCCCTCGCAATTGAACTGTGCAATAAGCGTGTCATGAAAACTTGTACGCTATTTCGCCGTCCAGCAAATAGAAAACTTGAGTTGTAAAACACTGCAACACGGCAACTAAGAGCAATACCTACCTAAAACAAACAGCAGTTCCGTCAACGAGACTCGCGGGCCGCAGGTGGGCCGGGCGCGGGCTGCAGTGGGCCGGGCGCGGGCCGCATGTGGGCAATTCCGCTGTAAGTGCCTCGTACGTCGCGCTTCATCGCCCCAAGTGCCCTCACATCTGCTCTACACTAGTTTGAATGCGTTCATTTTTCATGCAAGTTGGTGCCTCTCTATTATTTTTAACACATTACAAGTCAGTACTTGGCAGTTATCTCGCCTGATGGTAAGTGAAAAGCAGTCGAAGATGTTATCGTACTAACTTTGAAAGAGTAAGTAAACGGTTTTTACAAAGCATTGCGCCGGAACGCTTGACGGTGCGTCTTTGCTGGTATCGGAGCTGGAAGGGTGATAACTAGGCACGGCCGTAGTATCTCACAGCAGTATATCCATCAGACCGGAACCAATTCAGAATTTTTAAAATTGTTATGTGGTTCGTGACGGCAATCAAACCCACGACCTCCCGAATACGAACTTCAGCGGAATCCTTCCCAGCGTAATGAATTACAGTTTTACGGATTAAAGGAGACTACTAGGCATAATGATAATTTAAGAACTAATGTCTCAGGAGTATGAGCGCAGTGCAGTGCGTTGTATACTATGTTATTGCAACAACATGCCGTGATAGGTACTTTACTTAATGCATCTGTCATGACTACGCGTAACATTTATAACGTCTGGAGAAGGTCTTCATTCTTCTACCAAATTCGTACTCGGTGGGGCAAAAATCGAGCCCATGTACCTAACCTATTTGCGTGGTGTGATTGGAGTGGCTATGAATTCGCGGTTATGGCACTCGAACAGCGGGGCTAGACAAAGTAAACACGCTGTGTTTGATACTGTCGGCTGTCAATTATCAAGCGAAGTACGCTAAAGTTATCTATAAGGTCTGCGAGAACGCCAGGGAGCGTTCAAGTTGTCGTAGTCGATTATCAAACACAGCGTGTTTAGTACCATTCTGTCGTGGTTTTTCTACAGTCACGTGGTTTGTCCCATACATTTTTGTCTACTAGCGTTAACGCCAAACGACTGTTACTTTGTCTAGCCCCGCAGGCCGACTATCGATAAGTTTTATTTTAGTATCCATCACAGTTTTGTTTGACGGGGTCGGGGGTCGCATTCGACTACCCTGCACAATGCACTACACCAGTATGAAACTGTTACTGTGAATTCATTGAGTGTTACTGAAACTGTTCACGGGACTGTTATGCCTGGTAAAGACTAATGTTTCATAACTGAAATATGGTTTTATAATAATAATAATAATCATTTATTTCAGATAAAACATCCATATGGTATATAAATAAAATAAAAATACAAAAAGTATGCTAGGGCTATAAAAACTAAATATAACTAGATAGGACTATTTTTTATTTGCATCTCGGTGAACAGTGCGCCAGTGATTTATTATATCACTAGACATACTCTCACCGATGACCTTAAGGATGACGTTTTTCGACTCCAGCAATCGCTTCCAGAAAGAAGCGATTCGACTGCGTTTAATCGCGAAGAAATCGGGGACCCTCGCCTCGGCGAACATGCCCGACGCGCTGCAGTACCTCGGCAACCTCATGAGGATGCGGTATGCATCATTATACTGCACCCTCATGGTGCTCATTGTGGAACGCCTGAAATTCGTCCATAATTGACCTGTGTAAAAACATTGGCAATATGCACGAAACAGGGTTAATTTAACTTCGGTACTGCACTTTGAAAATCTGCGTGCGAGCATGTTACACCGAACCGACAGTGCTCTCCTCTCTCTTTCGATATCAAGGTCATCCCTCAAGTCACCGGTGACAATATGTCCCAGATATTTGAACTGTTGCACCTCCCGAACTGCAGAACCATTCAAATAAACGCGTGGCACCTTCTCCGGACCCTTTCCTGATCTAAACACCATAACCTCCGACTTTGAGACATTATATCTCAATCCGTGAGCGCCCGCGTAACGCTCGCAGATTGAGAGTAACTTACGCAGACCTCCAATCGATGGGCTGAGAAGCACCATATCGTCCGCATAGCTGAGATTGTTTACACAAACATCTCCCAGATGACAGCCGATTCTGGTGCCCCCCAACTCCTCGATCAGACCATTAATGTATACGTTGAAAAGGTCCGGAGAGGTGAGTCCTCCCTGGCGAACCCCGCAGTCTAGCCTATAACCGCTAGAGGTCGCGTCGCCCCACCTTACGCTGTTTATTTGGTTTCCGTACCAGTATTCCAACAGACTCGTTATCTCATCCGGGACCTGAGCCGCATGCAATTTGCTCCAGAGAACTTCATAGTTCACTAGATCGAATGCACGGCTCATTTTTTAAAAGGTTGTTTTAAAAGGTTAATTATTATTAGCAGGCAGTTGCTAATTGCAGTTTTATACGAATACCTATAAGAAATCTTATAAAAATGAATGATGACATTTTCGCACATATGAGCATTGTCAATACAAGAAATCCAAATAAGTTAGATTTACGAGCTACTCATAACCCTAGTACAGAGCATTTTATGAAAAATTTCATTGGCATGAGTATAAAATTCTTTAATAAGGTGCCGAGCAAAGGTGCGAGGTGGGTTTTACAATTGAAATCATTTAGACATAAATTGTATGAATGGCTTAGTTCGAAGGCGTTTATTATTCTGTAAAGAAATTCTTAGAGTATAGAGAGCAACATTAGCATTCTGTTTGACATTGTAATAATAATTAATTTATTTTAACATAAATAAGCTTTAATAATATAACTCAGTAATTAAATTGTAACATTTGCATACCCGTATGTGGGTGAAAACATTCGGTTTCCTTTTTCGTACACTTCCACCTTTTTTAATCATATTTTTTTTAGCAAATAACGAATTACTTACTAACTTACTCTTCATAAGAAATCGAGTTTTTATTAATAATAAATTATTCAGCCGGTTGGCACATTTTAGCCGGTGATTATTAGATAACATTTTTAAACCTGAGAGGCATATTATCCAAAGCAAAATTTAAGAAAAGGAAGATATTATGTGGTATATTTATTTTTTTCTTTTCCTGTTAGTTAAGTATATAAACGTCTTGTACACCGCTAGACATTATACTCGTAGCGTACTCGTAGATGCAGAGCTACGCCGTAGACCGTTAATATAGGATTACTCAGCGTCATGCAGTAATGCTATTAAGCAGTGAATTGTGCAGTGAAAAGTTCAAACAAAATGGCGGCCACTGCACGGACTACTTTCACAGAATGTACTCTCTTTAATATTTATATTTTTGTATTAAATTATGCCCGTATACTTTTATAAATATACATGTTTTTACATTATTATGGGTATAAACATACTAGGGTTGAGAAAATACCAACAGCTTGTCCACGAAAGTACTCCGTGAATGAAGAATTGTAGAGACAATCCCGTACTGCAGGTAATAAACGTGAAACTACAAATTTAATTTCCGTGCGCCCTCGCCTTCGCCCCGGCCACCCCCGGCACCGGCAGTGACTGCGAGAGCAATCTGCATACAGAAGAAGTGCATCATTTGAGAAAAAGAGAGATCACGAGGACCTTACGTCCGGTGTACTAGGAAGGTGCAGGGAAGGGAATTGGATAATATCATTAATTAAAAACATATTTAATTTAGATTTTATTTATAGTAGTCGTTGTAGTTGCAACGCGCCCCACACTGGGAAGAATCTCACAATAAACTTAGCTATAGGATGACTTATTTCTTTTACAATGAAACTAATTAGGTAAGTAGTTCAATCCACGAATACGCGCCCCACTCCTTGACATTTACACATGTTTCATGCGATTCGTACGGAGCTATAAATAAGGCTATTTTAATAAGTAATTGCGATAAGGTATTTTCCGCCTTAGTTCGCACCGGACCGCAGTAGCACCTCTCGACGCATTCAGAGCCGCTCGCTTACGTCGGATGAATTGAAACCAATATAAAGTTATTCCTTGCTCTGTGATTGAAACAAAATTGTATGTAAATAGTCTCTGTGCCGCGCCCTGTCCGCCGACCACGGGCTGGCCTCGCGCCAACAGGGTAGGTACCTAGGCGACTCTAAAACGTCAAACTACCAATGTAAACATTATAAACTTGAGCGCTCTAGCGAACCTCCTCGAGAAAAAGACAAAAAATCATTTGCAGATTCTTCGTCAAAGAAGTTAAAAGTTGTGTGGTATTGCTTAAGGATGGCCTTCGTACTTGAGTGGGAGGGTGGGCAGTGCTTGGCTGCAACTGCATGTTAAACCATGCAGATTATTTTTAGGTATCAGATTATAGCAAGACAATTTTAATCTTTCTACCTAATTATGGATTTCCGCAAAGTAATGTCTGTTTTTATTAAATTGTCAAAGAAATTGTTTTTTAGTAGCTCTCAGCAAATAAGTCTAACCAAACCAATTTTACTTGTGTGAGACAAAAGTACGAGTAAGTATAATATATAGCCACAGTTTAAAGACATTTTGAAACACTGTGATATAGCAAACCTCTACTGCAGATTGTACAATAATTGTACAATGTAAGTATACACTGCGGCATGCAGATAAAAAAATAAAATAAAAATAAAATATCTTTATTTACCAAAAATGAGAATACATACACAATTATTTCTAGCGGTCTCCAAACTAGGAATCCTGTATTTTGGAGACCAAGATGTGCATGGCCCGTGCGGATTGTGCGGATGATCCCCGGCGGAGAAGACGGATGCGGAATGCGGAAGCGGGATGATCCGCCGCTTAGTTCCGCAATTGGATAGTGGCGGTACGTGAGGGATCACGATGCAACCCGCGCGTCACATCTCTACTACTACTAGCCTCCGGGCCCCGTCGCCGCGCTGTATTAGTGGGGTCCCATTTTCCGTTCCCAGCAACCTGCTTAAGTTTCTGATTTTATAACTAGGTATCTTATTGTTTATTGAAAGTTCAATATTGTATCTACACATATAACAATCTGTCTATTTCAAGTGCATGTTACCTAAAACAAGTTAGAACTAAGTAAAATCTGTTTGTAACACGGACCCACCACGGACCCTTTAAGTTAAAGATGGATTAGCTGAGCTTAGAGGATGCAGCTTATTCTTGACATTTGTAAGCGCTAGCTGCCGCTAGATTCGTAACTGTAAGACGTTTCACAAAAGGTACCTATATTATGACATGGCAACACTCACTCAGTCTACTAAACGTAACATAATTAGCCGCCGTTGCTTATGCCATGCAAGAAATCTTCCACCAGAATGACATTCATTAGACTACTTAAATGGTAGTGTGGTGTAATTTTATGAATGGAGCATGACAAAACCAAAGTCTAAAATAAAAGACTTTCTTATTCCACCAAGTGACGCAATCACTAGCTTTATATTTGAACTAGTAGGGTGCGTGGGGGCGCGGGCCACATGTGGCCCGCGTGCTGTCATCCCGCCTATAAAAGTATCATCGCCGACAGACTTTAATTTTCGTCATACATTTTCTATATGGTCATAGACGCAGGGGAGATGGCTTGCCGTCTCAAATGGAAATGGGCGGGACATATATCCCGGACAACAGATGGAAGATGGAGCGAGCGTGTCCTCCATTGGTGGCCGCGCAACGCGAAGAGGAAACGAGGGCGACCACGGCGACGATGGAGTGACGACTTCATAGAACTCATCGGCACCACATGGACCAGACTAACTAGAGAAAGAACTAAGTGGCAAATGATGGAGGAGGCCTACGCCCATAAATGGGTGTCCCAAGAACACACCAGAAGTAAATTATAAGTAATTTGTTGTTCTAAAATCAAATTGTAATAAGAAAAATAGACACTAATTAGTTTAATTTTACTGTAAGAAAAAATGTTGTAATTAGGTTTTTGGGAAATAAAAGGCTTATTTATTATTATTTTCATATTTAATTTAACTCTCACACCCGGCACATGATAAATATATATAAAAACCAAAGTTCTATGAAAAATAAATTCCGCCATTTTGAATTTTTTTATGTCCATCGAATAGACCTTCGAGTCCTGATCACTTATTGTCAAGAAACCGTTTTTCCATCTTTTATACTTTCCGAGATATCGACGAAATTCGTTTGGCGGCCATTTTGAATCCGCCATTTTGAATTTTATTTAGCTCACTGGCAATTGGATGACGTTTCCTACCTATCTTCGGATACCCTGGCCGTGCTCTTCACCCGTCTCTGAAATCCTCAATCATCAGCTCTCTCCGTATTTTTCCTCCGAATGAATTTTTCCCTTCTACACGAAATGGTTATTGAAAAAAAAATTTTTCATACAAAATTGTTCAGGGGAGGTGATCAATGAGTCAGTCAGTCAGTGGCCAATCAGCACGAGTAGCTATATATATAGTAAAAACAATATTAACATGTATTTGTTTTCAATCCAATCTATGAGATGGATTCGGGATACAATCCTTCGCCATAAAGAGTCTTCGATAAAATAAAATGAGAGTCGCTCCGCTCGAGTCGGTGCCAGCACCCCGCAGATCCGCCAAGTCGGCACCCGGGTGCGGGGTGGCTCGAGCCCGCCCGCGTAGAGACAATGAAATCCGCACAGAGTAAAAATAAATTATCAGATTTCCGGATACTCGAACTCAGATTCAATTTCAAAAAGTTGCTCCCGAGATCCGGATAATCCGGTGGAAATCTTACAGGTTATTATTGAGAAAAGCATTGGATCGAACCAAAGGAAATTATCATATTTTGTAGATTTACTAGGCTGTTGCTCGCAGTTCCTGTGCAGTTTCTGCAAATCCCGCGGGAATCGTGGATTGTCCCTATATTGCCGTTCTCGAAAAAGTTTTGCCGTTCCCGTTCTCGCTCCCATTTCCAATCTTTTCCAATTTTGGAATTTCCTAAATCCTACGGGAACCGTGGTATTTTTAGGGATAAAAAACTATAGCCACAGCCTATGTCCTTTCCCAAGCCTCATAAAATTTCATCAAAATTGATTTTGTGGTTAAGACGTGAAATCATTACAGACAGAGTTACTTTAGCATTTATAATAATAGCATTTTAGCTTATGTAGGCAGAATTAGGTACAGTGGAATCCGACAAACATTTTACATGGGAGTGTCTGACATTCGAATTTGTCGGGTTATAGAGTACCTACTTAAGTAGGTCTAAGACCCTATAGTCCGGATTTTCTTGAAAAAGAGTAGTCCTTACAATCCAACAAATTACAGTAGGTACAAACTGGAGGAGGCCGCGAGGATCCTTAAATTACCAAATAATATTACTTAATTGAAGTAAGTAATATTTATTCACATTTTGTTACCTATTTTGCAAGTAGGTACTTAGTAGATAAAACTCATATAGAATTCTCAAATCTTTCAGTCGGAAATGTGTCTCCCCACACAAGACAAACAACACAAACAATCGGTCGGTGGTAACTTGCGCCTCGGTTAGTTGAAACTCGTGTTAGCAGTCTGACTCTTCTCCAAGTTAGCGCGGAGACTTGTCAGTTGAGACGCGCAGCAATTAGCACACTCAGATGTCGCCGGTTGCGCTACATTGTCGCAGTTGGCTCGCAACTTGGCGTAACTTGCGACTTGTGAGCGACGAACGACTGCCACGAAACTTACCAGCTATTTTAAACGAGTTCCATGTACCTGTGTAGCTAATTTCTCCTCGGGATAAAATGAAAAATCTCGAATTCCTATAGCTTTTTCCGCTATCTGAGCATGGGCGTATGGATGCAGATAATATTCCCCTGCATGGATAAAATAAAGGAAATGCTTCTTTCTTAAAAGGGAAAACCCTCTTGCCGTGCTTTAGCCAATTGAGAAAATATTTCATGTTATTATCCCCTGTCACCATAAGACCGCGCCGCAGGGACGGAAATATACACGTAGAAACTAATTGATTCTATGAAAAGAGTCCAATTACCAGGCACAGTAACAGACGTACCAACACGAAAAAAAATTTCAAAGAGAAAATGCAATTTTCATCTAGTTTCAATTAGCCTGAAAGAAGAAGCAATCGTCGGCGCATGTCGCGGACAGCCGCTCACAATAAAACTCTCGGCCAGCCTCACACACGCCAATGTCGGCCTTGTGCCCTAAGAGATAAGGAAACGCGAGGAAACGGTGTAAAACGCTTTAAAACAGCAGTTTGGCTGCGGTTCAAGGAGCGGTTGCGACTGCTGGAGATTTATACCGGCCACATGTCAAGTTTTACTTATTATTTGTTCTGTGGTTCTACTCGTAGGTAGGCAGCAGGAATTATTAGCGCGGTGTGACTGACCTTTACTTTTAAACCTAATGCTAAAGCGAACCTTACTTTTTAGTTTGTGAGATTCTATCATCATAACTGCCGAGCTTTTTGCCCGTTCTTCTCGGCGCTATACTGCTCTCCGAACGTGGCGTTAGAGTTTCACATTTCATAATGTAGGCCTATGTGAAAAAATTAATATTTTGATTTTGATCATCGTCATTACCAACCTACTACGGTGTGACGGTCAGTTTTGACATAGTTATACCTTTAAGAATAATGTTAAGGTTAACATTGTTCTTAAAGGTATAACTTCTCAGGCATGTCGGTTTCCTCAAGATGTTCTTCCGCTAAGTGATATTTCCACAAACGCACTTAGCTCCTAAAAGTCAGAAGTGCATGCCCGGGATTCGAGCCTCCGACCTCCTGACGAGAGACAGAGGTTTGAACCAATGAGCCATTGCAGCTTACCTACTAAGTAGTAATACATAATGTACAGCTTCGGTGAAAATAAACAGTAAGTACTAAACGCTTCCGGTACATGAAGTGGGGTAATCCGCTAATGCGCAGAGTGTTGTGCAGCTTACGTGCATCTCGCGTGCAGCTCACGTACAGCTCATGCCGATGACGCTTAGCAGCTGCGTCGCCTCGTTAACACAACGAGCGAGCGTCTTAGGCGAAATATTTGAACCTAAATGATAGCTCGCCAGTAAGTAGGTAGGTACATAGCGCTGAGAAAAACTGAAGAGATATGGAGGAAATTGTGCATTTAAACTTTCTGGATGAAGAAACAAAGACGCGCGTTACGCTGTGGTAGGTATATCTACCTACTGTCCTATACTTGCTCTACTTACCACTTAGAACATAAACCCCTTTACAAATAAACGTGGAAAGTGGAATAGTTATACTTGTGGTTATACCTACTCTGTTTGGTCTTTTTCTTTCCAATAACACTTTTACTTTTTTTACTTTGATTACAGGAATTATGAAAGATAGGTATAATACATAGCCGCCCATAGACGCGTATGTCTATGGGACGTATGTATGTCGTACGTATGTATATGAAAATGAAAATGAAATTTCACATAGGCCCAATTAATAGGCTCTTATGAAAAGTCAAAACTCTACCGCTATAGGGAACACTGCTATTCGGGTAGGTAAGTAGCTGGTGTCACAGTTTGCTGCACGTGCGCAGAAAAAAGGATCTAGCATACCAAATGGTCGTGGATTGCTAGCCATCCAGGTGGTAGGGGAAGTGTATGCAAAGAATATGGAAGGAATCACCTCAAACAACGATTTCTCTTAATTTACAAAATGCAAAGTAGACGCGCCAGGGTAGATAATCGCAATGTCAAAAACTTCGCGCAGTGAACAAGTTGGGAACAAATTACATTTATTCACGAGCACCTTACTGCGCTACCTCTCACTTCACTCACAAGTTATAACAGATACCTACTAAAGAACTGAGACAACTCGCCGGACGGTGCGGCAGAAGTTCAAAAGTAACTTAACTTATTATGATATTCAATTCGAGAGAGAACTAAGTACCTACTCGCAGATTTGCAGAACCCTACATACTCATACCACAGTGTTAAAAGATCCTGAATGTCTTTAAACTGTGATTATAAATGACCGCTAAGGTTGTACGCAATTTACCTTAGCCGTCATTTAGCTACCAATGTAGCTCTATAAGATTAACGAATAGTTTTTATAAACGAATGTTGATGGTAGTTAGGTGCAAGAGTCAGACTTGCACCTAACCGTTTTTACCTCCTCGTTTAGGACTACGAGATCTCAATTCTCGATTAAAGGCACAATAGAAAAGTCTCGATCAAATCAGTTCATCCGTTTTAATCTTTTTTTCTTTCGCTGATCAATAAGAAGTTAGCTTAAAAAATCTAGCTAACTAAATCAAGCTAGAAAAGTTAGCTAGCCTGTCAATAAATCTCTGAGATACGACTGGATCGCGGAACTTTAATAGCGGGGCGGGCGCTGTGAAAGAGTTTGAAGGATATAACGTCGCACCAAACCCCGAACATTATTGAAATGGAAAACTATAGAAAATACGTTTACTACTAACTGAAAAGGGTTGGTAACACCTAACGGTTGATTGCAACATTGGAACGGAACGCTTAATCGCTTGGCGGTGCGTCTTTGCTGGTAGGGTGGTAACTAGTCACGGCCGAAGCCTCCCACCAGACCAGACCTGAGCCAAATTAGAAATTATAAAATTCCAAAGTGACCCGTGGCGGGAATCGAACCCGCGACCTCCCACTCGAATCCGAGCGCGCCACCACTGCGCCAGGGAGGTCGTCAAAGCTGCCATCTATTGACAGTCGCATGTCAGTGACTGTCCATAGATGGCGTTGGCTGTAAATGTATGGAGGAATTCGATTCGTTTGTGCGATGCGATTCGACTCGAAATTCGTACAAAAACCTGTACTAACCTCACAGATCTTTGTGCTAATTTCGAGTCGACTCTGGCAGGGGTGTTGGCTGTAAGTATGGAAAAATCCGTTCCATTTATTCGTATCGAGTCGAAAGTTGTATAAAAGCCTGTACTAACTCTGCCTACTGTTAAAGTGTTAACGTTAGGATAAATTACATTTTATCAGACACGATTGATTGATTGATCGCATCGCACAGGTGAATGGTGTTGCAGTTGAAGCGGGCAGTTTTATCGCTGCAGCTGTGTGTATTGATGTGCCGCGCCGCCGCCGGTAGGAAACAAGCTGCATTGCACGTCCATTGCAAAATTCTCCCAAACAGAATACGCGATTAGGTTTAATGACGCCCTCATCAAACGGACGGACCGCTTTATCATTTACCCGCCGCCGACCGCACGACCGCACCAACTGCACCAACCGCACCAATCGCACCGACCGCACCAACCGCACCGACCGTACCGACCGCTAATGAGTGATATTCGTGCTCACGGGATGTTCAATTCCGTGTGAACAGTGAACACTGATAGTTTACAGTCCCGCTCCAAACTACAGCCTGCAGCGCACGGGAGCGCTGCATTTACAATGGATGATGGTGACGATCACAGAGCAACATGTGACAATAATAATTCACGATTCAAAATTAAAAGTATACTCTGTGTAACTTCACCCCGTTTGTGTTGCAACCGAACCGATATTGAAACCTAATAAAACAATTTATAAAAAAAATGTATTTTAAAAATAATTCCTCGTTAAAGTCATGCCGCGCCACTTCCCTGCTTTGGAACCTGAATCAATACTATTGAGAATTGATCTCGATAGTACGGACTACGGAACCCCAAGTGCGTGAACCCGACTCGCACTTGAGCAATTAATATGGATGATAAATCTGTAAAATCGACACAGAACAACGCGCATTTCGACACAGAGTAACAAGACGTCAGAGTATAAAAAACCTAATTTTCTAATCGTGCATCATCTGTACCACAGTAGTGTACTGCCCACGCTGGCGTGTACTTACTATTCAAACACTCACCTCCAAAGCTTTGAGCACAAACAGCAATTAGGAAACTAACAAACTACAAGCAGTAGGTAGCAGTAGGAAACTACAGCCTGTAGAGCTGAGCACGCCGCCGGCCGCCGGCGCTGCAGCCCGCATGTTGCATGCACTTGTTATATCTCTTTGTTTCCTCTTATTCTGAAATAGGTAATACACGCTAAACAAGACGGTTTTTACCTGTGGTTTTTACGCTCGCTGCGGGAAAGTATCACCTTAATTAATAACATTGAGTAACCTTGTGTAGAGAATTCGGAAACTACATATAAGTCAGAAATCAGACGTAGTAGCATTTAGCCACTATTGATTCTAGTTGCCGTACAATATTCACTAACGTCAAGTGAGATTGCAGTCAAGTATCTAAGTACTGATTTAAATAAAAATACTATTAATAAATAACTTTTTGTTCAAATAACTTTTTGTTGTTGTTTGTTTGTTTGTTTTTGTTAATAAATAACTTGTTGTTTTTGTTCGTTGTACCTAATTAATTATTTAAAATGAATAGAAAGAATGATATTATAAAGTTTTTTGTTCATATCTCTCTGTACTTAATTAATTATTAAGATCTGTATCAAATGCAAAGTAGCAATAAATGAGTTACGCAAAATAGGTGTCCGAGTATAAAAAGAGACAACGCAATATACCTTACGAAGTTATCAATATTGAGCAAAAACAAGGAAAAAAAATCACGCTTGTTGTATGGGAGCCCTCCTTACATATTTTTCTTATTTTAATTTAACTATGTATTTTTAAAGCTTTATAATTAAATATTCTGTGAACATTTGAAGCATCTATAATTCTATACCTTTTACCGTTATTAATATCGAGAAAAATTAATTCGAGACGGACGGACGGACAGCAGTCTCAGTAATAGGGTTCCTTTTTTACCCTTCGGGTACGGAACGCTAAAAACAATGTTTTACCTAATTACCAACTACAAAACTAAGTCAGTTGTCCAAAATCTATTTCTGAGCATTTTTGAATATTACTAATATGACCGACGAATTAAAACTAAACTACGATTAGGTATGTCCATTATAGTTTCTATAAAAAAAACTACTAAAATGGAGATTTGGAGCAACTTTCGGGAAAACTATAAGTACTTATATCGAGAAAATTTAATCCAATCGTGTTTCTGCTTCAGAGCGAATTTAGATTAAAAGGCCCAAAATACATGACGTTGAAACTTAAAATTAATTGTTTATAGTTTTCAATAGCCCTCGTATTATTAGTGTATAACAAATTCAAATTCAAATTCAAAATATATTTATTTCACATAGGCCTAACTTACAAGGCACTTGTAAAACGTCAACATATTTGTTACATAATATTATGTACGGTGATAACTACAAGTGTTTACGAGGGTTCCAACGCGCCCTGCACTGAGAAGAAGCCCACAACAAACTCAGCCGGGTTTTGTTTTCGGTTATCACCACTTTACAAAAGCTCTTAAAAACTAGTTGAGCTAGTAATTATAATACAGCAGTTCATTTACTCCCAAGGATTTGATTCATGTAAATAATCCTTAATACTATAGTAAGCTTTATTAACGAGCTTTCGTTTTACAGCGACTTTGAACTTATTGAGACTTATTGAACATGCGGATAAAGCCGCGGGTTGAAGCTATAGTAAAATAAAAGTTAGGTAGTTAGTTGCGTAGTAGCTGAAATCCTTAACCTATTGCAATTAATTAGTTAATTGTTTCTGTGGCCTTGCCTTTTCGCTCTGATGCAAATTCCGTGTGAGCAATAAGAATGGCCGCATGAATTAATTTACATAATATGCTCATATACATATGAAAATTGTTGTAGTTAAGTAGGTGTACAAATTATTGTAAAAATGGCCAATAATTTGTAAAGAAAAGATGGGGAGGAACAAAATGTTATCACTGAGGGATTTTCAGTAATCCTGTACATATATTATAATACCTAGCTACCTGGTTAACTGATAGGTGGGCACTGGGTAGATATTTCTTACTTTTGTTTTTAAGATGATTTTTGTGTGCCTTTTCCATTACCCCACTAGTATACAAGCATACTATCCCGATTAAATTTGTACCTACCTACGTACTACATACCTACTACGTACATACAGCTACCTATAGTATTAGTAATTTTATAATTTTTAAGTAACGTATAGAATTATAGATTTAAGTAACCGTCCAATTACTCGTAGAGTCCTAGTGAAGTACATAAGTTGGTTATAGTGCCACACCGTTTGCGTAAGGTACACAAGTCCGAATTGTGTCCACTCAGTCCAGTGTACGCGTCTACAATATAATATGATCCCGAAGTCTGTCTTGAACCTCCTTGGCACAGCTTCAAAGACACTGACAAAAAACATCTAATTCTAATGGGTAAATCATAACCATTGACAAGGATTCTTGGAATGATAAAGGGATATACTTCCATCTCCTCACGAGAAATCTTAAGAATATTACATCATTTTTCATACTTTTGTATGTAACGACATATTTGAAAAGTGCCAATGCCGAGTTTCTTGGCAGTTCTTCTTGTTGCATACCTGCTTTCCTACCTGGCGGTAGAGTTTTGATTTTTCTTAAGAGCCTATTTTATTTAGGCATACCTATATGAAAAATAAAGATTTTCATTTTAATTTAACTTGGTATTTAGTCAAGTGCATATAGTAATCACATAGAAATAAATAAAACCATAGATAGTCACGACACTCGTGAAGTTTCAGCTAAGGAAAGTAATTGAATGTAACAAGTAAATATTATTGTTATGTCTATTGTGTGTGAGGTAGAACAATTAATGTGCTTAATGTATTGCACGACGGTATACTGTTTTAGTGTTTCTGTGAAACTAATTATTTGTTTAAGTGTTGTACCTACTCTACACGCCATCCAGTTCGGCAGATCGCTCCTCGGCCGCGGCTCGTGTGTTGCAAAAAATAATAATTAGTACAGTGAACCGTGGGGTCTTGATTAAATTATTAAACGATTTAAAAAACCCGCTATCAACTCCACACGTTTTGATCCCGGAACTGCAAGATATTCACAGTATTATAACAAAATATATTATATTAGGGCTTCAAAACAAAAATATACGTATAAATATTTTGTACGTTTGACAGCATATTAGTTCGTGTGAATATACTTTTTATTGGCCTACATTTACTTCAAGTTAAAGGGCAATGTAAGTTTCACTGATATCGCTTCAGTAGTTTTTAAATATGACTGTCATGTGACAGAAGTTGCTTTAAATTCCATTCTTTTAAAGCCCATCCGCGCTGCTTCGTGATTTCTTTGAAATTTCGTAAGATACCTACTTACTTATTTTGTTCATAAATAGCCTTTATTAATAATTCTTCCTTAGATTGTTGCAAACCGCATGAAAATCTGTTTAAAAGTTCCTGAGATTATCCCGAACAGACTTGGCGGAGAATTCTAATTTATGTAAAAAATACCTATAAAATGACTTAGTACTTAAATACTTATCAAACTTTACAAATGAAATATTTTTTCTAGGCAGTTTCAGAGGCAAAAACAGCCTCTTTGCTCTGTAATTTAAAAAAATAAACTATCTATCGGTAAGCATAATATCAGCTCCCTCGACAAGAGCTTATACTATTTTATTTTTATTAAAGTTTGTATGGCTCCTTCTTTAGACTTTTGGAGTGATCACGTAGAGTATGCACAAGAAAGAGACTCAAAAAAGGATAAATTGCAGACTTCAGGGTATTAACACGTAGACTCATTGTAGTGTCAGCAGCCTCCTCAGTCACGGTGCTCGCGCTAGCAGCAGCCGCGCGCAGCCGGCGCCGCGATGGACGTGCCCGCCACCCTGCTCACGCAGCGGGCGTTCAGCGTGCTGGGCGCGCTCATGCTCACCGCCTACCTGTTCCCGCCGCAGGCCAGCGTCACAGGTGCCGCACCCCCCGCACCCACTACTGACACTACATCAGATAGAAACAGAAATAAACAGCGCGTGTCAATTCTTTATTTGCACAGATAACGAAGAGTTCGACTACATAGTGGTGGGCGCGGGGTCGGCGGGCAGCGTGGTCGCGCACAGGCTGTCCGAGGCCGGCGCGCACCGCGTGCTGCTCATCGACGCGGGCGCCGACCCGCCGCTGGAGTCGCTAGTGAGTTGACGCACGAGTCGATGCTCGATTTCATATTAATGGGCACGTAAATACAACGTGAACGCTGGATTTCTCCAGTCAGGTGATGATATTAGGTCCTTACATATGAAATTGGCGTTTTGTATGGGAGGAACATAAAGTCGATTTTTTTTTAATATAATATATATATTTAATCAAAGTATGTACCATTGCTATCTATGCACTTTTGCCACCTTATAGGTAGTTCATTGATCCCTTTACTAAAAAAGCCATTCGGACGGGTCACGGGAATCAATAAAATCTTTGAAAGCGCTTTGGACTGCCTCATCAGAGTTAAATTTTTTCCCTTGTAAGAAGTTATCCAAATTTCGAAAAAAATGGTAATCTGTTGGAGCAAGGTCCGGGGAGTAAGGTGGATGTCTTAGGCATTCCAATTGAAGCTCCTCTAATTTGGTAGCCGTCTGTTGTGCAGTGTGTGGTCTAGCGTTGTCCTGCGCAGCAGTGGCCTAGAACGATTGACCAGCCTCGGTTGTTTAGCAGCTAGCTTATCCATCATGGATTGCAGTTGCTGACAATAGATATCCGCCGTAATCGTCTGGCCAGATTTAAGAAAGCTGTAGTGAACGACGCCGGCGCTAGTCCACCAAACGCTCACAAGTAATTTTTTTTGAGTCAATTTTCGTTTGGGGCATTATTTGGCTGGTTCGCCAGGGTTCAACCATTGCGATGAGCGTTTCCGATTATCATACAGGATCCATTTTTCATCACAGGTAATGATTCGATTTAAAATCCCTTCATTACTGTGCCGGTTGAGTAATGTAACACAGCAGTCTACGCGCGTTTGTCGGTTTGCTGCACTCCCAATTTGCTTCAAGTGAACTAAAACATTTTTATCACTAACACCGCAGCCTGCAGCTAGCTCGGACGTGGTTTGCGATGGATCCGCTTCCACAATAACCTTCAATTCTTCATTGTCAACTTTGGTCTCCAGCCGTCCACGGGGCTTGTTCTGCAGGTCGAAATTTCCAGAACGAAAACGTTGGAACCAAAAACGCACTGTGTTTTCTTTTGCGACACCCTCATTAATCCTTCGAGCCGTTTCTGCAGCACTGGTGCCACGATGGAACTCGTACTCGTAAATAACGCGATATTTCAAGTTTTCCATTTTGTAAACAGAGTGGCGCAAAAAAAAACCAAAAGAGAAAAAAACAAATGAATTACAATTTTCAAAACACAAAAGCATGAGTAAATAGCTGTATAAATTTGAAATTGGAATTTCTAACCAAAGAAGAGATATTTGAGATCAAAGTGGCCAGTACGACAAAACGCCAATTTCATATGTAAGGACCTAATATTTGGTTGAAATAGTATAGACATTTGTTTCTTCAGCTGCCGGCGCTGTTCCCCTACCTGCCGCAAACGAAAAACGACTGGAACTTCACCTCCGAGAACGACCACTACTCGGCGCAGGCTCACAAGATCAAGGCGCTGAACCTGACGTGCGGGCGCGTGCTGGGCGGCGGCAGCTCCGTCAACTACATGCTGTACGTGCGCGGCTGCCCCGGCGACTACGACGCCTGGGCGCGCGCCGCCGCCGACGACACGTGGGCCTACCGCAACGTGCTGCCCTACTTCATCAAGAGCGAGAGGCTCCAGGACATAGACACACTCGCCTCCCCCGGCGGCGTCTACCACGGGACCGGTGGATTCCTAGGAGTCACCAGGGAAAACAGACCGGAGACGTACAAATATCTGAACGCATTCAGGGAAGCGGGCCACGACGTGGTGTTCGACGTGAACGGCGGCCACACCATCGGGTACACTCTGCCGCTGTACACCATCGCGGGCGGCACGCGCCAGACCACAGCGTTCGCGCTGAGCGCGCACTGCGGCAAGAACAACTTGCACGTCCTGAAGAATGCGCTCGTCAGTGAAATCCTGTTCGACGACGACAATAATGCGATAGGAGTGAAGGCGATAACCGCCGACGAGGGAGCGATCACTCTTCGGGCGAGGAGGGAAGTGATCGTGTCCGCCGGAGCACTCAACACGCCCAAACTGCTGATGCTGTCCGGCGTGGGCCCGCGCGAGCATCTGCAGGAGATGGGCGTTCCGGTGCGGAGCGACCTCCCGGTCGGCATGAACTTGCAGGACCACGCCGTCGTCATGCTGTCTATCAAGATGGAGAGGTCAAACGCACCGCCCGTGCCGCCGGACCCTCACAAAATGCCCTCCCCCATCGTGGTGGGCTACGCGACGCTTAACAAGTCTCGGTCGTGCGCGGAGTACCAAGTGTTCAACTTCATAGTGCCCAACGACTCCGACGCGCCCTACCAGCTCTGCGCGTTCAACTTCGGCATCGAGGAGTCCATCTGCGGGAGGCTGCGGGAGGCCGGGAGGGGCAGAAATACGCTGTACGCGAATCTGAATATTCTCCATCCGCGATCTAGAGGGCGGGTCACTCTGCGCAGCAGGGATCCGCACGACGCTCCGGTGGTGCGGCTGGGCACGTTCTCGGACGAGAGGGACCTGGACGACATCGCGGACCAGCTGCTGGACTACCTGCGGGTGCTCAACACGACGTACTTCCGCAGCGCGGGCGCGGAGCTGGCGGACCTGCGCTAGTCGACAAAATGTATGGACAAACCACGTGACCATCACGTGACTGTAGAAAAACCAAGTGACAGAATAGAGGAAATCACGCTGTTTTTGAAATTCGACTACGACTATTTAGCGATCGCTCATACCCTGTAGATAACTTTTAGCGTACTTCGTCATTGTACGCTACAAAATGGCGGAATTGTTGGGATTTTTAGTACTCTTTAGTCTTTGGTACAACAATTGAGATCACAACAAGACTCCATTTTGTTTTGCTTTTGTAGTGTGTGGTGTTTTAGACGAAGTTCACAACTTCGTTTAAAACATCGTGGCGTGTTTTTTTGGATTTTCGAGTGTTTATTTTGCTGATAGTTAATTAAACTAGTGTTAGTTATTTCAGTGTGGTCGCGGTTGCTAGAGTTAGAAGTCATAAGAACTTAAAGTTCTATCGTTAGAGAGTAGTATATTCCTTGCAGTGCTATAGTTAATTAATAGTTAATTAATTAATAATTTAGTTAATAGTTAATTATTGACATCGGCGCTCAGCAAATGACAGATACGTCACATGACAATTCCAATTGACAGCCGACAACAACGCTAACCATAGACTAGGTAGATTCGGTCACGTGGTTTTTCTACTAGCGACTACGCTTAACGCTTAGGTGACATTGTCTAGCCCTGCTGGGCGTGGAGCGGTGCCGCGGCTCGGCGCCCCCCAGCCGCGACTACTGGCGCTGCTACGCGCGGGAGACGGTGTCCAGCATGTTCCACTACGCGGGCACGAGCGCGCTGGGCGCGGTGCTGGACGCGCGGCTGCGCGTGCGCGGCGTGCGGCGCCTGCGCGTGGCCGACAACAGCGCCATGCCCACGCTGCCCAGCGGCAACACCAACGCGCCCGCCGTCATGATCGGCGAGAAGGCCGCGCACTTCATCCTGCAGGAGCACGCGCCC
The DNA here is from genome assembly GCA_036785405.1 of Coenonympha arcania. Lineage (NCBI taxonomy): Eukaryota > Metazoa > Arthropoda > Insecta > Lepidoptera > Nymphalidae > Coenonympha > Coenonympha arcania. The sequence goes on along the minus strand of CM072066.1, from coordinate 17,782,392 downwards.
GACCAGCCCTACGTCGGAGCCGACCTTTATAATTATTTCTTCAATTTCTTGAAGTACTCGTAGGTACGTAGTACGTAAGAAATTATTTATGTTGTGTTTTGAAAATAAAGTTGCATGAGTTATGGCGATTAATCATATGAATAAGTACTGTGAAGGAATTTTTATCTATTTTTGTTGTTTTTACTTACAGTAGGTATAATAAAACTATTTAGTAAGTAAAAGATAAAACTAGGTCCTATAGAGATTATAAAGTTGTTTACTTATAGTAAAAAAAATACCTAACTACTATATTTTTGCGCAATTCATGATTAAATTCAAACGTCTTTTACGGGTGTGTGCATATACCTGAATTTTTATTTTGCCAAAAATTCTTGACGTCTATTATTTTCAAAGGAAGCTAAAATGATCAAATTTTTATATTCCTAGGTACCTATAGAAGTGTTGTGTGAAATATTTACCGCCGTATTATGAATCATATCTTGCTAATTTTTTTTACTACTGCAGTACGTAAAGTAAATTACTTTTTAATAAAGGTAAACGGTAATGAGTCTTCCCTACTTCAAAAAAATTTGAAATTAAATTGATCCCCGCGATGGTCAAGGAAAAAGCTGCGAGTTCACCAATTCTAAGGTCAGAAAACTTACTGACCTTTCCATCTGTGGTGCGTCAGTAGATACCGAGCGACGAGCAGGAATGAGTTAAACTCTGAGCGTTTCATCCATCTGTATTCTGTACCCATAATATGTGTTTTACTTTATCGCCAATTTATATTTTTTTGGTAAATACGCCATTTTCTAAAAATGAATTCTAGCTTGATCAATTTATCGCCCCCAAGACCCCTTGTATACTCACGAAAATCGTTCGATTCAATTCAATTCAATTTATTTATTTGCTGATATAGGTACATATTATTACAATGATGGTACATAATACAATACAAGTTCTCGCTATATCATACCATATTAAGGCATGCAAATTTATACAAAAAAAAAAAAAAAACAAATAAAATTATCAGTTTATACAATATGATTGGGTATCTGCATCGCTCAGTATTCTAGGAAAATAAAAAAACATTAGTACTAAAAATTGCCTCAAAGATTACAATAAATGTCAAACATAATAAAAATTTCCGAGCCGTTTCCGAGATTCAGATTATAATAGAAATACATATATATACAAGAATTGCTCGTTTAAAGGTAGGAATATTATAAAGTCAGTTTGAAAAGAACAATAATTGTATTAATATATTAAACCGGACCAGGGGGCCGATTCTCGTGCAGTAGAATTTTTTTCGTGTGGTAAATTCGTATGCTGATTGTCCGTTCGAATGAAAAGTTCGAATGTTTCGTATAACTCGTATTCTGGAGCACTCATAGAACAATTTACCATTCGTACTATCAATTCGATCATAACGTGATCATGACTATAGATACGGATCTTACGTTCCATTTAGGAGTTTTTAAAACGCTGTTGCAAACTTTGTGGACCCACCTAGTTCTAGTTTATTTTTGTAAAGGGGATTGAAACTTTCTGGCATAGCGACCTGGCCGCCATTTTGATTTTTTTTCGAAATCGCGGCGCACGATTTAAGTGGTATGTATGGGTAGAGGACGCATAGACGAACAAATAATGTCATGTAACATAGAAGCCTAAAGTGTCACGTTACCGAGATATTTGAAGGTAAAGATAGACATATGAGGACAACGACAATCATTAAAAATAGACTATCCTCATATGTCTGTCTTTACCTTCAAATATCTCGGTAACGTGACACTTTGGGGTATTATGTTACTTGACATTATTTGTTTGTCTATGTGTCCTCTATCCATACATACCACTTAAATCGTGCGCCGCGATTTCGAAAAAAAATCAAAATGGCGGCCAGGTCGCTATGCCAGCTTCCATACAAAAAAGTTCAAACCCCTTTGATTAAAATGCTCATTCTTAATATGAGATACATAAGATAAATGAGATACATACCAATAACCGGACAAGTGCGAGTCGGACTCGCGCACTGAGGGTTCCGTACCTACTACTACCGGAGGAATAAAACCATAAAAACCACTTTTCTTGAACCGCATAATACGTGCAACTGTTAGTTAAACCTATTTAGGTACACCCACATTCTTCTTAAATAGTATGACGTGAACTGTCACTGTGAAAAAGAATATTTTTATTATTATAATGGTGGTCATGAAGAAAGCATTTTTATTTTAATTATTAAGAGGTTATGGGCTTTAACACGCAGTAATGAAATGTAAAAGGATAATATAAAGAATGGCTGAATTGAAGGAAATGGAATTCAAAATAAAAACTAATCAATATGGTGTAACTCCATTTGCCGGTGCAGACTTTAGTAATTGGTTTTTTAGAATTAAAACAATCCTAGAAGAAAAACAACTGCTAAAATATATAAATCAAAATATAAAATCTAAAGAGCTTAATGAAACTGAACAAATTGAAAACGCGAGAACAAAAAATATTTTAATACAATGTATATCTGATAATTACTTAGAAATAATTAAAGACTGCACACTAGCCATCGAAATTGTAGAAAAGCTAGAAAAAATATTTGTCAGAACAGGAATTTCATCACAATTACTAATACGCAAAAAATTGCTTACAATGAAATATAAAGAAAATGAGTCTCTTTCAGAATTTATTTTGAATTTTGATAGAGTAGTGAGAGAACTAAAGTCGTCAGATGCTAAGCCTAGTGATAGCGAAATAATATGCTACCTATTATTAGCTATGCCAGATTCGTATGATAATGTTGTAACAGCAATAGAAACATTATCATCAAGTCAACTGTCGCTAGAATTTGTTAAAAGAAGACTATTAGAACAAGAAATTAAAAAAATAAATAGAGAAAATACACTTGATACTCCAGAGGATCATAGAGTATTCTATCAGAACAATGCTTCTCAAATGCGCTGTTACGGCTGTGGAAGACAGGGTCATCGTCAATCCCAGTGCCGTATGCGCGGAAATTACTTTAACTCTAGATATAGAAAGTCGCGGGCTAATACCGCAGAAGAAACTAAGGAAGTAGCTTTTATGTGTGGAGATACAGGAAATGAAATAACAGGTCAGTTCCTACATTTTTATGTTGATTCTGGTGCCTCTGATCACTTAATTGGTACTGATGAATATTTCTCAGATTATTTGAAGTTAGAAAATCCTATAAAGATCAATATTGCTAAGAAAGATCAGTACCTTTATGCTACAAAAATTGGCAACATACAGACTGACACTTGCAAATTATTAAATGTTCTTTATGTACCTGAATTAAGCAATAACTTGTTGTCTGTAAGTCGTATTGAAAACAATGGATATGGTATTAAATTTGAAAATAATGTTGTTAAAATTCACAGAAATAATTATGTAATTCAGGAAGGTACAAGGAAAGGTAATTTATATGATATAAAATTTAGAATCTCAAAGACAATAGCACAAAAAGCCTACGCAATACCATCCTCTGATGAGATATGGCATAGAAGATTGTGTCATACGTCAACACAAAAAATGAAAATATTAAAAGATAAGAAATTAATAGATTGTGAATTATTATCAAATTATGATATACTGTGTGAGCCATGTTTAAAAGGACGTCAAACGAGATTACCATTCAATAATGATTACAAAAAGACAACTAGAATTCTAGAACTTATACATAGCGATCTATGCGGTCCGATTAGACCTGGAACACATGACAATAAAAAATATATTTTGACATTTTTGGATGATTATAGTCATTTTATGATTGTCTATCTGCTGGAAAATAAAAAGGATGTGTTAAAATATTTCAAAATATATTCCAAAATGGTTGAGGCTAAATTCAATTATAAAATATCGAGATTTCGTTGTGACAATGGAACCGAATATATAAACCACAATTTCAAAGAATACTGTCAACAGGAAGGAATTCAGATAGAAACTACTATAGTATATTCACCACAACAGAACGGAAAGGCAGAGAGATTAAACCGTACATTAGTAGAAAAAGCTAGAACAATTTTAGCAGATTCAATATTTGATAAGGATATGTGGGGTGAAGCTGTGTATACAAGTGCATACGTAATTAATCGTTTGCCTACAGTAGATAATAAGATACCAGCAGAACTATGGTATGGTGAAGTATGTAACTATCAAAAATTAAAAGTTTTTGGGAGCGAAGCATACTGTTACATAAATAGAGTATACCGACAAAGTAAAATGTCAGAAAAGTCACAAAAATTGTACATGATTGGATACTGTAACAATGGATACCGCTTATGGGATCCAATAAAAAAAGGAAATAATTGAAGCGAGAGATGTTATATTTAATGAGGAAAGAATACAAAATAAAAAGGTTCATATAAATACTGAAATATTGACGGATATAGGAAATAGTACTGATAATAATATTCAAGATGTGGAAGAATTAGAAAATGAGAAAGCCAGCACTTCAGAACAGAATACATTAAGAAATGTTTCTGAAGAAATAACGGAAACAGAGAACAAGAGAACGAAAAGGAAACCATTTTATCTTCAAGATTATATATGTGATGAATTCCATGAATGTGATTTTGTTGCTCTAAGTGTAGATAATTTAATCAATGATCTCAATGTTCCAAGAAATTTGAAAGAAGTATTAGAATCTAAAGAAAAAGACCAGTGGCTGAAAGCTATAGATGAAGAAATGAATTCACATAGGAAGCACAACACATGGACTGAGGTAGAGAAACCAAGAGATAAGGAAATTATTCATAGTAGATGGGTATTTAGAAAGAAAAATAATAACACTTACAAAGCAAGACTGGTAGCAAAAGGATATGAGTCTTCAGAATGGAATGAAACCTATGCACCAGTAGGAAAACTATCTACTTTTAGAACACTTTTAGTATTAGCAAATAGAAATAGTATGTTTATTGAACAAATGGACGTTAAAACAGCTTTTCTGCATGGAAATTTACAAGAAGAAATTTATATGTTTTTACCGGAAGCATCAAATAATAATAAAGTATGTAAATTAAATAAATCATTGTATGGCTTAAAACAAGCACCTAGATGTTGGAATGATACGTTTCATGAATTTATGTTGCAAAAAGATTTTAATAATTCACTGCACGATACATGTCTTTATACAAGAAGGGACAATTTTTATGTATTCTTATATGTTGATGATGTTCTTCTTATTCATAGCGATAAAAGTGTGATATGTAATTTCCAAAAAGAATTGAAGTCGAGGTTCGATATGGTAGATTTGGGTCCAATAAAAAGGTATTTGGGCTTAGAAATAGAGAGAGATCATAAGAACATCACCATTAAATTACATCAAAAAACGTATATCGAAAATCTATTAAAACGATTCAACATGTTAGAATGTAAAGGTATAGCCACACCTGTAGAGAAAAATCTTAAATTGACTAAGGAAAATAATACTGAACTCTTTACTAAGAAACCTTATAAAGAATTAATTGGCTGTCTGATCTATTTAGTTGTTGGCACAAGACCTGATTTAAGTTTTTGCAGTTAGTTTCTTTAGTCGCTTCCAAAGTTGTGCTAATGATAATCATTGGAACTATTTAAAAAGAGTATTACAATATTTGAAATTTACTAAAGATTTAGGAATTTATTATAGAAATGACATACATGTAGAACATGATGTAATTGGTTATTGTGATTCAGATTGGGCGGCTGATTGTACTGATAGAAAAAGTGTTTCAGGATTTTGTCTAATGTTGTATGGAAATGTTGTTATCTGGGGAACCAAAAAGCAAAAAACAGTATCACTTTCAACAGCCGAATCTGAATACATTGCTCTTAGTTCATTAATTCAAGAATCTTTATGGTTTAAAGGATTGTTAAAAGATTTACATCTAAATTGTGATAACGTTCTAATATTTGAAGATAACTTAAGTTGTATTCATATAGCAAAAAATAGGGAAAGTAAAAGAGTCAAACACATAGATATTAGACATCACTTTATTAGAGATACAATACAGAATGGTAGTGTAATTTTGAAACATGTATCTTCTTCAGAACAAAAAGCAGATATATTCACAAAGGCTATAAGTAAGGAATTGTTCACTAAGTTTAAGAATGCCTTAGGTTTGTTGAATTGTTAAATTAACTATAGGTAACTAGGCAGCTTATTATTTGTTTCAATGATACATATGTGTTAATTATTTGTTTTGTTCATGTAATGTTTTGTTTTAAGTTAGATTTAAACTTATTTTCGTTTGTCCAGAGTCTTATGTAAATGTAGTATTAAGGGGGAGTAGTCGTAAGAAGAATGTGGTGTTAAGGGGGAGTGTTAGTTAAACCTATTTAGGTACACCCACATTCTTCTTAAATAGTATGACGTGAACTGTCACTGTGAAAAAGAATATTTTTATTATTATAATGGTGGTCATGAAGAAAGCATTTTTATTTTAATTATTAAGAGCAACGCCATCTGTCGTCATCAAAGTTAAACAAAACATTAGACTTGTTGAATATCAATTCAACACGTATTAAAAAAAACTACTCACTAGATCTCGTTCTCGATCTCGTAGTAATGTACATCATATATTTTTTTTAGTTTTATCATACTCTTATTTTAGAAGTTACAGGGGGGGGACACACATTTTACCACTTTGGAAGTGCCTCTCGCGCAAGCTATTCATTTTAGAAAAAAATGATATTAGAAACCTTAGTATCATTTTTGAAGACCTATCCATAGATACCCCACACATATGGGTTTGATGAAAAAAAATTTTTTGAGTTTCAGTTCTAAGTATGGGGCACCCCCAAAATTTATTACTTTTTTTAAAATTTTGTGTGAAAACCTTAATGCGGTTCACAGAATACATCTTCTTACCAAGTTGTTTCAACAGTATAGCTCTTATAGTTTCGGAAAAAAGAGGCTGTGACATACGGACGGACAGACGGACAGACGGACATGACGAATTTATAAGGGTTCCGTTTTTTGCCATTCGGCTACGGAACCCTAAAAAATGATATTAGAAACCTTAGTATCATTTTTGAAGACCTATCCATAGATACCCCACACATATGGGTTTGATGAAAAAAAAATTTTTGAGTTTAAGTTCTAAGTATGGGGCACCCCCAAAAGAACAATGCTCACAATGTATGGGGAAAAAACCCAGGCCCGGCGCAAATAAAATGTATCTCAGATTTTAAGTATTTAATATGTGACATAATATTCAGTAGGGGGCATTACCAAAATCTTTTTTTAAATGTCATAAATTGCTAGTTGTTTTATGTAAGGAGCTTCAAAAATGTGATTTTTTTTTAATTATTTCTTTCTTTACTCTTATTCTATAAATGACTTTTAGGCATCTATTTTGACAACGCCATCTACATTTTGTGCAATGTTAGGGTAAACTTAATAAAAAACAAGAGTAGGCAAATGAAATTATTTTATTATTGTACACATTATTGGTTCTCTAAGTCTATGATTACATCTTCCAGAGTGTATCCGGGATGATTAAAATCATTTTGATGTCTGGCCCAACCCAAGTAATACAGTACACTCATAATATGGGCGCAGCTACCCAAAGTTCTTTTGCCATGTATACAAGAGCAATAATGCTCTGAAATTGCATTAATACCGGTTTCTCTTCTATACAAAATATATGTATAGTAAGTTCTGTTCCTTACATGCCGCGATTGTATACGGCATCTTATTAAAACACCGCTTTCGCCATTAATTGTTACGAGCACCGGATGTCTATATACTTCAATTTCGTAGACACCTGTTTGTTTAATGTGCTCACTGCAATAGGAGCGTGCTATTTTACAGTGATAAGTGCCCACAGCAAACAATATCAACTCTTCTTGGGAAAGTCTGGGGAAATCTTCCAACGTCTGGTCATTTGCTTCCAAACGAACAAATGCGGCTCTATGTCTGTTTAAATTGTGCTCAATGACGTAGTCTGCCAAAAGGTTTGGCTTGTGCACATTCCTATTTATAATATCAACGAATTGTTCAGTATATTGACTGTCCTCATAGGGTTCTTGGAAGGCATTGATAAGCGCTGCGGCTATCTTATAGTCAGTCATTGTTGAGGGCAATGCTCGATTAAATACTCTGTATCTAAAAATCTTATAATCACGTTTAAACCGTCCATTGATTGTCTCTACGACCCAGCGGCATAAGGTGACCAGCCTAGATTTATTGGCTTCTTCACATGTCAGCTGGGTTTCACCACGTCTTTTGGTCGGGGGCATGTGCACGTCATAACCATATGTTTCTAGAAGAGGAATTGCGTCACGGAATCCCCTGTCAAGAATGAACGCATCGTTTTGTTCAAGATAATAATTAATCGGTGCTTCTTCGTATGGGCCATCATGATTTTGTAAAATCTGCTGCATGATGGAAGCATCAGAGGTCGAAGCTGAGTATGGACCTGTAACGTCTATAATATGTCCATCACCGCAGACCAACATAAAAGGTTTTATCAAATTGGTATACTTATGGAGGCTGTAGCTATTCCTTTGGAAAAGGAAATTGGAGCTTTTTTGGATAAAAATGTAACCGCCGTCACATATTATCAACGCTTTTGTTGATTGGTCATTCCCAAAGATGTAATTAGGGAGAATTCTGTTTCTTTGGATTACTTCTTCTCTGCTGATATGATCCAGGCCCAAATGCAAAGGAACGAAATCATTGTAAAGACATTCTCTCACCAGCGCGACTTTTCGGTCTATACTTTGCCGAGATGTATTAAAAGTGGTTGCCAATCTAATACTGGGTTCACCTGTTCTTATTTTAGAAAGGTAAATGCCTAAGTCTTTTCGAGCAGAACTAGATCTCCGAGACAAGGTCGGTACTTGTGACAATAAAGTATCAAATTGTTCATGACTTAAGCCAGTCCAGAAATGTAAATCTTCTTGTGATATTTCGTTTATATTATCAAAATCCAATTGACATCTATTTTCCAGCGCTAGCGTATAGATATTCACAATATCTTTAAAAGTATCACTATTAAAATCTGTTTCACGATGTGACACATTATGAGGCATGTCTTCCAAGGATGTATTTCTCAGATGGTTTTCACAAATCCTTGCTAGCGGGGGTATGTATAATCTATAATAACTAAGTAAAAATACCTTAATCGAATTAGGCATTTGTCGGAGTTGCATGTTGCCACAATTCTCCATCATACAACGACGGGAAGTGTTGGCCGCCCTAGTGAAATCTGGAACTGTGATTGCGGCACCTCCAGCTTGATGGATAAGAGCAGCTGGTGGTTCAGGATCAGGACGTAAAGAATGGTCGATCCTATGCCAACAAGGATGGCATATTGACCTCGATCCATCGAAAGCTACCTGTAACATAGAATTAAATATTTTAGTAAATAACGTCGACACAAGGCAAACACAAGTGCTCATCACACGAATGTTTGCCCTGGGTGGGATTCAGACACGCGACCCTGTGCGTCGGAGGCAGTTACACTACCACCCAGGCTACAGAGCCGGTTTATTTATGTTATGACTATACATACATACCCCTTGCTTTTCATAATAAAAAATAAGTAGGTACACCTGCTCTGCTTTCAGATTGTATTTGTAGGTACATATACACAGATGTGAAATATACACAGAATGTTTAATACCCATGCATAATTATCATATTGACTATTTTAATACTACATAAGTACACGTAAATAATTATATATCTTACCTCTTGTAGCGGTTGCAAATTCTGGAAAATACGTTCAACGAAGTCTCTCCGGGATTCGAAAAAACGCTGTGTCAGAACGTGTCTTCGAATACCTCGGTATAACGACCGATCACACACAACACACCTGTTCATGTTCAAAAATAACTAATCGCGAAGCTTATCCAAGTCCAAAGTAATGCCAAAGTAGTATGCAGGGTTATAAGTTCACAAAAGTCGATTATAAACAATGAAGCGCACAGATCTCAACGAAGTATAACGAAGGACTGCGCCTGCGCATTGGTCACGTGGCGTGAGCGAGACTTCACAATGAGTGACACTCGGCCGGTAACTTGATAAGGTACGAGAATACAGGGAACCTATAAGTGCGAGTGAAATAGCAGTTGACTCTTAGTTCGTTTTTGTAGCGAGCGACGACGACGGAAAGGTATTGAGTGAACAAACAACCGGTTTAGTTTAGTGCGTCTCCGCCTTGCAACAACCACTGAGAATATTATAATGGTTAGCGTAGTATGTTAAAATATATGTATATACATATTTCCATTAAATAATTCTATTTAAAAATTACTTTTACGAAAAAAGGATTAGCAAAATATTACGTTTAAAAACGAATTTTTGGCTATATTTTTTTTTAGTATGAAAGTACTATTTTATACTAAGAATTTGAGATATGTACCGTTTGCGCCGGGGCCTGGGTTTTTTTTGAGCATTATCCTTTATTACTTTTTTTTAAATTTTGTGTAATAACCTAAATGCGGTTCACAGAATACATCTACTTACCAAGTTTCAACAGTATAGCTCTTATAGTTTCGGAAAAAAGTGGCTGTGACATACGGACGGACGGACAGACAGACATGACGAATTTATAAGGGTTCCGTTTTTTGCCATTCGTCTACGGAACCCTAAAAATGTAAAGGCTAACCTAAACTTCTGTTTGACAATAAATCGCAAATCGTATTCGAACTGACAGTTCTACTGGTCGGTATCACTCGATGCGTTCGAGTGACGTTCGTTCGGACTATTTCGATTGTGAAGTTCTGAGAATAGACTAACTGCTTAACCTTCGAAAAAAATTCGAGTTTCGGAATTTTTACGAATGTGAATTATTTTTCTACTGCACGAGAATCGGCCCCCTGATATTTATGTTCAACGCAATATATTTTCAAGTCGAGTAACCGGCTCGGGCCAATGCACTGCATCTGTCTGTAAGTATATAGGAGTTAGTAGAATCTAGTCGTCTTCCAGGAAGAGCACAGGTGTGGCTTCCGACCTACTGCTACCTTTTTCTACCAGAAAAGATTGTTGTCTTGCGAAAATGTATTTACATTAAAAATAAATCGTGGTCTATGGAACGTGAGGAAAAACATGGGAAAAACTTACCTCAGCATCATACTGGAGACGTATTAGGTAGGTATAATAACTTGCATCACGCATTTATCGCGTGTAGTCTGAAAAGAAAAGGGTAATCAGCACGCTTTATTAAATAAGGGCACACGGGCTGTAACACGGGGTGTTTAATTTGCGCCCCGGGTGACGAGGGTGGACAACTGTGGTTGACAAGCAGCGCTCACCTGTGAGCGCGTGTGACACCGACAGATGGTACGGCAGGACTCTCTACCCATACTTTCCAGTGAAATAAACACGGACATAATAGTTAGCACAATTTTGTTACGGAACCCTAAAAATGGACTATTCAATAAATATAATATATTATAGTTACATCGGCTTTTTAAGTTCCTCTATTATTGAGTGCTCTCGCAATGCCGCCAACAGAAGCCGCTGGCGTTGGAGAACCATCGCTAAAGCAGCAGTGGCACATCATTGAACATCGTAAAAAGTATAACCACGACCACTCTGTCAAGAGTGAACGACTAAGAAGAAGAGGGCTTTTGAAGTTCGGTACCGGTACCGGTACATTGCCGGTATAGGATGCGGGTTACCAGCAACTAACCGCGACTGAAGCCTTCAAGCAGAGCGGATGCAGCTTAGAATCTCAAACTGAACCAAGTTGAGAATTCAAACTGCTACCTACCTACCTACCTCTCACTTATCGCCGACAAAGCAGCAGAAGCTGTGCCAAAGAACTTTCTATATTTTTCTACTCTTGCAAGTTACAATCCCTCACTTAAATTCGATAGCTCAGAAATAAGCAAATGGTTTTAAACTATAAGCATCGCAGCCCTGCTTGGAAGATCCATAGATAAGCTGCTTATATAAATACCTAGCCCCTACTATGAGTAGGTAATTGATTTTATACAAATTCAGTGAAACTCCTCAAATGAAAACCATCGATGTAGATTGCCGTAAAATATTTTTCCACAACCTTTTTCAAAAGCAGCAATGTACAATGTACTATGGAGGCGCCCTATTCATTCATAGCCTAGCTTAGCCTTTCGTGGCATGTGGGCTGCGGCATGATCAGCTCCAAGATTTGCTGTCAAATGTTTTATGTTCGTATACCTACAGTGCGTTCAGCGTTATTTTGCCTCTGGCTGTCATATTGCCTAACCTGAGCTCTGTGTTGCCGCTTAAGGTTTGGAAGATACCCGGTATGAAACTGCGAAATATTTTCGTAGTTAAATTTCTCAATTAAAGTAAGATTGGATGTTAGAATTTAAGTTTGTAATCTTTGGATTTGGTTTGTGGGTATATTTTTATCCCAATATTCATAGTTGGTACGGGATCAGGACTTATGCGGGTAAAACTGCAGGGCGCCGGTGCGGCGCCGGTACTTTAAAATAATTAGGATAGGTATTTGAATTAGTATTATGTACCTCAAGTTTGCATTTATCTATATACATAGGTAATATATGACTAAATTAAAACAACATTTTTATAGGTTTTATTTATTTTGAATAAGAGTGATCCAAGCGGGTCGCTAGTGGTTCGTCACTGTCTGCTGATGAACGTGAATCGTCAGAACTGCTGCTGTCCGATTCTGTATCAGACTCGTCATTTGATTCTATAATAAATTTATCGATTTCAGAGTCTATAATTCCATCTGTTTTAATAAACTGTTGTTCAATATGGCACACATGTTGACACTGCTTCTGCCAGTCTTCTGCAGTGATCGATTGGAACGCTTCTTCTGTTAATTGTAGTATCTTGTCTGCTTCCTGTCCAACATTTTTAGCAGCTACGCGCCTTTTCAACAGGCTCCACATAAATTCTATAGGATTAAGTTCGCAGTGGTATGGTGGTAACCTAGCCACTTTGTGTCCATGCGCTTCAAGAAGTTGATCAGCTTCATATTTTGGAGCTTCTTTATGCTCTTTTATAATTTCGTATAATTGAGCTTTCACCATAGTAGGAAGATAAGATAACCCCTTATTTGTGATCCAATTTTGCATATCAGTTTTGGTAGAGCTCATTGTTGGTGCCTTGTTCACCTTTACAGTGTGATAGGGCGCATTATCCATAACAATTAAACTATTAGGCGGTAAATTGGGGATGAGTTTGTCTTCTAACCATTTCATGAAATTTGTCCTGTTCATGTCATCATGGTAATCTCCTGATTTCGACTGCGATTTAAATATTAATTGTGCATTTGGAATAAACCCCATTTCGCCACCTGCATGAACGATGATCCAGCGTGCACCAACTGAATCGCTTTTTAAAACACCTTGTTCATTTTCCATCTGCCAACATTTGTTGACAGAATATGAAGCGTGTATATAAGTTTCATCAAGATATACGATAGGTCGGCCTTCATTTCGATTTTGTCTTAAAATATTTAAGTATCTGTACCTCCAGGCTACAATGTCATATCGTTCCATTAAAATTTTTCTTTTAGAACCACATTTTTTAAATCTAAATCCAATTTGCCGAATTATTTTCCATAATGTGGTACGACCTCCATTGAAGTTAATATTAATTTTTAATTCAGCCAAAAGCTTGCCCAAAGTAGGCAACTCCTTTCTGACTACGTACATTTGATGTATTTTAGTTCTGATTGCACATAGTTCAAAATCATCTAACTGAATTTTATTCGATTGGCAGCGTTTTTTCCTGGGAGTACATATTTTCTTAGACGTGGAAGCAGCAACCTCACACTCTTTGGTAATAGTGGTGACAGTTCTCTCAGAAACGCCTGAAATACAAAACATTACATTAATAACATGCATATTGTGCATTTTTCTTGTTATTAAATAATACATAATGTTGAAGCGAGACGCGAGCTGCCCCCGCGCCGCTCCGCGGCCGTCTGCGGGGGGGGTGCAGTGGGGGACGGCGGGCCCGGCATCGGCGCCGCGCTGCGCCGTCCGTTCAGTTGCCCCAATTCGTTCCAAGGGAATGCCCGCGCCACCCTTTGTCGCGCCGGCCATACAAATCGCATCGCGTGCTATCGAATTTATTGCCGCCGTGTCCATGGTAGTTACCGAGTGAACTGCCTCAGACGTTGTTTGCTAGTGACCGTACGTCTCTGTCCTAGCCAGTGCCGCCGCCGCTACGCGGCCGTTTGACCGACGCCGTCGCCATATTGTTTCCGCGTACCGCGTCGTCGAATCTATAGTGTTGTTGTGAGCCGCGCGTTGAGTTGCCGAACTATTAGTGTTTGGTGTCTGTCCGAGCCCCAAAGTCGGCTCCGACCCTCGGATTGTCCTTCTCCGCGGAAGCCACGCCGCCATCTTTGATCGGATTGCGTCGCTTCACGCCCGCCGGGAAGATATCGATCTACGCGTGCCGCCTGGGAAAGTGCTGCATCGCTACTCAACATTTTACACAATACTTACTCCATTACACACCGCATTTCATCTACTACCTATTACACGCAAGCTGCCCGGCGTCATGAGGTACCGCCTGCCTACGAGAATCTGCGGAAGGCCGCCTTCAAGGTAGGTGTCGATCATCCCTTTTCTTATCGGTGCCGCCCTTGTGGCACCCGCGCCCGTGGCCTGCGAGGGACGCTCGGTTCCCGCTGATGGGCCCCGGGTCCACGAGCCTCCCTTCGGTTCGCAGTCCGCGGCGCGTACATTTTTTGGTAGCAGAGCGTGGTTTGTTCACGCCATTGTTCATATATTCGGTACCTTCGCTTGAGCGCCGCCTTTCCGCCGCGTTATTGTTTATATTTCGCTCGCCAGCCGCGCTCATTGCGCGCGCGCCGCCGCCCGCGCCGGCCGCCGCCCGCGCCTGCCGGCGCCCTCGCTGACGCTCTCCGCCCGCTCGCGCGCCGCGTCATCGCGTATCGCCGCGCTTGCGCTCGCCGATCGCTCCGCGAGCGCCGCCGCCGCCGCTTCGCCGCCGCCGCGCCGCATTCGCTGACGCGTTCGTTTGATTCGCGCGCCGCGCTGGTTGACGCTGCGGGTCATCTGCGCCACGCGCCGCTTGTAGATCCGACCGCGCTTGCAATTATTTCGTTACCGCCGTCCGATCGCGAGTG
This sequence comes from Coenonympha arcania, assembly GCA_036785405.1. Lineage (NCBI taxonomy): Eukaryota > Metazoa > Arthropoda > Insecta > Lepidoptera > Nymphalidae > Coenonympha > Coenonympha arcania. The sequence goes on along the minus strand of CM072066.1, from coordinate 17,767,342 downwards.
ATTTTCCGATTCCGATCCCGATTGATCGCCATCCGATTCCGATCTCGATCGCCATTCGATTCCGGTCGCGCTCGATCGTCATCCGATTCCGATCCCGATTGCCGTCCGATTCCAACGCGCTCGATCGTCGTCCGATTCCGATCGCGATCGACCGCCATTCCGATAGTGATTTTGACTGAGCCTAAACCTTAACTGTTTACGCCTGTGCGCCGCGTTCGCTGCTGTCGCACGCCGTTCTCGCCATGCGCTGCACCATCTGCTGCGCCATCTTACGGATCCGACCGCGTATAGTACTCCGTCCGATCCTAATTTACATTGCGTGTTTAGTGTGTTTTTACGTTTAATTTATTTATACGTTTCATGATGCCCGCGAACGTAAAAGTGTTAGTGACTCAATTACAGTCGGAGCTCCGCTGGGCTACGACCGCTGCGGGTTTGATAGGCCGCGACGATAGATCGGCCGCCTTACTGCACCGCGCGGAACAGGTGCGGACTCGGCAGGCCTCTGTTGAGCAGGCCCTTCGGGACCTGCACATGCTTGATTGCACCCCAGAGGTCTTAGGGACCGCGAAGGCGGATTATGACCAATTTTTTGATTTAACGGATGCCATCGTGGAGGCCGCCCACAAAATCAGATCCGCCGCGGAGGACAAGCGGCGACAGAGTGCGTTGCTTGACTCCCCCAGCCGACCTCCCACACAGCCGGCCTTGCTGGGCAAACTGCCCACCATTGATCTGCCCAAGTTTGACGGGCAGCTGCAGGAGTGGATGGGCTTCCTGGACCTCTTTGACAGTCTGGTCCACGCCAGGAAGGACCTGTCCCCCTGCCAGAAGCAATCCTACCTCCTGTCCTCGCTTCAAGGCGAGGCTCTGAACTTGGTCAGCCATCTAAAGCTTTCTGAGGAGAGCTACACCACTGCCAGGGAATTACTGGCGCGACGCTACGCTAATGTGCGCCGGTTAGCCGACGCCCACGTAGCGCAATTATTGAAGTTGCCTACGATCACCGAGGTGGCCGAGCTCCGGGAGGCATAGCTCAACCCTTGCATTGTGGCCACCAATGCCCTGCGACGGTTGGACCTCCCGGTAGACCAGTGGTCCTTTTTATTGTTGCACCTAGTGTTGTCCCGCCTGCCCTTAGAGCTTAAGCGCCGCTTCGAGCAGCTGTTTGGCGGAGACGGTGCAACACACCTGCCCCCCTTCTCCGACCTCCTAAAATTTCTAGAGCAGGAGTGTCTCCAGGCCGACAACTCCGGTGCTACCGGCTCGAAAGAGGCCCTAGGACGGTCCGAGAACCCGAATAGGGGTGGGGCACCGACCGGCCACCAGTCGGTGAGCGGCCCCAATAGGCCGGCCCGAGGTAACGACTTGAGCGAGGGTCGCCGGGTGCCAAAGTACCGTGGGTCTGGGGCCACAGAGCCCACCCCCTGTGCTTATTGTCGGCATGCCGGCCACCAGGTCTCCTCTTGTCCTCACTTCCTGGCCAAGCCTGTTGCGGCCAGGAGAGGCTTTGCTTCGGCACGCCGCTGGTGCTTTTCGTGTTTGGGCCGGCATCTCCCGCGAGATTGCCCGCACCCGCCGCGGCCTTGCCCACATTGTGGAGGAAGCCACATGGCCCTTTTGTGTGCCAATAGGAATGGCTCAGGTCGCCAGGACGGTGGGTCGCGCACCCCCCCCCATGGGCGGGGGCGCTCGTCCTGGCCACCCCACGAGTCCAATTGGACGATCCCCCGCGGACCATCAACCTCCTAGGACTGTTAGGGGTTCATCCCCTCGAGGGGGGGTTCCACCCCCCCGTGGGAGGGTCACACCCCCCTCGCGTTATTATGACGGGGGTCTGACTGCTGCACAGGCGAACGTCTGTGCGCCAAGTTTTTTGCCGCCGCTCTATGTGGGGCCGCGACTTGAGCGTCATCCACCCGTAACGGGTCGAGGCGCTCCATACAGCGTCCCAGACGCTAGCCGCATGGTAAGACCACGGGTTGACGAAGGCGGATGGTCAACGTATTGGAGACCCTCCCCCTTCCTGGCAGCGCCCCAGCCGGGGTACCCTGGTCCACCGGCCGCTTCAAGGGAGATTGCTACAGGAGTGGCTTTCCATTGTGGCCTCGTATCCGCATGTTAGTCGGATTTCGATGCCGCGTTGCCACCTCCCCCGGAAAGGTGCCACGCCAGTCGCCACGGCTTTTGTGATGCGTCCGAGAAAGGGTACGCAGCCGTGGCCGATCTGAGAACTGTTCGTGACACCGGCGAGGTCGCAACCCACCTTGTCTTGATAAAAGTTAAGTGGCCCAATTAGGTCACGTTTGATAATACCCCAGTTAGAGTTGTCTGGAGCCGCTCTTTGATGCGCCACTGGGCCATGCCTGTTCGTCCCTCCTGTCGGTGGTAGACCTGACGGACGTTCACGCCTGGTCGGACAGTGAAGTCGTCCTTTGTTGGCTGCGAGCCGCTCCCCACAACTTGGAAGTTTGTTGCCAACCGGGTTTCCCAAATTCAGACTTCGGAAACCCCGTTGATCAGGGCACCTGAACCCTGCAGATGGCGCTTCCCACAGATGTGAAGCTTCTGACCTTGTCAACCACTCTTTGGTGGGGCCCTAGCTGGCTGACTCATCATGAGTTCGTCTGGCCTCAGAGTAGGTTCTCCAACGTGTTGCCTGGCTACCAAAGCAGTTCATTTGGGAGCTTGTGAGCGCTCTCCACGCTGAGACTTTTGTAGCCACGCTAGGCCGCTTGGTCTCACGCCGAGGTTATCCGCACCTGGTCCGACCGGACTGTTAGACCCACTATAAGGGTGCCGATAGGTAGTTGAGAGAAGCGAGCCGTTTCAATCCAGTTTCGCTTGCCTTTGTTTAGTGGACTCCAAATTCTTGGGTCCACGGGCGGGGGAGTGTTGAAGCGAGACGCGAGCTGCCCCCGCGCCGCTCCGCGGCCGTCTGCGGGGGGGGTGCGGGGGACGGCGGGCCCGGCATCGGCGCCGCGCTGCGACGTCCGTTCAGTTGCCCCAATTCGTTCCAAGGGAATGCCCGCGCCACCCTTTGTCGCGCCGGCCATACAAATCGCATCGCGTGCTATCGAATTTATTGCCGCCGTGTCTATGGTAGTTACCGAGTGAACTGCCTCAGACGTTGTTTGCTAGTGACCGTACGTCTCTGTCCTAGCCAGTGCCGCCGCCGCTACGCGGCCGTTTGACCGACGCCGTCGCCATATTGTTTCCGCGTACCGCGTCGTCGAATCTATAGTGTTGTTGTGAGCCGCGCGTTGAGTTGCCGAACTATTAGTGTTTGGTGTCTGTCCGAGCCCCAAAGTCGGCTCCGACCCTCGGATTGTCCTTCTCCGCGGAAGCCACGCCGCCATCTTTGATCGGATTGCGTCGCTTCACGCCCGCCGGGAAGATATCGATCTACGCGTGCCGCCTGGGAAAGTGCTGCATCGCTACTCAACATTTTACACAATACTTACTCCATTACACACCGCATTTCATCTACTACCTATTACACGCAAGCTGCCCGGCGTCACGAGGTACCGCCTGCCTACGAGAATCTGCGGAAGGCCGCCTTCAAGGTAGGTGTCGATCATCCCTTTTCTTATCGGTGCCGCCCTTGTGGCACCCGCGCCCGTGGCCTGCGAGGGACGCTCGGTTCCCGCTGATGGGCCCCGGGTCCACGAGCCTCCCTTCGGTTCGCAGTCCGCGGCGCGTACACATAATGTAACAAAGGTTTGTATTAAAGAAAAAAAACCGATCGGGACTTGCGCGGGTGAAAACGCAGGGCGCAGCTAGTTTATACAATAAGAATCAAATACTATGTTTTTAAAACAAATATAATTATTATACATATACCTATGTACGGAATGTATTACAATTAAAACATCGCGCCTACATACAAACAATAATCTATTAGCAAAACAAATAACTTTCGATCCCTAATAACGGGAAACTATTAATAGCAGGTAACACTAATTTACTTACCAGTCATGGCGGCTACACGTTGACGAACATGTTCAAATGGGATTATTGGTCCTCCATTAGCTTTTTCCCGCTCACAAAAATTACGAACTGAGGATACAATTTTTCTGCCGCTACTTTGAATCCTTTTTGGCATGATTAACACGTTTAAAATAAAAAAAAATAAGAAAAACGCAAGGAGCTTCACACTGTGTTAGAGGTACTTGTCAGCAAGAATGGCGGGTAATGCCAACCTAACAGAAACAGCTGTCAGAGGCAAAATAACGCTGAACGCAGTATACCTACTAAGTTACTTCGGCGACGCCATACGCAACTTTACAGATAAAAAAATAGTTACGTTAATTTTGTAGACAGGGCCTGTCCTTAATCCTTATTGTTTCCTAGGTCTGCGACCACTACGTGGTCTGTGGTCTGTGACAATGTATAACGAACCATAGACAAATTGATCAGTCGTCATAGCCACAGACCTGAGCCACAGACGTATTTATACGTCTGTGGTCATAGCGATTGGAAGTGAGATCTTCCAAGAAAATTAAAAATTCAGTACCAAGGTTGACCTACCTCGTCCACCTTTTTTAATTTTTTTTTTACTTATCGTTATTTTTCTATTTTACATTTTTATAATATAAAGACTGGAATTCAGAGCAATGCAGGATGCAAGTTTTAAAAATATATATCATAAAAAATCTCACTTTAAATTTTCTCAATGGCAACACTGAAATGTTGTGGCATGACATTTATCGTTCGGAAATTATAAAACAAAGTCACAGATTTGGTCACAGAACAAAAGTACCCGTTGTTTACTGAGTTATTGTCATCTTTTGTTTAAAAATTATTCCATGGGTATCATCGCGTGGAAAATCACGGAAAATTATCAGACTTCTAATTCGCTGCGGAAATGTGAAATTCGCGTTTCGTGTTTTTTTGGCTTCACGAATTATTGATATCAGCTGTCAGCTGTGCAGACTGCAGTCTATCGGGAGGGCTATCAAATCGAGTCAAGCTGTCAAATGGTGAATAGCAAAGCACAGCGGCAGTGAGCAGTGGGATTAATCATTTGCTACAAATATGTGTTTTTATTTGCAATTTCACACGCATAGGTAATCGCCGCGGCCAGCTGTAGGTTTAGGACGACATCGGGCGGACGCCGGAGCGGCGAGCGGCGCGATGGGCTCCAGGGAAAAGGACACCAAGTCCCTTCAAGACAAGTTGAGAGTGTTCTTCAAGAAGGGCGCTACGGGTGTGTATCGGGTCGGGGGGCGCGGTGGTGGCTGGGACGCGTCGCTGACGGTGGTTGTGTTGTCGCAGCGCCGGTGGCGGCCGGCAGCGAGCTGGCGGTGACGGCGGAGCTGCGGCGCGAGCTGGGCGCGGAGTCGCCGCTGCACCGCCGCCTGCGCGCGATCAGGGAGGTGGGCGACAAGGTGCTGCACGTGCGTGTCCAAGAGGTGAGTGACGGCTCTGCACTAGCTGTTGTGAGTGCTGCACAGCCTCGGCTTGAGTACTGTGACACTGTTGCTATGCCGCCTACTCGATCCTGTGTATGCTATCAGGCATCAGCCTACTACTAGGTGATAAATGCTGCACCAACTTGCCTCTTTTTTTTAAGTTTTGAAAAGAAACAAAATAGAGTTAGGAGAGATCGGGAAATACTGTAAGCTGTGATATTTTCATGGATTTAACAACTGAAATGGTCTAATAATTGGGCATAGAAATTATTGTTATTACGAGGGCTGTTTTACATTAGTAAACGCTAGATTCAAGCAGGTGTTATTGTGCAGAAGTGCAAGGTTTTAGGTATTAGGATGAAAAAAGCATTGAGAAAAAGTTTTTGAAAGAATTTTGTGACACTGAGATTCTTTCAATATTGTGGGGAACTACAGCAAAATAATTTTGTGTTTCCATTTGCTAAGCGATATGTAATTGTGTGATTTATGCAAAGTATGAAGTAGAATAATGGTGTTTTTTCTATATCTACTTTATGTTAAATCTAGTAGGCTCTGTTGCTTTTTATATCTACTTTATAATGTTAAATGTACTGGAAAGGGCTGGTAACCCCTAATGGCTGCTGCACAATATCACACCTGAAGGCTTTATTATATGTGCATCTCAGTCAATATGGTGGTTACCAACTACAGATGAAACCAAACCAGTGCCCTATTGATCAAAGCAATTCTCTTGTAACTTTTTGCTTTTTTTACAAACGTGCGTTCATCAAAACTACACATGTAAATTACAAGCTACAAAGCTACAAGTTATATCACTTGTAATACAAGTGGTTTCACATGTGTATTTGTTCATTACGAATTCCACAGTTGCAAATTTTTTTTACTCTATACTAAACTCGGCGTCAAAAAAATCGCACCTTTCAAAAAATCTACTTCAAACAACTTTAGACCTTATTTGACATCAATAATGAGGGTCATGTTGCATATCATTTGAAAGGTGATGAAATGGAGTGTACAAAAACAATTCAATTGATTATTTTTCTTTTACTGGAAGAGCACAAAAAAAGAAAAAGAAAACACTTACAATTTTGCTCCTTAAAACAGCCGCTAGTTGCGCTACCTTTTGCAGGTATAAAAGGGTCAATACAGGTTCAATCGGGATCATTCGCTATCCAACCGTTGAAGTGGACACACGAGAAGCTCATTCCCAAGAAAAATACCCTTGAAGATGGATACCACTGTCGATGAGGCCGCCCAAGTGATTGCACTACTGCAATCAGGCATGCGGCAGTGTGATGTCGCTCGGCAACTCAACTTGAGCCGTTTTTCGGTTCGAAGAGTGTACCAGCGTTTCCTGGAGACCGGTGGCTACGTCCGAAGACATGGGTCTGGTAGACGTCGCTGCACCTCGGAGAGAGACGACCGATTCATCGTATCGACATCTTTGAGAAATCGCTTCTTAAATGCTGTTGAGTTGCGACAGCAGCTCCAGACAGCTAACAGAAGAACCGTGAGTGTGTCTACGGTTAGACGAAGGCTGGGGGAGAGGAAAATAGCGGCGCGAAGAGCTGCTACGGGTCCAAAATTGACCGCAGAGCATCGGCGAGCCCGCTTGCAATTCGCTCGCGAACACGTCAATTGGACCCTCGAACAATGGAAAGCTGTTCTCTTCTCAGACGAGACGAGAGTGTGCCTTTTCTGCAACGACAGACGCAAAAGAGTGTACAGAAGACAGGGTGAACGTTTCGCCCAAGCCTGCATCCAGGAGACGGTGGAATATGGAGGCGGTTCTTGTATGTTCTGGGGCGGCATGTCTGCCGACGGCATTATTACCCAAGCCCTAAGTGGACATGGTGTGTTTAACACCTACCTGCACACCATAGGCAAGATAGATGAGGAGGAATGCTCATACTGCGGAGAAAGAGATACTCCTGAACATGCAATCTTCGAATGTCCCATTTTCGAAAACGCTCGAGTAACGGCGCAGGGTGACGAAAGCTGCGTAACGGCGACGAACCTCATCCCGCGAATGCTCGCGAATGCATCGAAATGGGATAAGTATGCAGAGATGATGCGAGCCATTATGAAGCGACGGATTCAGGACAACTGGGAGAGGCAAAATAGCTAAGGTCTGAAGACAGCTTTCTACCGGAAGTAATGCGACAGCGGTTCCCGGTAGATCGTTCGGCGGCAGGGAGGAGGTTTTTTAGTCCGTAGGTCATTGGGCACCATTCCCAATGGAGTCGGGCGTTACCAGCAGGTATCCTATGAGGATTTTTCCTCCTCCCATAACAAAAAAAAAAAAAAAAAAAATGTCTGCCGACGGCAAAACCGACCTTGTTTGCGTCTCCCGGGCTCGAGGTGCTCGCGGGCAAGGGTCGCTGACTGCTCACCGGTACATCACAGAGATCCTGGAAGACCATGTGGTCCCTTATGCCAGTTTTGTTGCTCGCGCTCACACTGCAATTATTGTGCGCGACTACCTTCAAGATGTTGGGATCTCTGTCATGCAGTGGCCAGCGAGAAGTCCAGACCTGAACCCGATTGAGCACCTATGGGACCATTTAAAACGCAAGGTTCGGTCTCGTGATCCCGCTCCTACGACTCTCCAGGAACTCAAAGATGCCGTTATTGAGGAATGGGACACTATCCCTCAAAAAGAAATTTTAAAATTGGTAAGATCCATGAGGGATCGTATGGAAGCCGTCATCAGGGCAAGGGGGGGTAACACTAGATTTTAGATTAGTTTTAAGATCATTTTTGTATTCTTTTTTGTGTAATTAATCTGTTTTAAATTAAGGCTTAATTAAGGATTTTTACTGTTTTATATACTTCTTTTTTTTGTGCTTTTCCAATAAAAGAAAAATAATAAATTGAATTGTTTTTGTGCTCTCCATTTCATCGCCTTTCAAATGATATCCAACATGACCGTCATTATTGATGTCAAATAAGGTTTAAAGTTGTTTGAAGTAGATTTATTGAAAGGTGCGATTTTTTTGACGCCGAGTGTAGTTCATATTGCACTAGGGGACCTCTTAGAATAGAAGGTATTCCTCAGAACAGCCCCAGACTGCCATATCATGTCACTGCAGTCATGTTTTCAAATTTTTTTAATTATTTATTTTTATTTCATACTTTTTTATGATGGTCAGCAGTTGGGTGAAGGATTCAACAATAACCCATATTAATATGTCCGAATTTTTTTCGTCATTAAGAAGTTATGGTAAATGGAAATAAGCTTACCTACATACATAGGTACTTATACATATACATTATACATGCCTATATTCCTTTTTTGGAAAGTTGATTTTGTGTGTATATACATTACCTATTTTAAATATAAAGGTACATTTTCGGTTACTACTCTTTAATACCTTCATTTTGATACCCATATTGTAACAACTGAAGAACACATTTTGTTTTCCATTTTTGAAAATGGTGCCTTACATTTGCCATATCATGGATACCCCATATGTCCAAATCTGTTCAGCCGTTCAGAAGTTATGGTGGAACAAAGAAACTCACATACATACATTCATGAATCCTAAAAACATTGCTCTCTTTTTTTGAGCAGTCGTGTAATAATGATCTGTGGAAGATTATAAAATTACAAACTGGCTCGTGCTGAAAATTGACATCACCTGTGCCAGACAAGTTGTCAAAAACACAAATTTTCAGGGTGGAATAGAAAAAATATGGTCCTCTATAAGGGACCTGCTGGAAGACCCCAATGCTGAGGCTCGCCACGCAGCCCTAGGCCTCTTGCGCTGCATTGCGGAGGGCCAACCCGACATGGTCATCATGCGCACCACCCTCTTCCAGTACCTACAGAGGACACACAGTTCTCACCCTCCGGAGGATTACCAGCTCCGCTTCAAACTTCTGTACGCACTGACTAACACTGGCAAGGATATCAAGTGTTTAGAAGAAACTGTAAGTACTTTTGTATTATTAGTATAAGATATATTCAACACAATTTTCTGCTATATTTTAGAAAGGGTGAACTGCCAAATTCAGCATCAGTGTTCAGAAAAATCTCTGTGTCTAAAGACTAGTATCTGTTGCCAATGACTTACTGATTTGCGACATGATTGTTGGGAATTGGTTTCATAAGAAAGCTCAGATTCACTCAGCAGGTGATAGAGAGACCTATGCTTGTATGTATGATCTATGTAACTGTATGCAATCAATTTGTAGACAAACAAAGTCGCCAATAAAGCTCAACGGAACTAAAGTGACTTCAACTAGAAAATGCAATGTTAGTAGACTCCCAGCCAGGTGAACTAATGACATTTAGAGGGAAAGGGAGATCTTTTTAGGAGGCCTATGTCCAGGTGTGGGTGGATGTCCGTCTGCAGAATCTTGATTTCTGTTTGTTTATGATTTCCTTGATTTTCCTTTAAGTTTATATAGTTCCTTAGTTGAAATAAGAAACCCTTCTTATTTCAACTAAGGAACTATTCTAAGGAAGAGTCTATTGGCAGATCGGTCTGACACTAGTGTCAGACAGATCGGTTTTACGTACTTTAATTAATAATTTTTATAAGAACTTAACTATAAAATAAATAAATAAAATAAATAAAGCCTTTATTACTGAAGAAAAGAAAATACATGAACAAAATAATTACTTATTCTAAGATTACTAATTTTTACAATAAATATTAAATAAGTTTTATTTTTAGAGCCTTTTTGTTCCTCAGTACGCCCTTTGGACGAAGGCCTCCTCCAGTATTTTCCACACTTCTCTGTCACGTGCCATTCTTTGCCAGGTTGTGCCTAGCATTTTGACAAATTCGTCACTCCATCTCATTCTTTGTCTTCCTCGTGACCTCTTTCCATCTCTTGTTAGCCCATCTGTCTTGCCTGTGTCTGCATATGTGCCCTGCCCATTTCCACTTCAGTTTCCTAACTTTTACGGTGACATCTAATAGCTTTGTTTCTTTTCTCAGTGTTTCCTTTCTTATTTTATGTGATCTTTTAACATGTAACATACTACGTTCCATTGAGCGTTGGCAAATTGCTAGTTTTTCCTCTTGTTTTTGCGTCAAAGACCATGTCTGACATCCATATGTTAATATAGGTAATATGCAGGTATCGAAAAGTATTTGTTTACTCTTAATGGGCATCGTTTTCGATTTCATCACTTCTTTAAACATCCAGTATCTTTTCCATGCGTTTGTAGTTCGACGTTCTATCTTTTTGTTTGTTGCGTCTTCTGTTGATACAATTTTCCCAAGGTAAACATAATCCTTAACATATTCTATCTCTATATTGTTTGCTTTAATGCTTTTCTGAACACCATTGGTCATCGCCTTTGTTTTTTGTATATTCATATTAAGGCCAACTTTTCTGCTCTCGTGCAATAGCTCATTTAGCATTGATTGAAGTATGATAGGATCCTCGGAGAACAGTACTAGATCATCTGCAAACCTTAAATTACTTAAATATTTACCATTTATTTTTATTCCTTTCTCTTCCCAATTTAACGAGCGAAACACGTTTTCAAGCACTGCATTAAATATTTTTGGTGATAAAGGATCACCTTGTTTTACTCCTTTTGATAGCTGAAACCATTTTCCTTCCTGTTCCATTTTTATTTTTGCTGTACTATTTATATATATATTCTTTATTATGCGAATATATTTTGGGGATATTCCTTGCTCCAAAAGTGCCTTCCATATTGAGTTGAATTCTAAGCTATCAAATGCTTTGGAGTAGTCTATGAATATGATGTAAATAATCTTATTATACTCATTATATTTTTCAATTATTTGGTTAAGTGTATGAATGTGGTCAATAGTCGAGAATGTGGCGCGAAAACCCGCTTGTTCAAGAGTTTGGTTTTCGTCAAGTATGCCTTCTATTCTTATGAGGATTATTTTTGAGAATATTTTATATATATTCGAAGAAAGGCTGATGGGGCGGTAGTTGTTGATATCACTAGCATCACCTTTTTTATATAGTAGTTTTATTACAGATCGTGTCCATTGATAAGGAATTATTTCTTGGTGTAATATTGCATTAAATATTGTGCACAGGATGTTACTAATTTCTGGTTCGGCTGACTTTAGAAATTCGTTAGAAAAACCATCCTCACCTGGTGATTTATTATTCTTTTGTGTTGATAAAGCCTTTGACACTTCTTCAGGTATGATCAAAGGTATCGGATCCTCTATCCTGTTTAAGTCTATCTCATCAGAATTCTGTTGCGTAGATTTATATAAATTTTCATAGAACTCAGTGGCTACTGATATCATCTCCTTTCTGTTGCCAATTATTTCCTTTGCCTTATTTTGGATGCTGGGCATCCATTGTTTGGTGTTATCCAAGTCTCTGTAGGCTTTTTTAATAGCAGCAGAAGAATCTAAATGTCTTTGTATTACTGTCGATCTATGTTCTCGCTTTGTTTGTCTGGATAGTTTGTTTATTTGCTTACTAATTGTAGTTATTTTCTTTCTATTTTTCTTCCTATTTTGTAATAATTTTTTGCGTTGTTCTCTTAAGTCCAAAATTTCTTTATGTACATTCCCTTTCCGACATGATTTATTAGTAAAATTATTAATTATTGATTTTAGTTTTTCTTCTAATTTATCGTAACTGTTTTGAACTTCGATAATCTCATACTGTGTTTTATTCAAATATTCTTTTGTTTTCCATTGCTCCAGCTCTTGGTTTATTAGTATTTTTTCTTCTAACCCAAATATTTTTGTCTTTCTCATATAATTTCGTCTTGTCTTTTTTTGTTTTATTAGGTTTAATTCCGCACGTATTAGTCTATGATCTGAATAAAAGTTAAAGCTATTTATTACCTTAAAGTTCTTAATATTCCTCGTATTATTGCTCAAGAAGAAGTCTATTTCGTTAGGTGTTTTTCCGTCGGGTGATATCCAAGTCCATTTACGGTTTGACTTTTTGTTATAAAAGGTATTTATTATAGTCAGGTTGTTACTTCTCGCAAGCTGAATAAGTTTTTCGCCATTGTCATTGGTTGATTTACTGGAAATACAGGGGCCTATTATTGCATCTGCTTTTGTAAGTCCTCCGATTTGTGCATTAAAATCGCCCATGACAACAATATTCTTTTCTGAGTTATCATTTATTGTTTCCTGCAATTTAGCATAGAAGTCTTCTTTTTTCTGTCCGTCTGATTCTTCAGTTGGCGCATGCACTTGAATGATTGTTGTGATACCCAAAGTTGGAAGATCTATTTTAATTGCAGCTATACGATCTGATATGCCTATAAATTCTATTATGTTTTTTGCGAGATATTTTTTTACTATAAAACCTACACCGTAATGTCCCTTCGTTTCTCCTATATGATAAAATATAAAGTTTTCCTTTTCTTCAATTTTTTCTCCTATTCTGCGGATTTCACATATTCCAAGTATATCCCACTTCATTTCTTGTAGTGCTAGTTCCAATTCCAATAATCTTTCATCGCTTTTTAATGTCCTTACATTCATACTCAAAATGTAAAATTTGTTTTTGGTAGTATTTTTATTTTTTCCATTGTTGGTATTTATAATGTTTTTAGTATTAATGACTGGAGGGTAGGGGTCTATCTCTTCCACGGCGACCACCCGGGTTGGAAGGATGTTATTACTCAAGTTTTTAATTTTGTTTTTGCTATTTACAGTTTTTGGAAGGCTTGGTTCAGTAATTGCTAATTCTTATATATCTGTTTTGAAGTACTTGGCTGAGACATGGATCTTTCTCTCATAATGCTGAAAGCGTCTCGTTTATTGATTTTGCTTGGTCCTCTAATAGGGACTGTACTTTCATTTTCATGCATTGTTGGAGAGGTTGTAAGTGGTCGTTTCTTATTTTCTGGGTTTTCGTCTTGTCGTTGTTTTGGTTTAATTACAATCTTATCGTATTTTAAAAACACAATGTTTCCCTTTTCTCTCTCTCTTTTCAAATCTTCCTGTAGTTCTTGTCTCTTAATTAAAATCTCTTTAGGAAAGTCTTCCGAAATTCTGACGCCGTTTTTAAAATTTTTCTTATGTCTCATTATTTCATTCTTCTTCCATATAGTTACAATTTTTACCAGGATCGGTCGATTCTTGTTCATTACATATTTCCCGAGTCGGTAAGCTGTAACAACCTCACTTTTTTCCAAATCTATGTTCAAATCATTTTTCAAAATATTTATAATTTTAGTGATAAGTTGTTCCTCGCTGTCCCTATTTTCTGGTATGCCATAGACAATGAAGTTGTTTCTTTTTTCATTACGCTCAAAGAATTTAATTTTATTTTCTAAGCTTCCCACTTTTTCCTTTAATCTTTGATTTTCCTCCTGAAGTGGCTTTATTTCCAATTCCATTTTGTTTAATCTCTCGATAATAGTATGAGTTTGTTTTTCCATAATTTTTGTCAAAGTAGAAATTAGTTCATCACTGTCCATTATGATTTTTTATCGATTTGTATAGCTTGACTTTAGTAAACAAATGTTCCGTGTAAACGGATCATAAAACAATGCAAGTCGTGCAAACGGAGCACAAAGTGACGGCGCGTTGTTGTGGTGTTGTTGTTATTATTTTCGTTCAATATTCACTATAGTCAATAATAATGGACAATGTCTGCTATATAATATGATAATATGTGTTAATGATAAGAACTTAACTATACTTAGGTATTAAAATATAATTATTTATGAAATAAAAACAAAAAGTACTGTTTACGCGAGAGTAGCTGGCGCGAGCGCCGAGTCTATTGTTGTATTGAATCGTGTTCTCCCTCTCTAACCCGCGGAAGCGCTCATTTGCGCGTCTTGCTCGCACTTCGGTTACGGCGGGTTTTTTGTATCGAATCGTGCGCTCCCGCTCCAACTCGCGGAAACGCCAATCTTCCTATCCCGCTCGCGCATCGGTCGACGAGAATTTTTTATGCCTGCAATGAAGCGGCGATTACGAGGCGCGTACAGTACCATTCGAAGTCAGCTAGCAACAGCCGTGCGTGCGGCTGGGTTTTTTGCGGCGCCCTTTTGCCCCGGCGGTTTGTACCCCAAGAAACGTACGTCTTGGGACCGCGACAGTTTTATGTGGGGGCGCGACCTTTTGTGCGTATTCGTGAACTCATCTTGTGGAGCGAGTCTGTTGTCGACCGACAAACTAAGCGGTCCCCCGCGCGTGGCTGACGTAATTTTGATCACGTGTCGTCTTTGAATCGCGTAGTCGCGAGACGTAAATTACTACGTTTGAGTAGCCACGTTTATATTTGCGCGGGTTAGTAGTCACCGAATAACTGCGCAACGAGTTGCTCGTTTGGAAGCGCCGGAGTCGTTTTCGTGCCTCGGTTTGTTTTCCCCGGACCTGATTGTTTGGGGACCGCTTCGACTTGCGCTGTGATATCGCTGGGTTTTTTGGACATTGCACGCGTGTTTGGGACATTGACTAGTTGTTGTGCCGGCCTTTGTGAGTTCGCTACGCTCGCCGGATCTACCTAGTAACACGCGTGCCCAGCTGCGTTTAGCGGCGATAAAGTTCGCGGTAGTTAAGTAATTGTAGACCGCGCTGTCATTGACCGCTGACCTTGTGTGTCGTGAACCACGTACTTTATTTTATTCGCTTGAGTGTTTGTGGGAGTTGAAGCCAGCCTGAACGTTCGACATATTTTGACCGTCGCGTTCATTGTTGCGGGTTGCGACCCACTGTGCTGCTGCATTGAGCACTCCACTCATAGGAGGCGAACGAACGATTGGAGCTGTGTTCGTGTTTGACGTGTCTGGGAGCTGATTGGTGCAGAGGACCTACGGTTGCAAGCCCCACACACACACCTACACACCCCTTTACACTTTCACGTCACATACTGTCCCACATCCACTACAGGGGGCGTCGCATCGAGTATCGTCGCATGCATCAACCAGGTTAGTGGCCTTCTATTTTCCTTGTCTATGTCGAAGGCTGTCGCTGCCCGAGTTGACGATTGCCGTAGTAGTGCTAGTAAAAGCCGCCTGTTATTTCCACTGATCGGCTAGTGAGACTCGGATATTACTATCCGACTCGGATTGGATACCGTCATCCGTACTGATCACTGTAGTCTCACTAGTCGGTCCCCCCTCGACCTGTCCGGGCTCGTTCCTCTATGGGCCCGGGAACTCAGCCCTCGTCTGGACAGGCAAGGGGCCGTAACATTTGGTAGCAGAGCGTGGTTTCGCGCCTTTTGGTTAAGCGGCTTTTACACGTTCGGCGCGTCGATATCGATATTTGTTGCGCGTATTTAATTCGTCGCGTATCTCTGTCGGTCACACGTTTGTAGGCGCGGTACGCCACGTGTCGGACCGATACGCCGCGTTAACGGCCACAGATTATTGTACCGCTACACCACGCGTTTTTGTAGCAACGCCGCGTTTATTTACCGCGTGCCGCGCGTTTGTTAACCGCGACCTTGATTAGCGTTCTGCACGTGTTGGTGTTTGCATCTGTGCTTGTTCTACTTCCTTGTTGTTTTATTTTTTTGGTTTCGTGCTTCCTTGTAATTATTCTCGCGCAGTCTCGCCATGCCTTCGCATAAGCCTCCGGTGCGCCGTATGCAGGATGAGCTGCGGTGGGCAGCTAGCGCGCATGCGCTTATTACTCGTCCAGACAGGACGGCTAGCTTGCTCCACCGCCTTGAGCAGCTCCCAGCCAGACGAGCCCATTTTGAAGAGGCCTATTCGGAATTCCTTGCTACAGTGGAGGACGACGAGGCGCGAGAATCGGCCCAGAAGGACTACGAGCAGTTCTTCGAGTTCACAGACGATGTGCTCGAGGCTGGGGCCAAAATGAAGCGCGAGGCTCGACAGAGCATGCTGTGCGAGTCGCCTCGCCCGCAGCCGCAGCCCGCCCTATTGGGTCGGCTGCCTACTTTGGACCTTCCACACTTTGGTGGGCGGCTTCAAGACTGGATGGGGTTCATCTCCATCTTCGACAGTCTAGTCCATACCCGCCGCGACCTATCCCCAGGCCAAAAAATGGCCTATTTGCGGACCTCCCTTCAAGGGGAGGCACTTGGGGTAGTCTGCCATTTGAAGTTGTCTGACGCCAGCTACTCCACGGCCAGAGAACTCCTCGAGAGGCGCTACGCCAATGTGCGCCGCCTTGCTGACGCGCACATGATGGAGTTAATATCCCTCCCGGTTTTGAAAGACCCAGCACGTCTCCGGGAGGTGATCATTGACCCAGTCGTGGTTGCTTGCAACGCCCTTCGACAACTTGACTTACCGGTGGATCAGTGGTCCTTCTGGCTTCTTCACCTGGTTCTGTCCCGCCTGCCTCTCGATCTGCGGATCCGATTTGAAGAGAGGTACGGCGGGGACGGGGCTAATTATATACCCCCGTTCAGTGACCTCTTAAAGTTCCTTGAGGAACAGAGCCGCCAGGTGGAGAATGCCGTGGCCTCGGGAACACCGGCAAAGGAGCCGGCGCGACCGACGCCACCTTCTAAACCCACGACTTCCACCAGGGGTTCCAAGCAGCCAGAATTAGCGCAGGAGACTGGACGCCGCCCAATTCTAAACTTTAGTGGTCTTGCTGCGACCGAGGTGACCCCCTGTCACTATTGCCGTGCTTCCACGCACTCGACGACCGACTGCCCTAAATTCTTGGAGAGACCGCCCAAGTCCCGTAGGGCCATCGCTAGGGAGCGCCGTTGGTGCTACTCTTGCTTAGGTCGGCACTTACAACGAAATTGCCAGCACCAACGGCCTTGTCCCCATTGTCAGGGCAACCACCTTCCTATTCTTTGCCTCGACCGCAATGGCGTCGGTAGGCAGGAGGTGGTTGAGCGGACACCCGGCAGGAGTGGAGTCTCCTCACCGGTCACAGGCCCAGCCGATAGAAGGCGTGGTGACACTGTTAGTGCGGCCCCTGGTTTTGATAGGGCTTCACCCCCCCCTCGGGCGGGGGTGCAGCCCTCCAGGGGCGGGGGCGTTCCGCCCTCTGTCAACCCTGAGGGAGGTTTTGCCGTCGCTCAGCCTGATCCAAGGAGGTACTCCCCTCCTCTGGCTGAATACCCCAGGCTGCAGCGACACCTTCCTCGATGGCCTGGACACCCCCTTCCGCACTACGCCGCCCCGCGGCTGTCGTACATGGCCAGACCCCCTCAGACCGGGAGAGACGCTTGGGTGTACCCTGGGGGAACCCCACCTCTTGGTGTGGTCGAAGTTCCCCAAGAAGGCCCTTACGAGCGCCCAAGGCTAGAGGAGTTGCCCGAAAGGGGCAACTCCCGTTGACTTGCTGCTGCCTTGGCTCCCACCACCGCCACCTCACCTGACAATTTGAACGACCATAAGCCGGTCTGCCAGACTGTACTTTTACCAACGGCTTTGGTCAGGGTGTACAACCCGAAGGGTGAGTGGCTTATGGTACGCGCGCTGCTAGATCTCGGATCACAGCGCTGGATTGCGTCGTTGTGGTGGGTGAGCGCTTCGTCAACGTCGTCAACGGGGCAAGTCTCATTGCACCTTGTCCTAGCTAAGTGCAAGGTTGCATCTATCAGGTCTCGTCTAACAATTCCTAAGTTGCACTTGTGGAGCCGAACTATTGACCCGGTTACTAAACCACGTCCACGCTTCTTGGAAGTCTCTGGTAAACATGGTGGACGTTTTTGCGTGGTCGGACAGTGAGATTGTCCTGTGTTGGCTTCGGACTTCGGTCCATAATCTTGGCTTTTTTAAATACTCATGCGGGTTGCAATACCCTCTCAGCCATTTTGCAGCGTGAGTTTGGATTTTGGCAGGCCGACGAACCATTCGAAGCGTGATCTTCAACTGTATTGCTTGCTATCGTTTGGAGGCATCCATTGCACAGTTCGTGATGGGTGACCTGCCTGCGGACCGCGTAAAGGCTGCTCGACCTTTCGCCGGTGTTGGAACCAATTTGCCGGTCCTTTCTTAGTGAAGAGCTTTAACCTTAAGAATGCTCGGTCTTTTGAGGCCTACTTGTGCGTCTTTGTTTGCCTTGCAACCAAGGCAGTCCACTTGGGACTTATCAGTGCCCTCAGCACGGAGGCGTTCGTGGCCACTCTGGGCCGCCTCGTGAGCCGTCGCGGCCTACCCGATTTGGTTCGGACCGACTGCGGGACTAATTATAAGGGAACCAATCGTTATTTGAAGGAGGTCGTCGACTTACTTGTTGAGAGCAAGCACTGTGTAGGCACCGCCATGTCTAGAATGGGAGATCTTGTTATGCTTAAAGAATCTAATCTACTCCCACTATTTTGCGTCGTGGACGCATTTTTAAACTGTTATTTGGATCGGATGGCGTTCCGCGGGTGGCCGAGGTATTTGTAGGGGACTCAGTATTGCAACGTGCCGTGGTCACGTTGTCCCAACGGCCTATTAATTAGCGAATCTACATTCTTAGATTCGGAGCGGGGGATTGTTTACGCGAGAGTAGCTGGCGCGAGCGCCGAGTCTATTGTTGTATTGAATCGTGTTCTCCCTCTCTAACCCGCGGAAGCGCTCATTTGCGCGTCTTGCTCGCACTTCGGTTACGGCGGGTTTTTTGTATCGAATCGTGCGCTCCCGCTCCAACTCGCGGAAACGCCAATCTTCCTATCCCGCTCGCGCATCGGTCGACGAGAATTTTTTATGCCTGCAATGAAGCGGCGATTACGAGGCGCGTACAGTACCATTCGAAGTCAGCTAGCAACAGCCGTGCGTGCGGCTGGGTTTTTTGCGGCGCCCTTTTGCCCCGGCGGTTTGTACCCCAAGAAACGTACGTCTTGGGACCGCGACAGTTTTATGTGGGGGCGCGACCTTTTGTGCGTATTCGTGAACTCATCTTGTGGAGCGAGTCTGTTGTCGACCGACAAACTAAGCGGTCCCCCGCGCGTGGCTGACGTAATTTTGATCACGTGTCGTCTTTGAATCGCGTAGTCGCGAGACGTAAATTACTACGTTTGAGTAGCCACGTTTATATTTGCGCGGGTTAGTAGTCACCGAATAACTGCGCAACGAGTTGCTCGTTTGGAAGCGCCGGAGTCGTTTTCGTGCCTCGGTTTGTTTTCCCCGGACCTGATTGTTTGGGGACCGCTTCGACTTGCGCTGTGATATCGCTGGGTTTTTTGGACATTGCACGCGTGTTTGGGACATTGACTAGTTGTTGTGCCGGCCTTTGTGAGTTCGCTACGCTCGCCGGATCTACCTAGTAACACGCGTGCCCAGCTGCGTTTAGCGGCGATAAAGTTCGCGGTAGTTAAGTAATTGTAGACCGCGCTGTCATTGACCGCTGACCTTGTGTGTCGTGAACCACGTACTTTATTTTATTCGCTTGAGTGTTTGTGGGAGTTGAAGCCAGCCTGAACGTTCGACATATTTTGACCGTCGCGTTCATTGTTGCGGGTTGCGACCCACTGTGCTGCTGCATTGAGCACTCCACTCATAGGAGGCGAACGAACGATTGGAGCTGTGTTCGTGTTTGACGTGTCTGGGAGCTGATTGGTGCAGAGGACCTACGGTTGCAAGCCCCACACACACACCTACACACCCCTTTACACTTTCACGTCACATACTGTCCCACATCCACTACAGGGGGCGTCGCATCGAGTATCGTCGCATGCATCAACCAGGTTAGTGGCCTTCTATTTTCCTTGTCTATGTCGAAGGCTGTCGCTGCCCGAGTTGACGATTGCCGTAGTAGTGCTAGTAAAAGCCGCCTGTTATTTCCACTGATCGGCTAGTGAGACTCGGATATTACTATCCGACTCGGATTGGATACCGTCATCCGTACTGATCACTGTAGTCTCACTAGTCGGTCCCCCCTCGACCTGTCCGGGCTCGTTCCTCTATGGGCCCGGGAACTCAGCCCTCGTCTGGACAGGCAAGGGGCCGTAACAAGTACTTTCTAAACCATCACAAATTAATTAAACTACATCCTATTACAATGACCTATCTACATAGCACCAATCAACAATATCTGGTATTACTTCAGATTGGTCCATTCCTGCTGGAGTGGCTGCCGCAGCTGCAGGCGCCGGCGCACATCCTGGAGTTCATCAACCTCATCATCAACATCGTCAAGTTCAACGCCGCCTACTTGGATGAAGAGATTGTGCACGGGATTGTGAAGTGAGCTCTCAGCACCTACCTCACAGATAGGGATCCAAAAATATGTTGCTACCTGATGGTACTGTCATTTTCATGCTGATCATGTAATCCATGTAAACTGAAAAAAATACTCGTTATTGCTAATATTATAACTGAACCAGATTACCTGAAATTCAGAATTAATTTATAGATAGATTATATATATTTCATCATTTTTGATAAATCATTTTTGATTTTTAATGTTGATTGGATCTATTTTAATAGTTTGAGATTTTTCCAGATTCCATAAGGCAGGTTAAATGTAATCTGAACGTGAGTCGCGTGTTGCAGCAACGCATGCCACCTGTGCGTGTACTCGGCGGACGCGGGCGTGGTGCAGGGCTGCCTGTCGCTGCTGGAGGCCGTGGTGTCGTACTCGCTGCTGCCGCGCGCCGCGCTGCCCACCTTCGTGGCGGCCCTGTGCCGCACCGTCATCATCGAGACCTACTGCCAGAACAGTTGGAAGGTGATACCAACTTGTATCTTAGCTGGTATATCCAACTAACAATAATAATCCGGCTGATAGTTGTAAAGATGCTGTGCAAAGCGCAAATATATGTAGTTGAAAAATACCGCTAATTTTGTTAAACGCCAATATACTATCCTGTAACATAATATTTTGTACCGTGATAATATTAAACTGCTACAAGTCCACACTGGCTACTCAGGCTAGCTCTCTTGTCCTCTCAAAAAATTACAATGTTAGTTCGATTTTTTTCCTAACTTTTAGTAGTTAGTTACTTTTACCATTGATATATTGAAGTAAGCGCACGTGTTGGTGTATCAGCTGATGCGCTGCGTGGTGGGCGCGGACACGGGGCACGCGGCGCTGCAGCAGATGGTGCAGCTGGCGCGCGCAGCCGGCGACGCGGGCGCCGAGGACGAGGAGTGCGCGGGGCTGGCGCGCGGCGCCGTGTTCTACATCAACATGGCGCTGTGGGGGCCGCGCCGCGTGCACACGCTGCACGTGTCCTACCTCGCCGTGCTGCCCGCCTTCCTCAAGGTACTGCAGTGTCCGTGTATCAGCTGATGCGCTGCGTGGTGGGCGCGGACACGGGGCACGCGGCGCTGCAGCAGATGGTGCAGCTGGCGCGCGCAGCCGGCGACGCGGGCGCCGAGGACGAGGAGTGCGCGGGGCTGGCGCGCGGCGCCGTGTTCTACATCAACATGGCGCTGTGGGGGCCGCGCCGCGTGCACACGCTGCACGTGTCCTACCTCGCCGTGCTGCCCGCCTTCCTCAAGGTACTGCAGTGTCCGTGTATCAGCTGATGCGCTGCGTGGTGGGCGCGGACACGGGGCACGCGGCGCTGCAGCAGATGGTGCAGCTGGCGCGCGCAGCCGGCGACGCGGGCGCCGAGGACGAGGAGTGCGCGGGGCTGGCGCGCGGCGCCGTGTTCTACATCAACATGGCGCTGTGGGGGCCGCGCCGCGTGCACACGCTGCACGTGTCCTACCTCGCCGTGCTGCCCGCCTTCCTCAAGGTACTGCAGTGTCCGTGTATCAGCTGATGCGCTGCGTGGTGGGCGCGGACACGGGGCACGCGGCGCTGCAGCAGATGGTGCAGCTGGCGCGCGCAGCCGGCGACGCGGGCGCCGAGGACGAGGAGTGCGCGGGGCTGGCGCGCGGCGCCGTGTTCTACATCAACATGGCGCTGTGGGGGCCGCGCCGCGTGCACACGCTGCACGTGTCCTACCTCGCCGTGCTGCCCGCCTTCCTCAAGGTACTGCAGTGTCCGTGTATCAGCTGATGCGCTGCGTGGTGGGCGCGGACACGGGGCACGCGGCGCTGCAGCAGATGGTGCAGCTGGCGCGCGCAGCCGGCGACGCGGGCGCCGAGGACGAGGAGTGCGCGGGGCTGGCGCGCGGCGCCGTGTTCTACATCAACATGGCGCTGTGGGGGCCGCGCCGCGTGCACACGCTGCACGTGTCCTACCTCGCCGTGCTGCCCGCCTTCCTCAAGGTACTGCAGTGTCCGTGTATCAGCTGATGCGCTGCGTGGTGGGCGCGGACACGGGGCACGCGGCGCTGCAGCAGATGGTGCAGCTGGCGCGCGCAGCCGGCGACGCGGGCGCCGAGGACGAGGAGTGCGCGGGGCTGGCGCGCGGCGCCGTGTTCTACATCAACATGGCGCTGTGGGGGCCGCGCCGCGTGCACACGCTGCACGTGTCCTACCTCGCCGTGCTGCCCGCCTTCCTCAAGGTACTGCAGTGTCCGTGTATCAGCTGATGCGCTGCGTGGTGGGCGCGGACACGGGGCACGCGGCGCTGCAGCAGATGGTGCAGCTGGCGCGCGCAGCCGGCGACGCGGGCGCCGAGGACGAGGAGTGCGCGGGGCTGGCGCGCGGCGCCGTGTTCTACATCAACATGGCGCTGTGGGGGCCGCGCCGCGTGCACACGCTGCACGTGTCCTACCTCGCCGTGCTGCCCGCCTTCCTCAAGGTACTGCAGTGTCCGTGTATCAGCTGATGCGCTGCGTGGTGGGCGCGGACACGGGGCACGCGGCGCTGCAGCAGATGGTGCAGCTGGCGCGCGCAGCCGGCGACGCGGGCGCCGAGGACGAGGAGTGCGCGGGGCTGGCGCGCGGCGCCGTGTTCTACATCAACATGGCGCTGTGGGGGCCGCGCCGCGTGCACACGCTGCACGTGTCCTACCTCGCCGTGCTGCCCGCCTTCCTCAAGGTACTGCAGTGTCCGTGTATCAGCTGATGCGCTGCGTGGTGGGCGCGGACACGGGGCACGCGGCGCTGCAGCAGATGGTGCAGCTGGCGCGCGCAGCCGGCGACGCGGGCGCCGAGGACGAGGAGTGCGCGGGGCTGGCGCGCGGCGCCGTGTTCTACATCAACATGGCGCTGTGGGGGCCGCGCCGCGTGCACACGCTGCACGTGTCCTACCTCGCCGTGCTGCCCGCCTTCCTCAAGGTACTGCAGTGTCCGTGTATCAGCTGATGCGCTGCGTGGTGGGCGCGGACACGGGGCACGCGGCGCTGCAGCAGATGGTGCAGCTGGCGCGCGCAGCCGGCGACGCGGGCGCCGAGGACGAGGAGTGCGCGGGGCTGGCGCGCGGCGCCGTGTTCTACATCAACATGGCGCTGTGGGGGCCGCGCCGCGTGCACACGCTGCACGTGTCCTACCTCGCCGTGCTGCCCGCCTTCCTCAAGGTACTGCAGTGGTCTCCCATAGATGGCGTCACCAGTCTTTTTATGAAGATTTCTAGACCTAAATACTTGTTGCGAGGGTTGAAGTGAAGACCACGGGTCCCCAGACATTCTTTTCCTTCTCATGATCGCAGCTTCAGGTGTCTCAGGTGTCACGTTGACCGTTCCCGATCTATTGTGACCTGACTTGCTGCAGCCAGGAACAGCGGCAGCTACTTGGCTGAAAGAAGTTTAGAATACTTAAAGTCTAGTATAAAAATCCATCACCAGGCCTGGTTTTCCTATTTCCTCCATCACCGACAAAGTATCATCACTACACAGTATTAGCAACAATCAAATCTCGTCGGTCATGACAATGTTGTCTGCAGGCTCTGAACGGGCGGCACCTGGTGGTGACGTACGAGGTGGTGGTCGCGCTGGAGAGCCTGGTGGCGCGCGTGCCCATGGAGCTGCACGAGGTGACGTGGGACCTGGTGCTGGACATCATCCGAGCGGTGCTGCAGCAGGACAGTGAGTAGCGCGGCAGTTACACTCAGTAGCTAGCTCCTCTCAGAAGGAGACGGGTTCCGCCATAGCCCATCGTACTGGCCAAGTGCTGGTCGGACTGTTGAGAATTTTGTAGTGAACTCTCAGGCATGCAGTTTTTCTTCACCACTAAGCTAGTTTCCTAGAACGCACATAACTCCCGAAAAGTCATAGGTATTTAAATCCGAATTCTGAAACTCCGACTCCCGGATGAGAGGCAGAGGTCTGAACCGATGAGCTTGTAACGTAGCGGGTGGCTTGGGAAGCAGGACACCTCACTACGTACATACGGGATCGAGGAATCGAACCTCGAACTCCTAGATTCGGACTAGCGGGAGAGGAACCGCTATTTATTTATTTAGGGCGGATAATTGAAACAGGAATAACAATTTGTGGACGACCACTGGTCTTTATTCTTAACATTCGTAATGATTACAAAACAGGTAGACACTTATTCTATACTACGTATGTACATTACAAACTACGGTGCTGTACGCGGTTTGATTGAGCGGTCCAGACGGGATCGCCGGGAAACGGGACGCGGGAGGAGAGAGAGAATCGAGACGAGCGGGGGGGTGACGGTTCACCCCTGAGCCAAGAGACAAGCACCAGATCTGCCCGGCTTTGCCAAGCCGACCTATACTGGTGGTGCCTGCCGCAAGACTGCCGGGCGGCGGCGGCGAGAGGCTATTTATGTGCGAGATGACGCAATCGCGCGTCCTGGAGCGGCGGGGTTCGAGATCCTTATCGCTGCACGCTGATTGGCTACGGCGTCACGGTCGAGTGGCTTCGGTGTGCCTAGCAACAGATGTCACGTGGTCCCCGCTGTGCAACACTACGTTGCAAGCTATTACTGCTTATACATAATTAGGCACACATGACCCGTGGCACCAGTATACTATGAACGCAATAACGTTTTTGCTTGGCAGAAACGTTCGACCCGCCCAACGAGTTGATCCACAGCAGAGTGCACTCGCTGATCACGTCGATAGAGCAGCTGCACGAGACGGGCCAGTTCCGCGGCGACCCCGACGCGCTTCTCGACCTCCTCGACTTCTGCGGGCACGACCGACCCGTGAGAGAACCGTCTATTTATACCGATCATAGCTCTAACATGATCAAACTAGAATGACCGACTTACTTTCGTAATTACGCAGTTGACGTAACAAAATCGCATACTAAGCGCTTTAATTCCTCGATCTGGTCATGGTCTGGCAGAGGTCTGGAATACTACCCCACCAGGTGTGACAGCAGTCAGCTATTAGCAATCAGCACAGACAGTTTTTTTGTCATTTTAATCAATTGTGTAACTACCAAGATTCCATTCCGTCAAATCAGGAATCGTCCACGATGCGTTTGATCACGGAGAGGTTGTCGGCGCTGGGCGGCGGCGACGCGAGCGCCGCGCTACGGATAGCGGAGCGCTACGTGCGGCTGGAGTCGCGCCTGCCCGTGCGCCTGCACGCGCTGTCCGCGCTGCTCGCGTACATCAAGAGGCACAGGTGATGACCACACAAGTTGTGTCAGCTCTGACGTCGTAATAATATACACCTCCAGGCCACTTTTATTTGTTTATTTAGGAGTAAGCACTTCATTCTAGACTCTACCGCAAACTCAGTTGTGAATACCTTTTTTTTTAATAATTGTGAACCGCAGCCGCACTTAGGTAAATAGAATGATTTGGATGCCCCGCAAGTATTGTTACTGATAACGGACATCAGTTTGTGCGTTGAACCTTTTATCGGATCGTCATTAATTCACCACATTGACACGAATTTATTGTGATTCCGTCGTATAATCATAGTGTCGTGATAAAAATGGAGCCGTCGCGACCCGCAGGTGCACGCACGGCGAGGAGCTGGTGGAGCGCGTGGGCGGCGCGGTGGCGGGCGCGTGCGCGCTGGACGCGGACGTGGCCGTGCGCGCCGCCGCCGCGCGCGCGCTGCCCGAGCTGGCCAAGATGTGCTGCTCCGACGCCTGCGTCGACCTCATCGACCAGCTCGAGAAGGTGACGCCCCGCCTCCTTCGCTTCTCATCGCTCGGATCCAGCCTCTAGCTCATCCGACCGTCTTCATAATGTACCGGAAAACGCCCGTGATAATAACAGTAGAGCAATAGAGTCCCGACAAACTAATCAAACTTTGGTTACATTCGTCCAGATCCTCAATCGGCCGTTCGAGATGTACCTGTCGGAGGTGCCGATCCCCGCGGACGCGGACACGTCGGAGCTGCGGCTGGCGGCGGAGGGGCTGCTGGAGCTGCTGCACGACAAGCTGCTGCGCGCGCCCGCCACGCACGCCGCGCGCGCCTTCCTCGTGCTGCTCAACCACCTGGACCACCACTACCGCCGCCCGGCGCTGCTGCAGCACCACCCCGACATACGGCTCAAGGTACCGCGCTCGTCACCGTGCACGACGAGCTGCTGCGCGCGCCCGCCACGCACGCCGCGCGCGCCTTCCTCGTGCTGCTCAACCACCTGGACCACCACTACCGCCGCCCGGCGCTGCTGCAGCACCACCCCGACATACGGCTCAAGGTACCGCGCTCGTCACCGTGCACGACGAGCTGCTGCGCGCGCCCGCCACGCACGCCGCGCGCGCCTTCCTCGTGCTGCTCAACCACCTGGACCACCACTACCGCCGCCCGGCGCTGCTGCAGCACCACCCCGACATACGGCTCAAGGTACCGCGCTCGTCACCGTGCACGACGAGCTGCTGCGCGCGCCCGCCACGCACGCCGCGCGCGCCTTCCTCGTGCTGCTCAACCACCTGGACCACCACTACCGCCGCCCGGCGCTGCTGCAGCACCACCCCGACATACGGCTCAAGGTACCGCGCTCGTCACCGTGCACGACGAGCTGCTGCGCGCGCCCGCCACGCACGCCGCGCGCGCCTTCCTCGTGCTGCTCAACCACCTGGACCACCACTACCGCCGCCCGGCGCTGCTGCAGCACCACCCCGACATACGGCTCAAGGTACCGCGCTCGTCACCGTGCACGACGAGCTGCTGCGCGCGCCCGCCACGCACGCCGCGCGCGCCTTCCTCGTGCTGCTCAACCACCTGGACCACCACTACCGCCGCCCGGCGCTGCTGCAGCACCACCCCGACATACGGCTCAAGGTACCGCGCTCGTCACCGTGCACGACGAGCTGCTGCGCGCGCCCGCCACGCACGCCGCGCGCGCCTTCCTCGTGCTGCTCAACCACCTGGACCACCACTACCGCCGCCCGGCGCTGCTGCAGCACCACCCCGACATACGGCTCAAGGTACCGCGCTCGTCACCGTGCACGACGAGCTGCTGCGCGCGCCCGCCACGCACGCCGCGCGCGCCTTCCTCGTGCTGCTCAACCACCTGGACCACCACTACCGCCGCCCGGCGCTGCTGCAGCACCACCCCGACATACGGCTCAAGGTACCGCGCTCGTCACCGTGCACGACGAGCTGCTGCGCGCGCCCGCCACGCACGCCGCGCGCGCCTTCCTCGTGCTGCTCAACCACCTGGACCACCACTACCGCCGCCCGGCGCTGCTGCAGCACCACCCCGACATACGGCTCAAGGTACCGCGCTCGTCACCGTGCACGACGAGCTGCTGCGCGCGCCCGCCACGCACGCCGCGCGCGCCTTCCTCGTGCTGCTCAACCACCTGGACCACCACTACCGCCGCCCGGCGCTGCTGCAGCACCACCCCGACATACGGCTCAAGGTACCGCGCTCGTCACCGTGCACGACGAGCTGCTGCGCGCGCCCGCCACGCACGCCGCGCGCGCCTTCCTCGTGCTGCTCAACCACCTGGACCACCACTACCGCCGCCCGGCGCTGCTGCAGCACCACCCCGACATACGGCTCAAGGTACCGCGCTCGTCACCGTGCACGACGAGCTGCTGCGCGCGCCCGCCACGCACGCCGCGCGCGCCTTCCTCGTGCTGCTCAACCACCTGGACCACCACTACCGCCGCCCGGCGCTGCTGCAGCACCACCCCGACATACGGCTCAAGGTACCGCGCTCGTCACCGTGCACGACGAGCTGCTGCGCGCGCCCGCCACGCACGCCGCGCGCGCCTTCCTCGTGCTGCTCAACCACCTGGACCACCACTACCGCCGCCCGGCGCTGC
This sequence comes from Coenonympha arcania, assembly GCA_036785405.1. Classification (NCBI taxonomy): domain Eukaryota; kingdom Metazoa; phylum Arthropoda; class Insecta; order Lepidoptera; family Nymphalidae; genus Coenonympha; species Coenonympha arcania. The sequence continues at coordinate 17,739,072 of CM072066.1, read as the reverse complement.
TGCAGCACCACCCCGACATACGGCTCAAGGTACCGCGCTCGTCACCGTGCACGACGAGCTGCTGCGCGCGCCCGCCACGCACGCCGCGCGCGCCTTCCTCGTGCTGCTCAACCACCTGGACCACCACTACCGCCGCCCGGCGCTGCTGCAGCACCACCCCGACATACGGCTCAAGGTACCGCGCTCGTCACCGTGCACGACGAGCTGCTGCGCGCGCCCGCCACGCACGCCGCGCGCGCCTTCCTCGTGCTGCTCAACCACCTGGACCACCACTACCGCCGCCCGGCGCTGCTGCAGCACCACCCCGACATACGGCTCAAGGTACCGCGCTCGTCACCGTGCACGACGAGCTGCTGCGCGCGCCCGCCACGCACGCCGCGCGCGCCTTCCTCGTGCTGCTCAACCACCTGGACCACCACTACCGCCGCCCGGCGCTGCTGCAGCACCACCCCGACATACGGCTCAAGGTACCGCGCTCGTCACCGTGCACGACGAGCTGCTGCGCGCGCCCGCCACGCACGCCGCGCGCGCCTTCCTCGTGCTGCTCAACCACCTGGACCACCACTACCGCCGCCCGGCGCTGCTGCAGCACCACCCCGACATACGGCTCAAGGTACCGCGCTCGTCACCGTGCACGACGAGCTGCTGCGCGCGCCCGCCACGCACGCCGCGCGCGCCTTCCTCGTGCTGCTCAACCACCTGGACCACCACTACCGCCGCCCGGCGCTGCTGCAGCACCACCCCGACATACGGCTCAAGGTACCGCGCTCGTCACCGTGCACGACGAGCTGCTGCGCGCGCCCGCCACGCACGCCGCGCGCGCCTTCCTCGTGCTGCTCAACCACCTGGACCACCACTACCGCCGCCCGGCGCTGCTGCAGCACCACCCCGACATACGGCTCAAGGTACCGCGCTCGTCACCGTGCACGACGAGCTGCTGCGCGCGCCCGCCACGCACGCCGCGCGCGCCTTCCTCGTGCTGCTCAACCACCTGGACCACCACTACCGCCGCCCGGCGCTGCTGCAGCACCACCCCGACATACGGCTCAAGGTACCGCGCTCGTCACCGTGCACGACGAGCTGCTGCGCGCGCCCGCCACGCACGCCGCGCGCGCCTTCCTCGTGCTGCTCAACCACCTGGACCACCACTACCGCCGCCCGGCGCTGCTGCAGCACCACCCCGACATACGGCTCAAGGTACCGCGCTCGTCACCGTGCACGACGAGCTGCTGCGCGCGCCCGCCACGCACGCCGCGCGCGCCTTCCTCGTGCTGCTCAACCACCTGGACCACCACTACCGCCGCCCGGCGCTGCTGCAGCACCACCCCGACATACGGCTCAAGGTACCGCGCTCGTCACCGTGCACGACGAGCTGCTGCGCGCGCCCGCCACGCACGCCGCGCGCGCCTTCCTCGTGCTGCTCAACCACCTGGACCACCACTACCGCCGCCCGGCGCTGCTGCAGCACCACCCCGACATACGGCTCAAGGTACCGCGCTCGTCACCGTGCACGACGAGCTGCTGCGCGCGCCCGCCACGCACGCCGCGCGCGCCTTCCTCGTGCTGCTCAACCACCTGGACCACCACTACCGCCGCCCGGCGCTGCTGCAGCACCACCCCGACATACGGCTCAAGGTACCGCGCTCGTCACCGTGCACGACGAGCTGCTGCGCGCGCCCGCCACGCACGCCGCGCGCGCCTTCCTCGTGCTGCTCAACCACCTGGACCACCACTACCGCCGCCCGGCGCTGCTGCAGCACCACCCCGACATACGGCTCAAGGTACCGCGCTCGTCACCGTGCACGACGAGCTGCTGCGCGCGCCCGCCACGCACGCCGCGCGCGCCTTCCTCGTGCTGCTCAACCACCTGGACCACCACTACCGCCGCCCGGCGCTGCTGCAGCACCACCCCGACATACGGCTCAAGGTACCGCGCTCGTCACCGTGCACGACGAGCTGCTGCGCGCGCCCGCCACGCACGCCGCGCGCGCCTTCCTCGTGCTGCTCAACCACCTGGACCACCACTACCGCCGCCCGGCGCTGCTGCAGCACCACCCCGACATACGGCTCAAGGTACCGCGCTCGTCACCGTGCACGACGAGCTGCTGCGCGCGCCCGCCACGCACGCCGCGCGCGCCTTCCTCGTGCTGCTCAACCACCTGGACCACCACTACCGCCGCCCGGCGCTGCTGCAGCACCACCCCGACATACGGCTCAAGGTACCGCGCTCGTCACCGTGCACGACGAGCTGCTGCGCGCGCCCGCCACGCACGCCGCGCGCGCCTTCCTCGTGCTGCTCAACCACCTGGACCACCACTACCGCCGCCCGGCGCTGCTGCAGCACCACCCCGACATACGGCTCAAGGTACCGCGCTCGTCACCGTGCACGACGAGCTGCTGCGCGCGCCCGCCACGCACGCCGCGCGCGCCTTCCTCGTGCTGCTCAACCACCTGGACCACCACTACCGCCGCCCGGCGCTGCTGCAGCACCACCCCGACATACGGCTCAAGGTACCGCGCTCGTCACCGTGCACGACGAGCTGCTGCGCGCGCCCGCCACGCACGCCGCGCGCGCCTTCCTCGTGCTGCTCAACCACCTGGACCACCACTACCGCCGCCCGGCGCTGCTGCAGCACCACCCCGACATACGGCTCAAGGTACCGCGCTCGTCACCGTGCACGACGAGCTGCTGCGCGCGCCCGCCACGCACGCCGCGCGCGCCTTCCTCGTGCTGCTCAACCACCTGGACCACCACTACCGCCGCCCGGCGCTGCTGCAGCACCACCCCAAAATACGGCTCAAGGTACCGCGCTCGTCACCGTGCACGAGAAAGCTTAACATATTATTATTATATCAGTCGGCCTTATGGAAAGCGAAACGTTCTCGCTAAGAAAGTGTCTATTTACATTTCTCCTAGAAGCGCCAATATGTTAATAAAGCGTCGGTTCGTCGACAGATCCTGGACATGCTGCTTGGGCTGCGCGCCAACTCTTTGAACTTCGTGGGGTTCTGCTACGACAACCGGCAGCCGCTGACGGGCGCGGCGGCGGCGCGCGCGCGGCCCGTGTGCTCGCCCTTCCTGCTGGCCGAGCCGCCCGCGCCGCGCGGCGTGCAGCCGGCGCCGCGCGACCTGCCGCCCGGCGCGTGCCTCGTGCCCGTGGGCCGCGCCGCGCGCGCGCTCACGGCGGCGCTGGCGGGCGAGGCGGAGTGGGCGGTGCTGGCGCACGTGCTGCGCGCGCTGCCCGCGGCGCTGCACGCGCGCGCGCTGTGCGTGGGGCGCCGCGCGCAGGACCTGGACCTGCTGGCGTCCACGCTGTGCGCGCTGCTGGCGGACCGCTCGCTGTGCGCGGGCGGCGCGCGCAAGCTGCTGCTGTCCGAGCTGCACGCGGCGGCGCTGCCCCCGCTGGCCGCGCTGCATTGCTACCACAACTACCTGGAGCCGCAGACGCAGCAGAAGATCGTGCGCTGCCTGCTCAAGTACGGCATGGGTGCGTACCAAGTCATGCGCGACGGCCGCCCGTTCATTGAGGCAGATCTCCCGCAATACCCTTATCGTATTGGGTCAGCGCGACATGCCTTTGGCTTACTCATTTCATAATCTGTCAGCTCACAATTTTGCCAAAACCAAGTTTAATAACTACAAGTTCCGCGATCTGTAAACAGACCACTCGTGATCACACCGTACAAATCAAAACGCGGATAAACTTGTCTACTATCCATCGCTCAGCGCCTCGTGCTCAAGCGTGTGTGTTGTCGCAGTGCTCCGCACGCCGCAGCCCTACATCAACGCGCTGACGATGTTCACGCTGGAGACGCGCGAGACCATGGTGAAGATGCTGCCCGAGGTGCTGCTGGACCTGTCCAAGATCTCCGACACCAAGGCCATCGCCAGCCCCATGCTCGAGTTCCTCTCCAGTAAGATTCCACTTCTGATCCTTCTAATTATACACGGGTCCGCCCGCCACACGGTTTATGGCAGTAAAATTGCGGGAATGGCAATAGCAGTATATATGTATCACTGTCCGCAGCGCTGACGCGGCTGCCGCACGTGTTCGCGTCGTTCGTGGAGGACCAGTACATGTCGGTGTTCGCCATCCTGCTGCCCTACACCAACCCCTCGCGCTACAACCACTACGTGGTGTCGCTGGCGCACCACGTCATCGCCGCCTGGTTCCTCAAGTGCCGCCTCTCCTACCGCAGGAACTTCGTGCGGTTCATCATACACGTGAGTCAGCTTGGAACACTCGACTCCGGCTCGGGTGCACTTCTTATATTTTAATTATAGCGCTGGCATGGAATACATAATAGTACCTAACGGTACAGAAGGTTCTCTCCGCAGGAAGATTAAAAAAATATTTCACTGACACAAAAAAATGCAATTTAGTTCGCCATATCGCCTGGCTCCGCCTGCACTATACAACTAAAGTTGTACTCTCTTTCTATGGCTTAACTTAATATCTTTCGACGTACTGAGGCTGCCTCGTAATCGGGCGCACGCAGCGCGTGAAATAGACCGTACAAGAAGTGAACTAACGCGTGCAACCTAACCGGCGCGCGGTGCCCGTCTGAAATCGGTCCGTCGTAACGGCTAACATGGCCTGGCGCTGGTTACTGGTCAGACGCTCGTTCGATACTTGCTGTAGGCTTTTAATTTGGTGATCGCACTGCGCAGGGCCTGCACAACTACATCATCATGCCGTTCGAGGAGCAGCAGGCGTACAAGAGCAACTTCTCTGCCGGACAGAGCGCCCTCAACGAGGACTCTTCCAACCGGCAGCGCTCCTCCAGTCTGGTGAATAGCCTTTTCTTTCTCCGCTGACCAATTTCTAGTACATGCTACATGGCTAATAAAAAAATTAAAAACCTTATTACTTGCTGTGAGTTTTTCATCATTTTACTTGATATTAAATCAGTTTGGAGAAGGAACTTAAAAAATTCCATATTTACTTCGACTTCCTAATTTTCGAAATGGCAGTATCAACTGCACATTTATATATGTCATTCATTCATCAACAGCATTTAACTAAGTGGTGTCACTAGGGCTCCCGCGCTGTGTCTCGGGCGCCGCTGTCGGGCTCCCGCGGCGCGCCCGCCGCTTTCCACGTGGAGCTGACCGAGACGTGCGTGGACCTCCTAGCGCGCTACACCTTCACGCCCTGCAGCGTCAAACCGCAGAGGTGAGCTGTAATCTTGTACCGTACCGCTGACATATCACAAATATGCAACATCACTCTGCCGATTGAAAATTCATTAAAACAAAATGAAGTGCCTCTGTAATTTATCAAATAAGCAGTTTTGTATTCTACCAACTGATGCTCCTCATCTTGGTGGTATTTGGGAGATTATAGTGAAATCTGCCAAGCGTCTCCTAAACAATAAGTTAGGGTTAGAGCAATCAGTATTATCTGTTTGTAGTTTGTTTTTTGCTGTTGTAGCGTGTTTGTGGCTTTTGTTTGGTCCGTCATGTGCGGCAATCTCTGCTAAAGTGAGATGCTCTGCTACCAGGAGCGACACGGCGGAGTTCCTGTTCAACGGCGGGCAGTCGACGACGTGGCTGGTGGGGCACAAGCTGGTCACCATCACCACCTCGGGCTGCCTGCAGAACTCCATCAAGCAGGGCCTGTGCGAGAGGTGAGCGCGGGCCACACTGAACTGTTTGTAGTAGATGTCTTAGCGTGGATAGGTGCGGAAACGTTAACCATAGTTTGTGTACAAAGAAACCAATAGTCTATATGGTTAGCGATACCTAATGTCAAAATAATGTCAATGTCACATCAACTCGTATAGGTCCCGCGAGCGAAGACTTATTTATAAATAATAATCTATGCATCGACAATTATCCTTAACACCTGTCAAAATTGTATAGCAATTTTCGTGAGAGAAACATTTTTTTATTTAACGTTAGTTCTTTCTTCATTTCCATACGTCGTGATGCAACGCTATTTGTCAATTGAGTCAGCCTGCAGTTCAGTAGTTTTCAAGGCATGTGCTGTCGAGTGTGTGTACCACTGTACCCTCGTGTCACTGCGTGCATGTTGCAGGTGCGCGACGCTGTGCCGGCAGCACGCAGAGAGTGCGGCGAGCCCGCTGCCCGCGCCGTCGCACGCCGACCTCATGGACACGCCCGCGCCGCAGGTATGTGTGTGTGTCTCACTGCGCGCGTGTGCAGGTGCGCGACGCTGTGCCGGCAGCACGCGGAGAGCGCGGCGAGCCCGCTGCCCGCGCCGCCGCACACAGACCTCGTGGACACGCCCGCGCCGCAGGTATGTGTGTGTGTCTCACTGCGCGCGTGTGCAGGTGCGCGACGCTGTGCCGGCAGCACGCGGAGAGCGCGGCGAGCCCGCTGCCCGCGCCGCCGCACACAGACCTCGTGGACACGCCCGCGCCGCAGGTATGTGTGTGTGTCTCACTGCGCGCGTGTGCAGGTGCGCGACGCTGTGCCGGCAGCACGCGGAGAGCGCGGCGAGCCCGCTGCCCGCGCCGCCGCACACAGACCTCGTGGACACGCCCGCGCCGCAGGTATGTGTGTGTGTCTCACTGCGCGCGTGTGCAGGTGCGCGACGCTGTGCCGGCAGCACGCGGAGAGCGCGGCGAGCCCGCTGCCCGCGCCGCCGCACACAGACCTCGTGGACACGCCCGCGCCGCAGGTATGTGTGTGTGTCTCACTGCGCGCGTGTGCAGGTGCGCGACGCTGTGCCGGCAGCACGCGGAGAGCGCGGCGAGCCCGCTGCCCGCGCCGCCGCACACAGACCTCGTGGACACGCCCGCGCCGCAGGTATGTGTGTGTGTCTCACTGCGCGCGTGTGCAGGTGCGCGACGCTGTGCCGGCAGCACGCGGAGAGCGCGGCGAGCCCGCTGCCCGCGCCGCCGCACACAGACCTCGTGGACACGCCCGCGCCGCAGGTATGTGTGTGTGTCTCACTGCGCGCGTGTGCAGGTGCGCGACGCTGTGCCGGCAGCACGCGGAGAGCGCGGCGAGCCCGCTGCCCGCGCCGCCGCACACAGACCTCGTGGACACGCCCGCGCCGCAGGTATGTGTGTGTGTCTCACTGCGCGCGTGTGCAGGTGCGCGACGCTGTGCCGGCAGCACGCGGAGAGCGCGGCGAGCCCGCTGCCCGCGCCGCCGCACACAGACCTCGTGGACACGCCCGCGCCGCAGGTATGTGTGTGTGTCTCACTGCGCGCGTGTGCAGGTGCGCGACGCTGTGCCGGCAGCACGCGGAGAGCGCGGCGAGCCCGCTGCCCGCGCCGCCGCACACAGACCTCGTGGACACGCCCGCGCCGCAGGTATGTGTGTGTGTCTCACTGCGCGCGTGTGCAGGTGCGCGACGCTGTGCCGGCAGCACGCGGAGAGCGCGGCGAGCCCGCTGCCCGCGCCGCCGCACACAGACCTCGTGGACACGCCCGCGCCGCAGGTATGTGTGTGTGTCTCACTGCGCGCGTGTGCAGGTGCGCGACGCTGTGCCGGCAGCACGCGGAGAGCGCGGCGAGCCCGCTGCCCGCGCCGCCGCACACAGACCTCGTGGACACGCCCGCGCCGCAGGTATGTGTGTGTGTCTCACTGCGCGCGTGTGCAGGTGCGCGACGCTGTGCCGGCAGCACGCGGAGAGCGCGGCGAGCCCGCTGCCCGCGCCGCCGCACACAGACCTCGTGGACACGCCCGCGCCGCAGGTATGTGTGTGTGTCTCACTGCGCGCGTGTGCAGGTGCGCGACGCTGTGCCGGCAGCACGCGGAGAGCGCGGCGAGCCCGCTGCCCGCGCCGCCGCACACAGACCTCGTGGACACGCCCGCGCCGCAGGTATGTGTGTGTGTCTCACTGCGCGCGTGTGCAGGTGCGCGACGCTGTGCCGGCAGCACGCGGAGAGCGCGGCGAGCCCGCTGCCCGCGCCGCCGCACACAGACCTCGTGGACACGCCCGCGCCGCAGGTATGTGTGTGTGTCTCACTGCGCGCGTGTGCAGGTGCGCGACGCTGTGCCGGCAGCACGCGGAGAGCGCGGCGAGCCCGCTGCCCGCGCCGCCGCACACAGACCTCGTGGACACGCCCGCGCCGCAGGTATGTGTGTGTGTCTCACTGCGCGCGTGTGCAGGTGCGCGACGCTGTGCCGGCAGCACGCGGAGAGCGCGGCGAGCCCGCTGCCCGCGCCGCCGCACACAGACCTCGTGGACACGCCCGCGCCGCAGGTATGTGTGTGTGTCTCACTGCGCGCGTGTGCAGGTGCGCGACGCTGTGCCGGCAGCACGCGGAGAGCGCGGCGAGCCCGCTGCCCGCGCCGCCGCACACAGACCTCGTGGACACGCCCGCGCCGCAGGTATGTGTGTGTGTCTCACTGCGCGCGTGTGCAGGTGCGCGACGCTGTGCCGGCAGCACGCGGAGAGCGCGGCGAGCCCGCTGCCCGCGCCGCCGCACACAGACCTCGTGGACACGCCCGCGCCGCAGGTATGTGTGTGTGTCTCACTGCGCGCGTGTGCAGGTGCGCGACGCTGTGCCGGCAGCACGCGGAGAGCGCGGCGAGCCCGCTGCCCGCGCCGCCGCACACAGACCTCGTGGACACGCCCGCGCCGCAGGTATGTGTGTGTGTCTCACTGCGCGCGTGTGCAGGTGCGCGACGCTGTGCCGGCAGCACGCGGAGAGCGCGGCGAGCCCGCTGCCCGCGCCGCCGCACACAGACCTCGTGGACACGCCCGCGCCGCAGGTATGTGTGTGTGTCTCACTGCGCGCGTGTGCAGGTGCGCGACGCTGTGCCGGCAGCACGCGGAGAGCGCGGCGAGCCCGCTGCCCGCGCCGCCGCACACAGACCTCGTGGACACGCCCGCGCCGCAGGTATGTGTGTGTGTCTCACTGCGCGCGTGTGCAGGTGCGCGACGCTGTGCCGGCAGCACGCGGAGAGCGCGGCGAGCCCGCTGCCCGCGCCGCCGCACACAGACCTCGTGGACACGCCCGCGCCGCAGGTATGTGTGTGTGTCTCACTGCGCGCGTGTGCAGGTGCGCGACGCTGTGCCGGCAGCACGCGGAGAGCGCGGCGAGCCCGCTGCCCGCGCCGCCGCACACAGACCTCGTGGACACGCCCGCGCCGCAGGTATGTGTGTGTGTCTCACTGCGCGCGTGTGCAGGTGCGCGACGCTGTGCCGGCAGCACGCGGAGAGCGCGGCGAGCCCGCTGCCCGCGCCGCCGCACACAGACCTCGTGGACACGCCCGCGCCGCAGGTATGTGTGTGTGTCTCACTGCGCGCGTGTGCAGGTGCGCGACGCTGTGCCGGCAGCACGCGGAGAGCGCGGCGAGCCCGCTGCCCGCGCCGCCGCACACAGACCTCGTGGACACGCCCGCGCCGCAGGTATGTGTGTGTGTCTCACTGCGCGCGTGTGCAGGTGCGCGACGCTGTGCCGGCAGCACGCGGAGAGCGCGGCGAGCCCGCTGCCCGCGCCGCCGCACACAGACCTCGTGGACACGCCCGCGCCGCAGGTATGTGTGTGTGTCTCACTGCGCGCGTGTGCAGGTGCGCGACGCTGTGCCGGCAGCACGCGGAGAGCGCGGCGAGCCCGCTGCCCGCGCCGCCGCACACAGACCTCGTGGACACGCCCGCGCCGCAGGTATGTGTGTGTGTCTCACTGCGCGCGTGTGCAGGTGCGCGACGCTGTGCCGGCAGCACGCGGAGAGCGCGGCGAGCCCGCTGCCCGCGCCGCCGCACACAGACCTCGTGGACACGCCCGCGCCGCAGGTAGCGTACTGTCTTATACACTTCCTTAACGAAAATGTCAATTTCTACATCTCCCCCATGCCCGCTGTAAACCAAAACGTCGAAACTTTTAATTTCGAAGAAAAACTGAAACAGGCAGAAAAGTAACAAATTAGAGTTTTTTTTACACTTCATTGATAGTCATTTATTTGGGTTCAGAATGCCTGTTGCGTGGATCTATTGGCGAGTATGCCTATTTAGGTATGCCAATTCACAATTTTTTCCGATAGATTAAGATCTACCGAAAGTTAATGCGTTCAGTTGTAAGCAATGTTGCGGTTCACAATTTTGCGTTTATGTAGATATTCAATCTACAATGACGCGCCTCACTCTGTTAAACTCTATACAAATCGAGTGAAACATAAGCGATTTTGACAGAGTGGGGCGCGTCTTCGTGGATTGAAATATCTAAAAGTTAACAATCGTCTGGTGACAGATATACGAGTATATTATTTTATAAGGTATGCAACGAGTAGTATACCGAACGTGCTTGTCTACAAGTATGTACTATGTAGTGATGGTGTGATTTCGCAGTTGCAGTTGAACGACGGCGCCGAGCCCGCGCCGCACCAGCCTCTGACCAACGCGACCAACGCAACGACCAACGCAGCGACCAACAACCACCTGCAGGTGCACGCCAACGCGGGGGCCACCGCCAACCACACGCCCGAAGTGAAACGGTGAGACCAACGCCTTGTATATCAAACAACATCAAACGGTACAGCCAGCGAAAAAATAGTGTATCACCCGATTTGCTAAAAATTACTTTTCCCAAAATAATTGTATTGAAATTCGTGTGCAACCAGAATGTTTTTGGTTAAAAACTCTTTTCAAAATCCATAAGCTTTAAAATCAAAATGAAAACCAAGCGTTTCTATTGGCGCAATTGATATAAAAAGTACCACATCATTTTCAAGTATAATCTGATGATCTGCATATCGCGTCGTAGCTCTCTGGAGTTTAATTACTTCGAATGGAATTAGAATTTCGTTTTAATCGAACGAAGGTGGTCATCTATTTATTTTGTTGTACAAAATTTTATTTCATATTTACAATGTACCAAAATTTTATGTTGTGTAATTATGTACAGTTCTAATTTTGCAAATAAATATTAATAAAACTTCAAATATTATGTGTTGAAACATGTTGGAGATGAATCTTGCTTAGCTTTGGCATCTGTGTTGCCTTACACTGTCAATAAATTGTGACTACTAACTCTGGGTTCAGCAACTATAATACTTTGTGATAATGTGCTGCAAGCTATAACTCGCTAACAACTTGTTAACATAAAGGTTTCTTATTTATCACGTTTTTACAAACTAAACCAGCCAAGCTGGACTTGTCTTCAAATGTATGGAAGACATTTTTAAATAGAATTCCTAGTTTTACGTAATCGAAATCAAAATGGGAAACAACTGTATGCAGGCCAACAAGGCAACAACAGTACTGTTTCCTTTTCTCATGCATAAGGCTGCTTTGCTGTGGGAAAACAAAAAGCACTTATGCAGAAAACAATAACTTTCCCCACGTGTGTACTTAACACATGGAAATGTCTAATTTATTGAGCAAATGTATTTAAAAATAAGTTTGTAAAAACGTGATAAAATGAAGTGTTAACCGACACAAGCAACTGTGTACCATATGTCTTTCTTGTGACAATGTTCGGTGCGTGTGAACTGTGAGGCACGCTTGGTGCTTGTACTCAACTACGGAGCAACTCGCGAACAGGCTAACCCACTTATTTACAGCTATAGCACGGTCGCGAACCACGAAGAATTTTGTACATTGACCTCTTTGCCTACTGACAGTGGTCACAAACATTTTTCTGTTAATGCGGTTTAGATGATATATTTGAAGAGAAAAAAAAGTTTTGCATGGAATTTGAAAAATCAATATTAATAACAAGGAATCATAGACAATAAAAAGAACTCAAAGCACAGATTAAATATAACAGCCGCAGCCACATATTTCCAAAAAAGAAAAAAACGAAAGGAAATCATTGTAATAAATTTATATTAAATTTAATTTACGTATTTATAGTAGTTAGAAAGTAGAATAATTACATTACTGTTATTTTTTACAATAATTTGTAGCGAAAACTGTTTACTTGAAAACCTTAGTAATAGAAATAGATTTGGATCCATCATGCAGGGGGAAATCAAAAAGCTCTGGTGCGGAAAAGAATAACTTTGCGCACGCTAAAAATACCCGGAAATATCATCTTTTTGAGCAAATGTATTAAAAACTAACAAACAAAACAATATAACAAAAAAAAAAACTCGCAGGTAAAAGGTTTAAAATCTCTGAGGACGGCGGTCATGGCATCTGTGCGAGCGTGACGCATTATTTTGACGCGGGAGTGACAGAGACAGGTAGTAACAGGTCGATGTACGGAATTCTTCGTGGTTAGCGACCGTGCTATAGCATTGTACTGGGACCATATTAGAGGAAAACGCCGATAGGTTCTTTGACGAAAGTAATAGTTATAATAATCGAATTTTAAATTGTGTCTTGTAAAAGCTGGTAGTGACCCATATATTTTTGATACTTATGAAAAATGACACTGGACTGGATTTGAACCCGCGTCCCTCAGCTATCGCGGCTGGGTGCTCTACCAATTAGGCCACGAGAACGCTCACCGCAAAGCCAAAAAAATCCTTATAAGATTTCAAGTGTCTTTGTTCGATTCACAGTCACGGTTCTAGAGATACAGCTTGGTGACAAACAGTCAAACGGACGGACGGACGGTGAAGTCTTAGTAATAGGGTGCCTAGATTCGGAACCCTATAAAGAAGGGATCAGGTAGCAATGAGCTGCCTGTGAAGAAATGCCCAGAAAAGGAGGCCCATAACCTGACGGACTCAAGAAGACCTCGTCCCAAAAGCCCATCGTTTCAATGGAACGAGATAACACATCTTGCAGTTTTTACTTATTCATCGTAGTTTCCTACTAGTTTACAATTCTGCATGATGACTGAATATGCTACGCTCCAGATTCTACTTAAAAGTCCTTTGCTTCGTTCGAATTTAAAAAACGTCCTTAACGGTGTAGAAGCCGTATTTAAGCGATTTTGAATGAAGTTTTAGGCAAAAACTATAAAGACAATTACTTTCAAATTTACACGTCATGTATTTTGGGTCTTTAATCTAAAATCGCTAAGAAGCAGAAACACGATTGGATAAAATTTTCTCGATAGAAAGTTCTCCCAAAAGTTGCTCCAAAATCTCAGTTTTTCTAGTTTTTATCGGACATTGCATGTAATTGTAATTTTTGTTTTAAAGTGTCGGTAATAATAATATCCAAAAACGCTAAGAAACAGATTTTTGATAACCAGCTTAGTTTTGAGTAATTAGGTAAAGGTCGTTTTTTTTCTGTTATATTCTTCCGCGACGCTGCATGTCGCACCTACCAAATCTCCGTGAGAGTGAGAAAGACAAAAATAAATTCAATAAATCCTCTTAAGGAATATTTCACTATGACCACTTGTAGCAGAAGTAATGCGGTCCCAATGTTTTCCATGACCGCGGTCCCAGTGTAACAGCGCAGTAGGTAGTACGCCGCTAGCCTGTTCGCGAGGGCAGCACGCTCGGTGACGCGGTGTGTCGTGTGCAGCTACAGCAAGTACTCGCTGCAGCACAGCCGCTCCACGGAGACCTCCTGCTCCTCCCTGTCCATCTCCGAGCTGCAGCCGCCCGCCAGCGGACACACCACCAGGTCGAGCACCCCAACCACCATCCCATCACCTGATCCACTCCCTTCAATGATTTCATAACCCTCACAATGTGGACTGACAGACATACGTGACGGTTCTGTTATTAGCTTCCGTTTAGTCTGCAATTCAGGATTACAATCCTTTTCAATTCGATCTTAGTCGTCATTGACACCAGTTTAATATTTCATGTATTTTTGTGCCCCCATTCGCCAAAGATAAACTGCTTGCTTTGTTAAAAAAATAATGCTATAAAAATATTAACAAATATTACGTAAAACACAAAACTGTTTTGCTTTTTTCGTAACATCCAATAAGAATTTTTATAAATATTATGCAAGCTTAGTGTGGACGATGTTGACAAAACCATAAAAGTATTTTTGATCTCCAGTCTCCAATACCCATCATGAATTGTTCGATTCCATGCAATTCCTTCTCCTATTTTCCGATAGGTGCCTCTCCCATGGTGTCCATACACCATTGCCATCTTCAAATAAGTGTATTTTCGGCTTTGTACGCCAATGTTTTGTTCTCGCTTCAAACAATTTGTCAGCTTACAAAAATACGCCTACTTGCACGATTGTACTGTACTTATTAATATTTCTGTCCATATTCTTGTACCTTCTTTATTAATACTGATGTTGTGTCACACAGTCTTTATATTAAGTTTTTCCAGTCTTAAATGTGAGCAAGCCATTGTGTCACTGTTTCCCTTAAAAGTTCCATGAACATTTTTGTATCTCTCACATGCAAAGTCCGCGTACTGGTTTCTATCAGCTTTGATTGTCACAGCAAACTTAATATGGAGTTAAAAATATTGAAATATTTGGCATAATTTGGTAATGAAAGCCAGATTATGAATGAAATACGATCACGTTAATTTATGATCCGTTTACTACTACTCGTTATTCACCCTTACTACTTATTATATACTGTAAATTGTTCTCCAGTTTCTCCAAATGTTTGACAACACAGTCTTTAAAGTAGACACTCCATATGAGCAAAAACCCCAGTGACGTATTTGTTTTGAAACATTTAAGACTGTATACGTATGTAACATATTTCCACACAAGTTATCTGGCGCTTCGTCGATGTTTATTTTATGTTCGCAAAAGTTGTCCTTGTTCGTAATGCTGTAATTCATCGTCACTATAGGTAAACCGCTATAAACTTGACCCTCCTGATGGTCTGCGGAACGCGGGGCGGCTGATGTGATCGCCTATAATAATATGTCAGCGTTGCCGGCGGACAGCGATAGACTTGCTGATTGGTTGAGCGGCTCCCGTCCCGCGTCTCGTAGACCATCAGTAGGGTCAAGTTTATAGCGGTTTACCTATAGTTCGCTGTCAATACAACAGTTGTCGTTTTTCAGGCAAAACTCTGCGGAAAACAACAAGACCACGGACCCCATCATAGACGCGCTCACTCAGTTCACGCAGCGGTTCGAGAAGCTATCCAAGGAAGTGGTGAGTGGGATATTTAGTATTCACAAAAATCACTCCCATAATTCCTTTTCGAGCAGGACAGAAACCGATTAGAAAGCTCAGGATATGGGCATCCGAACGATTTACGTAAACCTTTTTTGTACAAGCAAACAGTAGCGCCACTGTCAAAATTGTATAGGTGGTTGCTGAGCGAACTATAGCGTGGCTTTACTGTTGGTGATAAAACAAGCATTTTTGCCACCAGTAAACTAGCGACAATTTTTCGTTCGGTCCGCTTTGTTTAGGGTTGATGTTAATTAGGACAGATTTTTTTTGCTATAATTCGCTACTTAAAAATAATTTGTATAGTCCAACATGAAACCACCACACACAATTCTTCCAACACTTTCTTCGACGCAAGTTTCGTCCCTACACCGGGACATCTTTAGGAGATGTTGACTTCATACAAAATCGTAGAGATATTTTCACGTGATTAAAGATAGCTGCTATCCAGTAGTTTGTCGCGTCTAAAGGTTAGAGACCATTAGGGTGCCATTTCTTGCATTTTCTAATGGTTATTTCATGGAGTATAGAAGGGAAGGATAGCGGTGAAAGTGTCCTTCAGAATGTATTAAAAAGGGGTGTAGAGGGCTTCTGGCCAAGCACCTTCTGGGCAGCGTCGTCGGCTAACTTCAGTCCGTCTACAACTGCTACATTCATACCATTACCACGCCAGTGCGTCTGAAGCGCCATTCTGGTCAGTGTTTGAAGCGCTCACAGCTGCTACCCCATTTGAACCTGTACTCCCTCCTATATGCCTGATGGCGCGCAGGAGGAGGACAGCGCGGGCTGGTCGCGCGTGGGCGAGCTGGCGGCGGCGGGCTCGTGCCCGTGCTGGTGCGCGCGCTGGGCGGAGCTGCACGTGCGCTCGCCCACCGGCGACGTGTCCTGGCTGCTGCGCATGCAGAACCACGTGAGTGTACATGCCTGGTGCCGCGCAGGAGGAGGACAGCGCGGGCTGGTCGCGCGTGGGCGAGCTGGCGGCGGCGGGCTCGTGCCCGTGCTGGTGCGCGCGCTGGGCGGAGCTGCACGTGCGCTCGCCCACCGGCGACGTGTCCTGGCTGCTGCGCATGCAGAACCACGTGAGTGTACATGCCTGGTGCCGCGCAGGAGGAGGACAGCGCGGGCTGGTCGCGCGTGGGCGAGCTGGCGGCGGCGGGCTCGTGCCCGTGCTGGTGCGCGCGCTGGGCGGAGCTGCACGTGCGCTCGCCCACCGGCGATGTGTCCTGGCTGCTGCGCATGCAGAACCACGTGAGTGTACATGCCTGGTGCCGCGCAGGAGGAGGACAGCGCGGGCTGGTCGCGCGTGGGCGAGCTGGCGGCGGCGGGCTCGTGCCCGTGCTGGTGCGCGCGCTGGGCGGAGCTGCACGTGCGCTCGCCCACCGGCGATGTGTCCTGGCTGCTGCGCATGCAGAACCACGTGAGTGTACATGCCTGGTGCCGCGCAGGAGGAGGACAGCGCGGGCTGGTCGCGCGTGGGCGAGCTGGCGGCGGCGGGCTCGTGCCCGTGCTGGTGCGCGCGCTGGGTGGAGCTGCACGTGCGCTCGCCCACCGGCGACGTGTCCTGGCTGCTGCGCATGCAGAACCACGTGAGTGTACATGCCTGGTGCCGCGCAGGAGGAGGACAGCGCGGGCTGGTCGCGCGTGGGCGAGCTGGCGGCGGCGGGCTCGGCCCGTGCTGGTGCGCGCGCTGGGCGGAGCTGCACGTGCGCTCGCCCACCGGCGACGTGTCCTGGCTGCTGCGCATGCAGAACCACGTGAGTGTACATGCCTGGTGCCGCGCAGGAGGAGGACAGCGCGGGCTGGTCGCGCGTGGGCGAGCTGGCGGCGGCGGGCTCGTGCCCGTGCTGGTGCGTGCGCTGGGCGGAGCTGCACGTGCGCTCGCCCACCGGCGACGTGTCCTGGCTGCTGCGCATGCAGAACCACGTGAGTGTACATGCCTGGTGCCGCACAGGAGGAGGACAGCGCGGGCTGGTCGCGCGTGGGCGAGCTGGCGGCGGCGGGCTCGTGCCCGTGCTGGTGCGCGCTTTGGGCGGAGCTGCACGTGCGCTCGCCCACCGGCGACGTGTCCTGGCTGCTGCGCATGCAGAACCACGTGAGTGTACATGCCTGGTGCCGCGCAGGAGGAGGACAGCGCGGGCTGGTCGCGCGTGGGCGAGCTGGCGGCGGCGGGCTCGTGCCCGTGCTGGTGCGCGCGCTGGGCGGAGCTGCACGTGCGCTCGCCCACCGGCGATGTGTCCTGGCTGCTGCGCATGCAGAACCACGTGAGTGTACATGCCTGGTGCCGCGCAGGAGGAGGACAGCGCGGGCTGGTCGCGCGTGGGCGAGCTGGCGGCGGCGGGCTCGTGCCCGTGCTGGTGCGCGCGCTGGGTGGAGCTGCACGTGCGCTCGCCCACCGGCGACGTGTCCTGGCTGCTGCGCATGCAGAACCACGTGAGTGTACATGCCTGGTGCCGCGCAGGAGGAGGACAGCGCGGGCTGGTCGCGCGTGGGCGAGCTGGCGGCGGCGGGCTCGTGCCCGTGCTGGTGCGCGCGCTGGGCGGAGCTGCACGTGCGCTCGCCCACCGGCGACGTGTCCTGGCTGCTGCGCATGCAGAACCACGTGAGTGTACATGCCTGGTGCCGCGCAGGAGGAGGACAGCGCGGGCTGGTCGCGCGTGGGCGAGCTGGCGGCGGCGGGCTCGTGCCCGTGCTGGTGCGCGCGCTGGGTGGAGCTGCACGTGCGCTCGCCCACCGGCGACGTGTCCTGGCTGCTGCGCATGCAGAACCACGTGAGTGTACATGCCTGGTGCCGCGCAGGAGGAGGACAGCGCGGGCTGGTCGCGCGTGGGCGAGCTGGCGGCGGCGGGCTCGTGCCCGTGCTGGTGCGCGCTTTGGGCGGAGCTGCACGTGCGCTCGCCCACCGGCGACGTGTCCTGGCTGCTGCGCATGCAGAACCACGTGAGTGTACATGCCTGGTGCCGCGCAGGAGGAGGACAGCGCGGGCTGGTCGCGCGTGGGCGAGCTGGCGGCGGCGGGCTCGTGCCCGTGCTGGTGCGCGCTTTGGGCGGAGCTGCACGTGCGCTCGCCCACCGGCGACGTGTCCTGGCTGCTGCGCATGCAGAACCACGTGAGTGTACATGCCTGGTGCCGCGCAGGAGGAGGACAGCGCGGGCTGGTCGCGCGTGGGCGAGCTGGCGGCGGCGGGCTCGTGCCCGTGCTGGTGCGCGCGCTGGGCGGAGCTGCACGTGCGCTCGCCCACCGGCGACGTGTCCTGGCTGCTGCGCATGCAGAACCACGTGAGTGTACATGCCTGGTGCCGCGCAGGAGGAGGACAGCGCGGGCTGGTCGCGCGTGGGCGAGCTGGCGGCGGCGGGCTCGTGCCCGTGCTGGTGCGCGCGCTGGGCGGAGCTGCACGTGCGCTCGCCCACCGGCGACGTGTCCTGGCTGCTGCGCATGCAGAACCACGTGAGTGTACATGCCTGGTGCCGCGCAGGAGGAGGACAGCGCGGGCTGGTCGCGCGTGGGCGAGCTGGCGGCGGCGGGCTCGTGCCCGTGCTGGTGCGCGCGCTGGGTGGAGCTGCACGTGCGCTCGCCCACCGGCGACGTGTCCTGGCTGCTGCGCATGCAGAACCACGTGAGTGTACATGCCTGGTGCCGCGCAGGAGGAGGACAGCGCGGGCTGGTCGCGCGTGGGCGAGCTGGCGGCGGCGGGCTCGGCCCGTGCTGGTGCGCGCGCTGGGCGGAGCTGCACGTGCGCTCGCCCACCGGCGACGTGTCCTGGCTGCTGCGCATGCAGAACCACGTGAGTGTACATGCCTGGTGCCGCGCAGGAGGAGGACAGCGCGGGCTGGTCGCGCGTGGGCGAGCTGGCGGCGGCGGGCTCGTGCCCGTGCTGGTGCGTGCGCTGGGCGGAGCTGCACGTGCGCTCGCCCACCGGCGACGTGTCCTGGCTGCTGCGCATGCAGAACCACGTGAGTGTACATGCCTGGTGCCGCACAGGAGGAGGACAGCGCGGGCTGGTCGCGCGTGGGCGAGCTGGCGGCGGCGGGCTCGTGCCCGTGCTGGTGCGCGCTTTGGGCGGAGCTGCACGTGCGCTCGCCCACCGGCGACGTGTCCTGGCTGCTGCGCATGCAGAACCACGTGAGTGTACATGCCTGGTGCCGCGCAGGAGGAGGACAGCGCGGGCTGGTCGCGCGTGGGCGAGCTGGCGGCGGCGGGCTCGTGCCCGTGCTGGTGCGCGCGCTGGGCGGAGCTGCACGTGCGCTCGCCCACCGGCGATGTGTCCTGGCTGCTGCGCATGCAGAACCACGTGAGTGTACATGCCTGGTGCCGCGCAGGAGGAGGACAGCGCGGGCTGGTCGCGCGTGGGCGAGCTGGCGGCGGCGGGCTCGTGCCCGTGCTGGTGCGCGCGCTGGGTGGAGCTGCACGTGCGCTCGCCCACCGGCGACGTGTCCTGGCTGCTGCGCATGCAGAACCACGTGAGTGTACATGCCTGGTGCCGCGCAGGAGGAGGACAGCGCGGGCTGGTCGCGCGTGGGCGAGCTGGCGGCGGCGGGCTCGTGCCCGTGCTGGTGCGCGCGCTGGGCGGAGCTGCACGTGCGCTCGCCCACCGGCGACGTGTCCTGGCTGCTGCGCATGCAGAACCACGTGAGTGTACATGCCTGGTGCCGCGCAGGAGGAGGACAGCGCGGGCTGGTCGCGCGTGGGCGAGCTGGCGGCGGCGGGCTCGTGCCCGTGCTGGTGCGCGCGCTGGGTGGAGCTGCACGTGCGCTCGCCCACCGGCGACGTGTCCTGGCTGCTGCGCATGCAGAACCACGTGAGTGTACATGCCTGGTGCCGCGCAGGAGGAGGACAGCGCGGGCTGGTCGCGCGTGGGCGAGCTGGC
Source organism: Coenonympha arcania (assembly GCA_036785405.1). Classification (NCBI taxonomy): domain Eukaryota; kingdom Metazoa; phylum Arthropoda; class Insecta; order Lepidoptera; family Nymphalidae; genus Coenonympha; species Coenonympha arcania. The sequence goes on along the minus strand of CM072066.1, from coordinate 17,719,275 downwards.
GGCGGCGGGCTCGTGCCCGTGCTGGTGCGCGCGCTGGGCGGAGCTGCACGTGCGCTCGCCCACCGGCGACGTGTCCTGGCTGCTGCGCATGCAGAACCACGTGAGTGTACATGCCTGGTGCCGCGCAGGAGGAGGACAGCGCGGGCTGGTCGCGCGTGGGCGAGCTGGCGGCGGCGGGCTCGTGCCCGTGCTGGTGCGCGCGCTGGGCGGAGCTGCACGTGCGCTCGCCCACCGGCGACGTGGCCTGGCTGCTGCGCATGCAGAACCACGTGAGTGTACATGCCTGGTGCCGCGCAGGAGGAGGACAGCGCGGGCTGGTCGCGCGTGGGCGAGCTGGCGGCGGCGGGCTCGTGCCCGTGCTGGTGCGCGCGCTGGGCGGAGCTGCACGTGCGCTCGCCCACCGGCGACGTGTCCTGGCTGCTGCGCATGCAGAACCACGTGAGTGTACATGCCTGGTGCCGCGCAGGAGGAGGACAGCGCGGGCTGGTCGCGCGTGGGCGAGCTGGCGGCGGCGGGCTCGTGCCCGTGCTGGTGCGCGCGCTGGGCGGAGCTGCACGTGCGCTCGCCCACCGGCGACGTGGCCTGGCTGCTGCGCATGCAGAACCACGTGAGTGTACATGCCTGGTGCCGCGCAGGAGGAGGACAGCGCGGGCTGGTCGCGCGTGGGCGAGCTGGCGGCGGCGGGCTCGTGCCCGTGCTGGTGCGCGCGCTGGGCGGAGCTGCACGTGCGCTCGCCCACCGGCGACGTGTCCTGGCTGCTGCGCATGCAGAACCACGTGAGTGTACATGCGTCTCTGTGCCGTGTTCTGTTGTCCTGGTACCACTGTGCTAATTTAGCCAATTACCCACGAACTGTTACATAACTTACCTTTGGACTTCTGGACTTACCTTTGCACAGGTTTAAAGACACTGTCAAAAAACATTTAATTAATCTATACCATTGAAGAATTTCTTAACGACAATGATTCTTGGAATGATAGAAATATGCTTCCATCTCCTCACGAGATATCTTAAAAATATGTTATAATTTTTCATAATCTATAAAGAAATTTTGTATTATAACAATGACATTTTTGAAAAGAGCAAGTGCCGAGTTTCTTTCCAGTTCTTCTCGGTGCAAACCTGCGTTCCGAACCTGGCGGTAGAGTTTTGACTTTTCATAACAGTCTATTATCTAGGCCTATGTGAAAATAAATATTTTCATTTTCATTTTCATAAGAAAAGTATCATATCCGCCTCAAAGTAAGTCCTATGTCATTATTATGTTTTGATTTCATACATATTTGAGGCGTTTTATGAAATCTAAACTACATCGGTACGACCCTTACGCGTCGGTCCGTGTCCGCAGATGAGCTCGTCGCAGCTGCAGGAGTGGCCGCTGCAGGACGTGCTGGCGCTGCTGTCGCCGCCGCTCAGCGCCGACCTCTCCAGCGGCATCGGGGACTCGCGCCCCGACCTGGTACCGTGTTTTATATTCTACAAATTGATCTCGGGATTTTTTTATGAATGGGGTGATTTTGTTCAACTTTCTTGGAGTTAATTGAACACACGCAATGCCATAGGTCCGCATAAATATAATAAACATAGATGGTGATTATGTTATTCTGATTCACCATGTGATATATCACGCATATTGATAAATAATTTATTGTTAAATCTTGTTAAAAAAATTCGCCTTAATGTAACCAAAAGGGCTTAGGCCAGGCGTTGATGAGTCGATGAGTAAACGTGCGAAAAAAATGAGTCAGTATAATTTGAATAATATGACCTACGACAACGCGTGTTTCCATTCCAGACGTCCGAGGGCTCACCGCGGATGTCGCGCTCGGCGTCTCAGCGCTCGCACGCGCCGGACTTACACAAATCTAGGTAATTTTTATTTCTCCTTGATTCCTGAACCATTCGTCCAAATCGCCTGTTATAAGTGACCATTTACACTAACTTCCAGCTCGGACTCGGTGGTGGGCGCCGACAAGAAGTCGGCGCAGTCGTCGCAGGCGGCGGGCGCGCGCCTCAGCACGCAGCCCATCAACATCCCGGGCTCGCCGCAGCGGCAGAGCTCCTCCAGCACCACCGACGACGACGACATGCTGCTCATCGTGCCCGAGGTGCGCTCCTCCACACACCTCGCCATATTTACTCTTATTAAGGGAATTTGACATTAAGTAATTGATTGATATATTTACGCGTTGACTCCCAAACACACCCAAAATGTGGTCAATACATCGGAATTAATTCCAAACTTTTTTTATAGGATAGTGCATGTAGTTTATTTTGCCTGGTAAAATGTAGTTATTACAGTGAGGGTTGACCGTGCAGGGTAAATCTCGTCACCCGGTGCGTCGCTCGAACTCGTCGCCCGAGATGTCGTCGTCGTGGAAGAGCGCCGTCGCGCGCGAGCCGTCTCTGCAGCTGCAGGACTGCGAGCTGACGGTCGACGTCGACGACTTGATACTGCTGCCCAGCTGCGAACCTACGTGAGACCACACTTTTACATCTCGACACTCGTTCACTCCTCTCTCGGCACCTCCCTAAAACTCGTCGTCGTGAAGATGGAGAAATTGTCGGAATAATATAAATGTATATCCTTGCAAATACACATTTATATTTGCCATCGACGTTAACTTGTGCTAAATTTTGCTACGCCAGGAGCGCACCGATGGCGATGCACGCCGTGAAGAAGGCGAGCAAGAAGAGTGACATGCGCGTGTCCTGCGAGGCCATCCCCGAGGAGATGTGCGGCACCAGCCCGCAGCCGCAGCCGCAGCACCCGCAGCAGCCGCCCGCGCAGCACCCGCACCTCATGACCTACAAGTCCGATCCCGGTGAGTGCTGTACACTATTGGAGCGGTCTAGCCGGCCACCGGTCGGCAAACATATCTCCCTGTTGTGCCTATGATTGTGCCCACTCAGCCGATACCTTCAAAGACGTGGTGCCATAAAGTATAATACATAAGTAATAGGACCGATCTCTACAGGCACGTCGGGCGCCGAGAGTGAAGGGGAAGGCAACGCTGAGACGAATTCCGCAGCCTCCGCGGCACACCATCAGCTACAAAAGGTACTACTGAAGAGATATCTTTTACCTGACGATTTATTGCCACTGTATCCTGGCATTTAAGACATTTAGTAAAAATTTCGTGTAATGAACAAAATATTAAATATTGACTGACACCTTGCACATTCGTCAGACGAGCAGCGACAGTCGCGTGGTGCTGCAGGCGGCGGCGGCGGCGGCGGAGCAGGGCGCGGCGCGCGACGAGCTGCCGCCGCTGGCGCGCTCCAAGCGCTCCAACACCATCTCGGTGATGAGCCCCACGCGGCGGCGCGGCGAGCTGCGCGCGGCGGGCGGCGCGGCGGGCGGCGCGGGCGGCGCGGGCTGCGCGGCGGGCGGCGGCGTGTCGCCCTCGTTCGTGTTCCTGCAGCTGTACCACAACATGAGCACGTACCCCATCGCGCCCAGCGTGCCGGGCGAGGCGCCGGCGCCGCGCGGCGCGCTGAGCGAGCGGCCGCTCAAGGTGGCGGGCGAGCACCACGAGCGCACCGTCAAGAACCTGGACCTGGTGCCGCCCGTGGAGACGTACAAGGTGGGCGTGCTGTACGCGGCGCCCGGCCAGCACGACGACGAGGTGGCCATCCTGCGCAACGAGTACGGCAGCGTGCGCTACATGGAGTTCCTGCGCGCGCTCGGCACGCTGGTGCCGCTGGAGGGCGCCGAGGAGCCCAACCTGTTCCTCAACCTGGAGAAGGGCGGCAAGGACGGGCGCTACACCTACGTGTGGCACGACGACATCATGCAGGTGCTGTTCCACGTGGCCACGGCCATGCCCAGCGCGCCCGGCGACCCGCACTGCAACGAGAAGCGCAAGTACATCGGCAACGACTTCGTGTCCATCGTCTACAACGACTCCGGACACGACTTCAACATCCTCACCATCAAGGTGAGCACCGCTCCACCCCTCCACCCACAGCGCTGTCATTACGTGTCTATGTCCTCGCCTTACAGAGGTATACCCCTTTGTAAGGTGATGACGTACGGCTTTCGTTTTATGGGAAATATCGTAAATCATCTAAATGACTCACATTTCCATTTCCATGCCAATTACAAATTACAATGCTATTCTAACGATGTTTTTCATACCGCATCCTCAGTGTAGCGCCACGATGTTTTATCCTTTTATCGGTTGTGTCCCATTCGCTGAATACTCGGGGTGTAACGTGCGGAAATCGAATGAATGAAGGTTCTGTTTGAATAGAGTTGAGTTATTTTTTAACTTCCCCACGTGATCTAATCGGGCCACTCGACTAGTAGTCGTAGGAATATTGAATGACAAAAATGTCGTAGATATTATGTCCACGATCATCGGTCGAATGGCAGATATGATGACGTCATAGAAGTTGAAAAATAACTCGACTCTCGGAACGGACTCGGACGCGCGTCGTACCTCTCTCAGGGCCACTTCAACCTGTGCATCGTGGTGGTGGAGCCGCTGGAGCACGGCATGAACCGCGTCACGCTCAAGACCAAGGACGAGCGGCTGCGCGGCAAGTTCCTCGCGCACGTGGAGCCGCAGTGCGTCTCCGACCTCAACGTGGCGCTGCTGGCGCGCCAGCACGCGCTGCACGCGGCGGTGAGTACGTGTGTCGTATCGCCAGGGCCACTTCAACCTGTGCATCGTGGTGGTGGAGCCGCTGGAGCACGGCATGAACCGCGTCACGCTCAAGACCAAGGACGAGCGGCTGCGCGGCAAGTTCCTCGCGCACGTGGAGCCGCAGTGCGTCTCCGACCTCAACGTGGCGCTGCTGGCGCGCCAGCACGCGCTGCACGCGGCGGTGAGTACGTGTGTCGTATCGCCAGGGCCACTTCAACCTGTGCATCGTGGTGGTGGAGCCGCTGGAGCACGGCATGAACCGCGTCACGCTCAAGACCAAGGACGAGCGGCTGCGCGGCAAGTTCCTCGCGCACGTGGAGCCGCAGTGCGTCTCCGACCTCAACGTGGCGCTGCTGGCGCGCCAGCACGCGCTGCACGCGGCGGTGAGTACGTGTGTCGTATCGCTCCCAGGGCCACTTCAACCTGTGCATCGTGGTGGTGGAGCCGCTGGAGCACGGCATGAACCGCGTCACGCTCAAGACCAAGGACGAGCGGCTGCGCGGCAAGTTCCTCGCGCACGTGGAGCCGCAGTGCGTCTCCGACCTCAACGTGGCGCTGCTGGCGCGCCAGCACGCGCTGCACGCGGCGGTGAGTACGTGTGTCGTATCGCTCCCAGGGCCACTTCAACCTGTGCATCGTGGTGGTGGAGCCGCTGGAGCACGGCATGAACCGCGTCACGCTCAAGACCAAGGACGAGCGGCTGCGCGGCAAGTTCCTCGCGCACGTGGAGCCGCAGTGCGTCTCCGACCTCAACGTGGCGCTGCTGGCGCGCCAGCACGCGCTGCACGCGGCGGTGAGTACGTGTGTCGTATCGCTCCCAGGGCCACTTCAACCTGTGCATCGTGGTGGTGGAGCCGCTGGAGCACGGCATGAACCGCGTCACGCTCAAGACCAAGGACGAGCGGCTGCGCGGCAAGTTCCTCGCGCACGTGGAGCCGCAGTGCGTCTCCGACCTCAACGTGGCGCTGCTGGCGCGCCAGCACGCGCTGCACGCGGCGGTGAGTACGTGTGTCGTATCGCTCCCAGGGCCACTTCAACCTGTGCATCGTGGTGGTGGAGCCGCTGGAGCACGGCATGAACCGCGTCACGCTCAAGACCAAGGACGAGCGGCTGCGCGGCAAGTTCCTCGCGCACGTGGAGCCGCAGTGCGTCTCCGACCTCAACGTGGCGCTGCTGGCGCGCCAGCACGCGCTGCACGCGGCGGTGAGTACGTGTGTCGTATCGCCAGGGCCACTTCAACCTGTGCATCGTGGTGGTGGAGCCGCTGGAGCACGGCATGAACCGCGTCACGCTCAAGACCAAGGACGAGCGGCTGCGCGGCAAGTTCCTCGCGCACGTGGAGCCGCAGTGCGTCTCCGACCTCAACGTGGCGCTGCTGGCGCGCCAGCACGCGCTGCACGCGGCGGTGAGTACGTGTGTCGTATCGCTCCCAGGGCCACTTCAACCTGTGCATCGTGGTGGTGGAGCCGCTGGAGCACGGCATGAACCGCGTCACGCTCAAGACCAAGGACGAGCGGCTGCGCGGCAAGTTCCTCGCGCACGTGGAGCCGCAGTGCGTCTCCGACCTCAACGTGGCGCTGCTGGCGCGCCAGCACGCGCTGCACGCGGCGGTGAGTACGTGTGTCGTATCGCTCCCAGGGCCACTTCAACCTGTGCATCGTGGTGGTGGAGCCGCTGGAGCACGGCATGAACCGCGTCACGCTCAAGACCAAGGACGAGCGGCTGCGCGGCAAGTTCCTCGCGCACGTGGAGCCGCAGTGCGTCTCCGACCTCAACGTGGCGCTGCTGGCGCGCCAGCACGCGCTGCACGCGGCGGTGAGTACGTGTGTCGTATCGCTCCCAGGGCCACTTCAACCTGTGCATCGTGGTGGTGGAGCCGCTGGAGCACGGCATGAACCGCGTCACGCTCAAGACCAAGGACGAGCGGCTGCGCGGCAAGTTCCTCGCGCACGTGGAGCCGCAGTGCGTCTCCGACCTCAACGTGGCGCTGCTGGCGCGCCAGCACGCGCTGCACGCGGCGGTGAGTACGTGTGTCGTATCGCCAGGGCCACTTCAACCTGTGCATCGTGGTGGTGGAGCCGCTGGAGCACGGCATGAACCGCGTCACGCTCAAGACCAAGGACGAGCGGCTGCGCGGCAAGTTCCTCGCGCACGTGGAGCCGCAGTGCGTCTCCGACCTCAACGTGGCGCTGCTGGCGCGCCAGCACGCGCTGCACGCGGCGGTGAGTACGTGTGTCGTATCGCTCCCAGGGCCACTTCAACCTGTGCATCGTGGTGGTGGAGCCGCTGGAGCACAGCATGAACCGCGTCACGCTCAAGACCAAGGACGAGCGGCTGCGCGGCAAGTTCCTCGCGCACGTGGAGCCGCAGTGCGTCTCCGACCTCAACGTGGCGCTGCTGGCGCGCCAGCACGCGCTGCACGCGGCGGTGAGTACGTGTGTCGTATCGCCAGGGCCACTTCAACCTGTGCATCGTGGTGGTGGAGCCGCTGGAGCACGGCATGAACCGCGTCACGCTCAAGACCAAGGACGAGCGGCTGCGCGGCAAGTTCCTCGCGCACGTGGAGCCGCAGTGCGTCTCCGACCTCAACGTGGCGCTGCTGGCGCGCCAGCACGCGCTGCACGCGGCGGTGAGTACGTGTGTCGTATCGCCAGGGCCACTTCAACCTGTGCATCGTGGTGGTGGAGCCGCTGGAGCACGGCATGAACCGCGTCACGCTCAAGACCAAGGACGAGCGGCTGCGCGGCAAGTTCCTCGCGCACGTGGAGCCGCAGTGCGTCTCCGACCTCAACGTGGCGCTGCTGGCGCGCCAGCACGCGCTGCACGCGGCGGTGAGTACGTGTGTCGTATCGCTCCCAGGGCCACTTCAACCTGTGCATCGTGGTGGTGGAGCCGCTGGAGCACAGCATGAACCGCGTCACGCTCAAGACCAAGGACGAGCGGCTGCGCGGCAAGTTCCTCGCGCACGTGGAGCCGCAGTGCGTCTCCGACCTCAACGTGGCGCTGCTGGCGCGCCAGCACGCGCTGCACGCGGCGGTGAGTACGTGTGTCGTATCGCTCCCAGGGCCACTTCAACCTGTGCATCGTGGTGGTGGAGCCGCTGGAGCACGGCATGAACCGCGTCACGCTCAAGACCAAGGACGAGCGGCTGCGCGGCAAGTTCCTCGCGCACGTGGAGCCGCAGTGCGTCTCCGACCTCAACGTGGCGCTGCTGGCGCGCCAGCACGCGCTGCACGCGGCGGTGAGTACGTGTGTCGTATCGCTCCCAGGGCCACTTCAACCTGTGCATCGTGGTGGTGGAGCCGCTGGAGCACGGCATGAACCGCGTCACGCTCAAGACCAAGGACGAGCGGCTGCGCGGCAAGTTCCTCGCGCACGTGGAGCCGCAGTGCGTCTCCGACCTCAACGTGGCGCTGCTGGCGCGCCAGCACGCGCTGCACGCGGCGGTGAGTACGTGTGTCGTATTGCCAGGGCCACTTCAACCTGTGCATCGTGGTGGTGGAGCCGCTGGAGCACGGCATGAACCGCGTCACGCTCAAGACCAAGGACGAGCGGCTGCGCGGCAAGTTCCTCGCGCACGTGGAGCCGCAGTGCGTCTCCGACCTCAACGTGGCGCTGCTGGCGCGCCAGCACGCGCTGCACGCGGCGGTGAGTACGTGTGTCGTATCGCTCCCAGGGCCACTTCAACCTGTGCATCGTGGTGGTGGAGCCGCTGGAGCACGGCATGAACCGCGTCACGCTCAAGACCAAGGACGAGCGGCTGCGCGGCAAGTTCCTCGCGCACGTGGAGCCGCAGTGCGTCTCCGACCTCAACGTGGCGCTGCTGGCGCGCCAGCACGCGCTGCACGCGGCGGTGAGTACGTGTGTCGTATCGCCAGGGCCACTTCACCCTGTGCATCGTGGTGGTGGAGCCGCTGGAGCACGGCATGAACCGCGTCACGCTCAAGACCAAGGACGAGCGGCTGCGCGGCAAGTTCCTCGCGCACGTGGAGCCGCAGTGCGTCTCCGACCTCAACGTGGCGCTGCTGGCGCGCCAGCACGCGCTGCACGCGGCGGTGAGTACGGGTGTCGTATCGCTCCCAGGGCCACTTCAACCTGTGCATCGTGGTGGTGGAGCCGCTGGAGCACGGCATGAACCGCGTCACGCTCAAGACCAAGGACGAGCGGCTGCGCGGCAAGTTCCTCGCGCACGTGGAGCCGCAGTGCGTCTCCGACCTCAACGTGGCGCTGCTGGCGCGCCAGCACGCGCTGCACGCGGCGGTGAGTACGTGTGTCGTATCGCTCCCAGGGCCACTTCAACCTGTGCATCGTGGTGGTGGAGCCGCTGGAGCACGGCATGAACCGCGTCACGCTCAAGACCAAGGACGAGCGGCTGCGCGGCAAGTTCCTCGCGCACGTGGAGCCGCAGTGCGTCTCCGACCTCAACGTGGCGCTGCTGGCGCGCCAGCACGCGCTGCACGCGGCGGTGAGTACGTGTGTCGTATCGCTCCCAGGGCCACTTCAACCTGTGCATCGTGGTGGTGGAGCCGCTGGAGCACGGCATGAACCGCGTCACGCTCAAGACCAAGGACGAGCGGCTGCGCGGCAAGTTCCTCGCGCACGTGGAGCCGCAGTGCGTCTCCGACCTCAACGTGGCGCTGCTGGCGCGCCAGCACGCGCTGCACGCGGCGGTGAGTACGTGTGTCGTATCGCCAGGGCCACTTCAACCTGTGCATCGTGGTGGTGGAGCCGCTGGAGCACGGCATGAACCGCGTCACGCTCAAGACCAAGGACGAGCGGCTGCGCGGCAAGTTCCTCGCGCACGTGGAGCCGCAGTGCGTCTCCGACCTCAACGTGGCGCTGCTGGCGCGCCAGCACGCGCTGCACGCGGCGGTGAGTACGTGTGTCGTATCGCTCCCAGGGCCACTTCAACCTGTGCATCGTGGTGGTGGAGCCGCTGGAGCACGGCATGAACCGCGTCACGCTCAAGACCAAGGACGAGCGGCTGCGCGGCAAGTTCCTCGCGCACGTGGAGCCGCAGTGCGTCTCCGACCTCAACGTGGCGCTGCTGGCGCGCCAGCACGCGCTGCACGCGGCGGTGAGTACGTGTGTCGTATCGCTCCCAGGGCCACTTCAACCTGTGCATCGTGGTGGTGGAGCCGCTGGAGCACGGCATGAACCGCGTCACGCTCAAGACCAAGGACGAGCGGCTGCGCGGCAAGTTCCTCGCGCACGTGGAGCCGCAGTGCGTCTCCGACCTCAACGTGGCGCTGCTGGCGCGCCAGCACGCGCTGCACGCGGCGGTGAGTACGTGTGTCGTATCGCTCCCAGGGCCACTTCAACCTGTGCATCGTGGTGGTGGAGCCGCTGGAGCACGGCATGAACCGCGTCACGCTCAAGACCAAGGACGAGCGGCTGCGCGGCAAGTTCCTCGCGCACGTGGAGCCGCAGTGCGTCTCCGACCTCAACGTGGCGCTGCTGGCGCGCCAGCACGCGCTGCACGCGGCGGTGAGTACGTGTGTCGTATCGCTCCCAGGGCCACTTCAACCTGTGCATCGTGGTGGTGGAGCCGCTGGAGCACGGCATGAACCGCGTCACGCTCAAGACCAAGGACGAGCGGCTGCGCGGCAAGTTCCTCGCGCACGTGGAGCCGCAGTGCGTCTCCGACCTCAACGTGGCGCTGCTGGCGCGCCAGCACGCGCTGCACGCGGCGGTGAGTACGTGTGTCGTATCGCTCCCAGGGCCACTTCAACCTGTGCATCGTGGTGGTGGAGCCGCTGGAGCACGGCATGAACCGCGTCACGCTCAAGACCAAGGACGAGCGGCTGCGCGGCAAGTTCCTCGCGCACGTGGAGCCGCAGTGCGTCTCCGACCTCAACGTGGCGCTGCTGGCGCGCCAGCACGCGCTGCACGCGGCGGTGAGTACGTGTGTCGTATCGCTCCCAGGGCCACTTCAACCTGTGCATCGTGGTGGTGGAGCCGCTGGAGCACGGCATGAACCGCGTCACGCTCAAGACCAAGGACGAGCGGCTGCGCGGCAAGTTCCTCGCGCACGTGGAGCCGCAGTGCGTCTCCGACCTCAACGTGGCGCTGCTGGCGCGCCAGCACGCGCTGCACGCGGCGGTGAGTACGTGTGTCGTATCGCTCCCAGGGCCACTTCAACCTGTGCATCGTGGTGGTGGAGCCGCTGGAGCACGGCATGAACCGCGTCACGCTCAAGACCAAGGACGAGCGGCTGCGCGGCAAGTTCCTCGCGCACGTGGAGCCGCAGTGCGTCTCCGACCTCAACGTGGCGCTGCTGGCGCGCCAGCACGCGCTGCACGCGGCGGTGAGTACGTGTGTCGTATCGCCAGGGCCACTTCAACCTGTGCATCGTGGTGGTGGAGCCGCTGGAGCACGGCATGAACCGCGTCACGCTCAAGACCAAGGACGAGCGGCTGCGCGGCAAGTTCCTCGCGCACGTGGAGCCGCAGTGCGTCTCCGACCTCAACGTGGCGCTGCTGGCGCGCCAGCACGCGCTGCACGCGGCGGTGAGTACGTGTGTCGTATCGCTCCCAGGGCCACTTCAACCTGTGCATCGTGGTGGTGGAGCCGCTGGAGCACGGCATGAACCGCGTCACGCTCAAGACCAAGGACGAGCGGCTGCGCGGCAAGTTCCTCGCGCACGTGGAGCCGCAGTGCGTCTCCGACCTCAACGTGGCGCTGCTGGCGCGCCAGCACGCGCTGCACGCGGCGGTGAGTACGTGTGTCGTATCGCTCCCAGGGCCACTTCAACCTGTGCATCGTGGTGGTGGAGCCGCTGGAGCACGGCATGAACCGCGTCACGCTCAAGACCAAGGACGAGCGGCTGCGCGGCAAGTTCCTCGCGCACGTGGAGCCGCAGTGCGTCTCCGACCTCAACGTGGCGCTGCTGGCGCGCCAGCACGCGCTGCACGCGGCGGTGAGTACGCACTACGCAGTACGCGGCACCCGTCGTCGACTCGCTCGTCACTCGCTCGTCTGTCCCGCAGCTCGCGTCGCAGATCTCGCAGTCGCTGAAGCCCGGCGGCGAGGCGTACGCGTCCAACTCGCTGGAGCGCCTGCGCCTCATCAAGCGGCTGCGCGCGCGCGCCGAGAACGAGCGGCAGGCGGCCGCCGCGCGCGCGCCCGCGCCCTACGCCGCCGCGCCCGAGCGACACCGCCGCGTCGCCATCGACGACTTCAACGACTACACCTAGACGCGCCGCCGCACCGCGCTCTGTGACGACCACGCGCCCCAACAGTTGTTCCACAGTGAAGTTGCTTATTGACTTTAACAGAAATGAGTATTGCTCGTGATCGATGTTGAATGTTCCGAAACGGTATGATGAATTAGAAACTTTCCGTTTCTTGCGAACCCCTTCATTTATTTAGTTTCTGATCGATATTTATTGATAATATTGCATAAAATATAATAAATTCAAACTGTGTAGTATAAGAGATTACACGTTTTATTTTTTTTGTTAAAATAATTGTTCCATGGTTTGTTTCCACTATTTGAGTGGCACCGATTCTGTTGATGAAAATGTCCAAATAAAACTGAAAACCCCAAAAATAGTGCTACTGTCTCAGATGAATGATCCAATAGATGGACAGTTAAAATAGCAACGACATGCACTATATTTGTACTCTTTTTACTTATGTGCTTGGTAGGTTGCTAAAAAGAGACAATTCCATAATGCCTCTTTCGAAAATTAGTAGGTTGTCACAAGGTTCGATTATGCTAGTGATGAGCTGGAGTCGATTAGATTCGACGATTAACATTAACTAGTTGGGTGACTGAACTTTGCTCGTTATTTTTTTTGGTAAATACATTTTCTAAAACTGAATTTTCTAAGAATGATCAATTTATCGCCCTCAAAACCTCCCGCGTATACTAAATTTAATGAAAATCGTTCGAGCCGTTTTCGAGATTCAGATTATATAGAAATATATATAGTTATATACCTATACAAAAATTGCTCGTTTAAAGGTATAAATAAATAATAATAATAATATTTATTAAATATAAAAGATAAATTTTGTTTACCCCACCATTATTATAGTTTCTTCAGCAAGAGGAAGTGACACTATTCTTGGCTAGCAAAAGCCACTATTAATTATCCGGAAAAAACATCGCGTGATTCGCGGATAAATTAAAAATTGTAGCATAACCACAGCGTAACCCAAAATTTTGGGTTATGAGAATTTTACACTACTGCCTACAAACCACCATAACTTCTGAAGAGACTTGGACATATCTAGACTTTTTATTACTGGATATGAAAGAAAACTTCATTTTATTTTTAAAATAGTTTATTATAATAATAAATCTGACTGAGCTAACATTGTTTTGCCATTTGAAATATAAAAAATAGCTTACAACCTATACTTACATCTAAAGAATGTACCCAAAAAACTTCAGAGAAATCGCTCAAGCAGTTTCGAAGGGGTTTGGTTACAAACATACAAACACTGACACGACAATGTTATATATTACGACGACTAGTTAACGCCTCAAACGTTGTTTTGCCATATATTTTTCATTCAGTCGCGTTACTCTTGGGTATTGATTTTCTGAAGGCGGCGTTTCGAAACATTTTTAAAATATTCTACTTTTTGACGTGACAACGTCTTATAAATCGATAGAGCCGGTTGCACGCACGAAAAAACATGACTCATCCGGCGTTACCGGCGTTACCTCGCTCATGCGGCGTTACCTCGCTCTGAGGCGTTCCATGTAAGGCTTGAAGTGCAAGCGAGAGCGCGGAACGAGCGACAAAAAAGACGTTGTCACGTTCAACTATCGTCAGTAAACCGACTTTGCAGGCAACCAATTTTTTTTTCTAATATTTGTATTCTTTTATAAGACTCATCTTCAGTATTAGTGCCACATGTACACGAAAGTTTTCTTTTCAAAATATTTGTCTCAGCCATATTGTTCAACACCTCTCTGGGGTTTGGTGATGATGTTTCCTATAACAAACAACAACTATTAAAAAATGTTCGTACACGAAAGTTTAAAAAATTTCGTCCTCAAATCTTCACCCTTAGGAAATCTAAAGAGTATTTATTTATTCTAATTACAGATATATTGACACTATCGATATAGTGAAATTTCACAACACTAATAACCTAAAATTGCGTTTTCCGAAATATTTAAAAAATATTTTAACTACCGTAAACCATCTTGTAATTGGGTGTTTACCCGGACGTTTACTAAATTGCGCTTCTTCTTTACATTTTTCTGAGCAAAATACTTACTTCTATAATATGAAAAAAATTGCTTAAAACTTACCGATACAATCCAACTGATTTATTTTCGTTTTCTTTCTGTGAGATACGTGTTTTGCAACCCTCTACCGAACAAGACATTTTTAATCATCTCACATTATACTTAAATTTATATACAAATCCCAATTTTTTCACATTTTTTCACAAGAAAATCTAAATAATCTTTTCAGCACTTCTCACGAAACATCAACAAATATTATGAGACAAAATTAAATACATACGACGACTGAAGTAATTCGACCAGAAACGCGAATACTTTTAAAATTGGCAGTATTAAAAGGTTGCAAATGGTTGCAAAAAGATTTGGACCTTGTGACATGTCAAAAAAAATAAAAACTGACACCTGATTTTTGTCTCACTCACACTAATACTGATACTATTTAGAAACTTGAATAAGATATACGTTTACTTTGTTTTATTTTAGCCTTGTGTCTATGGGATTATTGGTCTGAGGCTACTGTACACAGTGTTCCTTTTGGACATGTTCAACACTGTTGTTATCTGTCAATTCCGAAACATTTTGTTCAACCGAATGGGCACAGTTGTTGTTCACTCAACTCTGAATGTATTTGAAATTTCAATGAACTGGTTATCGTCATTCGTAAGACTACCAAATCTAGTCAAGAAGTTTATTTTTTTTTGTTGAATAGATATTTTAAAAAATGTTCAATGCCTGGACCGCTCTATACGAATACAAATGAAATGCTAAGCCCAAACAAAGGCAGCTAACTTGAATATCTGTAAATGTGGAGAAATCACACGAGTCACATTTGTTCGACAGACATGTGTCACCTCGTGACACATGTCAGTGTCTCTCAGCCACTGCTTTCTGTTGTGACTTGTGACTGTTGCTTGCATCAAGTCGTTCACAGTTCACAATTGTGGCCAGTTGTATATTCACTGTACATGGCACGGTACAAAACTTTAGAGCTGTGTTTAAGTTAAGCCCTACAGGCAAAGAAAATGACAAATAATATCTCCTCTGCACAAACTCTATCTTACACAAAAACGAGAAATAAAATTAGGCCAGCATTTGATTGCCTTCCTGACACTGTATACAAGACTCGGTTTATATCCTAGACATAGTACTGTCTTAATTTTAAAAAATTTCATTATTTAAATGAGCAATTTCAGATAGATACCTAATTATATTATGTAAGTAGAGTATATTAAGTACTTTTCCGTAATTTTTGTTACTTCAAAAACCATTGTCAGGAATGCAAACTCTCTAGTAAATAACTATAATCACTGTACACAAGTGACCTCTGGTGGACATCGTGGTCGTACTCTTCTTGCTGTATTAGAAAAGATAATGAATTTCAAGGAAACTATCCACCATCTGACTCTGGCTAAATCACATTTCGTTACTGACTTACACCGCACTATATTATAGCGAATTTTAACGTCTTTTATCGACGATCCAAAACTCTGTGTTCTTTAGAGGCGACATTGTGTGTGACTGTGAGTCAGCGACGACCGTAACGTTACTGAATAAATAGTTAATGAACACAAATGTATGTACCTATATTTTACACTGATGACTCACTTGTAATATTTTCTACCTTTTGTGACATGTGATAATAGTGTAGCAATTAAATAAAATGGTATATACACATTACACGGCGGGTTTTCTACTATGCTTCGCTTGCAAGGCTAGATTCTTGTCATAAGTGTTGTATGTTCAGGGTGTGTGTCCACCTGTGATGTGCTTAATTTCAAACGGAACAAAAAGGAATCGCTTGATTTTCATTTGATTTCATGAGCTATGAAATATTTATTATCATTTTGGTGTGTTTGACACAAAGTGTAGCTTAGCCATTAGCACATCTCTGGTAGGCAAGCTCCCTCATGCTATTATTCTGTATAAGTTGAACATTCAGTAGTAGTATAGGACCGGCTTTGTTGATTTAACCATTTAACGTCTGCCCTCAGAGACGTTGCTTTAATTTAATTATCTTTGTACTTAATGAATTCCAAACCTATGTTATGATCAATGATATTAGACATAACGTATGTGATACATAAGTTATATAGTAACTGCTAATAATCGAAATGCCATGATTATAATGATAGTTAAACTAAGGAACATCTCTGAAAGCGGGCGTTTGTCACCGCAAAGGCTTTTTGCAACCGGCGGGCGATTGAGTACAAATATGTATAAAGAATTCTACAAAAGTCTGCGTACACCGAAAAGCCATCCTGCATACAGGGTGATTGCACAACATAGCGACGTTTGTATTGTCAAACACCACGCTTGATATCACATAAGTATAGTACGCGGCGTTTAAGTTGGCACCTAAGTTGACATCCCAAAATGTGTTCTGCACAGGGGCAACTTATACGACGCCTACTATGGCTTTACACGGATGGACATTTGGAAGACCTGAATTACTTAGCTATTGTATTATTGATAATATGTTAAATCATATTAGGTACTGTGGTGTTTTTAGAGTATGGCGTAGATATGGGGAGCTTGTAGGAGTACAATATGTTTGTCATGAAGGATCAATACTGGGTAGTTCCCGTTTGTCCTGAGGTTCGAATATGATTTTATTTGTCTTGTTGTTCCATTGAATAAAACAACATAAAATGTTTTCATGTTCCATACAAGTTGGGAACTACCCACAATATTGAATGGTCTGAGTGTGTTTGTATGTTTATGTTACACTGCAACAAGGAAAGAACTTGTACACGGTCATTATACTACACTGCACCAGTTAAGCGCAGTACTGTTTTTTTTCTTTTCAGACATTTTGTCCAAATTAATGATTTTTAATCGCAACACAACTTACACAACCATAAACTACTTAAGCTTTAAATAAATTGTAGACTCTACATATAGTTTATGTGTATGTTAATACATAAGCTTGATACGATATGAAAGTGTTACATGTTTAAATGGTGCAATTTAAGTTCGTAATGACCTAAAAGCAATACGACTAACCTACGGTCGTCGTAGAAACTTTCGATCTTTATTTTCTGGAACTTAAAATGAGAATGACAGTTATTGTCTTAGATAAATCACGTGACCAATTTGTCACGTGATTTATCTAATGATAGATATAATCGGATATCTCATCCGCTGTAGTCAAGGTTATCTATTCAATGATTGCTAATGGAACGAAATACGAAAAATGCGTGGGAAATTGCAAGTAGTAAATCACGTAATCAATTAATAGAACGGATTTTCTACTTGCATTCTATATAACGTGTTTTGAATTTCTTTTCATTAGCAATCGTTAATCACATGGCTGATGAAATAAGAAATCAACATGCTATATGACGATCATAGCTAAGTCGTATGTTTAAGGGCGCTGAAGTTCGAGGATGTATTGATGTTTCATCGTGGGTACTTAGTATAACTCGCCTGACGCTACATTTCTCGCGCTCCATATGTAAGAAACAGTCGCGACTGAGCTTCCTGCACCGGCGAATCATTACGTTATACTATTTCCATTACTTTATTTTCTCTTTGACACATGAAATAGATAAAACAATAGCGAGGGACCAGAAAGAGACCACTTTACCTTTATCTCTCTCTGGTCCCTCGCGATCGCTATATCTGTTTCATGTGATTTCATGTGTCAAATAGAAAATAAACAAATGGAAATAGTTCGGGGATTATTTGTTTACCATTCATGTTTTCTGTTCCGGAATTGTCCACAGCTTGTTGGTTGGAACGGGTGTGTGCTGGCATGAAGAACTTACAGAGTCAGTGAATTAGAATCAAAGCAAATGCTGTGTCATACAAAAATGTTAATCCGCAAAAAAATATACAATGTGCAGAAATATTTTGGCGCCAAAAAGACAAGGCGTTTTATACGTCTGCATTGAGCTTGTAAACATTATCAATTTTGTGAATATAGAGTTAGTATCGAACCAAATAAAATTGCTTTTTAGATGAATTTTATTGCGAATCCACATAGCTCTAGTAATCATTATACATTTTACTTGTCTTTGCCTGTAATGTATAAAATAATCTGTTGTGCTAAAGTCTGCATGCCAGCATAATATCACGCCTTTCCATATTATATTGTGTTAAGTTTGGGTCTTCGCGGATCAGCCAGGACTCGCGTCATGCATGCTACAATGTTGTGTATAACGAAGGTGATAGGAACTGTTTTGCGTGCACCGGTAGGCCTGCGCCCCTGCGCTGTCAGTGTCGTGAGCGCACTTCATCCCTCCGGTTGAAGCATTTTGTGTTAAAAAAATTTATGTAGCAATTTATTTCCTGACGAAAGATTTTGTAATCGAATAAATGATGGCTATTTTTACTATGTTTTATTTTTCTCCCAAATGTATGTCAATCGTCATTGATTTCAATACAGTAAAATCTTTACAAACAACTCATGTAGTCCTCTCTGGCTGGAATGGGAGGTCTTGTGTTCAATTCCCAACATTTTATTTCTGTATAATTTCTATATTGGCGCATCACCATGCGATTTGTTGTTCCGGCGCGATGCTGTGTAGCAACCGATAGGGGTTACACTTACACGTTCTAACCCCTTCCGACTTAGGGCTGATTTTTCAATCGCCAGATAAAATCTGTCATGACAAGGAATAAATATGACTTTCATATTTATTCCTTGGTTAACGTTTATCTGGCGATTGAAGAATCGGCCCTTAGTATAATAACTTCACCTGCATCACAAGCTGAGATTGCAGTCTATGTAGTACAATCCGCAAAGACGCGCCCCACTCCTTTTCAATCGCTTTTTGTTTCATGCGATTCTGCAGGAGTACACAGTATAGGTATAGCAGTAAAAAATCATTCAACACAAAGCTTAAATTCTGGACTGTGGTCAGAAAAAATGTCTCGCAATGAGGATAATACTAATTTATTTACAATATAATATTTATGACAAAATTAATCTACTATGTAGCTATTTGTGTAACACTACTTGTTAGACTCCTTCCCTTCCAAGTTCATATGCCTCTTCCAGCCCTTGACCTTGCCGCGCAGCTCGCGCAGGCGCTTCATCTCCTCCTTGAAGTCCTGGTGCTCGTCGCGGAACAGCCCGTACTCGCGTAGCCGCAGCATCAGCTTGTCCGTCTCCACGTGGCGCGGGTAGTAGTGGATGATCTGACCGACAGAAACTACGTGGTAGACGCGCCAACCGTGATAGCCAAGGATAGAATATGTGAAAATTATTATATGTAATTCAAGTATATAAACAAGAAACTTCATAAAGAAATAAATATATGCGTTGTCATAGAACCTTCAAAATCGGAAGAGTGGAGCAAAGTTTTGTTACAAGTGGTAGCTCTACAAGTGCTTGTAAACAAAGGGCAAGTGTTTCATTGTCTTGTGCAAACTTTGTTTTGTGTCCCTTATCAGGTAATATTCCTTGAATTTAATTAAATGGAAATCAAGTAAATGGCACTTCTGGTGGAAAAGCATTCTAAAAGAATACAATAAGAGGCCTATCTTCAGTAGCTTAGCTGTGAGTAGTTGTGTAACGTTATGTCGATGGAATTTGTGAATTAATTTTTTATTTCAATTCAGTTCAAACCAAGCACAGTTCACGTACGGCGTACCTCTTCGTTAGTGTGCAGAGGCCGCGCTGAGAAGATCTTCACCACTTTCATTGACTTAGGATTGGTAGGAATCGCAACTTCACTGAAAATCCTGTTAGATAATCGTTTCATTCGCTGCGCATACTTTGTCGTGTTGTTGATAAGTTGCGAGTATTTCACGAAATTCGTTGCCATTGTGCACAGAAAGCTAAATCCCAAAATGTAATTAATAAATAATTACTTCATGATAACATTTTTCTAACCTAACCTTATATTATTATTACTCTTTGGTAGAGACACTGACATAGAGTGTATTGAATAGAGAGCATAGATCGTAATATAAAGTAGAGGATAGGAAACAAGAAATGTCAAGTGAAGCTTCCGTAGCCAAATAATGGCGAATGGGCGGAGCCTAAATGACATTTAAGGCTAGGGACTACCCCTACATCTGTGGGACTACCGATATCGATGTTTTTATATAGGTACTCGACAAAATTATCAGAAACATATTTAAATAATATTATATTATAAACATAGGGTACTTTTTACTTACGTACGCAGGCAAAAGCTTGGGAATAAAGAAAATCGACTTATTTTAAAAATTATTTATTTCTTAACTCAGATTTATTTCTTAACTCAGATAACTTATGATAAAGTGAAAAAAGAAAAAAAAGTGAAGATATCATCTATATCACTAAACCGCCAGCGGCCAGATCATCGATATATTCATGGATATATTCATACATACACGCATGCATACATACATACATACTTTATTTTTCCCGGAGATGCAAAATTATTTTTTTGTGAAATAAATAAATTTTCGTAAAAAAACTAAAACTTTCGGTAATCCATATGACACCAGCTACTGACTGACGTAACCATGACGTATCAATAGATTAAACGGACGTATAATATACTTTATGCAAAAAAAAAATACAGGTATCCTCCACCATCGGTATTAAAACACACCTGTATTTTGAATATCACTTTTTTTGCGCATTGTAAATTTTTTGTGAGAAACGTCCATCAATGCCTCTTTTGCGGGCCGCTGCAGTAATGTAGGTACTAGATATATATAGTAGTACGCTAAATAAATAACGGATAGTCCGTGTACAATGGCTCTTGGCTTGAATTTTTGTCTTAGCTCCGTGTTTTTATTTTTTAATAACTTTAAACTATATAATTGTCTACTGTGTGTAAGTATTTTCTATGTATTTATAACAGTAATATTATTATAATATTTACGTTGAATGATGAAAATTTTATTTAAATCACAAAAGAATTAATTCGCATCTCCTGGAAAATATAAGTATGTGTGGTGCACCCTCTCGTCCTACTGAATATCTCTTAAGTCGTCGTAACTTCGAACTAGGGCAACCTGATTTAAACCAACAGCCCTTACTGTTTCTCTCTCTACCCCTCAACCACCTTCAATGTGACAAACAGTACGTATTATTTTTATCGATATTCAATTTGTTGATAAACAATACAATCCCAACACTACATTTACATTCAAACAAAAACTCGAGAAATAATCTAAGTTTTCCATTTTACCGCATAAATTTGAGTGTTTTTAATTAAATAAAGCAGAAGCTAAGCTAAACTTTACCGAAAAAAGGCAAAATACTCGTTACAAAAAGAGAAACTAGAAAAATGTATTGCTTACCTGTGAAATGAAATTCCTGGGATTCTTTCAGTGTTTTTGCTATTACAGCCTACAACTGAGCACTTTACCATTATTTATTGCTTATAACAACAACTTAAACATTAACTAATTTTAATAAAATACCAAACAAAATTTAAATCAACACCGGAAAAACCAATTACGCCATGTTTACGGTCCTGAAAAAAAGCTTCAACACACAGATCGTATGACGTCATTTGACATTTGCGTAACGCGTTTACGCAATAACATAATCCGCCTGTCTCGTTCTAATAACGTAGCTTTCCATGAATGAGAAAGGCATGGAAATAGTTTTATATGTTTCATTCAAAAATACGTCATATAACTATAGATAAGTAAAATGCAACAGATCCTCTTAGAATCTTTCATCATTGATAGAGAGTACCTATCTGGTGACACGGTAGTGTCCCCGCCAGACGAGCCAAGCGAAGCGCGAGGGCACTACCTATCTTTTCTCGAAGTATTTCGCCGTATTTTTAAACCCTTATAACTTAAGCCAGAATTATTCCAGATAATCAAAATTCTTGGAAAGTGATGTCGCCGGTGAACTTATTAAACGTATAAAGTTTCAATATCACAGGTCTTATACTTTAGATTTTATTGACATCTGAAAAACCCAGATTTCGTCACTGACTCACTGATGATCATCAAAACCTCCTAGGTACTTCCGGAAGTCCTAGAAAGCTGAAATTTGGTATGTAAGCTAGAATTAGTACACAATCAACAAAAAAATTCCAAAAGTTGGAAATTTAACCCCCCAACCCCTTAAAATAGGGGATGGAAGTTTGTATGAAAATATGGCAAATATTGATGCTAAAGGTCTCAAAATTGATATAGGGACTCTTTGTAATAAACAATTAAATACGTGTGTTGAATTGAAATTCAATAATTATTGGTTTAATTCAAGTTTGACTTTCGTGCCGATAGATGGCGCTGATCGATTTTAACTCGCGGTGACATTGTTCTGTACCAAGATAGTTAAGTCAAACGGTTCAACGTTACCGCACCAGCAACTTCTGCAATAATTGTGTTTTGATTGCACATTATACCACGTGAAGTAGTATTACCAGTTTTTTATTTACTGGACCACTGATTTGGGACAAGACTTTTGTCCATGGTCCTATCGAGTCGGAGCGGCTGTGACGCCCTCTAGCGACGGTTTGTATCGCGTAGAAAGTAGTGGCGGCTTGTCACTAAAACGCGCACCGGTTAAATACCGGTAAAGTTGGTGCATCAAGGCGGCGGCGGTGGCAGCACTGGCGCGAGAGGTCCAGTGGCAGCCCCGAGCGAGTGGTGGCGCTAGCAAACCCCTGGTTGGAGTGAGACGGCGCTGGCAACAACGTCACGGGTGACGTTGAGAGGTGACGGCAACACAGTGAGTGACGCAAAACAGTGAGTGTTTAAATTCAAATATTTGATTTGCAAATTTGAGCCTTCAGCCAAAGAGAAGATTAACTTAGTGTTTGAAGACAAATAGTTTGGACTTTAACAAATTAGAGTAACATTAACATAGTCTAATTTAGCTTTAATACTAACATAGGCTAATTTTCGCAAAAAATGGTTGAGACGGGGAACCTATGCCCGATTTTTTATAAGTGTTAAGAAGTTGAAACACTTGTAAAATTTTTGCGATTTCATAATATGGACTTGTAAAATTTTTGCGAATTGATCAGGACTTAGTAAATTTTCAATAGTTGACTTGTAACTTGTAATGATTATTATGATTACATTAAATTAGTATTGCGTTTGAATTGAACAATTTATTAGTAACATATTATAAACTTGTAAAGTTTTTGTTGCGTATATTTTGGGTTGATATTTTATTTGATTGTCTAAAAAGTTTGTATTATTTTTAAATAAAATGGAGCCATTAATAAAATTGCAAAACAACTCCAAATCGTTAATTGAAAAGGCTTATATAAATTACAAAAAGTCTCCTAAAGAGCGAGTAACAGTAAATTATGTAAATACCAGATTGGAGTCCCTAGAGCAGTTATGGCAAACATTTTATAGTCATCATCAAAAAATAGTACAAATTGACTCAGATTCATCAGACAATGAATATTTATCAGATGATATATTCTCTGTCACTGAAGAAATTTATATTATGTACAAATGTGACCTAAAAGATGCGTTATCCAGATTAACAATTTCTACGAACCCGTCAGGTTCTACAAATCCTTCAGGTTCGGTGGACCGCGTCAGCAGTTGTAATATTAAACTCCCGAAAATTGAAATTAAAAAATTTAGTGGTGATTACTCTGAATGGGTTACATTCAAAGATCTTTATACGTCGTTAATTCATTCAAACCCTTCATTAGATTCAGTTCAAAAAATGCAGTACCTTAAAAGTTACCTTGACGGCGAGGCGGCTCAACTACTAAAGCACGTTGTTGTTTCCGCCGATAATTATGAATCAGCATGGGCCACATTAAACAATCGGTATTCTAATAAAAAACATTTGGCCACTTGTTTGTTAAATCAACTAATGAAACAATCGAATTCAAATGAAACGTCGAAGTCCATTAAAGGCCTATTGGATACAACCGTTGACTGTATAAATGGCTTGAAAAATCTAGGTATAGATATTGAGTCTTGGGACGTGATAATAATACATATAGTAAGTTCCAAGCTGTCCACTGAGAGTCGCCTAAAATGGGAATCACTAATTAGTTCAGTGGACGAGCTACCAACACTGGTTCAATTTAAAGAATTTTTACATGGGAGATTTAGATCTCTAGAATTTTTAGATTCCAAACAACCCAGTGTAGCCAAAGGTATTTCAAATAAGCCGCGTGTTTTACATGTTGTAAACAATAAGACTAATGTTAATAATGCGAATTCAAGCAATCATGTTACTCAAATTCCATGTCCATTTTGCACGAGTAAAGGTGTTGTATCTGACTCTATGTATCATAAGTTAAGCAATTGTAAATTGTTTTGTAAGGAAGGTTTTGAATCTCGTCACAACTTTGTTAAGTCCAGTTGTCGTTGTTTTCGTTGCCTTGGATCCCATTGGATCGTTTCTTGTAAAAATACTAATCGTTGCCGCGTTTGTAAGGGAAATCACCATTCTTTGTTGCACCCTCCCAAATCAGTCTCAAACTCTGCGCCAACTGACCATACATCAGTTGAGGCTGAAGTTAGTAAAGCGGTGTCTGCTGTTAAGGCTTCGCTACCAGAGACACAATCTACTTCAAATGTTGCTGTTCATTTATCAAAGAAAACTGCTTCAAATCAGATTTTACTGGCCACAGCTCTCGTCAAGGCACAGACGAGAAACGGTGAAGCTATAGTAATGAGAGCACTGTTAGACCAAGGGTCCCAGGCGTCATTTTTGACGGAATCAGCAGTGCAGTTACTTGGCTTAAAGAAGGTACCTACTCAGAGCACCATTTCCGGTTTGGGTGGTGATAACGGTACAATGGCCTCTAAATATCTCGTAAAGTTAAATATCCAATCACGTCAGGATCCAACATTCACTATACAAGTGAATGCCTTTGTGCTCAGCACAATAACGAGTATTTTGCCCGCAGAAAGGATATCCAACTTTAATTGGCCTGATTTGTCAACCATAGTTTTGGCAGATCCAGATTTTCACACACCAGCCAAAGTTGATATTCTACTCGGAGCAGACGTGTATGGTGAAATCATTCGCGAAGGATTGATTAAGGGTCCTAAAGGTGTACCTGCAGCTCAGAATACAGCCTTAGGATGGATTCTTTCAGGTCCAACACATCCGCCAACTGGGGATGGTGATCAATCCACTAGTGTTTGCAATCATAATGTCATTATTAGTATGCATTCTCAAGTTAGTGATAATGAATTACTCAAAAAATTTTCGGAAATTGAGAATGTAGAGTTCAACGACAAAAGAATTTTGTCAACAGAAGAACAACTTTGTGAAGAATTTCACAATAAGACAACTACAAGAGACTCCACAGGTCGATATGTAGCTCGGCTTCCATTTCGTGAGAGTCAACCTCCTTGTACATTCAGTAGCCATCCTAGCAAATGGACTACGTTTGTCGGGAACAGAACATCCGAAATCTTACCAAAGATGGAAAACTCCCAGTGGGCTCACGTTCAGTCTGCCCACAATCCCGCAGATATTGCTTCGCGCGGAGATACACCATCGGAGCTTGCACAAAATGTAATGTGGAAGCAGGGACCTGATTGGTTACAGAATACGAAAATTGAGTACACCAGGCCAAAGTCTGTATCAACGAATGTTGAGCAACGTGCGGTCAAGGTTCATACGACTTGCGTTCAACCTTCCGAAGAAAGATTTTGGAGCAAATATTCTTCACTCACGAAGCTGGTCAGAGTGGTAGCATACTGCCGAAGATTCCTGAAAATAAAAGAAAATAAATTAGAAAATAAAAAATTCAGTACTTACCTGACAGCTGAAGAAATCGGAGAAGCTTTGGATACCTGTATAAAAATAAGTCAACATGACGAGTTTGAGCAAGAGATAAGTGATATACAGAAGACAGGATACGTAAATAATAAAAGCAAGCTAAAACCATTGTGTCCTTTTTTGGACACAAATGGCATTTTGAGAGTAAGCGGAAGAATAGCACATGCGGAAATAGAAGAAGACCAAAAGCATCCAATCATCTTACCAGAGAAGTGTCATCTGACAAACTTGATCGTCGATGAAGCTCACCGAAAAACCTTACACGGAGGTCCGACGCTAATGCTACATCATTTGCGTACAAGATATTGGATTTGCTCCGCGAAGAATCTTGTTAGGGCTTACGTTCGAAAATGTGTTGTGTGCACCAGATACAAAGCATCTGCACACAATCAGTTAATGGAACAGTTACCAAGTAGTAGAGTTCAACCTTCGAGACCGTTTTTGCACAGCGGTGTTGATTCTGCCGGCCCGATCAACATTCGTGTCTCGAAAGGCCGCGGTAACAAGTCATACAAGGGATGTCTTAATTCCAGACCTTTGTATTTACTACCAAACGATGTAAATGTCTCGCCTCTTACCCCGGTACATTTCTTAGTTGGAGGTCCGTTAGTCATTGTTCCTGAACGAAATTATGAAACTTCAACTTTTAGTAGTCTGAAACGATGGCAGGTTGCGCAAAGAATGGTGCAAACCTTTTGGCGTCGTTAGTCCAATGACTATTTAAACAATTGTATGCAGCGATACAAGTGGGCAAGGGTTACTTCTGAGCCCAAAATTGGCGATATCGTGTTGGTCAAAGAGGATAATTTGCCTCCAGCGCGTTGGCTCATGGGGAAAATTATCGATAAACACCCTGGACTAGACAACGTTACACGAGTTGTCACTCTAAAATGTAATGGTTCTATAATTAAAAGACCAACATCAAAGTTGTGTGTTTTGCCAATTACTGATTAACGTGTTAAATTATAAGTTCATGTTAAATTATGTTTTTTTTTTTTGTTAAAAGTACGTTAAGTTTATTGCACCCCCTCATGTGTCATGGTGGGCGGTACATTAGTTAAGAACATTGTGTACAACGTTCTTGGTGGGCGGTATGTTGAATTGAAATTCAATAATTATTGGTTTAATTCAAGTTTGACTTTCGTGCCGATAGATGGCGCTGATCGATTTTAACTCGCGGTGACATTGTTCTGTACCAAGATAGTTAAGTCAAACGGTTCAACGTTACCGCACCAGCAACTTCTGCAATAATTGTGTTTTGATTGCACATTATACCACGTGAAGTAGTATTACCAGTTTTTTATTTACTGGACCACTGATTTGGGACAAGACTTTTGTCCAACGTGTTTCAGGATCTTTAGTAAATCACCCCACATCCATCAAATTAGGGGGTTGGAAGTTCGTATGGGGGGATGGAAGTATGTGTGAAACTACGGCAAATATTGATGCTAGAGGTCTCAAAATGGATATAGGGACTCTTTGTAATAAACAATTAAATACGTGTTTCAGGGTTTTTAGTAAATCACCCCACATTCATCAAATTAGGGGGTTGGAAGTTCATATGGGGTTTCCCATACGTATATACGTACAAACTTAATTTCATGTTAGATATCTGCTAGTAAACATCTGGAAAACAC
This sequence comes from Coenonympha arcania, assembly GCA_036785405.1. NCBI lineage: Eukaryota > Metazoa > Arthropoda > Insecta > Lepidoptera > Nymphalidae > Coenonympha > Coenonympha arcania. The sequence continues at coordinate 17,692,092 of CM072066.1, read as the reverse complement.
GTAATTTTTTTTGGTAATTATAAGCGCGATTCCAGTGCCCAAGTGCCCAGTGCCCCGTGCCCAGTAATATCGCACGTTTCAAGTCCAAGTTCCATGCATGTCATGTTTAACAAGCCGAGTTTTACTGCATGTCGAGTGACCAGGATCCAGCGCTCAATGACAAGAACCCACATTGAGCCGAGTGCCCAGTGCCCAGCTTGAGCTGTCGAACGTGCCAAGCGTCAAATCTCTCTGATTTTGAAGAGCGTTATAGCGCTTAAATACCTGCTCAGTGCCCAAACGGACGCGTCAAGACCAAGTTACATACAGGCCCCGTCAAACGAGCCCAGCTCTCAGTTCCCAGTGCCCAGTGAGATGACTGCCCAGACTGATGAAGGCCCAGTACACAGTACCCACAGTTAGCCGTCGGGCATGCCAAGCGTTTATATGGATTTGCATGGCAATTATATGGATTTTAACAGCGCCCCAACGTCAATGTGCCCAGTACCATAGTGCACGCGGCAAGCCCGAATTCCCGTACCGAGCTCCGCGTGTTCATTGCCCAGAGTCCAGTGCTCTGTGACCAAAATGAGTTGTCAAGCGTGTCAAGCGTCAAATTTGAATTTCAACAGCGCCTCAGAGCCCAACGAAAATAAAGACTATAAATAAAACAATAGTTAAATACCTAACTAATAAACACACAAATCTCACCGATACCTTCCGTAGATTTTTAATGGATAACAAGTAGTCTGTGTTAGTCCAGGATATAATCAGTCTACATTTTAAACAGCCAAATAAGTTCAGTGGTTGTGTTGTGATTGAGTAACAAACACCCAAATTTTCATTTGTATCTGACTTTGTGTTTTAATAGGTAAAATTTGAAGTTAGAAATTGAAATTTGGATCTATATGTTACGTTTGATTATCATTTTATCTTCATAAATGTAAAATTAGTTTCACTTTCGGTAGGCCAAAACTACTAACTTTAAATTTTTAAAATTTTTCTGAAAGTTTTTAAAATTTTCAGAATATACGTACCTATCTACTCGTAATACAAACATCTTAGAGAGTGGGCTGTGAAAAGAGACGCACCTGAAGTGCAAGAAATACACAAAAAAAAAGAAAAATTAAGTAAATAAAGAACATTGTTTTAAACGACTTACAAAAAGAAATGAAATCCCAACAAATACATTTTCATGTAAAATGTTGCCAGACGAGCATAATATGGCTCCCACTGTCAAAAAGTTATCAGATCTCATTTAGGGCAAGACTTTTGACTTTATACACCCTAAAATTCAAGCTCTAACTTCACAAACTCTACACTGTAGTTACAATAATGTCTTGGTCGTTTGGCTACCGTTACATTGGGCGTAAAATCAAAAATTTATTCACTTTTCAGTAGGTACCCTGTAAGTTCTGAAAAATCAAAAGTTGAAATCAGGAAAATGTTTTTGGTGGGATAAATTTTTCACTTTACGCCCATGTGACGGTAGCGAAACGGCCAAGACATTATTGTAACTACAGTGTAGAGTTTGTGAAGATAGAGCTTGAATTTTAGGGTGTATAAAGTCAGAAGTCTTGCCCTCAATTAGATCTGATAACTTTTTGACAGTGGGAGCCATATTATGCTTGTCTGGCAACATTTTACATGAAAATGTTTTTGTTGGGATTTCTATTTCTATAGACTGTGGAAGCGATGACGTCACAAAATGGAGGTTTTTGACATTTGGGTAAAAACAAAGATTGTTGACGAAGGAATTTTACAATTTGAATTGAATAACGAGTTTGTTTTATTATAAATATTGATTAAAATGCCGTATTGTTTTGCTCCCGGGTGCAACCATGTCTCGAGAAGAGAAACATGTAGGTTTTTTAGATTTCCAGCAAATGAAAAAGTCTTTAGAAAATGGAAATCACTCTGCCGGTAAGTTACTGATTTTTTTTGATTGCCAGTGTTCATACAAATTTGTGTTTGAATGATAACCTAATAGATTGTTTTTAATTTTAGTCGTAAGGACAGAGACCCTACTCGCGAAGACCGTATCTGTAGTTGCCATTTCGCTAATGAAAAGGATGTAATTCCGATAATTTTTGCACACAATAATAACAAGAGGTTCGAGTTGTCGTATCCTGAAAAACGAAAAAGGTATACAAATAAACTTAAATATAAACTCTAAGTTGTGTAGTATAATTAGTGCATCCACCAATAATACTTTATGAATTCAATTTGTCAATTTTGTATCTTTTATAGTCAGGTTATCTTGGATAAATCACAACATGAACTTTAACTCGAGTTTGGTATGATGCTGATGACAGGATTGCATTAAATGGAGGGCAGATGATGGATGTAGGAAGTATTTTTGCTAAATTGACTCATGCAAGTCATTTGAACATCTAGTATTCTTAAAGTTTTGTAGTAATTTCTTTTTGATAGGCATTGATCCAATGTTTTTATTCTAGTTCTAGAACCAAGAAACAGTTGACTGAAGATGTTCCAGTAATTGTCCCAGAAACTTTAGTCTCTGATGATGTATCAGTTGAACAGCCAAAAATATCCCAAATAAGTGGAAGTAGTGATGTTTTGACAACTGCAGAAAATTATTACTTGCAACAAGAAAACCAGAAATTGAAAGAGGTATTAGCCAAAGGTGAAAACAGACTGTCCTTTGAGAATATTAAGACGGTGGACTTGCTTGTATTTCAGTACACAGGTTTGCCAACAGCTGCTCATTTCCAAGTTTTAGTGGATCTTATAAAGAGATTTGACATTAATTATTTCATGGGTTGGAAGGTGGAAATAATTGATATTGATGATCAGTTACTATGCACATTAATGAAGCTTAGACTCAATTTACAATATTTTGATTTGGGATATAGATTTAAAATCAGTTCCACTACCGTTCAAAACATATTCATTACATTTCTGAATGTTTTGCACAGTATATTATTCAAAGGCATGATGGAAACAATTCCAAGCAGGGACAAGAATGCTTATTTCTTACCTACATGTTTTGCACCATTCCCAAATATCAAAATTGTCCTCGACTGTACAGAAATAGAGGTAGCAATTCCGGCTTCAATGAGAGAACAAAAAGCTGTATTCTCTCATTATAAACAAAGACATACATTTAAAGTATTGATAGGAATAGCTCCCAATGCAACCATAACATATGTAAGTGATCTGTTTCCTGGATCTTCCTCAGACAAGGCTATCACCAAAAATAGTGGAATTTTGACACACATGATGGCAGGTGATCTTATCTTATGTGACAAAGGATTCCTCATATCAGACCTTTGTACACCACTTGGTGTGAATGTAAATATTCCACCATTTCTGACAACCGCTCAGTTCTCAAAAGAACAAGTACTTGAAACTCGCCAAATTGCACGGGCTAGGATTCATGTGGAGAGGGCAATATCAAGGCTCAAATCATTTAGAATCCTAGATTTCTTGACACCCAATATGAGGGTTTATGCATGTAAAATTATTCAAACATGTGCAGCTCTGGTGAACATGCAATATTCTTTACTAAAAGAAAATGAACAGTGTTTCACCAATGAAGAGAATGTAAAGTAGAGCATGTATCTTATAATATAAAGACAACTAGACTTTTGAATCAAGAATATATATATAGCCCATCATTTATTACAGATGATGAAGTGTCTTGATTTTCTATAAAATTTTTGTCACACCCAGTATGTAATTAATTTTGGATGGTGTTGCATTGTTCACTAAACTGTACTGTACTTGGTTAGATATAAAGAAAAATGGACCAAAGAGGAAAATATCATCTACATGTACATGTAATGTAATGAATGTAATATCATGTAATGTAGGAATTACTAATACTGTTATATTATACTAAGTAGTATTTCAGTTATAAGTTAATAAAGTATTTTATTACAATGATTGTTATTGTATATTAATTATAAATAAGTATATTTAAATAAATACTGAAAATGGTATGTTATACATCTTTTATTACCCACACTACTCTTATGGTGCACAATAAAAGTCAACTGATAGGTATTTTTTTTATTTTGCAAAGATACAAAACTTAGGACATCATTCTATCAATATAATGGTCTTCATAAAATTTGAGTAAAATTTTTATATTATTTAACTCCCAATCTGGATCTCTTTCAACTGGCAATATGATCATTATCTTAGTTGTCCAAACTATAAAATAACAAACAGATCTTTGTAAAATTGATAGCTGACCCTGTATTTGGTGGTAATAAATATGATTTTTTTTTAAATTGCCTTCAGCATCAAAGCAGTATTTAACATCTTGTTTTATTTCCTCTTCAGTGCTCAATCTATGTTTAAATGGGCATTTCACCTCCAGTATGGCATCATCTCCAACAAGTCCATCAGGTGATGCTCCTAAAGCGCCCGAGGTATGAAACCAAATTCCAGTGGATGACACTTTATGCTGGGTTGCCTCTTCAAAGAGTTTCACTGCTGTCTCTTCATGATTTACACCCCATTGGATACTTTTCACACCAGCCAGATTTTTTTTTCCAAGTAGAGTTGAAAATAATGAAGGAGGATACCTAAACAAAACAAATTAAAGCATTTGTAATTTTTTGTTATTTAGTTACAACACTCACGCCCAATTTCACCAATGATCCATAAGATTTTAAGGGACACTTAAGCCGTTAAGTGACAGTTGTTGTATGTGAAAACTGTCACATAACTGCTTAGGTGTGCCTTTAAATATTATGAGTCGTTGGTGAAATTGGGCATCAAAACAACAACAGTAAAGTTGACCAACGAGGTACCTGTTTCTCTGAACAGCAGCAATCACTATCCCAAAATTGCTTGCAGTGATGCGTCCTAGTCTCATTTCATGCCACAGAGGATTGTGTCTTTGCCCAGTAGTGGCTTGTGCAATGGCTAAAATATCATCTTTCGTAACCTTGATATTACGCATTATATCCTCTTTACAGCTATATGTTGTCAAAATTTGCTGCATAGTTTTCCATTTAACCTCTTTGTGAGTGCACTCTTCTTGAAGAAGCCAATAAAATCCAGAAAACCTAAAACAAAAATGTTAAAATGCTATTATTATATATAATACCAGTGCACAGATTCTGTAACTTTCCATGTGTTAGTTCACAACCAAGTGACAAACAAAACAGAAGCTAGTCGCATTTTTGAACACAAAAATTTGTTACTTGCTTGGTTGTTAAGTCATGAGTGGAATGTTACAGAATCAGGGGGCTGGTTTCCATTGACAAAACTTCATATAATATGTAGAATAGTAACTACATTATTCAGTGATCCAAGTAGTTTAGAGTAGTACCTAACCTGTTTAGTGTCTTCAGTCTGTTTACGAAAAAGGCCTTGTCTTCTTCATTAACTGGCCTGTTGAGTGCTTCGTACTCTTTAGCAGGATACATTTCACTTACAGGCTCTTGCACATCAACAGTAGTGGCTGGAGCCTTCCAAGAACATACTTTATCAGTTTTACTGATATTTTTGTTGGCGTGAATCAGCAAGGCAGCTACATGGTGACACTGGTACAACCCCCGCGGACAGTCGCAGCTCATTTGAGTTATATCATCGTTACTTCCAAAGTAAACCTAAAAAATTTAACAAAATATATTACAGAGCATAAGAGAACAAAATATAGATGAGTTTAGGATAAAAACACTTGGTAAATACATACCTCAACTGAGTATTTCTTATTTTTCATTGACGCAAATACCTCTCCTCTCAAAATTCCCATGGATCCATCGTACATTACTTTCGATACATGACCACTATCGTAACTCTTTTCGGCTTTCTTAAGTATGGAAACTTCGTCTTTAAATTGATCGACGATTGTACCCAAGCTAACAATCGAAGACATCTTAAATTTTTTTAAAACTATAAACCAATATCACTTTTTGTACAACGCAGATGATTGTTTTTACCCAAATGTCAAGTGCGGCCATTTTGTGACGTCACACTTCTACGGTCTATTCTTTGCTTTGAAGATTAATAAAAAAATAATGTTCTATCATCTGTGGCGCAAACGTAATACAGATACAGAAACATTAAAGTCATTACTCATAGGTAGGTAAGTCAAAGAGTCAAAGCCACAGTGTAGTAGGTCTGTGAAGCCACAGGATTTTTTTCCTCTTTTGTCTTTGGCTTTACACAGATTAGCCAATGTCAGCCTGGAGTGGAGATGTCCTGAGATGTCCAAACTGCAAACCTAAAAATGTTCTGCAGTGTGACCGTTTGTGGCAAATTTCTGCCATTAGGGTGGATTTGGCTCCTAAATTTTAACTCTGGCAGAATAAGCTGACGATTTAAGAAAGTGTCAGAATATGGCAGATTTCAAGGAAATCCTTGTTTTCTTTAATAAAAATGAAAAAACTGATTATTTTGTCTGTTCACTTATTTAGGTATGACCTACTTAAACAGTTCAGGAATCAAGTTGGCAGATTTTTTTGCCAGTGTTTGGCAGATTCACCAATTTTGAAACAGTCACACTGATGTTCTGTGCTTCCAAAATTTGAAATCGAATTTCGAAATCAATAAATATTTCTGTAGGAATATTAAATTAATTTACCAAGCGAGAATCTAAACTCTTACTTTATGCAAATTGCAAGTACTTACCCAATACATACAAAAGAAATCAATTGCGATTTGTGCGATGAATAATTATAAAAGGCAAATTAAATATAATAAATGATCATTTTCAAGATTCGTGTGAGCTTCCAAGGGAAAATGATTTTGGATTTGGAATTGCAAAGCAGAATTGCAGGCGCTCGGATGTAGACTCTATTTTTCACCTCCAAGTGTGGTCCAGGAATTGTAAAAAGATCGAATTTTAATTGTTTGTTTACTAAACTATAGAAGCTGGGTCCAAATGGCCGAAACACCAGAGGAGATGCCACTCATAGACTTCCAACCCGTAAGTTTATTAGACTCAGTACCTACTGAGTACTCACCATCTTACACTTTATTGTATAAAATTTTACACCTCATGTAGTCTATGTATTAAGATTATGATTAGCTATACAAACTGTAAAATAAAGTTCATATCGTAAATTATGGAGCATAGCACCACGAAGATCGCTGACTACGTACACGCGCGCCAACGGTCGCTGACCTGCAGAATCAGGGGGCTAACCACCAACGCTTAAAGTAATAATATTGTAATATTGTTTTAAAATTTTCATACTGACATTGTATGAACATTTTAAAACAATATTACATTATTATTACTTTAAGCGTTGGTGGTAGGCTCCCAGCGCCTCGTGTGACCTAGTTTAGTTAGTTTTCCTTAATCGTAAAATTAATATATTGAAACACTAAATTGTTACATCGCGTAGTAACTACTACCTACCTAATAATTATATTGTAATTTATATTTAAAGTAAAGTATTCTTATCAGTGCCAAATGGTATTTTTTTAATTAAATTGTTATTCATCACTTTTGTATGCCTTTTTCCTTGTTGTTTAAAATTTAGTATCTGCCTGAAATATATGGTACCAGCCTAAAGTTTGGAAGGTGATTTCCTTTAAATTTTGATTGCAGGAGAAGATATTCAGCAGCTGGCGGGCCACGCTGAAGTTGTGTGGGGTGATAGCGCTGGTGTGTGCTGTGTACGGGTGCCTGCACGTCAGCATCAGAACCTACCTCCTGAAGAGCAAGCGGCTGCAGCACATTAGCGTCATGGTGAGCATCAGTGTGCAACTCTGCAGTATAGGTATCTCAGCAAAATAAAAAAAATCTAAATGTTTATTCTTTTAATAGACATACACCCTAGCGTGAAAAAGTGTTGCCACTTTACGAGTGCCAAAAATGCTTGTTTTGCCACCAGCAATAAGGCCAAAATGTACCTAGTTTGCTCGTTTGTTCGTAGTGTTTGCTTGTACGAATAATGATTACGTAAATAGTTTGGATGCCCATTTCCTTATGTTTCATATTGGTGATTTTTTTACATTAGCACATAATATGAAATGTCAAACTCTACCAGCAGCAACTAGTTTTAAAACATCTAGTCTTTATCTACATCACTGTGGTATAATGTTTCAGGTTGCAGAGAATGAGAAGATGCTGCAAAACCTGTACACTCTTGATCAGAACCTGGCGGCCGACCTGGAGGAACTGAACGACTTCTATCTGGATTACTACTGATGCTAGACAATGTTATTAGTCAATAGCTTATTGGTATTATATTACAGTTTTCTTAATCAAAATATTGATTCTAGTCTCAGAGAGTTACCAAAAACTAATTTTCTTAGTTAAGTAAGTGTAATATTAAATATTTGAATTTGTTATTGTTATAGTATGTATATTACAACAAGAAATATTTATCTTCCTAGTATCTTATGAACAAGTAAGAAGTAATTATTTAATTAAATTACTAAATTAAAACAATAACAAAGTAATTTTATAACTTTTATTTTTTTAGCCTTCCCACAAAAAATATATTTTAAATAAAATAGTCTTGTACAGTTAACATTAAAATCGTTAGAGATTTCATATAACATGTAACACATTATTTCCTAAAGCAATTTTCAAATAAGTACTTTATTACATTGTGATTCTAGCTATCTTTTCTTTATTATCCTTTCCTTCCTTCTATCTATTGAGTGAGATGTGGTAATCAAATTGTATTAGTTTAACAATGGGTGGTGTTTAATACTTTTGGCTGAATAAAGAATATTTTTTTAATATTTTATATTTATAATTATGATAAAAAAATAGGCGAAAGGTGTTCTTTCTTGTTCAAAGTTACCATTTAAATAACTCATAGACCAAAGCAAAGTACTCCAAAAGAGATCAAAAACTCAATGTTTCGCTACTAGAGGGCACCTGCAGTTGCAGAGACTGGATCATCGCACTGGATCCATAGCTAATATCGTGTTAAATATGGTAAACATGTTAAACTACTCAGTGCGGCAGGAAGTGCGAGAGGCCGTTGTCGAGCGGCTGGCAGTGCGCGCGCTCCAGCACGGCGCCGGGCGCGCACAGCCACGGGTCGCGCGTGCAGCGTGCAGCCGCGCTGCTCGGCAGCTGTACGCCTCAGTGCGGCAGGAAGTGCGAGAGGCCGTTGTCGAGCGGCTGGCAGTGCGCGCGCTCCAGCACGGCGCCCGGCGCGCACAGCCACGGGTCGCGCGTGCAGCGTGCAGCCGCGCTGCTCGGCAGCTGTACGCCTCAGTGCGGCAGGAAGTGCGAGAGGCCGTTGTCGAGCGGCTGGCAGTGCGCGCGCTCCAGCACGGCGCCCGGCGCGCACAGCCACGGGTCGTGCGTGCGGCGTGCAGCCGCGCTGCTCGGCAGCTGTACGCCTCAGTGCGGCAGGAAGTGCGAGAGGCCGTTGTCGAGCGGCTGGCAGTGCGCGCGCTCCAGCACGGCGCCCGGCGCGCACAGCCACGGGTCGTGCGTGCGGCGTGCAGCCGCGCTGCTCGGCAGCTGTACGCCTCAGTGCGGCAGGAAGTGCGAGAGGCCGTTGTCGAGCGGCTGGCAGTGCGCGCGCTCCAGCACGGCGCCCGGCGCGCAAAGCCACGGGTCGTGCGTGCGGCGCTGCCACGCGTGCAGTCGCGCGCGCAGACCGCTTTCTACCTCCTCCAGAGACGGCTTACCTGGGTAAACGCAACATGTTTGTTCGAAAATCTAAAGACAAAAATATCCTTGAAAACTGTGAAACATTCTGTGGCAACCGTATTAGATTGAAATTTAAGATTTGAAATTTGACAGTTTATATGTACAGTCAGCATAACAAACTCAAACATGCAAAAAACACAAAATATAAATCGATCAAAATTAGCAAATATTCGTGTACCATAAAAATTTAACTACCGTGCAAGTTGTGGAGTTCGAGCGGGTCGGCGCGCACGTCGTACAGCTCCCACTGCGGGCGGTAGTAGTACTGCTTGAGCGTCTTGTACCACGGCAGCGGCTGCTTGCTGCGCGTGCGGTTCAGAATATCCTGACAACCAACAACAAGTCCATTTAAGGGGATTTATTGAATTTATTTTTGTCTTTCTCACTCTCACGGAGATTTGGTAGGTGTGACATGCAGCGTCGCGGAAGAATATAGCAGAAAAACGACGTTTTACCTAATTACTCAAAAACTAAGCCAGTTATCAAAAATCTGTTCTAAGCGTTTTAGGATATTATTATTACCGATACATTAAAACAAAAATTACAATTACATCCATTGTAGTTTTCGATAAAATATAGAAAAACTGAGATTTTGGAGCAACTTTTGGGAGAACTTTCTATCGAGAAAATTTTATACAATCGTGTTTCTGCTTCTAAGCGATTTTAGATTAAAGGCCCAAAATACATGACGTGTAAATTTGAAAGTAATTGTCTTTATAGTTTTTGCATAAAACTTCATTCAAAATCGCTAAAATACTGCTTCTAGGCCGTTAACTTCTTTTGTTATTGAAGATCATAGAACCATCATCATGGTGCATCTTGCCCAGAAAACATCCGTTTATGTGAGTTGGTTAGATGTCAATACATAGGCATGGATGCCACCGCTTTCAACGCTTTTCTTGGTAAAAAGATGAAGTCTACTTAAGTGTTCAATTGAATGAATATTGACTACCTGGAAAGTGGGCGAGAGGTAAAGGTCCTGGTCGATGGGGAAGGGCATGCCGTAGTTGAGGTTGTGTATGAGCTTGTAGCGACGCGAGCGCACGGCGCGCATCGGGTAGTACATTGTGATCTCGTGGTGAGTTTGTGACGCAAATATCGCTTCTTGATCGGATGGCGTCGGTTCTGGAAAATGAATTATTTTATTATGCAGAAGAATGATGATACAAGCCAGACGTTCCCCTCATAATAAGTGATACGCTTGTGTCCATGACGCGTTGTAATATTATGCTCATGATCCAGAGACATTACTTTTTATGTCTCATTTTTATCACGTTGTACGTTACCTAAAAGGTGAAAACTTTGAAATAAAAAAAAATCCAAATTCAAAACTAACCTTTTTCCAAGATTGGTAGTAAACTCTTAGGTCCATCATCGCCCCATATGTCGTTACTAATTTCCTGTTCCTGAATTCCAAACCAGTCCAGCACGGTGGGCATAATATCCAGCAGGCTGACCATCGCCCCAGAAGCCTCGTGGCGCCTGGCGTCAGGTTCAGGCGAGACCATGATGAGGGGCTCCCGGAGTCCTGGGTCGTAGAGGTTGGTGCGTCCGGACGGGAATGGTATTCCATTGTCAGATGAATAAATCACAAGTGTGTCGTCTTTGTGTCCGGCTGCTTCTAATTCTTTTAGGACAAGCGCGACACCTATATTAAAAAAATGAGGCCATTTACTTCATGTTTCACAAAACTAGAAAATTAACTCCGAGAAAATGGCGTAGAGATATTGGAAAGACAAAAAAATAAGAAAATTGAGCCACAAATTTTTTACCCTGATCTAAGCGTGACATGGTTGTGTATTGGGCGGCGATATCTCGACGAGCCGGCTCCGTATCCTAAAATAAAATAAAGAAACTTACTTGGACTTTTCATACCATTAAATTAAATCTTGAGTCATATCATAAAGAATATGTGAGAACCCAAAGTTAATTGATAATGGACTAAGAAATATTGGACTTCAATTTGAAAATGTTAAAATGAAACTGCTATATTGTGTTGCCCGCATGGAGTCATGAAAACGATATGCATTTTCAGGCTGAACAGCTAGCCTGATTCATTATGAAAAAATGAGCCAGCCCTCCTGTCGATAGATATTCAACCATACAGTCATTTATTATTGAAGTCACCTGCACATGATACGGCAGCTGTATCTCGTCCCACTGGTAGTACCACGGCGTCCAGTCGGGGATGCGTCCAGCGCCGGGCTCCCCGGAGCCGAACCTCTCGCAGAACGGACCCCACTCGGGGTGGCTGTGCCCGCAGCGATGCGGGTCGTGGAAACCCACGTACAGAAAGAATGGCCTACAAAAATTCACCACAAACAGACCACAAACGGTATTTTTTAGAAATTAAAAACTTGTTAGCCTGACGTATAGTTTGCTAAAAAACTGTATTCCTAAATATGGTTTCATACTTGTTCAGCTTGTTGGCTTCTGCGAGGAACTGTCGGGCGAGCAGCTTGATGTAGGTGATGTTCCGGCCGACCTGGTTGATGGGATTGTTCTCTTCGGTCTGTTCGAAGTCGAAGCGGTACACGTCGTGCGGCCCTACGTGCTTCTTGCCAATTATACCTGAGAAACAAACAATACTACTTCTCGAGTCTTGACAGACGGATCAACACAGCAACCAGTGTCTTTGAGCTAAATATTTGCATTTTTTTACTATTAAGTTAATTTCATAAATTATGATGGTGAATGATCATGCAGCATGTACGTAATCGAATCTTAATCTGGATATCGTCCACCAACCAAAAATGAGTGCAATGAAAACTGCCAAAATATAACGCGAATATGGTATGATTCATTCGGTTTTAGTGATAGAAATCATCCAGGAAATATAATAGTTGTTTGTGGAAAATGCAGAGCCTTGGCTTACCCGTGTATACGCCGTGTTCCCTCAGCTTGTTGGGTAAGCTGGTGACATTATCGAAGGAGTTGAAGTGGTGGACGCTGTGGTGCAGACCGTACATGCCATTCTGATGGCTTGGAGTACCAGTCAGGAGGGCTGCCCGACTGCGGTACAATATATATATTTATTATTTATATAAAAATATATAATATTATATATATTACGTATAAACCATTCAAAACCACCCAAATCAAAATGCAAGCTAACTCCGAAAGATCAGAGGTGATACCTACAGCTTTTGAATTTCTTATTGACGAGATATTCATCAACATGAAATGCAGCTTTCAAAATGACTCAAAAATAATAATCCGTAGTTTATAGATTTATAATAGGTCGTCGCTCACGCTCCGACTAGATAGAGCCCAACCTAACGACAGCTCCGTGAGTGCAGCAACTTTTTCTTGTAGTGTGAGTGTGTCAAATTGAAATTTGTATGGTGTGCGGATGCTAGTGTGCGTGAAAATTTGTGTAGTGACAGCTCGGGTTTGCCAATTTGGGCAAAGTTTTTTTGCCGTACTTTTGAAGTCGAGGGCTCCCCCTTGGACCTCTATGCCGTAGTTACTGTTTGAATGTAAAAGACAGCGTCAACCGAAAAGCAGTTTGCCTTAACGATTGTAGGTACTAGGTACCTGAGTACATGGAAGAATTAGGTAGGTAGTATTTTATACCTAGGGGAGCAGCTGCTAACGGAAGTAAAAGCGTTGTTGAAGATGACGCCGCGCTTCGCGAGTGCATCGATATTCGGTGTTTGACAAATCTTATTGAGATATGCGCCAAGTTCAAATCCGCCATCGTCCGCTGAAATAAATTATGAAAGAAACATAGACACACTTTTGTAACCTTTTACATTGCCTTTCACCCACGACTTCACCCACGTGAATTGAAAGTAATTTATAATTCCCGAGAGAAGCTTTAGTATAGCACATAGAGTATTGGTATAGCATTATAAAAAGTATCTTTGAACATGCCTTTTCTGGAGGCCAATCTGAAAATATTCTTAAATCAAGAAATACCGTTACCTACAAAAATTCTGAGTATTTTTTTGGTAACGGTACTCTAAGAACTATTTTTTTGTTGGGTTGGCACTACTCTACTTGCATTTGTCAATGTCAAAAGGACATTAACCTTCACAAGTTCACTTTTGAGGTCAAATTATGTATAAACCTTGATTAGCTTTTATAAAAATACATAACCTTAGACTTATTAGGACTTAATTTTATTAATCTATATGGCAGTAGGTACATACAAATAAAAAAGTTGAATAAAACTGTTTTAGGTTTTAACGACTTACCCAGAAGTATAAGAACATTTCGCGCCTTGTTAGATAATGCTGCGTCGCTGATAACAAAACAAAACACTATCGTGATAACAGCCGGCCTCAGCGAGCCTGCCATAGCGACACATTAATGCAGCTGTTTGCGAATTTGACACTTATGTTGTGTTGACGTGTCGTAAACTCGAAATACGAAGTGTTCGTGAACCGAACAAGAAACAAGTGGCTCTGCGATTGTAGAGCATTGCCGGTGTTCTACATATTGACCTTATTTTTTGCCTCCAAAATTTCAAATTGAACTAAATCGTGCCCGTGTTGAAACTGTACTATATCGTAAAAACAGCACGATGGTTGTTCGAAAGGGTGTTTTGTACTTATTCGACGTCGACGGCACGCTGACGAAACCTCGCCAAGTTATTACGGAAGAGTTAAAAAGGTATCTTCTCGAGCAGGTAAAGCCGAACGTTTGTATCGGGCTCGTGAGCGGGTCCGACTATTCCAAAATCGTGGAACAAATGAGCGGCGAGCGTGTCACCGACCAGTTTGACTATGTGTTTTGCGAGAACGGTGTGATGCACTACCAACAAGGAGAGCTCAAAAGCACGCAGAGCATCCTGCAGTACATCGGGGAGGGGACCTTACAGAGAGTTATCAACTTTGCTCTCGGCTACATGTCGAAGCTAACCCTCCCGGCCAAGCGGGGTAACTTTGTAGAGTTCAGATCCAGCATGATCAACTTGTGCCCCGTAGGCCGCTCCTGCAATCAAACAGAGCGAGACGAGTTCTCACGTTTCGATACAGAAAACAAGGTTAGAGCAAAGTTTGTAGAGGCCTTACAAAAAGAGTTTGCAGATACAAAGTTATCATTTGCGCTCGGAGGACAGATCAGTGTGGACGTGTTCCCTAAAGGTTGGGACAAGACATACTGTCTGAAACACGTGGAGAATGCTGGCTTCGGTGAGATACATTTCTTCGGAGACAAGACCACACCAGGTGGCAATGACTATGAGATCTACAGCGACCCGAGGACTGTCGGCCATAGAGTCACCTCACCGGAGGATACACAGGAACAATTAAAGCAGTGCCTTTCTTTGTAACATGTTCAATTTTGTATCTAGTATATTACATAAATAAAATAATAATTTATTCCTCTGTATGAAATGTTGTTGGGAAGTAAGAAAAAAAAAGATTGAGTATTTCATTATAGTTTATTTTTTTAATAAATCAACATATAACAAAAGCTGCACAATGCACCTATATAAATGAATATGGTAAATTGTAAATTAAAAGAATAATTTGGTAAAAAAACATTTGGAAGTAGTTATCACATTTTATGTTTTCTTTACCCACAATTGAAGCAAAATACACAATTCACTGTTAAAATATTACAATTATCATAACCTACTTTTATAATGTTCTTCAAAAAATACAAATATGCACATACCATACCTATTAATAAATACATACAATTATAAAAAAATATGATTATTAAAAACATATCTTTCATCGTCTTCTTACATCACTAAATAACAATAACAAGATGTGTAAATGTCTCGTACTGCACAGCCACTTCAACAAATGGTATGAAACATTAGGGTCAGAAATATGGAAAAGTCCCTTGGAATAAATGAAATTAAAATTCTAATAAACTTTTGTAGAAAGAGTATTAATGCATTTTTTGAATATTTTAATATTTTAGTTTTTGGAGATTGGGTTAGTTTATCAGATATGTTTTCTCACTGGCAAAATGTTTTTTCTGTATACTTGAGCTGCTAATTCAATATGTGTATTTCCATGCCCTGTTTAATTTATTCATTTTCTACACTAGTAGTAAGATATATTTATGAATATCAAAAAATATATGCAATGTTGCACACTGTCTATATTATGTACTACATTGTAGACTTCATTTATCAACCTACTATCATAATGTAATACTCATGAATGGGGTATTCACAAGAGCCGTTAGAACTAAATAAGCTTTGTTGGGTAAGATAAACTAGGTAAATGCTTGAAGTCTGACATCACAAGCGACTATCACTCGTATATTATTTGTGAACCTTCACTTAAAGATATATGTATATAGCTGTACACCATAACTATTCCTAGTAATATATATGAGTAGATCAATAAATGCATCACTGCCCCCTGTACTGGGGCTTCCTCTTCTCGATGAAGGACAGCATGCCCTCGCGCCGGTCCTGTGTCGGTATGTTGAGCTCGTAGCACTTCTGCTCCACCTCGTACCCGTCCTGTGAAAAATAAATGTAGGTTTAATAACATTTCGAAGTCGGTAAACTGTTACATGAGCGCGCGATGCTGATTGTTTTCTTGGTGCTGCTGCTGTTTATTTATTTATTTATCTATATTGCCCACCACAGAAAAACACAGAAAAAGAAACAAAATACACCAGAACACAGTGAACGCAAAGGCGGCCTTATTGCTAGATCTCTTCCAGGCAACCTTTGGTAAGAGGATTAGTGGCTGCTCTAAGGCATTGAGGCAGACGTATGCCTTACCTTGATGCTGAGCTGCACACCCTCGTTGATGGCCTGCTTGGCGCAGCGCAGCGCGATGGGCGCGTTGGAGATGATCTCGCGCGCGATGCTGATCGCACGCTCGTACGCCGCGGTGCTGCTGCTGTTCTGTGGCACCACGTGATTCACTACACCTGCCACAGATAAAGAAACATGTTGCAGTTAGCACTCATGTTGTTACAGCAGTAATTGTGATCCAATCTATATTATTACCATGTGCCTAAATGCACAATATTAAGTGATCATCACCAAGAAACTATTCTATAAGACATGAACATAGTGGCCAAGGTTATAACTAACCACCAGATAAATACTACTTAATATTACTCAGAAATTAAATTTAATGAGGCAATTTTTTATCTAATATTAAAACTATTCTTATCAGTCACTTGACTTTTTTACATTTATTATGACTTGCTTGTGTTTACACTTTACATCATTCTGATAATATTTAATCCATCACATAAGTTTATTTGAATATGGTGTAATTGCCAGAACATAAACTGAAGGACTTCTAGAAATTGATAAGACCTCTTTGATCTGATGTACCCCATTTAAATACAAAACAATGTGTTAATACATACATTAGGTAATACAGCTTACAAAACTGCTCTACCCACTGTATAACATTTAACTGGCATAAATCAGTTGTGCATAAATATATTATTATTATAAATCAGATCCTTGAACATCAATGAGCCACAAGTTAGTGTTTAAAATCTAAGTAAGTGGATACATACCAAGCTCTTTAGCCTCCTTCCCGCTCACAACTCTTGAAGTAAATATGAGCTCCTTGGCAATGTTGGGGTGTATGACCCTCGGCAGCCGCTGCGTGCCGCCCGCGCCGGGGATGAGGCCTCTGCCTGTCTCCACCAGGCCCAGCCTGGCCGTGTCTGCTGCTATCCTGATGTCGCAAGCCAGCGCCAGCTCCAGACCACCTCCCACCGCCACTCCTTCGATGGCAGCTATGGTGGGCATCGGAAGGTCTTCTATTTCAATGAAGGTATTTCTCAGCGTGCGAACAAATTTTGCTACTTCATCATCATCCATTTTGAACCTCTCCTTGAGGTTTGCTCCTGAGGAAATATTAAACAGGATTCAAATAGTTCATTCAGATGACATGATACATTAAATGTGATTTTAAAATAGGAAAGATACAAAGATGTAATGTTTCACTACACCATGGCTAACTGCTTGATAAGCTTTAGTCTCATTAACCTTTGTAAGTAGCGTAAGCTTTTATTAATTAGGTATTTACAGCTTCTGGCAACTAATTCTATATGGAATTAGGGGTTTTATAATTACATTAAAAATATGCCCACTTATATGTAACTTTCAATCAAGTCAATTTAATGCTTGGTTTATGTGTGACTCAACAATAGAATATTACAGATGCTTGTCAATAGTCACTGCTAAAAGTTAATAGATTTAAATACAACATTACTAGCTATTGCCAGGCTCACTTATTTAGAAACTTCTACCTTTACATTATAGTAATGGGCACTCAGGCACTCACCCGCACAAAATATCCCTTTGACGAGACTGTGCAGTATGACCACTGAGATCTTGGTGTCCTCCCGTATGAGCTGGTTCACTTCTTTCATACTCTCCAGCAGTTCAAACCCCAGCGCGTTCTTGTCCTTGGGGCTGTTGAGGCCGTACACCGCGATGCCGCGGTCCTCGCCGCCCAGCTTGTGGAACACCACCGGCCCCGCGTTCTCCACTTGTTGATTCGTTGACAAACGACGCAAACTCCGCGCTCTCACGCGTTTCAATACGCTCAGTCTTGATATCAACATTTTCAATTAATCAACTGAGGCGCTAAGTTAAAATTTTAACACAAAACTCCACAAGAATTCAATGACTGGCCGTGTTATAAATTATAATAGGTATTACTCTTATCAAAAACTGATAATAAAACAACGACCTTTGTAAATGGCAAAATCAACCATAAAAAAATATTTAATAAAATGGCAAAATGCACTGAGAGAGCTTTGATTTACAGTTCACGTTCTAATAACTGAATAACAGTCTTTAAAAGCATAGTTTATTTTCAATTCTCATTACAATCACAATTTATTTGCATGTTTACTTTTCGAATTTTGTAGGTATAATTTGTTCTGTTCTGTTAATCCATTCGTCCCTTTCAGGACAGGCAAAGGTCGGAGACCATACAGCCTATTCATTCGTGTGTATTTGTATATTTTGTTTTGACGTTTGATGGCTTGTTTCCTGTCATATGACGTGCATAGACTAGTTTAACTATAGACAATGTTCTATAGAAATATTATAAAAGAAATGTTTAATTGCACCAAAAGTTATGCTTAAGTATAAAGTTTTAAACTATAATTTGAAAATTTTTAGTAGAACGCTATTTAGTGGCCAAAATTGTTGTTTGAATTTTGACCAAATTACTGGGGTACCAAAGATACTGCATGTTCTATGCTTGAGATTGACCATAGAGTAGAATGTAGTATTTTCCTTTTAGCTCTCGTAAAGAGAGCACTCTAGCCAATAGGTACCTAATTAAGGAAACCATTAAGATCTCAATGACTCTAGCTGTTTGGTCTGTGGTAAGAGAGTACCGTAAGTAAAATACCAAGCGTGGTAGGCTTGTGGTAGGTAACTACCTACCCACA
Source organism: Coenonympha arcania (assembly GCA_036785405.1). Lineage (NCBI taxonomy): Eukaryota > Metazoa > Arthropoda > Insecta > Lepidoptera > Nymphalidae > Coenonympha > Coenonympha arcania. The sequence goes on along the minus strand of CM072066.1, from coordinate 17,673,146 downwards.
GAAAACAATGAAGTCATTCCTTGCTCTGTGTACCTACCTACATAAAATTCCTTCATCCTTGATAGAGATTGACAGATCGAATTATATCCAAAACAAACGGTAACTTAACCTAAAAATACCCAGAATTCGGATTGAATATATGATTTTTGAGAATTTATTAATGAATTACTCGTTTTAGATGCCTAAATAAACAACGAATATGTCTGTGGAGCCATATAATTGTGACCTCGATCCTGACACCAACGCCCGCCTCAAAGTATACCTTTTCAAAGATGTGAAGAATGTGGAAGATATAAGGCAGAATGTGATCAAAGGTGTATGGAAATGTTCAGCTATTAAACCAAGTTTAATAATGGACATCTTCCAAGTGGCAGTAGCGGCCAACCGCGCTGTTTTGTCTGAAAAATCCAAGACTATGGTGACCAAGACTGTATATTCGGAAATTTTGTACAACTTGTCTTTAACGAAAAATATAACGCAGAGTTTAAGTAAGTTCGGTATAGAGAAAGACGACAGTTTACTAGTCTGTTTTATAATAAATAGTGATAGTGATGATGCTGCGAGTGCAGATATTGTATCACAGATACTCGGTGAACAATGCCCGCTGAGCAGTCTCTGCAGTTTCACCAACATGAAAGATGTGAAGACAGTGTACAAATTGAATGGTTTGAATAGCAACAGCCACACTGATTTACTGGATGTCATTGTTAGTAAAATGGTTACCAAAAATTTTGTAAATCACTAAAGAGGTAGCTGTGAATCTTGAATGGAAGCAGGCGTTACTTTGCAGAAATCCATAATTATTAATTAATATTATATAATATAGATTAATTTGTTTTACTATAATCCACTACTTCTGTGATGAAACTTGTGTGGTGTTTCATGTGGGCAGTGTTCCTGCATATTGTAACATACAGAATCTTTTCAAGTTGCGAATTATAGCAAAACAAATTAATCCGTCCTGCTGTGAAAAGTGAATACATAATTGAAATAATTTTATTTTAATACATGCATAAGTCATTTGTGTGCTTGATCTATAGTGTTAATCTAATATATAAAATTCTCTCGATTTTCTTTGGTAACTCCTCCGAAACGGCTGGACCAATCGTTATGAAATTTTCAGGGTATGATCTCTGGGTCTGGGAGCGGGTTGTTATCTATTTTGTATGTCCCTAAGTGAGAAAAAAAATTATATGGCAAAACTGTCAGCTAATAATGTATAAAATAAAACCAAATGTGTATCATGTTTTATTTTAACAACAACAACTTTATCATGTAAAATGTACAAATAAGTTGCATATTATTTATTGTAAAAGCGATGATGTAACTCATACATTAATTTTATTTATTAAGTATAGACAAAACTTTTAGTATAATTTTTACAATTAGCTATCAACTTATTGAATGCAACCAACCACTCTTATTTTTTTATTTAATGTTCAAAATATACACAAATATGTATCAATAATTGTTATTTGTGTTTTTTATACATTGTTTTATTTTTATTTGTAGTTTTTCGTGTAATTTCTAAACCTATGTTCTAAATACATTGGAATTCAAATAATTTCATAATTAGCAACACAAATTTTTGTATTTATAAAAGTCAACTGTGGAGATAGTTGGTTGCAACCATAGGAGTAGGATATAGGTTTTACCTGTTGTATCTCTGAATAACAACTTATTTGTTGTTGCCCCTTTGCACTGTACATCCAAGAAAAACATAATTAGTTCATTTGTCACCTATATTTCATATAAAGCAAATGAATGGGTAAATGCTCAGTATTGTAAATTAACCTACTCTAAACTTACATGTTTATAATATTTCACTCGCGTTTTTACCTTAATTAAATTAATCCCCGACTGACTTAGCACTAGCCATCCATCCAATATGTGCTTTTAGCATGAGTACAACACAAAATGAGTAATAAACTGTTTATTTACTGTATATATTGTCACCAGAACTTTGATGTGATTTTACTGTTACATGAATCACAATAAGCATTTCATTTGTGGCCTGATTCTGTAACGTACAGTTTGTTAGTTAGTAACCCTGACTGAGTTATTAACTAAGAAAAGTTAGCAAACACAAGTTAGCAGCTAGCATGGTATGTTGACATGATACCATACCAACCTAGGTTGGTAACTTGTGCAAATATAATGCAAAAATAGGATTTTTGCCTCCGTTTTGTTAGTTAACAACCGAATGAGGGTTGCTAACTAACTAATTGTGTTTTTACAATATACATAATTGAACACAGGGCAGAGCTGCAAGCATAGGGCATAACCTCTGCCGGGCCTGCTAGTTCAGCAAATTGTAGTGTGCTGTGCTGTAGTGCGCCAGTCAGCATGTACTAACCTTGGAAAATATGTTAACTTAATTCATATAAAATTACAATCAAATGTATAAATATAAACATAGAACACAAAACAATCAGTTGTTTGTTTATTTGTTATATTACATCTTAAAAATAAACAAATGGCATCTAGTAACTATTGAGTTGTAGGAACTATCTGGTCACTAATCACGAACATTGCATTTGGGAACACAGCAATATTTATTAAGATAAACACAGTTTAGCAACTGTACAGTTCAGAAACTAAAGCACTATGCGAAGATAAGCTCAATCATTTCGCCTGTACTTCAATACAGTGTATAATATAATGTGATGAGAATAGCAATATTCACTACCTGCTACCTTTAACATACTATCGCTGTAAACAACAAGTAGCTAATAAGAATCAGCCTTATTTTGAACAAACTATACATAACCAAGAATTTGAGGTATTACACACTGCTGTGTTACTGTGGTGATTACAGTTGATAAAATTTAGTTTTTCTTCACTGCGAGCTGCTGTGCTTGTAGTAATTTCTGAACTGTACGATTGCCAAACTGTGACGTGAGTGAGGTGAAATATTAGAATGCGAGTGTATGTACAGGGAAAGCTGCCTCTGGAGTATCTCTAGTCTACAGTAGTCGTAAAATATAATATAAAACATCGTCGCGTAGCACCTCTTGAACACTTTTTCGATGAGACGTGCTATACGCTATACGTTACTATAATAAGTATTACCGTAAGCGAATTGCAGCTCTAGCCATATGTCCTATCCATGCGCTTTTTAAGATTGCTAGTGCATCGCTTTTGAACCAAATAAAAAAATATATGAGAATGCGCGAGGTCACGTGACCAATTTAGCGATCATTTTCATACATTTATATTTTAAATTTCGTTCCATTTCCATCTTATTAACGAATCGCAAAATACCATATGGCTAGAGGAGCCCGCTTACGTTTCGCGCTAAATACAGCTTAAAATGCTAAATGACTCTCCGCCAGTGAACGGAAAAGCATATTATATTCCGCTCAAATATAGCTAGAAACTATAACCACGTGTCTAACACGTGACTCCATCAGATTGTTTAATTGGTCAGCGCGCCAATTAAGGCTGGCGTGAAATCCGGTGCTGACCACCTTGTGAGACTTTTCGATATAACTTCACATGATTTTGGAAGTGTGGTATAATTTTCAAATTGTAAGAAACGGCAATATATACAACGTGTAGCGAAAAGTTGAAATAATATTGAAGGGTACTTGATAACGAATCAGAAAATATTAATAAATAGAAATAGGCATATTTATTTTTTCCATAATGCATTGAAAAATAAAATAAGGATATCCATTTTTCCATATATTATGATAAAATAAATATGCTTATTTCTATTTAATATTTTTACAGGGTGATTCCTTATCAAGTACACATATATGTACCCTTGAATATTATTTCAACTTTTCGCTATACATTGTATATCTTTTCCGTTCACTGCTCTCTCCAACCGGGTTAGACCCGTCACGATTGTTTTAACTAGCGGCCCTCAATGGCGTTGCTTAATTTAATGAAATCAGATGTCAACCTAGCATTGTGACAAAGTGTACAAATTAACCAGTCTGCTAGTATCGACTAGTAGTAGTAACTATGATAACTATCGAGTTATCATATTTACACTGTGGCCCACAACCTGAATTCGGTTTTAGAGAGTCTAAATTTCAGCGATTTATATAGTACCATCGCTTTCACTACGGTGTCTGTGAAAAGAGATAATACTAGTCCTTAGAAGTAGTGTTATGCCTCTCCACGGGGACCATTGTGACAACGACAATACTATTTTTAGAAGCACTTTTAGGGGCTCTAAAAAGGATGCCGACTTACACCCGTATTCAAAAACATTACTATGAGGCCTCATAGTGAGCTCGAACGCACAGCGCACAGAAAACCTATTCATAAACAACACTTGAGGGTCCAGCGACACTATGCGTTCACCAAAACAAACGCACAGGTAAAGTAGCTCGCGAGGTACTTTTCGCGACGCATAGTGCTGGTTTATAGTTTGTTATCTATGGCATGTTTGTGTTAGCTTTTCGATTGCAACTTTCCAGTGATTTTTCGTATTTTATTGCTTTTAATACAATGGATTACAATGATGAAGAAGATTTTGATAATTATATTCGTGAGAGATTGTACTTCCGAAGAGCTATAACCACTAGAAAAGTGATACGGGATTTCCAAAATCCTTTTGAATATTACAGTGCCGAGGAATTCAAAAGACGGTATAGATTTCCCAAAGATATAGTTATAAATGTTATTTTGCCTTTAATAAATGAATACCTTTTGAAGTTAACCAGCAGAGGCCTTCCCGTGCCCCCTATTTACCAGTTATTGGTTGCCTTAAGATTTTATTCATCAGGGAGTTTCCAGGTTAGAACTACTTACCTATAAGTCAATTATTTACTTTTCAATAGTTTTAAATTCACAATCAAACAAAGTAAAGCTACATTTGTACCTAATTAACAACAACTACCATATCGGTTTTCATCAGTAGTTTTACAAATTATTAAATGTGTGAATAGGTACACTATCATAAATGCTTTTGAGCACTAGGCAATGACAGCCAGGTGAAAATTTCCTTTTGACGTTTGTGTCTGTCATCTATCCTGTCAGTCGACTCGAGTGAAGTCGAAACGCAACGGTAACCAATCACAGCGCTCCATTTAATCCTATGCGTCCTCACAGCAAAAAGTTATTTATGTATTGTTTATGAAATGAAAGGCTTGACATACCGGACGCACTGCAAAATATCGTACTTAGCATAGTGTAGCTGCTATACCCAAGGAAGCAATGTTTGTGAATACGGGTGTCAGTCAAGTGGCTCGTTTGCGTTAAATGCAAAAGTGTAACATAAATGAGGCCGAAGCTCAAGCAACAGCGTGCTATGCGTGCGCCGCCCCGGTAACCTCGCGCAAATCATTTTTGGTCTCCGATTGAACAAGATGGTAAGGTAAAATTAAAAAAAAATTGGTTGCCTGTAAAGTCGGTATACGGGCGAAAGTTTTACGTGACAACGACTTTGCCCGAGTGGAAGGGACGCGTGCCTCTCACTCGCTCTCATTGTGAGCGCATAACGTGAGCGGAGCGTAACGCAGTTTCTTGAAGTGTCACCCGGCAAACCAATTTATAAGACGTTGTCACGTCAAAAAAACTTTATAGAGGGGTTGGTTCATTCCTCATCTCAAACGAGCCTTAAAAGAAGTTTAAAACAGGATCTTATAGCTGAAAATACGAGTTTTTTTCAATAGGGTGCGAAGGTAAGAAAGAGGTAGGTAAGCAGAGTTGGTGGCGACTTCGGAAAGGCCTTTGACTAGCTTTCTCGAAACAGAAACAGCTGGCTCGAACCGTATAGAAATATCAACAAAATACATCTTGTTCAAACACAGCACAACAAGTTTTACGCGATATTATCTAGCCCTTAACTTATATCGTAACACTAAATAACTTTTAATATTGCATCGTGGTTTAAGTTACAAGCACTATGTACTAATTTTACTTATAATTATGATATAACGTAAACGTAAAAGAACTTATACATTTTTTTCTGACAGTATGGGGAAATATTAGAAGCAAAAGCACGGAAAAACATGAATTATTATACTATTCAGCAAAGCAATTACAATTCAGGTCAGCTTTTTTAAAACTCTTTTACATTAAAGAACTCTATCTGTTTATGACTTTTCTAAGCTGTATTAGAACACAATCGCTATATTATGTTTAAAAAAAAACAGGCGATAACCTGTGGTGTGATCCTCTTAAGTCTAAATTATAAAATTCTACATCGGCCAACCATCGCTGGTAACCATAGTAACACAGCCAGCCAATCGGCGCCTTGGCTGCATAATTGATGCAAGCATTAAGCCTCCCCCATACAGGTGCGTTATTATCGCGCGATAATATCGCAAGCGTTATTGCGATAATGCGTCCCGATTCCTTGCACACAGCTGCGTTTTTATCGCGCGACAATAACGCGCAGACGGGCGCAGCGTCCCGCGTTATTATCGCGCGATAACATCGCAAGCGTTATTGCGATATCTGTTTTCAGTACATTTTGTATTAGGATGGTCATGGAAGTAGGACGCTGCGTCCGTCGTCCCACACAGGCGCGTTATTATCGCAGCAATGTGTAACTACTTGATCATCCTAATACAAAATGTACTGAAAACAGATATCGCAATAACGCTTGCGATAATATCGACCGATATACTTCCATTGCGGCGTTATTATCGCAGCAGTGTGTAACGACATGACCATCCTAATACAAAATGTAGGTACTGAAAACAGATATCGCAATAACGCTTGCGATATTATCGCGCGATAATAACGCGCCTGTGTGGGGGAGGCTTTAACCAATCAGCTGCATAGATAAGCTCGTCGCTGCTATAAGTATTTTTACAGAATCAAGAGACAGTTGCAAAGAATCGTTTATTTTGTAAGACAGCAGTGACAAAGCTTAGTGACATTTCTTGCATTTAGTTAGAATGCAAGTTATTATTAGCATTTTTTAACCTGAGTGTTAAGAGTGTAATTGCTAAGCACGCGGAAGTGTTGAGTATTTATGTAAACGTCCCCATACCGTCGTCAACGAATGAACACCAGTGCATAGAGTCTGTACACATAAATGTAGTTGGTAATAATATATTATACAACATACAGCGATATATTTGGCTATATAACTTGAGTCACTCCCGTGTCACTGTGTGAAGCCTTTATACATAACAAAAATGACTTTAAAATAGGAGCAGTTTTTTGTTAAACAGCTAATTATATAATCCATAAGGGATATAAATAATAATATACATTTGTTGCAGTTACGTTCAGTGATTCATGTATAATATCATTTGTTCAGCGGTCATTAAATTATATGTATGTATTAAAATTAAAAAGCACAATTTTGTCTGTGTTTTTTTTAGTATAAAAATATTGCAGCTGACTTGATCGCTGTGTTTAGGAATCGCACGATATGGCACTGTGGGGTTTCGGTGGTTCAGTACATTCATAAATAAAACCCATTGAAAAGGCGTAAACATACTGATAACATGCAAAGTATCTTCCTACGCTGAAGATATAAATAAAGCAATGAGTTCATATAAAATCAGTTCGTGCGTGTTGTATGTTTTACCTTTAGAAACAATGTTGTATATTATGTAACTATTTCAGATCCCGGTATAGATCCTACACCTATACCAGTTTAAAGAGAATATATTATGAAATGTATGGAATGGGTTTGTATACAATTACTGATTCAACATGAAAGAATAAACGCTAACACAAAACTTATAGCTTGTCCGTTTTATTAATATTTTTCGACTTTTGTACCAGGCTTACAGATCTCTAGTTCCTAAAGAAATGCAGTTGGTATGGGGTTTACAACAGAATAGTCTTTTCGTTATATTTGCTTCTCTCTGAGAGAAAAGCAAAAATACAATACAATTATTTTATTGGGAGCGGCGGACACGTGAGAACGCCTAAAGATAAACATTATACAGTTGTCTTGGCGCCCAATTTGATAAGTATTTTAATTCCAAGTTTTAGTTACTTTAATTGCATTTTTAAATTTCGTTTTACAGAGTATTTTTGTTCTATTCTTTTTAGAATTACATTATAATTATTTAAATGTAAATAAAGACGTCTTTATGACAATCCTCTTTTATTTTAGACGAGTGATCTTCGAAAAGTTACTAATAAACTGGACAAACTATTCTCCAATTTCGGTATACTCCTATTCATACAAAACTATGGTTCAGTTTTGGTTGAATGTTCTATGATTCATATAAAACTCAACACTATGAGTGTGTGTGTAATGTGTAGGTATGCGTGACGTCACGTACGCTGTGTGTGTGTGTGTACGACTTACACTAGGTTACAACAACTGAACAGCTGCGAGCGGCGCGGGAGTTACCTCGATCCGTTTGGCTACGGGTACTGTGTACAACCTGGAACGGGCATTCCATTGTAATTGTTATTATCTTACTGATTACAGAAAAACTGTAACTTTCTGAGGAAATTCGCTACGAATTATATATACGCTAACCAACTCGTAAGTTGGTAGGCAATTGACAGTTACATAGTATTATGATCGATTTTTATCTCTCGAAGGCTTGTCACAAAATCTTGTTTCAGTTATTCAATTAGCAATAAAAATATAAACCATAGACAATAGTGATTATCACTGCAAGTGCCAAAATTACAGCATAAGGGCTGCAGAGTCCATCGCAACCAAGCCTACCTGAATAGGCCACTTTCAGGCACGTAGTCGCTTTAATTATGTTAAGCAACACGGAACAAAATTCCATAGAAAATACCACATGTAACAGACAGTTAATGTTATGGATTGTTAAAATCTGTTGCAACAACCGTGCATGCAAGTAAGTTTCCAGCAAATAGCTTGGCAACATTTTGGTGTGGCGGGGAAAAGTTAGAACTGGTACACGGTGTAACTAAGTGCAAGAGAGACAACAGTTGTCAGTAACTGCACTTAGTCAGTAACAGACTAATAGTGCATTTAGATCCCGTTACCTCGTATCCCGCGCCCCTTGCTTAACGGTGTAGAAGCCGTATTTAAGCGATTTTGAATGAAGTTTTATGCAAAAACTATAAAGACGATTACTTTCAAATTTACATGTCATGTATTATGGGTCTTTAATCTAAAATCGCTAAGAAGCAGAAACACGATTGGATAAAATGTTCTCGATAGAAAGTTCTCCCAAAAGTTGCTCCAAAATCTCAGTTTTTCTAGTTTTTATCGGACACAACATTGGATGTAATTGTAATTTTTGTTTTAAAGTGTCGGTAATCATAATATCCAAAAACGCTAAGAAACAGATTTTTGATAACTAGCTTAGTTTTTGAGTAATTAGGTAAAAGGTCGTTTTTCTGTTAAATTCTTCCGCGACGCTCGGCATGTCGCACCTACCAACGTACCCGTGAGAGTGAGGAAGTCAAAAATAAATTCAATAAATCCCCTTATCCAAAGATACCCAAAAGCTTTTGGGCTCTCACCAAGTTACGTGCCGGCTAGTATACCGTATTTCCACGTTAGGTCCACAGGAGTTACGGTCCACTCTTGCAACCTGGTGCTCGCGTAGTTTAAATGCATTACCTGTCTGCGTGCGTGTCACTGGTGGAAGGGCAGGGAGAGCGCCAGCTCGTACAGCGAGGGTCACCGGCGCGCCTCCGACACGTACACCGACACCGTCGAGTCTTTGGAGCCCACGCCCAGCGCGCATCTGCAACGGAACGACACTAATTGTACTGCTGCTGACTTTCATGATCTTCATAACGATGGCGAAACAAACAGGATGTTCATCTGCTGTTTAGTCTGCCCTTTGTTCGATGCAGTGTCTCAGGACAGCTCACTGAGACATCGGTTGTTAAGTCTCATCATACCCAACAAATCGAAGCACAGTAATGCTTAGCAATGACTAGTACAGCAGAATATCCAATATCCATCTCAACGGACTCTGCGAAAATGTCTTACCATTTTTTATTTATTCTACCGTCAAGCAGTAATGTATTACTTTGTTTTGGTTTGAACGCACTGTAGCCTACGAGATTTTTGGCCATAATCAGGCCAGATTCACTTTTCACGTGACCGAAGAAACTACAGGTAGCCGTCTCGACTTACTAATTTCAGACGGCCGCCGCGCGCCGGCTAGGTTGCACGCGTTAATTCTTGTACGGTCTATTTCACGCGCACCGATTACGAGGTAACCTTAGCATGTCGAAAGAGATAAAGTTACGCGATAGAAAGAGACCACAACTTTAGATGTACAGCGAAGGCGGAGCCAGGCGCTATTGCGAACTGAATTGCACTTTTTGTGTCAGCGCTAGAGTCGCTATTTCTTTGAATCATCTGGTGGAGTGAACCTTCTGTACCGTTAGGTACTATTATAATTCCGTGTCATAATTCAGCTTAAGAACTGATGTCTTAGGGTTGCACTTGTTTCAAGGGGCGCTATAAAGCGATGGTGAAGAGGGTAGGCACCTGAGCGGGTGGAAGGCGAGGCAGGAGACGGGCCCGATGCGCGCGCCCATGAACCCTTCGTGGAACTTGATGGTGTTGAGCGGCGCGCCGCGCAGGTCGTAGATGCTGATGCACTGGTTCACCGAGCCGCTGCAACGTACATACACACTTCAACACTCGCTACAGATTGAAATGATAAAGCCGTGTGTTTGTTTTGTTTTGTAAAAGGCCCGTGAGCATGTTATATTGTAGTGTGGGTATGGGGCCATGTCTGCATACGGTTTGGATAAGAAGCTTCGTGTATGTGCAGCATTACGTGCGCGTGATATCACGCTGTGATGTGAGTTTGCATGCATATGCGTGTTGCGTATGTGTTTGTAGGCTTGAGAAGTTACCAGGCGAGCAGCGCGGCGCGCGGGTGCACGTCGAGCGCGGCCAGCGGGCCGGGCGCGCGGATCACTTCCACGGGACTCAGCTTCCGAGTGTCGTAGATGCGGATTTCACCCTCCGTGCTACACAAAAATTAATTTAAATCAAGTCAGACGCCATCAATGTTACTAAATTTTACAATAATAATTTCCTAAATTACACTCAGTTCTACGCCCAATTTTGCAGTCATGTTGCAAAACCTACTTTTTCAGTTGTGTGTGTCGGCTCATTTAATATAGTTAATAGAAAATCGTATTTCAGGCACGCGTAACGCACGTGAGCCGTTTGCTCCACTACATACGAAGTGTACGTTTTTGAAAACATCCTCAGAGCGATGTAGCCTCCTCCTCGATCGTCGAGTACGGACAGTGGGACTCACCAGCCAGTGACGAGCGTGTAGAGGTCGTCGCGCGGCGCGGCGCACAGCACGGGCGCGGAGTGGTGGTGCAGCGTGGTGATGGCGCTCGTCCCACGCGCGCACCGAGCCGTCGGCACTCACCAGCCAGTGACGAGCGTGTAGAGGTCGTCGCGCGGCGCGGCGCACAGCACGGGCGCGGAGTGGTGGTGCAGCGTGGTGATGGCGCTCGTCCCACGCGCGCACCGAGCCGTCGGCACTCACCAGCCAGTGACGAGCGTGTAGAGGTCGTCGCGCGGCGCGGCGCACAGCACGGGCGCGGAGTGGTGGTGCAGCGTGGTGATGGCGCTCGTCCCACGCGCGCACCGAGCCGTCGGCACTCACCAGCCAGTGACGAGCGTGTAGAGGTCGTCGCGCGGCGCGGCGCACAGCACGGGCGCGGAGTGGTGGTGCAGCGTGGTGATGGCGCTCGTCCCACGCGCGCACCGAGCCGTCGGCACTCACCAGCCAGTGACGAGCGTGTAGAGGTCGTCGCGCGGCGCGGCGCACAGCACGGGCGCGGAGTGGTGGTGCAGCGTGGTGATGGCGCTCGTCCCACGCGCGCACCGAGCCGTCGGCACTCACCAGCCAGTGACGAGCGTGTAGAGGTCGTCGCGCGGCGCGGCGCACAGCACGGGCGCGGAGTGGTGGTGCAGCGTGGTGATGGCGCTCGTCCCACGCGCGCACCGAGCCGTCGGCACTCACCAGCCAGTGACGAGCGTGTAGAGGTCGTCGCGCGGCGCGGCGCACAGCACGGGCGCGGAGTGGTGGTGCAGCGTGGTGATGGCGCTCGTCCCACGCGCGCACCGAGCCGTCGGCACTCACCAGCCAGTGACGAGCGTGTAGAGGTCGTCGCGCGGCGCGGCGCACAGCACGGGCGCGGAGTGGTGGTGCAGCGTGGTGATGGCGCTCGTCCCACGCGCGCACCGAGCCGTCGGCACTCACCAGCCAGTGACGAGCGTGTAGAGGTCGTCGCGCGGCGCGGCGCACAGCACGGGCGCGGAGTGGTGGTGCAGCGTGGTGATGGCGCTCGTCCCACGCGCGCACCGAGCCGTCGGCACTCACCAGCCAGTGACGAGCGTGTAGAGGTCGTCGCGCGGCGCGGCGCACAGCACGGGCGCGGAGTGGTGGTGCAGCGTGGTGATGGCGCTCGTCCCACGCGCGCACCGAGCCGTCGGCACTCACCAGCCAGTGACGAGCGTGTAGAGGTCGTCGCGCGGCGCGGCGCACAGCACGGGCGCGGAGTGGTGGTGCAGCGTGGTGATGGCGCTCGTCCCACGCGCGCACCGAGCCGTCGGCACTCACCAGCCAGTGACGAGCGTGTAGAGGTCGTCGCGCGGCGCGGCGCACAGCACGGGCGCGGAGTGGTGGTGCAGCGTGGTGATGGCGCTCGTCCCACGCGCGCACCGAGCCGTCGGCACTCACCAGCCAGTGACGAGCGTGTAGAGGTCGTCGCGCGGCGCGGCGCACAGCACGGGCGCGGAGTGGTGGTGCAGCGTGGTGATGGCGCTCGTCCCACGCGCGCACCGAGCCGTCGGCACTCACCAGCCAGTGACGAGCGTGTAGAGGTCGTCGCGCGGCGCGGCGCACAGCACGGGCGCGGAGTGGTGGTGCAGCGTGGTGATGGCGCTCGTCCCACGCGCGCACCGAGCCGTCGGCACTCACCAGCCAGTGACGAGCGTGTAGAGGTCGTCGCGCGGCGCGGCGCACAGCACGGGCGCGGAGTGGTGGTGCAGCGTGGTGATGGCGCTCGTCCCACGCGCGCACCGAGCCGTCGGCACTCACCAGCCAGTGACGAGCGTGTAGAGGTCGTCGCGCGGCGCGGCGCACAGCACGGGCGCGGAGTGGTGGTGCAGCGTGGTGATGGCGCGCGCTGTTCGCTCGTCCCACGCACGCACCGAGCCGTCGCCGAAGCCGCACACCAGGCGCGCCGCGCGCCCGCCGCGCCACAGCGACGTGGCCGCCGCCTCGCAACCTGCGACAACCGGCGATAGTCATCTCTCGTAGATGAGGTGACAGAACAAAACGATCTTTATAGTGTAGTGTAGTGGTATCACTGATCTCTATTACACTAGTACACTGGATCAAACATTCTATACAATTGACATTTAATTTTGGGTACCCCCTGGTAAGAGTAAGTGAACGCCGCACTCACCGGTGGGTATCTCCGCCTGCAGCAGCTCGGCGTGCGCGTCCCACAGGCGCACCGACGCGGACTGCCCCGCCAGCGCGATCGAGCGGCGCCGCGCGCTCCACCGCACCAGCGTGCCCGTGGGCGGAGGGTTGCTGCTGCCCGCTGCCGTCAGCAGGGCGGAGGCCGGAATCACATGTGAGCACGAGCGAAATGAGCGCATTTTTTAGTTTTTTAGTTCAATATTATGATTGAACCTTCTTGATATTATGAGGATCCTTCGTGATACATCGCCACAGGGACATTTTTTCAGACTCAAAATTTTTACTTTTTTTTTTCTTTTCTTTATTATACAAATTATTAGTTACATTATTGCAAAATATAAATCTCAAAATCATTACAAATAATTAAAACATGTTTTGTAGCGCCTGTAACTCCAGCATTTCTGTGACTCAAAAACGTGTGAAGTGTTCCAGCGGCGACTGTTCGCTCCTGTATCATTCAGATTGCGTAAACTACGACGAAAACACTACTCACCGATCTAAGTGGATATGCCCGGAGTGTGTTGCCAGCCGACCTAAACAAGATAATAGCAATACTCCCATATCGGTGAAAGGAAAACGAACGCAGCCTGCCGAAGAAATCTTAACACCTACTTCTCCGGGATCATATAACTTATCTCTGAACTCCATAATGACTGAATTACGCAGTTTTCGCACTGAGATGTGCACCAGGTTCGAGTCGCAACAATGCACGCTGGACACCTTCAATGGTACTCTAAAAAAATTGCAGGAAGAAGTCAAAGGTATTATTACGAATTTTACTATGGTACAAGACGAGTTAAACGAGGCTGTCAAATCCCTCAACTTCCTCTCGAATTTTCAAGATGAGCAAAAAGTCTTAAATGAAAATTTGATTGAACGTATATCAAGATTGGAGTCGGAGAACTGTGCTCTGCGCAACAAGTCGTGTGAAACTGAATTCAAGTTAGCCCAAATGGAACAACAAGCTCGAGACTGTAATTTAGAAATTCAATGTGTTCCCGAGCACCGCTCAGAAAACCTGCAGACGTTAATTTTACAACTGGCTAAGGTTATGAATTTTGATTTAGGATCGAGTGATATAGTTAACTTTCATCGAGTTGCAAAAATGAACTCCGACTCTAAACGACCTCGCAACATTGTTGTTAAACTATCGACCCCGCTTAAACGAGATAATTTTCTGGCAGCGATAAAAATCTATAACAAAAACCATGGCAATGATAAACTCAACACCTCGCATTTGGGTATAGCAGGGAATAAGCAACAGATATACGTCTCAGAGCACTTGTCACCGGATAACAAACGTCTGCATGCAGCCACCAGATTGGCGGCCCGAGAAAAAAATTACAAATATGTATGGGTGCGTGGAGGTCGTATCTTTGTGCGTCGCAACGATGAGTCACCTTCGGTTCTTATAAAAAGTGTTGATACATTAAAATTACTGTAACTTGTTTTTCTCTCTCAAACAGTGTATGTATGTTCATGGGTATCACTTTCTTCACATTCGATTTTAGTATATTTTACCAAAATGTCAGAGGTCTAAGAACGAAAACAGATGAATTATATCAATCTATATTGCTATTTGAGTATGATGCAATTATTCTAACAGAAACTTGGCTGAATGAGACGGTTTTCGATCGCGAATTTATGGATGACAGGTATATTGTTTTCCGACGGGATCGGGCATCAACGTCATCTTCCCTGAACAAGAAAGACGGTGGTGGGGTGTTGTTGGCCATTCACAGGAAACACCAGGCACAAAGAAAAGTCGAGCTGGAGTGTTCTTGTGAAGAACTGTGGGTTTCGATCGAGCTTAACAAAAAAAAATTGTACATTTGCACTGTTTATATTCCACCTCCAGTCGATTCTAATTATATGGATACATTTTTAAATAACCTGACATACGTTTGCCAAAATACAGTTTTATCTTCACATTTATTACTATTAGGGGATTTCAACTTGCCACAAATATATTGGCATTCTAAGTCTGACAGCAGTTCTCTCTCTCCACAGTCTTCTAATAATGTTATAGCTAATAGTTTTTTAGATACACTAGCCTTTTGTAATTTACGCCAATATAATCCTGTTTTAAACGACTACAATCGAATGCTAGACTTGGTCATATCCAATTATCCAGCACTTTGTGTAACAAGATCTGATTCTCCTCTGATTCCAATTGACCCCCACCACCCTGCTTTGGTAGTAGATTTTGTGGACAGCAATGAAAAATTATTAAAAAGTCTCTCAGGTGCCTCCCTTAATTTCTCCATGTGTGATTTTGATTCAGTTAACAACGACTTAACTCACATCGATTGGGATCTAATATTAAATTCTAGTGACATTGATATGGCCGTAGACTCTTTTTATAAAACTATGATGCCTATTATTTACTTACATACTCCGTTGTCAAAAAGCAAAGGTAATAATTACCCTATCTGGTTTTCACGTAGCCTTATAAAAGCTTTGAAGGAGAAAGCTAAATATCACTATAGATATAAAAAGTATAAAAATGAAAGAGACAAGCTAGCTTTCGATAGAATCAGACGTCGCTGTGACCTACTGATATCCGAATGTTACTCAAGATTCAAAAATTCTGCTGCTTGCCACCTTCGTTGTAATCCTAAATATTTTTGGCGATTTTGTAATCATAGAAAAACCAATTGTACTCCAATTCCAAATGAAATGTTTTTTGGTAACGAAGCAGCTAAAGGCGGTCAAGAAATATGTAATTTATTTTCGAAATATTTTCAATCAGTCTACAAAGATCGACCCCCCGACCCACCAGTAACGAGTACAGAAGGTCACATAGACTATAGGGAAACAGTATCAGCTTCACAAGTTATGTTGAGTGTTGAAGAGGTTCATAAATATTTACTTACTTTGGATGTCAATAAGGGCAGTGGTCCAGACCAAATCCCTCCAATTTTTCTTAAAAAATGTGCTGAGCGTCTGGCTTACCCCCTAACGTTTATATTTAACTTATCATTAAGGTCTGGTTTATTTCCGACCAAATGGAAAATAGCTCACGTTACTCCAATACACAAGACTGGAGCCATAAACAACGTTAGCAACTACAGGCCTATCTCTATATTATCAGCTAGTGCGAAAGCTTTTGAGGCACTCGTGCAACGAAAACTTCTGCATTTGCTGAAAACATATGTTAACCCCAATCAGCATGGTTTTCTCCCACGGAGATCGACGACTACCAACCTAGTTGGATATGTCACGGATATAGCTGAAGCGTTAGACAGGAATGTAGAAGTACATGCAGTGTACACGGATTTTAAAAAAGCATTTGACCTAGTTAATCATGATTTATTATTAATGAAACTTAACCAGTTGGGTATACATGGATCGCTGTTAAGATGGTGTGAATCTTACTTAAAAAATCGCTCTCAATTAGTCTCTCTTTTCGGATTCAAATCTGACATTAAACCCATCCCGTCAGGCGTTCCTCAAGGGTCTCATTTGGGTCCCCTTCTGTTTTTAATTTTTATTAATGACCTAAGCTATATTCTCACCTCTAACTTCAGATTTTACGCCGACGACCTTAAAATCTATCGTACAATTACTAATACATCTGACTCTGTAATGCTTCAAAACGATATTAATAGTGTTGTTGAATGGTGTAAGAACAATCAAATGGCCTTAAATCTGGATAAATGCCTGTTTATTAAATTTACTAGGAAAAAAAATAAAACTAATCATGTGTATTATGCTTTTGATACACCGTTAAAAGAAGTTAGTGTGGTACGGGACTTGGGGGTGCTTTTAGATAGTTCTTTATCTTTTCGTAATCATTTTGATGCGATTATAAAAAAAACATCAAAATTATCAGGCTTCATTTCGCGTCAAATGAAACTGTTTCGTGATCCGTATCTGTCCATTACCATCTATTACGCGTTGGTACGGAGCATTCTAGAATACTGTAGTCCAATTTGGAGTCCATCGTATAACGTACACTGTGACAGATTGGAACGCGTGCAGAAGCGCTTCCTGTACCACCTAGCATATACTTGCAACAGATGTCGAGAGTTAGATTCGTACGACTCACGTTTACGGTCGTACAATTTATTATCTTTAAGAAACAGGCGCAAATTGTTGGACATGATGTTCTTTTATAAAATTGTCAATGGCCATATTGAGTCGCCGGAGATCTTGGAGCGTCTCAATTTCTCCATACCCCGCCCTGGCAGTCGTCTGCAGAATCGGAAGCCGTTTCATTTGCCACTATGTCGCACAAACGTAGGCCAACATGCGCCTCTCTACCGCATATGCTCTTTATTTAATGCTTACAGAAATAGCTGCGACGTTTTCTGTAGCTCTTTGACCTCTTTTAAAAAAGCATGCAAACAGTGTCTGTTTAAGCAGTAATCATTTTCTAAATTTCTTTTTTTTTTTTTAACACTAAACACTTAAATAACACAATAGAGCATCTATTGTAGGTTTTTATTTATATTTATTGTTCTGCAAGTTTATATTTTTATTAATTATTGTATTGTCAACTTCAATTACTGTCTCTAACGCATGTTGTGGTTGCATCAAGAAGGTTGCAGTCTCGACACCTAAATTAGCCATAAGCCCTGTTATGCTATAAGATTGTAACCAGTTTTGTAACCCAAATAAAAAAAAAAAAAAAAAAAAAAAAAAAAAAAAAAAAAAAAAAAATTGAAATAGAGTACATAACCAAACAAAAAAAACTCACGGCTGGCAGTATCGAGCAGCGAGCGCGTAGAACCGCGTTCTTCGGGCGACGCGAACTGCTCCGACACCAGTTGCGCCAGGCCTGCGAACCATGACAAACATCAGCCATCACTTATTGAGAATGACTTAAACGGCATTTGAAAACACGTATAGATTTATAAAATTCGGCTAGTGCGTGATCATTGGAAGTACTCACTGTAGATGGGCTGCGCGGAGGGCGGGCGGTAGTCGGGCGCGGGCCGCACGTCCAGCGCGCGCCACGCCGACACCAGCGCCGGTTCCACGCTGCTGCCCGACGGTCTGCCACGCAACATAAAAGAGTTTGTACAAAGCCAAGAACTATGTCGTAATTGCCTGTGCCCAACTCATTTTGCCAGAGATTGCCTATTGTTGAAATTCTGCCAACAATGCCCACAACGGCACCACACACTTTAAAAGTTATAAAAATCGAATACTGTTGTCAATCAAGCGACCGCGTTTAGTTTCCCGCGGGCAATAGCTACAGCTACAAGAGACCTGTATATGGCGAGGTGTCCCTGGTGCGAGGCCACGGCCAGCAGCGCGTGGTGGTGCGCGTTGAGGTACGCCAGCGACGTGATGCGGCCCCACGAGCGACGCCACGCGCCCACGCACAGCTTGGCCGCCGTGCCCCAGTCCCAGATACTGGAACAATGTAGGTACATAGTTATACTAACTAACACGACGTCGGTGGATTGGTGAACTGCAAAACCGGTTTCAAACCAGTGGCATCCTTATGTGGTTGACTTCCAACAAATTCGCACGAAACGTTTTTCCTCCACGTTTCTAATACGAACCGCTAAGATGTGGAACGCCCTTCCAGCCTCCGTGTTTCCAGCCAAGTACAATCTAGGTGCCTTCTAGAGAAAAGTGAATAGGCATTTTCTAGGCAAGCGCGCTCCATCCTAGACCTCATTATTGCTTTCCATCAGGCATGATTGTCGTCAAGCGCAAGCCTATCTTCAATAAAAATAACACACATGAATACTCACAGGGAATCTATCTGTAAAGTCACTATTAGCGAGGATGAAGTTCTTAAACTACTCAAAGCATTAAAAACTAATAAAGGAGCCGGGAGTGATGGTATTCCACCGATTTTTCTGAATAAATGCGCTGTAAACTTGGCTAAGCCGCTTTCTATAATTTTTAATCAGTCCATAAATATATTTGGTACTTTCCCGGACATTTGGAAAGAAGCACTAATTATTCCCATACATAAAAAAGGTTCCAAAACCCAAATTGAGAATTACCGACCCATCTCAATATTAAATGTGATGAGCAAGCTATTTGAGTCAGCAGTTTATGCTCACCTAAGCCCCATTATATCGAGATCTATTCCCTGTGAACAGCACGGCTTTATGAAGAATCGCTCAACGGTAACAAACTTGGCGGTCTTCTCGGACTACGTGTTACATAGTATGGATGAGCGATGCCAGGTTGACGTGATTTACACGGACTTTGAAAAAGCCTTCGATCGCGTGGATCATGTGATCCTGCTTCAAAAACTAAGCATCTTAGGTATAAATGGCAACTTGCTTCGATGGCTGACATCTTACATCAAAAACCGAATGCAGGCTGTAGTTACCGGCAGTGCTAGGAGCGACTTCATAACTATACCATCAGGGGTACCTCAGGGTTCCATCCTTGGCCCTCTTCTATATAACGCATATCTATTTGATATCGGAGCCTGCTTTAGCCACGCGCATTACCTGATGTTCGCCGATGATAAGAAAATTTTCCTTAAAATACGTTCCTCCGAAGACTGTATTAAGTTACAGGAAGATCTAAATTCATTGACCGATTATTACTCTAGGAATAGAATCATTGTAAATGTTAAAAAATGCCATCACATAACACTGACTCGCAAGAAGAATACAATAACGTACGATTATAAAATAAATAATATAAATATTTCAAAAGTTGACAGCGTCAGAGACTTAGGAATAAAAATTGATGCCAAGCTATCACTAACGAACCATATCGAAGTCGTAGCGGACAAAGCCTATAAACAGCTAGGTTTTATCAAGCGAGTCACGCGTACATTTAATAATATCGAATGCATCAAATTGTTATATTGCACATACGTTCGGAGTCTTCTCGAATACGCATGCAATATCTGGTCACCCTACTACATCGTGCATACGCAAAGACTTGAATGTATACAAAAACAATTCGTCAGATACTTAGCTTCGAAGGATTTCAAAAGTTTTAATAGCTATGAGGAGGCGTGTGCTCATTATAAAATAGACTCCCTGGAACACAGAAGAAACATGAGCGATATGCTACTACTTCAAGGTATTCTGAAAGGCAAAGTAGATTGTCCTACATTGCTTTCTGCCTTTTCACTTAATGCATCTTCCTTTAGACCCCGGAAAACTCACCTACTGTACGTACCCAAAGCTAACACCAACTATGCCCGTAACTCCATCATACCACGTTTGGCAAGAACATATAACAAAACTTACTACAGTCTTGATTTATTCCATTTATCCAAATTACAGTTGAAAAGGGAAATAACTTTACTGAATCGAAAGAAATAGAAGAGTTCTATACGGCATACACACGCATGCACACACACACACGCACACACCCACCCACACGCGCACACACACTCACACACATTCTCAAACATCTACACTATCACGTACCCCGTCCACACTTGGTTTTTACATACACCTATTCAATAGGAATATGAGCTGTTTATATCTTGCACTCAAATCTTCCTTCTAACTTCAGTTTTCGTGTATATAATATTTTTAATTCTTTTTATTGTACTTGTTATACTTACTTACTGATTTCAATGAATATTGTAATCTTTTGTGGCCTTATTTAAGGATTTAAAATATCTGTACAACTATTTTTGTAAAACGCTGTTTGATTACAAATAAATGAATAAAAAAAAAAAATAAAAAAAAAAAAATGTAGTGTTTTATGGATTTAACTAGTCGACTCAGTAATTAGGAAGACACGTAGAATGCGGTCGGCGGCAGAAAGTCCGGGACCCGGTTTATTTGCTCGAAATGAAGAGACAAGCACAAGGAAATTGGGAAAAGCCTCGTAGGCAGATCAAGAAAGAGGAGTAGTCAACGCTGCATTTATTAAAATTTGCTGTTGTTACCCAAAGTTCTCCCTGGAAGCTAGCGCCGCGTGCTGCTCGTAGGGGTGGAAGAGCACGACGGCCGGCGGCAGCGGACAGCGCGAGTGGAACGCCACCGTCTCCAGCCGCGGCGGCTTGGACTCGCGCAGCGCTGCGGAAAAGACGCTGTTGTATTTACGCTTACACAAACAGCTACTAAAGGACCCCGGACGGGTCCGAAACTGGTCGGGTGGACCTGACTAAACGACGCGTGACTTAATGCCGATTTTTCCTTCACATAATGTCCACTCACGGAAGTCTTTAATTCTAAAAGAGACCAGTTTTCCTTCACAAGACTGATTGATATTGGAAGTGAAAATGGCTGAGTAGGGACAACCCTCCACCACCCATGGCCCAATCAACCTCGCGGTTATGGGACCCGAAACGCGGGAGGGCGCCCGTTCGGTACTTGCTCTTGGCGTGTTCCCGGGCGCCTTCTTGACTCCCTACAAGTTGTTTCCTCTCGCTCCTTGTCCCTATGAACTCACTCTCCCCATTCTGGGGCAGGACGATACAAAATACGGACTCGCCGCGCCGTCGTTGTCCACAGCATAAATTCTCTGTCACTCCAAGCCACTTCGCCTCCTATGCCACGCGTGCGCGAACTCCCGTAGCTTTCCGAAGTTGGCCGCCGAACCCACGTGATCCTGATAATAAACTGGGCCAGAAACTTTGTGAACGGATCCGTCCAGCAACAAAGGCTGTGTAAAAAAGTGACGCACTGCACCCAAAACCCAAATCCTGAACATCAGCAGCATTGCCCCACAGTAAGACACCATGGGACTCACCCCTGGCCACCCTGCGGATGCTCCTGTTGCGCTCGCGCCGCCACACGCGCTCGTGGTGCGCGCGGCTCTCGCAGTCGCCGTGCTGCGCCGCCGCCTCCATGCCGGGCGCGCTGAAGGGCCCCACAGTAAGACACCATGGGACTCACCCCTGGCCTCCCTGCGGATGCTCCTGTTGCGCTCGCGCCGCCACACGCGCTCGTGGTGCGCGCGGCTCTCGCAGTCGCCGTGCTGCGCCGCCGCCTCCATGCCGGGCGCGCTGAAGGGCCCCACAGTAAGACACCATGGGACTCACCCCTGGCCTCCCTGCGGATGCTCCTGTTGCGCTCGCGCCGCCACACGCGCTCGTGGTGCGCGCGGCTCTCGCAGTCGCCGTGCTGCGCCGCCGCCTCCATGCCGGGCGCGCTGAAGGGCCCCACAGTAAGACACCATGGGACTCACCCCTGGCCTCCCTGCGGATGCTCCTGTTGCGCTCGCGCCGCCACACGCGCTCGTGGTGCGCGCGGCTCTCGCAGTCGCCGTGCTGCGCCGCCGCCTCCATGCCGGGCGCGCTGAAGGGCCCCACAGTAAGACACCATGGGACTCACCCCTGGCCTCCCTGCGGATGCTCCTGTTGCGCTCGCGCCGCCACACGCGCTCGTGGTGCGCGCGGCTCTCGCAGTCGCCGTGCTGCGCCGCCGCCTCCATGCCGGGCGCGCTGAAGGGCCCCACAGTAAGACACCATGGGACTCACCCCTGGCCTCCCTGCGGATGCTCCTGTTGCGCTCGCGCCGCCACACGCGCTCGTGGTGCGCGCGGCTCTCGCAGTCGCCGTGCTGCGCCGCCGCCTCCATGCCGGGCGCGCTGAAGGGCCCCACAGTAAGACACCATGGGACTCACCCCTGGCCTCCCTGCGGATGCTCCTGTTGCGCTCGCGCCGCCACACGCGCTCGTGGTGCGCGCGGCTCTCGCAGTCGCCGTGCTGCGCCGCCGCCTCCATGCCGGGCGCGCTGAAGGGCCCCACAGTAAGTGTTTACGCGAGAGTAGCTGGCGCGAGCGCCGAGCCTATTGTATTGTGTTGAATCGTGTTCTCTCTCTCTAACCCGCGGAAGCCCTCATCGGCGCGTCTCGCTCACGCTTTGGTTACGGCGAGTTTTTTGCTGCATGCGTTTTGTATCGAATCGTGCGCTCCCGGTCCAACTCGCGGAAACGCCAATCTTCCTATCCCGCTCGCGCATCGGTCGCCGAGATTTTTTTTATGCCTGCAATGACGCGGCGACTTCGGTGCGCGCCAATATTAAGCACCATTCGTCTGCTGTCGACCGACGAACTTAGCGGTCCCCCGCGCGTGGCTGACGTAATTTTGATCACGTGTCGTCCTTGAAACGCGTAGTCGCGAGACGCAAATTACTACGTTTGAGTAGCCACGTTTCTATTTGCGCGGGTGTTTAGTCGTCGAATAACATCGCAACGGGACGTCCGTTTTTTGATGCGCCTGACTTGTTTTTCGCACTGCGTTTTTTGTCTGTTGCCGCGCCCCCTCTCTCGCGCGCTGGGGCGCTGGTGCGGTCCCTTTCGCACTTCGAACCGGTAGCCGACGGAAAGTGGGTTCCTGCGCGTGTGGTCTTCGTGTTTGGAGGCTGATTTGAAGCGGAGGTCAGACGGCTCTGCCAGTCCCATACACACACGCACCCTTGTACATACCCTTAACACTTTCACGTCACACACTGTCACACATCTACTACAGAGGACTCCGTATCAAGGCCGACGCTTCGGGATCAAGGTCAGTCAATAAGTACCTACTAATTTTAAACTATTTTTATTGTTGGCCGCGTCCGGTGGCGTACTGTATCAGCCGTAGTGGCCGACCTGTTGTCTAGTAAAAGTCGCTGATTACTATTTCCACTGATCGACTAGTGAGACTCGATTACTATCCGACTCGGATTGGATGCCGTCATCTGACCCGAGACTGATCGTACATTAGTGATCCCGTGTAGTCTCACTAGTCGGTCCCCCCTCGACCTGTCCGGGCTCGTTCCTCTATGGGCCCGGGAACTGAGCCCTCATCTGGACAGGCAAGGGGCCGTAACATTTGGTAGCAGAGCGTGGTTGGTGAGGAAGCTGGGGCTCCCCTGGAGTCCGGACAATCGTCCAATGTTAGGAATAGGAGGATCGGTTCCTCCGACTCCCAGGGGTCGGGCGGAACTTATGTTTGGTCCAGCCGAAGGTCCCCTTCGTATCCTAGTCGATGTGAACGTTCTTGACGATATTGTGGGACACCTCCCGAACGTTCCTATCCATAACTCGGCGGTTCATTGCGCGTCGGGTTTAACCCCGGCGGACCCTTCATGGTCTGAACCTGGCCCCACTGATTTGCTCTTGGGCGCCGATGTGCTGGGCTTGATCATGTCAGGAGAGATTAGGACATTGCAGAAAAATGGTTTGTCGGCCATGTCCACTATCTTTGGGTTTAGTTTTTTCGGTCCGGTTTTATGGACCAACCTGCCTCCTGACGTGGACCATCTCCAAACTATTGGAGTGGCACTTTCCGATGTAGTCCAAAAATTTTGGGAAATTGAAGAGCCCCCTCAAGCGGCTCGGGTAGACCCCCTCCATCAGGAATGCGAGTTATTCTACCAGAATAACACAGGTCGTCGCGTCGATGGCAGGTTTGTAACTCGGCTACCCTTCCTTGCCTCACGCCCCCCCCTTGGTCATTCAAGGGCGTTAGCTGAAAAAAGACTTCTGTCCATGGAACGCCGCATGAAGCGAGACCCTGCATTTCGAGAGAAATATATTGAGTTCATGAGGGAGTACGAGGCGTTGGGGCACATGTCCCCTTCCTCATTTGACTGGCGCTCTCACGAGCACTATTTTCTCCCTCACCACGCGGTCTTGAAGTCTCCAGGCGGTAAAATTCGTGTGGTCTTCGACGGGTCAGCGGCCACGTCTAATGGGGTTTCCTTGAACCAGTGTCTCCACACTGGCCCCAAACTTCTTAAGGATCTATCTGACATCCTCACCAACTTCCGTAGGCACCAGGTGGTTTTTGTGGCCGACATACGAATGATGTTCAGGCAATCGGTAGTGCATCGCGATGATCGTCGTTACCAGCTGATTTTGTGGCGCGAGAATCCCAGTGATCCTGTGCGCGTGTTCGAGCTGAACACTACAACTTATGGCCTTAGGTCTAGTCCTTATATTGCAATGAGGACGCTCTTGGAGCTGGCCAACCGGGAACGACTGAATTATTCGCGAGCAGCGGATGTCCTAGAAACTTCTGTCTATATGGACGACATCTGCGCCGGAGCATCCAGTGTTGAGGAAGCTCGCATCCTGAGGGACGAGTTGATCGCCATCTTGAAATCCGGAGGGTACGAGTTACGTAAATGGCTATCCAACTCACCTCAGGTTTTGCAGGACTTACCTGGAGAGGATCAACAGGATCCTCACCTGTTTGAACACCCGGAGGATCCCAATTTGCTGACGGTGCTTGGTATCCAGTATCAGCCCGTTCAGGATTCTTTTACGTACCGGGTCAAGTTAGATGATCCTCCGAAGTCTTGGACCAAACGACTGGTCCTGTCCACTGTGGCGCGCACCTTTGATCCAAACGGTTGGATAACTCCGGTTGTTTTTCTGGCCAAGTGCTTTCTTCAAAAGCTTTGGGTGTCTGGGTTAGGCTGGGATGAGCCTCTTCTTGGTGCTCTCTTAAGAGAGTGGCTCTCTTTGGTGTCCTCCCTTCCCGACATCAACCAAATCTCTTTACCCAGATGCTTCTTGCCTCCGGGCAAATGTCGTGCAAGCTTACACGGGTTCTGCGATGCCTCTGAGAAGGGATATGCAGCTGTGGTATATCTGCGAACCGTGAGTGCTTCTGGGCAAGTCTCGTTGCACCTTGTCCTAGCTAAGAGCAAGGTTGCACCTATTAGGTCTCGTCTAACAATTCCTAAGTTAGAACTTTCGGGAGCCGCACTCTTGAACCGGTTATTAAACCACGTCCACGCTTCTTTGAAGTCCTTCGTAAACATTTTGGACGTTTTTGCATGGTCGGACAGCGAGATTGTCCTGTGTTGGCTTCGGGCTTCGGTCCATAATCTTGAAGTTTTCGTGGCGAATAGAGTGTCACAAATACAAAGTTCTGTCACACCCTTGAAATGGAGACATGTACCCGGGGAACTAAACCCAGCTGACTGCGCTTCTCGCGGTTGCGAGGCTTCTTTGCTTGTCTACCACCCACTCTGGTGGGGACCGGGCTGGCTATCTGGCCCAGAATCCTCCTGGCCCCCGGACAAATTTGAGGCTCCAGCCGAATTACCCGGCTTGCGATTGAGGGTTGGCGTGGTCAACGATAGGCCCATTTATGACCGCGCCCTCTTGGAGCGGTATAGCTCGTTTGACAAGCTGATCGGCGTAACCGCTTGGCTGCGTCGATTCATGCATAATGTCAGGGATCCCCTCAATAAAAACTTAGACTCGGCGCTCTCGCCCTTGGAACGGCGAGAGGCGTTGATGTACTGGATACGTGTGATCCAAGTGGAACACTTTGAGTCAGCGATTGAGTCCTTGAAACGAGGCTCGCCACTGAAGGGCCACCTTGCTCGCCTGAGTCTATTCTTGGACAGTTCCGGATTACTACGTGTTGGGGGACGCCTTAAAAACTCCAACCTCCCTTATGGAGCGCGACATCCTTTGCTGCTCCCAAAGGATGGCACCTTTGTCAATCTGTTGATAACTCATTATCATATTAAAAATGCTCATGCGGGTTGCAATACCCTCTCAGCCATTTTGCAGCGTGAGTTTTGGATTTTGGCAGGCCGACGAACCATTCGAAGCGTGATCTTCAAATGTATTCCTTGCTATCGTTTGAAGGCATCCATTGCACAGCCTGTGATGGGTGACCTGCCTGCGGACCGCGTAAGGGCTGCTCGACCTTTCGCCGGTGTTGGAACCGATTTTGCCGGTCCTTTTCTAGTTAAGAGCTCTAACCTTAAGAATGCTCGGTCTTTTAAGGCCTACTTGTGCGTCTTTGTTTGCCTCGCAACCAAGGCAGTTCACTTGGAGCTTGTCAGTGCCCTCAGCACGGAGGCGTTCGTGGCCACTCTGGGCCGCTTCGTGAGCCGTCGCGGCCTACCCGACTTGGTTCGGACAGACTGCGGGACCAATTATAAGGGAACCGATCGTTATTTGAAGGAGGTCGTTGACTTCCTTGTTAAGAACAGGCACTGTGTAGGCACCGCCATGTCTAGAATGGGAGTTACTTGGAAATTTGACCCTCCGGCGTGTCCTCACTGGGGCGGAATCTTCGAAGCTGTTGTTAAGGTCGCTAAAACGCATTTGCGTCGCGTTATTGGGGAAACCATCTTAACCTTCGAGGAACTGTCCACGGTATTTTGCAAGATTGAGGCGGTTCTTAACTCTCGGCCTCTCGGTCCCGTCTCCTCCGATCCAAATGATTTGGAGGCTTTAACGCCGGGTCACTTCTTGATTGGTCAGCCTCTTAACGCGCTGCCCGAGTATCCCTATCGGGAGGTCAAGACCTCACGGTTGTCTCGGTTTGAAATGTTGCAGCAAATGACTCAAAATTTTTGGCACCGTTGGTCTCTTGAGTATTTGCACTTGCTGCAGCAGCGCGTCAAGTGGACTGACAAAACTAACCCTCCCCAGGTGGGAGATCTTGTTCTGCTTAAAGAACCTAATCTACTCCCACTATTTTGGCGTCGTGGACGCATTGTTAAACTGCTATTTGGATCGGATGGCGTTCCCCGGGTGGCCGAGGTATTTGTGGGGGACTCAGTATTGCAACGTGCCGTGGCCACGTTGTCCCGACTGCCTATTGATTAGCGAATCTACATTCTTAGATTCGGAGCGGGGGATTGTTTACGCGAGAGTAGCTGGCGCGAGCGCCGAGCCTATTGTATTGTGTTGAATCGTGTTCTCTCTCTCTAACCCGCGGAAGCCCTCATCGGCGCGTCTCGCTCACGCTTTGGTTACGGCGAGTTTTTTGCTGCATGCGTTTTGTATCGAATCGTGCGCTCCCGCTCCAACTCGCGGAAACGCCAAT
This sequence comes from Coenonympha arcania, assembly GCA_036785405.1. Lineage (NCBI taxonomy): Eukaryota > Metazoa > Arthropoda > Insecta > Lepidoptera > Nymphalidae > Coenonympha > Coenonympha arcania. Next base: position 17,645,117 of record CM072066.1, on the reverse strand, counting down.
CTTCCTATCCCGCTCGCGCATCGGTCGCCGAGATTTTTTTTATGCCTGCAATGACGCGGCGACTTCGGTGCGCGCCAATATTAAGCACCATTCGTCTGCTGTCGACCGACGAACTTAGCGGTCCCCCGCGCGTGGCTGACGTAATTTTGATCACGTGTCGTCCTTGAAACGCGTAGTCGCGAGACGCAAATTACTACGTTTGAGTAGCCACGTTTCTATTTGCGCGGGTGTTTAGTCGTCGAATAACATCGCAACGGGACGTCCGTTTTTTGATGCGCCTGACTTGTTTTTCGCACTGCGTTTTTTGTCTGTTGCCGCGCCCCCTCTCTCGCGCGCTGGGGCGCTGGTGCGGTCCCTTTCGCACTTCGAACCGGTAGCCGACGGAAAGTGGGTTCCTGCGCGTGTGGTCTTCGTGTTTGGAGGCTGATTTGAAGCGGAGGTCAGACGGCTCTGCCAGTCCCATACACACACGCACCCTTGTACATACCCTTAACACTTTCACGTCACACACTGTCACACATCTACTACAGAGGACTCCGTATCAAGGCCGACGCTTCGGGATCAAGGTCAGTCAATAAGTACCTACTAATTTTAAACTATTTTTATTGTTGGCCGCGTCCGGTGGCGTACTGTATCAGCCGTAGTGGCCGACCTGTTGTCTAGTAAAAGTCGCTGATTACTATTTCCACTGATCGACTAGTGAGACTCGATTACTATCCGACTCGGATTGGATGCCGTCATCTGACCCGAGACTGATCGTACATTAGTGATCCCGTGTAGTCTCACTAGTCGGTCCCCCCTCGACCTGTCCGGGCTCGTTCCTCTATGGGCCCGGGAACTGAGCCCTCATCTGGACAGGCAAGGGGCCGTAACAGTAAGACACCATGGGACTCACCCCTGGCCTCCCTGCGGATGCTCCTGTTGCGCTCGCGCCGCCACACGCGCTCGTGGTGCGCGCGGCTCTCGCAGTCGCCGTGCTGCGCCGCCGCCTCCATGCCGGGCGCGCTGAAGGGCCCCACTCCGCCGCACGCGTCCCCGCGCGCGAACTGCGACGTCGCCCACTCCACGAACTGAGTCGTGACAATCACCTTCTTTGGAGTTTGACCTGGAAATAGTACATTTCAATATAAGTGCGGAAAGTATGTAAGTATGCGCGTGTCAACAATAGAGACGAGTGGAAATGACAATTCCGCACGTGCATTGAACGACATTTTTAACACATTTGCGAAAATACATAAAGTTGGGGCCAAAAATAAAACGTCCTTAGCGAACGCTAAACATACATGGAAAAGTCCACTATTTGAGCAAATGTGTTAAAAAATCAATTTATTATACACGTAACTTGTACGTTTTATGAATACCATAGTGTGAAGTTCTGGATGTAGGTTTGACTGCCAATGAACTACCGACAAACTAAATCGCTTACGGGAAGGTGGCAGTTCGATAAGCCCCGACAGTCAGATCTGAGCCAAATAAGAACAACTCAAAAGGGCCTGCGGTGGAAAGTCGACGTGGGTTAAAAAGGTTGTCAAAACTTACTAGAAGTAGAGGAGATGGATTCCCGCTCCCGGTCTCTGAGCGTCACGGAGTCCTCGGATATCGTGTGCGGCAGGCCGGACTTGCCGCGACGGTGACCTGCGGAAGTTGCATCATCGTGTATGTGCGAAACAACTTTCCTAAAATTATTTTTTTACTTGTTTAATTAAAGTGCCCAATATGGCGTCCGATCACGTGACCTTATACAATATAATATGGCGTCTGTTTACACAACCATAAAATGTAATACTTATGTGACTATAATATCGGATGTTTCTGTTTCTTATTTATTTATATACGGATGTATATACGGAACACAGCAGCGCACACTCACCGATGTGCGGCAGCGTGCGCGTGTCGTGCGCGTGCAGCGCGGGCCGCGAGTTGGGCGACGGCGGCAGCGAGTCGCTGTGCGAGCCGCTGTGGCGCTCCAGGTCGCGCCCCACGCTGTCCACCTGCAAGTGACGTGAGCGGCGCACACTCACCGATGTGCGGCAGCGTGCGCGTGTCGTGCGCGTGCAGCGCGGGCCGCGAGTTGGGCGACGGCGGCAGCGAGTCGCTGTGCGAGCCGCTGTGGCGCTCCACGTCGCGCCCCACGCTGTCCACCTGCAAGTGACGTGAGCGGCGCACACTCACCGATGTGCGGCAGCGTGCGCGTGTCGTGCGCGTGCAGCGCGGGCCGCGAGTTGGGCGACGGCGGCAGCGAGTCGCTGTGCGAGCCGCTGTGGCGCTCCACGTCGCGCCCCACGCTGTCCACCTGCAAGTGACGTGAGCGGCGCACACTCACCGATGTGCGGCAGCGTGCGCGTGTCGTGCGCGTGCAGCGCGGGCCGCGAGTTGGGCGACGGCGGCAGCGAGTCGCTGTGCGAGCCGCTGTGGCGCTCCACGTCGCGCCCCACGCTGTCCACCTGCAAGTGACGTGAGCGGCGCACACTCACCGATGTGCGGCAGCGTGCGCGTGTCGTGCGCGTGCAGCGCGGGCCGCGAGTTGGGCGACGGCGGCAGCGAGTCGCTGTGCGAGCCGCTGTGGCGCTCCACGTCGCGCCCCACGCTGTCCACCTGCAAGTGACGTGAGCGGCGCACACTCACCGATGTGCGGCAGCGTGCGCGTGTCGTGCGCGTGCAGCGCGGGCCGCGAGTTGGGCGACGGCGGCAGCGAGTTGCTGTGCGAGCCGCTGTGGCGCTCCACGTCGCGCCCCACGCTGTCCACCTGCAAGTGACGTGAGCGGCGCACACTCACCGATGTGCGGCAGCGTGCGCGTGTCGTGCGCGTGCAGCGCGGGCCGCGAGTTGGGCGACGGCGGCAGCGAGTTGCTGTGCGAGCCGCTGTGGCGCTCCACGTCGCGCCCCACGCTGTCCACCTGCAAGTGACGTGAGCGGCGCACACTCACCGATGTGCGGCAGCGTGCGCGTGTCGTGCGCGTGCAGCGCGGGCCGCGAGTTGGGCGACGGCGGCAGCGAGTTGCTGTGCGAGCCGCTGTGGCGCTCCACGTCGCGCCCCACGCTGTCCACCTGCAAGTGACGTGAGCGGCGCACACTCACCGATGTGCGGCAGCGTGCGCGTGTCGTGCGCGTGCAGCGCGGGCCGCGAGTTGGGCGACGGCGGCAGCGAGTTGCTGTGCGAGCCGCTGTGGCGCTCCACGTCGCGCCCCACGCTGTCCACCTGTAGTGACACGAACTCACGTTATATTCATGATCCTCCTTGACGTATGACCTGGGTCCGTACCACCAACTCTTTAAGCAGTATTATTGTAAAATTGTTTTAAAATTTTCATACTGGCATTGTAAGGAAATGTCAAAACAATTTACAATAATACCGCTATGAGATGATGTGACGGCCCCTGGCTGGATGCAGCACGCACCTGGTTGGCGACGTACGCGACGATGTCGGCGGCCATCTGCGCGAGCTGCGGGTGCGGCTCGCGCGACATCGCGCACAGCGGGTGCCAGATGTCGAAGAACACCGACCCGAAACCCACTGATTAAATAAAAAAAATGTTAATTTTTACAAACAAATCGCTTTGGCTGGTGAAATACATATTGGTACCAATTGACATCGCAAAAAAATGTCGCTTGTTTATCGGTGCCCAAAATGCTTATATTGCTACTAACAGTAAGGCCATGCAGTAGTTCGCTCAGCAATCACCAATATAATTTTGACAGACGGCGCTAACGTTTGTTTGTACGAAAAAGGTTTACGTAAATCGTTCGGCTGCCCACATCCTGAGTTTTGTTATCAGTGTTGGTACCTTTTCTGCCAACATTAAAAATACACAATAGTAAGTCGTCGCATAGACATGTGCAGACTCTGCGATGAGGCGGCGGAAACGCCGATGCACATGATCTGTTCCTGCCCAGCACTAATGCACAAGCGCAGCAATCTTCTGGGGAAATTCATACTTGACCCAATTGATGCTAAGCTTCTTTCAACCAAGAAGTTGCTGCTGTTCCTGGCGGCAACAAATATTTGCTGGGAACTGTAGATGGCGGCGTCACAATAGATCGGGGACGGTCAACGTGGCACCAGGGACCACGGAGACCTGAAGCCGCAATCAGGAAGATAAGATAAGATAAGAAGTCGTCGCATTATTGGGAAAGGTCGCGCTCACCGATGGCGGGGCGGGCGATGGCGGGCGAGTGGTGCGCGTGCGCCGAGGCGCGCGGCAGCGTGGCGCGCGCGCCCGCCAGCGCGTCCAGCGCGGGGTCGATGCGGCCGCCGCGCTCGGGGTGGCCGCTGTCCCTGCGACCAGCCGCCAGTTAGCGCTACTGTGCCACACACATTGCAATACTACCCGCGTCGAAACAATTTCAATAACTATAGTAGTGTTATTATCTCGCTGCAGACTCGGTCATAATGCTCTACCTTCCGCAGAGGGTAGAGCATTCATATGTTTGTAATAATGCCATTTGTTAAAAGCAATAAATAAATTATTTATTTATTTATTTATAAATCATTCGAGTGTTTCGCTTTTATTGTTCTGCAGTAATGCACAACTCAACAAAGAACAACAGAAGCATTTTATTTTCCTAGAGCTTCCTTGACTGTTAACAAGACGATCCTAACGTCTCTAACGGAACACAGTCTATGTTCAAGATTGTAAATCTCATTAATAAATTTTAAAGTTGTCTTATTGTAAACTAGATGGCGCTGACGGGAGTTAACTCGCGGTGACGATAGCTGTTTCGTATTTTATGTAATCTAAACCATATTTTCAATAAATGCCCATACGCTCGGGGTTTAATGCCTATCATTTTCCCACGGCTACTGCGTCCTGTACAAGGTCCTTCTCAGTCGGAGCGTTTTTTGACCAAAGAAATTTGGGAATTACACTTGTCTATTATCGAATTTATACCTAGATCATTCATTAGCAAATCAGTGAATTAAGATGTAAATATAAGTAAGTGACAGCTGGCAGAAGACAAGGCATTAGTGGCGCCATCTGGTGGAGATATCGGACAACGTTCCAGAGGACAACCAGCGGGAAGTTCGAATTTAGTGAAGTGGTAAAGTGCAACAAAACTGTGAGTAAGCAAATTTAAACTTTATAAACAGTGAGTGAATAACTTAGAAAAATTAATGCATGAAAAAGACTTGTAAAATTTCGAAGTGTTTAGCTAGACTTAGAATATTTCGCGTAAAAACGATAAGACGGGGAACCTATGCCTGATTTCCTCGCGAAATTTAACATTTGAAAAACACTTAGAAAAAATTTTGGACTTAGAAAAATTTCAAATTTTTGGGACTTAGAATATTTCAACAAAAAATTTAGAACAATTTTGACTTTTGCATTGGAAATAGAAACTTTATCACGACACCAATAAAAGGAAAAGATGGAAGCTGATTTACGAGTTATGCATGATCTGAAAAATCAGATAGAAAGGGGAAGAACAAATTTTAAAAAATCTCCGAAGGACAGGATTACCGAATCATACATTACGGCCAGATTAGAAGGATTAGAAGAGTTAATAAAAAGATTTAACAACAAGCACGAGTGCATAATTGCCAATTATGAAACGGACGAATTGGAAGAAAGCGGATATTTCGAAAGCAACGTCTTCGATGGAGGCTACGAAAGTTACTTAATTTACAAGAGCGAGTTAAAGGCGTTGTTGACTCCAACCAATAGAACCAATGCGAACCTCGATGCTTCTGTATGCAACTTAACTAATTCAGTTGTTAGGTTACCTAAAATATCTATTCCTGTTTTTAGTGGTAATTATTCGGAATGGTCGTCATTTAAAGATCTTTTTACATCTTTAGTCGATAGCAACGATACTTTAGATGACGTCCAGCGCCTTCACTATTTGAAAACCCAAGTAAAGGGAGAGGCTGAACAATTAATAAAGCACATCCCCATAACACAAGCGAATTACTCTAAATGTTGGGAATTGTTGAAAAGTCGATATGACAATAAGCGGTTTATGGCAAATTGTATTCTTAAACGGTTATTTAATCAACGTGTCATGTCTAACGAATCCTCAAATGGTCTCAAGGACCTCATAGATACAACATCCGACTGTATGCACGAAATGTCTAATTTAGGTATCAATGTAGAATCTTGGGACATCATCATAATTTACATTGTCAGTCTGAAGCTGGATGCTGAGACGCGCAAACAATGGGAGTTACATGTCAATAGCTTAAATGAAGAGCTACCAACATTTCCTCATTTAAAGGAATTTTTGGTGGGTCGATTTAGAGCTTTAGAGTTTGTTGAGCCTGCAAAACCTAAACTTAGACAAACACCTACTACTTATAGCAATAATTCAAAATCTTTGCATACTGTTTCAGTGATAACTTGTCCGCTCTGCTCTGGAAATCATAGGTTGTTCTCATGTAGTCAATTTAACACAGAAAATGCACAGCGTCGTCAAGATATCGTTAAGTCATTAGGACTTTGTGTCAATTGCCTAGGTATTAATCATACTGAATTAAATTGCCGTGTATCAACCACCTGCCGTATTTGTCAGCAAAGACACCACACTTTACTCCATGATACAGCCAATACATTAACCGTTGCAACTGCCACGGAAGAAACACATATAAATCAAGATGATAAGCAAACCCAAGATAGCGATGAAGTTAGTTCGACGTATGAGGCCATTAATATTGCGTCTCATTTTGCAATGGCGAAAATGCATCGCCAAACCTTACTACCCACGGCATTAATAAAAGTGCAATCTCAAAATAGTCATCCTCGCGTTATGAGAACTTTAATGGACCAAGGTTCTCAAGCGTCTTTTATTTCCGAAGCAGCTGTTAAATCCTTAGGTTTAAAAAAGATCGCGAAAAAAAGTCACGTAACTGGGTTAAATGGAGGTCATCGTGACTTCATTTCCAAGCACATTGTGATGCTGACCGTGCAATCACTTCATGACCCGAACTTCAAATTAAGGATAAAAGCGCATGTACTAAACAAAGTTTCTTCTGTATTACCCGACAGAGAAATTGTCCTGCCGTATTGGGCAGACCTGAGACATATTGTACTAGCTGACCCCCAATATAATACCCCAAACAAAGTAGATATTCTACTAGGTGCCGAAGTATATGGTGATATTTTGAAACGGGGATTAATTAAGCATCCTAAGGGATCGTTAATTGCGCAGGAAACATACCTCGGATGGGTACTATCAGGTCGAGTAAATAGCGATATGGAGAAAATACGCACATCACAACTCAACTACAAACTTTAATGTTCCTTTAGAATCCGAACCTAAGTTGGTGGCAGGAAATGTCTCGAATGCTACAGAACAATATAGAGAACGAACATTTGAATACAACTACGTGCAAAGATCAGGTTAATCGCTCTATCTTGGAATTGCGTACCTCCTTAATTTGAAATTGCAAATTTATCTTAATGATTTGAAATTATAAGAACTATTGCAGATACTCATGTAGAATATCTAAGGATAGGTGATGAAGTCAGTATTGATTAAGGATTAAAAAATTATGATTTTTTTTACAAAATGCCAACACTAACCTATGTAGAATAATCGATGGAGGTTACTGAATTTTTACTTGTTGAATAGGGTCAGTTATCATCTGGAATAGGCTGAACTATTATCCAAGACGATACAGTTGGTATCTTTATCGTCCATCACATAATTTTTAAATTAAAATTAGATGCAGAGCAGTCAGCAAACATAAAATAACTATAGTAACATACCCATCTGAGAAGTAAGATAAGTAATGGCCTCAGCGGTATTGTTCGAAAAACTATCATAAGAGCACACTGCACAGCCTGAACTGCTTTTAGTGGCGCAATTATCAAAGGTTAAAAGTACGCAGTAGAAAACTAATGCACACTAAAGCATCTACATCATAAAGCATATATTTTATAGCATCGGACCCAGATAAAATTGAAATCAGAAGCCGCTTTTTTACCCTGAAATATCAGTCCTTGCATAATTTTGAAGATTTCTGGGGTGGCCTAAGTCACTTTTATAAAAATGCTCCATATTTGAGCTAGTTATTTTGCATAATTGCTCGCGATGAATATCTCATTAAAATTGCTTGCCTATTACTAATAAAGCTATGCTTGATTGAAGACAAATATGAACTGCAATTGTGAGCTATGACCCTAAGACACTTTTCGTTTTAGCGAACTGTTAGTTTTATGCCACTAACCAGGTAGCAGTTAAGAGCGAACCAACATTGCCTTTGCGTCTATGGCAACTTACGCAAACAATGTAAAACTACATGCGAAACTTACAGAGCTTCGGATAGGATATGATTTTAAGCATTGAGGATAACTAAGAATTTGATGCCTACAAAAGGGTTTTACTTGTTGACGTTCATCCCGGTCGATATTTTGATAAATGTCAAGTTCTACTTTATTTCCTTCCAAGGAGTCCTTATAACACAGCATCCAACTTCAAGGCTCTCATGTTTCTTTAGTGTCACTTTATATTCTACAATTGTATAGTGTACTATCGTTATTATCAAACTTATTTTTATTCTTTATTTTCAGAATGTATGTTCCCAATCTAATCGGATATCAAGTTAATAAGTTTATAAGTTAATCTAATCTTATTCTTCTTAAATTAATCTAAGTTCGCTCATGATGTTCTGAAATTTTCTTACAGATGCTTAATGCTTATATCGCATATATCTCTAGCAAACCATCATGTCAAAGAAATGTTTATTTAATTTTCGTTAGAAAATGTTTTTAGACAAAATTGTATACCTACTCCCATATTAGGGATAAGAATTCCTTCATAATGCTCAACTTTGTATTTTATATTTTGCTATTTGTGTAACTTCTATAAACTTGTATGGTTTTGTGGAATTTATATATTGAAGGACTATTTAGTCCTTGGCGGGCGGTATGTTCAAGATTGTAAATCTCATTAATAAATTTTAAAGTTGTCTTATTGTAAACTAGATGGCGCTGACGGGAGTTAACTCGCGGTGACGATAGCTGTTTCGTATTTTATGTAATCTAAACCATATTTTCAATAAATGCCCATACGCTCGGGGTTTAATGCCTATCATTTTCCCACGGCTACTGCGTCCTGTACAGTCTATAATATCTTACCTCAACAATTTACAAAAACTATTTAACTAAAAACTATTAAAGTCAACAGTGTCTGATAAGTGTTAAGTTTAAAAAGCTTTTCACAAATTTCGTGTTTGTCATCATCACTCAGTATAAAGTAAGAAAGTGGCAAAGCTTACGTTAAGGCTATCCTACTCTTATAAGCACTCTCAATACAGTCGCAGCCCAATTTTTCAATTGATATAAAATCACTCACTTCAATCGAGGCACAGTTAAAGTTACGGACAGATAATGCAAGTATACAGATAATGCAAGTACAAAGTTTCCCACCTGTCGCTCCGTTTCATTCTCTCCTGTATGTAGACAGCCATGAACTGCTGCTCGAAGATCAACACCATCCACTGCAGCGCTACAATCATATATCAAGAGTTGTCAATAGCTGACATTGACGAGACTATATTTATACATAACACACATATGGACTGAGTGCCCCATCCGATGACATCTGTAGCATCAGAAGCGCCGGCAGTACTGACTAGCAAGTGGTGGGTGATAGCTTTCTTGGTAGAATATGAAATTAAATGCCATGCGGGCGCAATAACGTACTACCACCTGGTGTGATTCTCGAAAATACAAAAATATTGGACATCGACTAACCATCGCTGGTAAGCATAGTAACACAGCCATCACCAGGCAATTGGCGCTTTGGCTGCATAATTGTTGCCAGCATTAACCAATCAGCTGCATAGATGTAAGCTCGTCGCTGCTATATGTATTTTTTCAGAATCCAGGGCCTGTTTGGGTATTTGCCAGTTGTTTTAGGGGACCTCTCCATGCAGGGGTTATTTTAGAGGCAGTTGGTCAAGTATGTTAAAACTTCGTAATCAAGCATTGAAGCACTGGTGGCACCACCTGTCGGAGTCCGTTGCGCATGTACTCACCGGCCAGTATCTCGGCGCGCACGAGCGGCGAGGCATCCACTTGCAGCCGCTCGGCGAGCTTCTTGGCGACGAGCTGGTCTAACGCGTTGCACTGGTCGGTGCGCTCGCGCGTGCTGGCGCTCGCCGCCACGAACGTCGCCAGCGCGAACGCGCACGCCGCGCGCACCTGCGGGTATTATTAGTAACGAGTGAGTGATACGAGTCACTGAGAGTATCAAAAGCTTTGCTGGTGACTGAATTTGAATTTATCCATCCAACTTTTTAAAATTAATTTAGGCAATATCTCCACCACACGCGCAGTGCGTTACCTCCGGGCGGCGGTGCAGCAGCAGCGCGGCGAGCTTCTCGTGCGCGCGGTCCCGCACGCCCACCCAGCGCGCCGCGTCCCAGCCGCGCCACAGCCGCCCCAGCGCGATGCACGCCCACTGCAGCAGCGCCGCCTCGCCCGCCTGCTCGCACACGCGCAGTGCGTTACCTCCGGGCGGCGGTGCAGCAGCAGCGCGGCGAGCTTCTCGTGCGCGCGGTCCCGCACGCCCACCCAGCGCGCCGCGTCCCAGCCGCGCCACAGCCGCCCCAGCGCGATGCACGCCCACTGCAGCAGCGCCGCCTCGCCCGCCTGCTCGCACACGCGCAGTGCGTTACCTCCGGGCGGCGGTGCAGCAGCAGCGCGGCGAGCTTCTCGTGCGCGCGGTCCCGCACGCCCACCCAGCGCGCCGCGTCCCAGCCGCGCCACAGCCGCCCCAGCGCGATGCACGCCCACTGCAGCAGCGCCGCCTCGCCCGCCTGCTCGCACACGCGCAGTGCGTTACCTCCGGGCGGCGGTGCAGCAGCAGCGCGGCGAGCTTCTCGTGCGCGCGGTCCCGCACGCCCACCCAGCGCGCCGCGTCCCAGCCGCGCCACAGCCGCCCCAGCGCGATGCACGCCCACTGCAGCAGCGCCGCCTCGCCCGCCTGCTCGCACACGCGCAGTGCGTTACCTCCGGGCGGCGGTGCAGCAGCAGCGCGGCGAGCTTCTCGTGCGCGCGGTCCCGCACGCCCACCCAGCGCGCCGCGTCCCAGCCGCGCCACAGCCGCCCCAGCGCGATGCACGCCCACTGCAGCAGCGCCGCCTCGCCCGCCTGCTCGCACACGCGCAGTGCGTTACCTCCGGGCGGCGGTGCAGCAGCAGCGCGGCGAGCTTCTCGTGCGCGCGGTCCCGCACGCCCACCCAGCGCGCCGCGTCCCAGCCGCGCCACAGCCGCCCCAGCGCGATGCACGCCCACTGCAGCAGCGCCGCCTCGCCCGCCTGCTCGCACACGCGCAGTGCGTTACCTCCGGGCGGCGGTGCAGCAGCAGCGCGGCGAGCTTCTCGTGCGCGCGGTCCCGCACGCCCACCCAGCGCGCCGCGTCCCAGCCGCGCCACAGCCGCCCCAGCGCGATGCACGCCCACTGCAGCAGCGCCGCCTCGCCCGCCTGCTCGCACACGCGCAGTGCGTTACCTCCGGGCGGCGGTGCAGCAGCAGCGCGGCGAGCTTCTCGTGCGCGCGGTCCCGCACGCCCACCCAGCGCGCCGCGTCCCAGCCGCGCCACAGCCGCCCCAGCGCGATGCACGCCCACTGCAGCAGCGCCGCCTCGCCCGCCTGCTCGCACACGCGCAGTGCGTTACCTCCGGGCGGCGGTGCAGCAGCAGCGCGGCGAGCTTCTCGTGCGCGCGGTCCCGCACGCCCACCCAGCGCGCCGCGTCCCAGCCGCGCCACAGCCGCCCCAGCGCGATGCACGCCCACTGCAGCAGCGCCGCCTCGCCCGCCTGCTCGCACACGCGCAGTGCGTTACCTCCGGGCGGCGGTGCAGCAGCAGCGCGGCGAGCTTCTCGTGCGCGCGGTCCCGCACGCCCACCCAGCGCGCCGCGTCCCAGCCGCGCCACAGCCGCCCCAGCGCGATGCACGCCCACTGCAGCAGCGCCGCCTCGCCCGCCTGCTCGCACACGCGCAGTGCGTTACCTCCGGGCGGCGGTGCAGCAGCAGCGCGGCGAGCTTCTCGTGCGCGCGGTCCCGCACGCCCACCCAGCGCGCCGCGTCCCAGCCGCGCCACAGCCGCCCCAGCGCGATGCACGCCCACTGCAGCAGCGCCGCCTCGCCCGCCTGCTCGCACACGCGCAGTGCGTTACCTCCGGGCGGCGGTGCAGCAGCAGCGCGGCGAGCTTCTCGTGCGCGCGGTCCCGCACGCCCACCCAGCGCGCCGCGTCCCAGCCGCGCCACAGCCGCCCCAGCGCGATGCACGCCCACTGCAGCAGCGCCGCCTCGCCCGCCTGCTCGCACACGCGCAGTGCGTTACCTCCGGGCGGCGGTGCAGCAGCAGCGCGGCGAGCTTCTCGTGCGCGCGGTCCCGCACGCCCACCCAGCGCGCCGCGTCCCAGCCGCGCCACAGCCGCCCCAGCGCGATGCACGCCCACTGCAGCAGCGCCGCCTCGCCCGCCTGCTCGCACACGCGCAGTGCGTTACCTCCGGGCGGCGGTGCAGCAGCAGCGCGGCGAGCTTCTCGTGCGCGCGGTCCCGCACGCCCACCCAGCGCGCCGCGTCCCAGCCGCGCCACAGCCGCCCCAGCGCGATGCACGCCCACTGCAGCAGCGCCGCCTCGCCCGCCTGCTCGCACACGCGCAGTGCGTTACCTCCGGGCGGCGGTGCAGCAGCAGCGCGGCGAGCTTCTCGTGCGCGCGGTCCCGCACGCCCACCCAGCGCGCCGCGTCCCAGCCGCGCCACAGCCGCCCCAGCGCGATGCACGCCCACTGCAGCAGCGCCGCCTCGCCCGCCTGCTCGCACACGCCGCCCGCCTCCGCCCACTCGCGCAGCTTCTCCAGGCACGCCGAGATCATCGAGCCCTGCACACACTCCTAGTATCACGTACCGCACTCGCCACACTCGCCGACAATACACGCTGTGTGACAACTTATGCAATTTAAACAAGAATAAACGCAATTTAAAAAAAGAATCCTTCAATCCCTCGTCCAGATCATCACACATATACAAACGTCAAAGGAGAATGAAGAAAAGATACTTTGCAAAGCATATTTCTTGTAATAATAGCTATTGATAAGTACAACTTGTTTATTTGCCCATTACTATGAAATCCAGATTTTTATTATAATAAATAAAGTTTGGAATTGCTTACCTGCAGGGCTGCCTCCTGTCCCGCGGGATAGTTATCCACGATGCCCGCCAAAACGAACGCGGCCAGCGTGCGGTGCTCGGTCTAAAAGATAAAATTGAACTAAACTCCACTATTGGATAAATTAACTAAAATCATGACTTTCGTGAGTTACCTACCTCGACGGTGGGGTCTTGAAGTATGGCCAAGAAGTACTTGTGCCCTTTGGCATTAACCAAGTCCACCTGACAGCTCTGTGAATAAAGTAAAATCATAAAATCGTTTTTTTTTTCATGTTTTTACAACATCTGTACCATGCTGTTGCTGTAGCGATATGTGCTATTTAAATATCGCATGTAAAAACTAACACCACACACTCTTATTGGGTGGAACTTTTTATATTTTGTGATACCAATAATTTCATGATTTCATTTATTTAATTATCCATAACCTATTAAAAAGTTACACCAAAATATTCGCTTTAGTCAGCTATCTCTCCATATTTATACCGTCTCTAAAATGGCATTGAATTTTTGAGGAAATTCCTTACTGAGGTGAACTTATGAAAAAGCGCAGCATCGAAGTTGTTCTCTAATTACGAGACTACTATAATATGCTACCAATATCGAAAGCCGAGAGAGAGGCATATACCACGGGCGAGGCAGCCATATTGCAGCTTCACACGTGGCAACCTCTCGTTGCACTGCTCACTCACCGGGTCGACGGCCACGATCTTGGCCCAGATGTAGACCATGGAGGCGCGCAGGTCGCTGGCGGAGGCCTGCAGCAGCTTGAGCATGTAGGGGAAGATGCCCACGGCCAGCACGGCGCGCACCGCCCACGCGCCCAGCGACAGGAAGCGGCACAGGATCTGCAGCGCGCGCACGCGGTGCAGCGTCGACAGCAGCACCTGCAGCACCATGGGCAGCTGCTCGGGCGGCGGCCGCTGCACGGACCAGTTGCCCAGGTCGAGCCACAGCTGGAAGGCCGTGAGCTGGTCGCGGAAGAAGGGCGAGTGGTGGTAGTTGTGGTGCTGCGGCCGGTCCAGCAGCGCGGGCAGCTGCGCCAGCGCCAGGTCCAGCGTGTGCTCCCACGCCGCCCACAGCGGGTGCCGCGCCAGCGACGGCAGCGCGGGCGACGACACGGGCGTGCAGTTGTACGATCTGTTACAGTAGCGGGTTGCTCAATCACCGATGAAGGATAACACTTGCAAACGCTTGTTGGCTTTGCTGTTAATGAGATCTATGACCCTATTCGTCAGCATTGCACCGAATTCGAGCTAGAAGCACAGGTTGGCCATTTGATAGAGGAGCAAGTTACGAATTAACACCTCAGTGAAGGTCACCTCATGATCCTGTCAGCCAGCAGGAAGTTCCGACACAAGCTGGCCGTGAGCAGGTCCGCGCGGAACAGCTGCTGGAACAGGTCGGACGGCAGCGAGCTCCAGGCGATGGTGTCCGTGATGGCGGTGAAGATCCAGTTCAGCTCGCCCAGCATCGTGCGACGGTCCGTCACCTGGCCTGGAATCCTGCAACAAGGGATAACTTCAAGGTCAACAGTGAAATACCAAATAAGTTTTCTCAAAAAGCTGTCCAAGGTACTAAGTATGTTGCCTAGGGCATAAAAGCCATCTTGACGGGCGTGGTGAGGCACGCCGTGAACGGGTCGGAGCAGCTCGGGCGACATGGCAGGTGGAGGAGTCGAGGCGCGGCTGGTCAGTGTCACGTACTTGTCGATGAGGTCGACGAGGTCGGCGCGCGCGACGCGCAGGCGGGTCCGCAGCACGAACCACTCGATGGCCATCTTGACGGGCGTGGTGAGGCACGCCGTGAACAGGTCGGAGCAGCTCGGGCGACATGGCAGGTGGAGGAGTCGAGGCGCGGCTGGTCAGTGTCACGTACTTGTCGATGAGGTCGACGAGGTCGGCGCGCGCGACGCGCAGGCGGGTCCGCAGCACGAACCACTCGATGGCCATCTTGACGGGCGTGGTGAGGCACGCCGTGAACAGGTCGGAGCAGCTCGGGCGACATGGCAGGTGGAGGAGTCGAGGCGCGGCTGGTCAGTGTCACGTACTTGTCGATGAGGTCGACGAGGTCGGCGCGCGCGACGCGCAGGCGGGTCCGCAGCACGAACCACTCGATGGCCATCTTGACGGGCGTGGTGAGGCACGCCGTGAACAGGTCGGAGCAGCTCGGGCGACATGGCAGGTGGAGGAGTCGAGGCGCGGCTGGTCAGTGTCACGTACTTGTCGATGAGGTCGACGAGGTCGGCGCGCGCGACGCGCAGGCGGGTCCGCAGCACGAACCACTCGATGGCCATCTTGACGGGCGTGGTGAGGCACGCCGTGAACAGGTCGGAGCAGCTCGGGCGACATGGCAGGTGGAGGAGTCGAGGCGCGGCTGGTCAGTGTCACGTACTTGTCGATGAGGTCGACGAGGTCGGCGCGCGCGACGCGCAGGCGGGTCCGCAGCACGAACCACTCGATGGCCATCTTGACGGGCGTGGTGAGGCACGCCGTGAACAGGTCGGAGCAGCTCGGGCGACATGGCAGGTGGAGGAGTCGAGGCGCGGCTGGTCAGTGTCACGTACTTGTCGATGAGGTCGACGAGGTCGGCGCGCGCGACGCGCAGGCGGGTCCGCAGCACGAACCACTCGATGGCCATCTTGACGGGCGTGGTGAGGCACGCCGTGAACAGGTCGGAGCAGCTCGGGCGACATGGCAGGTGGAGGAGTCGAGGCGCGGCTGGTCAGTGTCACGTACTTGTCGATGAGGTCGACGAGGTCGGCGCGCGCGACGCGCAGGCGGGTCCGCAGCACGAACCACTTGATGGCCATCTTGACGGGCGTGGTGAGGCACGCCGTGAACAGGTCGGCGGGCAGCTCGGGCGACATGGGCAGCGTCTGCCCCGCCGCGCACGCCGCCAGCTGGATGCAGTTCTTGTACGACACCGCCGGCGCGCTGTTGGCGTCTGCGCCTTTCGCCGCTTGCTCCTGTGAGGAGATATCAACGATAATTTAGTCTGTAGACTTTATGCATGTAGTGGTGCTGAGTTAATTTAGCATGTAGTGAAAATAGTGACTAAAGTGGAAATCCAATATGTTGATAGTTCTAATGCTAGAAGGCGGGAGGAGTACATATTATGACTAAATCCATACACACATGCATGGAGAACAAGTCACTGATGGTAGGGCTTTTCGTTCAGGTAGGTACCACTGTAATATGAGATTCTACCATGAAGTAGTGATATAAATTACTGAGTTCTAGTTTGTTACACTGTACGCCGACGTAATTACTGAACAAAATGAGACCTTAACTGTCTCAGGATATAGCGCAGTGCAGTGTGTCGTATGATATTACAATGCAAACTTATGGAATACACTACATTGACATGGATGTGCGTATCACTTAACATCAGGTGAACGTGTGTCTCTTTATTCTTTGGTATCAAATGTCTCCATGGTGCTAACAAAGTTTCCTCAGTCGCATCCCTTCCCCACTCACCTCGTATTCGTTCTCGTGCTGCAACGCAAACTGGTGGAAGCTGTCGATGATGACGCCCGCGTTGGAGCAGTCGTACACGTACAGCGAGGGCGCGCCCATCCACGTCTGCAGGTCGTACACCGACAGCGGGATGTATTGCGTGAAAGACTGGAACAATATATCGTAGCGGAGTCAGGCCAGGTTACTTATCATCTCATCGAAGAAACTACAGGTAGGCAGGTAGCTACTAAACTACGGCCGCCGCGTGCCGGCTAGGTTGCACGCGTTAGTTCTTGAACGGTCTATTTCACACGCTGCGTGCGCCCGATTGCGAGGCAACCTTAGTATATCGAATGAGATAAAGTAACGCGATAGAAAGAGACCACAACTTTAGAAGCATAGCGGAGGCGGAGCCAGGCACTATTGCGAACTGAATTGCACTTTTTTGAGTCAGCGCTAGAGTCATTATTTCTTTAAATCATCTTGCGGAGTGAACCTTCTGTACCGTTAGGTATAATTATGTATTCCGTGGTGGAGCCTGGACAGGGCAGACGGCGCGAAAAAATGACGCCCGTTTTTCGGTGCCATAAGGGTTTGTTTTGCCACCTACAGTAAGGCCACTGTAGTTTGCTCAACAGCCACCTATAGAATTTTCACAGATGGCGCTACTGTTTGCTTGTACGAAAAAGGTTAACATAAATCGTTTGGTGAGGTCCTGAGGTTTCTTATCCGTGCCGTGCGTAGTGGTCAACTTTATTTCAGAGTACTACAAGAAATACGAGGCTTTACGTTAGATCCAGTCGACCATGTCATACGCAGTAACGGTCATAACAATTACCTTTGGAGGTCATCATTGTCACATTCCTATATGGATGCGGTCTCACGGACCGCTGCATTAGAAAGGAAAATTAATGTACAAAAACTCACATTAATTATACAGTTTTCACTCGACTTTATTCTGGGAATATGAATCTAAAATAATAAAGAATTGTTTAGTCAATATTTATTTATTTTCATAGTAACAAAGCTTTTCGATAAGGACTTACCAAAATTGTAACCAGCGACCATTGACCTCTATATAGAGACAGGGCGAACCGCGCGAAAAAATGTCGCCAGTTCAATGGGGAAATGTCCCCATTGTACGCGCACTATTGTCTATGCCGCGGTCCCCGCCTCAGCTCACGACGCTCCGCACGCACGTTTCCATGGAGACGGTTCCCGCCATTTTAGTAAGTACGCTTAGTAGCGAGAGAATAGTGGAAAATTTAACTCTAAAAGATAAAAATGCCTAATTGTGCGATAAAAGACTGCAAAAATTACACCAAGAAATTTAAAAAGAAGCATGGGATAACGTATCATCGGTAAGTAACATCAAGAAATATTACATAAAAAAAACAAGTATTTCGCAGGATGTTTGATAGATGGCGCTAAATTTCCTTGTATGAAAAAGGCTTTGGTAAAATGTTCGAACAGGCCTACCCTTAGTAATGATCAATGCCAGCGACCCAATTTTTCAACTCCGCAGTCGTGTCGGACCTTAATTCGAAGCTACTTGCAACCTCATACTTGAGAAGATAAATACTTCAAATAAAATAACGACAATAACTATACAATAAACATTGACGGAGGCTGGAAAACCCGGTCGCAGAAGCTTTGACGATGATACCGCGATCTGTTAACAGATCTGGACGTCTGTTAACAGACGAGTGCGGATCGCGGCAGTATGAAGTGGGAGTGGAAAATAGACATATAGAAAGGACCGGCGAACCACGCAAAAAAAGAGACCAGTTGACTGGTGTCAATAATGTTTGATTTGACACCAACGCGACGGCATCAGTAGTAAGCTGACCTCAGTATGGTTTATGTGCAACGGTTCACGCCACAGATCACTATAATTGTTACCGTCCGCACACGCGTTTCCACAAAGACGATTTCCACCATACATGGCATATAGCAGGAAATTTTGTGTGATGAGCATGAATGTTTTCCAGTGTCTGGGTGTATTTCAATATATTATATTTACTTATGTATATTAATATGCATGTAATATTTATCAGCTATCTAGCACAAGCTATCGCTTACTTTAGGGCTAGATTGTGATGCATGTAGTAATGTCCTGATAATATTTATATTATTTCCTTGTGTGAAGAAGATTTACGGTACGGTTAAATGTCCAGGGCTCATCCTTAGGTTAATATCGGTGGAGGGGAAGTTATCGGCAAAGCTTCTGCGAACGGGATAGTAAGATAAAGGCATAGTCACCCTGTTGAACACCCATATCTCGCCCTGCGGGGTGGGCTTGGGCACGCCGTGACCGTTGTAGTGGAACAGCACGCGCTCCTCCTTGGCGTTCCTGCGTAGCGAGCAGCACAACTTCTTAACCTGCAACACAGATAAGAAAAATACCTACAGAAGAAGTAAATAGACAAGAATTTAGATAGACACCACCTGACCACCTCCCTGGCGCAGTGGCGGCGCGCTCTGATTCGAGTGGGAGGTCGCGGGTTCGATTCCCGCCACGGGCCACTTTGGAATTTTATAATTTCTAAATTGGCTCAGGTCTGGTCTGGTGGGAGGCTTTGGCCGTGGCTAGTTACCACCCTACAAGCAAAGACGCACCGCCAAGCGATTTAGCGTTCCGGTGCGATGCTTGTAGAAACCGTTGGGGTAAATTTACTTACCCTCCCAAGTTAGTACGATAACATCTTAGGCTGCATCATCACTTACCACCAGGTGAGATCGCAGTCAAGTACTAACTTGTAAAGAGTAAAAAAAAAAAAAAAAACACTTTTATTAACAAACTAACTTTGTTTGTAGTGCTTCATTGTTAATAACAAAAAACTATGTCAGCTGGAGAATTGGTTAAATTTTTCCTTGAAAAATTTCTGTTTACTATGATTTCAGATTTTTTGATTGGTAAACTTCGGAGATGAGGGGAGGAAGATGGAAGTGTTTCGATATTTTATACAATAACTCAAAGATATATGCATAGAAATAATTAAAAATGTGTTTTTTAATGTACCAGTGTCCTATGATACCCCACTCTGTACCTTGCTTTAAAATTTTAGGTCCCGATTCATGTAGATGTCTTTATTAATTACTGATACAATAAATAATTGGCTTTGACAGACAGACAGACAGACAGAGAAAGTCATATCGAGAGTTCTATTTTACCATTTTCGTAGAGAACCCTAAAAATAATAAAGTTTTAACTAATATCGTTTATCACAGAAAAACCAATTTATTTTATAACCCACAGGGGCGTGGCGGCCGTTCTGACGGCCTCGCTCTTATTTTAATTAGCAATATTGTCACCTCTCATTGCATGCTAATTAAAGCGTGTTAGTCATATGGCCATTTACGCCAGACAACGATTATCGCCAAACTTATGGTTAACTATGACGCAATGCCACACGCTTACGTACGTCACCGCCATACATATACATAGGGTTGTTTTGCAAAAAAGACAAAACATAACCATTTGTCAGAGTGAGATAGGTAAACAAGACTTTTCTAAATATCTAAGATATTCTAAGTGCCCACGTTTTTTTAAATTCAATATAGGCTTGACCATAATCTCATCTGATGGAAAGTGACAATGTAACCGAAGAGGGACCGCACTTGCCTAGAAAATGCCTATTCACTCTAGGGTTCCGTACCCAAAAGGGTAAAAAATGGGATCCTAATACTGAAACTTCCCTGTCCGTCTGTCCGTTTGTAACCAGGCTGTATCTCTTGGACTGTGACAGTAACACACAAATTCACAGGTGACGTATTTCCGTTGCCACTATAACAACGAAATATTTGTTGTTATAAAATGAAGATTAAAAGGGCCTGCAACACAGCAAATGTGATTTTTTGCACATTTTTGGTAGTTGATTCAGTATACCCATTATTGAGTAAGAATGTCACTACCTACCTACTGTACTACCTATCTACTGTACCTACTATGCAAGTAGAGTTACTTGCATAGTAGGTAAATGAGCCTTCTGGCTTCAGCATCATCATCTCGCTACATTATATTGATAATGGTACATAACCCTTTGTGCGGGAGTTCGACTAATACTTGGCCGATTATTTACAGATGCCTAGAACTAATGTCCGGTCGTTTAAAATCCAAAAATTTTTTTTTGGATTTTAAACGACCGGACCAAACATGGAGCAACTCATGAATCAACTGATGGAAAAAATGCTTCTAAAAATGAAGGAAGAGTTTGAGAAACAAACAAACACCATCACAAAAAATGTTACCGATAGTGTGGTGGGAATTATTGATGAAAAACTCAAGCCACTCTTACAAGAAAACCAGGAACTAAAAAAACAAGTGAATACACTGAAAAGCAAAATAAAACAACTAGAGAGAGATGCAAGAAAGAGCAACATTATAGTGCACGGTGTAAAAGAGTCGGAGAACAGTAATTCAGAACTAGTGGCCCTAGTTTTGGATATTTTAAACACAACAAACACAAATAGCAGCGAAAGCTGGGACAAATGGGAGATCAGTAGTGCACGAAGACTTGGGGAAAAACGTGAACAGAAACCAAGACCCATTTTAATAACTGTCACGCTGGAATGGAGGAAATTTGAACTGTGGAAGAACAAAAGGCTGCTGCCTGAAAACATATACATTACGGAAGACTTCCCCAAGGATGTCATGGATAAAAGGAAAGAACTTAGAATACAACAACAGGAACAAATTAAGAATGGGAAGCAAGCCTTCATACGATATGACAAATTAATTATAAAAGAGAAACCTGTAGAGAAACGCAAAAGGTCACCAACAGATTCACCCAAGAATCTTCCTAACCAAACCGAAGGTAGAATAACGACTCCAGCTAAAATGAACAAGACCAGCAAATTCGAGTACGCACGACGAGTGAGATCAGACTCAATTTCAAGAGGAAATACACAAACACAATAGCAAATAACCACTACCCGGACGCCACAAACAGCAAAAAGAAACAAATATATAAATAACTACTACTTCCCCAAGACGGCTGGTCACCGTGGGGAAGAATGACCAACTCCCTCCAAGAAAGAAAAACAAAGGCTACTGCTTACACATATGCACACTAAACACATTAACATATTGAACACTGGAAAGCCTTAGATCTAATAGAAAAATACAACCAAATAGAAACAAAACTCAAAGAAATAACTAAATCCATTCCTAAGAACAACAAATCTCAAGATATAAGCGAAAAAACTTTGAAACTCTTGGAAAAAGAAAAATACTAAAGTCAAGTCAAGAAAATAGAGTACCTAACACTTAAGAATTGGAGGAGGCCTTTGCCGAAAGGCACTCCAAAATTAGGGACATCATTTAAAATTTTAGAAAATAATATGTAATAATGTCACTAATTCTGGTGGAAATAAAAGGCTATTTTATTTTATTTTATTTTATTAGAACTAATGTCCATTCCAGGGCGTTTGTGGGCAGAATCCAGGGCGTTTGTGGGCAGATCGGTTATAAAATACACCCACACAAATCGTGCTTTCCACAGAAGGCTGACAATCACAAAATGAGATTTCCCCCTGTACCAAAAAAAGTCACTTGCAAGAGCTGTACTCACGTCGTCCGTTGAAGGGTCCAGGGACTGCTTGTACCGCGCGCGCGGCTGCCAGCGCTCGTACTGCGCCTGCAGCGCGTTGCCGATGCTCTCCACTGCCTTGGTGGGAGACAGCGAGCTGGGATCTGCGCGCAACACACCGTTCTTGAGTTTCACATTGATCCAGTGTTGGAATGATCATAGCTTTAGTAAAAAAAATTTATCATTGCATTATTGATCTATAATATGTTATTTTCCGTTAAAAGTAATTAGATACATCATTGAGATGTGTATTGTGAATATTATTATGAACGTGTAATCTATGAGAAGGGTCTCATTAAAAAAATTAGAAAGAATATTGTTGCAAGGAAATAATAACCAAATAAATAATAACAATTATCATATTCATAATAAAGCTTCTGCGTCTGTATGTATTTAATGCTTGGACTATGGATATGTATACAGTGCCTTTTTAAGTTGCGTTAGCCGAAAGATATGGTTGGCCAATCACAGCTGGCATCACACATTAGGTACCAAATCACGAGACTTTGCAATTTAAGGTTTTGATAGCATTCTTGACAGACAAATTGAAAGAAACTGCAGTGTCTATGTGTTTTCCAATCACTGTTTACTGGTAAAGAAGTACTAACCAATCCAACATTCCAGGCGGGCACATGGCTGTGTCTTAACAACGTCTGGAGGGTCCACACCCAAGTGTAGGCACAGCACGAGGGCCACACAATGCGTCTTGTACTTTGGACAAAACAAATAAAAATTAGTCAAGTTCAATTATAGAATATGTTTTAATTTTATACAATACTTCTTAATAGATATTATTTTTTAAGTTTATTGCTCTTTGGAACAGGCAAGAGAAGACTATCCTGCAGAACTATCCCCTTATCTATTCTACTATGATTGCTATTGGATTGAAAGCTTAACAATGAAATGAAATGAAATGAAATGAAATTTATTGTCACTCTTCCTTAGAATAAGTACAATTAGTTACATTAAATAAACTTATTTTAATACTATACCACAATATATAATACAATATATATTATGTGCCTGACCAGGGTAGATAGTGTGACTATGTAATGTTAAAATATATCATTCCAATATGTTATTTGGTTAGGGTTTTGAAATCCTTGAATATTGCCTTGAATATTTCTTTAAACATGATATATCTTAACCCTCTTAAAAGCTGGGTCAACGGAGCCCCACTTTACGGGGCTCCTATTTCTGGGTGGTAATAAAAGTAAATAGCCACTCAGAAGGATGGTGCGGCCTGCAAGGCCTCTTCGTCACCTATCCGTTATCAGAGTCGGGGTGCCCTCAAGTACCAAACTCACATAGCTCACTCTTTATTATGTTGTTTGTGACACTAAACTTCTGCGAACAGGTATAAGGCCTTCAGCCTAGTGTAGTTAGTAGTTAAGTGAACACTAAAAAGTCACCTCAAGTGACTCTTTAGTGTTCACTCTTTTGCTTCCAATGCGACTCAATTTAAAGCCTCACCCCATTTTTAAGCTTTCATGCATATGCACATAAAATTATATTGCCCCAAGTTTACAGTGAACATCGAAAGCCTTTAGAATGGGGATCAAGGGTAAGCAAACAATCGTGTCAGGCCATTAGCCACATGGAAGCAGTCCCTAAATTTTTGTTATTATATTAGTACTTATTGACAGTTATTCTAATAAGAAAAATTATAAACGTAATATTTCTTTAATGTTTACTTATTAAAATCCTACAAATTATACAAATCGTTACTTACCGAAATAAAACACTGAATGTAAATCTCTCAAAAAGTATATAGATAGCATAATATTCAAGAAAATATATTTTTAAATTTCCAGTTATTTATTTAATACATTGTAACTATCGAGCGGGAGCAAAGACATGTGCGTTTGTTATTGAAGTGGCATTGCCCCGTCGCGAGCTACGCACTACGCAGTTACAACGCGTGTTTACACACAACCACACTCGCCCACCTTCTCCTTGACCCGCCACGAGTGCTCCTCGCGCTCTGCCCCCTTGATAGCCTCCAGGTGCCTGGGCTTGTTGAAGCTCAGGGGCAAATCGTCTTCGAAGTCCGAAGAGTCGCTATCGGGTTCACCGTCGTCCTTCTCATCGTTGGCCGCGAGATAGGGAGGCATATCTGTCATTTTCACACAACACTATCACAATGCTTTTTGTTCTCAACGTCTAATACATTCGACTTTTAGGTGAAAACATTTTAAAAACTTAGTAGACACAAATCGCATAAATGCGCGTCCATTTTTCACCACATGGGATGGAAATAGTGTTGCCCAATAGACCAACACAGTGTTGCCAATAGCTATTCGTATTTTGCACCAACTTCAAGGGGAGTGCAAATATTACTTTACTCTGTGATTGTTATATATATATTTTTTTATCATGCGCATAAACGAAAATAAAGATTTAAATAAATTTTCTTTAAAATTTCAATCACTTTATTTTAGAATTTTTATTTGTAACCGTTGATTCAAAGTACTTATTTAAAATAAAATTTATCATATCTTAATATTGTCACTTATTTTATCACGATTGCTTCATTTAGCAAAATCATTGATTATTTTTTCGAGTTATTCTTGTTGCCTGCAGTTTGCGCGCGGTATTTTTTTTTTTAATTAGAATTTTTTGCGACTATTTTGTTGAATGAATTTGATTTTACGGGCCGTTTTTCCAGTGTTGACTGTTGGGTAAAAATCCCGAAAGTAGTAGGTAAGTTGGCAATATTACATTAACGTTTCGTTCTACGACAATTAATTGAACTCGCAGATAAGTGCGAGTCGGATTCACGCACTGAGGGTTCCGTTTTACTATAGAAAAAGTAATCCATAAGAATCTCTTGATCTGTGGAATCACTTTTCTTACTTATCCGCAAACTGAAGTTTGTTTAATGAGGTTAATTATTAATTGCGGTAAAATGGAATACATCTACTTACCAAGTTTCAACAGCTTATAGTTTCAGAAAAAGTGGCTGTGACATACAGACAGACATGACGAATCTATAAGGGTTTTGTTTTTTCGATTGGTCTACGGAACCCTAAGAAAGTAGAGTATATGGATGTCTGTGGTATGACCGGTAGAAGAGGGTATGGCCGGAAATGTCCTGTTGTGTATACACGAGTTGTCGGGCGATTACGCACCTCATTTCCCTGTAATAGGGTTCATTCGTAAAAATATACAAAAAATTTATTTAATAAAAAAAAACGTTTAATAATCAGTAACAATTTGTATTTTTAAATATACAGCGGGGCTAGACAAAGTAACAGTCGTTTAGCGTTCACGACAGTAGATAAAAATGTATGGACAAAATGGGACAAAACAAGTGACCGTAGAAAAACCACGTGACCGAATAGTGGGAAACACGCTTTTTTTGAAAATCGACACCGACAATTTGAACGCTCCCTGGCGTTCTCGCAGACGTTGTAGATAATCTTTAGCGTACTTCGCATGACAATTGACAGCCGACAGTGAACAACGCTAAAATAAAGTAGATCCTGCTTTCATATTTTGTTTTCATTCGGTCACGTGGTTTTTCTACAGTCACGTGTTTTGTCCATACATTTTTATCTACAGTCATGAACGCTACACGACTGTTATTTTGTCTAGACCCGCTGGACAGTAAACTTCATAATCATGAGATTTTTTTTTAGTTACATCAACCACAGGATAATATTTCTTGTTGGTCTCACAAAGGAAAAAATATAGTTGAGATATTCATATAATCCACGTTTATTTTTATATTCATATCAGTATTACCGTTATTTATTATATATTCGAAAAATAACATTCTGTAGCAAATTGTAGTATAGGTATCAGAATTCACTAATTACAAGGAAAAGTTATTACGCCAATAATAATAAGCACCACAACATTACATGATAACATAAAAACAACAAAATCAGTTCATTAAAATCCTTATCAGGTACACTATGTTTAATTAAATTATATTATTAATAATAATTAATTTAATATGCACAGTCCTATCTACAAATAATTTTGAGCGTTTCGTTGGTCACATTTTAACTGCACTGCACACTGTACAATGATTATGTTTCACATCGTCGGGTAGACATTCTATGTGGAAGGAATGCCTACAATTATACACTATTAAGTCTGAGGCATCAGATAGATCTCTTATTATAATGCGTCCTTGGCAAATGCCGCAAAGAAACTCGTCAGTAACAGAAATTCCTCTCTGCTGGCTACCGATCAATTTCTCATGCAGGTCAAAATAGTTTTTCAAGGTAATAACCTTGCACGCCTCTTGTACGGACATCTGCAGGTGATAGTCGCACATCATTTTGGCCAGAGACTCTTTCAAATCCTTAATTTCACAACCTGACTGTATATTTTGTATTAACATCCTGGGATCCACATAATTTCCGATTCTCTTCAGCAGTAATGTAACACATTCAGGTTTATCTATGGTGTGCTTGATGAGGTCTGTCCACAGTTCCCGGTCGTTGTGCTCTTGACAGAAGTTTATTGCCTGGTTAATGTCTTGTAACTTCTCAATTATGATTTGTAGGGCTTCTCGCGTATTGCCGATGCGGCCGAGCAGGAATACCATTTCGGGGTAAAATTCATTGCCTTGACAAACATCCAACGCTTCCTGTATGGGATAGTTGTCGCTGCATTTGAGGAACTGCAGCAACTTTTTTCGGTCATATTTTGCATAGAGACTAACTAGTTTTCCATGATACCTACCATTAGGCTCCACTTTACTGTACGCATCTAAATATTTAAACAGATATTCGTCATTGTTTTTAAGTTGTTTCTCTACTACTTCGACTGGAACTTTACTTCTACCCTGGACGAGTATAGAGATGGCTTTATCACAGTCGAGAGTCATCAGATCAAGAATTTTGTCATAAATCACATAGTACATGTCATGGTCGGTTATCAACTTGAAAACATCTTTGTGCTGCAGTTTCAAATAAGTGGTTAGAGCTTTATCATACTTCTTCTGATAGCAGTACAGTAGGGCTAGGGCTTCCAAATAAATATTCTCCACTTTAGTGGTCATTAGATGTTCCAAAACTTTATCCACTATAACAGGAGTTCGATACATAGATGGACTCCATTCTTGCACTAATTTTAAAAATCCTTTGGGGTCCTCTTTCAGGTATTCACAGAAGATGAGTTCATAAATCTGCGGACTGAGACGCTGCTCCGGGTCGCGGGGCACGTAGGGACTGATGGCTCTCAGTTGCTTCACATCCACAAATTTTAAAATCTGATTTTCCCAGAGAACTTTGTCATTTTTACATATTCGTGCACAGAGGATGGCAGCTTCTTTGTAAAGATGTTCAGACATCAAGTGATCTAGATACTGAACACCCACTGTTACGATTGAATGTTTGGATGTTTTTCCCCCGACCTCCTCCAATACAGATATGGCTTTTTCAAACTTTCCTTCATCTGTCAACCAGTTCACTCTGTCATCGATGTCGTAGGGACTCGCTATGACTATGTCCTTTGGAGAAACAATGAAAAATCTGTTTTCTTCTATAAGCATGTCCAAATAATAGTCATTACATGAGTACTCTTCGTAACCCCTTATGTTGAGGCTGTCGGTAGAAACCTCACAAAATTCACAGTCCTTGTAATCTGCTACTAATAATACTGGTCTCTGGGCTTTTCCAGTTTCAGCATCACATTCCTTCAGAACACCGAGCACCACTAGCTGGTCATCCAGTGGGCCGAGGCCACTTATGTAGTAATCAGTCTGGAATGTGTGGACAGGATCCACAAGGTATTCTGTCACATCTCGTGTTTGTAGTTCGATTTGACTTCTCTTTCGTATAACACATATCCGGATAGTGTCCACCCAACCAATCATGAGAGTCTTAGGAGCCGACCAGAGAAGGTTACATCGAAAATCTTCTATAGAGCGATTGGGACTTTTCTCCCACTGGATAAGTCCTAGAGAGCATCGAGCTACAAGGTCATAAACTCGGACACCAACTTCACTGGCCCAGGCCACAAAGCGTTCGTGCCATGAGATTGCCTGAACATATCCTTCACATTCACAAAGGACTGTACTTCGCAGACGATTCAAAAAGGTCTTCTCATAAAGCATCAATTTGTTGTCACCTGAAAAGAAACAGAGTAGATTTTATCAATCTGCAATCACTTTATATTACTAAGTGGGTCCAACAACCCTCTTTAAATTGTCCCTACTTGAACAAAGAAATATGAACTTTTTTTTACATTTACTTTCATTAACAAAATTTTAAGGATTTATTTTAACATAGTATCCAGCAGGTTTCATTGTTTTTTGACAAAAAATTGGTCATCTATCTATTTTTAAATAAGCAAAGACCCTAACAAGTTAAAGTCCAAAGTTTTAATGCCCATAAATTCAGATTCTCATAGCAGTGAATCTCTTCTCTTTTGAGGGAATGCCAAGCTGTCGGTTATAGGTAAATATAATAGGTGGATGGATTACCTGTAAGGAATCTTCTGCCAGAGCCAGACTTAAAGTAATAGGGGTCCAGCGCCACAGACTTCACAACTCTTCCCAGAGTCAAGTTGTGGGTGTTGTCGGCCGAGTACAGCCCGTACACCAGCACCTTCCCGTCATCAGAGCAGCTCGCGATGTAGTCCCCGTTTAGATCCACTGAGATCTTGTTCACCGCGATCGCGTGAGCTTGCAAATCCTTCTGATTATTGTCCTGCGATATGGGAACCGTGTTGCCTTCGTGGTCCAGCAAATGTATCACTCCCCACTGCGTCCCGAGGCAAATAAACTTGGTGTGCACACAGATACAGCTTACGGCGTCCTTTAGGAGTATATTTTTAACATCATTGCCCATTCTATCATATTTCAATTTGGGTTCTTCGTTTGGCGATAAACAATCCGAATTCTCGACGTTGACGGCCATGGCTATCGTTATTTTTAACAGCGTGAATCATTAATATGGTGAATACGCTTGCTGAATTAGTTACTAATTTTCCTGCCTTCGGTAATACGCAGTACGCTGTTAGTAAACGGTATAGATTACCTACACGAATCTAAATAAAATCGCAGGTCGCACAACGCACCAAGCAGTAAAATGTCATTATGAAAATTGAAAAAATCTCAGCTGTCAGCGGTAATTTGACACAGAGATTTGACATAACGTATTTAACACACACTCTGTCTGTTTGACATTGATTGGGATTGGAATGTTGTATTCTGAGGTTGTATTTTTGGGAGATAGAGTGACAGCACAGTTCTAATATCTACAGCAGCACAATACTGAAAATGAACATAAGATGAGCAATTTAAAGTGAAAAATGCAATAAAAGTTAAAAGTTTAAAACAATAGAGTTGCTATATTATTTTCCGATCTTTGGCTGTGAAAGTGATAAAACCATAAACAAATCCATTTCCGTTTTAAGATGTAACGCGGGAATTTTATATTTCTGCCACTGCACTTACAATTGTTGGACAGTTGAAAGATCTCGATTACAAAGTATTAGGGATACATGGATAGAATGAACGGCAATAATAGCTACGATCAACGTATAATTCTGAAATATGAACAATATTTATCTCCCTATGGACGGAAAGTGTTGTCTGCTTTAGTAAATTTAAAAAAAGGTAATTCAAACCACCCTGAATTCTAAAACTTTATTTTGAGTTTAATACATAATTTAACTGATTCAAAATCATACTTAATATTTTCTTTTAGAAAGAAAAACGAATAATTTCAAACCAACTTTATATCCATCGACGTCACAGTTACAATCCCCATATCAAAACAAAAAAGTGATAAAGTAAGTACCTACTTAAAATCTAAATGAACCTATAAATAATAATTTCTCATACATATTATTATACTTACCTAGCCTTATTATAATAGCAAAGGATTTAGCAATGTCTAGAAGCAAGCATTAATTGTTTAACTTGATATCTAGGCACATTATGTACTTATATAAAAAGAAACGGATCTTAACTTATTACAAATAAATAGTGAGTGTGAACCACGGAACAGAAAAATGGTTGAACTAAGTTCAACCATTTAAACGAAACGAATTTTAGTTTTAAGTTCGAACACTGCCAATATCGATTGGTATACCTAATACCTACGTCCTACTTGTGTCTCCACAAAATTCAAAATGTTTAAATCGTGAAGAAGCAGATCACTATATAACTATATTGTAATTACAAATTATAATAATATTATTTTTACAGTTTTAATAAAGAAAAAGATACTCCAAAAGTCCATTCAACATTAAACTATTTAGCTAGTGAAAAAAGTGATAGCGACACAACTTCTCATTTCAATTTTCAAAACCAAAGCTCTACCAATACGCAATCAGTGGTAACTTCAAGTAACAATTTATTAAAAGTGCCGTTCAATGACATATTATGTGTAACAACTGAAAATGTTTGCTATACTAACGACCCTAACAACAATGATGCAAATATTATACTGAATAATATAAACGCAACTAATAAAGAAAATGAAACATCTGACGATATATCCTGGGATGATATGTTCGATACCGATATGTTAAGAATTGACAACGAAGTTAATTCGGAGATTAGTAAAATTAAACAAGATAAACCCGTTGCCTTAGAAATAGTCGATAAAAATAAAACATCCAAACCTGAAAATAAAAGGATCAGGGAAATTGATACCGAGATAGATAAGCGTATAGCCAACAATTCTAATACTAACGTGAAAAAGGCAAAGACAGTAATTGTTTCAAAGAATAAGGAAAAAGTAAGCATTCGCAAAAAAAAATATACAACCACGGTTAAAAATTGGTTGAATGATAATATTGGTACAGCAAATATTTCGCACAAAGAGTACGTTAATGATGACCAGCATGACCAAGAGACTGGTAATTTAATTAAAATTATTGGAGCCGAAAAGCAAAAAAATATCGAACTTGAAATAGGCAAACCAGTGAATAAGAAGAACAGGAATAAAAGAACAGTGCAAGCACAACTTGCTAACAAGGATGGAGTCATGAAATATAAGAAACCTAAAATTGCAGCTGAAGATCAAACAAAAACTACTTCTGCAGATAATAATGAACCTATAGGAAAAGTTGAAAATCCCAATGTTAGTGTTAAAACCAAACTAAAGGAAGCTAAAATTAGCAAAGAAAACAAAGCTAAACCTAAATTTGTAGTGCCCATTAAATCACAGTTACCCGTGAAAGATGTTTCGTATAACGTAGTCATTATAAATGATTTGATTAGCATTGGCGCGGTTTTGAATGATTTGGAGAAGATAGTACAAAATGAAGGTGTAATGACTTTAGTTTATAGGTAAGATGAACTTGTTTTTTCATACCTATGCTACCCTATCCAGCTTAAATCACTCTAGAAGTTATCTCTGCCAGATCTGGTAGAGATGCCTTCAATGAGATTTCTGATTACAGCAATGGTTTCAACCAGCTCAACAGGCAACATACAGATGACACCTGCTCCCCTGAAGGAGTCATGTTCTGCTTTCAAGACACTTTCTATTACATAGAAGGTCTCGTTCATGGGATCAAGTAAGTCAACTTTTTTATTAACTGAACTGTCATCTGATGAAAAGTAAAGATGCAGCCGAAGATTTATAGTATCTGACTTGGCAAGGGTAAATAATAAACCCTTAACCGTTGGGATTACCAGTTTGGGGATGGCTTCCCCGCAGGGTAACTGCAGAGCTGCGGCCTAATCCTCCCATCAGACCAGTCCTAAGCCAATTTAGAAATTCTAAAATCCCAAACTGGCCATGCCGGAAATTGCGCCTAGGACCTCCCGTTTGAATTCAGATGCGCGCCACCTGCTTCAAAGAGGATGTCAGATTAGCTGATTTGCTAAAAAGCTAAATGATGAAAAGCCATTTTTTGTCTTGTAACAATAAAAAAATTTCAGGGATGGTATTTGCCGAATCTTATCAAGTAACTCAATAATCAGTTTTGACGCCAAGAGCATACTTGTGTATTTAATGTGCCAATATGACCTGATGCCTAATGGTTTTAATATTATTGATGCAAAGGTAACAATTAGACTTCCTTTATTTGAACTAAACTATCTTTCAATTGAATTACATTTGTATGCAGACTTTGGGAGATTTTCCACAGATACCGTGTGTGTCTAGATACTGTCTTTTAATTACGCAGATTGGGTCCAGCCTGATTAACCCCGATGAGCCTCCGGAGAATTTCTCTGAAATGCAAAAGCTACTTGGGTACAATGCCGAATACACCATCGCCACGGATTGCACTCTCCAAAAAGCAGCTTGGTATATGACTCTCCTCAGGGAATGCTCTTCCAATTTGAAATGCTTACTTGTCGAACAGGGACTTTGGAAGGTGTTTGATGATATCGAGATGAAAATTCTACCAATAGTGGCCGGTAATTTGACGTGTAACGAACTATTGTACTATTTCAGAATTAGCTAAGTGCTTGATTTAGAAGCTGATATCTTCACTAATATTAGCCAGCTGATAAACAAATTTCTTGCTTCCAACCTTTTAAAATATGAAGATTTTTCTCACGGTGTTGTTCTTAAATATAGATCACAGGAAAGCCGATAAGAACTATTGTACTAGTCGATTTTCTATGGTACTGCTGAATGGTCCTATTCTCGTTACGCAATCTTTGCTTGTTGTTCTCGATAGGAATGGAATTCCGAGGTATATCCGTGGACATAACTAAATTAAAAGAAATGGAAAGCTTACTATTGGCCCGCATCAAAGAAATTGAGCGCCAGTGTTATGCGGCCGCTGGGAAAGTGTTCCAGATCAACTCCACTGTGCAAGTGCGAGCTTTGATCTACGACGAGTTGAAGCTCGACACTACTTCCAATGTCAAAATAAGAGAGACAATCTGCAAGGGAGCTAAGTCCACCTCAGAAGCAATGGTAAGAGAGTTATAAGTATTACAAACAATGTATTTAATTGCCTCAATTGCGCAAAAATCTCCAAAAAACTCAAATCTAAAAGTAAACTTGCGCCAAATAGCAATTGATAGGATCACAAATTTGTTATTATAAAAACAATTGTTTGAATGTGACTTATAACTCGTATTACAGTTGCGTTCCTTAATCACGGTTCATCCACTGCCAAAGCTGATCCTGGAATACCGTCACCTGCACAAAGCCCACGCTACATTCCTGGCCGGGATTGCTCAGCATGTCTGTGATGGAGTTGTTAAACCCACTTGGTGAGTAGTCTATATTTGAGGTACCTCAAAGCATAATAAAGCCTTGTTAATATGAGGCATAACTTACGACGTGTTAATAATAACTTCTTCACCTTTGGAGTCCTACCAATGCAATGGTGATTCATCGCTGCCGATGGAAATTACATAATTTGGTGGCTTACCTTTTGTAGGGAATTGAAAGTTGCAACCCCCAAGGTTTCTCTACGTTTAGCTTCAACGGCTCATCGTGGTTCTTATATTGTAGTCTCTAGTTTCTACCCTACTATAAGGTTTTTTGAGGAAATAAAAATATTTTTTCTTTGTATAGGGACCAAACAGCAGCAGCTACGGGTCGCATCGCGTCTAATAATCCAAACTTGCAAGCTATACCGAAAATGCCCTTCAATTTGGTCTTATTTCCCAACGACGATGAGAATGGTAGGTAATTGTAAAATTCATAGAAAAGTACTTAGGTCCCTGAAAGTTTATCGTTAGTCGGTGGAACTAATTCCTAGGAGCCAGTGTTGATTTTACTGAGATCGAGTATCTTCTATATCAAGAGTTTGGTCATAGTCTGTGCGAGGCCAAGACTTGGCTAGCGTGGACACTATGACCAAACTTTCGAGATTTTAGAAAAATTTGATGCAGATTTTGCCTACCATGTTCCCTTTACCGTTAAATCAGGTGAAAAATTTTAGTCGCCGAATTATATTTTTTTTAAATTTGTTTTGACTACACTAGGGACCTATACCAGGGGGGCTCGCCAAGCAACCTCCACGAGTGCCCGAGTGCTACGGTGCCCCTCTGTAGCGCACGGGCCGGTGCTCCCTCGTAACGTCGGTTAATAACCGACAGCTAATAGCTTGGCCCGGCGGATAGGTGACGTTTCTTCGCGTGTCCCTCTGAGTTCCAGCAGAGGGTACAGTGTCGAAACGTCTACACCTACCCCGGAGAAGAAAGAGAACCTCATTAAAAAATTACAGACGGGGGCGGAAACGCCCACAAGTCCCTTCAGGGCACTACCTCCTCTAACTAACCTCGTAAAAAAATCACCGAAGTGGGCGGGAACGCTCGTCGAGAGGGATAATTACGGCGGCACATCCCTCTCGCAGGAGACGCGCCGGTTGCAACCTGCACGAGTGCAACGAGTGGGGTGCGAACTGTGGGTGCGAACACCTTCCTTTGGCGACCGGTGCCGGTCGGTGCCGTATGCGTCAGGCATTTCCTGTGGGTAAAAAAGGGTCCTATACCAAATTGGTAACAAGTAAAAAATAAAAAACACGACTGCACCGTTGTAAAACCACTTTTCCAAAAATATATAGCCTTTGTTATTCGGAAGGATGTAAGGATTCAAACGATACCCCATATGTCCAAATCTCTTCAGTCGTTCAGAAGTTATGGTGGAATAAACAAACTCACGTACAAAAGTACATACATGAACCTTAAAAACATTACACTCCTTTTTGGACAGTTGTGTGATAAGAAATGGGACCCTTATGGTGACATTTTCGCCGTCTGTCCGTTCCATTCGATTATTTCGTATTTATTTGGTAAGGCCATGCTGCTGATCTCAGTTGTGTAACGTCACCAGACAAACAGAGCCTCAACTTCCGTTCCGTGTACGTTGCTCGCGCGGGCCACACGCTGCTGGCGGCGGACTTCAAACACATCGAGTGCCGCGTGTTCGCGCACGCCGCTGCGGACTCGGGGCTGCTGAGTGCGCTGGAGAGCCCCGACCTGTTCCGTGTACTGGCTGCCAAGTGGTGAGTGATCGTCGACTTGCAGACCTTTGACTTTTACTCTGCATGGACCAGGACCTATCTGATGAAATTAAACCCCAATTTATCTGGAAGACTTGGTGTTTAGCAATTTTCTATATATTGCCTTTTTCAAGTAGAAAAATAGTACTTACAGCTATAGAAAGGATCTATATGTCTTCGTGTCAAAAACTCTTATGTCCCACTATCTACTGGGCACGGCTTTCCTCCCAGAATGTGAACAGGATCTATAATGGATCTTCAGACACTTTAGAAAATCACTTTTCGCACCTGTAAGGTACTCGATTGTTTTCTGAAATAGCAAATACTATACTTCCGAGAAAAGTTTCCTGATAGTGAGCGACAAGTGGCGTTACTGGAAACCATTTCCATCTGGTCCTTACCCTCAGGCTAAACAAGTCGGAGTCCGAGGTGTCAGCGGAAGACCGCGAGCGCACCAAGCGCATCGTGTACGCGAGCCTGTACGGCGCGGGCACGCGCAAGCTGGCCGACATCCTCGACCTCGGCTACGAGCAAGTGCTGTCCATCATGACCAGCTTCAACAGTTCAGTATCTCCATTTTCAATTTACGAAAGGCTGATCTTTGAGAGAGGTCATCGTATTTTCTAGATCAGCTCAACTCCTTTTGGGGAGTTGCCGCTCAAAATTTTGGAGTTTGGCCTTAGTCAAACATGCTGGCCGAGTGTGGGTTGGCGGGATTCGAATACCCTTGAGGATATTATGGAACATTCTCGGGCATGCAGGTTGCGTTACGATGTTTGTCACGTCGATAATTATTTAACTGATATTTACCTAAGTATTTATTTAGATTTCCACAAACACATAGACGTAGCTAATTCCCGAAAACTCAAATGACAAGAGACAGAGGTCTGAAGTTCTGAACCAATATAAAGCTATCACTACTTCTTTGATATAAATTAGACAGCAAGCTCCAACCTGGACCTTAGGTTGATAGCATCAGGAAGATTCGTCAGCTACAATAGTTAGTTAACGGCAGCTCAAGATGTTATCTATACCCATTGAGGGGAAGACCCTGCTTTCCAAGATACAATTAAAACTAGTAAAAGGAGCAGAACTAGTAAAAGGAAAGCAGGGGACACCGCATGATTGCAGGTAGGTACGTAACAGACCTAGCTAGATTAAGTCATGTCATTTTTGTATGCTTATGGTAGATTTTACAAAATTTTATGGAGAACCCTTTTGCCAGAGGTTCGGGGGACTTAACCCCAGACCTCCCAATTGTTTAGAACTAGAGACAGTATTCCAATCGTCAAATTTACTAACTTGCCTTACGAAATTACGTCAAATTTACTAAATGTACTAACTTGGTCTCTACGATTTCGCATTGTGAAGTCAACATCTCCTGAGGATGTCCCGGTTCGGGACGAAACGTGCGTCGAAGAAAGTGTTGGAAAATTGTGTGTTGTGTTTCATGTGGGCAGTGTTCCTGCATTATGTACCATACAGAATCTTTTCAAGTAGCGGATTACAGCAAAA
Source organism: Coenonympha arcania (assembly GCA_036785405.1). NCBI lineage: Eukaryota > Metazoa > Arthropoda > Insecta > Lepidoptera > Nymphalidae > Coenonympha > Coenonympha arcania. Next base: position 17,608,541 of record CM072066.1, on the reverse strand, counting down.
CAAATTAATCTGTCCTGCTAACTTGCCTTACTCCTATGCCATGTGCCAGGGACTTTCCCATCTCTGAAGAGCTTCGGCAGATCGGTGGTGGCGCAGTGCTGCAGGCAGCAGGGCCGGCTCAGCACCGCCAGCGGCCGCGCGCGCACCTTCCACAACATCACCAGCTCCGACTTCCACGCCAAGTCCCATGCTGAGAGGCAGGCCGTCAACTTCATCATACAAGGTAGGTTATTGGTGGTGCATGGTTTCAATCATCCAGACACTACAAGTGAATTTTAGCGAATTTCGCCTTTTAAAATTCCTGTACTTACCTATTATAGGTCCAACAACATAAATATACACAACATTTCTCCCCATGTGTCCTTTATCCAAAGGCATGCACATCGGGTTTTATAGCTACAGTACAAACCTATGGGATGGGATAGTATGAGTACTTCCATTTTAGTGCGACGCAATTCAGAAATCTGATGAAAGTTAATTCGGGGGATACATTTTGGTGTTGGAGTCGCAACTATCATCTACCTAAGTATGTCCAAAATTGTCCACGCGATAGCTCAGTAGAAGAATAAAAACATGTACTTAGGTTATTAATAGGTAGATACCTACTTTTTACCTACCTAATCGGTAACCATGCAATTTATTTTAGGTATTTGTATGGGATTAGAACAGAGCCATTCAACAGATCTCTCTTACCACCTATAGTATCGGATACCAATAGAATCCAAAGTGAGAGAGGGCCCCTCCGACCGCAAGGCTTTAGGTGGCTCATACCTTCTAACCAGAGCTGTATTTTGTTGCACTGTGTCGCCTGGGCACTGGCAGGCAGCGCCGCGGACCTGTGCAAGATGGCGATGGTGGTGTCGACGGAGCGGCTGCTGCGGCGTGCGCAGGCGCGGCTGCTGCTGCAGATACACGACGAGCTGGTGTGGGAGGTGCTCGACCAGCATCTGCACCTTGCCGCCGGTTACATCAATAATTACAGATATATTTTATTTACATTTTGACACGCATATTTTTTTTCCTCAATTTTGGTAACAGCACTAACTATATTATTTTCTCAAAAAAATTTTTTATCTCCAATTTTTATAGATTTTACAAGCTTTTATTTAACTTGCTTGTTCGTTTGGAAACTTGCATCTCAATTTAGAAACATCCACGATATTTTCACCCACAGAGCAAGGAATGACTTTATATATTGACGTGATATTGACTATCACGCGATTGAGTTGTTTACTGTTTACAAGATAACAATATAATGGTTAGGTATTTCTGTGATATTCTAAATCCAACATGGCCGAGTACCCAAGATGGCGGACTAGTCATTTTTAACATTCCTACAATATGGGTATCAAATGAAAGGATTTGCTGCGAAGTATACGGATAAATTAACCCATAAAAACTTGTTTCTAAAACTTTTTTTTTAAAGATAACTTATTGTATATTGGCTCGGATTGGTTGGTCGACAAGCGAGTCATTTTTGGGTTTGTTTTTAACGAGCACTGTTCCCAGGGTTCACCACTTTCGTCCATGCCTCGAGATCCGTGTCGCATAGTATGAGCTTTATTTTTAACGAGCACTGTTCCCAAGGTTCACCACTTTCGTCCATGCCTCGAGATCCGTGTCGCATAGTATGAGCTTTATTTTTAACGAGCACTGTTCTTAGGGTTCACCACTTTCGTCCATGCCTCGAGATCCGTGTCGCATAGTATGAGCTTTGTTTTTAACGAGCACTGTTCCCAGGGTTCACCACTTTCGTCCATGCCTCGAGATCCGTGTCGCATAGTATGAGCTTTGTTTTTAACGAGCACTGTTCCCAGGGTTCACCACTTTCGTCCATGCCTCGAGATCCGTGTCGCATAGTATGAGCTTTATTTTTAAGGAGCACTGTTCCCAGGGTTCACCACTTTCGTCCATGCCTCGAGATCCGTGTCGCATAGTATGAGCTTTGTTTTTAACGAGCACTGTTCCCAGGGTTCACCACTTTCGTCCATGCCTCGAGATCCGTGTCGCATAGTATGAGCTTTGTTTTTAACGAGCACTGTTCCCAGGGTTCACCACTTTCGTCCATGCCTCGAGATCCGTGTCGCATAGTATGAGCTTTGTTTTTAACGAGCACTGTTCCCAGGGTTCACCACTTTCGTCCATGCCTCGAGATCCGTGTCGCATAGTATGAGCTTTATTTTTGCGCTTGACTACACTCATGTCTGTTGGACAACAATGATGAGATCTAGGATAGATCGGGCTTGCCTATGAACATGCCTTTTTACTCTTATCTTGAAGGCACGCAGATTATATTTGGCTAGGGGGGAACACGGACGCTGGAAGGGTGTTCAAAACCTTAGCGGTTCGTATATAAAAAAAGTAGGTATTTGGTTTCAGGGATCATCAAGAGCGCAATGGAAGGCTGCGGCCAAGCGTTCGGCATGCCGCAAACGCTGCCCGTAGCGATGTACCGAGGCTCCAACTGGGGGGAGATGGAAGAATTTACTCCTACCTAATGCCTACACCTTGAATAAAGTTTTATATTTAAGCACATACGTTTAATTTTCTTTATAAATTCTAATTGGTTTCTTTACTAAAATAAAAAATATAAAATTACATACGAGAAACTTTATTTCCATATCCCAGTTTAATACACATCAAAAGGTAAACCAAAAAATATCACACAAACATCAAAAAACGTTTACGAAACTTAAATCTAATATTTCATAATATTGGATTTTTATACATTTTAACATGATTTCAAATCTTAAATACTTACAACCTTTTAAAAATACTTTAATATAAATTATTAAAAAATAAAACTTTAAAAAATACCCAAATAAACTTCGAAATTCGGTTATTGCCGACACACATGACCATACCGAGGGTTTAAAAACAGATAAAATTACAAAAATCTACTTGATACGTTTTAAGGAACAAAGGCATCTTAAATAATCAGTAACTGTAAGATAAATATAACCTCAAACTGTGAGCGAAAACACAACCTGACAAAATGAAACCTATTAATTATATTAATTAATAAATTATAACCAAACCATAAGAAGGTTAAAAACTGTGCAGTTTTGTGGGTCCAACTAGAGAATAACTTTTAAAATGCATTATAAGACTGCAAGGAAACAACACATTAAAGCTAAAATATCAGAAAAGCAACGAAGTACGTTGGTAGAGTTAGGTAACTTTAAGACACTAAAAGTCCATATAAATATGCCTATTCATCGTTGAAACTCTTGTGAAGCGCCACATTCAAATTTCAATACATTTGACAGCGTAAAAAGTAAATAGAAAACTATTATATCACCGGTTCACAGCAGCTTTGCCGATGACTTCGCCTCCCACTTCATACGACCGCAATCAGCGCTCGTCTGATAACAGGGCCGCGAGGGACGGTTTTAATATTTCACATGCCAAGTTTGGATTGTCATAGAGTACATCATTAAATTCATATAAAGAAAAGTTTTTCAACTTCCATGGTTCATACAGCAAACCTTAAACTTAAAAAAAATTAAATATGAAGCTTAAAGTTTGCTATATTATGCACCATGGAAGTTGAAAAACTTTTCTTCAGTGTAGTGAATCAACTGGTGCATTCTATAACAAAGCAAGTTTGTCTTAAAAAAGGGTATGAAATTCTGTAATAAGTTCCATGACAATTTCAGACTATTTAGCCTGGTTGGTAAGAACATTCCAGGCATATTGATTTGGCATAGGAAAAAAATCTTAAACCACTAACTTAAACTAATAAAATTACATTCACTATTTAAATGCATACAGGAAACCTTAAATCATAAGCCTCGATTATTTGAGTTTTTTTTTTGTAAATAGCAGATGTATTTTTGAAAGGAACACTTCATGTTAGATTAAGAATTTTGCACAATAATACATAATATTACTTAATATTATTATGATAACTTATGATTAATAAATAATAATTAAAACCCAATAAAATTAGAGAGCCAATTTTTAAATTCATTTGATTAAATTCATCAATAATTTTATAGTTCATCAGTCATTACATTTAACTAAAAACTAACACAACCAAATGAAAACAAAATTCAACATAGGAACAACTTACTACAATCGAAGTTTTGGTTTAAACAAATAAAGATCTTTTAATTTCGTTTACTGACTGTGCAATATGCAATAAAAAATGGTTTTAAACTGGTACATATTATAATCCAAAGCACTTTAAAGTAAGGCTTGTAACGTTATAAAATCTATCCTTAAAGTTAAGTGATTCATAAGTATCAAAAATTATGGTGTGCATGTGATATCAAATATCACACACATAATTTATTATGACCGACAATTTGTTCATTGTTGGCTATTTGGTGTCATCTGACTAAACAATCTCACTCAAAGTTACCTGTAAGTTTAGAGCAGTCGCCGAAACGGGGATAATCATATTTTTTAGCATTCAAAATGCGAAAGACGTCAGTAGTGAGTAATAACTGAATTCGACGCACCACAATATGTGGTAAGAAAAGCTTTCATACAGAAAAAATACCTTTTGTAATTACAACAGGAAGATTGCAGTTGATTTTCAAAAAGCATTTGACAAAGGCACCCGTCAGTTCTTTTCCAGAATTTCTAAGAGTTCACAGGAATTTATAATATGGATTACATTATCATACTAAACAATAAATCATTGTAAATGGATCATAGATACTGGCAGTCAGAGGTTTAATTTCTATTAAAGATTCATCAGAGGTACCACAGGGATCATAACTTGGCCCATTACTCTTTATAATCTTAATTAACAACCAACGAATTAAAAGAAAATAAAATGAGGATGCAATACATTGTGCTGGTGACGTCATTCGCATTTTGACTACTACCAAACGAGCTCGCCCTGTAACTCGCACAAAATCATATCCTGACGGTGATAAGAGTGAAGAGGCGGTGCTGCGTGACGCCGAAGTGCTGGTAGCGCGCGGTGTTGAGTCCGTCGTCGGCGGCGCGCTTCTCGTTCTCGCTCATGATGGCGTAGCGCGCCGTGTTCTTGGGCTCTTGCTTGTGGAGCAGCATCGTATACCGAGACATGTAGTACGGAAATCTGAAAAAAACAAAAATTGCTTACTCCTATGACAGACATGTAGTATATAATATGCTACAATTGATAGAAAAACTGTTTATGTAGTAGGTGTTTCCAGGGAATGTTGGAATAAGGATAAAAACAGATTTGAAACAATTTTGACACTGTGCTTTTCTCTTTATCTCAAGAACCAGAATAGGAAGTGTAATTTTCAAAAACAATCCAACATTACCCAATTTTCCAACATTAGGAGATTTACTTCAGTTCAGAAAAGCTGCTCTAAAACTGGGACTGATATGTATAAGCAATGTTGTCAACCATAGTGTCAGTTATCTATGTCTCCAACTGAGTCTACCTCACCTGAGTCAACTTGGCTTGATGGATCAGCTAGTTTGTAATATTCAATATTAATAAGGATAAAATTACCTTAAAATATCCAATTGATTTGCTGCAATCCGCTTAGCGAAATCATCATCTTCACCTCCCCAGCCCAGGAACCTATTGGAGAAACCGTTCAACTGCTCATACTGATCAGCTCTGATCGCCAGCACGCCTCCGACCAACTCCTTGTATATGAGAACGTATCTGAACTTGTCTATACTCGCACTCATATGTCTGGGCTGGTTCAAACAAGCGTACAGATTGCTGTCATCCAGAGGCAGCAAGTCTACATCGTGTAGAATGAGGCAGTGGAATTTCTCTGCGATGGCCTGTTTGGCACCAATGTTGTAGAGCAGGCCTTTGTTCCATGGCTTGTCATCTTGCTGCTCTATTACATATATTCTGGAAATTTTATATACACCAATAACTAACTAAATTACAAAATTATAAAAACCCCTAACCTTGTCCTTTAACAAACATACAGGCATGGGTGAAGCACTTGATCAAGTAATTACATAAAAAATGCCTTGGATCATTTTGGCAAAGAGCTGATACTCTTACAATGGCTGAATTGATATAATCTGTCACATTCAAAATTCCATCGGTCCGTCCATCTGTTTGAGAGCTACTATGTCCCAGGCAAACAGACATTGATGTCACTTATTACACCCCCTTTTTGCATTAGGGGTTAAAAACGGAAATCTTCTCTAATGCGGGAACAGTATGGTTTGAAGGCTTGTAGTCAAATTGTCTTATTTCAATATTCTTAAATGAGCTTTGTTTTGATAAGCCCTTTCATATTAATAACAGAGTTACTATATGAGATAATATAAAAAGTGAACTTACTTATAGTGTATATTCTGTTTCTTCAAAAAACTATGCATATAGGGAATAAATACATCCAACTGGCTCTGTCTATTTCTATAAGTTACTAGTATAGCAACGCTGAAAGCAGGGTTGCACTCCTCGGGACTGTAGCTCCCATTATTAATACCTTTAGGTATAAAATTCAACTTTCTTTCAACGACTTCCCAAGGGTGTGCGGACTTTGTACTTTTGAGTATTTCCTCATATTTACAATTGGGTTTTGTTTTCTTTATCATTAACCTTGGGTTCACATGTTTGTACAGATGTTTGTTCAAACTGTCTTCAGGCAAATGTTCATAATTATATTGGCCGTGTGCAGCAAAGAATTGTACAAATGCAATGAGGCATAGAGCAATCTTTATAACCAGCTTGATGTGTGGAAGCCTCTGTAATGGCAACCATTTAGGCATTTGGATATGTTCCTTATCTTTAATTCACTCACAGGTTTTTTCACATTATAGGAGCAGAGATTCTGAAACTAAAAAAATAATAAGTTGAATTTCATTCACTACTGGACATGATAAAGGCTGGTGCTAGATGCCACACGGTAGAAGTTGATCTTCTGCAGACTTAGAAAATTCTGACAATATCAGATGAATTTATAAAGCGCTGCACAACATTCTAAAAACTTGATATTATTTCATTATTTAGTCTGTCTCTGGAGAATGAAAAGATGATTAACAGAGATGTCAGTGTTATATGGATATTCAGAAAAAGTATTAGAACTATGCCTATTGTTTATGCATCTATTGCCAGACCTGCAATCTACTATAATACTTACCGGAAATAATAAATCCACACAAGTATGGGACACCAGACGCCAACGTTATAGCATAGCTCTTTTGAAGTTGAACAAAAGGCCATTAAGCATCGTACCTAGGCATAATAATTTGGTTTTTAATACATAAGGCAAACTCATCCCCAATGAGGTTATCGACAACTGTTAACACAGCAATTATCACAACGTTAGCGCTGATTTGAAGTATTCATCAGAACTAAGTTAACAGCCCATCAAGTACAGGTATTTGTTTACTATACATTTGAAATCCATTTGCACGAATTAACAAAAAATTATTGCTTTTTGAACAAGGAATAAACACTAAATTATCTACTCTTTCTGAGAGTTTTTGAAAATGTGAGGATTGACGGTGTGGTCTGTGTTGACCACAGACCACAAAACGTGTTTTGTACAAATAATTTATTATCACAGCAGTGTGACCGTTTTACAATTGGGAAATCTGAAAACACCATAGATTGTAATTAATCTATGGAAAACACCATGAAAACACTGACAAAAAAATCTGCCTGAACTGTTTAATTATGTACTCTACAAGTAAAGTTACTGGACAGGCAGTAATTGCCAAGTGGTTTTGACGTCGGAAAATCCCCGTTCCATCGAAACAAGACAAAAGTGCCGGTTTAGTAAGTAACATTTCCGACAAACTAAGTCATACAAAAATAAGTAATATACATAAAGTTTTTCATATTATTTCAAAGATACTAAAGATTTTCTTGAAATCTGCCACATTTTGCCACTTTCTTGAATCGTCAGCTTATTCTGCCAGAGTTAAAATTTAGGAGCCAAATCTGCCCAAATGGCAAAAATCTACCACAAACGGTCACACTGTATCACAGTTTTGTGGTCTGTGATGCGGATTGCAGCAGACAGCTGTCAGCTGTTGACTGTCAAAACAACTTTTTTTCAAAACTTTTCTGTGTTTCTATCAGTAGATAACTGATTTCCCTAAATAGTAAGGAAAAAATAAAAATTAAGCAACATAGGGGGTTAAAGCTCTACTAATAATTTGATTTAATAAATGATTAGGCATTCCAGTCATAATTTTTAAAGCCTAACAATGATATATACCTAGTTCAACTTCATGTATTTTATAGCGAATTCGAATAGTGTTTCTCGGACTTGTAAACAACTAAATATGAGAAACAAAGTAGGTACGAGCAAGTCTGAGAAGCAAGTATAGCATTTGGGACACTTCCTGCGTGAAGTGACCATTATTATTATTCATTCTATAACAATAAATAGATCTAGGCTATTAAATATGTGAAATTCCGCTATATAAATTAAAGTTAAATAACTAACTTATACTAACTCACCGCACAGCCTACTAATTTTACATAACTCAGTAAAAGTATTTAGAATGTTTCAAGGACGCGTCATATCGTTCCAGAAGAAAAAAAGTCTAGATCTCTTAGTAGAGAGTATTTATATTCTTTGGTCTAGATTCTACTTTTTTCAATTTTCTACCGTAACAACTAAGTTTATTCCCAAATAAATAAAGTCCCAGTTATCTTGAATTATATCTACTTGAGTATGGTAGTGTACATACTTAGGTAGGTACTATTAAAAATGTGTTTGATTGAGCCGTTTTGTCAGTTTGCATTAATAGACTTTACCTAATCTATTATTGTTCATAGCTAATACATTTTAAATTATCTAATTGAGCTCAATATACCTATATATTCAATATAATAGCAAAACTCATTAAAATTAGAACGACATAGATAAGTGATTACTTTAAAACAGGGCCATGTCGGAAGATAAAAATCTATACACAAGGAGCTATATTAGCTTTGACATTATTTATCGCAACAATATGTAAATAATAAATAAACTGAACGACAGTATCATTGCAAATATATTATAGTACGACAGCGATGTAAAATCTTTTTGATTTGAATCACCCGCCATCATTCGTACTTCGTTGCCACTTGTCAATGTGAATTGTCATCGATCAGTTGTGTTGTGTAAACAAACTTAAGTAAACATTATTGGTTTTATTATAATGTAAGGAACACCTGCTTTACTGCTCGAATAAAAAATATTAGTTTAATAAAGTGATAACTCCATTTAAGTTAAGTATGTCCGAAAAGAAAATATGGATTCAAACAGAGTTAACCTGTAAGCCGCTTGACACTTTGGATGAAGTGACATCGTTTCTACAAGATCCACCCGCTTGGAGGTCTTTGTGTAAAAAAATAACACCACATAGCGAAACCGTAGTCAAGAATTGTGATATAAACAAGTTGTTTGGTGATAATATCCTCGAAGCGCCGCAGACCTTCTGTCACTATGTATCGGAAGCGGAAGCTGTCGAGCGCTATGATCGGAAACAGTTGCCAAAAACACTTGTTTGTCACGACATGGCCAATGGATATCATGATGATAGGTAAGTACCTGTACTTATTAAATAAAAAAATTCAAACATATTTAGTTGTAAATTACGGACAATTTTTTTTTTAATTCAGAACTCATTCGTTTTTTTAATAATTTAAAACAGTATAGGAAGTGTTGCCAGCTGAAGTCGTTTCGCCCATTTTGTGTCACTTTTGCGATGGTAAAGAAACTTAATTCTGTACCTAACTAATCTTTCCTTTAAGACGATGTTCATTGAAATAATGTAGAACTAGAAGATTCAGTTGTGTTAAATGTCACAATTTGTTGTAGCTACGTGGATGGTACGGGCAACTACGACGCGTACACGTTCTACAACTGGGGCGCCATCGACGTGTTCTGTTATTTTAGCCACCACTTGGTCACCATCCCACCGCTGGGCTGGATCAACGTGGGCCACGAGCACGGCGTTAAAGTTCTCGGTATCTACATTGCTGATTATGTTGAGTATGGTGCTTGTCCACCAGAGATACCTATACTATGCAGCGCACATAGCACTCTCAAACAATAGCAGATGTAGTCGCTGTGACTACATCTGCTGCTGTTTCTGAGTGCTGTGAGGTCAAAACTAAAGCTACGAAACTGTGTGACGCTAATGCTAAGCGATGTACAGTGCGACAAGGCTATTTTGACGAGTGGTCAAAATAAGAACTAACGCTGCTATCTTGTGACCCTGTTCAATAGTTCGCTCCGACGGCATATTTGTCGGTATGTTGCAAGTATTAAGTGTTGTTTTGGTTTATTATTAACTAAAATTGAGAAAATTTTATAAGCTACCTAGGCCATACTGCTACATTTGTTCTACAACTACGCCCTCCTGACAATGTCATTCAAGTGCCAAGAGATCCTTGTCGGACTGTAGGTATAACAAAGCAGTCACCGCCCGGGCTCATTGGTCAAATCAAGGCGCGTCTTCCAGGGTTACCTGTTACAATTTTCCGTTCCTTTTCCGAAATCACTCCCAATAAAATATCCAGGAATAGAGAGGAAACATGTTACACATCGATAGCATTATCGCATCTCTGGACAAGCATGCTATTTTATAGGCCGAGCGAAAGGAGTTGAACCTCGTCAATTAGTGAGATCAAAAAGGTGTTGATGCATTGGTGATGGTAGTGACGGTGTTGCCAGGCACTGTTATCACGGAGTGGGCTGATGGCGCGGCGCTGTGGGAACGCGTGCTGCGGTCGGAGGCGGACAGCCAGCACTTCGCCAGCGCGCTGGTCGCCATCGCCAGCACCATGAAGTTCGACGGCTGGCTGCTCAACGTGGAGAATAAGGTGATCCCACTTCTGAATAAATAATAAGAAAAAACTTTTAGATAGACCTTAACATTAGGCCTATCAAATATCAGATTCAACCGCCATGTTTAGAACGTTGTTTTGCACCGAGAAAATGCGGAAAGAAACTCGGCGATTGCTAGATGTTAGCCAACAGATTAAGCACAGGCGGCCTTTTATATCATAAATACAAAGTTACAGCTAATTATTGTGTCGATGTTATGAGCGTTTATGCAGCACGGTGTGAATCGCGTTTCGCTTCATACAAAAAAGGAATTCCGTTCCCGCTGACGCAATTTTGCGCGGAAAATGGTATTACAAAAAAATTTATAGTAAAATAAATATACAACTTATTAAAATAGTAAATAACCAGTGACATTGAATATTAATTGAATTAAATTACTTTAATTCAAAAATAACAAAATATCTTGGATTTTATCCTAAAATAATACGTTTAATTTATCGAAAAATGCTAAAAATGGCACTTTTCGGTTTATGGTTTTTGAATGAAAATCTAGGAAAATCGTTTTTTTTTTGAGACACTTTTTAGTAAATGTTATTAATTTTCTAAATATGTCATTGTTATAAGTTTGTGTTAAGAAACATGGCAAATATCTTGCATCTGCGTAGAGCGTCGACCGCTATTTTAGCAAACAGCCTATACAAAAACTGTTCTAGTGAGAAAGTTATACACATATTTTAAAATATTTTTGAGACAAGTTCTAGATTATGAAAAGCCAAATAATATGAATTCAATTATCTAATCTATAATTGAACACATAACTATTTTATGTTCCTTCGGAAATCGTAAATTTTGACTCAAGCATAATACTAACGCATGAACGACGACGCTTGTATTAAATCGTCTGCCTTGTATTTTTTGAACTTGCGTGTAGCAACATTATAGTTCCGAATCCGTGTAGACGGTAGACCAGTCTTTCCAAAAGTGGATGAAATATGGGTGCTAGAACATGGAGGCTCAGATAAAAAAATGGGGGAGGGGGAGAGAAATTGGGGGTTTTGAAGTGATTTAATGGGACTATGGACTGTGACTGGGATTATGGGACTATTTGTAATTCCCTGAAGGTAGACTCATAGGGACTACCACTACCTGCAGGACCAGGACGTCCTGTAGGTATAGTACCTATAAGATTTAAAAATATAGGTACTTTGGTTCTGAATTCCCGCACCGTTACATAGTGAGGCTAGTGCCTAGGTACCTAGAACCTAGGCAGGAACCTAACAAAGAGGTCAGAGATTGCAGTGTGCTCGCCTACGCGAAACTGTTGTGCTATTTAATGTGCAGTGGTGCACTTCCCATTACTGCTGATAAGATAACATTTGCTCATATGCAGATTTATTTGCAATTATTTATCTTTTAATTATACTTCTTAAAAATGTATATACCTACTTCGAATATAACAATGTCTATAAACAATTTTTATTTATTACATTGATCGCGCCCCTATCGCTTCCGAGGTTTACCAATTAAATCCTGAACAGATGTTTAATCACAGAGTGAAGACATTTTACATGTAGGTATGCAATTACCTCGAACTACGAGTATGATGACTTCTTGTAAAAAAATTTTAGTTTCAATTTACTTACAACGGCCATTTTTAGAAAAAGAGCGTACAGCTAGGTATTTAAACGAGAGACTATACTTTTATTGAGCCTTTGATTTAAGTTTTATTGGCAAACGCCTCATCTGCGACATTTGTAGAGACGCGAGTTCGAATACATTGTACAATTGTACATACCTACATTGTATTTAAAAAATATAGAAATTACGTAGGTACAATCGTCTTTTTATACTTTAAATTTTAACCTATTAACTGTTAATCACCATTGCTATGCCTGGAGATCTCATAGAAACTTCTTCTTAAATGCGTTGTAGCCTACCACAAGCCTACCAGTGCCGCCATCTATCGTCCTTGCGTGATAAGTGTGACAGCTGCAGGCTGCTATAACAACCTACTCCCTCAATCAACGGTGTCTCCCAGAAGTGGCTTCTTCGGTGATGACGAAGAGGACGACGCGTGCGACGTGATGCCCCAGCAACCAAATCCGACACCCGTACCTCAAAGGCCGACGCCAGATAGACGCGGCCCCAGCCCGGTTTAGAAGGGCTGAAACAAAAATACCCAGGCAGTGGAGCTGCCTGTGAGGACATGCCCGGGCAAGGAGGCCAAGCCTCGAGGCCCGTACCGCCGACTGACTTCGGTCGTCGGAGAAGACCCCCCCCCCTACTGCTATAACAATGAAACTACTCGTTCAGATAGCCAAGCCGCGCGAGCTGCTGCAGTTCGTGCGGCAGCTGCACCGTGCGCTGCACCAAGAGCTGGAGGAGCCCGTGCTGATCTGGTACGACAGCGTCACCGTGGACGGCCACCTCGACTGGCAGAACGGGCTCACCGAGAAGAACAAGTCAGTTGGCTTTGATACAACCTGTTCAGATAGCCAAGCCGCGCGAGTTGTTGCAGTTCGTGCGGCAGCTGCACCGCGCGCTGCACCAAGAGCTGGAGGAGCCCGTGCTGATCTGGTACGACAGCGTCACCGTGGACGGCCACCTCGACTGGCAGAACGGGCTCACCGAGAAGAACAAGTCAGTTGGCTTTGATACAACCTGTTCAGATAGCCAAGCCGCGCGAGTTGTTGCAGTTCGTGCGGCAGCTGCACCGCGCGCTGCACCAAGAGCTGGAGGAGCCCGTGCTGATCTGGTACGACAGCGTCACCGTGGACGGCCACCTCGACTGGCAGAACGGGCTCACCGAGAAGAACAAGTCAGTTGGCCTTCATTACCCACTTCTTGATGGTTGACGCGTCCGTACTTCGCCCGGGTGATGTAGTGGGTATAAAATAGACGTGTGACAGTTAAATGAAACCCCAAAACTTGGCGCTCGCCGTGGTATCTGACAATGACGCTAAAACTAGTAACGAATTCAAAGGAATTTTTTCCCATTTCAAAACATGGCCAACACGCCTTATGAAGTTTCCACTTCAAAAGATCTAGCTTATCCCTTGTTAATGTTGTCATTGTTGTTTTGTTCTGTGTTGTAATCTGATCAGTCTGTAGTAGTCATCAAGTCAAAAAATTCAGCTTTCTAGCTTTTTGGTTTGTGGTGTGGGTGAAAATAGTCATCCAGTTAGGTCTCTTCATATAACAAGATGCAAGTTTTTCCGCTCGGGTGATGTTTTAACATAAACGAATGGGTCGTTTCTCCGTCAGAGATTTCTTCTCGGCGGTGGACGGGCTGTTCACGAACTACTCGTGGTCGGAGCGGCAGGTCGCGGCGAGCGCGGCGGCGGCGGGCGAGCGCGTGCGCGACGTGTACGTGGGCGTCGACGTGTGGGGGCGAAACTTCTACGGCGGGGGACAGTTCAACACGCAGGAAGTAAGTAATACCACGGAATACGTAATAGTGCCTAACCGTACAGAAGGTTCACTCCGTAAGATCATTTAAATAAGTAGCGACCCTAGCGCTGACACAAAAAAGTGTAATTCAGTTCGCAATAGCGCCTGGCTCCGCCTCCGCTATGCTATACAGCTAGTTTTTTTTAAAATAATTATTATTTCTCCAAAATTCATGATTGGGGGAGTTGCTGTTTATGTCACGAGTAGGCTGCGAGGTCTTCGTTTGGCGTGCACCACGAAGTCGCTAAATCTGTGATACCGGGAAGATGCCTTTTTTCCCCTCCTGTTTCGTTTCAGGCCATACGCGTGGCTCACAAATACGGCTGTTCCCTGGCCATATTCGCCCCGGCGTGGACGCACGAGGCGCTGTCCGAGGAGCCCGGGGACATCAACTGCGTCGTCAACGCCGGGGACCTGGACAAGTACGAGCAGTTCCTGCTGCGGGAGAGGGCGCTGTGGTGCAGCGTGTGGCCCTACCTCTGCACGAAGCTGCCCACCAAACTGCCATTTCAGACTTCGTTTTGTCGAGGACAGGGGAAAAAGAGGCGTTTGTATGGAGAGGTATGAGTGAATTGGCGTACATTAAAAATTATTTCACTCTTTGTAGGGGCATTTGAAGTTGGTTTTTTTGGAAAGAATTTTCCATTTTATTGTATTAACATCTTTGAGTGCAGTGGCGTTTATTTATCATCAATCGCCTTCTTACAATATTGCGTTAAAATAATTAAAACAGATCTTTTTATTGTAACTCCCACCCAAGTATTTTATGATTGCATCAATGGCACAGGTGATATGCCCCGTGCCGTGGTACAACCTGCGGCACCAGCAGTACCAGCCCAACTCCGCGCTGGGGCCGCACGGCTACCTGCTGACCTCGCGCCGCAACATCGCGGGGCTCGCGCGCCTCGGCCTCTTCACCAACAAGGCGGGGGTTCTCAGGAGCCGGCGGTCTCTCACACCGCACAGCGCCGACCTCCAGAGCGAGGCCAGCGACGTCGCCATACGAGTGCGCACTGACAGCTTAGCGATCGTGACGCGAGACGAGACCCTCGAGATCACCAGCGATGACAGCGAAACTTCCACAAACAAGACAAAAGTTATAGACGTACTACGAAACTTGTTCAAAGCGAAAGCGAAAACCCAGAGAGAAGACCGGAAAAGAAAGAGATCCTTGGACGAGGATGAAATACCGGAGGAAGTCTTGAAAGGAAGCGAAAAAGAACAGACTGACGTGATCGAATCTAACGAAATATCCGGCCGGTCAATGGTCGAGATGTCGGTTCACCTTCGTTTGGGGCAGAAGACTGAAAAAACGCGGTACGCTTTGGCTTACGTGGCCAGGGAGTTGGAGTGCTTGGAGCCGTTCTTCGGAGACAGTTTCCTGGGCGGGTGCTGCCTCAAAATCAATCCTTCCGACGAAGTGTGCACGGAGCATCGCTCCTCCAGGCTTTTTCACTGCGACTTTCCCTGCGAACACAGCCTGATCGCTTGCGTGGTGACAAAAAAGATGCCGGGCCACGAACACCAGTTCTTGAACATGGAACTCGTGGTTAAAGCCAGCGATGATAGCTACAAGAAAGTAGTCCTGGTCGGTCGAGACTTACCCCGCGGTACGCAAGAGGCTGCAGCGGCAGAGCTTACTAATTTGTACCCTTTGAGCGACCCTAATGACCCTGAATTCAGGAGACTGCAGAAGTACATGGTGTTGAACGAACCGGATTTTTATGTGTCCGTCGCGAACTCTTATGGGTGGAAAGTAAGGTATTTAATACGATAATTATTATAAATACAGATACCTACACAAAAAGTCCTACTTTTTCCGCCAAGATAGATACCACCGCAAGGCCAAATATTCTGAATTACTGTGTTTCGGTTTGAAAGATAATGTTGCAGAAGTTACTGGACATAATAAGATAAAATAATCTTATAAGTACTTGCATATGTTTTTCAACAGATTGCTTTTTATGCAGGGATATAAGTCGAATACTGTCTTCGGGATCATGTTTTAACATCGTACATTACAAAGAACTATGCGTAATAACTATGGGCCTCATAAGAAGGCTCAGGGTCACTCAGCGAGCGATGGAGAGAGCTATGCTCGGAGTATCTTTGCGCGATCGAATCAGAAATGAGGAGATCCGCAAAAGAACCAAAGTAACCGACATAGCTCAACGTGTCGCAAAGCTTAAGTGGCAATGGGCGGGGCACATAGCTCGCAGGGCCGATGGACGTTGGGGACCCAAGGTGCTAGAATGGCGGCCACGCACCGCGGAAGCGCAGTGTCGGTCGACCCCCCACCAGGTGGACGGACGACATTAAGAGGGTCGCGGGGAGTCGCTGGCGCCAGGCGGCGCAAGATCGTGGTGTTTGGCGGTCATTTCAGGAGGCCTATGTCCAGCAGTGGACGTCCATCGGCTGAAACGACGACGACGACGATGCGTAATAATCTGCACTGGTGCTAAGAAAAGATGATGCTGATGGTTGTGTTTCAGGTATTACCAAGTGCAGCTGGCCGGCTCGCGGGTGATGTCGGTGAACGCCCGCGCCGCGCTGCAGCACGCGCCGATCCTGCTGGGGTACTTCGGACTGTGTGCGAGAAGATGAGGGGAACACAAAACTATCGCAGGACAGATTAATTTGTTTTGCTGTAATCCGCTACTTGAAAAGATTCTGTATGGTACAATTTGCAGGAACACTGCCCACATGAAACTCCACACACAATTTTCCAACACTTTCTTCGACGCACGTTTCGTCCCGAACCGGGACATCCTCAGGAGATGTTGACTTCACAATGCGAAATCGTAGAGCGACTCTCTCTGTTACTCTACGATTTCGCATTGTGAAGTCATTCAACATTATGTTATTGCGTGACTAAGGTCACAGTCATGTGTGCTGGATTGTGTAAGAAAATTACCTATTCATCATAGCAGTAATCTTCAACTGCTCTGTGATTGCCTGTATTCGGTGTGCACATTTTTTTATTATCAGTTGGTTATTGTTAGAATTTCTTGCCGATTACGACTACAATAAATACGTTTCTCTAAGACAATCCATGCAACTTGTATTATTATAGCAATAAATATAATTATTGTAAATTATGTATATTATGTATGTTAGATAAATAAATTGTGTTTATGAAAATAGAAAGATAATATATTATTGTTATACAAATTACGTTTGCTGTTTTTAATTTAATCAAATCATTTCGATAAAACATATTTACCTATTTAAATATGAATATCATACAGGATCAGAATAATCAGGGCATAAATATAGAGAATTATTAAGGGATCTATCTAGTCCTAACTATCAATACCCTAGATAAAATAATATAATTATTGTACACGCAGAGATTTCTACTAGTAATTTATACTATTTGAATCGATATGCATACCAAGTACTAATAAGTACTTAGTACCTACATCCATTCCCTTACTACCGACTTTTTCTTTAACTCCTTACATAATAACTTAGTACAAAAACGTCGCTTTCTTTGGGTATCGGCTAAGAACAATCCGATTGTCCTGATTAATATTGGAAGGCAAGACCTCAGAAACAAAATTCTGCCTCCGGGTCCTGTCCTGTCCTGAGATGCCATTTTATGTAAATATGAATGAAGTACTATCCATACTATAATAGTCTTTTATAATATAAGTAAGTGGTAAGTACTACTCATTATATCTAGAAATAGGAAGGTACATATTTATCGAAAAGGAGTATAAGGTTTACCCTGATTACTTATTTCTTCAAGATGCAAAGTGCTGAACTCTTGTGTATTTGTGTCAGGTAATGTGATAAGATGTTATCAGTGCGTTCAGCGTTATTTTGCCTCTGGCTGTCATATTGGCTAACCTGAGCTCTGTGTTGCCGCTTAAGGTTTGTAAGATACCCGGTATGAAACTGCGAAATATTTTCATAGTTAAATTTCTCAAAGTTTGGATGTTAGAATTTAAGTTTGTAATCCTTGGATTTGGTTTGTGGGTATATTTTTATCCCAATATTCATAGGTACGGGCTCAGGACTTATGCGGGTAAAACTGCAGGGCGCCGGCGCGGCGCCGATACTTTAAATTAATTAGGATAGGTATTTGAATTAGTATTATGTACCTCAAGTTTGCATTTATCTATATACATAGGTAATATATGACTAAATTAAAACAACATTTTTATAGGTTTTATTTATTTTGAATAAGAGTGATCCAAGCGGGTCGCTAGTGGTTCGTCACTGTCTGCTGATGAACGTGAATCGTCGGAACTGCTGCTGTCCGATTCTGTATCAGACTCGTCATTTAATTCTATAATAAATTTGTCGATTTCAGAGTCTATAATTCCATCTGTTTTAATAAACTGTTGTTCAATATGGCACACATGTTGACACTGCTTCTGCCAGTCTTCTGCAGTGATCGATTGGAACGCTTCTTCTGTTAATTGTAGTATCTTGTCTGCTTTCTGTCCAACATTTTTAGCAGCTACACGCCTTTTCAACAGGCTCCACATAAATTCTATAGGATTAAGTTCGCAGTGGTATGGTGGTAACCTAGCCACTTTGTGTCCATGCGCTTCAAGAAGTTGATCAGCTTCATATTTTGGAGCTTCTTTATGCTCTTTTATAATTTCGTATAATTGAGCTTTCACCATAGTAGGAAGATAAGATAACCCCTTATTTGTGATCCAATTTTGCATATCAGTTTTGGTAGAGCTCATTGTTGGTGCCTTGTTCACCTTTACAGTGTGATAGGGCGCATTATCCATAACAATTAAACTATTAGGCGGTAAATTGGGGATGAGTTTGTCTTCTAACCATTTCATGAAATTCGTCCTGTTCATGTCATGATGGTAATCTCCTGATTTCGACTGCGATTTAAATATTAATTGTGCATTTGGAATAAACCCCATTTCGCCACCTGCATGAACGATGATCCAGCGTGCACCAACTGAATCGCTTTTTAAAACACCTTGTTCATTTTCCATCTGCCAACATTTGTTGACAGAATATGAAGCGTGTATATAAGTTTCATCGAGATATACGATAGGTCGGCCTTCATTTCGATTTTGTCTTAAAATATTTAAGTATCTGTACCTCCAGGCTACAATGTCATATCGTTCCATTAAAATTTTTCTTTTAGAACTACATTTTTTAAATCTAAATCCAATTTGCCGAATTATTTTCCATAGTGTGGTACGACCTCCATTGAAGTTAATATCAATTTTTAATTCAGCCAAAAGCTTGCCCAAAGTAGGCAACTCCTTTCTGACTACGTACATTTGATGTATTTTAGTTCTGATTGCACATAGTTCAAAAATGGTTCAAAATCATCTAACTGAATTTTATTCGATTGGCAGCGTTTTTTCCTGGGAGTACATATTTTCTTAGACGTGGAAGCAGCAACCTCACACTCCTTGGTAATAGTGGTGACAGTTCTCTCAGAAACGCCTGAAATACAAAACATTACATTAATAACATGCATATTGTACATTTTTTTTATTAATCTTGTTATTAAATAATACATAATGTAACAAAGGTTTGTATTAAAGAAAAAAAATCGATCGGGACTGGCGCGGGTGAAACCGCAGGGCGCAGCTAGTTTATACAATAAGAATCAAATACTATGTTTTTAAAACAAATATAATTATTATTATACATATACCTATGTACGGAATGTATTACAATTAAAACATCGTGCCTACATACAAACAATAATCTTTTAGCAAAACAAATAACTTTCGATCCCTAATAACGGGAAACTATTAATAGCAGGTAACACTAATTTACTTACCAGTCAAGGCGGCTACACGTTGACGAACATGTTCAAATGGGATTATTGGTCCTCCATTAGCTTTTTCCCGTTCACAAAAATTACGAACTGAGGATACAATTTTTCTGCCGCTACTTTGAATCCTTTTTGGCATGATTAACACGTTTAAAATCAAAAAAAATTAAGAAAAACGCAAGGAGCTTCACACTGTGTTAAAGGTACTTGTCAGCAAGAATGGCGGGTAATGCCAACCTAACAGAAACAGCTGTCAGAGGCAAAATAACGCTGAACGCAGTATAGGTAACATCAAGTACCCATAGTTTTACACGTAGGTACCTACAGTGTGTTTCATAAATAACTACCCTTTGCTTTCGTGCTGGAGTGGGAGTTTGTTCCTGCATGTAGGACCATAGGTACAGATTTTTTTCAAGTTGCGGATTTTAGCAAAACAATTTGACCTTTCCTACAAAATTGTTTATTGTATGGAGATAGAAGACCCTCCGGGGTCCTTTAGCCCTTCTCAGGAATGTACTGGTACCCAAAACTAAAGATATGAAACATAAAAAGATAAGCTTTCATCGGAAATGAGGAAGAAGGTATGACGAACCCAAATGTCAGGGAGTCTGAGGTTCGAATCCTGATTCTCAGAGTGATTGCTTTTATGGAAACCAAATTTTTTTAACAATTTAGGCTGTGATCGCTAGTAGACGCTTGACTGTGATCACATCTAATGGAAAGTGATGGTAGGTACAGTCTAAGGTGGAGCGCGCTTGCCTAGGAAATGCCTATTCACTCTTGATTTGAAGGTGCCCAAGTTGTAGGTGGTGGAAAAGATTGTGCCTTTGGTAGTGTGTATTATGTTCCAGACCTTTGCAGTGCATATCAGGAACAAGGAATCACACCGTATATGTGTCTTTGGTACATCAGCTATGCAGGGGGTCTTTCGATGTCTTGCCGTTCTATGGTAAAAAGGTGACAGAGGAACCATATTAAATAGTTTCTGAGCACACTCTCCGAAATATATTCCGTAGAATACCAACAGACAGGCAACCTTACAACGTGTTCGAGGCTTTAGAAATATCACTTGCTTCTGGTGATTGACAACATCGTGAGTAAATCTGCTTGCCTGAGCTCACTAAGTTAAGTTCTCAAAGGTGTTTGAAGCCCGCTAAACCGCACTTGGTCAGTTTGTGGGCTGTGAACACGCCTCTCTCATTCTCATTGGAGTCCGTGCCCAAAAGTTGGACATAAAAACGCGTGGACACGAATAAATATGTTAAAGCCTGCTCTGTATAAAAATTACAAGAATTATTTTCTTTTGTACATAAAAGTTTTGTTAGTCACTGTACAAAATCTGGTATTTTGCGAATCTGGTATTTTGCGAATCTGGTATTTTGCGATGGAGCCACTGTAGACTTGCCTGATTGGACCTGACAATTGTAAATATTTTAATTCTAAATGTAATTAATAACATATTAAGGGGACAATAATTATTATGTGATATTGCCATGTCCTGACAGGGCGCCTTGTGCACGCTTGCAATGTGAGAATTGTAAGCATGTGCATGAAGCAATTGAAATAAATAAAGAAATAAAGGACGAGTTATCGACGTGTCCTTAAACCCAGATATTGAAGCGCTATCGGGCAAACTTGAGTTAGTTATGTAAAACCATAGTGTAAAACCTTTGATAAGTGTTAAAGTGAACATGACATGAAGGTGACATGCTGAAGGATACCTCACTGCGATAAATCGAGTGCTCGGGTGCTTATCTCGAATTGATTTCGTCGTCAACACATTTTACAGTGAAAACTTTAAACGCGTCGGCCTTTTTTTTAGAAGGAAAATACCATTGAACTTACTAGCCGTTCGCAGAAGCTTCGCCGGTGACTTCCCCTCCCACTTTATACGGCCGCAACCCACCAACGGCAATGATCGTCAAAGTAACTGCAAACGGGTTTAAATACGACACTGTTACACTGTTCTCTATTTTCAAGCGTTTAATCCTTTACATTGCAAAGTGTAGAAAATTAGCTGAACGAAATTAGTACGAAAAATAATAAATCCTACGAGTGGGTATGGTACGGGAGCTAGCAACGTTTGAAAAAAAAGAATTTTAGGGGAGTTGATTTTGTGATATAGGGACAACCCTCCACCACCCATGGCCCAATCAACCTCGCGGTTATGGGGGCCGAAACGCGGGAGGGCGCCCGTTCGGTACTTGCTCTTGGCGTGTTCCCGGGGCGCCTTCTTGACTCCCTACAAGTTGTTTCCTCTCGCTCCTTGTCCCTATGAACTCACTCTCCCCATTCTGGGGCAGGACGATACAGTACAGATTTTGTGATATGTCGTCCTTCTTGCACTTTCGGTTAGTCTGGGCCATCTGGTTCCCGCAACAATGTAGGGAAGACTAACATCTGGCAAAAGGATTAACTTAAGTCATCGCTAATAAGGGCCAAGAGTCAAGACCAAGTTACTGCACTTGACTGCAATCTCACTCACCTGATGGTAAGTGACGATGCAGCCGAATAGTCAATTATTAAATCAGAAAGGGGTAAGTAGCCACTACACAGCATCGCAACGGAACGATTGAATCGTTTGCCTGTGTGTCTGCCAGTAAGGTCAAACACCGCCGAAGCCTCCCACAAGACCAGAACTACCTAAGCCTATTTAGAAAATAAGCAAGTTGCAACCTGCCTGGAATTGAATCCAGGACCTCCTGCCTACTCCTCCTGCTACTGGGCTAAGGACGTCGTCGAGTTGGTACTGCGACTCTGTTCTGTCTTCCCAGGGAGAAATCCCTTTTTTAATGATGACAGGAAATGCCTAACGCATAGCCCTCCGTCAGGGAAAACGGAGGGGTTATGTGGGGCTTGCGCCCACTAAAACCTGTCGCTTACCACGATGGACCTCATTGGCGGGAGTACGGGATTCACATGCGTATTCACCGCGCACCTGCCAGGTCCCGACCCCCCCATCGGCAGGTTCCGTCGCTGCTGCTGGCCGTGATGGAGTTCGGGCATCGGACGCCATAGCCCCTTACGTCCGTCACCCGCAGGCCGGCATACAAAAAACAAAGAAAAGCGAGAAAGCCCTCCTACCCCTTAGGATAAATATAAATATGTATATATCAGGACATTACACACATCGCAATCTAGCCCCAAAGTAAGCAATAGCTTGTCTTATGGGTACTAGAAAACTGATAAATATATATATTAATATACTTAAATATTATATATTGAAAACACCCAGACACTGGAAAACATTCAAGGTCATCACACAAACATTTACCAGTAGTGGGAATCGAACCCACGACCTCCGACGCAGACGGCCAGGTTCGCTGCCGCTACGCCATGTCAACGACTGGTGGTTTCTTACCTCACAATGATAGTTACGCGTTTGATGTATTTAATAAGAATTGATTACCAAAGAACTGCATAAATCCCGGTCATTTATCTTCTTATCTTCATGCTTATGATATCTGGTAATTAATTAATGTATTATAAATACGAATATAATATCTATAATATCTACTATACTGCACTAGCTATAAGCTATGTCTCGCCGGACAAAAGATAATTTACGTGATAGGTATATTTTCTGACGGACCTAATTATTTTCAAACCTGAATTTTCTAATTCTAATTCTTTTCTATAGAAATTAAAAAATCAGTCCGTCAGATTTTTTATTATAATATTTATTAATCTAGGATCAACTCTTGAACTCCTAAATGATATTTCAATTTTTATATTTTCCACAGTGTTAAAAGGGTATTTTTGTCATAATTTGTAGGTAAGGTACCAACCTATCTAAGTGGGATAAACAAACGTACTAAATCATCAAAATTCTTATATACCTACCTACTTATTAGAACACTCACACGTACCTCGTACCTATTAGGTACTTAGTAAGTAGAAGATTTGACCCTAAGTAGTTTTATCTATTGATTTTGCAGAAAGGTTATGTAAACGCTCTCTTATAAATAGTGCAGTAAAATTATTGAGCCCTGAATTAACAAGGACTGAGTACCGCCTACACGTTGCATATCAAAAAGATAAGGATACCAAAGGTAAGTTAAATTAAAATTCTAAAACCCAATTCATAGAGGCGGTTGTATGTATAATAAAATAATATGTAAAATAAGATTCGGTGGGTTTGGTCCCTATGTCTGTCACAGTTAGGTAATGCATAAAATCTAAATGATGGGATTATTATTACACCGAGTAAGTTGTTATTGGCTTGTTAAATTACTACTCGTGCACAAACTAAGCGGGTACAAATCTATAGTCATAATAAATATCGTTGCATTGTGAATAAGATAAGAATCATTAACCCATCATTATCGGTTCAACGACCCTCAGTGTGGAAAACAGTAATTGGCTATGAGCTATGATGAAGTGTCGACCGTCTAGTTTTTCCTCGTAATATATTTAAAAGTTAATAACTTCGTGTTTACTGTAGTGATCTGAGATATGCCGTGCGAATATCAATCGTCTTATAAGATTAGTCTTTTCAATGATAAATATTGAATTATTGTTTTATTTTATCTAGTTTATGAAGTGAATGAAAATAAAACGGTTGTGCATTTTTAACACTTGTGATATTAAGTAATCATGGTAAGTGTGCCAGTGGTTTACTAAGTTATAAGTATTAAATTAAACATTTAAAGTAATTCAAAATGGTATCCTGTTATTATTTTTACTGAAGTCAAAATCGGAGTTATTCGAAAGTCGAAATGGCTAGAACCCAGGCCGGCAAAAGTTTGACAGGAACATATTTGAATTTATGTGGGTAGTTCGAAATACTTGTTACCAAATTGACAGCTCGTGAATAACAAGTTACGCAATACAATTTCATCGCAAAATAAAAATATTGCAAGTGAACTTAAACGTGAAACTGAATACTTTGGCTGATAATCATATTATATTGAAATCAACCGATAGAAGTTGGTTGGAAAATAATTAGAATGGCCTATTTTGATTGGTGTTATTTTTATTAGAGTTTTATATAATAAGTAAGTACACTGATTTAATTGTGTATCATGGACATCGGATTACTCTGCGAAAATGTATCCTGCAGATTATAATATGTCAAGATATTATGGTCATTTGAACAAAACAGATCGAACCAAATTATGCCAAATAAGGTGGTTCGATATGTCCGGCCGCGAAAATTCAATCAATGAACTCAATGATTCCTAGAGTTTTAATTTTATGAATATTCGGTTACGATAGCGCACCAGAATTAAGTTGGAGTAGGTATTGGGTTGTTGGTTGGAAGTTCTCTCCTTCGTACAAGTTATTTTTCTTCTTTGGGTATGTTACCCGGTAGCACGTAGCAGTAAGGTACCTAAATGGAACCATTAGTGTAGATACCAATAGGTCAATTATAGCTCTACCTTTACATATAGGTAAACTAGAAGGGCGCGTGGGGGCACGGGCCACATGTGGCCCGCGTGCTGTCTTTCCGCCCATAAAAAATCCCTTCAAAGACGTTCGCCATACATTTTCTATGGAAGAATAATTTCCACCATATTGGATTTTTTTCTATTCATCGCGTAGACCTTCGAGTCCTGATCATCTCTTCTCAAGAGACCATTCTTCCAGCTTTTATACTTTCCGAGATATCGGCGAAATTCGTATGGCGGCCATTTTGAATCCGCTATTTTGAATTTTTTTTCAGCTCACTGCCAATTGGATGATGTTTCTAGTGGCATTTGGTCGAGCACCCCCCACCTATCTCCAATACCCCGGCTGTGCTCTTCACTCGTCACCGAAATCCTCAATCATCAGCTCTCTTCGTATTTTTCATCCGAATGAATTTTTTTCTTCTATACGAAATGATCATTGAAAAAAAAATTTTTCATACAAAATTGTTCAGGAGAGGTGATTAATCAGTGAGTCAGTCAGTCAGTGAATCAGCACGAGTAGCTATTTATATAGTAATCAATATTGAACGCGAAGCGCACCAGCCGCTTGATTATTGAGTCTCGTCTGCTCTACCCGGGGGATCCCACGAAAGCTACCCGCTATTCCAATGTAACGTTCGACACGTGAGGTAACACCTGCACTTCTCAAGCAGGTCATGCCGGAGCCCTCGTGCGGAGGCAGCGGCGCGGCCGGGGCGACGGTCGCTGCTGCGCTGCAGTTCTTCGCGGCGTCGCAGTGTCTGCTGAGCGAGCCCTGGCCTCCGCAGGCTGATGTCAACAGTTAGTGACTCATATACGTTTGACTAATAAGGGAGCGCCACTCCGGCCTCTGACGCGCAAGAAATCGGAGTCGCTCCTCTGTTACAAAGGTTCGTTACGTCAACTTGAAGATCTTGATGCAAAACACCTGGGCGAAAAGAACAGGCTAAAGCTTCCCCCGTACAAATACAATGGTTCGGGTTAGTTCTATTGTGCCACTCACTATCGTTCACGTGTCCAAAATTAGCCAGGTCGTTGGCGGACATGTCAAGGACGATCATATCATAAGCTAATAAGGATAAACAGGGCAGCGATGGTAAATTATGATAAATGCATGCGATCCGATAGCACGTGAGAAATCGGAGGCCCAGGAAAAGACGGGAGAAACAGACACGCTGCAACGAAGTAGACGCTGTAGTTTAGAAGAAGTTGGAAATCCCTTAAAAAGATGGTTCTCATATACACGCAGGGACTTGCACAGGACTGGACTTGGAATCAATGCAAGCGTTTAATAAAGACACACATGAAAGATAATGTTACAATATTGTCTTCCTTGCATTCACAGACGGGTCCAGTTTCGACTTCATCGTGGTCGGCGGCGGCACAGCGGGCGCGGCGCTGGCGGCGAGGCTCTCGGAGCTGCCTCACCATACTGTGCTGCTGTTGGAGGCCGGGGGAGACCCGCCGCAGGAGAGCATTGTGAGTCGATTGTGCGTTAACCTGTGATGTCGCGGAAAGCGAGGTGGGTCAGTATTTCTTTGCCTCGACACCTTTTGAGAGCACACCTATTGGACATGTGTTTCCCGAAACTGAGAAGTTGTATTTGGCAGGCTTTATTGTTCATACTCCTTTAAGATTACTATCGAGACCTTTCATGTTCACGATGTAAATAAATGTTGTTTAGTTTCCACTAACGCACGTGAGCTCCAGAAAATCAGAGTTATTTGAAAGCTTAATCTCCTACTAGGACGCAGAAATCCGAACTGATAGTTCTATCATGCTTGCTTTACTTTACTTAATTTGAAATAATTGGTAATTTTGGTTAAATAACGATTCATTGATTTGTGTTATCAGATACCAGGATTCAAAAACGACATGAAAGGAAGCTACTACGACTGGAATTTCACAACGGTCGATGACCACTATTCAAGCCAAGCATTGCAGGGCGGCAGCCAGCGACAACCGCGTGGCAGGATGCTCGGGGGAAGCGGCTCCATCAACGACATGATATACGCCAGGGGCTTCCCCGCAGACTACGACGAGTGGGCGTCCAA
Organism: Coenonympha arcania; assembly: GCA_036785405.1. Classification (NCBI taxonomy): domain Eukaryota; kingdom Metazoa; phylum Arthropoda; class Insecta; order Lepidoptera; family Nymphalidae; genus Coenonympha; species Coenonympha arcania. The sequence goes on along the minus strand of CM072066.1, from coordinate 17,581,159 downwards.
ACTGGGAGAAGACTGGAATTGGTCCAATGTGCTCAAATATTTCAAGAAATCTGAACATTTAACTGACGAACGGATAACCAGGTTCCCGGAACTAGCAGAGTATCACGGCTTCGATGGAGAAATCGAAGTGACGGGCAAATTTGAATCCTCTGTCGCAACTGATAGGTTTCTTGAAGGTTTTGAAGAATTGGGCTTCGAAATAGTTCAGGATATGACGAATCCAAATTTTTTAGGTGCAGGAAGATTTTCTCACACGATAAAAGACGGAAAGAGAGACAGCTCTTTAACAGCTCTTTTAAATAAAGCTTCCAAAAGAGACAATTTATTTGTTTTAAAAGATGCTCTTGTTACTAAGGTTTTGATTGAAAATAATGTGGCGAACGGAGTTATTGCGCTACTAGAAGATGATAAGTTTCACTTCTATGCTAAAAAAGAGGTTATTATAGCAGCTGGGACTTTTAATACAGCTAAATTGCTCCTGGTATCGGGCATTGGACCAAAAAAGCATTTGGAAGAAGTGGGAATAAACTTAGTGAAAGATTTACCTGTGGGTGAGAATCTACATGACCATACCATGGTGTTGACGTATTTGGCTGCGGAAAATGGCACTTGTCACATGGATGCAAAAACAAAGCATTTAAACACAATCCAGTACCTCTACGATAGTAGCGGACCTCTGAGTAAATCTTCAGATCTAGCAGCATACATATCTTTTGATAGCTTGACAAGAAACGTGCCAGATTTCGCCATTTATCCAACTTGTATGTCTTTAAATTCGAACTTTTATGATTCATGCACAAACATTTTAGGAATCAGACACGAAATTTGTGAGAAAATACATTCAATAAATATGAAATACGAAATTCTATCACTAGCTGTCGTGAATTTGAAGCCCAAATCTAGAGGTAAGGTAACCTTGAAATCGCCCGATCCTCTAGACGTGCCTTTGATATATTCGGGAACTTTTAGCGATGAAGATGACTTGACGAACTATCCAGAAGCGATGCAAGTGGCTCAGTCTTTGGCTAACACTTCATATTTTCATTCCAAAGGTGCTTTTGTGATAGATTTCGAATTGGCGGAGTGCGAAGGTCTAAATAAGCGGAGTAAAAACAAATGTATAGCCAAAGCCATGGCAATGTCGGCTTGGCACGCGGTCGGCACGGCGGCCATGGGGACGGTCGTGGACTCACAGCTCAGGGTGAAAGGAGTCTCCGGCTTGAGAGTAGCTGATGCTAGTATCATGCCCAAAGTAACTCGAGGAAACACCAACGCTCCTGTGGTGATGATTGCTGAAAAAGCAGCAGATTTTATTAAAAGTAGCCTGATTTCGGATTGATATTAGATATTCATTAAGAAATTGATTTCTAAGTTCGTTTTGTTTATAGTAGTTTGATTGTGAAATAAGTAGTTAACCAACCGTCCTGGTTTTTCGGCCTATCTCTGATAAAATTTCCTTAGGTACCTCAACGAACGGCCATAATTTATTAGACTTAGATTTCAAGCTAAAAAAACGTGATTTAGCTCTATTATTCAGGATAACATCTGAATTAAAGTCAAGATCATAAGTCCATATAGAATTTGCAAAGAAGATTCCTAGCACGCTTGGTATTTTGAACGTAATTGCGTTAAGGATCTCACGATTTTTGTAGTTACAACACATAAAAATTTATGAAAATTAGTCTGCGAACAAAATGGCTGGCTGTAAATGAAATTATTCATGTTTACCATACCATATTATATTATCTGTGACCATACCATATTATTAAAGTTAGTAGTATCTTTTGTTTGCTAAAGTTTTGGTGCCTTATGTATAAAATGTTAGTACCTGCCCCCTGATTGTGTAACTTTTTACGATGAAATGGTATTCATTTGATGGCCGTCGGCATCAAAGTAAAATAAACCATAACTAGATTGAATTAGAGCTCAATTTTGTGTATGCGTTCTTATACGTTTAGGTATGTACGATACGCTCCATAACGCTCCATGTTGAAATCGGTTGTAATGAATTTGTGACTTTAAACTGATACACTTAAGGAATATTTTACTTTGATGGTCAAGGAATACCATTTCATCGTAAAAAGTTACACAATCAGCCCCCTGATTTAATTCGTACAAAATTTTAGTTTTAGATGATCAAAAATTATTGAAAATTATTGATTAGATATAAATATATGGACGAAGGCACAATAGAATTTGCATCTAGAATTTATCAATCGTCAGATAAACATTAACTGGGGAATATACTTATATATGACGTTTTGACAGATTTTGTATAGTATAGTTTCAAACTTATGTTTCAGATAGTTTATCTAGCGATTGAAAAATCGGTCCTAAATGTACAAATACCTTAGTGTTATGATATCAGGTTGTGTAGTTGTTCCTAGTATCTGGGTATATCTTAAAAATAAACTATTTCAAAAAAGGAATTTTTCATTTCTCCCTCATTATTTTAAGAAAAGATATTTTATTTGAATAGGCAGATATTTTATAATCCCCGACGCAAAAAGAGGGGTGTTATAAGTTTGACGTCGATGTCTGTCTGTCTGGGTGTGAGTGTGTGTGTGTGTCTCTGTCTGTGGCATCGTAGCTTTTAAACCGATGGACCGATTTCGATGTTTTTTTTTTGTAATTTCTTAGCCAGTATTCTTGCAGTGGTTCTTATAGTAGAGTATTACAAAGATCCATCCATCCATACAAACTTTTGCTATTATAATATTAAGTAGGAATTATTAGATGAAATAAATTTTAAGCTATGAAGGTATTGTTTTAATCAAAAATATTCTCAGCCGATTACACCTAATATAAACTCTTTTGGAATGAGATAGGTTTCGTCATAAGCATTTTATGCAAATAAATATACTTTACTTTACTTTGCATAACTGGCCAATTGCGGGTTGGCAAGCTTCACATACCGTTGAAGAATACATTCATGTAATGCAGGTTTTCTCATGATGTTTTCTATCACCTCCGTATTCGATGTACCAAACCAAATGTCACTTGCCAATGCAAGTGACATTTGGTTCTCCGGAACACGGAACTTCGAAAATTCATCGATGTCTGCCTGGGATTGATTGCCTTGGGACTACAAAATGAAGCCACGCGAATCTCTTCGCCAAAAATTTAAAGAAATAGGTGTTCTTACAGTGGCATCTCAATACATTTATAATTGCTTACTCTGTACGCCAAAACATTCATAATTATAAGCAACGTATAGATGTGAGTAACCGTCCAATTAGAAATCGCGGACACAAGTTAGTTGTAGTACTTACCACACCGTTTACGTAAAGTACAGAAGTCCTTTGTGGGGTTGAGTGTACGCTTCTACAATATGATCCCGCGCGAAGTCTGTTTTGGACTTACCTTTACACAGGTTTAAAGTCACTGTCTAAAAACATATAATAAATCGGGGTTACTATACTGTTGAAGAATTTTTCAATGACAAGAATTCTTGGAATGATAGGGATATATTTCCATCTCCTCACGAGATATCTTTTTGACGTGACAACGTCTTATAAATCGATAGAGCCGGTTGCACGCACGAAAAAACATGACTCATCCGGCGTTACCGGCGTTACCGGTGTTACCTCGCGAGCGCGGAACGATCGACAAAGAAGACGTTGTCACGTTCAACTATCGTCAGTAAACCGACTTTACAGGCAACCAATTTTTTGAAAAGAACAAGTGCCGAGTTTCTTGCCAGTTCTTCTCGGTGCAAACCTGCTTTCCGAACCTGGCGGTAGAATTTTGACTTTTCATAAGAGCCTATTAATTGGGACTATGTGAAAATATTATAATTTTTCATTTTCATTTTCATTGAAACGCCTGGAGTTTCTGAACCACTCGTCTATAACTGCGGTGGCATACGTAATTGTAATTAGAATATGTGAACATATTACGGGTAAGTGTGTGTTTAGTGTTTAAACACACTATGCCGAAAATACGCGACCGAAGTTCCGTGGCTGATTTTACGTTCCGACGGATTCAGCTAATATGACACACAAGAGCCGAAATTACGCGGCAGAAATTCAGTTGCGTAACTTTGTATGGGTATTCAGTGTCGACAATCGAACCGAACTTCGGTCGCTTATAATGTGTTGCTTACAAAACATTGCCGCCGAATCGCTGCCGAACTTACGCCCGACCGAAGTTCGGCTGTACGCTATAACGCGACGTAATTTCGGTTTGGTGATTTAATTGTAATTTAATCAGTAATTTAATTTGTATTGCAGGCGTAGTCACGCCGAACTTCGGTCGCGTATTTTCGGCATAGTGTGTTTAAACGCTAACTAGCTGTGGGTGCGGAAGTGTCCCAGGGCGTTAGGCAAGAATAGGCTCCGCTTTCACCGCAGCGTCGCGCGTCGCACGCGCCCGGCGGCCGCGCGCAGAGCATGCCGGGCACGCCGCACGGCACTTCCCAGCACTTGAACACTGTACAATGGAGTCAGGGTGTGTTTACACAGGCAAATATGTATGGTGACAAGGCCGGAGAGCTTTTTTGACGTGACAACGTCTTATAAATCGACAGAGGCGGTTGCACGCACGAAAAATTGGTTGCCTGTAAAGTCGGTTTACTGACGATAGTTGAACGTGACAACGTCTTCTTTGTCGCTCGTTCCGCGCTCGCGAGGTAACGCCGCATGAGCGAGGTAACGCCGGTAACGCCGGATGAGTCATGTTTTTTCGTGCGTGCAACCGGCTCTTTCGATTTATAAGACGTTGTCACGTCAAAAACCATGACTCATCCGGCGTTACCGGCGTTACCTCGCTCATGCGGCGTTACCGGCGTTACCTCGCGAGCGCGGAACGAGCGACAAAGAAGACGTTGTCACGTTCAACTATCGTCAGTAAACCGACATTACAGGCAACTAATTTTTTTTTATAATTGATAGGCTTGCGCTTGACAATCATGTCTGATGGACAGAAATGATGAGGTCTAGCATGGAGCGCGCTTGCCTAGAAGAAGCCTATTCACTCTTCTCTTGAAGGCACCTAGATTGTACTTGGCCGGGAACACGGAAGCTAGAAAGGTGTTCCACACCTTAGCGGTTCGTATCAGAAACGTGGAAGAAAAACGTTTCGTTCGAGTACGCTGGCCATCGACCACATAAGGACACACTTGGTATTCGAGCGGAATATCCTACGGTTGTATTGCGTATTTTTTTAACGTAATCTCAAAAATACCAAATTCCTCCAATTAGGCAGCAGATGGCAATTACAATAATAAGGTTTTAACACAATCTGTATGATCGAGTAAGAGAAACGTAACACCACCGACGAGTTAATCTGATCAAAAGTCTTTTGGCATTAGATGATTCGTCATACCCTTTAATTTTTAAAGAATAATAATAAGTCCATGCGTGCTGTCCGCACGTGGACATTCTGCTTTTTCGAACTATCATTGCCCATGTGTAAGAGCGCCCTCAGACATGAGTGCAGCGTCAGTTTCGCCCCCGGAAAGGAGATGGTTGTAACTGATGACGTAACCTGCACACGTGGTGACGTAACTTAATTTATAACTCGTAACTAATGTCAGAGCCCGAGGCGCGTCCCAACAGATTTCGTTACATGACGAAGGCTAGTTCTGAGAGTGTAATTTGCCACAATTTGTATGTTTATGAAGCTTCTCTAATTGTACTATGTAATTGTAGCTTGATTTTATTTTATACTGTCAATACCATTCTGTTGTTCTGGGTTGTTCTTGGTGTAGAAACGTTAAAATCTCGTGTCCCGGTAGCATGAGTTATTACCATAATATTGACAAGATGATGATTCAAAGGCAATTTTGTAAATCAATCATAAGTTATTGTGAATGCTCACATAGCGAGCGAGGTGGGCTATTTAAAATTTAAGATGCAGCCGAACCGAAATGAACTTGAAAGGGGTAAAAAGTTAAAACCCCCAATGGTTGGGATACATTATCACACTAAACACGATATTACTTTAGTTTAGTAACTATCTAATTTTATCTACTTCAAACAAGAATTTTAGAACTTTTTTAAAGAACTGGGATACATCGCGCAGGACAGCGGCCGGACGTAGATATTCCTCATAACTCATTCAATTTTGATGAATTTTGTTTACAAACAAAGCACAGCTGTTTTGATTTTTTTAATTCCTCTACTTCAGAGCAGGTGCAAGGGTTCCTTGGGGAAGCTCCCCCGTCTCAAGTTACCACTTCCGGCGACCGTTAGAACCGGAAGTGGCGATACAGATGGCCAAAACTGGCCGAGCGTTTCATTCTTATATTTTTCGAATCACATAACAGAGGAAAGATGATTTAAACTATATACTTTTTTAGAAAATATAACTAGGCAGAAACCCGTGTCTTGGGAGCCCTAGATACATACATCCAACCTCTATTTAAAATGCCTCTTACGAACACGAACGAAGTTGCGGACAACAACTAGTATGATAATATTAGGACGTCATAGTTTAGATTATCTCATAGGTACCTACTTACAGATGCATTTGCTGACGGATAGACATCGACGGTTTTACGTACTCACCGAATCTCGGAAATGCAACATCGCAATCTTCTAAACTCTCTTGATGCCTTATCGATTCTATTTCTGTTGAAGAAATAGAGCAAATATCGCTTCGTTTGAATGACCTTTGTCATCGATATACATATCGAGTGACATGTCACGTGAACATTGTAGGTATTGAAATAAAAAAATATGGCAAAGTTGAAATCCACAATTTCTCTCCCATACTTATATATTTTTTTGAAATCGTCGCGATATCTATTCTATTTCTACAAATGAAATATCAAACAGCTTATAGCTGATAAGGTACCTAATGTAGGTACTTACTACGTGTACGTTTTACGGCTTCTGGGCTTTGTGCAAGCTATTTATTTTATTCGAGGAAAATCTGATTCTTAACTTGTTTCGTCTGTTGTCAGTTCCATTAGCAAAATGAGTGTTTTTTTGTATGTGGCGTCTGATAACTATTATCAGGTCTATAGGCTCTGTACTACTCCAGTAAGGAATGAAGATTCCCCTGAAGAGTTGCCGACGACAAAAAGTAATTTATTGCCATTACTTGTGTATAACAAGTATTCATATTTTAGTAAGTCATTGCATGCCATATTTTAGTTTATTGCATAACGTGTCTTTATCGTTTTTTTATTAGCCAGTAACGTTAAGTATTCTGTGGAACAGTAGCGGAAAAAACGAGTCTTAAGTATTGGCAACTTGGACTATTCGAGTCATGCTCGGCATATTCATACTGTTGTCATAAAAGATTGACGTAAATATTAACTGCTATAACTTGGCAGGCTTGCAAATAAATATTTAATTATACTCATACCTCCTCCTGTTATTTAAATATTTAATAGCCAGTTGAATTCGTATTTAACACCACAAAATAAAGATTAATTTTTTACCCGACTGCGCAAGAAGGAACTTATGTTTTTCGAATATTATATGGTGTACGGTGAGGTTCGTGAATCGTAATATGAAAATTTCTATGTTTAATCTTTCACATAGGCCTGACTTACACGCACTAATGAAGTGTCAGGCTCTACCGCGACGTATTGCACCGAGAAGAACGGGCAAGCACCTGTTTTCTCAAACAGTCGTTTTCCCACGTTCTGCTGTAGGTACATACCTACCTAGTTATAACATTTGCATAAATAACATCAGATGCAGTATCAATACGATCATGTACGTCTTAGGCAGACAGAAACGGTGCCACTAGCAAGCTATTAATAAAAAAATCTTCTATCTTTTCTCAACGAAATCCGAAACGCGATATCACCATGCTACAACCAGAAACTAGTGTTTTATTACACATAATTAACAAAAACAAACGCTCGACCGCGACATCGGAGACTTTCACCGCCACCCGGCAGCGCCCGGCCAGTCCGCGACCCGTCCTCAAGCCGCGCGCGCGCCGCTAACCGAGCCGACAGCAGCGAGCGATCGCCGGTGATGTGTCGGACGCGAACATGACGGAGGAACTCGAAAAGTCTTCCACGGAGAACGTGACGGTCGTGACGAACTTCCCCACCGTCTCCAGCCTCAAGTCGGAGGACTCCACGGAGCAGTTGATATGCAAGACCCCGCAGAAGCCGCCCAAGAAGAAGAGCGGGAAGCCCAGTGTTAGTTCGAAAAGTGTCGAGGCCGGGAGTGAGAAGGACAATGCCGGGGGTAGCCGGGTGGTAGTGCTGCTCGGGCTGGCGCAAGTGCTGCTAGGGGCGGCGCTGGTGGGCGCGGGCGCCTTGGCCGTGGTCAAGGGAGCTTCGCTGTCGAGGGTGGGCGCCGGCCTGTGGGCGGGCTGCGTCGCCGTCGTGGCCGGCGTCGTGGGCGTCCTCGCCGGAATCAATGACTGCTATGGATTAAACAATTCTTCTGCGTAAGTCCTCTTTGACTCTTTGACTACAGCTGTCCACCACCATGCTACTTTTACACACCGGCTCCATCTGTCACTAACCCATCGTAAAACAAACTATAAAATGTATAGCAACGATATGTGATAATGACATTATGTTAAGTTTACCTTTGCGATCGTAGGATGAGAATCGAATGTAACATAGCTATAGAGGTACACGCATCTTGTATCTTATGCGATTGATGTCCAGCACACGCGATATTGCAGTGTCTGTACCCAGACACAGCTATCATAGAAATCTGTCGATCACTCATTCCATGTCTGAATGGAACAAAATTACGTATTGGAACGAAAAATTGGTCACGTGTGTTATCTAAGCGAACTGTTTTTCTCATACACTTTTGAATTTCGTTCCATTTGATATAGATTGAGCAGTCGACAGGTCTCTGACTGAATCGTAGAGAAGTCATATGACTAAGGCTGCTGGGCTTGGCAATGGACATGTACTTTGTGCCAACATATCCATGGCTGAAAATGTATGGCACAATAACGTATCTGTATCCATTCAGAAACGATCAAAAGCCTCCCGGGTTAGATCTAATAGAGTAAGAAATCCATAACTTACTGATCGCGGGCCGCGGTAACGATGCCTAAAGAACGAAAAATTCTAATCTCTATAATCTCCATTGACGCGATGGTATTAAGGCAGTCACCAATCACCGTCAACAGCGACTGTGGTGCATGCTGCAGGTGCAGCCAAGTGTCACATGGATGACATATGTGTCACAATAACTCACAGGTTCACAGCGCGTGGCGTGCGCGTGCGCATATTCGTGCTCACGGTACAGATACGTAGCTGGTATTTAGGAACCTCTCCAAATTATAATTATACAGTACATATAAGAGATCTGTGAACGTCGTTGTTTTTTTTTATTATTGAAGATAGGCTTGCGCTTAACGACAATCATGCCTGATGGAAAGCAATGATGAGGTCTAGGATGGAGCGCGCTTGCCTAGAAAATGCCTATTCCCTCTTCTCTTGAAGGCACCTAGATTGTACTTGGCTGGAAACACGGAGGCTCGGGCGTTCCACACCTTAGCGGTCCGTATCAAGTGTCTAAAGTCTTGTGAAGACACGTCATCTGAAGGTTTTGGCTTAGTAGAAATTCATATCCTATACCTTTAAACGAGCAATTCTTGTATATATATATATTTATATGTATATATATATCTATATAATCTGAATCTCGGAAACGGCTCGAACGATTTTCATGAAATTTAGTATACAGGGGGTTTTGGGGACGATAAATCGATCTAGCTAAGATTCATTTTTAGAAAATGTCGTATTTACCAAAAAAAAAATACCGAGCAAAGCTCGGTCACCCAGATATTAGCCTTGTAAAACATAACCTTACAGACTAGCGAAAGCTCGCATCTTGGATTAGTTATCGCAACTCCCCATTTTATATCTTCAGGTAAAAAGCTACTCAAAACCTGATGCCTCTCAGGGGATGATTTTAATAAATCTTTTCTTGACCAGAATTGCCCAGCTTTAATTACGTGAGAATCAGTCAGTCACTCACTTTTTCCGTTTACACTAGGTAGAGATAGAAGATTCCAATGTTCTCTTGATTCATTTACAATGATTGCTTGCTACGATGAATTCAAATCAATCACTTTTTTCCATAACAACTCTGACAACAAACGGAATGGCTTGCGCACTTCCTGATGGTGTACGCACATATTATCGTTAACAGTTGTTCAATGTTCATGTCCTCTTCACTTGATGGATGGAATGACCGGCCAAGCGACGCCTTGCGCGGTCTGTTTTTGCAGTGCCTATAATTAGGAGGCATCATTAAATCTTGCATATGATTTGTCCAAGGATAATACCAATATTCAAATCAATCACATTTGTTTAATAATAAAGGAGATTTTGGCATCGGCTCCGCCGCAGCACCGAATACATAACGGCATATGAATAAAAAGTATGAAATGCGGTTTTTTACTAATCCCACGGGAACCATGATTTTTTCTAGATTATACGAGTAGCAGCTAACTCTTTATTTCAGGATAAAATCCAATGCTGTTGTGAATAATGCCAATTCTCTTGTAAAAAACTAATTAGATACATCTAAAATTAGTGCTATCCTTTTCCATGGGGTGATTTTTAAAAGGGATATATTGTAGATATATAGGGATATATTTGTAGATTCGTCACATTAGTTTAATTTAGACATTTTGCATTCATCACATTTAGGTTGTGTGTATTTACGAGTACGTATTTTATGTTGATTTCTAGTTTCACACACATATAGATTTTTTTAAAAACCGAAAATGCTTAACGTCAGGGGAAACGAAAGGGTTATGTTGGACTCGCAACCACTAATAACTGTCTGTTCCACGACGGACCTGTTGGCAGAAGTACGGGATTCACTGTCGTATTCACCGCGCTTCTGCCAGGTCTCGACCAGCCACTGCAGCAGCGGGTCACATCATCGTCGGACATACATATGGATGCTCCTAGTAATGGGACTGTAACTTAGATAGTAAACCATCATACTACCTTACGGTAGATGACTTCAGACTTGTATATTTAATACGAATATAAACTGACTGTTGACTAGTAATGTAAACAGAATAATAAAGAAAAAAAGAAATTGATGGATTGCTGTCGAGAGGAATAGTTTTTGTGCGTCTGTGTACTGCGATGGGCTCATTAGCAGCAGCAGCGCTGGAGCGGAACTCCTGCGCATCGGCACCGCACGCGACGCACTGCAGTGCTGCCCGGTAGGCGTTCCTCGTACATTATAACTGTTTCTCTTCGTATATATAATTGTTTCTTTCAACCAACTTCAAAAAAGGAGGAGGTTCTCAATTCGATAACTGTTTTTTCCTCAGAACTTTCGACTGGGTGAAATGATTATGATGATTATTTTTAAATTTCAAAGCTAGTGCTTCCGGTGTGGTCTAATTTCAATTTGGTCCAGTTGTGACAATGGCATCCATGAGAAAACCGGGATGTGTATGAAACTTAAGGGGATTTATTGAATTTATTTTTGTCTTGCTCACTCTCACGGAGATTTGGTAGGTGCGACACGCAGCGTCGCGGAAGAATATAACAGAAAAACGACCTTTTACCTAATTACTCAAAAATTATTTTTAGGGTTCCGTAGCCGAATGGCAAAAAACGGAACCCTTATAAATTCGTCATGTCTGTCTGTCCGTCTGTCCGTCTGTCCGTCTGTCCGTCCGTATGTCACAGCCACTTTTTTCCGAAACTATAAGAGCTATACTGTTGAAACTTGGTAAGTAGATGTATTCTGTGAACCGCATTAAGGTTTTCACACAAAATTTAAAATAAAGTAATAAATTTTGGGGGTGCCCCATACTTAGAACTGAAACTCAAAAATTTTTTTTTCATCAAACCCATATGTGTGGGGTATTTATGGATAGGTCTTCAAAAATGATACTAAGGTTTCTAATATAATTTTTTTCTAAAATGAATAGCTTGCGCGAAAGACACTTCCAAAGTGGTAAAATGTGTGTCCCCCCCCCCTGTAACTTCTAAAATAAGAGTATGATAAAACTAAAAAAAATATATGATGTACATTACCATGCAAACTTCCACCGAAAATTGGTTTGAACGAGATCTAGTGAGTAGTTTTTTTTAATACGTGTTCAATTGATATTCAACAAGTCTAATATTTTGTTTAAACTTTGATGACGACAGATGGCGTTGCACGTCCGACTCGCACTTGTCCGGTTTTTAAATTCTATGGGCAGGGGTGTTTAGTTTACTTTATACGTACTATTGAGAATGAGTCTTGATAGTACGGAACCCTCAGTGCGCGAGCCCGACTCGCACTTGACCATTTTTTTGATATTATTATTACCGACACTTTAAAACAAAAATTACAATTACATCCAATGTAGTGTCCGATAAAAACTAGAAAAACTGAGATTTTGGAGCAACTTTTGGGAGAACTTTCTATCGAGAAAACTTTATCCAATCGTGTTTTTGCTTCTTAGCGATTTTAGATTAAAGACCCAAAATACATGACGTGTAAATTTGAAAGTAATTGTCTTTATAGTTTTTGCATACAACTTCATTCAAAATCACCTAAATACGGCAATATCGCGTCAACCGATTTCGATGATTTTCAAGGGTATAGATTTATAAATGTTGGTTTTTTTAGTTAAAATTTTGTATTATAATTTTAATAGCAAATAATGACAGTCCTTTTTGGAATAAAACAATAACGAGTAAGGACTTTAAGAAGTTAAATGGATCGAGACAAAAAAAAATTAAAATTTGACAAGATTACAAAGATAATCTTTACACCAAATAGAGAAACAAACTGACAAATAAATAAAACTAGGTATAAAACAACACGAAATACTTTCCCGCAAAAAATGTGACCGACGCCGATCTCTTATTTTCATTTCGAATTCAGTATAACTTGCTTTGCTTATTGTTTAGTCTTTTTGTTTGGTCGCTCCAAGAAAATGCCGAATCGTTTTTGTCCAATGTTCAATTAAAAATTTGGAAATGTCTTGCACGAAAATTTCAGTGTTTAACGCTTAGTTAACTTTGACAAATCATGACCTTGATATTCTATGTTACTGGTTTTTCATCTTTGAATACCTGATACCTGTGACCTCAACAACCCTCACGAGGTTGTTGAGTAACAAAACGGAGGAAATAATCATATTTTTGTATTCTTTTTGCATACGTTTGTAGTATGGTTTCATGTCAACATAGGTACTATGGTACTCGCTAACTTGTGCATGTTGAATACAAAAATTAAATGAACAAACTGAACGATACAGAATCAGTCTGCTGAAACCGCTTCTCGTCAGCTATTTTGCGGTTGAGGCGTTACACCAAATAATCTTGCAGGTTTTCAGCATTATTTCCTGATAAATGGATATCGACTAACTGAAAAAATGTAGGGTATACATAAGCAGTATAACTAAGCTATCTAATTCTCATGTCACAGTGTTTGTAACCAAACTCCTCCAAAACAGCTCCACCGATTCTTATGAATTTTTTTGTGTACGTTCGGCAGATCTGAGAATAAGTCGTAAACTATTGTTATTAGCAAAATAACGTATTCGGGTGATAATTTCTAGTCTTCTCGTACTTCCGTAAATTAACACCAACCGGAACCACACGTCAAGTAATGCCGCTCGCACTTGGCCGATTTATTTTCTGAGTGTAACTGTCTGTTCAGTCAATCGAGTGTCGGTTCCGTTGTTCCGTTGGTTGCTGTTGGTTATTTATCTCAAATTCTCAACGTAACTTAAGCGTTTACTGCCGCTTATAATTGTCTCCGCCATTTTTACTGGTTAAACAGTTCACGACTTCAGCGGGGCTAGACAAAGTCACAGTCGTTTGGCGTTAACGCTAGTCGACAAAAATGTATGGGACATAACAAATGACTGTAGAAAAACCACGATAATAATTACTAAAAACGCTGTGTTTGATACTGTCGGCTGTCAATTGTCAAGCGAAGTACGCTAAAGTTATCTACAAGGTCCGCGAGAACGCCAGCGAGCGTTCAAGTTGTCGTAGTTAATTATCAAAAACAGCGTGTTTAGTACTATTATTATCGTTGTTTTTCTACCGTCATTTGTTTTGTCCCATACATTTTTGTCGACTAGCGTTAACGCCAAACGACTGTGACTTTGTCTAGCCCCGCAGGATGCACTTCGTATTAGTCTAATTTCTGAAATATGCTTTTTATAAATTCATACGCTATCTTGGAGACCCAAACATTTTCCAGCTCATAAAGATCGCAAGATTGCATTGGGCTAGGTATGTATAGTGGATGAGTGACCAGAGGCCATCATAAAAACTACTGATCGCAAACCCACACGGTCGTAGAAATGTTGATCGGCCATAGCTTCGATGGAGTGAAGCAGAATGTATAGGAATAAAAAATTTTGAAACGAACGCTTGAAAATACGAACGTGATATAGGATTTCCTGAAAAAAACCTATGCTAGTACAATAAATTAAATTGGGCATTTTACTTACTTGAATATTCAAGGAGTAAGAGTTTAAGATATTACATTTTGTTTAGTAGTTTTTAAGTTGTAAGAGGTCTGGTATTCTGTAAATAATTATAATAAAAAAACGAGAGTGTGTTGGAAATCAGAGAGGTAAAAAGATAAAATAAATAATTAAAAAAATCAAAAAACCCGACTGCAAAAATGTCAACTGAAATGCAATAACTTAAAAGACTGAAACAAGGCGGACAACGAAAACAAAATTATAATAAACTTAAAACGATGCAATTTTTACTTCATTTTAACAAACAACATTATGAGCTGATAGCTTTAGTTAAATTTTCGCATTCAATTTAAAAATAAAGAAGGCGGGTCCTATTTTTTAATAGGTCCCGCCTGCTTTATTTTTAAATTGAATGCGAAAATTTAACTAAAGCTATCAGCTCATAATGTTGTTTGTTAAAATGAAGTAAAAATTGCATCGTTTTAAGTTTATTATAATTTTGTTTTCGTTGTCCGCCTTGTTTCAGTCTTTTAAGTTATTGCATTTCAGTTGACATTTTTGCAGTCGGGTTTTTTGATTTTTTTAATTATTTATTTTATTTCAGGCTTTTTAGTTGCCACACTTTACGAGCGAAACCTAAGCACTTTTATCTACACAATGTGAAAGACGTAAAGTGGGTATATTTGGTTATATATTATATTATGTCGGTTCAAGTCAGTCAGTCACTTGGAAGAAGTAAAAGTTGTAAACAGTGTCGTCAAACGCAAACCTGGATTTTATCCCGGAAATATATAAGCTGTAACATTTCATAGGTGTAGTTTGTGTACGTTTAGGGCTCAGGCGTATCTAACTCACGTCGCTTTAAGCGGATCATTCGGGAAAAACTGAGATTACAAATAGAAATAGAAAAAAAGCTTTATTTCACATACTTTGGCCTAACTTACAGGCACTTATTGTTTCTTTTATATTTTATGTTTTATGATCAAAGACCGATGGAGGTATCTTTTGGCAGCTGCCTCGGCTCTTCTCCCCAGCCCACAAAGAGCTGTAGCGCCGTTGATGATGATGATGAAATTCAAAGGGTGTGTGTTTGTCCTTCAATGGCCAAACCCATGGAACTCAAAAAAGGGGTTGTGAGTTGTGACTTAGAAATTTTAGTTGGGCAATAGAACAGTTGTACGAAATATCTTAGATGGCCGCAACTGATCTGTTATGTTTCCGTCAAATACGGAAATAATGAAGAAGATACGCGAAGGCGTCTCATTTACCGGCAGATGTGTAAACTTGTATGTGTCTGTGCTTTCACCCGTTTCTCTAACGTTACCGTATGTTATGTCACGCGCCAAAACAAATAGAACCTTGTTTTCGTCGCATTAGGTTTCTT
Organism: Coenonympha arcania; assembly: GCA_036785405.1. Taxonomy (NCBI): domain Eukaryota; kingdom Metazoa; phylum Arthropoda; class Insecta; order Lepidoptera; family Nymphalidae; genus Coenonympha; species Coenonympha arcania. Next base: position 17,565,420 of record CM072066.1, on the reverse strand, counting down.
TTCAAATGGCACGTTGGGGGATATGCTTATTGATATAAAGAGTCAAAGATACACCAATACGAGTAGTTTGTTAGAAGAAACATTGCTAAATTTTGACTTATCATAACACAACATAAAAACTTTTTTCTTTAGCAGATACTTTGATTTGTCCGCGGTGTCGTTCGAGGGAAAATAGGATTTTCTCCACTCGGAATTTTAACCAAAGCGCAATAGTTGTAACATGAGGAAGTACCTAATACAATACATTACTGGATGCTCACTGCTCTGCTCGCGTGAAGTTCGGTTTGTCACTAATTCGGGTTTTTGTAAATTTTCCAGGATAAAAATTAATCTATGTGTACAATCTACCTCCTTTCCAAATTTCAGCCAAATCGGTTTAGTAGTTGCGCTGTTAAAGAGTAACAAACATACACACACACAAACTTTCACCTTTATAATATTAGTGCGATTAAGGGATTTTATGAAATAATATAAAAGTAGGTGTAAAACGTTGATTTTTTGCTGTTTCTAAATGATATTTGCCATGCTTGATCGCCGATGGCGCCGCGAACAATCAATTTTCTCGTGGTTATTACGCGGATTCAGTTAACCAAAACGACTAAATTTGTTCTTTTTATGTGTACCTTTGTGGGTCGGCACTATCTAAAATACCAGTTCCACGATTAAGCCTTACCAGGAAAGTCTTGACTAGTCTGCGTGCCGGGAATCGAACCTGATGCCTTCATTCACCAGTAGCAATATTATATATTTCGATCACTCCGGCCATTAGAACGTTTTACGTTAACCTTTTTCATAAAAGCGTACAGTAGCGCTGGCATCAAAACAAACATTTTTGACACCAGTAAACCGGCGAATGTTTTAATTATGTCTTTTATTTATTGTCTTATTTACATACATTAACATAATTCAGTGTTGGCTGTGTTAGAGTGGTTGATGTTTGGCCACAGTCTGTCAAGCTAATTGTGGGTTAGCAGCCTTCACATCTTTCAGAGCATTATGAAGAGCGGCATGCAGATTTCCCCACGATGCTTACCTTCACCGTAAAAGAAAGAGAGATGGACATTACCAATTATAATTAATTTATTATTCAACGAATTAGCAACTTAAGGTGTATCTTTCGCTCCGTAAGTATATCATTGGCGGCTCATAAGTGCTCATAATAACAGAGGCGGAGCGGAACAGCGCAATTAATATGATGTAAATCGTATCTTCACATTGCCGCAACTGTTGCAGCAATGTGTTGCGGTTGCGATCGGATTGTTCGGTGCGGAATGCAGATCTTACTAAGATCGCTCGTTTACATGTGATCACTTGGAAACTTTTACTGGTGGTAGGACTCTTCTTGCTAAGTCCATCCGGGTAGGTACCACCGCGATGTCAGTTATTCTACCGTGAAGCAGTCATGTATTATTGTATTTCAGTGAGGAGGTCACTGTAGTCAACGTGATTACTGAGAAAAATGAGACTTAAAAACTGCTGATGTGCGCAGGGCATTTTGACGTATATGCGCAAAGTCGTAGGACGCACTGCATCTTACATCATTTGGACGGCTTACTCGTCATATTTTCTTTTGTTCTTCCCTGTTATAGGAAAAGCATGCTTCCGTGCCTGCTTTTGTATAACTACGATTACATACTTACGTTGTGGTTATGACTTATGACATTCCAAATGTGGTAGAAATTTTACGATAACTATTATGTATTCTGTGGTTAAATAGCTGTGAATAAAAAGTACCTACCTATACACACCTGTGTATTATAGTGTATTTTTGAAAATAAATTAATGTGCGCTTGTAAATTTGTAAAATCCTCTATAGTGTTTAGGAAAAATTGCCTAATATAAAATGGAAAATTCTTTCCAAAAAACCAACTTCAAATGCCACTATAAAGAATGAAATAATTTTTAATGTACACCAATTCGAAGTCGGGCAATGTTTTGTTCAATCATTAATAGTCCTTTGTATTATAAAACTTGATGTGCAAAGGAACGACAAAATTATCGACAATACTGAGGACTATTATTGAATGAACGAAACATTGCCCGACTTCGAATTGGTGTACATTAAAAATTATTTCATTCTTTATAGTGGCATTTGAAGTTGGTTTTTTGGAAAGAATTTTCCATTTTATTTTATACTTTTTAGTGGAAAACAACTAATGCGCAAGGCATTGGAAAAAATGCCCACATAGCTTGAAGTATGCTTCTAAAAATCTGAAGAGTTCCCTCAATTTCTCCAAGATCCCATCATCAGATCCTGACTTGATAAATACAGTCATTACTTGATGACTGCAAGGAAATGCAATAGTAACTATAAAAAATACCTAAATCGCTTCAAGTATACTAGCAAAATTTGAAGAGTTCCCTCGATTTTACCAAGATCCCATCATCAGATCCCGACCTGATGACCATAAAACTACCTGGAAAAAATTACTCTTTCAAATAATACCCAAATCACTTAGAGTGTGCCTATAAAATTTGAAGAGTTCCCTCGATTTCTCCAGGATCCCATCATCAGATCCTGATTTGATGACTATGGGACCATCTGTGAACTATACCCTATCAAACAAAAAAAGAATTTTCGAAATTGGTCCACGCATCTTCGAGTAATCGGGGAACATACATAAAAAAAAAAAAAAATAAAAAAAAAAAAAAGATTCCGACGAATTGAGAACCTCCTCCTTTTTTTTGAAGTCGGTTAAAAAGACTTCAACGCGCGTGCGGCTGTTTTTGTGTCCTTATGGAGATTTTTTTTACTCTGTACAAGTTAGTACTTGACTGCGATCTCACCTGATGGTAGGTGATGATGCAGTCTAAGATGTTATCGTACTAACTTGGAATGGTAAGTAAATTTACCTCAACGGTTTCTACACAGCATCGCACCGGAACGCTAAATCGCGTGGCGGTGCGTCTTTGCTGGTAGGGTGGTATGGTAACCAGACCAGACCTGAGCTAATTTTGAAAGTATAAAATTCCAAAGTGGCCCGTGGCGGGAATCGAATCCGCGACCTCCCACTCGAATCCGAGCGCGCGCCACTGAGCCAGGGAGGTCGTCCGAAAATGAACATAAGTAAACACGTTTTGGTTGGGATTGTTATTACACTAGGTGCGTTATCATTTATAATAATGCCGAAAGTGCTGCGTCGTCACGGCGTGTAATCATGTCACACAAAAAGCACATCACAACACATCTACAGCGAGCAGTTCAACTCCACAGAAGCGCGCGAAGACGTTTCTTTTTGATTGATAAGGCGTTTTCTTTTCTTTTTGTTCATCTTTTTATTATTATCTTTTTACGGTAACGTGACTCGACCAACTTGCCTACTCGTGAAGCATGTACCTAGTAATAATGAGTACGAGAAATGTTTAATAGACACTCGGTCTCGAAGTTTCGAGTGTATAGTTAAAGCTCTCTAGCGTTTATATACATTTTAGTTCAAACAAATATCTTTCATTGAAAAAAATGCTTATTCATGAAGGCCACCTTGTCATGAAGGCTTGTACTCCAGAGATGTACGACTAAGTTTTGAGTCAAATGCACCAGTAGAGTCTGTACATGTATGTTACTCTATCTCTTGTGACATACTTCCGAGTACATTTAGGTAACGACGGGTCGCACCACCTACTTTATGCTACCAGTACCCAATATTCGGTGTGAACCTGATGGTTATTACTACGTCAATAAAAAAAAATGATAATGAGCACTTAAATTGCCAGAAGGATATTGGTACGAACCTTAGGATGCGGTCATCATTCATACAAGCAAACAGTAGCGCCATTAATCAAGATTCCTATAAACTGCGATCTATGGTCACTGCTGATCAAATAACATGGTGGCTTTACTACTTGTATGAAGAAACACTTTTAACACCAATAAACTGGCAACATTTTGTTGTGCGTGTCGCCGGGTCACAAAAAGGAAGTGGACGTCTCACGCATTAGCGATGTAAAGCAGTGTTTCAAAGTGCTGAACATGTGTTCGTGTTGTCCACAGGAACGGGCTGCTGACAGCGTTCCTGGCGCTGTCGCTGCTGTGCCTGGCGTGCGGCAACAGCGCCGCCGTGCTGGCAGCCACCGGCCTGCACCGCGACTCGCTGCGCCAGCAAGCGCCGCTCACCAGTTTCCAAGTGAGCACCCCTCCAGTTACCACAGGAGCGGGCTGCTGACAGCGTTCCTGGCGCTGTCGCTGCTGTGCCTGGCGTGCGGCAACAGCGCCGCCGTGCTGGCAGCCACCGGCCTGCACCGCGACTCGCTGCGCCAGCAAGCGCCGCTCACCAGTTTCCAAGTGAGCACCCCTCCAGTTACCACAGGAGCGGGCTGCTGACAGCGTTCCTGGCGCTGTCGCTGCTGTGCCTGGCGTGCGGCAACAGCGCCGCCGTGCTGGCAGCCACCGGCCTGCACCGCGACTCGCTGCGCCAGCAAGCGCCGCTCACCAGTTTCCAAGTGAGCACCCCTCCAGTTACCACAGGAGCGGGCTGCTGACAGCGTTCCTGGCGCTGTCGCTGCTGTGCCTGGCGTGCGGCAACAGCGCCGCCGTGCTGGCAGCCACCGGCCTGCACCGCGACTCGCTGCGCCAGCAAGCGCCGCTCACCAGTTTCCAAGTGAGCACCCCTCCAGTTACCACAGGAGCGGGCTGCTGACAGCGTTCCTGGTGCTGTCGCTGCTGTGCCTGGCGTGCGGCAACAGCGCCGCCGTGCTGGCAGCCACCGGCCTGCACCGCGACTCGCTGCGCCAGCAAGCGCCGCTCACCAGTTTCCAAGTGAGCACCCCTCCAGTTACCACAGGAGCGGGCTGCTGACAGCGTTCCTGGCGCTGTCGCTGCTGTGCCTGGCGTGCGGCAACAGCGCCGCCGTGCTGGCAGCCACCGGCCTGCACCGCGACTCGCTGCGCCAGCAAGCGCCGCTCACCAGTTTCCAAGTGAGCACCCCTCCAGTTACCACAGGAGCGGGCTGCTGACAGCGTTCCTGGCGCTGTCGCTGCTGTGCCTGGCGTGCGGCAACAGCGCCGCCGTGCTGGCAGCCACCGGCCTGCACCGCGACTCGCTGCGCCAGCAAGCGCCGCTCACCAGTTTCCAAGTGAGCACCCCTCCAGTTACCACAGGAGCGGGCTGCTGACAGCGTTCCTGGCGCTGTCGCTGCTGTGCCTGGCGTGCGGCAACAGCGCCGCCGTGCTGGCAGCCACCGGCCTGCACCGCGACTCGCTGCGCCAGCAAGCGCCGCTCACCAGTTTCCAAGTGAGCACCCCTCCAGTTACCACAGGAGCGGGCTGCTGACAGCGTTCCTGGCGCTGTCGCTGCTGTGCCTGGCGTGCGGCAACAGCGCCGCCGTGCTGGCAGCCACCGGCCTGCACCGCGACTCGCTGCGCCAGCAAGCGCCGCTCACCAGTTTCCAAGTGAGCACCCCTCCAGTTACCACAGGAGCGGGCTGCTGACAGCGTTCCTGGCGCTGTCGCTGCTGTGCCTGGCGTGCGGCAACAGCGCCGCCGTGCTGGCAGCCACCGGCCTGCACCGCGACTCGCTGCGCCAGCAAGCGCCGCTCACCAGTTTCCAAGTGAGCACCCCTCCAGTTACCACAGGAGCGGGCTGCTGACAGCGTTCCTGGCGCTGTCGCTGCTGTGCCTGGCGTACGGCAACAGCGCCGCCGTGCTGGCAGCCACCGGCCTGCACCGCGACTCGCTGCGCCAGCAAGCGCCGCTCACCAGTTTCGAAGTGAGCACTAAAATAAAATAACATTCAAAACGACGCGACGGCCACTAACAACAAATGTCAATTTAGTACCGTGGACGTTCGAGGGTGGAGCTTGAAATCGGCATGAAAAAGAAACTCTTAGAGGCCTGATTGCGTAAAAAAAACGTAGCCGTCGTTATCGTAATCTTTTGCGAATTCTGCCCCGCGATTGGCTGACGTAAATCAGGGCACGAATCAGCGGGCAGAATTTGTAAACGATTACAATGAATACGTTTTTCTTAGACAATCCAGGGGTTGATGTGTATAAAAGATCAGTGCCTCTGCCTATAAATCAGCAGACAGCCATCACTCCAGGGACCAGCAGCAACTGAGTGCTGAATTGATTAAGTTGGGGTTCCAGCATGTAACTCTGTGGCAATATCGTCATTATCCTGTGGCGTGGCACAAACCAAAGTTCCGTAAAACTTAGACCCGTTCAGCTCTATGTTATCCACCCATTTACGTCGCTAGCAACCTGGAGAAAACCTTCAGATTTTTTTATTCAAAATTTAATCTACGCCGCTCCAATCAAAGGGCTTGCTTTACTTCTTCGTCGTGATTGTAGGTTTAGGTTGCTGTAGTTCCCCGGTGTCACGTTGTAGGGTCCTGATCTATTATTTGAGGCCTCCATCTTCAACGCCCCGACAATGTTAGTTTCTGCTAGGGATAGTAGCAGTTCCTTGGCTGAAATCTTTATTTTGGCAACCTTTGATTTCAGTATAATTTCACTAAGAGGTCGCTACGTTTACGTATTATGATTGCATGGCAGGAACATATTACACGCAATGGCGTTTCCACAGTCTGTCTACACATCAATGTCTGACCTAATCTGTCGCCCTAGAAGTCTGAAGTATCCATTTTGAGCTCTCACTTCAGACTTTGAAAAATTACGCCGAATTTTTAACTATACATACTAGGCTAAAACTGACACTACTCTAATATAAAAGTTTACAGGCAGAGAATATACCAATGTTCTTTTGACTTTTAATCTATTTGTTACCATTGAGCTTATATTATTCGATTCGCTTAGCTATGTACAGTATTAAGAGGTTATATGTCAAATGTTTTGCTCAGTAGATAAAAACATTAATCCAGACTAAATAAAAAATTCAAGATTTCCGCATCTGCATTATTTTTAAATTTGAATAACAGCAATGTAGCCTATCTTAATTATATTCACATCGCGAGCACAAGATTCGTTGATATTGAATTAATAACCATGTTTAGAATCGCTAATTCAAAATTACGATGCTCGGTGCTCGCACAAGACACGAGGCGAAACGACATTTCGTATTACGGCATGAGCTCCCGTAGCTTAGGGGCAGAGCACCCCGCCGCGATAGTTGGGGCACGCGGGTTGAAAATTGAAATCTCTTTAGGAACGTTGGCGGGACTGAGATGACAGGTCTTTTTTAGTACTGGAAGATTCTAAATCCTGTAAAATGTACTTAATAAAGAGTCGATGTCAAAGGATGGCAAGCACAGTGCGGTGTATTATATAATATTATGTCATCGTAATTAAAATTGAGTCTGGGACGCACTGCACCTGACATGGGCCCGCAGGCGTATTATGAACGACTAACTTGTCTCGGTATTATAATGCTAAAAATGTCGATATCTTAGGTTCATGTACTAATCTACTCATTTTTAAAAAGATCGTGTAATAAGTAGTGTAATAGCAAACGTTCACAGTTCAAGGTCTGCACGCACTACACTAGTCAGTTGTTCACAGCGATGATAGTCCGCCATTACGAGTCATTATTGTTATATCAGCGCATGATCTATCACCGCTGGATTCGAACCTTGAACGAGCGCGGGAACATCATGAGATGAGCTGAGATCACTAATGTCCTCTAATGACTGCCGCACGTCTTGTGTCGTTATTGTTTAACGGTTGAATCAGATTTCATGATTCAATTCGCATTGTTTCCTATTATGTCCTAATTAAAGTCATTACAACGAATTCAGAATGTATGAATTTATCTCTTCTATGTTCTATTTTTTAATCGAACCTTTAAAAGTTTCGTATTTCTAGGTACGATTCCATTAGGGCGGCACTAATTCTCAAAGTTGTGGTGGTCACTTCAAACTGAATCTCAGATTAGAGAGATTTGTAAGACCATTAATTATACTTAGTTAAATTTCAATTTTAATTCAATACGCTCTTGTTATTATTACTAAGTTATTCACTAGGTAAAGTGTGGAATATATTGTAGTGAAATGGCAAAAAGGTGGTCGCGTTTATACATAACGATATATTATTAAACCTAATATATTACGTAAAACTATAGTAACAAGAAGCTAGCAGCCCTAAGTGCAATTTAAGTTATGTTATGATGATGTTACATGTTAGTAATATTACCTTCCCATTATGGATACTTGAAAGTTTTTCTCACGATGTTGTTCCTTCAATGTTGCAATGCAGATGCAATAATATTTGGATATATCAATAATCAATCAGGCAATTTATACATTATCTATGAAATTTTATCTATGAACATTATTGTTCCGATGCGATGCTGCGTAGAAATCGTTAGGGGTTAGGGGTTTCTACTTCGATTAAACCGGAGCTTGAATTTGAAGTCAAGTAAGTACTAACTTTCATAGTGTGTAAAAAACCTGAGATTCGAACCTCGGAAGTTACGAATAGAAAGCTTTTACTACACAGCACACTTGACCTACCTGGCGCAATGGCGCGCGCTCGGAGGTCGCGGGTTGCATTCCCACCATGTCTGGTTTGGGAGGTTTCAGCCGCGGCTTAAGGTTCCACCCTACCAGTTAAAACGCATCGCCAAGCGATTTAACGTGAGCTAACTCCTTCCAAGTTAATACAATAACATCGTCAGCTGCATCATCACTTGCAATCAGGTGTGATCGCAGATAACTACAGTGTGAAAACAAGAGCTTAAAGACGTCTTTATTCCAGGATGAGATGGAGGCGTGGACGCCCGTGCTGTCCAACATCGCGCTGCTCATCATCGCGGCACTGCACTGCGTGGTGTGCGCCGCCTCTATCTACCACCTGTCGCGCCGCGTGTGCCCGTGCTTCCGCCGCAAGCCGCCCTTCGACCACAACCAGTTCGAGCCCGCCTTCACGCCCGTGCGGCCCTGCGTGTTCCACGTCGACGAGGTGAAGAAAGCGCACGACGCGGACAAGGCGCGCGGGCACGAGCTCTGCAAGGAGCTGGAGGCCAAGTTGCAAGCGGACACCATCAAGAAGAAGAAGGTTCGTATATCTTATGTTATGACCTACTGCTGGGCACGCATCTCCTCTTAAAGAGAGCTATAGCCCACAAAGATGAGTATAGCTTGGCGGGCTTGGTGAACGTTCGAGAACATTATTACTGTCAACTTTTAAGCATAACAAGTTTCCTCAAGACATTTTATTCCGCCGCAAGTTATAGCTTATCTACACTAATGTTGTGTTTTCACAAGCTTCCACGAAATTAACGGCCTACAAGCCGTATTTAGGTGATTTTGAACGAAGTTTTATGCAAAAACTATAAAGACAATTACTTTCAAATTTACACGTCATGTATTTTGGGTCTTTAATCTAAAATCGCTTATAGAAGCAGAAACACGATTGGATAAAATTTTCTCGATAGAAAGTTCTCCCAAAAGTTGCTCCAAAATCTCAGTTTTTCTATGTTTTATCGGAAACTACAATGGATATAATTGTAATTTTTGTTCGGTATAATGTTTGTATCGGTAATAATAATATCCTAAAACGCTTAGAACCGATTTTTGATAACTGGCTTAGTTTTTGAGTAATTAGGTAAAACGTCGTTTTTCTGCTATATTCCGCCGCGACGCTGCATGTCACACCTACCAAATCTCCGTGAGAGTGAGAAAGACAAAAATAAATTCAATAAATCCCCTTAAAAAGGCGCAGGATACTGAGAAGAAGAAGGAGGGAAAATCTGATGTTATATTATGCTCCATGCCCATGAACTTTGCATTCCGATATCATACCAGACACTGAACTGCACTCATCATCCGAGGCATCGGTTCTTAAGTCTCATTTTGCCCAGTAGTCACGGTGTAATATCGGCGGCATACACAGCAAAGCGAAACACAGCAATACATAACTGCTTCATCCTAGAATAACTGACACTACAGTGACCACCTAGTAGTGAAAGAAACAAGAGTAAACCAACTCCAACTTTCTGCCTTCTGTAGACCATTCTGTTTGTTGCTTCAGAGCCCAATAATATTGTAAAAAATAAATTAGGTCTTTAAAATCCAGTGGCTCTAAGTTGTTTACTCAATAGTTATAACTAAAAATTATTGTAGAATTTTTATATACCAAAAATAATAGCTACACGAACTGGCTGTTTACAGAAAATGACAGATAGGTAGGTACCTACCTAACCTATAATAGATTTAATTGAGGTGCAATTAGGACAATTCTGTTGAAAAAACTGAACACGATTGCCTTGACTCGAGTGCGTGACCGTACATATTACATACATGTACCATAATAACAACTTTTTATGGTAGTTTAGCTATGAATATCAAGAGTTCATAAAATAAAGTAGGCAATAGATCTATCATAAATCGCATCCGTTGGTCGGATTTATTATTTGTAGCCTTCTGGACTCCTTTAGTTTGCGCGTTCGGTTTGGGAATTGATTTCCGACACGGGCCACTTTGAAAGTGTTTACCTACCTAGTTTCTAAAGTGGCTATGAAAGGAAAGACTTCGGCCTACCGGCAAAAACGCACTGCTGTGTGATAATCGTTCTGGTGCGATGCTGTGTAGCAATCGTTAGGGGATACATTTCTCTTGTCAGTCTGATAATATCTTCAGGTACATCGTTACTTACCATCAGCGCAAGCAGTCAAGTTTGTAAAAAGCTGACGACCTCCCTGGCGCAGTGGCGGCGCGCTCGGATTCGAGTGGGAGGTCGCGAGTTCGATTCCCGCCACGGGCCACTTTGGGATTTTATAATTTCTAAATTGGCTCAGGTCTGGTCTGGTGGGAGGCTTCGGCCGTGGCTAGTAACCACCCAACCAGCAAAGACGCACCGCCAAGCGATTTAGCGTTCCGGTGCGATGCTGTGTAGAAACCGTTGGGTGTAAATTTACTTACCCTTCCAAGTTAGTACGATAACATCTTAGACTGCATCATCACTTACCATCAGATGAGATCGCAGTCAAGTACTAACTTGTATAGAATAAAAAAAAAGCTCATATCTGTTTTGCCAGGAGGAGTCCCCGGAGTTTGGAAGTGCCAACAGTAAAGAGAAGCTGGTGACGCGGTGGCTGGGGCGGCACACGACCCAGGGCGCCACCGTGCCGCGCCAGCGCAGCAAGGGCGTCCGCAAGCCCAGGAAACCCCCCCAGCCGCCCGTCATGCTGGTGCCTGCACATCCCGCCAGCACGGTGAGTGATTGCTATAGCTATAGCTTAGCTTTGATGTAAAACATCTTCGAATTTGCAATGATAAATCGTCTATACCTAGCTATAGTTATGTTACACGTTATCGATTCTATTCCTACATTCGTTTGAGATAACTAAATATGTAGACCTAATGTCATTCGTGATAAAGCTGATCTCGTGACTTATCGTTAAGAACTAATGACTGGCAAATATATTAAGTTTATCGCTCTCGTTACTTGTCTTTGTTTTCTAAAGTGTTTTCTACGCCAGAAATAGATCAAAAAGTATCATGGCTTGTCGGAAAATTGCACCTTAATAAGTGATGAAAATGATAATCTTTAATTTTCACATCTCGAGGATAGGCTCTCATGAAAAGTCAAAACTATACCGCCAGGTTCGGAAAACAGTTTCACTCCGCGAAGGAATGGCAAGAAACTCGGCACTTTTAAATTAGAAAGCTATGCGTCTTAGAAACGTAAATCCAGTGTAATTATTCAGCTTATAAGAAGACAGTTAGCTCGGTCCTTATGCGATATTTGGATGAGACCACGTCTTTGGTACTTTTTGTTTTCCCAAAGACATGATAGCAGCTGCCGCGATGTCATTGGGTCAAACTCAGGACTCACATCGACCAATCTAGTCACGAACCTAACACGAGTCTATACCTACAAACCTACTCCTCTAGATACGTTGTAGAAATTGGATTTATGACTTTAACGGTGTAGAAGCCGTATTTAAGCGATTTTGAATGAAGTTTTATTCAAAAACTTTTCTTTAAATTCAAAAAAACAAAAATTACAATTACATCCAATGTAGTGTCCGATAAAAAGTGTCGGTAATCATAATATCCAAAAAGGCTAAGAAACAGATTTTTGATAACCAGCTTAGTTTTTGAGTAATTAGGTAAAATGTCGTTTTTCATTGCATTGACACTGCATGCCGCACCTACCAACGTACCCGTGAGAGTGAGGAAGACAAAAATAAATTCATGCAAGCTCGAATTAGGTTTACAATAGTTGTCCCGTACAAATCTAAACAATAGGCAATAAGATGGAACTTTCAACACAAAATACACACAGAAAAATTAATTTATTTCCCGTGAACGTTTAAAGAACAATGACTACATAAGCGATTTTTTTTATTAAAACGCTTTAAAAATTAAACAACTGGGAAATTAACTGCAAAGAGTGCTAAGTAATTTAGTGTACAGTCGCGGAACGAAAAGGTTCGTCGATTTTCAAATTGATTCGTTCAACGTATCACGAGCACATATTACGTTTTGAAACTGTGTAACAGAATAGACTCGAGTTAGAGAAAATAAAGTTTAACTGTTCGTTAGTAAAGTTCAAAATTGTTCAGATCAAGGTAGTTTGACTATTTATCTTGTCTAAGATTATTATGGATAAACTGCAACCTTCTTGTTAATTCAACCTGACATTATTATTTCTGTTAAAACTATTGTCAATCAGTCAATGTCATAATTTCAAAATATCATAATTTCTCCTAAATAACTAAGGTTTTAGTGAGGTTTTAATACATTTTGATAACACATTGACGGGATAGAAAAAACAAGCAAAACCTTATTCGATAGCAAACGTCATATTTATTCAAATGTTAGCAGCGCTGTTTCTTGCACTGGAATGTTGGCATAATGGACTCTTGCAGTACTAGTGCAAACGAATATCGACACTAAGGTGACGAACCTTTTCATTCCGCGACTGTACAAGAAGTAATTAAACCCTTTCAGGGCCTTTTTTCCCCTTTAACTATTTCAAACAAGTTCTCGGTATATCAAGATTTATCTAAGCATTTCTGACTCTACCAAATCCGGATTGCTGTGCTACCAAATAAGGATATTTAGTTAGAAGAAACCTTATATCCACTATTTTCTATCTGGCCTCTAGTTTCCATTTTGATTTATATTTACGTTCGATTTCTATCATACCTTATTAGCCATGTCAAGAATTTCTATAAACTGGATTTATGTGTCACCTTTTGAAGAGTTTATTGACGCATTTGGACAGAGGTCTTGTGTTCGATTCCTTGCTTGATTCTTTGGTCTGTTGTTATATAGGTAGAATAAACCAAATTACCGGTTCTTCTACAGTTCTCATTTATTAGTTGATTATAGTTACCCTGAGTATTACTGACATCCCTCTCAAACCTTCATTGTTTATGAGTAAAGCCTTTATATTATGAGGCCATTAGGTTAAGCAGCGAAAATTTTGGTTGGATAACATATCAAAAGCCCTATTTCCAACACTTGGCGTTTATGGGCGTTGTTTTATACATTAAAAATAAAATCACATAGGTACTTTTCGAATGTTTTTGAACAATAATGTCGTCAGTGATGACTTATGTTCATTGGCTATGGGTGCGAAATTTTTGATAGGTAAATATAAATATTTTTTTGGATTAGTATTTAGTATCGTTAATGTGTGAAACACTATAAAAAATGATAATTAGTAAAACCGGCAAGGTGTCGTCTCTAGTTCAAAGCTAGCTCCATTTGAAATTATGGGCTTTTGAAATCAGTTGAAAATGGATTTCATTTTCAATCTGATTTAAAAAAAAAATTCTTGATAGCACTACGGAACTGCATAAAAAAAATCGCATATAAAAAAGCTTGAGCCCCGTAGCTCAGTGATAGACACGATACTTGATAGATTTGGACCCAGAGTCAATATGTGTCCTTTTTTTTTGCCCTTTGACATACTAGTAAGATATCAAAGTATTTTAGTTGTATACAACGTAGTATACTTAACGTTAGATAACAAAGAAAACTCGTTACACGACAGGTTATGATCGGAGATCTTTTCCGCATGCCGCGGCCTCTCTTCCTGAAGTGGAGATATTATTGACAGTCATGCTAATCGCTTGTTGTGATTGCATAGTTGATAGTATAAGCAGTAGTACTCTGTGACCTAGACATGCCTGAAGCAGCCTACTGATTGAAATATGTGAGCTTGCTAATGAATAGAAACGATTGTTTTTTTGGCGTCATAATCTATGACTTATATGAAAAAACTTGCAAGGCTGTATGATTTTCTAATTTATGGACATATTTGTATGTAAGACTTTTTCAGTGCCCTTAGCCGCTTGACATATTTGAAGTCATCATAGATACCTGTCGTTTGTTCATTGCATGACTACATAAATGGAAATCAAAAAGAACCTATGAGAATGACATAACTAATCGACCAATTGATCACGTGACTAACCGTAAACAACTGTCATTGGCAGGATTCTATGACGATGGTGCATGAAGTATAAGTGGATATTATGTTATTATAGCAGGAGCTAAAGCTGTTGATTTGACAGGATATCCACGAGTAGGTTTTAAACCAATTTTAAACAAGGAGTTAGTCCTACTTAAACCAAATTCACGCTGCTGAAAGCGCGTGCACCACCCAGTAAAATTAAAAAACAGTAGTTTCCTGAGGAAATGTTGTTTACAGCTCATTACTGGGTAGCACCGGCGCGGGCGCAGCTCGCACGCTATGTTTTTGCCGCGGCGCCGCTCGTTCCGCTCTCATAAGTGCAGATTACCGCGCTAACGCTGCACTTCAATCTTGGATATTATTTAACGGCCTACAAGCCGTATTTAGGTGATTTTGAATGAAGTTTTATGCAAAAACTATAAAGACAATTACTTTCAAATTTACACGTCATGTATTTTGGGTCTTTAATCTAAAATCGCTAAGAAGCAGAAACACGATTGGATAAAATTTTCTCGATAGAAAGTTCTTCCAAAAGTTGCTCCAAAATCTCAGTTTTTCTATGTTTTATCGGAAACTACAATGGATGTAATTGTAATTTTTGTTATAATGTATCGGTAATAATAATATCGTAAAACGCTTAGAACAGATTTTTGATAACTGGCTTAGTTTTTGAGTAATTAGGTAAAACGTCGTTTTTCTGCTATATTCTTCCGCGACGCTGCATGTCGCACTTACCAAATCTCCGTGAGAGTAAGAAAGACAAAAATAAATTCAATAAATCCCCATAAGACAAATTCTTTAAGTGAGCGTATGTATTGTACCTTTTGTGTTTGCTGAAGCCGACATTTTAATTATAGATATTTTAATCCACGATGACGCGCCCCACTCTGTCAAACTCCACACGAATCAAATGAAACAAACGAATTTGATAGAGTGGGGCGCGTCTTCGTGGATTGAAATGTCTATAGTAGGAAACGGCTTCCTATTAGGTGGATCTAGGGTTTCTCATAGACTCCCCGCGACTATCTTGATGTCATCTTTCCACCCAGGTCTGCCAACGTTGCACTTTCCGGTGCACGACTGTCAGTCCAACGTCTACTGTGTGCCCCCCATTGCCACTTTTTTTAAATAAAGATTGATGAGAAGGTCAAGACGTTCTCCTGATGTTAAGTGATACGCATGCCCATGTCGGATGCAGTGCGTCTCATAATTTTGCTTAAACAGTGTGTTCTTTAAACATAGTAATACATTACTGATTCACGGTAAAATTTACAGATACCTATACTCTTCTTAAGAAGTTAAATAAATATACAATTAATAAGTAGAGCATTTCCATTTTTGTGTGCGTGTTTAAATGTTAACAATGTCGTGAGACGACACGGGAAGTAATGTAGTTTAATTGTAATTAGTAATTACGCGATCGTTTAATTATCATAATACGAAAATATCGAATGTTTCGATCTGTTTCAACAACGGATTGTGATTGCAACAGTTTCCGCATAGCTCTTATTAAATGTTTTAAAATTTCTTATTTTTTATCTCAAATTAAGATAATTAACTAAATACAATAATTAATGTATTTTAGCAGCTTTAAGAATTCTTAGCATTTTTAAAGGTAGGTAAAACTTTTTTGAACTCAAATTAAGTATTTTGAATCAAGTACCTTAATACCCTTTTTGGTTTGAATAGGGTTTTATGGGTTTTATACACTCTCTTTATCTGTCTGACTGATTTGTCAACGTGCACAACCACTGCGCCGTTGGCAGTAAGTGTTAACATCATCGGGGCTAGACAAAGTCAGTAGTCACAGTCGTTTGGCGTTAACGCTAGTCGACAAAAATGTATGGACAAAACAAATGACTGTAGAAAAACCACGATAATAATTACTAAACACGCTGTGTTTGATACTGTCGGCTGTCAATTGTCAAGCGAAGTACGCTAAAGTTATCTACAAGGTCCGCGAGAACGCCAGGGAGCGTTCAAGTTGTCGTAGTTAATTATCAAAAACAGCGTGTTTAGTACTATTATTATCGTGGTTTTTCTACCGTCATTTGTTTTGTCCATACATTTTTGTCGACTAGCGTTAACGCCAAACGACTGTGACTTTGTCTAGCCCCGCAGTACAGTAAACCTGCGAAAAATTTTCCAGACATTTATTTTAGGTATCATTTGTGAGTCTGCGCACGTCTCGAGAGATGTATGGACGAAGTAAACGGCGGAATGTGGCCAAGGATGGGCCATTCGCGCTGACGACGGGCGAAAGTGGCATTGTACGCAAGTGTGTTAATATCATGGAAGTAAATCACTAGTTTCCCCACAGCACCTCACAACACTATACATCACTACTCGCTAATTTTTGAACAGGTGGATAATATTATCATTCACGTATCTGACACTTTTCTTTTCTGATCGTTTTTATTATCACTGTCTGTTTTCTTTGTTACTTACAAGTTATATTAGAATTAAGACTGTTATATTGTATTATTGTTAGGTACTATCTACCTATCATAATATGTTTATTGTGGCCAAATCGATAGAAAATTCGATCACTTTATGAAACGCTGTAGCAAGGTAAACGTAAAAGACCGATTTGAATGTAAAAGACTTCTACACAACTACAGTTATGTTAGGACATACTTACTCATATGTACTGTAAAATTTTGCGCATGCTTGTGGTAGGCATAATCCCGTACTCCCGCCAACGAGGTCCGTCGTGGCAATGGACAGGTTTTAGTGGGTGCAAGCCCCACATAACCCCTCCGTTTCCACTGACGGAGGGGTATGCGTTAGGCATTTCCTGTCGATAAAAAAAAAGGCATCACTATAGTTTTTCCCATGAATTGGAAATCTAATATACATATCAAGACCAAACTCGATACTCTGTTTGTTTTTTAAAACAGTTGCAGTTTATGGTGTAGTACCTACCTTCTGTACCAATAAATACAGACAGACAAAGACGAAGATAAGACAAGGTATAAATTTTCATCTTATTTTAAAAACAACTCGATTAAAATGCTGCCATAACCTGGAGACCACCGCAGGACTGGTCCCGCATAATCTTATCGTTAAACAATTGTCGGGCTAATCAAAGAAGATTGTAATTCGTTTACAACTACAAACGTTTAATGGCTGCCTAATTGTTCGAGTAGCAGAACCTGAGACCACGCGCGGGCGGAAACAATGCAATGTTCATTGCCGCTAATTGCTCTTGGATACTAGATCTGGACGTTCAGGGTGGTATCTGAACATTTATTACAATACGCAGGTATCACGTAATCGTTCGGTCGTTTTAGCCGACGGACGTCCACGGCTGGGCATAGACCTCCTGTAATGATCTCCAGGACGCACGGTCCTGCGCCACTTGCATTCAGCGGCTTCCCACGACACTCTTAATGTCGTCAGTCCATCTGGTCGGAGGTCTCCCAACACTGCGCTTTCCCGTGCGGGGCTGCCATTCCAGTACTTTGGGTCCCCAACGTCCGTCAATTCTATGATCTATATGCCCCGTCCATTGCCACTTCAGCTTCGCGATATGTTGAGATATGTCGGTGACTCGGGTTCGTCTACGGATCTCCTCATTTCTGATTCGATCACTTAGAGAAACTCCGAGCATAGCTCTCACCATTGCCCGCTAAGTGACTCTGAGCCTTCTTATGAGGCTCAAAGTAAAAGATCAAGTCACAATTTATTATCCTATAATGCCACCCAGATAATATACATATTTCGTTGTGGTAGTTATGTTCAACACAGTCCAGCCAATATCATAAACGCGCGCGGGTGTATTCCCTTCAACTATTTTCGTCTATAAAGGAAAACGTCGATGACATTCCAAAAGCATCAGCGGCTCTAACCATATTGACATATTATAGCGATTGAATAGATGGATTGGAAATTTGATTTTTCTTACGCATTTGTTGATTACCGTTTCAGCCAAATATGGCTAGACCTCCGGACCTCTGATTTTTTATTTGATTTTATTAGCTGAATTCGCGGTCAATTCAAATCAAAGAAAAAACACCGATTTTGCTGCCAACTACGATAATAATTCTAACATAGTATCTACAGGTCTCTACAGGACGTATGGCGTTAAAAAATAATCGAGTGTAACAGACAGACAGACGGACGGAGAAAGTCTCACCATAAGGTATTTTGGTATGGAATCCTAAAAATTACGTGGCACTCTGGGAGTGCTGACGGTAACGGTGTCGCTAGTTCAATGGGTTTTTCCCACCCCAGCGCCCGACGCGCCTAAAGAAGTTTTCAATTCAATAATTAATGTCAAAACTATAGCTGCAGAAGCAAATGGAATGCTAGAAAGTCTTACGAATTCACGCATCTCACTGGAATGAGTAGTGTATGGGCCAGTCATTGCACTGTTGTCAGTTACATAACGAGCGGCGCGGACGCGCAGGCGCGGCACGCACCGCCCGAGGCTTGCCCGAGGTCCGGGCCGTGTGCGCCCACTTTCCCCACCGGCCTCTCCGGAACTAGCTAGCCTTATGCTATGCTGATACCTCAGGGACCGGTCTAGAAATCGCCTCGCCCTTCCCGAGGGGCTGACAAATGAAAATCTCTATTTTCACATACGTCCAGGTTACAGGCGTTTGTGAGCAGTCGAAACTACCGCCAAGTTCGAAAAAGTAGTATTGCACTGAGAAGAACTGACACGAAACTCGTTACGGTACGGTAGATAGTTGAGAAGGATATCAAACACGTAGCACCCTAAAGTATAATTACTTTACAAACTTTTAGAAAATTAATAGTTTTTTTTTTTAATAATTATTTCACCGTAAAAAGTGGAAGAGGTATCTACGTCTACAATCGTTGCATATTCATATACTGTCTGATTGACATTAGTAGAACAGTATGTATAATTGATATCACTAGTAGGTATGAACCTGTATGAACGTAAACATGCGTGTTTAATTTATTTAGGTTAGCGATAAGTTTAATGTTACATTTTCAATAAAAAAAAAGAAAGTAACACGTATGTCGTACCTATGTAGAAATAGTGACAAAAATGTATCATAATATTATTGGGTCACATGTAGTAGGTACGTTTTGTGTGATATTTGGCTTTCTGCACTCCTTCATACGTGAAACTATGTTCTTTAAAGTTCATCCTAACACACCTTAGACTTTCTATTAGACTTATGGCGACATGTGCGATAGAAATCGTCCCACTGCAGCCGTCGGTGACCATTCCTTCTTACTTCCTATATTTTTTGCAGAGCTTTCCACTCGTATGCTCATTACACGTAATTGCATGTATGTGTTGGATTCTTTATCTGTTCGATACTCGTCTATGTCTGCAATTTACCTGGAGGCGACTTTGATAGTAGAAATCTATGTACTTGTACGCATGCTTTGAATTCAGTATGGAAGACAAATAGAAATATGTATTTTCACTTCTCATGCTCATATAGTTGTTATTTATGCTATATGTAACTTGCATTAAACTGCGTTTTAATCACAAGTGCATAAAAATAAACAACATTTTATTCTCTACTTAGCAACCCTCGCCTTCTGCTTGGGGGATAAATATCTCGGATGAAATGAATTGTTTTATGCTCAACAGTACTCTTCCTAAAATATTGATCGAAGTTAATGTTTGTTAAAAGTTCTTCTTCAGTCACTATCATAAGTTTCTTTAAAAAGTTTGCAACCCTTATAGTCTTGTAGCTACTTCTTTTTAGTTACTTACATATTTACCTACTGAAACGAATATTGCGTTGATATATTTTTAATGAGGTGCAGACTCTTGGTCACAGATTAGATATACTGCATATTTACGTCTGAAAAACCAGGCAACAAGTTTTCGATGTACATACGGCCGTATATCTTTACATGTTATGTTTACCTTAACTTGAGTAACTGACCACTACACCTAGTTAAATTATTTCGTTTTACATTGTTGCATTTAGTAATGCGTTGCACAGGCAATGCGTACAACTTGTCAAGCACTCGGGTTTCTCAACAATCGCTCATTACCGAGTAGTTACAACTTACGACCAATGTTACAAATCACAAGTACGTACAATGTGTAGTGTTTGTGCAATCACCAGTCACACACACGCAACGAGTCGTCCTCAAACCTCGCCGCATAGACGCGAGTGGATATGAAATTCCACACCACCCTGAAGGCGTTTCCCTGAAACACCGATTATGACGCTTGCGCAGTAACATGCGAACGTTGTCTACAAACAACTAGGTTTTTCATACATAACATACGTTAACAAATTAACAAAAAACCGACTTCTCTCATCAAAACTACTGTTGAATACATGATACATCCTTTCCACAGATCCTTTCCAATTAAAAATTTAAGATTTATATGGTTTTCTTATGGATATCATTATCACTATTTGTTCACTGCTAAAAAGAGCCCCTTCACCTTGGCTCCCACTTTCCAAAGTATATCCGTTCCGATTGGCGATTACATCGAGCTTCTGGGTATCACCATCTCACCCAATCTCAATTTTGGGAAATGCATCGAAGCTAAAGCAAAAACAGCTGCTAAAAAACTAGGAATCCTCAACAAGGTTAAGCGGTACTTCACGCCCGAACAGCTTCTGACGCTATATGAGGCTCTGGTGCGTTCCGGCATGGAGTACTGTAGTCACCTTTGGGATGGTTCTGCCAAGTATCAGCTCGATGCATTGGACTCGGTTGATCGCCGCGCTCGCAGAATAATCGGCAAGGAATCGCTAACGCGGGCAAAACTGCTCAGCTTACAACATCGGCGCAACGTTGCCTGTTTAGCGGTTTTTTACAGGATATACTTTGGTGAGTGTGCTCAGGAACTACATAACCTTGTACCTCCTTCACCTTTCTACCATAGGACTGCAAGACGCCGAGAGCGGTGGCATCCTTATGTGGTTGACGTCCAACTAACTCGCACGAAACGTTTTTCCTCCACGTTTCTGATACGAACCGCTAAGGTGTGGAACGCCCTTCCAGCCTCCGTGTTTCCAGCCAAGTACAATCTAGGTGCCTTCAAGAGAAGAGTGAATAGGCATTTTCTAGGCAAGCGCGCTCCATCCTAGACCTCATCATTGCTTTCCATCAGGCATGATTGTCGTCAAGCGCAAGCCTATCTACAATAAAAAAAAAAAAAAAAATCAGAACTAGACTAAATTGAAATGGGTCCACACGGAAAGCGTCAGCTTTCTACTAAAAAAGAATCATCAAAATCGATTCTCCTAGTTAAAAGTTATGAGGTAAAAAAACATTAAAAAAAAACATAGAGTCGAATTGAGAACCTCTTTCTTTTTTGAAGTCGGTTGAAAAGAATGTTGAGACGGGCAGTCAAACGGTAGGTATTGTGTTGCGCTTATCACACAAGTTACGACGCACTGCACTGCGCTGATCATGTTGAGTAATTAGTTCTATGTCTCATTTTCCCCAATTATCTCGACTTCTGCAATCGGCATACAGTAAATTCCAATCCCAAACACAGAACATCTATATCTGTTCTCAAACATAGTAAATACCTAATACATAAATGTTTCACTATATCTAGAATAACTAACACTGCGGCGGTACCGACCGGATGGACTCCGCAACAAGTATCTTAGTTCTAGGTCCTTATTATGTCTTTATTATCGTCAAATCGCCGTCAATTCTAGTCTACGAAATGTTAATGAGAAGCCTAACTTTTGACCTGTCGGTGCTTCTGTTGTTTCTTTTTAGGGTTCCGTAGCCGAATGGCAAAAAACGCAACCCTTATAAATTCGTCATGTCTGTCTGTCCGTCCGTCCGTATGTCATAGCCACTTTTTTCCGAAACTATAAGAGCTATACTGTTGAAACTTGGTAAGTAGATGTATTCTGTGAACCGCATTAAGGTTTTCACACAAAATTTAAAAAAAAATAATAAATTTTGGGGGTGCCCAATACTTAGAACTGAAACTCAAAAATTTTTTTTTCATCAAACCCATATGTGTGGGGTATCTATGGATAGGTCTTCAAAAATGATACTAAGGTTTCTAATATCATTTTTTTCTAAAATGAATAGCTTGCGCGAGAGACACTTCCAAAGTGGTAAAATGTGTGTCCCCCCCCCCCCCCTGTAACTTCTAAAATAAGAGTATGATAAAACTAAAAAAAAATATATGATGTACATTACCATGCAAACTTCCACCGAAAATTGGTTTGAACGAGATCTAATAAGTAGTTTTTTTGATATTTACAATAACCTTTACAATAAAACCTCTAAAAACAAAGTTAGTTTTGCGGTTCGATAAGAAAAGTGGTTTTTATGGTTTTATTCCTCCGGTTGTAGTACGGAAGCCTCAGTGCGCGAGTCCAACTCGCACTTGACAGGTTATTTCTTCTTCCTTATCGGAATTTAGATCGTCATAATACCTAGGTACTTTCAGATGAAATCAATCAACTATCAAGCACTAAATATGGTAATGTAATGAAAAAGTGCTAGTTTAGCTTACAACTCTTACATGGGTGTTACGACATAGGCACAAGTGCCTGGGTAGTGGGTAGTGAGTAGGCAGTAGGTATCCACCTGCGAAGAAGAAATAAACGGCGATTTTTAGTACTAGTGATAAACAATGGGGGTTCGATCATTCGATGACCTCCATGCGCCGCCGGCTGGGAAAGCCGAGGTGTAGAAGGGACATGGGTTTTGCAGTTTAAAGACTGTGTGACTAATTATTTTGGAGGAATTAAAGTAAGTACTAACTTACTTTAATTGTGGGGGACTAGTTACACAATCTTTCAGCATTTATCAAAGACCGCTGTAATTTAAATTAAAACTTTATTTTGGACCTACGATGATTTAATTATAAATATACAGTTTTTAGTTTATTTCCAGTACTTGCAATAAAGGATGATACATTTTGATTCTCTTGAAAGTGTTTTAAAACATGTCAATGTGTTTTGTGACATAAACGGTCATATCTCTGCATCACGTTAACTTAAAAGTTAGATATTTTCACAGCTTCAGGAGACTCTAGGCTTGATTACATGGTTTTAATTTCAACTCGATGTCTCTACGCGTCTCCGAGATAAAGGGTCGGAACTAACAATTGACAAATAGACGGTCGACGGACAACGAAGCGAAGTGAGAGTGATAGGTATTTTTCCTTCTCAGGTACAAAACGTTAAAATAGCTCAGTTTATAAAACTGATGATGAGTGAGATGAGTGAAGACATAAGAACTGTTGTCCGAACAGTACGATGGTCACCCCAATCATCAGAGGCTGTCGTTTTTGTTGGCCATTCATATAACTTTCCTGTAAAAAGCGAACCAACAAACAAATGTCGTATGTTTAAAAAATACTCGTTGGTTATTATTCGAAGATACTAACTTACCTACTTCTCTACCTAGTTTTCTTCATCTGTAGGAGGCAAAACCCATGATTGTCATTTGACATGACTGACTTCACTGAGAGAGGTATTATACCTAGCGACCCGCGGACTTCCTAAGTTCCTACTACTACCTACTACGCTCTATGGCTATTCGTCCCGAAACCACAAAAAACATTAATTCAGGAAAACTATCTGAAAGCTGTCTGGAAGCTGCCTGGCAATGCTACACTTAGTTTGCTCTTTGCCTGTCCCATATATCCTTTGCTCTTCTCTCTTCTCTCTACCTGCCGTGACGTCATTCTTTGCCCGATAACTGTCAACGTTGTTAGTATGAGGACCGAGGTCTTCTCCTTACCAAATACGGAGGTAATTCTGTACCTATTGAAATGACTAGAGTGAATGATCGATGATCGATCACATCACGACATGCCATTTAATATCTGAATGACTTGAAGTTAATATAAAAACGCGATGCCTCTCTGAGCGAAATCGTTTTTGTAACACCAGTTAAATATTGGGTAATTACAAGGTAATTAGCAATTATGGAGCGAAGTGCCGAGTTGAATTGCCGTTTAAATCGATCAGATTTAGTTTGTTACTTAACTTCGTAACTGGGTTTTAGAATGATGCTCTGTTCTTCGACTGTCAAATAAGTTTATAATGTAGGTGTTTTATAGGAATACAGTTTTTTAATAAATTTTAACTAGCATGTTTTTCATGTTTTACATTTTTTTTAGAAACTCAACTGGGCATATTATGTACTTAACTATAATATGAATGACCAAAAATCTAATATTTTTTTCACTTATTGCAAACTGCAAACTGAAAAGCGAGCGATTCATAGCGAATTTGGGAGCTATAAAATATAGCATAGGCTAAGACATTAGGCTGTTAATGTTCTAAACTCTGTTATAATGTGCTATAACGTTGGTGTTTTTAATAAAGTTAACCCAGTAGCCCAGTATACACTCTACCAAAGTAGTTAGTAGTAAGGCTCACGTATTAATGAGATAGTTTACAAGTGTACATGTATGATGGTATGATACATGGCACCAATCACTGCAGTCATTAGGAACACACGCGGGGCAATGACCGCGGCATAGGGGTTGTGGCTTGTGGCCAATAGCCAGTGTTGAGTATCGCAGTAGTCCGTCACGAATAAAAACCATTTACCTACTTATTACGGAGCATGGTTTAGTTTACAGGTTTGACGAATTTTTAATCTAAATATTATATGTATAAAAGAAGATACTGACTTATTCACTCACTCACTGACATATCAACGCACAGCACAAACCGCTGGGTCTAGAGACTTCAAATTTGGCACACAGGTGCCTTATGAGGTCTAGGGGTGTACTAAGAAAGGATTTTTAAAATTCCTCCTCTAAAGGGGTGAAACGGGGCTCCAAAGTTCGTATTTTTCAATACTCCTTATCACGCCGCAACTACTGAACCGATTTGGCTCAAATTTGGAATGGAAATAAATTGCATCTTGGGTTAACACATAAGCTACTTTTCATCCCGGGAAAATCCATGGTTCCCGTGAGAATAGGGAAAACTAAAATTTACGCGGGCGAAGCCGCGGGTATCTGCTAGTATTAGATAATTACTAAGAAGGGAAATTGGTACGAAATTATAGAACATTGTATTAGAGTTAGGTACTTATCATAGATTACGTCAATATAATTGTTTCGGTTTTCATTAGGAAGTCTTGAATTGTATAATCTCAAACTTACAGTCACTTTTACGTATATTAAGACTGCGGTAGGTAAGCAAGTTTCAAGTTTCAAGTCACACAATGTTTATAGGATTCTCAGGAATGTGTTTTCATTGACTGTAGAGAGAGAACTTTTTAATGAGCAAGTGCAGAGTTTCTTGCGGATTCCTCTTGGCGCTAAACTGTTGTCCGACAGTAGAGTCTGACGTTGTATAAGGCCTGTGTTAATAACATTTCGATTAGAGTAGCATAAAGCCACATACTTTTAATGCTTAAGTAGTAAACGATAGGAAAGTAAATACTTAATGTACCGAGTGATGTTAATTAAACCCGTATCAGTGATGGATCTAGTTTCGTCGCCAAATTACTGTAATGATAGGTTGTAGTACAGGCATGCGTTTCTCTTTCGATAACATCTCTTTTCTCAGAAGGCACTGCTTTAATTGCCGCTCTTTATTTATTCATAAAAATTGTTTAATTAGATTAATGAAGTAACGGTATTCGTGTAGATAGGCGTCTATCTACGTAGTGCTAACTTTTTGGCTCAAAAAGTTGTTTGTTCTATGAATTATTAAAAACATTGAAAGTCTGATTGAGTTCTGATTAAAGTTAAGTTCTTCTCAGTGCAGGGTGCGTTCGAACCCTCGTTTTAAGTCGACTTGTAGTTATCACCATACATATGTCGTTTTACAAGAGCCTTTACGTTAGGCCTATGCGAAATAACGATATTTTGAGTTTGAGTTTGAGTTTTACTCCGGGAAGATACACAGCATTTCTAGATTAAATAACTTAGGAATAGTATCCCATTTTATTTCAGTTTTTTTTTCATTATTGATAGGCTTGCGCTTAACTACAATCATGTCTGATGGACAGAAATGATGAGGTCTAGGATGGAGCGCGCTTGCCTAAAGAAAACTATTTGGTACTTATCCCTATATCCTTGGTTTTAAATCTAAAGGGAGCTTATAGGATAAACTCACTGATTTTGAGTTTCTTTATAGCTTAGACTATTTAACACAATTATTCGACTAGGTATACTGGCTTTAAGTCGAGTCTCGGGCTAGCAACGGCTGAAGTCGCGCGCGTTCAAGTCTATTGTATTACCTGCATTACGTCGCGAGTGTTTATTTTACCTATACCTTCGCGCCATGCAGTGAACTACATGTACCTAACTACGTGAAAATGACTGATAATAAAAATATTATTATTAACGAACTTCTGACATTTGTACAAAATAAGATTAACGTGCTGGACGAGCTCAGCATTATTCAAATATGCGCCACCAACTTCACCGATAGTGAAATTGAAAACGGCAAACAGCTCGTGTACACTTCCCTCGCGGACGGTGTGCGATGTCCCATGAGGAAAGGAGACGACAAAAACAAGAAGAATTTGAAGGACATCATCAAGGTGCTGAAGGAAAGCGACCCCGACAACCATCCTGTGTTCGTAGCCCGTGACCTCAATAGGTTACCGCCTGTGTCCTTCGACCACGTCGATGTATCCAGATTATTAAAAGACCTGACTTACCTCAAAAACGAGGTCAATCAAATACGCTCCGACACAGTTTCAAAATGTGAAATAAGTACGCTAGAAAAAACTTTTCGAACGGAATTAGGGCAATTACGGGCATGCCTTAGGGATACAAAACAAAACAAACGAAGTGAACTGCCGAATGAGCGTCATACGCATAACAATAACGCGCCGACATCGATAGCATCGAGAACTAGCGACGCGGGGATTATTACAATCTCCGAGAAATCGACACCACGTGAGGAGCCCTCGCCGAGCGCTGCGCCCGCGCTCGCTCTTGCGCCGGCGCAGTCAGCCTACGTACCTACCTATCGGGATATGGCATTGCATGTAAACAGCGTCTCGATGCAGGGGAATACGGCGCGTATTGATACTGAGCGTACGGGCGAAGATGGTTTTACGCTAGTTGAAAGGAGTAAGCCCAAACATAAAAAACCTAAGCCGAACATGCGCGGATCGCTTACGAGCAATGGACCCATACAGGTGGCGGAATCGCTATGTTCTATATATGTATCTCGAGCGAAAACAGTAGTCACGGAAAAGGATATTAAAGACCATATTTTGGAAATGGGTGAGGAATGTATTAGCGTTGAGAAGTTGAAACAAAACCACGCAACCTCGTTCAATTCTTTTAAAATAGTGGTAACTGCCAGCAGACTTACTAAATTTCTAGACTCAAGCTTTTGGCCATCCGGCTTAGTTTACCGGCGATACCGCGAGCGCCCGGTATCCTATACGCCATATAAAACTCTTAATGGTTAGTAAGTCCCACATGAAAATAAAAAATCTCACGAATCAAAATATCGTAACCACAAAAGACGACATCGTTCTTTGTTCGTTCAACTGCAAATCGATAAAAAGTTCTGTGCAACATGTCCGAGACCTGTGTGCCAATTCCGATATAATAGCTTTGCAAGAAACCTGGCTATTTCCCCATGATATCAGCTACGTCGATAGTGTACATAAAGATTTCGCATGCACGGCTAAATCGTCCGTAGACACGACACGCATCGTGCGCGGGAGACCCTACGGTGGAGTGGCACTTCTGTGGCGCAGATCTAAATTACAAAATGTCTCTGTTATACAGTGCGCGAACGACAGAATTACCGCGATAAAAGTGACGTATGGTGAATGCAATTTTGCGGTGTTCTCGGTATATATGCCCACAGATAGCGAAGAAAACCTACCTAAATTTACAGACTGCCTGTCAGAAATTAGTGCAATTATAGAGGATAACGACTTAACAAAAGTTTATGTATTAGGGGACTTTAATGCGCATCCCTGTACCCGTTTCGGCAATGAACTGATTTCCTTTTGTAATGAGCAAGAATTAGTATGTGCTGACATAGATTTTCTGGGTTGTAATTCTAGTACTCACACTTTTGTAAGTGACAGTCACGGCAGCCTTAGATGGCTTGACCACTGCGTCACAACTAGGTCCGCCTGGAGTACAATAGTTTCAGTTGAAGTACTTTATGGTGTCTACTCATCTGACCATCTACCATTGCGCGTAGTGTGTAATCTAAATGACCTGAATGCAAGCCAGGCCATCTATGGATGCAGTCAAAATGAAATGGAAACACAACCTAATCACGCTTTTAATAAGATTCGATGGAATAAACGTGATGCTAGTCAAATTGATAGTTATTTAAATTTTTGTAGTTTTAAGCTTCAAACGTTGGAAGATTTTTATTGTTTTAAATGTTTTGGTGATAAAAGCTGTGATAATATTATAGATCATTGTAAATATATTGATACATTGTATTTTAATATTGTGAATATTTTGCAGCAAGGTGCTATAATCAGTTCTGATTTGCGTCTCGGTGAACATCGCAAGCGTAAACCACTGACCGGGTGGAACTTACATGTAAATGAAAGCCACAAAATGGCTAGGTTGTGCTATAGCAACTGGCTTTTACTGGGTAAACCGACAAGTGGTAATTCTTATAGAGAAATGTACGAAAGTCGCAAAGTCTTTAAAAATAAATTAAAATGGTGCCAACGCAACCAAGACGCTATTAAACTTGAAGTCCTTGCAACACATAGACGAGAAAATAACTTTATAAAATTCTGGAACGCTACCAAATCCTTTAACTGTAAGCAAAACCTACCGGTCAGGGTTGAAAACCTACAGGAACCGAGGGAGATAGCGGAATTATTTGCGAAAAAATTTCAAAATGAACCGCTAAAAATAGATAAAAATATTCAAACGCACAAAATTAGACGAACTGTCAACACACTTGACCTTATACAGTTTACACCAGACCGTGTAAAAAATGCTATTAAAGAAATAAAACGCGGTAAATCACCTGGACATGACAATTTGAGTATAGAGCATATCGTTTTCGCGGGGAATGTTCTGTACTCAAAGCTATGTACCTTATTTAACATGTGTATTCGTTATTCGTACTTACCCGCTGATCTCATGAAAACTATTGTTGTACCGATTATTAAAAATAAGACTGGTGATTTGGGCACTACAAATAACTATAGACCTATCTCTCTGGGTACTGTAATTGGGAAAATATTGGAACGGTTGCTGCATCCCGAGCTGCAGAAGAATATTCGTATAAATGATGCTCAGTTTGGTTTCCGTCCCGGTCTCTCAACGGACTCGGCTATCCTCAGTCTCAAACATACAGTACAATATTACACGAAACGTGACACGTCCGTATATGCGTGCTTTTTAGACCTGAGCCGTGCATTCGATCTAGTGAACTATGAAGTTCTCTGGAGCAAATTGCATGCGGCTCAGGTCCCGGATGAGATAACGAGTCTGTTGGAATACTGGTACGGAAACCAAATAAACAGCGTAAGGTGGGGCGACGCGACCTCTAGCGGTTATAGGCTAGACTGCGGGGTTCGCCAGGGAGGACTCACCTCTCCGGACCTTTTCAACGTATACATTAATGGTCTGATCGAGGAGTTGGGGGGCACCAGAATCGGCTGTCATCTGGGAGATGTTTGTGTAAACAATCTCAGCTATGCGGACGATATGGTGCTTCTCAGCCCATCGATTGCAGGTCTGCGTAAGTTACTCTCAATCTGCGAGCGTTACGCGGGCGCTCACGGATTGAGATATAATGTCTCGAAGTCGGAGGTTATGGTGTTTAGATCAGGAAAGGGTCCGGAGAAGGTGCCACGCGTTTATTTGAGTGGTTCTGCAGTTCGGGAGGTGCAACAGTTCAAATATCTGGGACATATTGTCACCGGTGACCTGAGGGATGACCTTGATATCGAAAGAGAGAGGAGAGCACTGTCGGTTCGGTGTAACATGCTCGCACGCAGATTTTCAAAGTGCAGTACCGAAGTTAAATTAACCCTGTTTCGTGCATATTGCCAATGTTTTTACACAGGTCAATTATGGACGAATTTCAGGCGTTCCACAATGAGCACCATGAGGGTGCAGTATAATGATGCATACCGCATCCTCATGAGGTTGCCGAGGTACTGCAGCGCGTCGGGCATGTTCGCCGAGGCGAGGGTCCCCGATTTCTTCGCGATTAGACGCAGTCGAATCGCTTCTTTTTGGAAGCGATTGCTGGAGTCGAAAAACGTCATCCTTAAGGTCATCGGTGAGAGTATGTCTAGTGATATAATAAATCACTGGCGCTCTGTTCACCGAGATGCAAATAAAAAATAGTCCTATCTAGTTATATTTAGTTTTTATAGCCATACTCTTTTGTATTTTTATTTTATTTATATACCATATGGATGTTTTATCTGAAATAAATGATTATTATTATTATTATTTAAGAAGGCTGAATGACAATTTACAGAGGGACGGAGCAGCCGCGTTCACACCACAGATTAGTAAAAGAGCGAGATTGGCCCTATGAATCAAATTGTATTGAAACCTGCTGTCGCCAGTTTTCCCCACCACTTGTTACAAATACACATGCAGCAATAGATGTGAAGTGTCTTACACACCACGCACACCGATAGATCAGTGCAAAGTGGTATGTACAAATATAGTCTTTGTTGTTTATAAAACAGCACTCAATTTAGAACACCGTGCCACGGGGCCACCATCTCATACATCGAAAATTGTAGTACTAGAGTATGTTCATAGAGGGCATTAGGGGTAGCCATTTGAATGAAATTATTAATTAGCGTCAGCTCACTAGCGACAAGCGATAATAATTTGAACTACATTGCAAGATGTGGTACGATACGGTCAGCTAGGCACATCAGCGCCAATAGATGGCGTTTATTTTGTAATTAGATAATTTTATTTTGTTTATGAATGAAAATGTGCATATTTTTTTATAATAATATGGTTCCCGGCTATAGCACTATATTTATAAAGTATCCAACTACAGTTCAGATGTATTTTAATTGTCAAAATACTTTCATTTGTACCGACAATTACGAGGTGGTAGCAGCAGAAATTTTCACACACACATTCAAGCTGTTTACTAATTTCGTTATTATTGACAAATACTCACTAGCCTATTGGTACAAACACTAGCTACAATGACTACGTATACTGGGTTCTATTCACTGACTTGAAATCCTTTTTTTATTTTTTTATTGTTTAAAATTATTATTATATATTAAATATAAAAATGAATTTTTGTCTTGTCTGTGTGTATGTCCTTTATAGAATCGTAAACTATGCATTGATCATGGTGATCTTCAGCAAAAGTGTTGTGCATCGGCCCACGAAGGTTTCAGAGTTAGTACGGGTTGGCGGGCTTCACACACCCCTATCATTCCAATATTTTAGTTAGTGGCGTAGAAACCGATTTCGTTTAAACTCGCAACGATTGTAGATATAAGTAGACGATTAATAGAGAAAATGGAAAATTTTGGAAAAACAAGATGGCGGCCTTTGGATTGGATTTGGAAAAACAAGATCAAAAACTACTACTATAGGCAAATAAAAGAAAGTATATTTATTTATCATAATCATCATCCTCGCAATAGCGGTGGAATAGGTATACCTACCACCTGTATAATAGGTAGTCCGTTTTGTCTTTGTTTGTCAACACTAATTTGACATTCGAAGGAAAAAGAACAAACAGAGTATAACTATTTCACAGCTATTTCACATTTATGAATAAGGGGGTTAGTATAATACTGCGATATAGTTCATGTTTTCAAAAGAATTTTTCCCTAATTTCTTCCGAAAATTCATACAGTTGGCAATACCTGACCAACGCAACGCAAACGTCGAAAACAAAGTTTTAATTTTGTATCAAATGCATACAACGAAGAGCGGCAACATCGCTTGCTGTCTTATTTTATCAGCGAACTGGCAACGCAGCATTTACTTACACGCAATCCAGCTGATTCGCCATCTATTAGCATTTTCATAACTGCAACTATTGCCAAAGCAACGTCATCTATTGGGGTTCGATCAAACTGCGTAGAGCAGCGCCACCTATTTTTAAACTTATTATCTGCTATGAAGCTACTCGCAGTAACAGCGCCATTATTTCCAGTTTTATCCGTCGGGTGGCCCACCCGAAGAAATTAAGCTTGTCGCATTTCTTTCTTCGTGATGGGGTATCTGTACTAGTATAGTATTATATTATCTGTGACCGTGCAGATGCACACAAACAAATATCAACCGTGGTGAAACGCCAATGAAAGCCATTAATTTTAGTGAGCGACTAAAATTTAAAGTTATCGATTCTTCAATTTTTTAATATTCTTGTTTTCTCAATATCTCTATTTTCTATTTTTTTATGTTTAAAAATTAATCCCAAAATCCCTTGGTCACGACATCACGCGTGAACGGCTGGATCGATTTCAATAAATATTTTTGTGTTGTGTTTCTTATTGTCAGGAGTAGGTTCTTACGAAAGAAAAAAGAAAGAATAAAACCACAAAGTAAAAAATAATATCTATTTCTACACACTGGTTGAAGTCGGGTGAGTATTAATAATACTTCAATATAAATAATTTTTACAGTGTCTTTCAAAAACTTTTCAACAGTTCCTCAATTCCCACAGCTTAGGAGTGCAGCATCAGGATTGAAGAGTTTGAACTTGGGTTTAAGTATGAAGTCGTTGCTTGATATTTAAAATATTAATTCATTATCAAAAGTTCTTGAATTTCATTGGTTAATGAGTTCTGTACTCTGCTGTTTAGGATTGAGGAGTTACATTCAGAACCATTAATAAAATATTTTCAAAACGGTTTAGAAATCTTGAACAAATGATATAGATAGGTACGTAAAATATGTATCACACAAAATAAATCGTTAAAAATATCGAAAACATCGCCCATCTCTAGTTTACGCAAGCCCACAGCGGCCTTACCACGAAACACACCACGAAACGTGCAAGTGAAAATCGGTAAAGCACACTCAACCATTGCGTCGTAAGACCGGCCGGTTCATTGATTGATTTATAGTAAGCAAGCAATGGTTTTTGTTTATAATGTGATACAAAGTTGTCACTTTACATATTTTGATAATGCTAAATAATGTTTTATTGATTTTTATGGAAAATTACAACAAAATACATGTACTTACGAGTGAAATGAGATGCCATCTTTAGTATTATTCACTTTTTTGCTTGATTTTTTGCAAACAACCACTGAACAACACGGCATTTTTATAAAAAGCGAGAGCAGTGAAGCGATCGTTGGACGACACTCCACTAAAGACAAAAACGGTTAGAAGGTGTATTTTACGCTATATAAGTTCGCACGGACCACACCTCCTTGGCCCATTTTGCTCTTTTACTAATCTGTGGTTCACACTGATTTACTTAAATTTCGGGGAAATTATTACTTTACACGATTGTTAGAAGACCTAAAAATAAAACTGTCAATCAAAGTTATTGTAATTTTTATGTACTTTTTTGTTTGCAAGAATTGATTAAATAGCTTGTGCCGTTTTACAGACAATTTTCAAAGTATGACAAAATTAGATGCTTTTTGGGAATTTTTTTCTGAAACAGGGTTTGAGAAAATTCATTTTCTTGTCCATACCGATTGTTCATATAACCCTAATTTTCCGTTACATATTTTTTCTGTAAGGATTCGATGATCAGTTCTTTAAACAAAATTCCTTAAACATCGTAAAAAAGAGCCAGTTTGCCAGCTCTTAAAGCCTTAAATTGTATATTTAATTACCGTAAATACGTATGTTCGGATTTCGAAACAAAAAAGTAACTTCACAAACACTTATTGAATGAATTGATTGGCGCTCGTATCGTAGCGGTGTGTCGTGTCGAGTGGTCTCTGGGTCACTCTCGCTCGTTGAAACAGAAAGTTGGTCGACAGGTGTAGTGGCATGCCACACAACCACCACGCCATTGCCCGCCCGTGCCACGCCATGCTGCACTCCGATTTTTTTAAAATCATCTACAAAAAACTTTTTTAAATCATCTCCAAACAAACGAGCAAGCGATGTGTTTCTTAGAAAATAATGGCGAACTCTTGGGCGTGCATGATTTCCCCACGATGTCAGATTTCCCCACCGTCAAGCAAGTGATATTTAGTTTCCGCAAATGCACATGACTCCGAAAAGTCAGTGGTGTGTGTCCGGGATTCCAAACCCTGATCACCTGATGGTGAGAGAAACAGATGAAAATTAAAATAAAAAAAGAAAAATCTTTATTTTTTACATAGGCGAAAGTCGACAGGCTGGATCGATTGTTATGAAATTGTCAGTGTATGATCACTCAAGCAGTTTCTTAGCTATTTTTTTTTTATATCCCTAATGGCAAAACAACGTTTGCCGGGTCAGCCAGTTTATGATTTTGTATAAGTTTATTACATGATTTATACGAAATCTCGCGGGGAGACGTAAGCGTATATTAAAAAAATTCTTCAATGGTATACAGTTACCCTGATTTATTAAATGTTTGTGACTTTTAATGATGATGATTTTACCATGATGATCCACCACTGTGTTAGGCCCATAATTCTTTACCATAAAACCTTTAAACCTCTAGTAATGACTCACTCACAATATATTATGTTTTGTGAGGTCCTAGTCATCGCAGCATGGTTCGTGGTTGGTGAACCCGACACGCGATGTTTCGTCAGCGGCGCTGGCGCAACGCGTAATGAACAACCGCAGCCCGGCGTTGCACACTGCACTACTGGTAAAGCCTATCTATGCACCACTGGTGCACCAATCAGGGATGTCGCTGGACGTCTACAGATTTAAATTAATGAATAACAAAACAAAACTCGAGGGGGATGAAACACTGGCACCCGTGCTACTAAGATGCTCGCGAGACCTACTACATAATATACAGGGTGGTTTAACAGTGACGTCAATAAATTTTTTTTAGTTTCCTCACACCTGGGGGTATCCGAAAATACCCCATGTATGTTCCGCGATTTTTTGTAGTTTTCGAGTTATAATTTTTTTGTGTATTTTGAATCTTTTCCGCCAGCGAGGTTTCAAAAATTCATATCTTTTTTTGTAGTAGGTATATTTAGCAGTTTTTTTTTGTGACATGATTGTCTTAAATCTTGTTTTGATAAAAAAAAATTCAACTTACTAAAATTACTTAAAGTTACTCAAAAAAGGCTTGAAAGTTAGAACTTTAGTTTTCAGTAGGATTTACTCAAACATTCAACTTCAATTTAAAAATACAAAAAGGAGTTTCCATGGCTTCTAGCTAAGTTTAAAAACTTCGGAGAGTCCTAAGCTACCAAAATCATTTAAAAAATATGGTACTTAATTGGCTTTTTTTTGTTGTAATCGGCCTTCTAAGGCGGATAGGCTAAAAATCGTTAAAACATGATTAAAGCATTAAAAATTCTTTTATCTACTTTTTATCATTCTTACGGTCAATTAAACTTAAAAATGTGATTTTAAATTAATTTTAATGTAAAATAACTGTAGCTCGTGTAATTAGAATTATTTACTGAATCTCTTACATATATCATAACTTATTCTAGCACAGTTTAAAGAAGAAAAAGCTTACTGATTAAATAAACCTACTTACATCTATTTTTTTTTAAATATATATTTCTATTTATTTGGTTATATATATTTTGTTTTTCCTTCCTCTTCTTTTTTGTAAATATTTCAGTATGCCCGTAGGGCTTAGGCCTCCTCTAGTCAGCTTATTTTTTTTTTACTAGCTCGTGTAATTACAATACAATAATTATTTACAATAATTTTGATCTG
The DNA here is from genome assembly GCA_036785405.1 of Coenonympha arcania. Classification (NCBI taxonomy): domain Eukaryota; kingdom Metazoa; phylum Arthropoda; class Insecta; order Lepidoptera; family Nymphalidae; genus Coenonympha; species Coenonympha arcania. Next base: position 17,529,414 of record CM072066.1, on the reverse strand, counting down.
ACCACTGATTCAAAATGTGACATTAATTTGTCAAAATTGCTAGTAATGAAATTACCTGTTTTTGGATAGCAAATAAAAGGCACAATTTACTGAAAAATTACTATTTATTACAATAAATTTTCAAAATTTCTTCCTCCAACTTGAATACATAATCGCACAAATTGCGGAAAAGTCCCAGAAACGAGAGGAGAGAACAAAACAAAACATTAAAAAAGTGACTCACAAACTCATTCACACTTTCATTGCCCCATTCAAATCATTCAATTCTTAGCCATATGACTTTTCTACTAACCTCATAGAGTCCTGCCGATTCCAAATCTAAACAAAAGACTAAAAATGTTTGGGGACCACATATCCGATGGACTAATTCGATTTTTTTTAAAGAAACTTAATGTCTGAATTATGATTAGGCAACCCTATTTGACCTGCATGTTTTCCTAGGATACGTGATACTACAGGTGAAAACTAATCTGCTTCCACGCAATAACACTTCTAAATGTGTATTGGGCACAGGCGCACGCATTAGGTACAAGTAAACAAATACATCACTATTAGCTTTTGCCCGCGGTTCCGTCCGCGTGAAATTCTTCTTTTTGGTAACTTATTTCGCGGGTAACTTATTAAGCAAAGATTTTTGAAATAACAAGTAAATGTAAAATGCATATTTGTTTTTGTATAAAATTGTGTACATATAGGTATTATGTTTGTGGTTAGACCCGGGTAATAGTCTTTTTCCATTCTAAATAATTTCAGTCAAATGGTTCAAGATTTGTGACGTGAAGGAGTAACAAACATATACACATACACCATTTAAATGTTAACATTATAATAATTATTATTGCATAATAGTAATAGGCATGTAACTATAAACAATGAGTTATTGCAGACAATTCCAGTTAATTGTTACTACACGGTTAGACATAGTGTTGCATTTCTTCACATTTCTAGTATATTGGGTTACTAGGTATGTTATTCTGTATCGGTTGCGACATTTACCCATGTGTTCGCTTTAACCGTACTCACTTGCTTACCTACTTGATGCAATTGGTATACTATTGAGGATTGGTCTTGATAATACAGAACCCGACGCGCGAGCCCGAATCGCATTTCATCAATTTTTAGGGTCCCTTATCAAAATGGTGAAAATTCCATGAGGTTTATGGTGAGACTTTTTCCGTTTGTCCGTCCGTCTGTCACACTCGATTATTTCAGTGACCTGAAATTTGGAATAGTTACCTATAGGAATAGTAATCAAACGTTATTGCAACCATAAAAAATTGAAAATTGATTGTATTTTTATTAAAAAGTACATAAACGTATATTTTACAGGAAAAATAAAATCAACTCTCTTACTACTTTACTTTTTTTATATTAACCTTAAACTTCTAAAAACAAAGTTAGGTTTGCAATTTAGTTCAATGAACTAAAGTAACTTCTTTTGTAGTATGGATAATGTGGAATCCTCGGTTGCTCGATTCGCACTTGGCCGTTTGTTTTTTCATAATAGCATATATAGGATACTATAGTAGTGTTATTATCTCGCTGCAGACTCGGCCATAAATCATTCGAGTGTTTCGCTTTTGTTGTTCACTAAAATACAAAAGGAGCAGTGAAGCTTAGCAGTGAAATACAAAAGCGAATTACTCGGATCATTTATGACAGAGTCTGATAACAATTAAGCAAAACCCTAAGTAGGTATATCGCCGTGGGTGTCTACCACAGAGCAACAGTGGTGTCTACAGTCCATTGCCCATGTTTCGCAAATATGGTCAAGCACCGCAGTCAGTAGGCAATATCAACTCCAAATACAACCTAAGGTGAACGACCGCATTGTACCAAAGATCAGTGTGACATTCAAATCTGCGATCACATTACTGGCTGCTGGCTGGTTGCTAGTGGCTACTCTACATTCCACGTGCACCTGATACCAATATTACATTCTCTTAGTCTTTGGGCTCCGAGTGGACCATTTCATAATACTATCTACCTACTAGTTACTGATAGGCATATGATACAAATAAGAAAATACATAATATGTTTATATTTGTTCAGTACCTAGCTGTTGCGTGCGGCTTCGCCCCCATGAATTTCGGTTTTTACATATCCCGTTATAATGAGTTATAACGTATATAACATATAACGTTATAACCTTAAAAGACAATGAGGTGTTGCGGAACAATTCCGTCATACATGATTTTTACGTAACTTTAAACGTTTACGCAGCGCACGCAACGGAAGCTCTCCAAAAGCAGGCCAGTCTCACTTATCACGTGACCGTCCCGGCTACAAGTAGGGGTCCGGACCTCAATATTTCAGATGGTTGCCGCTCGCAGGCCGAGTTGCACGGGCTAGTTCTGTACGGTCTATTTTACGCGCCGTCTAACTACGGCAGCCCTAGTACGTCGTAAGAGATAAAGCTAGGCGATAGAAAGAGACCACAACATTGCGATTGTTGCGTGTCGATTTTGAGGGCGGGGCCAGGCGCTATTGCGAACTGAATTGCACTTTTTATGTCAGCGCTAGAGTCGTTATTTCTTTAAATCATCGTGCGGAGTAAGCCTTCTGTACTTGTACTATTTAGTGTTCTGTTTATAGTGTTCTGTGGTTCTGTGCCAAAAGGAACAATTTTTCCCGATTGGGCAACATTTTATATTGATGCTCCACTCCTATAGATCATATAGCGTGATGTTATAATATCTAAACCTTCCTCGATAAATGGACTATCCAATAGAAATATAATTTTTCAATTCGGAGCAGTAGTTTCAGAGATCAGCGCGATCAAACAAACAAACAAACTCTTCAGCTTCATAACATTACTATAGATTAGTCTTTTAATCGCGCTGCAATCATAGCAATCATTATCCTCGGATGGACGATTTTTTTAGGTTGTTACCTCGTTGGTCTAGTGGGGAACAAGTACAACTGTAATACACGATGCCCTGAGTTCGATGCTCGAGTCGGGCCAATAAAATGTAGTATTAAGTGTTACTATGGAGAAATTCTTAGTACTAGCCTCTGTATCTCGAAAAACACGATAAGCCGTCGACAACAGTTGTACTGTACGCCTCGACTACTATTCTTATATCCCGGTTTATAATAACTTCATACGAGTGTGTTTTTATACAATTAAAGTCATATTTAAAAATACTTACATAATTAGGTATATCCTTTCATATTTGTTCCTTAATAGGTAATTAAGTGTTCCAGTTGGTTTCCAAAGTTTCCTGCCGGTTGCCGGCCGGAATATTAATTATCTGTCGATTTCAAAATTAATGATACCTAAGCTAAGTACTAACTATGTGTGCAAACTCAATATCAATTGTTTAGCGCTGAAGGAAAACATCATGAGAAAACCCACATGCACCACATTGTTGTCAAAGGTGTGCGAAGCCTGCCAACTCACGTGATTGAAACATGGTGGGTCATCAAGCCACGGCCCACAAGTGCCCAGTAGTGGGATATAACCTTACCTAATGCATGGAGACTAAAGTCTGTGTATTTTTATTACGTCATAAAAGCGACAAGAACCCTTGGGAGTGATAATGAATTGCTCTGATGTTACTAGCCTATTTGGTATTATACTTATTGCTGTTAAATGGTGATAATAATGCTCATAAATAATGCTCAAAGTCTTCCCAAGTTGGCAATACCAATGAATAAATAGCTATAATGATGAAACAAGATTGGCGTTTAACCTTTAAGTTTATCAAAATCAGTATTTCTAGTGCCGTAGCAATAAGCAAGCCCAAGAGCGTGTGAACTGCATTTTCGCAAGCGCACGCAATGCGCTTAACTCAGAGACATTAAACATGCATTAGGAGACGCCTAATAAATAGTAATATCTGTGAATAATATATCTGTATGTCTGTAAGTAGAGAATTTCTCTCCGTTGCGTCTGAGTCTAGTCTCATCTAAGTGAAGTTTCGATATCAAATTGGCATTTTGGTGGCAGGCTGCAAATCGTTGAATCGACATTATGTACTTATCTAGTTTAAGATTCTTTTAAAGGCTTCTTCCTCTTCTTTACCTACTTCAATAGTAAATAATTGATTATATTGAAAATGAATTAACAAATTAACAAAGCAGAAACCTTGGACTTCGGCGGAACCACGGACGTCCATGGATGGGGCCCTAATATGAATGTTGTAGCGATGGACGTCCACAGCTGGACAAAGGCCTCATGCAATGATTTCCAACCTACATCATCCTGTATCGCATTGAGCGTCTTCCTGTGACTCTCCACTAGTCCATCTGGTCGGAGGGCTGCCAACACTGCCTATTGCCACTTCAGCTTCGCGATACGTTGAGCTATGTCGTTGACTCTGGTTCGTATACGGACTGATTTGATCACGTAGAGATACTCCGAACATATTAGGTATAGCTTTCTCTTTCGTCCGCTGACTGACTCTGAGCTTTGGTTATGTTCACCGCAGTAGTATCGACAGTATTTGTCATAAAAATGCTAGGAAGAACGAGAGCATTTTTATTCTTGCTTTTCGTCAAACTCTTGTCTACTTTTGGCTTGGTTGTTTTAGCCGGCTTCGGTTGTATTGGTTCTCCAATGGGCCCTCAACTATCTGCTCCAGCCTTCTGTAGACATAAAGATGTTGAGGCAGGTTACGTGCCATCTGGATTCACTTATCTGTGCAGTGGAGTTTACCAACTAATGAGTTACGAGTTGTTTGCATGTTCACCAATCACGTGTGCGGGGTGAGGCAATATTGTCCAATCAGCGAGTTGCAGTGTTGCGGTTCCCGCGGTTGCGCGACCTTTCATTCAGTTCGTGTGTCTGTGTGCGCGTCGTGCTGCGTACCTACGCACATTCGCGCCGGTGCTGGTGTGGGTGTCTCGAAACTTCGCGTTTCGTAAATACCGTAGTACTCGCGACCTTAGTACTGTCGGGCGCGACTACGCTTTGAACTTTTGCAAATAGGTCATTGACTTTCTTGCTTGTAATTTGAAAGAAGACCTTGAACAAACAAAATTAAGGGTCCGGTAAAAAACTACTTGTAAAAGCAAAGCAACATCTGATGATGCTGTAGTGTTGGAGCGAAAGCGTAGAGAGTAGAGGCACAGGTTTTGGAATAACTCTTTTGAAATAGTGTACCTACCACTTAACAGAACACTTCTGTAAAGTAACAAAATCAATAAATCCACTTATAATCATCTTTCTTTAATGTAGGTAGATACGAATAGGCTTGGGCTTGACAATGATGAAAAGCAGTTATTATGGGTTTGGCGCCCTTGCTTAGAAAATGCCTATTCACTCTTCTTTTGAAGCATCCAGATTTATTACTTAGCTAGGAAGACGGATGCAGAAAGAACGTTCCACACTTAAGAGATTTATACATCGATATACCAATTAGAACATATCGATGGGTTTATATCAGAAACTTAGAAGAAGCCTTGTGAGTTTGTTAAATTTCATTCATGTAAAGGGGCAAACAGTACTACAGTAGTAGGGTAGTTACCTACTATACGTACATTCGAATGTAAAGTTTACAGATAGTACAAGTACATAATATGTTCTTACAATATCACTGCAGTATCATTACGGAAGATTCGGAAAAAATTAATAAGGTATTTTCATTTTGGATGTATTTATGCGTTCGCCAGTACAAGTTAGGGCCGTCCCTTTCACCTGCCGCGGTAGAACCACTGCTGTCCACAATCCACCGTCTAATGCCTAGTGCATACTCGGTCTAGAAACTATACCGAAGCTGGCCAAGACTAGCGACTCGCCACCACCGGACGACTTCATTCCGTACAGCTAAATGTATCCTGTCGCAGTGATAGAGTGCTTTTAAATTACTGCTTAATTGTTATTGTTATTTACTATATAATTACGGTCTTTTTTAAAGCATTTACTGCAACCTTCGCTTCAGCGGATGAACGTCCACTGCTGAACATTAATAGGCCTCCTGAAATGTTCCCTATCACCATCACGCGATGTAATCTCGTAGCCTGAAGTTAGTGACTCCCCGCGTCTTGTTAGAAGTAATCTTTCCACCAATCAATTCTGCGTTTCTCTATGTGTAGCAGCCATACCAGCACCTTGGGGCTCCAATGTCCATCACTCCTATTCACCATTCCAGATCTTCTAAAGAGCTAAAGAGCAAAGTGCCGTTCTCATTGCCAATTATTTTATACTTCGCGACACGTTAAGCTATGACGGTCTTCTTCTTACCACTTCAGGAGCCTTCTATCCCTTGTTGGCCTCCTCATAAGCACGCCATTTCTAATTTTGTTGGCCAGCGGGCTACTGACCTCCACGATTTTTCCAAAAAAATTGGCAATATCATCAGACCAACAATGTATGTCGGTCACTATGGTTCTTTTCCAAATCTCATCATTTCTGAGTCTATACTCCTTCCAATGAAATCTATAGTCAGCAAATGAAGAAAACATCGTCACTGGCAACATGCACTGTTTGGTGTTTGTTGGTAGTGCATTGCAATCTTAAAAAGTGGTAATGGGAACACTTGGGATTAAGGAGAACCTGGGAGGAGAAAAACCCCCATCGATTGGTCCTATAGAATCGCACTAATTGCTTGTTGACAACCAATGGCCTCGAGGCAAAAATTAAATTGTGATCGTGCGTTCCAACACAGGAGCATAATCAGGAAACTTTGATTTGGTTATCCCCTTATTTGTTTTGGCGATATTCGGGATTTAAATAAAATATTCTGACCCACACACAGGCCCACATTAAAATAATTTTAAATTAATTTGCATATTTCTTGTTTTTTCACTGGACACTAATAATGTTACTAATTTGGAAGTTGATAATAATGATTCATGCCTGTATGATGCCTTGTGAAAACTAAATACCGACGAGTAATTATTTATTTATTGATGTGTGATTGGTCACGGCCCGACCTCTGCGGCGTTTCCACAGACCGAGATTGCACAAACTAATGTACAGCCAAATTATACCGACCCAACCAATGTGGGTAACTGCCTATCTGCAATTTCAATCACGACTGTATTAGTCCGTGTAATTGATGGAAAAATAATCAAGAAACAAAATTCAACAGAATATTTCTTTTTTTCCTTTCCTAAACAGATTTCGATTGCTCTGCAAAGTAGATGGAATAAGTAGTGTTTGTAACGCTTTTAAAGCTAACAATAAAACGACATGAAATGTGTCTTTGAATTATTTTTTGTTTAATGTTATGGTCACTTTTCTGACATTGATGCCTTATCCCTTTCTAATCCTAATTTAACTAAACTCAAAAATCATTTCGAAATAGTATTTTTTTGTTTTAAAAAAAATTTCTGATGCTTTTTCATGCGTCTATAGACTTAAGCTCAGTGGGTTTAATTTCTCCGTTGTCAGTCCTTAGGTAAAGATAGATTAAGTAAGCGTTATCGCACGACATAGTGTTTAAATTAAAGTAATAGGTGTGATCGTGGCAGGGGTGACGTCGGGAAGGGTGCTGGGACCGATTTTATTTCGAAATGATATAAATACCTCATGAAACAAAGTCACGAGCTCAAACCGTGTATAAATTACAAAATCGTTGAAACACTACTTCGTTAAATTGAAAGTAGCATATCGGTGTCGGTGTCACGTGTGTGTGATTTTCGACATATTGTAGATCTCTACATGATGTTGTGTATATAACGAAAATAATAAAAAATACTGGTTTCATCTTGGAGAGCAAGCGTTATGCAATTAATTTGTATAATTTAAAGACTGTTACAAGAAAAAAACACAAGTTACATCATTGAGCATACGTGTAAAATCTTTAAAAGTCATCTTGCTCTGCTAAATGAAGAATAGAGGAAGATGAAAGAAAGACCGATGGATTGCGTGATGCGTGGAATGTAAATCTTTATTTTCGCACTTGAATTGCATGTAAACGATTCGTCTGGCCCATATTACCTGTATAAAACATACTATAGCGTAATGGAAAACTTTTAATATTGTTGTTTTGTGGTCTAATTTCAAGCTCGTAAATCACGGCCGATTCTCTGAGCATTCGGCAGGTGTTGTTTTGGTTGCCCGGCGCGCGCGCAGGTCTCGCGCTGGCTTCAACCTATCGCGTTTCGCCATCGACATTAGCACTGCATGCCGAAGCTTTGCGCAATAAAAAACATTGCATACCTCATACCTGTCTTGACTCTTGTTTGCCCGTGACAAAGTCCACCGACGATTTCGGGGACAACTATTTTTATTTACTAATTAGTATTCATTTATCTTTTGTGTATGGTATATGCTTCACCCATTTAGGATGTTATGCCTACGTATAAAAATGTTCATCTGGCTCATTGTATGTCGTCGGCTAAGCGTCTGCGAACGGGTTATAGATGGCACAATTCTGCCTAAGAACTGAAGATGTAACGAAACATCTTTTCAGGCTCTGTGGTGAAGTACTACTCGTGGCTTGGATGAAGGTGTGATTATTCGTCCAAGACTCGTGGCCTTATTGGTAGAATACCCAGCCAAGATCAACAGGTCTCATATCAGGATAAGTCATAATATTATGACTACGAACGCCGATCTTTTGGATCCCCACTAAGTGACGATTGACAGATACGGCAATTCGAACGTATACGTCAAGTTTGAACTCAAGTTTATCCACAGACCTAGGAAACAATAAGGACAGGCCCCGTCTACAATATTAGCGTGACTATTTTTAATCTGTAAAGTGGAGTACACGAACATTTGACAACAAATCTTGGCGCCGCATGCCACTCAAGTCTAGGCTAGAATCACCTAGAATGAATGACTAGGGCGCCTCCATAGTTCTGTTATCTCTATGAGTTTATCGTTGACCAAATCCAAAGGCGTACCCCCCTAATAAGGTGATTTTCCACCTAAAATAGTATATAAGAAGACGAAAAAATCCAGTATAAATTGAATAAAGCGTTCGATTCGACAAAGCGGATGGGAACGGCAAATGTAGAGTCGAGACGGGATGGTAGCAATAAAATAAAATTATTATTTATACTGGAGTTATTGAATCTAGGTAGGTACGTCTAATTTTAAATGATTTATTCTGATCAGTATTTTGCATGCAAATAGCGAAGCGGAAACAGGTGTCGGCTCTAACAAAAAGCTCAGTTTCCGGCGCAAACTACTTGCTTAATTTTAAATCTGACGTCCTTGGTCGATACCACCGGTTTTCAAACCTTTGGTACAAAATACAAAATTCACGTGGATATTTTTTTGCAAAGGATGGGTCGTTTTTCATTTTCTTAAATTAATTATTAGGTACGACACAATACAACGAAAACTCCGATTGATTTTGTCTCAACGTTCAGAACTCGGAATTTTTCAACGAGATTCCTAATTTCCTACTTCTAGGTATTATTGATTTAGCTGTGTTTGGAAATATGTATGTAGGTATAAATATGCCCTTACGATGCGTTTTAGGGTACCGTACCAAAAATGATATAAATAGAACCCTAGAGTCATTATTATTTATTAGTCTTTGAATCTCTGTCTCTACTAGAACATTATGTTCAACCTGAGTCATTACTTATTAGTTATTATTTATAATCATTGATGTAATAAGTATTCTTTACGTCTCATAATTCATTTTGTGAACCTAGATACCTAGTAAATATAAAAATAAGTAACATGTTTTAATTATTATTTTGGCTTGGGCCAGGCATTATTATTATGGCTTGCTTCACATAATATTTAATTGGATTTTGCGAGTTGCGACAGAATCCTCTCTGGTGACTGGTATACATACTTAATAGGTTCTTTACAAATAGAATATTAAGTAATTATTATTATTTGTGGCTTAATTATCTGCGTTACATTCATGGTTATATGTTGACATATCGACCTACTTTAAATAATGTTTACAATCATTGAACTGAACTTGAGTTAAACAGGGCTTTACTCACGATAGGTAAAAAAGACAGACCGGCGAATTTACCTGATGCAAAGATATTACTACCCTACTACTCACTTGGCAGGGGCACAGAACCCCCCTAAAGGTCCCCGTAATCGTGTTACACAGCATCACGCCGCAAGATTTTAGCTGGTAGGGTCCATTGCTTTTTTTGCTCAGTGTGTGGTGGGTTTTCGCTGGTACTAACTAGCCACGACCGAAGTCTCCTAACAGACCCAGTTCAAAACTGTAGATCTAGGCCAGTTAAGAAATTGTAAATTCTCATGTCGTCCGTGCCAAGAATCGAACTCCCGTCCTCCCGCTTTAATTCAAGCATTTTTATCAGCCTGCGAAAAATTACCTACCTACGTGATTAGCCTAATCTTTGTCCAACTCCAAACCTGCCAAATTGGTTGAGGAGTCAAGGCAAGGAGTGACAAACATATACATACCTACACACATACAAGCCGTTATAATCAATATGCGTGAGCTTCGATTATTCATCTCAACATCATTTCGCTCTGTCTGTCGGGACTCGAGACTGTCAGTGTCAAGTGACTCGCGAGTGAAGTGAAATAATGTGATATTCTACAATAAACAATGTGATAGGTATCGTATGAAGCTATAAATTGATCAATACGACTGCTGGCTGCTGACTCCTCGACTCATGATTTGTGGAGCCGAGGGTGACGGGCGGTTCGCTTTGTGCGCCGGCGCATGGCGTGCGGCGAAATACAGAGCCTTTCAGTGAACGGTAGCGGACTGGAGAAATGCAGTGATTTAGTGCCATTTTGAGTCTTGGAGCAATGCTTAGTTGTGACTCCACGGACCAGCTACAGATTTCCAACCCATAGCTGTGTAGCGATCTTCGATAACTGACGATAGATGGCGTAACCAGTCCCCTAGCACACGCTGACGAAACATTCTACGAGCGTTCTATAAATACAACTCTACGATTTCGCATTGTGAAGTCAACATCTCCTGAGAATGTCCCGGTTCGGGACGAAACGTGCGTCGAAAAAAGTGTTGGAAAATTGTGTGTGGTGTTTCATGTGGGCAGTGTTCCTGCATGTTGTACCATACAGAATCTTTTCAAGTAGCGGATTATAGCAAAACAAATTATCTTTCCTGATAAATACAACTTCTGACTTCACACGGATCACAAGCGGTCCCCAGGCATAACATCTGCCTGGAGGGAAATTTCCCTATTGCCACCAACACCGACAAAGCTGTAATAAGTGAATTTAGCAATCGTTCGTTTTAGTATACTTAGGTATCTACAAGCAGCTCTAATCATAAATGCGTTTTTTAAGACTGCTATTGCATGATGCATCACTTTCGAATAAAATTCAAATAAATGTAGAATAGGCGGGGAATGACCAATTTAGTACCTCGCCGCAGCATGAAGCAAGTACACTTAGCTTGACTACAAAATAAAATAAATGCTCTGAAGGCATCTGACGTTGCCATTATACTGAGGCTCTATCTAACTTTAATAGACATAATAATATGGGATCAAATCTATTTTAAATTTAGTTAAATCGATGAATGAACGGAGAAAAGTCAGGAAGCCTTTGCCTAAAATTTCCACTAGGTAGGTATTCTATTTTACTGGTTTTGCATTGACAAAAATGTATTGTTTTTAAATGACCAATTTCATTTTAAATTATTTGATAGGTAAGCTTCAAAAATAGCAAGAAACGGTAATTTGGCACGGCACAGATTCAAACCCGCGACCCGCCGTACTTCTCACGCAGCAAGTGGGTCAGCGATTACCTACCATATTATCGCGTACCCACTACAATATAATTTACAAAATGTTTAGCATATTAAACCGACGCAAACTGGCTATTCTAATTTTTATTCCGAACACTTTCATTTTTATATTAATTTATAAATTATTTGGTTTACTTTCGTTTTTACTGACTCTATTTTGATGTTATTATTAACGCACTTTTTGATAAATTTTAACAATTTTATTTATACTGACTGACTTTAGGCTGACTGTTCAGAAAAAGAAGCGTGGGAAGTTAGCTAAACGCGGATCGGAATGTTTAACATATTTTTTTAATAAATATGGATTACTTTTAGAATATCCTGATACGATATCGTATCGTAAAAGACATATTATGTCTATCGCCGCTAAGCATGCTACATTTCTCCCGGCCGAAAACCAATGCAGAGTCGATGAGTTATACAATGTATGTGACGAGGTATACCTAATACCAAGATGTCCAATTTCATAGTTATCGTGTGTTGCGTCACCACTCACCACTTCCGGTCGCAATCAACTTTCTAAGTCGCCATGGAGATGGGGTTTTGCCGCTGCAAGTAATGACGCTGTCTCGCAAAGTGCCATCTTCAAGGTATCTTACACCTATTACGTTTTGTCGGGTTCTGTACCCAAAGGGTAAAAAAGACCCTATTACCTAGATGATATTGCCGTTGCCGCTATAACCAATACTAACAAATAGAAGGGGGCTCCCATACAACAAACGTGATTTTTTGCTCGTTTTTCGTAGTTGATCCAGTAAATCTATTATTACTCTACTTGTATAGAAGCAGTAGTAGGTAAATGGGCCTTCTGGCTTCTGCATCATCACATCTCGGTACGTTATATAGAAAATGGTACGGAACCCTCGTGTTCGAGTGCGACTCGCGCTTGGCCGATTATTTTTTAAAACTAATTTGCACCATGTTCAATGCTAATGAGTTTTACGAGGACTATTCACACATTATTCACGTATCGTCGCAATTTCTCGCTACGTGCGGCGATGAAGTGAGCAAATCAAACCGTCTGTTGCTCTCTGTCGTACCTGCTTACGGGTTTTAAAGCAGACCTGCCGGGCAACAGTTGCCCCATTTTAGTGCACCGTGGGCAGCGACATATTGCGCCGGCTGTAGTTAATATTTTGAGCTGATTATGGGTATCCTCTCAGAATGAAAACAAGTTTGTCCATAGACTTCCACCCTGGTTAAGTGCAGGTAGCCGGGCTTTGTACACCTTTGCGAACATTTTGGTTCAAAGGTATATACAGTATTTTCAGAGCTATTTACTCGTCAGTACCTAATACCTATTCGGTGTCGGGTAGAGGCTGAATGGTACGTCGCACCTAACCGCAGGCGAGAGGTGAACTGCATTCTTGAAGCTCCGTATAATTTGTATCACAATATCGATACTGCACTAATGTGGCTGACGTTAGTTTTAGCGATCAGAAATTCAGAACCGATTACAATAATTATTAGATATCCCACGCGAAAAAAGAGTAGGTAGGTACCTACCTAGGCATATATGATATTCTGTGGTATAAATATCTATTAAGTTACATCCATTTTTAGCGAAATTGGTTCTGATTTTGTACCGTGAATGCAGAGTAGGCACTTACAGACCCTGCAGTTTATATCTGACATTAGGTAAGTATGTATAGCCGCAATATGATATGACTTAACTACGATCGCCAATGAAACCTGTCGATCTCCCGTTCTAGAACGAAATTCAAAAAAAATATATGGGGATGACATTTGTCATCGATATCTAAGAGAGTCATACCTATCTAAGTCAGTTATATGGAGTGAGAAATTTACAGGTTTCTGACAATCTGTTACGGACCTGCTTTCAAAAGGAGCTCTGTCTTAGATTTTGCTGTGTGGTCACATCAATTAGTTACTGATCAAGAAGTCAGCAGAAGATCAGCGGAATTGGCCTATAAAAACCTACATCTTTTCATCTCAAATCAGTTGTACTATCGAGCCAACCGCTGAGTCAAAGGCTACGGACCCGGTTTATGCTTGCCGGTTTGGGACCTCCAGCGAGAAAGCTTTGAAATACAACTCCGCCTCTGATCCGAAGCCCTCTGAGTGACGCGAGTGATTAGTCCAAGTGTGAGGTCCGTGTCCGTGAAAATATAATAAAAATTAGTGGTGAAAAGTCAGCGTTTTCATTGACCACCAACTGCAGAGTCTAAAAAATCGTAGATAATATCAAGTTATACCTTTCCAATAAGATTCTTTCCTATGTCTAAACTTACCTAATGTTAGTGTAATAACATTTACGCTGAAAGAATGAAAAAAGTAAATCATAATATGCGTAACAATTTTTCTATAACGGTTATTCCCAGCGTTCAGGAATAAGATCTAGCAGTCAAGACTCAAGACCCTTTACTCTATAGTGTATACTGTATAGGATCGCCTACATTCCATAGCCCTGGCATCACAGCGCGCAGTACAAATGTCAGCAGGCGCGCCGCGCAAGGCGTGACCGACTCGCCTTTTGTTTACAAACCCCACACGACCTTAGCCGCAGCTCGCAGCGTGGCACTCCATACTTCCATAGCTCGTCTAATGAATTCATGAACTACTTATTCTTCTTTATCTTCTACTATATAAAAATAAGTCGGGTTTTCCTTCCTGACGCTATAACTCCAGAACGCACGAACCGATTTCCACGGTTTTGCATTTGTTGGAAAGGTCTCGGGCTCCGTGAGGTTTATAGCAAAGAAAATTCAGGAAAAATTTCAACAGAAAAGCGGGAAAATCTTTTTAGCGGGAAAGCCATCTGGTGGCGAAACGGAGTTCGCCGGGTTTGCTAGTGTTACATAAATATTATCGATTCCCTTCGATCGATTCAAAAAGGAGTACAGCAGTCTAGCCATGACTTGTCCACGAAGGCTCAAATGAAACGCAACTAAAAAGAGGATTACAGCTTTGTCTTCGATAAGCCACGTGACAATTTAGTGATCGGATACGTTTTTTGAATTTCGTTCTATTTGAGCTATCGTCAACATCCGTTCAATAGGTCGATCACGTAACCTATCCACAGTGAATGTCATTTGCATAGATTGAAGTGGTTGTGATTGTAGAAAGAGAATCATAATTGATGTCTGTACCGCAGTTTTGTCAAGGCAATCTACCTGTCATATTTTGACATCATTCTGTTTGTCTGCAGCTGGGCCGCATGCCGATGAGCCTGGTGGTGCCGCCCGCGCCGCGCTACGCCACGCTGCCGCTGCCGCCCTCCGCCTACGCGCCGCCGCAGCTCTACTACCCCGTGCCCGATGCGGTAAGTACAGCTGGGCCGCATGCCGATGAGCCTGGTGGTGCCTCCCGCGCCGCGCTACGCCACGCTGCCGCTGCCGCCCTCTGCCTACGCGCCGCCGCAGCTCTACTACCCCGTGCCCGATGCGGTAAGTACAGCTGGGCCGCATGCCGATGAGCCTGGTGGTGCCTCCCGCGCCGCGCTACGCCACGCTGCCGCTGCCGCCCTCTGCCTACGCGCCGCCGCAGCTCTACTACCCCGTGCCCGATGCGGTAAGTACAGCTGGGCCGCATGCCGATGAGCCTGGTGGTGCCTCCCGCGCCGCGCTACGCCACGCTGCCGCTGCCGCCCTCTGCCTACGCGCCGCCGCAGCTCTACTACCCCGTGCCCGATGCGGTAAGTACAGCTGGGCCGCATGCCGATGAGCCTGGTGGTGCCTCCCGCGCCGCGCTACGCCACGCTGCCGCTGCCGCCCTCTGCCTACGCGCCGCCGCAGCTCTACTACCCCGTGCCCGATGCGGTATGTAGAGATCTCATAAGTATATACAGGGTTATTTTAAAAATACCAAATCGCTCTCGGCCTGTAGTTGTTTACATTAAAACTAACAACTTTTGTTCTACGACTTTTCAAAATACAGTATTAATTTATTTCATACAAAAAATGTTATTTCCGTAAAATGACATTACACTGTTGCGGTTTCGCGGCGCGAGTTTGCGCCACGGTCCGCGCCGTTGCCACTTGCTGATGTTACATTACAGAGTAGGAACAAGTAGAAGATCTCTGTATAATTTTGGACATTTGATATTTCTCAAAATATCGAGTTAAAGAAAAAGTCGTGGAACAAAAGTTGTTAGTATTAATGCAAACAACTACAGGCCGAGAGCGATTTGGTATTTTTAAAATAACCCTGTATAGAGATTGTCTAATTTCAAAATGAACGACCCTCCACTGCATTTTTCTTTCAACGTGTGATACGATCAATAGCTGTACCTACCAATGCACACGTAAACACCATGTTAGGAATGACGAACGAAGAGTTACATGCATTTCCCCACATACCTATTGTTCAGTCCGTTACAGAGGAGTCGTTACCTCCGTAACGTCATATGACATTACGGAGCTTGATTCATTTTGACGTGACAACGTCTTATAATTCGATAGAGCCGACTGCACGCACAAAAAAACATGACTCATGCGGCGTTACCTCGCTCGCGTTACCTCGCTCTGAGGCGTTCCATGTAAGGCTTGAAGTGTAAGCGAGAGTTGTCACGTTCAACTATCGTCAGTAAACCGATTTTACAGACAACCAATTTTTTATGTCAAGGATATCCGTGACATAAAAAAATGAATAAATGAATGAAACTGTACCCAATGAAACAAACCACAGATCAAACTGTACCCATATATCTACATAACCAGTGAAGGTGTTCCATTAACCCATGAACTATTCCCACAGACATTTAAGGACACCGATAAGAAACCTCAGGATATGGGCATCCGCACGATTTATGTCATCGCGCCATCTATCAATATTCTATAGGTGACTGCTGAGCGAATTACAGCGTGGGCTTACTGTTGGTGGCAAAAAAAGAATTTTTGGCACCGATATAAGTACTGGCGACATTTTTTCACGCCATCCGTCCTGTCCTGGGTACATGTCTATTTTTAAGGGATACCTCCTCCTCCACCTTTCTACCATAGGACTGCAAGACGCCGAGAGCGGTGGCATCCTTATGTGGTTGACGTTCAACAAACTCGCACGAAACGTTTTTGCTCCATGTTTCTGATACGAACCGCTAAGGTGTGGAACGCCCTTCCAGCCTCCGTGTTTCCAGCCAAGTACAATCTAGGTGCCTTCAAGAGAAGAGTGAATAGGCATTTTCTAGGCAAGCGCGCTCCATCCTAGACCTCATCATTGCTTTCCATCAGGCATGATTGCCGTCAAAAGAAAAAAAAAGATATCATTAAAAGCTGAATCGTGGTAATTTCCAGCGTCTCCGGCGTCGTCGGTCGCCGCGCGCGGCGCGCACGGAGCGGCAGCGGCGCGGGCGCGGGCGGCGCGACAACTCGCAGCTGACGCGCTCGCTGGAGCGCATCCACCGCAAGCGGCGCTCCGAGCGGGACCACCCCACCGTGGACGACCTCAAGAGGACCTACACTGGCCTGGACAGGTAGGCTTCATAAAGACCGGGGTGTCAGATGATCCGGGTCACCATTGAACCGAGCGACCGAAGTGCGGATGCGATCGTGGCTGCAAGCGATGACTTTTTTTATACACAGAAAATAACGAAGACGGAACACTTTGACGCTCTGATGAATGTTTCCCTCAAAAAGCAAAGTTCGCAGTCTATAGCAGAGAACAACTAAGAGCGATACATTTAAAAAACTTCTCGCTTCACGCATACTTCTCCGTCAGAGCAAAAAGAGGGGTTATGTGAAGCTTGCAGCCATAAAAACCTGTTTTTCCACAACGGACGACATTGACGGGAGTGCGGGACGTACCTATTTGCATCGTCAACACTCCAGGCTCTCGACCCGCCAACTGACTGAACACTGACTAGGTAGGTACCTGCTGCTGCTGCCAGCCTTGCCTTTAAAGTCTTCTCTTGAGAGGTGCGTCCCAAACAGGAAGTGTTATCGCCTGGGCCTGTCGGTGGAACTTGGGTGACGGTCGTCAAATTGTCTCTACTGACTTCAGATCTCTGGGTCGCTACGACGACTTATGCTTAGGTCACACGCGCGCCGTGCAGCCCGGCGGGCTGCCTGGCGGGCTGCAGCCCGTCCCGGGCCGGCGGACATTCAACGTGAACAGCTTGAATGATTCAAGCTGTTCACACGCACGCCGTCGTGTCAGTCAGTGCCAGAATGGCGAGCAGCGAGGACCTCGGTGTTGTTGCTGCCATATCCTTTGCTGAGCCTTTGGCTTGACTTATTTTTATTGTCTCGTTTGACCATTCCACCATGTTGTAACCTCCGATCGTAGCGACTTTCTACCAACGTTGAATGAAGATCCACTCGTCGCGAAAGCGCGGGAGAGACTGACTCACAGAACACATATACTCTCTAACGAGAGAACGAGAGGACTGACTGCCCGCGCGCGTGTAAACAGTCACCGGGCGCCCGCAAATTCATCCTTTAAACTTTGCCAAAAAACCCACACTTGCCCGGTTCGCGGCATTCACGTTCACAGGCGCGTTCACGGGCTCAGGCGTACCGTTTACACGCTCGTGAATGTGAATGTGCACGTTGAATGTAGAGTTGAACGCGCGCGTGTGAACTTACCATAAGGCTGTCACGATCGCTAGGGCGAATATTTTAATATTCGCATATCTATATATCTACTTGATGTTATAAATAGTCCTATGATGTTGTTTTCCAGAGCGTATGCCGAGCAGTTCATCGCGGTGTGCGACGAGAGCCGGCATGCGGCTGAACAGCACGACTCGCTCGCCAGCTCCGCAACGGACACCTCGCACTCGCACTCACACTGATGCCGTTTCACTCGCACTCACTTCACACCACTCACATTCAAAGCCAGCCATGTTACATGTCGATTCTTTTTTTATGATCGCGAGTAACGCGTCCATACCTAAAAAGGGCAAGTATCAGCCTATAGAACTGAAATGTTCTCAATCATTTTAGTAGGTATTCCAAGTGTTGGCGATCGAACAAAGAGAATTGATAGGTACATGGAGCAGCAACACTATTTCTATTATTAGAAATTGTAGTAGAAAAACAATCGATATCGCTTCGAAATTCTGGAAAATGTATGAGCATGACATACGATAGAGATCGTGTGTACGATCAATACGTTGATCGCGTCACATCGCGTATCGATGACAAGTGTCATTCCCATATACATTTCGAAATCTCTCTGCGATGAGCTTACACTTTCTCACATCACTCGCATTTGTCATTATACCATCCTGTCCGCGTGTACCTACGCTTTTCGATTTTCCCTCAGTTATACGTCAACTCTACTACTAACGCAACAATCTCTCCAAGATTTGACTGTAGAAACTTTAATGCTTCATGTAAGTAATTCGCAAAATCTTCATGTCTGAATTATTTATTTTCTTAGTGATTTAAATTTTTATCAGAATTATAGACTTACACATAAATAGGATTCAAGATTAATACATATCAGAGGATATTTTTTAACACATCTAAGGGTGAAATTCAGGACACGTACCTAACTATATCCTAGATCTAGGCCTACCTTTAGAAATTCTATGCATTGCGGTCATATTATAATATTTTCTCAAGTCAATTTACTTACTTTCGCGAATGTTCTTTATACATGTTTATTTATTTATTTTATATTTTTCTAGGCAAAACATATTTTGTAGGTAAGTATAGCGTTAAAAATTCGATCTATTAGTTAGTGTACAATGTACATAATAAGCATAATTATAATATAAGTATTGCTTAATCGGGTTACGAAAATTTGCAAACTGCCCGTTAAGGTAGATGGGTAAAATTCATCCGCCAAATTCAAATTTTATTTAGTTTTTCGCAAAAACTAGGCTAATAATACATTTTAGAGTGATGGCAATGAGTTTTGCGAATTTAAAATATATACATCTAGGTACATGAAGTTTTTAATAAGGTTTCCAATACTTACCTCCAAATCTGGGAAACAGCAAAAAATAATAATCTTGGGAACCAATATAAGATGAATAGAAATTCTTGAATAATTTAGCTGTGATACCTACCGTTATTTCCGCTTTCAGTGTGTTAGTCAAATATTTACGAAAAACTTAATAAAATTTGAATTTTGCGTGCTAATTTGGGCGAACTACCTTAAGACACTTCAAATAATTATCCAGTCCTTTTCAAAGTGGTAAAGGAAAACGCTAATTTTAAGACAAGTCAAATGAGTTTAGAGATATTCTAAGCCCCAATCGACCTAGAGTAAGTCTTAAACCAAACTTAACTATATTACGATTAGTTGTAGATATTACTAACTCACTTCATTGTTACTAACGCACTAGACTGGTATTAGGTACACTAAACTCAATCACTAGTTAACTACAAATGTACTGGCCCAACTGGAAATCAAATTCTGAACTTTCTGATCATAGGCGTTGTACTTCAAGAATACAGTAGTCTTTTCCACTATATTTGTATATCCTCTTATTTAGTTTATTTAATCAAGCGAAATACTTCGTATGTTTAGTTACGTTTTTACAACATTTTAAATTTTACTTACAATGTTTCGGTGTTTGATAAACTAACAAAATGAACACAATTCTAACCCTCACCTTACTAACAACAAAAGTATCGTCAAATATCTGTGTTATACGATTTGTTTTAAGTTCTATTTATCTAGTTTTAGTCTTTATAATTATGTCTAGCTAGACATTACATAAGTAAAGACTCAAAGAACGAAATTGTTCGCCGAATGAAAAACAATATATTATTTTTATTAAATTATTATAAAAAACGAATAAGATTCCTAGTAAGTTGATTTCGTTCTCTGAGTCTAACATGTGTAGTTACTAGATCTTAGTCTAACTTAGCGTCTATATTTTGTATATTTTAACTCAAAGTCCGATGTACCTAACCGGTGCCAAATTCTTCTCACGAGGAAAATATTTACAATTGGGGTTCTATTATACATATAATGTAAATATCTTAACTAAAATAACACATCTAAATTTGCTCAATTCATTTAATTAATTTTAATATTATTACACTAAAATATAAACTATATTATGTATCTTGTATTATATAGAAAAAAAAAATCTAGTGTTACGTCGCGTCGCCCAAACTCGTAAACAAGAAATATAGGCTCGAGTTTTCATAACATAGCCAAAAACTAGAGCTATTTAGTAAGAACATTTTTACACTCGAAAGTGTGTCTTTCAGAATGTCTTCCTGTCTTTCACTAGAGACACTAGAGATAGTCAGAGACAAAGAACTCACATTTGCGAGTTACGGAAGCTTTACGGTGAGTTTATCACGTCTAAGTCGATATTCTGATTAATTTCCTAAAATGGACACTTTTAAGCAAAGATTTTATGTATGTAGTATGAAGGCGTAAGATAATACTGCCATTCCCGCGATTTTACTGCCTAAAAGCTGCAATATCTTATTATAGAAGGCATGCATTAGTCATCATTGCTTGGTGACGTTTTCAAAAAGGATAAGCCTATCTAGATTGCTAGACAAATCTATTAAGCACCAATCACGGGCATCACCTTTTGATATAGTTGTAATCATTCTTGTTACCATTTATTATCTACTAAGAGGTTTTGTCATTGGTAGCGATTCTGTTTTAATGTCTCTATTTAGTGCGTCTAAAATTAGTACCACCCCCTTCACAATTGTGTTAAAAACTGAAAGGATATTTTTAGACGCGTCAAATTTAGAGACTATCAGAATCGCTACCATTATCGGTTTTCCATTATTGTAAAGCATAAATGTAAATTTTAGTAATTTCATATCGAACAGTGGAGCGAACTATATTTTGAGATTATTAATTTTTGAATTATACGAGTAGTTTAGTAAAATAGTTGTGAGTTATTGTTTAATGTAAATATGTATTATGACTGATATTATAAGTCGCTTATAAATCTTTATCTGTGGATATTGTATTGCAATGCTTGTATAGAAAATCTCTCATTTATAAAGATTTACAAAAAGATTATTTAGTGACCTAAAAACTCTTCCATAGAGTTTTTGAAGTTTATATAATATCTGTTGTCTATCTGTATATAAATTATTTAAATATTGTCGCAATTATTTAATAAAAAATTACATGTACTTACTGCTTGTGAAGTGAATAAATTTTGTTTTTTATACAACATTTTATTTTATTGAAGTTACATAACCCCAAACTAAAGCCAAAAGAATTGTTCGATTTTCTAAATTCTAAACAACAAACTTTGATGCAACGCACCTATATTACATAGTAAAATTGTTTTTAATACAAATTGTACGTAAACTGAATATCGGCCTAGTAACATTTTAGTAACATATTATTTAAAGAATAGCGACTCTAGCTTTGACACAAAAAGTGCAATTCAGTTCGCAATAGCGCCTGGCCCCGCCCTCAAAATCGACACGCAACAAACGCAATGTTGTGGTCTCTTTCTATCGCCTTACTTTATCTCTTACGACGTACTAGGGCTGCCATAGTCAGACGGTGCGTAAAATAGACCGTAAAGAACTAGCGCGTGCAACTCGGCTCGCGAGCGGCAACCATCTGAAATATTGAGGTCCGGACTCGTACTTGTAGCAGGGACGGCCACGTGATAAGTGAGACTGGCCTGCAGGTTCTACAGAAACAGGAAGTATAATGTTGCCCGATTGCGATTTTTGAATTTCCTCAAAATTATCAAAGTAAACTGACTTATTTAACAGACTATATAATAGGAGTGCATCAAAAATAACTTGTCCCCCATCTTGGGTGCTCCGCCGCTGCACTGTTAACAGGGTTTATTCAAATAAGCGTTCGTAAAATGACTCGTATCTCGGTGTAGCTAGGTTCAGAACTCGTTGTCGCTGAGCGCGGACGCGGTGCCGGTGCCGGGGTGCGCGCTGGCGAGCCGCAGCTCCGACTCCGACGAGCTGCCCAGGGAGCCCTCCGACCCCGCGGAGCCTTCGCCCTTCGCGGCTGAACAATAAACATAGTTTTATATCAGGACATTACACACATCGCAATCTAGCCCCAAAGTAAGCGATAGTTTGTGTTATGCGTACAGATAACTGATACATATACATACATATTAATATATAACACCCAGACACTGGAAAACATTCATGCTCATCGCACAAACATTTACCAGTAGTGGGGAATCGAACCCACGACCTCCGACACAGACGGCAGGTTAGCTACCGCTACACCAATCGGTCGTCGATTCGATTTATTAATAAACTATCAATCAGTTAGATATGTAAAGCTCAAGTGCTGTTCCGCGATTGTTTTATTAATAACAGATTAAAATCTTCCGGAGTGCTGCCACAACAACTCAAGATCGAACTTTGACATAGAAGAATAAAAAAATGGTGGCGCCACTGTCTATATACAAAGTCGATTGAAACTCATGTATAGATAGTAGCAAGCAAGTAGATTAATTTGTTTTGCTATAATCCGCTTCTTGAAAAGATTCTGTCAACATCTCCTGAGGATGTCCCGGTGTCGGGACGAAACGTACGTCGAAGAAAGTGTTGGAAAATTGTGTGTGGTGTTTCATGTGGGCATTGTTCCTACATATTGTACCATACAGAATCTTTTCAAGAAGCGGATTATAAAACAAATTAATCATTCCTACTAATTATGTATTTCCGCAAAATAACGCCTGCTGCCATTGAATATAATATTCATGTATCGATATTTCAATCCACGATGACGCGCCCCACTCTGTCAAACTCCATACGAATCAATTGAAAAATAAGCGATCTTGACATAGTGGGGCGCGTTTTCGTAGATTGAAATATCTATAGGACAATTGGTTTAGTTAGATTGCATAGAAAAAAATAAAATGCTGAAATGATGGCATCTTCGTGACGGAAAAAGCCATTTTCTTCCGCTTAGCCCCGGCGTACGGTCCTAAAAGGGAGTAAAGAGTACTTAAAAGAAAAAGCATACTATAAAGTAGATGACTTCCTAAACGAATAATAGAATTAGCCTGCCTCCCACTAAATTGGTTACTGCAGCGCCCTTCCAGGGCTCCGTTATTTTGTTCAATTGATGTAATGTGAATAAGATGATGGAATGTTACCTATAATGAAAAACCTGTCAAGTGCGAGTCGGACTCGCGCACTGAGGGTTCCGTACTACAACCGGAGGAATAAAACCCTATAAACCACTTTTCTTATCGAACCGCAAAACTAACTTTGTTTTTAGAGGTTTATTGTAAATATCAAAAAAACTAATTATTAGATCTCGTTCAAACCAATTTTCGGTGGAAGTTTGCATGGTAATGTACATCATATATTTTTTTTAGTTTTATCATACTCTTATTTTAGAAGTTACAGGGGGGGGGGCACACATTTTACCACTTTGGAAGTGTCTCTCGCGCAAACTATTCATTTTAGAAAAAAATGATATTAGAAACCTTAGTATCATTTTTAAAGACCTATCCATAGATACCCCACACATATGGGTTTGATGAAAAAAAAATTTTTGAGTTTCAGTTCTAAGTATGGGGCACCCCCAAAATTTATTACTTTTTTTTAAATTTTGTGTGAAAACCTTAATGCGGTTCACAGAATACATCTACTTACCAAGTTTCAACAGTATAGCTCTTATAGTTTCGGAAAAAAGTGGCTGTGACATACGGACGGACAGACGGACAGACGGACAGACGGACAGACGGACAGACGGACAGACAGACATGACGAATTTATAAGGGTTCCGTTTTTTTGCCATTCGGCTACGGAACCCTAATAAATGAATAAATGAAAGGAACTTCGTTCTAAAATAAGTGGAACTCATACCGTGTATGAGATCGGCGTAGTCATCGGCAGCCGCCAGCGTCCTGGTGGCCGGACGAGGCCGCGACCACCTGCCGCCGCCGCCGTCGCCACCTGCAGAATTATTGCTAATTTATATACAACTAGCAGGGCGCGTGGGGGCTCGGGCCACATGTGGCCCGCGGGCTGTCTTCCCTCCCATAAAAACCTCTTCGAAATTCCACAGACATTTTCTATGGAAAATTAAATTTCGCCATTTTTCTGTCTATCGAATAGACCTTCTGGACCTGATTACTTCTTGTCAAGAAACCGTTCTTCGGATCCATCTTTTATACTTACCGAGATATCGACGAAATTCGTATGGCGGCCATTTTGAAAATGTTTTCAGCTCACTGCATGACGTTTCAAATGACATTTGGTCGAGCACCCCCCACCTACCTTCAACACCCTGGCCGTGCTCTTCACCAGTCTCCGAAATCCTCAATCATCAGCTCTCTCCATATTTTTGTTGTTAATGATTTTTTCCCCTTTATTCGACAGGATAAGTAAAAAAAAATTTTTTTCATACAAAATTGTTCAGGAGAGGTGATCAATGAGTCAGTCAGTGAATCAGCACAAGCAGCTATAAATTATATAGTAAAGCTACAAATAGCAAATCACGTTGGCCAAACACCATCCTTCCTATCGTAAAATCGGCATTGTGCTCCGACTGGATCAGAACTGACCAGGTGTGTATAACTATCTTGCCAATCCACGGCCTCACTCAGCGTAAGTTCTTACTGATCCAATGGGCAGCGTCATGTCGATTGAACGATAGGAAGGATGATGTATGGCCGGCATTCGTTTATGAGGCAACCCGTCGATGTGAAGATTAAGTAAGTAGGTACGCTATCCAAAGATAGGCAAGGTTTAGATTAACACAATATTTAACCGATTTCAAAAGGAGGAGGTTCTCAATTCGTCGGAATATTGTTAGGTATAAGCGCTGTTGCAATCTGAATTACACTTCATTATGTTATAGCTAGAGTCGCTTTTTGCGGTGTGAATTCGCTCTACTTGGGGTTGTGCTTGTAAGTGTCGGCACTCACCGCCTGCGTACAACTGCGCGTCGGACAGGTCGGTGTCGGAGCTGTCGTCCAGGTCTCGCAGGTCGTCGCGGCCCTGCATGCTGCCGAACGCGTGCCGGGCATCTGGACCCACGCCTGGAATGTGGTTCCAGTGTTTAAACTATAATTTTTTTTTTTATAATTGATAAGCTTGCGCTTGACTACAATCAAGTCTGATGAACAGAAATGATGAGGTCTAGGATGGAGCGCGCTTGCCTAGAAAATGCCTATTCACTCTTCTCTTGAAGGCACCCAGATTGTATTTGGCTGGGAACACGGAAGCTGGAAGGGTGTTCTACACCTTACTCGTTTCGTTCGAGTACGCTGGACATCAACCACATAAGGATGCCACTTCTCTCGGTAGAAAGGTGAAGGAGGCACAAGGTTGTGGAGTTTTTGAGCCCACTCTCCAAAATATATCCTGTAAAAAACCGCTAAACAGGCAACACTGCGTGTTCTAAGCTGAGCAGTTTCGCCCGTGTTAGCGATTCCTTGGCGATTATTCTGCGTGCGCGGCGATCAACCGAGTCCAATGCATCGAGCTGGTATTTGGCACATCCATTCCATAGGTGGCTGCAGTACTCCATGCCATTGGAAAAGAAACTGGCCAAGAGCGAGTCCAGCCCGAGCTTTTGTACTATGAAAGTTCAGGAACCAGCAAAATAGTCTGACAAAAAGTCTGCATTAACCTAAAAAAAACAAAGACAATAGCCAAAACTTCTGCTGTGTTAAATGGTCTAAGGACTTCTGCCTAAAATTGAACATGATACACATCCCAAATGCCGCAACTCTAAGTTGTGCTACGTGGTCTAATAGATAGAACCCCCCAGCCACGATTAAAAATTTATAGGAACAACAGCGAATTACCAGCAGTTTTGATGCGAAGTCTTGTCTTGGGCCTCGTGGCCGGTCGCGGTTGCTTCACGGGCTCTTTGCCCTCCTCGCTGGAATCTGCATCGTCTGGTAACATAACAGATAGATAAGTGAGGACTTAAGAAGTTCCTGCGAAGTCTTTTAATAATATTAAGGTTATGCCTATGGCTGCTTAGCAAACAGTGGACAAAGGAGTCACGAAGACCGCCGCATGGGCGTCTGTCTGTAAATCTCTACAAGAGTACGTATCATGTTTTGTGGAAAGAATTCACGGAAATAACGGAGCCGGCGGCTACTTAAAAAATTCATAACCCTCTATCGTTAAATATGCTGCTACGGGACACAATATTATAGGTTATACCTACGACTTCATAATTATAAAATTTGCCAACGGTATATAACACAATTGGATCAGAATTAATTTACAAACAAATAAGAACGAACCGGAGTCACTTAACTTCCCCAGAACATCTTCAGCTTCGTATTTGTGGATGAGTTGCATGATGGCCGCTTGTTGCTCGTCTGCTGCCTGGAAATGTAAACGATAACAATAGACTTAGTATCTTCTCGAATACATTGTGGCCGCTACAAGGCGTACTTTTTTATACTATATAGGCTAGCGCTTGACTGTGATCACACCTGATGGAAAGTGACGATACAGTCTAAGGTGGAACGCGCTTGCCTAGAAGATGACTATTCACTCTTGATTTGAAGGCACCCGGGTTGTAAGTGGCAGGAAAGACACTGCCTGGGAGTGTATTCCAGGCCTTTACAGTGCGTATCAGGAACGAGGAACCAAACCGCTTCGCACGCGTCAACCAAGCTCTTCTAAATGACACCCTTATGAGTCTGACGGATATAGCCTCTCACCTCCGCCTGCGCAGTCTCCAGCAGGCTGAGCTGATGCTTGAGCGCCTCCACGCAGCGGTAGCGCAGCACGTACTGCTCCCACAGCTCCTCTATCTCGCTCTCCAACGCTGTCAGCTCGCCCTGGTATGCTGGTCTGGTAGTTAACATACAGTGCTGCTGGTATTATTTCTTTGACCTCATTAAAAGAAGAGTCGAAATACGACCCCTAACCTATGAGATAAAAGACCATGTGCCCACAGAATTGGTTAGAATAGACTAGATGGGTTTTCTTGACGACAATCTTGTCCGTTAGAAAGTCATAACGAAGTCTAGGTTGGCAGGCAGAAGGCACTAGACTATGGAAGAAAAAAATTGCATCTAAATGAACGTTCCATATACCCTAGCGGTTTATCGTGCCATTCTGTGGAAAATTTCCAGAGCGGAACATTTGTTCGGAGGGAGATCTCCTTATTGCTCCATCATACGGGGTCCGTCATGCCATTCATACGGGGTCCGTCATAGTCAAAAAGCACGATCATACATGTTGGATGGACGTTCACATTGCAATTGGTCCTCGTGAATAGGCACTGACTTGATCTTCTGCACCGTGTGCAGTCGTTTCTCCGCGCGCTGCAGCTCCGCGCGGCGGCGCTCCAGCTTGGCGTCGAGCGCCGCTTCGCTGGAGGCCACGTTGTCGATCTGTTCCCGTACTGCAGCCACGCGCGCCGACAGGGACTCCACCGCGCGCGACAGCGCCGCCTCCAGCGACGACATGTCCAGGGGACGCGAGAGAGCTTTATCCCGGAGCTCCTGAACATAGGATCCAGAATGACAAATAAGGCTGGTGACGCCTTGAATTTTCTTAATAATTAGTAAGTTTGTTACTTCTTCACGTTGCAACTACTGAACCGATTTGCTTTAAATTATGAATGGAGATAGATCGAACCCTGGATTAAAGAAAGGGCAATTTATATCTAGAAAAAATCTATAAGTAGTTCCTGTGGGATCAGTGCAAAACACGAGTTTCACTAGGGTGGAGCCGCAGACGCTATAGTGATTATAAAAATCGGAATTTGAATGATAAATTGTAGGAATGCACTAACCTTATTTTCTGGTTCTTTCGCTAGGAGATCGTACAAGAACGCACCCTGCGCTGTTATATCTGTCGCGAGTGCCCGAGCTTGCTTGATCTCACTAATCTGTTAAAAATTATCAGATGAGATGCCTATTCAAATAACTAATTAAAACTAACTAACTATTTAAAAAGTAGAATAAGTGAGATATGACGATATGTGACAGGCGCAGTTCAGTGCTTCGCGTCGTATCGTATGACTTGGCAATGCGTAGCCACGCGAGCCTATACTCTTCTGAAGCCTACGCCTCTGAGGAAAGACTCCGGAAGAGTCCATAACTAGTCGGGCATACTTATGAGTTATGACTTATACTGTAGTCAGACGTTAGATGTTTATAAAATGGGACATGAGAAAAAGACATGAGAGTTCAAATGATATGAAACTCACTCTATTGCTGACATCGTAGACCAGCGGGTCGGAGTCAGCCAGTTGGTCGTCCTGGCTGGGAGCCTCCAGCGCTGACCGCAGCAGACTGGCCACTTTCAGCAGCTCTCGAACTGCCCAGCCGTCCGCGCCGTACAGCTTCTTGCCGTTGAGCTTCAGGTTTGCTCGCGAGTGCTGTTGATAACAATAAATAAGACGTACCAAACATGTATCAAAGGTCCTCAATGAAAGGGATGCGAGGTTGCTGTTGCGTGAGCACATTCCAGCAGTTTAGGTCTTTATCATCCATCCATTTAGTTCATCGTACTCGCTGTGTAGGTTGAATAATTGTATATTTATTCACCTGAGTTTCATAGTTGAAAAGTAAGGGACAAATTTTCGTAAACACAGGTAATTTTTCCAGGCTGTTTTGCGTGCGACTGAACCATTTTCGACCCAACCGTAGAAAGGTTAAGCGTAGGATACCGACGGTTTTAGATGATACTTTTTTTTTTATATATACGGAACATTTTACACCTCGCTATCTAGCCCCAAAGTAAGCGATAGCTTGTTATGGGTACTATAGATAACTGATAAATATACATAGGTACATGCTATGTATATTAGCATGTACCTATGTATATTTACCTATGTATAAATAAAATATATTGAAAAACACCCAGACACTGGAAAACATTCATGCTCATCTCACAAACATTTACCAGTAGTGGGAATCGAACCCACGACCTCCGGCGCAGTCAAGGTTCGCTACCACTACGCCATTCGGTCGATTCTTCATAATCATCATCAATGCGTGGCATCTTGTGATAAGTGAAGATTAACGGTTAATATTCAAATCCATACACCATCCTTCCTATGGACGCGATAGACCGTATTCCTATTATGCCAATCCACTTTCCACACCCACGCACGGTCAGTTCTAACTGATTCAATCGGCAACGTCATGCTGATTGGACGATTGTAAGGATGGTGTAGGGCCAGCATAAAATACAACTTTCGCTATGGGTAATACTAACAAATACTAACAACTTCCAACGCGATAGTAACTCGCAGTAATAAAAGTACTTACCATCACTAGACCCCCGTCTGTAGCAAAAAGCAGAAACACCATCTCAACTTACGAACAACCCTCCACCACCCATGGCCCAATCAACCTCGCGGTTATGGGAGCCGAAACGCGGGAGGGCGCCCGTTCGGTACTTGCTCTTGGCGTGTTCCCGGGGCGCCTTCTTGACTCCCTACAAGTTGTTTCCTCTCGCTCCTTGTCCCTATGAACTGACTCTCCCCATTCTGGGGCAGGACGATACAAAATACGGACTCGCCGCGCCGTCGCTGTCCACAGCATAAATTCTCTGTGTCACTCCAAGCCACTTCGCCTCTTATGCCACGCGTGCGCGAACTCCCGTAGCTTTCCGAAGTGGGCCGCCGAACCCACGAGATCCTGATAATAAACTGGGTCAGAAACTTCGCGAACGATCCCGTCCAGCAGCAAGCACCGGAGGTCCTCGTATAAGGAGCACTCCCACAAGACATGGTGGAGGTTCTCCTCCGCCAATCCGCAGAAGCACTCGCCACTCTCGACCAGACACATGTCATGCATGCGCTTCCGAAAGCGACCGTGCCCAGTCAGCATCTGTGAGGTCTGATAATCCGGGACGACCCAAGTCGCCTCGCCGCCCGGCCACGTCTGGAAAGAATCGACGAAGGCCGAAGCTCACCGCCCTTCGTTTCGCTGACCCAACTTACGAACAGTTCAATAGCATGCGTGACCATGGCCACGCGCCGCTCCACGCTGTCCCTGCCGCCGGCCAGCGCCGCGTCGGGCTCCACCCTGGCCGCCAGCCAGCGCAGGCAAGCCTCCACCAGCTCCCAGTTGGGGTTCCGGAAGCTTTCCAGCGATATTGGCTGGGGGAAGCCCAAGGCGCGCATGGCTTCGCTGAAATCTGATATTTCAAAAACGTGCAATGGTTAATGTGCAAAGTGGGTCAGAAGTCAGAACTGCCTCCGAGTAAGTCAAGGGTTCACCTTTGAATTTTTGGTGACGTCGCATCTTAAGCCAACTTGCATAAAATGTTCTCAAAGATGTGTGAAGCCTGCGAACCTGAACTTGGTCAGTGTGGGAACTGGGAGGGCTATCCTCCCACACTGACCAAACGCAAACCCCTCACATTAGACCTCTCTAATGGACTCGTGCTCAGCAGGGGACATAAAACAACAAGATGGTGTGTGAATGGATTCTTTATATGGGTAGCAAAGCAAAGATCATTTTAATTTTGCTGAGTTAGTGCAGTGCTAATACAGTAATTCAATGTACTTACTTCTCAAATCCCTGTATGACATAGTCGAAAAACAAATTAATTTATATTAGGTTAAAACCTAGTTGCACTAATTTGTTTACCAACGTGTTGTCACGGAGACGCGTGACAATAATTTCCGCCCTGAGTTTCCGCCTGACCATTTGATTGGGTTACAGATAAAATATACGGTATAGATATTGTGATTGGGCCTTAGATCAGATGGTATAGGAGCTAGCAACGTTTTCGAGAAAGAATTTTAGGAGAGCTGATTTTGTGATATGTCGTCCTTCTTGCACTTTCGGTTAGAGTCTGGGCTATCTGGCTGTTGGTAGCGGTTGAGTTCATCAGTGCGCATCCTACCTGTCCAGGTAATAATCCTGGATTTTAAGAAGACAATTGGGCGTACAATTCATGAGCTAGAAGCACGTTACCGGTTATTTTCTTTATTATTTGTCCAAAGCAAACCTTCTTAGAAATGGAAACATTCAGTTTTAAATATCGTTGGTTATAAAGACAGAAGAATTAAAAAAAGCAAACTTTTTTTACATAATATTTTATTTATAAAAAGAAACACTAAACTACTTAGCACTACTAATTATTTTAACATGTGTAATTAATATTTATACCTACACATTATCGTCCTCAAAACGCGGACCTTAATAGACAATATCTCGATATTAAATTGGACACTCAATAACAGTTGTTTTTTTTTTAAAATGACTGAGTTATTGCTATTTCAATCAATAAATAAAACAACTGTTAAAGGATTCACCATTTTACATTCAAAATGGTGCACTGGGGACTTTAACACATTCCTATATTATATATACTCGAGTTGTTTAAGGCTAGAGCTGTCTTGACTAGGTACAAAACTGTTTGAAGTCTATTCAGACACTGAAGGAAATTGGACAAGAATGTATCCTCGTCGAATTTTCAGTCACGACAGACGCTTTATGGAGTTTTATGAATGGATGAATTCAATGGTTCACTTCTTCAGTGAAAGACCTACCACCTAGAATAACCTTTCTAGTCAGTCGTAGTCACTAATATGTATACGAAGCAACCGATTCACGTCATCCGCCTCGCTTTGTAAATCTAAATACAATTGCACCCAGTTGAATACACAAGAAATCATCAAAATCGGTAGAGCCATTTCCCAGTTTCTGCAAAAGTTGCCCTACTTTAGCGATAAATTTTTATTGGAATAGAAAATAACCGTCTCCGTATCAGATATATCAAGTTTTTTTTTTTTTATTGAAGATAGGCTTGCGCTTGACGACAATCATGCCGAATGGAAAGCAATGATGAGGTCTAGGATGGAGCGCGCTTGCCTAAAAAATGCCTATTCACTCTTCTCTTGAAGGCACCTAGATTGTACTTGGCTGGAAACACGGAGGCTGGAAGGGCGTTCCACACCTTAGCGATTCGTATCAGAAACGTGGAGGAAAAACGTTTCGTGCGAGTTTGTTGGACGTCAACTACATAAAGCCTCCCCCACACAGGCGCGTTATTATCGCGCGATAATATCGCAAGCGTTATTGCGATATCTGTTTTCAGTACATTTTGTATTAAGATGGTCATGTAGTTACACACTGCTGCGATAATAACGCCGCAATGGAAGTATATCGGTCGATATTGTCGCAAGCGTTATTGCGATATCTGTTTTCAGTACATTTTGTATTAGGATGATCAAGTAGTTACACACTGCTGCGATAATAACGCGCGATAATAACGCGCAATAATAACGCGCGATAATAACGCGCGATAATAACGCGCCTGTGTGGGACGACGGACGCAGCGTCCTACTTCCATTGCGGCGTACAAAATGTACTGAAAACAGATATCGCAATAACGCTTGCAATATTATCGCGCGATAATAACGCGGGACGCTGCGTCCGGCTGCGCGTTATTATCGCGCGATAAAAACGCAGCTGTGTGCAAGGAATCGGGACGCATTATCGCAATAACGCTTGCGATATTATCGCGCGATAATAACGCGCCTGTGTGGGGGAGGCTTAAGGATGCCATCGCTCTCGGCGTATTTAATATATTGTTAAAGTTCCCAGTAGTTCTTCAGTGCCCAATTTAATAGAAAAATCATAAGTCGACCACGGTGGGCGCCTGTCTCTGAGCGCGCCTCAACGCCTCCTCTCGCTTGACGGCCACGCGCAGGCGCGCCGCCTTCAGGTGCCTGTCGACAACACACTGCAATGTACACTCAAACGGAGAGATACGGCCAGTAGTCAGTATCAGTTGAGATTCAATCTCAGAAGAGATTTTCAATATTTGCGGGGAACATTTTGTGTGTACAACCACAGAACACTAAATAGTACCAGAAGGTTCACTCCGCACGATTATTTAAAGAAATAGCGACACAAAAAGTGCAATTCAGTTCGCAATAGCGCCTGGCCCCGCCCTCAAAATCGACACGCAACAAACGCAATGTTGTGGTCTCTTTCTATCGCCTAACTTTATCTCTTACGACGTACTAGGGCTGCCGTAGTCAGACGGCCAATGACTTCTATGTATACTAGACGCGCTGTGTGGTACTAAATAATTGCTCACTGAACAGTGGTGCATGCTCAGAAGTTCGTTTAGTCCACTGCGAGCTAGCGAGGCGATCAGTGTTGGTGCACTGTTATGTGAGCCGTGAACGTAGTTTTTACAGGGAGTGACCAATAAAACAGTGAATATTATTTATGTAAGTAGTTTTTCTACGTATTTTGAAGTTTATTTCAGTTAAGTCAGTATAATTTATTTCGTTTTTGTCTAAAAACAAATATTATCGTAAATAAATACACAACTCCCATCATGATTATCCATCACGCTTACTCGTTAGTAGAAATACGCGAGAGCGAACAGTACTACCGACACGTTGACAAAGATTATGAGAATTATTTGAACAGATATGTTAAGTGACAAAGGGTATATACCAGTAGGAAAATAATTTCGATTGGTATATATTTAAGTAATTGAGTATTATTTTTGTGTTTTAGATACATATTGGATGGACTTAAGTTCATAATAACTATAACATTCACAATAAAAACTAAGCAAACTCTGAGAAGTTATTGTCTAAATCGTAAAGACTCAGAAATAAAACAGTTTTTAATTTATTATTTAAGTTTCATTATGTCAAATATTAAAAACTATTTTAATTCTGGTAATTTATCCGTAAAATGATATTTATCATAACTTTAAATTAATGTTAAACGATGTGTAGGTATTGCAAGCGATTGCAATGATTGCAATATCTATTTTTTAATCTTTGACCATAAGACCACTCATCGACGTGACGTCATACGTTTGCAAGCAAGTTCCCGCTCATCAGACTAGATGGCGTTATATAGGTTTTGCACATTTTTTGTTCCACATAGCTTGTCTAGTAGGATACATAGAAGTCATTGCAGACGGCGCGTAAAGTAGACCGTACAAAACTAGCGCGTGCAACTCGGCCCGCGAGCGGCAACCATCTGAAATATTGAGGTCCGGACCCGAACTTGTAGCCGGGACGGCCACGTGATAAGTGAGACTGGCCTGGTACAACACAACTGTGTGTACTCTCATAATCTTATGGGACTACAGCTTTGACACTAGGAGAGAGATCAGAAGCTGGACTGAAGGCATAATTTTGCATGTGGGTGCCTCATTAAGACCACCAATTTCCAAACCTGGGCCACTACAATTACTACAAAATTTCAGATAGAAAAACCCAATACTATTTATTATACTGGTGTTCAGTATTTACCTCTGTCGGATCCTCTCCTCAGTTTCCGGGGAAGGTGCTCTCTTGGTGACGGCCGCATCACGGGTCATGTTCCTCAGCTTCTGCAGACAGTCGGCCAGGTTCAGCTGTTGTGTTCTAGTCGCATCTGAGCGAATTATCAGGTAGCCTTCCTTTGTTAGTTTGTTGCTATACTGTGGAAAAAAATCTCTTTGAGAATTTGACCCTTATAATTACGATCAATTATGTAACTTTTAATTATTAAAATATATTTCAAAGACAATGCTTACAAGCTCGATCATCTTGTCTTTAACTTCAGCCGGGATCCAGTCTGCTTCACGCAGCTTGAATCTTAAGTCCACTTTTGTGTGCACCTGTGCATTTGACATCATTAATAATAATTAATTAATTATTGAGCAATATGTACTGACCAAGTGATCACACAGATATTGTCCAGAGGTCCAAAGAGATGATTGCACCAGAGGTAGCACATTGAATTCCAATTGTGAAACTAAATTGACTTCACAACCAACACAACCACCAAGATTAATCAAGTTACTTTGGAGTTCTTGCAAGATTCAACCCCTTTTTATGTCCCCCTCTGGGCACAGGTCTCTAGGCACTCTACCTAAGTGCATTTTGGTGGGCTTTGCACACCTTTGAGAATATTTAGGTAAACTCTCAGGAATTCAGGTATTCTTACAATATTTTCATTTCCTGTAATACAAGTTTGTCGATTGTACTTGGTGCAAGAAATAACAAGGCAATGGCACAAACCTCCACTATAGAACAACACACTAATGCACCACTATTTTATTTGAAAACAGACAAAGATTAATATTGTTTTACAACAACAATAGTTGCAGGCAGATGCCGGCTTTAAGCTGCACAAAATTTTGAGTATGAAAAGCTTTGAAAATGATAAAATCACTCTCGACCAAAAGAAGCTAAGTATATTTAGTATTTACCTTATTAACATTTTGTCCACCAGGTCCCGAGCTAGCACTATATTTAATTTCCAGTTTCTCCATGGGAATGTAGCCAGAAAACTTCTCGTTGGGATCTGGTGTCTGTAAACATGAATTGGTCTTTAAACAGCACGTTATAATTGTGCCACATATTTACTTACAAAGTATCAGATACACAGTTTCTGAAACAAAAGTCTATGTGTTTCTGATACTAAATGATTGTTTCAGAAGCACGTTTGTCTTTTTTGCAGTACACTAAATGTTTACAGCAACATTCTGTACTCCCCACTTGCAATGCCATTGCCAATGTACTTACAATATAGAGGTTTGGCATTCAGTTTTAAGAGTTTGATAATTTCGTTGATAATGAGTCAGGTTTTTTGACCCTTCTACAGTTCTTCTACATAATATTATAAGTATATATTATGTGTCAATAGCATTTTGTACACACCTCCCAACGCTACTCCTGCCATATTTCTAAACTACTTCCCCAGACTATTCAGTAGTCATCAGCACCATCGTATAGGTAAGCAACGATAATATAAGCTGGATGAAGACGGCCAAAGGCAGTATTATAGGCCCATGTCCAATAGTGGACGTCCACTATTGGACTCCACAGGGTAACCTAACGTGAAGCACCGTATAAGCAGATGGAATTAATCACACAGAAGTTAAATTATACTTACAAAGGAAGATGTAGTCAGTTTTAGGGAACTGTTCGGATAAAGAGTCTCCAGGGAAACAGCGCTCTTGTAAGCCATGGATCGTTGCAGCAGGGTAGAGTAGTTTCCATACTGCACGACCATCCGCAGCACTTGCCTGCGAAGGGGCATTAGAGCCATGGTTGTATTGTTTATAAAAACCGATAACCAACAGTTCTTAAAAAACTTATTGCATTTTCCAATTTCGGTTTTATATCAACAAAATAACCTTTTTAACTTTTTTTGACGTTTAATGATTCATGATGGTTGTCTATGTTCATGATGACATTCGTTCGACATTGACATCTGACCACAGAACACTATATAGTACTATATACTCTGCATCTGGCCACAGAACACTATATCATCTGACAGAACAACGTCAACCTCTTTTTTTTTGGTTTGGATGGCGACAATTTTGTTTTGTATCACAGCGTCTTCCAAGCGTCTTCCTCTTCCATTCATGGCATATTGGGAGATGCTCTTAGCCTTCTGACTTCTCTTAGCAGTCTTAGCTGTCTTAGCACACCTAAAAGCCAAAAGTTCGGAATCAAAGGTATTTCTAAAATTAAAACATTTTTGTCCAAAGAAATCCTTTGTGAGCTTTCCCCGCGACTACCTCATCTGGTGACAGAAGGGCAGGCTACATTTTTTGCGCAACGAATCAGCCTAGCTGTTTGACACGGAAATGCAGCCAGACGTTCGTCGAAGTTCGAGGATTCGTAGACACTCGTTTCTGACTTCTGGGATAAGACCCAGAAGTACCTACCTAGGTACCTAAGTAGGTATTTAAATCGTTATTATACAGCCTTCGTGAGTAACTACTATGATTGTAGACAGGGAAAAATACGCATCTATGTAAAATAAAGCATTTAGGGACTTGGCTTTTACGAAAGTCACAACCGAGGTATTGTGGAAGCTATTACCACAATACCGGAATTATTTTTCCAGAAATCTACTTACGTCACTTTCCTTTTACTTAGTTCTCTTATTATGTACAATTAAGCATAAGATTCGAAACGTTAATTGAGTTTTACGAGCAGCTCGCCTCATGTAAAATGTGAATGCTCAGCTCACGGGCGTCGCTCGCAAGTCACGCTCTGAATGCTCTAATTAGGAGCGCCGTTCCACTCGGGGGCGCCTCTCTCGTTTCACGGAGACTATTTAGAGTTTAGACAATCATTTTATCACATTTGACGCGCTTTATGATGCTAACTGTACTTTTTGCTCGATGTTACTTTGTGGCTACTTCAGTCAGTCATTGCTATCGCCTGGCGAAATACTTGGCTCCGGTTTAGTCTTATTGAGTAGCTGAAGGACCATAAAGAGCCGACTACACCTAAAGTAGACAGGCTTAGTGTAATGAGGGTTCACACACTTTTGAATGAAAATTTGAGGCGTTAGGAATAATTAGTTATTTTCGAAAAAATATGCTTCCGTGCTTTTTCTGGGATGGAAATCCGGTCCTCTGATTCGGAGAACGTCGTCCTTTTCTTAGTCACTAAGCTAGTGATAGCCTATAATAGGTAGTGTCCAAAACTTGAGCTTTAATTAAACACAGATTTTCTTTTTCTTAATATTTTAAGATTTAATAAATTTCCTTTCAATGAATTATGTTTGATAAACAAATGGTGTTCGGTCCGTGCCACGTGAGCCGTGGGTAGTCACAGGCAACGGTGACCCACGGGCCACGACTCCACGGTCGAATAGTGCCGAAAAACTTTACAACACCTAATAATTTATGTATTACCCAAAATATAAGTGTTCAGCCGTTGTAGTCCATAAAACCCAAGTCCCAACCCTGAGCGGAGACTGACTTTGGGGTTCTTCTTCTTGGCTTCTTCAAAATTGGCTTTTGTGTCTGTGACTCTGTGTCTACCAACTGCGTTTGGGCAACGAAAGGAGACTCATATAGCCAGGTACCTACCTAGTACAACACACTAACCCAAAAACCTTATTCGAACATGATCCGAAAAATAAGTAACCTCACTTTAAATGTGACCACCAACATTGCGCCTGTTAAAGAGCAATCAATTAATCGCTTGTCATCCAATTTCCCAGGCGTGAAAACATGCAACGCTCACTTGAGGCGAATTTCATACACCGTGTACGCACATCGACACATTCCGGGCTGCCCGGCCGTGCATAACTGATATTATATCCATCACTGATTTCGCGACAAACGTCTCTTCCATTCCTATGCATGGTAACGCAGAAGAAGTTAGTTAACTATATCGGTGCAATTTCAATTGAGTATTCGAATATAAACTTAGCCTCCGAGTTTCGACATAGACCTACAGGCGATCTCAACTATTTCGTATCAAGATGAATAGGTACCAGGCAAAAATCTCCAAAAGATCTCGACCTCTAAGGCTGAAAGAGGCTAGGATCCCATCTGGTATTTGCACAGCTTTTTTCTGGCGCATCTTTATGTAGGTACCTACTTTCTTGTTCCACTTGGATTCAGCGGCTGTCTGTAAGAGGCCACTCTTTCAATGACAATGGTGCTTATTCTGTTGTACAAAATCTCTAACTTAAAATTGGCGAGTTTAAGTTTAGACTCGCCAATTTTAGTTTTTCTAAACTCATGACTCATTCGGCAGTCACGTCGAACTAAATATGGAGATGATTTGGAGTCTCCAAAGACTCGCTAAACCTGACGTTTGGGTTGAATAGTAAGTGCTGCCATTTATGATAGCAAAAACTCCACAAACGTTGTTTTTTATTTTCCCCAATTGTAATAAAAATATTTTTTGCGAAATATATGGAAATTAGTTACGTAAAATACAAAGGTAACAGTTTAATTGATTTATTTTGGTCCAATCACCTTAAGAAATTCCGAAAGTTGATATTATGTTTAATTCATCGTCTGATTTGTCTATGTCCAAGCATAGACAAACAAGCAATTATCATTTGTCTATTAGTCTATGCTCATGTTATGGTTGGTCACTTGCTAGAGAGTATAGTGTTCTGTGGTCATAAAAGACCGTTTTGAATTTGACGTTCGAGTTTTGTGACCTTTAGTCACAGATTACTACAGATCCAGCGCACAGTACTTCGGGAGTGAGGCACGCAAAAGGGATACAAAACAAAAAGCCGTATTCCATTTGAGTTCGTACATGGTTAGTACGTAGCGAACCGCTGACGGAGTCACTGCTGCGTAATTTGTATGTGACGTTCAGAACTGGCAATTGATTTAAATTCGAAACACCAAACCTCAGCGAGAGTCCATCAGTGTGACCAGTCTACATTGAAATTATTTTCCCTAGATGTAAGGTATAAATTGTATGTTAGTAACAGGGCATTTGAGATTAAAAAAAAACCTTAATGACTGGCCTCTTGTTGAAACAACGTTTCTTTTCGGACGATATCGCGTACGGGGCTTAGCGGAAAAAGTATAAAAAACTATAAGACCCAAGATTAATCGGTCAAACATCTTGCTGCCCGCGATGAAATAAAATGAGAAACGGCGTCGCCTGTTGCTCTGCATATTATTGAATACGGTAATTTTCTTTGATGGTGAGTGACGGTCTTTCACTTCATTTAATATAGTATTAAAATTGAGAAAATTGGCCGCCATTTTGAACTTTTTTGTTATTGGGCCGAATTCTTTCAAAATCGAAATCTGACCGTGGCAGCAAGCATTGAGTAAGAATCTGGTGTCAAAATTGAAAAAATTGGCCGCCATTTTGAACTTTTTTGTTATTGGACCGAATTCTTTCAAAATCGAAATCTGACCGTGGCAGCAAGCATTGAGTAAGAATCTGGTGTCAAAATTGAAAAAATTGGCCGCCATTTTGAACTTTTTTGTTATTGGACCGAATTCTTTCAAAATCGAAATCTGACCGTGGCAGCAAGCATAGAGTAAGAATCAGCCCCCCGATTGTGTAACTTTTGACGATGAAATGGTATTCATTTGATGGCCGTCGGCATCAAAGTAAAATAAGCCATAACAACATTGAATTAGAGCTCAATTTTGTGTATGCGTTCTTATACGTTTAGGTATGTACGATACGCTCCATAACGCTCCATGTTGAAATCGGTTGTAATGAATTTGTGACTTTAAACTGATACACTTAAGGAATATTTTACTTTGATGGTCAAGGAATACCATTTCATCGTAAAAAGTTACACAATCAGCCCCCTGGTGTCAAAATTGAAAAAATGTGGCCGCCATTTTGAATTTTTTTTGTTATTGGACCGAATTCTTTCAAAATCAAAATCTGACCGTGGCAGCAGGCATTGAGTAAGAATCTGGTGTCAAAATTGAAAAAATTGGCCGCCATTTTGAACTTTTTTGTAAGTAGGCCGAGTTCTTTCAAAATCGAAATCTGACCGTGGCAGCAAGCATAGAGTAAGTGTAAGTGTAACAGTAAGAGTCTGGTGTCAAAATTGAAAAAAAATTACTCTGTGCTTGCTGCCACGGTCAGATTTCGATTTTGAAAGAATTCGGTCCAATAACAAAAAAGTTCAAAATGGCGGCCAATTTTTTCAATTTTGACACCAGATTCTTACTTAATGCT
Source organism: Coenonympha arcania (assembly GCA_036785405.1). Taxonomy (NCBI): domain Eukaryota; kingdom Metazoa; phylum Arthropoda; class Insecta; order Lepidoptera; family Nymphalidae; genus Coenonympha; species Coenonympha arcania. The sequence goes on along the minus strand of CM072066.1, from coordinate 17,488,546 downwards.
TGCTGCGACGGTCAGATTTCGATTTTGAAAGAATTCGGTCCAATAACAAAAAAGTTCAAAATGGCGGCCACTTTTTTCAATTTTGACACCAGATTCTTACTCTATGCTTGCTGCCACGGTCAGATTTCGATTTTGAAAGAATTCGGTCCAATAACAAAAAAGTTCAAAATGGCGGCCACTTTTTTCAATTTTGACACCAGATTCTTACTCAATGCTTGCTGCCACGGTCAGATTTCGATTTTGAAAGAATTCGGTCCAATAACAAAAAAGTTCAAAATGGCGGCCACTTTTTTCAATTTTGACACCAGATTCTTACTCAATGCTTGCTGCCACGGTCAGATTTCGATTTTGAAAGAATTCGGTCCAATAACAAAAAAGTTCAAAATGACCACCATATAATTAAAATATTTCGTGTATTTGTCTATATGCAAGTGTTAGGCAGACACCTTAAATTTAATCGGCACCTCCCGAGGTCCTCTCTTATTTTAAGGAATTTTAGATTGAAATCTCTTAATTTAAACATAGAACGCGTACAACGGAATAGCTTTTGTTCTCTAAAATCTAAATTGAATAGTTTAGCGCTGTCAAAATAAATTTTAGATTAGAGCTGTCATTTAGGGGTGTAACAGAATGTCACATCTCTCTAAGTCTTATTTTGGCGATTTTTAGCGACTTTTAGTTTAGAGATTGGCAACAGAATAAGCACCATTGTCCTGCATCTTGAGTCCCAAAATTTGATAATTCCTCAGATTTATGGACGAAGTTTTTTTTTTTTTTTTTTTTTTTTTTTTTTTTTTTTTTTTAATTCTGTACAAGTTAGTACATGACTGCGATCTCACCTGATGGTAAGTGATGATGCAGTCTAAGATGTTACCGTACTAACTTGGAAGGGTTAGTAAATTTGCCCCCAAGGGTTTCTACACAGCATCGCACCGGAACGCTAAATTGCTTGGCGGTGCGTCTTTGCTGGTAGGGTGGTAACTAGCCACGGCCGAAGCCTCCCACCAGACCAGACCAAGTACCTTGCCAGACGATACTTATCTACTCTCGGAGCTTGAAGCTTTCTCTATCGCTGACTGAGTACTCCTGAGCGCCTTCAGCAATTATAAAACAGCTCAGTTTAAAACACTTTGTTAATCTGTTAACGTTCCAACTTGTAAGTAAGTAGATTAGATAGCGAGATCATAATCTAGCGAGCAAGTATCATCCGCGCCTCGTTACCCCGCGCCCAAGAATTCGGAAAGCCGTCGCGTGCGCCCGCGCATGCTGGACTCTCGACGCTCGGACGGGTATTATCATAATTGATGAAAGCAGCTCTAACGTCCACCGGCGACCGCCCGCCGACTGGCGAGTGACTGCATCGCAGGCTGAAAAATATTCAGAGCTATTTTAGACCAGGGTAGATCCCCTTTAAAATAATAAAAAACGAAAGAAAATTACAGGAGGATGAAACCCATTAGAAAAGGAGGGGAATATGATCAAAATGAAAGGAAAAATAAATTACGGTCGATCCGAGTTCGGGAACAGGGGGGGAGGGGGGGTTTAAGTGTAAAAAATGGTTTTCCTTGATTTCCGGCAAAAAGTTAAATGGCAAAGTTGTAGGTAATAAAAAGATCTACAACTTTTGTATTTGCAATTTTTTCACATAACCTCAAAATTTAGGTGAAAAATTCGAAAATCAAAATATAACTTTTTGGAAGATCATGCAACCCATTCTTTATATCGAAAGAATAGAAAATTAATATCGTGGTTTATGAAAAACACCTCACCAGACATTTTCGTAGCAAGCGCGTCTATAGTTATGGACGGTACTACTTTTCATCTTTAAGTAAATTAGAAATATGTACTTATTACTTAATTGATTTCGCTTGGCAGTTGGATCAAAAGCCGCAAACAGAAAGCAGTGTGTGAGAAATTCCTCACTCTGGAGCTATGACCACGTCGCCGACTCAACTTTTTAATATTTTTATACGTGGTAAAACATTTTTAAAATATACTTAGCTAAGGAAGGTTTTCCGGAAGGAAACGATGCCTATACAATCTCAATTATAAGTTGTCCGGTAGGCGGTACTCTGAAATACCAAGTGTTGACAAAATTGATGATATCTATTCGCTTACCAGATGCAATAACTCAAACTTCTCGGATACAACACAGCAGAGTCGGAGCTAAAGACTGGAAAGTGTGCGAGTTTACAGTAACAAATAGCTGTAATTCAGTTAATCGCGGCCTAATCACGTTAGAGGCGGAATGCGCTGTTTTTGCAACGTATTTATATCGGAAAATTTAATTTATCGTCTTCGTGTCCGCGCATTTTATTTTGGATTCGCGTTATTAGCTCTATGTTTTTGACGTGAACAATGAACATGTCTTTTTTGCGTTAACAGTTTTTTATAAGAAAGAACGATGAGACAAGCAAGACGTTCACCTGATATTAAGTGCCTGCTTAGTGATTATCCTTTCCCACGACTTTGCTTTGCACACTGCACTGCGCTCATAAACCTATGACATGCAGTTCTTAGGGTTTTGAGTAGGTACCTACCTACATCAGGTATCTCATTGTGCCCAGTAAGCTCGCCGGCATACAGACTAAATAGTGTCCTTAACACTGAAACACAGTACCTAATAGGCTAATACATTACCTACTGCTTCACTTGCGTTTGTAAAATAATACCATGGTGGTATTCACCCGGACGAACTGCATATTTTTTTTGCTAGTAGGTACCTACCTATAGAAGGGCTACAAACTACAAAACGCTAGGTAAGTTCATAGCTTACCTACTAGGTAAGTAAAGAAAGCAGTCGCAGCAGCAGAAAATCGTGAGCAGTTCTCCATAAAATGTCATAAGTGTGTAAAAACTTGGCGTTAGGGACTTACGGTGGGTCCACAAGTCTGTAATGATGGTTATTTTCCGTATTGTGACTTGTGAATAGGTGTTTATTCTGTATTCTGAGGTGTGGTGGTTTATGCCCAAATCATTTTCATTCTGAGAGACCTCAGACCCGTGCTTGTAGTAAAAAGAAAGATACCTAAGTTACCTAAGTAGGTGGATAGCCGTAAAGCATAGACGTTTTAGCGTTCGTTTAATGATCCTCCAATGAAAAAGAGCGTGAAGCATCAAGAGTACAGCGAAAGCCGTCGTTTCAGCTGTCGCATTTAATTACCTGTTACATATCTCTGCACAGATACATCGCGCCGTTTCTCCGCCGCTGATTTTACGAAGAGAAAATTTAATTAACTCATTTTATTACTGCACACGTTCGGAAATTTGAATTTATAATGCGAAAGAAAGCTCCGCCGCGGGCACCCAGCTCAAAATTTGAATATTAACGCAATGTTACAGTACCTATAGTTTTGATCTAAGAATTACTTATTTTACTTACTTATCTGATGCATCTCCTACAAGATAAAAGAAAGTGTAACAAAAACACTTAAATGATATATTTTTCAAACAAAAATTTCAAGATCTTGAGAATAATGTTGAATAGGTAGAATAATGTTGAATAGGTAGGTTGAATAGGTAGAAGATGCCAGCGACTTCGCCAGCGTGAATTTACTTAAGTTTTTTTTAAATCATCCATAACAACATCTTCAGTTTGATTAAAAATCATCCATTATCCATAACGACAATAATACGACCACTATAGTCCAATTGAGTCAGATAAACCTAGCGTTTTCTTGAAAAGCGACTTGGTGGTCTATCTCACTAGAACATCTCGGCACGACGGAAAACAAACGTGTTTTTCCTAACGGTATTCTTGCCGTTCGCGACTATGTAGATCACGTATCTTTGCAGTTTGCGCTGACTTCATCAGATTGTCTTTTCAAGACTCTAATCTAATCCCGACCTAGACGTGTCTACCTCCACTGTGTCATAGCATGCTATTTGGCGCTTTCCGATATCACGATGTCTGTTGCTTTTGTTCTGCTTCAAATTGAATTACCATTTGCTGTGCGTGCTGCATGGACCGACCATCCAGAAAACAGTTGCTGGTAGCGGGTGGATGAGGAAGGCGGAGGACCGTGTGTGGTGGCGCGCTCTCGGAAAGGCCTGTGTCCACAGAGCAACTTAATCATTTTTATTTTTTCTGGGCCTGTGTCCATCAGTGGACGTACATGGACTGATTAAGCCAAGTGTTATCGCTATAAGATTTTTAATTTTCTATTTAATTATTCAGGTAGTAGATACACAAAGTACTATAGGTGCTCGCGGCTCCGCCCGCGTTAATTTTAGTTTTTACACATCCCACACTCTTCTATCTATCTTAGGCTTTCTCGGGATTAAAAGTATCCCCCTTTCTGTCCCCACTTACTTTTCCAACATTCATTCTTAGTTTCAAGTAAGTTCGTTATAATATATCTTCCTAAATAATCCTATTTAAACGTCTCGTATTTTTTAAATGTTCACATACCTCGATGTTCGTGAGCCGAAGGCGAGTAAAAAGAGCCCTAACCATGGCGTTTAAATACTTCATACTTATGAAACTATCTTCATTATTTTGCCGACAAACGCTCGAATCGTACCGACATGCAGTTAATTTAGCGTTCCGATACATCAGTGCACAGATATTATCGAATAGTCTGACTGAAATAAATTGTGTATCTGATACAACTATTGAGTGTTCATCCAAGCGCAGAGGAATATTTGCTTGGTAGGTACTGCTTTGTACGGGTTAAAGGCATTTTTATTATATGAATTTTGTAGTTTTGCCGCAGTAACGCTCGCTTAAATTCAAGTTTTCTGTTATCCCGAAAAGCACAGATTTTTCGGAGCTAAAAGTATCCCAGGGTACTGTGCCTCCACTCAAATGCTAAGGGGGATGCCGGGATGGGTATCATCCGGTCGCGAAGATTCAATTTTAATTAGTTAATCCCAAATAGTGGACTTATTATATAACGTACGGTTTATCTACATGTTCTTCATAAAAAAATTTAAGAAATACTCATTTGCTTCATATTAGTTCCCGAGAGCTCCAAATCTGGATAACTGCAGAAAATAATCTACTGGGCACCATATGAGACGAATGAGAATTTTTGAGCAAAGTTTTTGTTATAATCATGTAGATGCAGAAATGTTATGCTCGCAAACTCATTGCCTTATGCCTACGATGCCTACCTACTACTAGCGATAAACTAAATAAAATTTGAATTTCGCGGGCTACTTTGGCCAAATAAACATCCCTGTTTTTCAGGAGTTTGAAATTATGGCTTTTATTGTATTCTGTGACGATGGTGACAAATATATTAGAAATTGAAACGTAAGTTACGAGGGTTCGGTTCCCGACGCACTCAGTGCTGCAAAGAGCTCACAAAAAACTCAGTGTGTAATACAACAACAAAGTAATTCTACGCTCACAGCTCGCAGCCAATGAGGCGAAGACCCATGTTACCATAACATAACTGTTCCCAGGCTGGGTAGTGCAAAAAGAATCAATTGACTTTCATAGGCATCACTCAACTGTATACCACGTTACTTGCTTTGTCGACAAGTTAAACATCTAGTTTTGCTGCAGAATTAGTCTTATTAAATATTTAAAATGTAATAAACTCTACTAAAAATATGCTTTCTTGCCTATCCACAGTTATATTTGGTAGACTGAACTAATGCAACATTAATTCAATGCCTCATGATCAGAATATTGGACTAAGTTTTATCTTTTCTAATATAGGTACGTACAACATATTATAGTTAGGTCTGTGGTTGTAGGTACATATTATATTATAAGGATATAATATCAAGCGGCTAAGGAAATAATATCAATGTGCTGGTGCTGAGATACTAGAGCTAAGAGAGGCATTGGTAGATCGCGTTAACTTGACTCTAAAAGAAGTGTCTGAGTGGGGTGACGCTAATCTAGTCAAGTTTAACGCTACCAAAACGCAAGCGTGCTTATTCACCGCAAAAAAGAGCCCCTTCACCTTGGCTCCCACTTTTCAAAATGTATCCGTTCCGATTAGCGATCATATCGACCTCCTGGGTATTGACATCTCACCCAATCTCAATTTTGGGAAATGCATCGAGGAAAAGGCAAAAACAGCGGCCAAAAAACTTGGCATCCTGAACAAGGTTAAGCGGTACTTCAAGCCCGAACAGCTTTTGATGCTATATGAAGCTCAAGTTCGCTCCGGCATGGAGTACTGCAGTCACCTATGGGATGGATCTGCCAAATACCAGCTCGATGCATTGGACTCGGTTGATCGCCGCGCACGCAGAATAATCGGCAAGGAATCGCTAACACGGGCGAAACTGCTCAGTTTAGAACACCGACGCAGTGTTGCCTGTTTAGCGGTTTTTTACAGGATATATTTTGGAGAGTGTGCTCAAGAACTCCACAACCTTGTGCCACCTTCACCTTTCTACCATAGAACCGCGAGACGTCGAGAGAATTGGCATCCTTATGTGGTTGATGTCCAGCGTACTCGGACGAAACGCTTTTCTTCTACGTTTCTGATTCGAACCGCTAAGGTGTGGAACACCCTTCCAGCTTCCGTGTTCCCAGCTAAATACAATCTGGGTGCCTTCAAGAGAAGAGTGAATAGGCATTTTCTAGGCAAGCGCGCTCCATCCTAGACCTCATCATTTCTGTACATCGGACTTGATTGTAGTCAAGCGCAAGCCTATCAATTATAAAAAAAAAAAAAAAAATGTTATACCTATTAATTTATCACATTCATTCCATAAAATAAATGAAAATAAAGGATACCAATAAAATAAGTGTTACTTAATATTGATAAACTGTCGGTTTAAGAGAAGTATCAAGAAATTGAATTTCATCAACTGGTAAACAGCACCATCAACAGAAACACCGTCATTTTTTTTTACTCTATACAAGTTATTACTTGACTGCGATCTCACTTGATGGTAAGTGATGATGCAGCCTAAGATGTTATCGTACTAACCTGGAAGGGTAGATAAGTAAATTTACCCCAACGGTTTCTACAAGCATCGCACCGGAACGCTAAATCGCTTGGCGGTGCGTCTTTGCTGGTAGGGTGGTAACTAGCCACGGCCAAAGCCTCCCACCAGACCAGACCTGAGCCAATTTAGAAATTATAAAATTCCAAAGAGGCCCGTGACGGGAATCGAACCCGCGACCTCCCACTCGAATCCGAGCGCGCCACCACTGCGCCAGGGAGGTCGTCATAGGCAAAACACAGCAGCTCCGGCGGATTTTCTTGGATTTGTAATTATACTGATAGGTTCTTAGTTCTTACTTTCCTTTAGTCGGGGAGTTTCAAAAAGGTACTTCTTTTTAGAAAAAAACTTTTCAAAAGAAGTATCGATAATTTGTTATTGTTCGAATATGATTCTACCTTTGAAAATAGAATAACAAACTTGACTTTTGAAATTCCAAGTTTGAACTGTCCCGGCACGCTTGCGATCTTCTTCTACAACGATGATCTACGGAGGTGCGACCGGGAAAAGATGGTCTACGGGCTAGCTACGAGCATCTACGGGCTACGACTACGTGCATTCCTATTGGTGCATTCTCACGGGTTTTCCCGCAGCTACGTTCACTCGCGTCATCTCAAACGCTCGCCCGACGCCATCTTCACGCCACTCAGTCCGCCGCGACGAGTCGTGGGGTTCGCATGTCGCTGTTTGAACTTTGAAATTAGAATTTGGAATTGCACCGGTTCCCAACCTAACGGAGAAACTGTCTTTAGAATTATTCCTAAGCAAAAATAAACATTTTAACTAATTAAAATAAGACTCGAGTGCTAAGTTGATTTATGTTTGTGTTATAACATTGGAGTTTTGAGACTTTTTGATTGAGTGGAAGTGTTTTTTCGCGATCTACTCCGCTGCACTTTTGTAGTGTGCTTGGTCAAGTAAGGAGTGAAGGTGAGTTTTTGCGTGGTTTCTGTTGGTTTTTGCTGTTGGTGGTTGTTTTTTGCGGCACGGCTGGTGCCGGGTGGTTGCCCCGGAGCCGGGCGCGGCGGGGAGCGGGATCGATTGTCCCGGCGTCGAGACATACCTACGATGTCTATAACCTTACACCCTCGCTGACGCCGCTGTCTACCTATTTCGTTTTGTGGGGTTTCCGATTTTAATATTTTATTCTACTAAATACCTAGCTCTGAAGTCTGTATTGAAATAAAAATAATATAAAGTATGGATTATGTGCCTGCAGTTTACGTACTACCTATGTTTCTATTTCTCGAATAAAAATTTTCGGTTACTTTAGACTACCTTCAATTTTCAAAAAAATAATATAACTAATATATTCATATTAGTTAAGCTTAGTTTAATTTAATTTAGTACTGCGAACTCGCCATCCTCAACATAAACGGACAGTTTTCTAGAGGATGGCCTAGATATATTATTATAATATTGTAATTTGTTTTGACCAATAACAAAAAAAAAAAAAAAAAAAAATATTCGAATGAGATTCTATAGGTATTCTATGAGAGACGAATACAAAGTACAAATGTATAGTTTATGTTTTAGAAGCTGTTGCCTATGCCTGAATTAGCCACTTTGGTTTGCGTATGGTGCATATTTTACGAATTTATGTAGAACTAAGTAGGTACCTACTTCTTATGAATCAATGATATTATATTGTTATGAATACAATATTTTTATCTTGGATCCTCAAAGAAGAGATCTATCAGTAAATGCGCTGTTTTGATAGATAAGTCACGCATTTGCAGTTTGCACGGAGATCGTGATTCGTGATATCTAGGTAGAAAGGTCTGGAAACACATCTAAGCTAGGATGTAGATTGTAGGTAGGTATACGTAGTTTAGTGTAATGAACCCATACATTACACTAAACTGTAAATTCATCTCGCCAGCATGAACGTGGCAGCGAAATACCTACGCTATCAATCTACTTCCGTGTCACGACTTTGAATTAGGTATTATTTATAGGCGTTTGAAACATAATAAAATTATTTATAGGCCAGAAGTGCTAGACCCATAAACATTTTTTTACTTTTTATTTATTTTTCGCTCCCCTACCATCGATGAATAAATTGATGGATGTGCATTGATCATTAAGGATAGGCCTGTTCGAACATTTTGCCAAAGCCTTTTTCATACAAGGAAATTTAGCGCCATCTATCAAACATCCTGCGAAATACTTGTTTAGTTAATTAATAAGATAGTGCGCGTACAATGGGGACATTTCCCCATTGAACTGGCGACATTTTTTCGCGCGGTTCGCCCTGTCTCTATATAGAGGTCAATGTGGATGTGACATATATTTTCATAATTATAATTTGGCTACTTTATTATTTGAATATCCTTTCATATCAGTTAATAAATTTTCTTAAAACTTGAAAAACTTACCCTTACATTTTTTCGCAAATATCTTTCTTTAGTTTATTTCTTGTCATATGCAGTGCAGTCTTTGGTTTTAGCTGCTATTTATAGAAAAACATTTCTCTCTACTCCTCTTATGTGTGGCCCTATTAGCTGTCCTTGTCTACGATGTGCGATAGACTATAGATGTGGATGTACCTATTGGTCTGGAATGTTGGCATTTCGCGGCGTGGCCTGGCGCCGGCGGGCAGGGGTCGCGGATCCCGGCTTAGGAGACCTGGCATTCCACTCGTACAATTTATGGCTTTAAGGGTGTTTCGTTACATCTACTTGCCATCCCTTTAAACAAGCCTTAGCTTTAAAGAAGCTTAACTGTTTAAAGCTTCGCCGTTTTTGTGGAGTAATGCAAGGCAAAATTGAACCACTACTTGAATAAATACTAATATTGAAAGTGCCTGAAGCTTCTTATTAGAATGCTGCACTATATTGAATCTTCGCTCAGGTGAGACAATAATATCAGAAACACATCCCAAGAATACAGACATTGAGATGCATGCAGATAAAAAAGACTGCAAAATTGAGAGTATCTATGTTGAACATAAACTAAGGTAAAACTAGGCTTTGCAGACATACATTTTCCAGTGTAGAAATAGAAATTTACAAAATTAAAAAATCGTATGACATGACACGTGATCAAAGTTGATATTGAACCTGATATTTGTACTTAGATACTTTAATTAAATTATAAAAAAAAAACTATATTTCCCAATGGAAATAGAATGGCTCCTACTAGCTGAACTCCATGCAGTTTTGGAGAATGCAATTTGCGCTTTTGTTCAAAAATAAAAATCAGTTGATTGTGTAAAAGAATCCGGATGCATTTTGAGTAATTGAGTGAGCGTACGTCGCGGTAGTTAGCTAATGGTTAGCTACGATTTATCAGGCCAATGAGCTGAAATGGCCGCTCCAGCCGTTAACTCGGATTTAGTACCCGTTGACACGCACTGAGCAAACCAATTGAGTTAGCCCACCTATTAGCGCGCGCTGCGTAAAGACGTAGGCACATACCTACCACTCACGGTGTTTTTTGCAACGAAGTAATAAGTGTGCGCAACGAGAGGAGCATTATTCTTTGTGTTCAAATTTTTTGTTTTTTATTATTGGTTTTAATGTTGATTGCTTGATTATACTCATACAATATGGCTAAATGTGCGAAATGTAACAAAGTGGTCACGAAAAAAAACCCTGGAATTCTGTGTGGGCGTTGTAACAAATGGATGCATGGGGAATGCGTGTCTTTGAGCCACGAGCAACTAACGACATTACATGCGACTGAAGCCGACTGGAAGTGTCGTGCGTGCAGTGGTTCCTCAAAACAAAAACGAATTTCGATAATTTTGCCAGATCCTGAGGAGGACGACGTCACGGACACGGACTCAATTACGGCTGGTGCGAGCATCGACCCTAACAGCCAGAAGATGTTGACCACCGTGCTATCTACGATACGGCACGAAATTCGCGAAACAATACAAGAAGAGCTTAAAAGAACACTACAATTTTACTCTGACAAAATGGACGACTTCCAAATAAAAATTGATAACTACGAAGAAAAGATTAAATTAGTTGAGAATCAGTGTAAAGATCTCAATAATAAATATACAAACATGAAAAATAATCTCGAATCCATACAAATAAAATTAAATACCCTAGAACAAGAAAAAATTGAAAATACTCTAGAAATAAGCGGAATACCGAAAGAAGAACAAGAAAATCTAACAGAAATAGTTAAGAAAATTGGAAGTGTTATAAATCAAGACAACAACGACATTAAAAAAATATACAGAAAGGAAAGTAAAGGATTAGCATCCCGTAAACGTCACGCCTCGGTCGTGGTGCTGACACTCCGGGAAGGGTGCCGGGACCGGTGGCTCGAGGCAGCCAAGTCATGTACGATCACCCCACGAGTACTCGGCAGGGACGGAGAAGGCAGGATATACCTACGAGAAGCGCTAACACCAGCCACGGCTTACCTTTTGTGGAAGACTAAGTCGGAGCTCAAGGATACTAACTTAGTGCAGTTTGTATGGTGTAAACGCGGTAACATTCTCATTAGGAAGTCGGAGAATGAAAAAATCCATTCGATAAGATCGGAAAGTGACGTCGAGAAGTGGGTCACGGCGCTAAAAAAATGACTTCGAGGTTTGTGTATCCATCTACGTTTATTTACTTATTGTGTTCATACTTAACTGGTGTGTTTACTTACAATGGACAGCAACGATCAAAACTTATCAGAAGGAAATTTTAACTCTTGGAATGAGTATATTAGTTCTCTTCCAATACAAAAAGATGGACTTATTACGTTAACTGTTAACATAAGATCAATGCTACTTAACTTTTCCACTCTAGAACATATAATCACTAATAGCCAACGTTGTATAGACATAATAGTATTATGTGAAGTTAATATCGGAGATACAATTAAAACCCTATTTGAATTACCCAACTATATTATGTACACGAACTTGCGAAAACACAGAAGAGGCGGCGGTGTCATAGTTTATATACATAAAAACCTAACATTTACTTTGCTATCTTCACCCACACAGTACTTTGAATCAGTAACTGGATATGTCCAACTTAAGAATAGCTACAAAATAAACCTATGTGCCGTGTACCGGCCGCCGGACACTTGCAAAAGTAAATTTATCGCTGAGATCTCGTCCCATATTACAAGAATGACTAATAAATCCGACTTACTATTCGTGGGCGATATAAATATTGATTTAAAACAAATAACCAGTGCAAGCGCGGCGTACCTAAATGAAATGGCTGAGCTAGGTCTTAGCTGTGGTATCTCTCAATATACTAGAATAGAAACCAAAGGCCAACATATTACTAGGACATGCATAGACCACGTATTCACGCGCCTCGCTTCCGCGTGCACAGTGTATACTGCAACTATAAATGATCCCATCGCTGACCACAACATTATAGCCTGCTCGCTTATGTGCGCGAGCGCATCGGACGGGCGGCGCCAAGGTCACGGTCACCGCGTGAATGCATCGCGGCTTGTCAATGTACTCAATAACAGGGAGGTATCGCAGCAGCTTAGCCAGGTAGACTGGAGCACAGCGCTGTCGCTTAGCTGCCCTTCCGAAGTATATAATTTTATTTGCAATCAGTTCAATACTATTTACAATAACTGCTCGCAAGTCACTAAATTAAAATGTAATAAAAGGAATATGTGCAAATGGGTTAATAAAAAAATGTTAAAAATGTGTTCTCAAAAGAAAAAATTATATTCAATATGGCTCAAAAATCCAGAAAATATTGATAACAAAATTTTATACAATAAATATAGAAACAAAACAAACAAATACATAAATTTTCTAAAAAATAAATATATTAGGGATGAAATTCGAAAGAACTTTAAGAATTCTAAGAAAGTATGGAATTTAATTAATGAAATATGCGGTAAATTTAGGATATCTGTAGATGAATTACTGCTAAAGTCATTTAATCTGGAAAAAACGAAATTAGGCAATAGATTCGCTCAAGAGTTCGAAAAAAATGTAAATGCGATTTCTGTAACATGTTACCAACCTTTGTCCCTTTCTTCTGGAGGGACGCAGGAGGGGGCAGGGGTGACAATGAGATTAGAGCGGGCAACAGATAACCAGGTGTGGAAAATAATTAAAAATATAGATTCAAATAAAAGCCCTGGATATGACAAAATTAGAGCATCAGACATTAAAAACTTAAATAAAAATATAACACCGGCGCTGACTCATTTGATAAACACCTGTATTGCCACCTCTTCCTATCCTGACCCTCTGAAGATTGGTATAATTAGGCCTATCTATAAAAGCGGATGTCATAAAAATTTCAACAACTATAGACCAATCACCATACTGTCATGCATCGACAAGATAGTTGAGAAGTATCTCGGTGATAAAATAAAAAAATTTTTAGAAGATCACAGTATCATAAACGCAAAACAGTTCGGCTTTCAAAAAAATCGAAGTACTTCTCAATTACTTTGCCAGTTTACAGATGAAATCAACGAGTACATGAATGATAAAAAGCATGTACTCGTTGTTTTCATTGACTTCAGCAAAGCATTCGACTTGTTGGTGTATGACAAGTTATATACAAGTATGACAAATTGCGGAATACAGGGACCCCTCCTGGAATGGTTTAAAGATTATCATAGGAATAGAGTAACCTGCGTCAAAATCGATAACACCATGAGTGACATGATACATACTACTAAAGGAACAGCTCAGGGTTCGATTCTCGGACCTATTGAGTACTTGTTATACGTAAATGACATGTGCAACCTATTCCGGGAGGGATCCGTGTATCAATTCGCTGATGATACATGTATCATTGTAGCTGACAAGGACTTGCAGGTGGCCGAGCGCATAATGCAAGCCAATTTCGATACCCTTTATAAATGGGCACACGATGTTGGACTGGTGATAAATATTAAAAAGACTAAAGCTATGCATATTCATTCTGCTCATAATAAAACAGATTATAGGGCCAATATAGTTGCACATGCGCACGACTGCCTGCATGGCAGGATAAAACACTGTATCTGCCAACCTATTGATATGGTTACAGAACATATGTACTTAGGTCTTAAAATTGACTTCCGTTTTAACTGGCAACCACATATAAATTATATTTGTGAGAAGCTGAGAGCAATCCTTAGTAGGCTATACATACTTAAATATAAACTGCCCTATAGGACGCTGAGATTGCTTTACTTTGCACTGGCAGACTCAATAATTGACTATGGCTTGAGTAGTTACGGTAGAACCTTCAAAACATATATTATACGCATATATAAATTACAACTAAAAATTTTAAAAACAATTGTACCTAGGAAAATAAAATTAAAACATTGCAACGACTACCACAAATTATTCACTTATTGTAAAGTGCTGCCGGTGCAGAGTAAAGTAAAACTAGCCATACTTAAAGATGAATTTAATAATTTACAATTTCTTAGACGCAAGGAACGAGGCAGTAATTTACGAAGATTAGCGAGTTATAAAAAGTTCATCCTACCTAAAACAAATAATATTCATGGTAAAAGAAATTACAAATACATACTTCCTAAAATTTTTGAAGAACTCCCATCGTTTTTGCAATGTTTAGACAAAAAGCATATACACATAAGAAAGCTTAAGAAATATTTATTGAGTAAAGTATGACAATTTAAAATATGATACATTTATTTAATATATTATATTGCTACTTATCTTGACTATATATTATAAGCTGTAATGTATTAGTTAATCTTAATTTTTACTCTTATTTAAAGTTAGTTAATCTTAGTTACTTTTATTTAGTTAAGCTTAGTTTAATTTAATATAGTACTGCGAACTCGCCATCCTCAACATAAACGGACAGTTTTCTAGAGGATGGCCTAGATATATTATTATAATGTTGTAATTTGTTTTGGCCAATAAAAAAAAAAAAAAAAAAAAAAAAAAAATTTACGTCAACGACCTAAAAAGTTATCCTCAGTGTTCACGGGTATCTAATATTATATCTGATAAACTAGGAAAATTGAGTAAGTTGTTAGTTCTGTACGAGTCTTATTGAGATTATGGTAAGCAAATTCCAGTTCTATCATGAATAAAGTTTCATTTTGTCAGCAAGTATATTGACAAGATCCATCAAAATGACCTAAAAAGCCAACGAGATGAGTTAGTATAAGCTAAATTTGACTTTGTGTATCTCATACCTATATTTTTTTTCTTTCACATGACGTAGGTACAGCTTCTACATGAATTTTTTGAAGCTTATTTTTTAATACGTCATGACTGTGTAATAAATCTTCATTTGTTTTTGAATAATGTACTGAATTTTAGAAATACTCTAAAGGACATCGTAAAAAAGCTGTGAAAGCATGCCTAAGCAATAAGACACATTAAACCAGTTAAGTAGCTTTAATTAGGCAAAATATAAAAAGATACAGTTGCTCATAATCAAGTCAACCTATATCGCAGAACAATTAAAATGTCAACATTTACGGTAATTGCATTAAAAATGTATGAAATGAGAATAAAATAAAAATATATACAGTCATCGCTGTCGTTCCGCTTTGCGAGCCGCCAAGCGCGGTTAGCGGTAATTAGAAGTGCTAATTATTAATACCACTAAGTAAGTAACTCTTTACAGTTTTCTTATTTTAACACAATGCGCGTGAAAGTTTTGAGTCACGGTGTCAACAGACAAATATTTACTGAGCTACTTTCAGCAGCTTTATAGCCTCAAACATATTTTTAGTACGAGTGTTTACAATTACCCTCGAAAGTCGTTTTTCTCTGGCATGCTCTTAAGCCTAAGGGTTTTTTTCTAGCCTTAGGCTTTGGTTAACATTTTGACTTCCCGATCTTCTGCCACTTACTCGTGAGGACGCGTCTTTTTTCTTCATTAAAAAGGTGCACATTCTTCTGCTATTCCCAAATGTCCACTGGCATTATTTTTAGAAAAAGGATCTACTTATCTTGAAATTCCTAAATTACTGAATTTGCTCCGGCACCACCCATAGTTTGGAAAAGTATTGTTAAGATTATACTTCCGACTTGGTACCTCTCAAATAAACTCTTCACCCAATCCTAGAAAATTGTTATAAGTAATATCAATCATGCAACTCTAAGCTCAAATAGTAAAAAAATACAGTCCAAAAACTTTAACGCCATAACAGGTTAATTGTTTATGCGCCATCGTGATTGGAATAGAATAAACTGTTAGGTTTATCGCTTATTGAACTTATCGTTTCGCTTATTAGCGTTTGGAAAGGCATTTCGGGATGCTGTTGACATTATTGCCCTTATCTGTAAAAATATCTCCGTGCGACGCTGATAACTGATAATCTTTTGTGTATTACTCTTATCTGATATGTGTCTAATCGTGATGTCCGTATCTTCACTTTTAGGAAATTATGAGAGAAAGTTTGATATGGATCATCTACATATATCTACAAATAATGAGGTTTCAATTACTTAGCTATTTCTTTTGCTAAATATTTAGTTTAGTCGTTATTTTATCTCTATTGATATCTCATACGTCTCATGTAAGAACTTGGCGAGTTTTTGTTATTATCGGCGATCTTGTTCAAAACTCGTGTCAAATCCTTACCAATCCCATAACTCGTGTGCCGTTCGTCAGTCACTACTCACCATTCTATTGTTGAAAAAACATTTACTCAAAATAATATCATGGTAGAAAAAAAATGTAGACATTACAATTCACACTACAACATCTGGGCGTGCATAACATATAAATAATTAACCTATTCACAAAACATTGGACCTTATTCAACGGTAATGAATGTCGTTTTGGAATAAAACCCCACCAATGCGTCCAGGTCATGCATTATTGAAACAAGTGGTATGGTGTAAACAAGACCAAGAGGTTTCAAATAATTTCTTTAAGTGTAACAGTCAGATCTGTATTATTATGTGATACTGTATTTCAATTACTATGCCCTATTCTGAACAACAATTTCCCATTGTCTTGCAGCCTAAAACATGTTTGTATATTTTTAATCAAATAGATTAACAGTTTATACGCTGCAAAGTAAGTTCAATGTTCGATACTACAACTGAATTATGTAGAGTGTAGACTCGTTTTAAAATTATCTTGGACTTCTTTATCCTTCACCTCTTTCTGGTAGTTACCAGAGAATTTTTTCTCGCCGTTTCAATGTTCTCAACCATTTCCGAAAAGTATCGGAAGAAAGAATCAGATCCATCTGACTCATTCACAAAGCCCGACATTAACGGCAATGTCACGTATCGGGTTTCCGTACTTAAAAGGAAGGTATTACTGCCTTAATTAGCATGGAAGAATGTCTTGGCTTTTCTTGAACCGTCCTTTATTTGCTCTACAGGAGGCCCTTTGCATATTAACAGCCGTCATGCTAAGCTCAGCAAATTATGCAATGTCAATTTTGCATTATGCATAATTGCTTCAAGTGCAAACCGAATAAGGAGCGAGGAGCCAGTTTTTATTAGTTGCCTGCCCTTTTATGTGCTTGTGCCTTGCTCGAGAATCCTGAGGGTTTTAATTTAATATGTATTTTCGCATAACATGTCAATATCAATGGTTCAACGGACAAGTTCCTTTTCCTTCTAAAGGAAGAGTTCCTTTTCCTTTGTTTCCTCCTTTTTGTTTTCGGTCCAATAAATGAAACTGTCAACATCACCATCAGCCTATTAAAGTGCAATTACCATTTTAAATCCTTCTTTGTTATGTAGATAGATTCACAAATCAGATCGTCTAACTCGAATAAAATCGAAAAATATCCACATCGCCCAATCTGCTCCATGATTCCTTAACCCTATATCCCATGTAGTTCAACTGTTTGATTGACGATGTCTTTCTTTTTCTGTTTCTTGCAATTTATGCTGCAAGACGTCGTAGGTATATCTTCCATCCTACATAGGTGACCTGCCCACTTTCAATTTAATAACCTCGTTATTTTCGTTATGTCGTATAATTTTGTACTATCAATCCTTTTGTTTTTGAGAGATTTTTCAGTTTTATTTCTATCCATTTTCCTTTGGCATATTCTGTCTATGTCTTCTTTTTTATCGACCATGTTTGATTTCTTTTAGTAGCGTTTAAAAATTCCATCTTCATATGGATCTTCTTCTGATGCCTTTTAAGGTGTGCCTCTTGTCTTTGAAGTGGTAATAATAAAGGGGTTTTGTCTATGTCACATCCTCTGTCATGAATGCATTTCGTTTGTATGCACGCCGCATCGTCCTACACGGCTCCAGCTGCTCGCGTCCAGACAGACAATGAGGTATTGTATTTATTATATCATTGTCAATCATTTCTATCTCTGTGTAACCTGGCATTGTGTGAAAATCACGGCTATGTTTTAAACCATGTTTATGATATTATACTTTATTAGCGTTAGTATAGATACCTAGATCTGATGTCATTGTTGAATGAAGTGCATATTTACACTGTTGTTGATTGAAATTTGGAATCTGAGCAATAGCATAAATTTTCTGTTGGTTTAAGTCTCTGACTTTATCAAGAAACCCTGAATCCGTAAGATACTATTATGGTGTTCGGTGCCCAAATCCAAAATATGTTGCTCGTAAACATACTGTATGTGCTTACTTACATAGTGTCTTTAAATTTTATCTATACCTCCGTCAAAATAAACAGACATTGAATCCGGAATTTAAATACATATTGTAATTTTCTCAAAACTTAATATTTAAACTCGCGTCATCGTCATAATACATGACGATGACGCGAGTTTAAATTTGGAAATGGAATTTTACTTTCTGAACTGCACGTTTAAATTTGGAAGTGGCGTTCCAGCCCGACATGGCGCGGGCGGCAGTGTCAAGGTCACGAGTGCAGGCATGGAGCGTTGACTGTTTTTGTTTTTTTCTCGAGCCCTTTTTAACTCAATTGCGTGCAGCTGCATGTGTTTGAGACATGAGTACGGTTTAACTTATGACTCATTGGATTTATTTCGTCCGAAGCGTTTTATCTTCTCTTTAACGATTTGTTTTGGATTTGGATTGTCGTTGACGTTGATGAATGCCGTGACATGCTATTGAAACTATTTTTTTATTGTAAACTTATTAAAACTTACATCAAATGCGGTGCACTCAGATATTGCTTTGCAATGTTGCGCTGCAGTGCACTCGTCTTCATGTGATATCAGACCTGAAGTTTTAGTATGCCCGGCTATATTGCCCTTTAATTTGAAACATTGACATAATATGGTGACTACCTTTTCTATCATAGATTTTTAAGTCAAAATTTTTTTGTTCTAAAATATATCACGCTAATATTATGTACGAAACTGTCTTTAATAATATATTGTGGCGACTAGCGATACCTACGGACCGATAACTGGTCCTTCACTTCTCGGAAAGGGCAGTGACGTCTGTCGTAGCAGCCAGTCAAATAAAAATATTTAAGTATGATTTATCCTTATTTAATAACACATACCTAATTATAATAGTTGTTACATGTCGACCTGTCCCAACAAATGAAGCGCAAGCTGGATAAATCAAGAGGAAAAACAAACAACCGAGAGTGCGTTGAATGTCGATGGTTCTAAAATAGAACTGCGCCGCGTAAGGCGATGCATAAACAGCTATGTTATTTTATTTTACTTTTTAAATGTTATTTTTGGTACATATACCGACTTCAGCCCTTAGGCCTGGACTGCCTGACGGTCAAAGCGCAACTTAAACTAAGTTGCGTTTTGATCTAAAAATTTTAAAATCGAGCCTAATAATATTAAATTGTACAAAGGAGTTATTAGTTATTACACTATGTACAATATGATATTTCTAGGCGAAACACTAGGGAGTGGTTTTTTTAATTCATTGTTTCAAGGAAGTTAAATATTAGCCGAAGCTTTTGTAGAAATATGATTTGTTTTAATGTAAAGTTTGTAATAATTAAGTAAAAGTTTCAAGACTATCATGACTTCAATAGTTTTCTTATGCCGCATCCATTCTTCTCACATCATAGTACAAATTAAAACAATTTGTCATAGTAACTATTCAGTGACGGCTGAGGATTTCAGTTAAAATTAGATCAACTCTCGGCTCGGTTAGTTTAACCACGTTTATCTGAGGTTCAAATGATAATGGGACTATAAATAACCCGTTTGAGTTTTGGAGATTGGAACTTGTTTGTTTAGGATGTTAAAATGAGAGATTTTAGTGTTTTTTTTAAAGCCTTCTTCCGCTAGAATAATGAAAATCTAAAAGAAATACCTATTTGAATTTGGTCTAGTAGGTAAGAAGACCGAAATTAACTAAGTATTGAGAATTTATAGTGAATCACATAAGGTTTTGTCCCTGTAGATCTCAGAATACAGAATGAACTTTTATAAATATTCACATTTTTTGCAGAATAATTTTACCCTATTATTCTCTTCAAATATCTGGGTGACCGAGCTTTGCTCGGTAGTATTACAGCTACTCACCAATAGATGGCAGCCGGAGTTTACTTTTTTTTTGGTAAATACGACATTTTCTAAAAATGAATCCTAGCTAGATCAATTTATTGCCCCCAAAACCCCTTGTATACTAAATTTCATGAAAACTGTTCGAGCCGTTTCCGAGATTCAGATTATATAGAAATATATATATAGGTATCTACAAGAATTGCTCGTTTAAAGGTAGGTATAGGATAATAGTAAAGAACAATTACACCCTTTAATAGTTTTTGAAGACGGTTAAAAAGTGTGTTCTTGGTGGTATGAATTCGACCGACTTGGCTGCTCCTATATATTTACTTAAAGTATGTATGTATGTTCACAATTCGAGCATCTGTCTGTCCGTCACGGTCTACCTCCGCACAACACTCTTCTATAATGAGTTTGCTTGTTGTCCTCCGCAGAGCAAAAACCGTGCGTTATTATCTTTTGGACAGTGATTGCTCGAAAATAGGCAAAAAATATCTCGTTTTGCTCATTTCCGAGAGATAATTGCATTAGTTTTGCACGGACCATGAAAAATACGATTATATCCGTATACATATACATAATATCATGTATATATTTTTGAATTTATAGTCTAGTTAATAATATTGTTAGTAAATTAATATTTAAGTTAATTTTTAAGTTGAGTCTTTTGTCTACAGAGGATGATTTTAAAAAAGCTTCATTCATAAATATTTACCTCAAATCTGTTAAATGATTATGACATTTAGATGGTGAATTAACGTCTGAGGAATTACCCATAAAATTCAAATAAATGTTGATTTTATCCATAAATAAGCCATTTAGTTTTTTTAGGCACATGGAAATGTGCCTAAATAAATACCTACGATCAATTCATTCGTAAGTCGCGACTGTCTCTGATAACTCGGTAAGGGATGCAAATCCCTAAGAAAAGGAATTTCTTTCCAGCTAAGTGAGATTGATTCCCTACATTTGTGTTATTTTGGTATACGAAAAGCAAAAATAAAATAGGTATGGATATTTCAATCCACGACGACGCGCCCCACTCTCTCAAACTCCATACGAAGAGAATGAAACAAAAGCGATTTGGAAAGAGTGGGGCGCGTCCTCGTGGATTGAATTATCTATAGAAGTTGACTAGGGATTCAGAAATGAAAGAAGTCTCAAAACAACATATTTGCCATAACTCGCAGCTCAATAAGAAATGCCTTTACCAATAGGAAAGTGTTCACGTTATTTCGCGGACGGTCCTCACCTCCGTCCGAGTGGTAGGTACCTACCACGCGTCGGTAAGTCGAGGTCGTTGAACTGTAACGGCAGTGCTCAGCTTAGCCGGGCACGCGATCGCCGATACTCAGGGCTAAGCTCCAGATTAAGACGATATCAAGTTTATAAACGTCGTGGGAACATTGGAGATAAATAATAATTGTAACAGCTTTTGGCATAGATAAACTTTCCTGATAAAACTTATCGGTAACATATTCTAATTACTATACAAGTATTGTCCTCGTTGAATGGAGTCAAGAATACTGGCTGCATTTCCATGAACTAGGCTGATTCGTTGCGAAAAAATGAGCCAGCCCTGGAAATTCCTCCAAGGTTTTTTTGGCACTATGACTCTATGATCCTATGGTCTCCACGGAAAACGGGACGAATACTTATATTATTCTCTCATTAAGAAGTATACAACCGACCTAAGTTTTTAAGATAGACACCCTTGACGATTTTTACCTAAGTACAGAAAAGCTTGCCAAGAAAAGTCGCTCTTGAAATTGTAAAGTGTGGTAGGTTGTGTATCAAAAACCAGAATTAGACAGGTTAGTCCGAAACCGCAAAGCGATTTGAAAACCCGGCCGGTAAAAAAAGTGTTTCTGAAAATTCTCAATGTTTGAATTTTATGTTCACATCAGTTTACTCCTTTAAATATCTCATGGTATATGTACTGAACTATCTCATGACAATTTTGCATATATAAGATAAATTTCTTAAAGTTTCAAGAATCAAACAATGCGTTGTTCTGTGAAAAGAGATTTTATTTGTTAGTTACAATTTTCAAGGTTACTTACCGAAAATACACACAATAACAATAACCAACACACGTAATAACAATTACCTGTGAAAAGAGAAACGACATTCGAAGTTGATTCGTTCCACTTTAAGATTTATTAAATAATTTTACAAAGAAATCTGTATTGTTTTTCTGTATTGTGCAAACTCCATCTTTGACTCAATCCTTGCTAACTTCGTATCATATCAAAGCTTCATGGACGTACTTCGTACCATAGCACAGGCCACAGAGTAGGTCTTCAGTTTATGAGTGAACGGGTAAACGCCTGTTGCGGGTGTTTTTCTGTCTGAACATAGGGTATATACACCAAATAAAGAAATACATTTTCTTTACATCTCCCACCCGAAGAAGAAAATTCACAATTTTCGACGAAACTCGAACATTCCATATAGGTTATATGTATGTATCATCAATCATCTAATGGAGAAACTGGTATAAGTTTTGTAATATGAAAAAGATTGGATTCTGTTTTTCTATGTCCTGTATCAATTCTGTATATTGAGTTAGAGATTTTTTCAACAATCTTATAAGGTCCGATTTTCAATGCATCCAACTTCTTTCTGTTTAGTTTGTTTTGGTTTTCTACGTAAACCATGTCTCCCACTTTAAATTCATGGTTATTTTCGATTTCTGTCGAATAGTGTTTTGTTGTAGGTATGTGATTTTATTGTGTTTTCTAGGGCTGTTTCTCGGTCTCTAATCAAATCACTTTTAAAGATTCCCTTCTTAAATTCTTTCGGTAGGATATTAACGTCTGTTCCATATAAAAGATATCTTGGTGCAAAGCCAGTGATTGAGTGATTAGTATCATTATATATTTTCACACATTCTTGAGCTATTGTTGTCCACGACCTCTTTTTCTCTTTTTCATTTATTTTACACCTGATTTTGTTTACTAGAGTTTGATTAAGTCTTTCATTTAAACCATTTGAGAAAGGTGCATTCACTGCTGTAAAGACCATTGGAATTTGCTTTTCATTTAAGAATTTCTTGAATTCTTTCGAATTGATTCCTGGGTATTGATCCGTGAGAAGCATGCCAATATCCTCCGTCTCTGATATATTCTTGATCAGTTTAACAAAATCCTCTGCCGTCTGAGTTTTAGATGTTAGGATAAATGCGTATCTCGTAAAGTGATCTACCAAAAGGTGAAGATATTTTTTTGTTGATCGTGAACCTCCAAAACCTCCAATTGTGTCTATAGATATTATTTCGAATGGTTTTGTGGCTGGGCCTAGATGAGACATGAATCCAAATTTGTCTTGTCCTCTTGTCTTATTTTTAATACAAATTTCACAACTTCTACACACTTTGGTAATATTTTTTGTCAAGTTCTTGGCAGTATAGTACGGACTGATCGTCTTCTGCATTTGGCTAATTCCAATATGGCACATATTTTCATGTATGGTTTTTAATAGTCTTATACTAAATTGTTCCGATAAAATTATTTTTTCTCTATTCTTGATTCTTTTTAAGTATACATTTTGTTTTTCAATCAGTCTGTTTTTCTTATATTTTATTTCTTCATTATTTCTCTGATCTGTCAAAATATCTTCCAGTGCAACTAAATTCACGACTTTCAATTGTTCATCTTTGTTTTCATCTGCTTCTAATACGGGATTCCTGCTTAGGCAGTCTGCTTCTAAATTGTTTTTCCCTGGAGCATATTTTATTTTAAAATCATATTGCGAGAGATAATATGTTAAATCACCAAGTTCTTCATCAGTCCTAGATTTCAGATTCATATTTTCTAGTGGTTTGTGATCGGAATAAACCGTAAATGATTTACCAATCAACCAGTATTGCCAGTATCTCACAGCTTCCTTGATTGCTAAACACTCTAAGTATATTGCTTTCTTTCGTTTTTGAGATTCATTTAGTTTTTTTGAAAAATACGCAACTGGTTTTTCTTTTCCATCGGATTGGGGTTGTTTTAAAATTGCGGCAACGCCTTCTAAAGATGCATCTGTATAAATGTTAATAGGTAAATTTTTATCAAATATTTCTAGAACCGGTTGTGAGCAAAGCAAGTTTTTTATGATTTCAAATGCTTTTTGGCATCTATCTGTCCAGACAAATTTTTGGTTTTTTCTGAGTAGATTGTGTATTGGTTCCAGTATTATTGCCCTTTTAGGGATATACTCATGGTAAAAATTGATCTTTCCTAGAAATTGTCTCACATTTTTTTGTGTTTGTGGTACTGGAAATTCCTTAATAGAAATTAGGTTATCTTTTAATGGTTTTACAGAATTATTTTGAATTATGTGACCCAAGTATTTAACTGAATCTGATGCAAACGTGCATTTGACAAATTTTAACCTGAAACCTTCTATTTTAATTGCTTCTAGTAACTGTGTTAGATGGCTAATATGCTCATCAAACGTTTTAGAGTAAATGAGTATATCATCGATAAAATTAACTACAAAATCATTTAGTTTATACTTTCTTAATATATTACTTAATATTCTTTGAAAAATTGCCGGAGAGGTCTTTAGTCCAAACGGTAGGCACGTCCACTGGAAATGTCCGTCCTGAGTTACGAATGCTGTTTTTTTTCTATCTTCTATTCTTAAAGGAATAGACCAAAATGCAGAATTTATATCTAAAGTTGAAAAAAATTTACAATTTCTAGTTTTTATCATTAGGTCTTCAATGAGGGGAAATGGTTGAGCTTGGGGCACTACTATTTTATTTAAATCTCTGAAATCTATGCATAGTCTGGATTTTCTGTTCTCATCTTTTTTAAATGCTAATGTAACAGGAGCAGCAAATGGACTATAAGATTCTTCTATTAGTTTTTTATCTAGTAATTTTGCTATTTGTTTTTCGATTTCCTTCTTGTCTTCTAAAGTACATCTGTAAGGCCTTTTACAACAGTATTTGTCCACTAATAAATCTATTTTCGCTTCATATCCATTAACTGTACCAACATCATATTTATCTTTAGCGAAAACTGATTTATATTGGCAAATCAGTGTTTCTATTTTACTTTTTTGGTAGTTATTTAAGTGTTTTATATTTAAATCGAATTCCTCTTCTTTAACATGTTCATTAAAATTTATTTTGTATTCTTTGTAATTATCATCTTCTTTTTCTATATTTTCTAATCCATTATCCGCTTGTAAATGTGTAGATTTTTTTCTTAAATTAGCTTCTTCACGGGATTGCTTTTGTGTTATTGTTAGGTCTTCATTTTGTATTAATTTGAACATTTTTATCATATCCAAACCAATCAAGAAATCATATTAAAGTTTTTTTCATCAATTATGTATACATCAACATTTTGTTCTAACTCAAAGATTTTTATTTTCAAGTTTGTCAAACCACTTGTCTTTTTAACACCATTAATTGTTACTAAATTTTCTTTATTTTATCCGTTCCCTGTTCCTTTTAACTTCAGTAATCTTGAATTAATTAAAGAAACGTTGGAACCAGAATCATAAATCCCATTTATTTGTAACTTACCATTCAATAATAGTTTGACATTAATTAATGGTGTTACTATTCGTTTTTTTGATCTGTCTCATTTAGTTCAGCTTCAATCACCGAATTGTTTACATGTTTTATAACATTTTTCTTCGGCCTATCGTCTTCTTTTGTTCTAAACCAGCATGTTGTTTCAGGATGGTACCGAATGCCTTTATTCGATTTTTCGCATATCTTGCATGGTTGTTTATCATCATTTTTAATGTTAGTTCTTGTATTTCCATAACTTCCTTTGGCATAAAAACTTTTTTTCTTCACCATGTGCTCATACTTACTGACTTCATTAAATAAATCCACTGTATCTTTCAATGCCTCTCTATCAATCTTATTTAGAATGTATTCTGGTAGGCCGGTTGCAATTAGATCCACTAACGTACCTGTATCGATTGTTCTTCTCATTTCTAATAGAAGCTTTTCTTTCCTCATAGCATAATCCAACAATGACCCTTCTCTGTATTTGAATAAGAGTGCGTACGTGACGGGGTTCCATCCTTTGTTTGCAAACGATTCACAGAATTTGTTTTTCCACGTTGACCATTCAGAGTTCATGGTTAATTTTATAATCATCGAACTATACCAATCAACGCAACTTTTATCCATAAATAACCTGAGTATTTCAATTTTTTTCTCATCTGTCGTTACATCAAAACGTATGCATTCTTTTTCAAAAAGATCAATCCATTGGTTTGCATTGGAATTTTTACTTGTAAACTTTTCAATCACAAATTTTTCGGCGATATGCTTTAAACTCTGATTTTTATTGCTCTGTGTAGTTTCGACTAACTTCTCAAATAATTTTTCCAAAGTACTTGTTTCTGTTTGATGAACAGGTAGTTTTTCCTGATTAATCTCTTCCAAAAACTGATCCCCAAATTGTAAATTACCATCCTCGTCGATGTAAGTTTTTTCAAGTTCTTTTGTCATTGTGATCCACACTCTTCTTGTCTGGTACCTTTTTTTCAGACTATTTTTCACTTTAATATAAGCAGTTGACTTTATTATTTCTTTATGGAGACTAGCTAATTGTAATTCCTCTGGTATTGCGTAAACTTTGTTATCAACGGTCGTTATTGAGGTTTTACAGCAAATATTTGATTTTCCGTCACTTCCAGGCAATAAAGTAAATTCAAATCGAAGTTTCTCCATTTCTATTATCTTTCGAAAACAAGAATGTCGTTTTATAAGATGAATTTCTTAAAGTTTCAAGAATCAAACATTGCGTTGTTCTGTGAAAAGAGATTTTATTTGTTAGTTACAATTTTCAAGGTTACTTACCGAAAATACACACAATAACAATAACCAACACACGTAATAACAATTACCTGTGAAAAGAGAAACGACATTCGAAGTTGATTCGTTCCACTTTAAGATTTATTAAATAATTTTACAAAGAAATCTGTATTGTTTTTCTGTATTGTGCAAACTCCATCTTTGACTCAATCCTTGCTAACTTCGTATCATATCAAAGCTTCATGGACGTACTTCGTACTGTTACACCCTGGCTTTGCTGGTGAAGACGCTGACACAGCTCGTCATCAGCAACTAGCAGTAAGATATTTAGATGCGGGCCGCGGGGACGAGTCAGTCGAGCTCCGACCGTCAAACCCGCTACATGGGTATATCGTGAACCAAGTTCTGTCTCGTCTGTGTTAATATCACTGTCTGTGTGTGTATCACCCCATTTCCACCCTTAACAAATAAAATTCTTTTTTTAAAAAGAACTCCGAGTTTTCAATTGTAACATTTGGTGGCAGCGTAAAGGGATTCTTTTGAGGAATCCTCGGTCGCTTATCCTCAGTGTGAAACAAATAAAACAAAGAAGAAGAGTGAAATTTTCTCGAAAATCCGTGGTGCAAATTATACTAAAACAATTCTAATCATTGTGAACTAAAAGTGAAGCAACGAGTGCGGTCTGTGATTATCAAGTGCAGTTGTCAGCGAATAGCAGAATGATAACCGTTCCAGTGATCGCCCACGTATTCTACCTGTGAGTCTGGCTTGCGTTATCTGGTACATACTAATTATTGTCGCCTTGTTATTCCTACTGTAATTATTGTGTTATTTTCATAGTTTAACAATAACTTTAATTCAATATGTCACAAAAACCTATTTTAATTGTTCCTAGTGATACGGGTCTTCCGTCTGACACAGAGGACGAGAGACCTCCCGAAAGAAAGCCACAAAAATCAAAAAAAAATAATAACAACATTGAACTTGAATTGAACATTTTACTTAAATTCATAAAGCCGTATGACGGGAATCGTGAAACACTTAATTCATTTATTATTAATTGCAATAATGCCTATGAGATCGCGACAGAGGCCCAAAAACCCGTCGTTTTTAAATATATTTTATGCCAGTTAAGCGGAAAAGCTGAGGTCGCCTGCTCCATTAAAGAATTCACATCATGGGACCAATTAAAAGAATTTTTAAAGACTCAATTTAGTGTTAGGAAACACTATTCCCATTTATTAATGGAATTGCAAGAGTGCCGCCAAGCACCAAACGAAAATGTCACTCAATTCTCCTTACGCATAGAAACTTGTCTTTCTCAATTGCTCACGGAAGTTTCGTTATCAAATAGTAAAGTCAAAGAGTTACCTGGGCGCACCGCATCAATGGAAGAACTCGCCCTTCATCATTTCTTAATGGGGCTTTTGCCTCGAATCTCTAATATTGTTAGATGTAAATCTCCTAAGAATTTAAATGAGGCGATTAATTTCGCAATTTCTGAAGAAAGAATCCAAGAAACATTTTATAAAAGAAATGTAGCAGAGAATAGATCCAAAAAAGCACTCTCCTTCCAAACCCCTCGTCCATTCAAGACATTCCCTACAACTCAAAACCAATTAAGCCACACTATTAACAACAATAATTCTAACACAAACACGAACATTGTGTGTAGGTATTGCAAAACCCCAGGACATGTAATAGAAAATTGCAAACGTAGGGAATACAATAATAATCGATTCCGAAAATTCGATCAACAAAAACCCTCTACTTCTCGCATACACCATATAGCCGAACCTTATGAAGAACAAGAAGGAGAAGATGTTTGTGATGATAACGGTGACGAAACTTTAAACGAGTAAAAGTCTCGCCTACGTGCCGCACGAGACTTGAGACAAAAGCCGGCACACACTCAAATAAATCAAATAATGATCATGTACCACCCTCCAAAGTACCAAATAACTCAGATCGTGGTATTTCACAAATCCCATGGAGGAATACGAAACCAACTATCAAAGTCCATGAAATCAAAATGAACTCTAACAAATACTCTTTGCCACACGTGTCAATTTATACAAACATAAACCCTAAACCATTGTCTTTCCTTGTTGATTCTGGATCGTCCGTCAGCCTCGTGAAAAAGGCATGTATCAAGGATTTACCCGAAATCGTAAGAGAGAAAATTTATTTAAAGGGAATTGATCCCGGAGAGAAGTTAACACCAACTGAGGGTCACTGCAACCTAGAGCTTACTAGTGATCCGAACTCAAAAGAAAAAATTTCTTACAAATTCCATGTAGTAGATAACATTAATTTATCATACGACGGAGTTTTCGGTAATGACTTACTCGAAGATTTAAATTGTCTCATTGATTATAATAAGAAAAATCTTAATATAAAATCCATGGTTATCAAAATTGAATTCCACTACCCAATTTATGACATTCCTCCACGCACAGAAATGATCGTGGAATGCTCTGTGTCTAATCCAGAATTAGGAGAAGGTCTTATCCTTGACCAGAATATCGGTGAGGATCTGTTGATAGCAAACTGTGTAGTCGCAGTGAAAAATAATAAGAGAATAAACATTTCTGTTGTAAATACAACTAATGAGCCAATATCACTAAATTCAAATCTTAACCTTAACCTCACACCTATTCCGCAATCTTCATCTGAAGTCAACTCTATAAATAAAATAGAGCAATCAAGCATCCCTATCAACAACCAAAATACTTACCTCAGAACTCAAGAAGTATTAAACCAATTGCGTACATCACATTTGAACACAGAAGAAAAACAAGCACTCTGTGACATATGCTCCGATTATGCGGACATTTTTCATCTTCCCGACGATAAGTTATCTCACACTAATGCAATAAAACATGAGATCAAAACGAGTTCATCAACTCCCATTTTTTCCAAATCCTATAGGTTTCCTGAGTGTCACAAAGAGGAAGTTAATAATCAAATCAATAAAATGCTAAATCAGGGCATCATCAAACCTTCAACTTCTCCATGGTCATCACCCATCTGGGTGGTACCAAAAAAATTAGATGCATCAGGTCAACAAAAATGGAGAGTTGTCATTGACTACAGAAAGTTAAATGACATCACAATAGGTGATGCATATCCCATCCCGCAAATAGCGGAAATCCTGGATCAACTCGGAAATAGCAAATACTTTTCAACCCTAGATCTAGCATCGGGATTTCACCAAATTCCCATGTCGGAAGAAGATGCACCCAAAACAGCATTCAGTGTTCCCCAAGGACATTTCGAGTTCACTCGAATGCCATTTGGGCTTAAAAATGCCCCCTCTACCTTCCAACGTTTAATGAACACCGCCTTAACCGGTCTCCAAGGCATCCGATGTTTCGTCTATCTCGACGATATAGTAATCTATTCTCATGATCTAAATTCCCATGTCGAAAATCTAAGTTGTATATTTCGAAGACTTCGTGAATTCAATTTGAAACTCCAGCCTGATAAATGCGAGTTTTTAAGAAGAGAAGTGGCATATCTCGGACATCTCATCACCAAAGAAGGTGTAAAACCAAACCCAGAGAAAATTGAAGCTGTTACTCATTTTCCCGTACCAAAAACGCCCAAAGATGTCAAATCTTTCCTTGGTTTCGTCTCTTATTATCGCCGATTTATCCCAGATTTCTCTAAAATTGCAAAACCTCTTACCAATTTATTAAAGAAGGACACGCCTTTTGTTTGGGAACATAAACAACAACTTTCATTTGATTCATTGAAACATAAGTTAACATCAGCCCCGATTCTTTCTTACCCTGACTTCACTAAACCTTTCATACTTACTTGCGACAGTTCAAATCACGCGATTGGCGCAGTGCTTTCACAAGGCCAAATTGGCAAAGATAAGCCAATTGCCTATGCATCGCGCACCCTAAACAAAAGTGAATCCAATTACAGCACGACTGAAAAAGAATTATTGGCTGTGTTGTTCGGTTGCAAAACGTTCCGTCCTTATCTCTATGGGAGGAAATTTCAGATTGTGACAGATCATCGACCACTTAAATGGTTATTTAACCATAAAGATCCAAGTAGTAAACTACAACGTTGGCGACTAAAACTTGAGGAGTATGATTACGAAATTATTTATAGAAAAGGAAAGTACAATTCAGTAGCTGACGCCCTTTCTCGCTTCCCAGTAAATCCAATACATCCTGAAACACCTTACGACATACAAGAAAACCTTCCAAGTTCTGACGAAAACCCTGTTCAAGAAGACCCTCTCACAGATCTTGATCTAATAAATTTGGAAGAGTTGGGAATACAAAGTATCGACCCAAATCTAGATTTCACCGACCTAGAAATACCACCTCCTGAAGAATTATTCCCACAATTAGACCCTTTAGAAGTACTGCAAGAAGTCTTACCCGATACAACCAATTGTGATTCTGGACCAGCTAATGTCTTTCCTGAAATAAGTGAACCTAACCTAGAAACGACCAACTCTAATCTTGAACAATCAAATGCCCATCTAGAAGGGCCAACGCAACCAAATTCCGACCCTGAAATACAGAGTCCTCAAATCCCTGAAGAACATACTACACCTAATAATGGGGAATACTCCAAATTCCTGAAGGAGATTTCTGATAAAAATAAACAATTTAACACTAAATTAATAGAACACAACGAATCACTAACAAAAACTCGCTGTAAAATCCTTATTATACCAACATCTATTGACCTAGACGATTCTAATGCGTATGTTCAAGGAGTTTTGGGAAATCTTACAAACCCAAATGAGACCATTTACTCTGAAAAACAATTATATTCATCTGAAGTTATTAACTTAAACGGTAAAACCATATATCTTTCATATACAAAAGTTCACCACTTTGATGAATGTACTTATCCAGAAATATTCCAATCCCTAAAAAATGTAAAGGAACATTTATTAAAAAATAATCAAGACATTGATGAAATTGCCATCTCAGATTTCAAAAACCCGTTCCAAAATCTTTCGTTTACAAAAATTTATAATATGTTAACTTACCTTTTCCATGACACTAATATAACTGTTAATATATATCATGACAATATTATTTACCCTACACCCAGTGAAATCAAAACAATTTTACGTGAAAATCATGATATTCCAATAGCTGGTCACCTTGGAACAATAAGAATGCTAAAGAGAATTCAAGAGAGATATTACTGGAAAAATATGAAATCAGATATAGAAAATTATGTAAAAAACTGTCCCCTATGCCAACAAAACAAAGCTCTCAGGAGAACAAACCGAGCTCCTATGCAAATTACTACTTCTTCAAATGCTCCATTCCAACGAGTAGCCCTTGACATTGTAGGACCTCTACCTGAGTCAGGAACAGCAAAATTAAAATACATAATGACCCTACAAGATGACCTTACTAAATTTTCTGCAGCTTACCCTATGAGAAGTGTAAGTGCGGAAGAAACCACAGATTGTTTAATACACTTTATCTCATTATTTGGTATTCCAAAGTTAATTTTAACAGATCAAGGGACGAACTTTACCGCCGACCTATTCAAAACCACCTGTGCATTTTTGAAGATAAAACAATTATGGTCTACTCCATATCATCCTCAAACTCAAGGAGCACTGGAACGAAGTCATTCAACACTAAAAGAATATTTGAAATCATATGTAAACCAGGATCAGGATAACTGGCCAAGATACGTCTACACCGCTATGCTAGCTTACAACAGTGCCGTTCATTGCACTACAAATTATACCCCTTATGAACTGTTATTCGGTCACAAACCCTACATCCCTGACTCCGTATTCAACGACACGCTCAGTAACACTTATCCTGATTACGTTAGAATGCTCCAGCATAGACTTAAATTCTCCAGAGAACAAGCTCTAGTAAACATACAAAGGTCCAAAACCAACTCAAAGAACTATTACGACCAAAGAACTCGGGGAGTTCAATATAAAGTAGGTGACTTTGTCTACATAAAAAATCATTTAAGACTTCGGAAAGCACTCTCACCTGTGTGGAAGGGACCTTATAAGGTTGTCAAAATCCACGGAAACAATACACTGTCTCTGCTCATTAACAGAAGACACGTTAAGCATCATTATGATGAACTAAAATTAGCGGAAATTTCGGAAGATCCCTCTTCCTCTGGGTCCCAATAAGACAATTACCACATTGAATATTATAGTTTATTTATAGTTGTAAGTTAAATCTTTTAGATATAAGTTTACTTTATAAAATATTTACACTTTTACTTAGTTAAGTTTTGTCATTACAGTGCATCAGCATTCGTCACCTCAACCTTGGTTGAGCCAATCTCATCGGGGTCCGGAATCTATTTCGACCACATAGGTAAACTGAGAATTGTTAACGGACATCTAAGCATTCTGTTACCTCTTGATATTTCCTACATACAACAACACATTAACAACATAAATTCAATCTTAATAAATGTAAAATTTTTCTGTAAAGAGACGAATGCAACTGATGAACTGGAATGCAATAACATGCTCGAACCTTTATTTGTGCGGCACCAAAATATTAATAAACAATACTTTTCTATCTCTCACCTCTTCGAAAGGAGAGCGAAACGCGGAGCATGGTTCGGTGGAGTGGGAACCATCCTTAAACATATTTTTGGAACTCTGGACGAGGAAGATGCAATTAAATACGATGAAGCATTGAACTCCGTCCAGAACAACAACAGAAAATTGGCATCAATAGTTAAAGAAAACATATTGATTTCCACATCTACCATCAATTCTTTCAATCACTCACTGTACAAATTAAAGGTCAACGAGCAACATTTAGACGAAAATATTAACAGGCTCTCTATAAAACTAAAGAAAATGGCTGATACTACCAATAAATTAGTATTCATATCTGGAATAAACTCAATAATAAACAGTATAGAAGCATCATTAATAAACTTATCACTCAAAATAGAAGATATCATCAATGCTGTTTTATTCTCAAACCTTAATATACTTCACCCTTTCATTATCACACCCCACCAGTTGTATAGAGAACTTGTTGATAATCATAAACACCTGCCAAAAGGTTTAGATTTAGCAGTTAATTTAGATTTAAGTACAATTCATTATGTTTTAAATATGTCCAACTTAGTTTGTTACTACTTAAATAATAAGATTATGTTTGTACTACGTGTACCCTTAGTTACTAATCAAGAATTTTATTTGTACCATAATATTCCATTGCCGATTCCACATAATATTGTAAAGCCAGACTCGTTTAGCCTCATCACGCCTGCAAATAAATACATTGCGATCACTAAGGACAAATCTTACTACAGTGGCCTCGAATCACTTTCCAACTGCAAAACAGCGGAACCATCAAACTATATTTGCAGCATAACCAACGTGTTCCCGTCAAACGCTAAACCGTGCTGTGAAAGTGAACTACTTACAAAAGTAATAACAAAATTACCAGTGCAGTGTAAAACAGAATTTCTATCTGGAGTAATCGATATATGGAACCCTATTTCAAACAACAGATGGATCTTTGTGCAAACTACACCGACAAAACTATCAATAGACTGTATTAATTTAGATTTAACCGAAATTAACATATATGGAACAGGTATATTGAGAGTGCCTAAACAATGCACCGCTTATTGTAAAAATACAAGATTATATTCAAACAATAATGTTTTTAACATCAGTTCACCAATGTCTGTTACTCCTAAATTTAATCTAATTAATGATTCCTGTTGCAATGTTATCAAATTTAAACAGACAATAGATAATACAGTTAATAGAATCCCCACAAAACTACAAAACGTAGATTTAGAAAACATTAATTTCAACAGAGATGTAACTAATGAACTCGATAAAATTATAAATGAACCACATATAATTAAATACGGAAGCCATTATTCAATAGTAATTAATACCATAGTAATATTGTCCATTGTCTGTCTACTAATAATTAAATTCCGCAACTTTAAATGTAATAAAAAGAATAACAATAGCCAGGAAAGCTCTGGTATTTCTCTAAAAAATATTCAATCATCATCAGAAATAACAGAGCCACCCACAATAGAAAACCCTCCAAGAACCAGGAGAGGTGTTTAAATTTGTGATTACATAAACTTCGAAATTACTTTCGAAGTTTATTTTCTACGACGGGAGGTGTTACACCCTGGCTTTGCTGGTGAAGACGCTGACACAGCTCGTCATCAGCAACTAGCAGTAAGATATTTAGATGCGGGCCGCGGGGACGAGTCAGTCGAGCTCCGACCGTCAAACCCGCTACATGGGTATATCGTGAACCAAGTTCTGTCTCGTCTGTGTTAATATCACTGTCTGTGTGTGTATCACCCCATTTCCACCCTTAACAAATAAAATTCTTTTTTTAAAAAGAACTCCGAGTTTTCAATTGTAACAGTACCATAGCACAGGCCACAGAGTAGGTCTTCAGTTTATGAGTGAACGGGTAAACGCCTGTTGCGGGTGTTTTTCTGTCTGAACATAGGGTATATACACCAAATAAAGAAATACATTTTCTGTACCTACGCAAGACGCAACTGCACCGCTTCAAAGCACTTAGCTCTCAACTAAAACAAAGAAACTAACTGGACATCTGAACTTTGTAAGGCGAGAGTTGTAGCTATTGAAGTTACACCGCTTGACGGCTCTTCAAGACACGTTCCATCTCAAGGACCCTTCAACATGTGTACTAGTCAATGTGAAAAGAGATTTTTATCCTTTGTTTCATAACCGAGTATAGAAAATACTAGAATGTCCATCACTCTTGTTATCATTATTTCCTCAGATTATTTCAGACCTTTGACGTAACCTATTGGGTTCCTTTGGTGATAAGCGAAGCACGACAAATTTTTCTAGGTTCTGATTCAATATGATCCAATAAAATATACCTATACCCAATATTTCTTACCATAGTAAAGTTGTATCTATTTACAATGGGGCTCAATGTTCAATTAGTAATTACATTTTCCGAAATAGCACGTCGGTCAAATGGCAGATCTTATGCATCATTAACTCATCCTAGCTGCTGACGCAAAAGTTCTTGCATATCAGCAATCATTGTCCATCGAAGAGCTATAGCTCTAGATTGTATACGGGATTGGAATACCGTAACATAATTTGGGCATACAACGGAATCACCATCTGACCACGAACCACTGCACCGGTCCGACCGGTTACCGTAAGCTCTCAAGTCTCAATTTGTTATGGTGTCCAAACCCAGATCTCGACCACAGACACCGGTATACGATCGCTTACTGTGTACGATCGATTACAGATAAAAAAGCGGCGCTTGAAACGATTACTCCAAGTTCAAGCAGGCACTTAACTTTCATTACGTTAATCATTGTAATGGCGTCCCTTTTTTGGGTGATGACATATTTATAGAATGTCGAATCAAGATAAGCTTGGTGAACTCGGGTCTTTGTGGATGTCTTGTCAGATACGAGTCAAGAAATCAGCGTGAAAAGTCGACTGTCTTCATTCTTATCAGTTCAAAGGACACTATGCACACTCATAGAATGACATTATATCTCTGTATCTATAATCTATTACTAAGAATAGGATACCGTAATCGTTTTCAAGCACCGTTCCATTCTATTGCGTGTCTATTGAGAGTATTTGAAAAGCTTCTAAAGTGTGAAGCTTAAATCGATGCCTATCTATTGTCTACAATCTAGACATGCCAGCGTAGGGTTCGTGCAGTTCAAAGGTCTTCGAACGCGTAATCTCGGCGTTGGGTATGGATGGTATGTGGATAGTAAATAAACAGACAACTAGATGATTCTCTAAGGAAAATAATATCTAAACTTCGGTGCAGCATCGTTTTGCTAGGAACTATCGATTCTCTGGAAATATGCACTAATGATACTACTTCCGATGTTCATCTTATTTTCGTTAGATGCTTCTGCCTGTAATCTGGATCCACTATTACTTGAAAGAATCCGTATTTTTATAGGGCTTATCAAGTAAAACTATTTCAGATAAATTGCTGTAGTTTATGATGCTATGCAATTTTAACAGGATATGATTCTCGAAAATAAAAATGTACATCGGTCAACCATTGCCGTAATCATAGCAATGCAACCATCATCAGCCAATCGGTGCCTTGGCTGCGTAGTCGATGCAAACATTAAAACCAATCAGTGCCTATGCGACACGACCGATGCGAACATTAACCAATTAGCCGCAAAGATGTAACCTGGTTGATGCTGTATTTAGCGAATCACATAGCAGCATATCGATGAAGATACCTGGCAAAAGTAGCTGATTTGTGAAGACGTACAAATGGATTTTGATAAAGATGTTGC
Source organism: Coenonympha arcania (assembly GCA_036785405.1). Taxonomy (NCBI): domain Eukaryota; kingdom Metazoa; phylum Arthropoda; class Insecta; order Lepidoptera; family Nymphalidae; genus Coenonympha; species Coenonympha arcania. The sequence continues at coordinate 17,451,210 of CM072066.1, read as the reverse complement.
CAGCATTAGTAAGCTTTTAAAACCCGTTCTATCTGTGCGTGCGCCAGGTTGCAGCGATGGTTGGTGGATAATGGATATGCAATTATCGGAAATGAGATGCTGTAAGTGGCGGCTCCGACACTCTGCCGGAAGTCGTCGGACCGGTAATATCGGAATATAAAGATTACTGTCGTTTGCCGCACGAATATCTACTTAAAATACACGTTGAAAATATTAGGTTTATAGGAAATATTAACGGCATAAAACGGCAATTATTTTAAGTGTAGGTTGAAACCTATAAAGGCTTAAACATTATTATCTGAGGGATGGCGCTATAGAAGCTTAGAAGGGTCAATATTACTTATTTAGCTTCACACTCATGTTTATCATTGAAGATAAGATTTCGATCACACGGCGCACTATTTTTTTTTTTAATTTTCACACTTTCAAAGTTGCTGTTTTGTCTCGAGTAAGTTGCGAAATTTTAGTTCGGGGTAAACCACTAGGTGCCATTTATATAGAAAAGTATAGACCTATAATTCCAAAGTCCGCGGACATTAAATTCAATGGGCACGCTCTTTATCTGGGCGCACATCTGCAATGCGCCACGGCCCACTGTAGCGGGTAGGTAGTGAGAATCGGGTAGGTTGTGGGTAGTAGGTAGTAAGTACGTCACGGGGTAGGACGCTATCTCGCTGATTCCGGACGGGTAGGGAATCGGACCCAACTGCACGCCGCACCCCTATAGCGACGGAATTTGTTGTTTCACTTTCTATTTATTGTCTGCCCTTTATATTATAGCTCTAAAGTTCAGAACTATAGGGGTTATCATATTATTCGACTATGATCGATATGAATCCTACCTACTAATTTACTAACTCCATCAGCTCAATAATAGTCACATGTTATTCAGTTAAAAAAACTAAACAGTTTTTTGTTACGATCTTATTATAATCGGCTTAAGATTTAAGAAGGAGATAAAAATAAAAATAATTCGTAAACTTCGAGCGCCGCCGGTCACTGCCCTCACCCCCTACAGAGATAATCATAACATGGGTTTGGTTCTGGATAACATGTGCAAAAATAAAAATAAGAATAATGTAAACATTGCTGAAAATACCCGTGATCAAGTCTGATCATCGGCCGTCGGCGCGGCGGCGGGGCTATTCAGTACAATACAATTTGTTTCAAATATCGAAGTTTCATTGAACCACAGTAATCTATCACAAAGTATTGTTGAACATACTCCTAGTGTCACATGAACTTTCAATGAAAAGATGTAGGGTAGTAGGTAAGAAAGTACTTTATTTAAGGTTCCGTAGTATAAACAAGTCCGTCCGTCTGTATGTCTGTCTGTCTGTTTGTCCGTCCGTGGTTTAGCTTAGAGACTGTTAATCGATAGAAATCTGCCACATGCAGACATGAAAAAGCTGTTTATTAATCACGCCAGCAAAGTGATAAAATAATTTTGAAACGAAAATATACGAGGTCCGCGAATTTGTCTTTCACCAGGCCAGTTACTCAACATGACGATATCAAAGAACTTAAGCTCCTTTTAATGTCATTTTTAACACATAGCTCAGAACTAATGGCTTATTTACAAGGTAAAACAGTAATCTGTGGGTAAAACCATTCGTCATCTTTAGTAGAGTCTGTAACGGGACTAAAACAGTTTAGCGCCAGCGAACCGACTAACTGGCTCTCAAATCTCACAAGTTATAAGTATTATTTTAGTTCGCTAAAATATGGTGTTTTAACTGACCATTACCCGCAAACATTTACTTGATATGCCATTATCTTACTATCCATACTAATCTTTCAAACATATAAAATTCTCATGGCACAGTGTTTGTAACAAAAATCTTCCGAAACGGCTTGACCAATTTTCATGACATTTTTGTGTTTAATGACTAGATCTGAGGAAAGGACGTGCTGTCTGTTTATACCACTAAATGGGAAAGAATTTAATATACGGAAAAACAACGTCTTGTGCATAGATTTATAACAGGTCGTCGCTCGCGCTCCGGCTAGATAGAGTCCAAATTAACAACGACAGCTCCGTGAGTGCGGCAAGTTTTTCTTGTAGTGTGAGTGTGTCTGCGGATGCTAGTGTGCGTGAAAAATTGTGTAGCGATGGCTCGGGTTTGCGAATTTGGGCGAAGTATTTTTTGCCACACCTTTGAAGTCGTTGGCTCCCTCTTGGACCTCTATGGTTTTCTGGAATAACTTGTATTGAATGTTGAGTTTATTGGAGAATGGCATAGGCTTTTCTTTATCCAGGAAAAATCAATGGTTTCCACTGGTTTCATGAATAACCGAAATTCTTTTTATTACGGGTAACAGCTTGTAAATTACAATTTATGTATAGTTTATTATCCTCTTAATAATTAGGTATAGTTATGTGTTATCAGTGCAGTGAGTAAACATCCTCCATTGTTTCCAGTAACCGCTCGTTTATTTATAACCGCTAACAGTCTGTCTGCTTCTCGTGCAGTAATTAATGTTAGTTAACTCATGATCGATCGCTGGTCCTGTCAACACACGATAGGCAGGGCGTGATTTATAAACATACAGTTACGTCTTCTATCTTAGAACATCTATACAATACGGACAATTAATTAAATTACCTAAAGGTACCTATACTAATATTAGCTTCGTTGGTACCTAAAAGTCAAAGTCAGAGTCAAAATATATTTATTTCACATAGGCCTAACTTACAAGGCACTTGTAAAACGTCAACAATATTTGTTACAATATAATGTACGGTGATAACTACAAGTCGACTTAAAACTAAGTTTACGAGTGTTCCGACGCGCCCTGCACTGAGAAGAAGCCCACAACCAACTCAGCCGGGTTTTGTTTTCGGTTATCACCACTTCACAAATGCTCTTAAAAACTAGTTGAGCCAGTAATTATAATACAGCAGTTCATTCACTCCCATTTGATTCATGTAAATAATCCTTAATACTATAGTAAGCTTTATTAACGAGCTTTCGTTTTACAGCGACTTTGAACTTACTGAGGGATAAGTTTAATATTTCATTAGGAACTTTGTTGTAAAAGCGTATTCCATATTTATTTTCTCTAGTCTTGTTTTATTCACTACTAGTTTGTTTTTACTTCTAAGGTTAATAGAATGGAGATCGCTTTTTTTAACAACATTATTAATATTTTTATGCACATATATCAAGTTATCAAATAAATACTGTGCATGCACCGTCATTATATATTCTGTCAGAATTAATCTATGGGTAAGTATGTATGTTTGTAAGTCTATCAGGCAGCAGCGACATAACTGAATCAAAAGGATAGTTACAGCTTATTCACATAGATTATTATCCCGAAAAAAATAACGGGATGGTCGGTTTTTTTAAAGGTCCCCCGACCCAGTTAAGGAGTTCGTCCTATGAAAAAATTTAGAGTAAAATATCATTTTTATATGAAGAATGTTGATACGAACCAAGTTCATAACCCGTCCTATGTTATAGTAGTGTTATTATCTCGCTGCAGACTCGGTCATAAATCATTCGAGTGTTTCGCATTTGTTGTTCTGCAGTAATGCACAATTCAACAAAGAACAACAAAAGCGAAACACTCGAATGATTTATGACCGAGTCTGCAGCGAGATAATAGCACTACTTACTATAGATGCAGTGAGTCCCACGACTTTGCATTGCAATTTCAAACGACGCACTGCTTTGTGCTCAACAGTTCTATCTTCTATGGTCTCATTTTGCCCAATAATCTCGTCGGCATTGCAATGATTTTCAATCATCACATTAATACACTACTGTTTAACTGGAAAATAACTAACACTGTGGTGATACCCCAATGAACTCCCCAAGAAGAGTCCTACCACTCTCTGTACTCCACAGATGCAAAATAATAAAAATAATTGCAAATGTACATAATAATTAATTAGAGATCTTAAAGTCCTATTTGACCTATTCTAGCCATTTACGAGGTAAAGTGATTCATTCAATAAGGTCTATGCCCTAAGTAGGTGTGGCAGATTTCTTTCGATTAACATATTTGTTTCATTTTTCACACTTGTTTGTTACAGTAAATTAAGTTATGTATTTCTTTATTGAATTTACTTCCGAGGTCTACCTCTTTGTGTCCTTTGCCCTTAACAGTTTCGCAGGCTAGTGCTCGAGGATTTACTTTTATTGCCTTAATGTATTCTGATTAAAGTAAAGCAAGGATTCTTAGAATTTTTTGTACCCCACGTCATTTTCAACATGACTTTTTTATTTAAATTAAAAAAAAATTGTCAATAACTAAGTATTTAGATATGTGCACTTTTTCAAACTGGATAACTATGGATTGGCTATTATTCTTTAAGAGATTTGTATTTCGAAATCTTTGAAAATTAAGTTTTTCTTTCTGTCGTTTCATAATACATACCTAACTTACTCATGTTTTCGGAAGCAACTTTAAGTTCCCACGCGTTAATTCAACATTGTCATCACGTAAAGCACTTTACTTGTAAAAACTCAATTAGTAATGTGTTAATGTGTTGGCAAACGTGATAAGCAAATGAGAGTATAATTTACTACAGACGAACCAATTCCGTCGGGTCAGTCCGCCATTCCTCATCATTCTTCAAGTCTTAATTAAACCAATTATAATTTGTAATTTTTAAAGTAAAAGGATGAAATACATATATAGAAAATTTAAAATCGATAAGTACTTATTTTAGTTCTATAGGAGGAAAAGCTAATAGCTATAGCATAAACTGAAACGTTCATCTTCTAATTTGATTTGAAAATTGGTCTAGTGTGTCTAATTGTCATTATTTGTCAATTTGTCTCTCATAACTATTTAGCTATTTACTGCTTCAAACAAACGAACGACTAGGCTGATATTGAACGATGACAAAGGTCAGTTCGACCTTGCATTAGCTTGCAATCTTTATGGGACGGTCGGGCCCTCGAAAAATTACCATAATATAATTACAGGCTTGTCTTTGTTGCATGCTGATGGTGCCAAGTTGCCAACCAAGTCAGTTCGTCTGATACGAGATTTATGAGTTTGTGGCTATAGTACCCACTAGCATTACAGGCACTATAGTGACGTAACCACCGGTCCAGGTAACAATGGCAGGGCGGTGGCTTTGACCTCCCAGCGCGACCTCGCGGCGTACCGTGACCACTGCGCTGTATGCTGCTCCTGCGCATTGTGCGCGGTCCTTCGTGTTTGTATGTGTGTGTGTGTTCTATTAACTCATTAGTACCACTTATGTACGCATTTCTATTAAAGGTAACATGAAATGAAATGATGAATTGATGACTTGAAGACTTTACTATTTATGTTTTCTCTACTGAGTTTTTCAGCTACCTTGGTTTTTGATTTTGATTGTGCCGTCTGTGGCAATATTTATCACAATAATAATGAAGGAAACCATCCTCGGGGAACGTACGTACATGGCAGAGAATTCAACTAAGGTCAGGTGGGGTAAGAGGGACGCGGGGTGAAGAGAAACTGTAACTGGTAAAAAGAAAACTATAACGCCGAGCGCTATGGTCACTACGTCGATAAAACAGTATTAGGCGTAGTTCATATATTCTTGGATAGATGGCGCTACAACACGGCAGCTAAGCGAGTAAAAGAGAGAAAAAAAATCAGTCGTCAAAAAAAAAAAACCAAGACCTAGCGGCGTTCCTTGTTTGTGTTATTAAAATATTAAATACATCAGTTTTGCAGTTGATTGCTATGGTAAGTGTAATTATTACGTTTAATCTTTATTTTCTACGTATTGTATTGTTTGTAGTGTGTGTTTTTAGTGCTTTTTCGATATCAATAAAAACATAACCTTCAAAATGGCAAGCTGGGAAAGAGGAACGGCTATACTAGGTTAAGAGAAACATATGTTCCTCTTTCCCGGTTTCAGGGGTAACAAACATTTTTAAAATCCGCTATAATACCGGCTGACTTTTAAGTACTGGCCAAGTATATATGTATTATCTATGGTACTGGCCAAGATTTGTAGGATGAACCTACCTATGAGTATGAACAACTTTTTCTATAGGACCAACTTTCGTACTCGAAATAAAAAGTCAGCTGTTCCATACAAAAGTATCGATCAGCTGTGACCAAAATGTATGAAATACTTAGTAGATTTTTTTTTTCGAGTACGAAAGTTGGTCCCGTACCAAAGGTTAAGGTTTATCCTACAAATTTTGGCCAGGACTTAAAAAGTCAGCCGGTGTAACACGTTCCGTAAATAGCCATGATTTGCTTAACTGTTTATTTGTTACAGAAAAAGCAAAATGCCTCGAGCTTACGAAAGAAAGACCGATAGAAGTTCTTACCCGAAAGAAAAACTATTAGAAGCAGTTAGGGCCGTTAAAAGTGGCGCTTTGTCAGGTTATGCAGCCTCAAAACATTATGGTATACCAAGAGCGACTATAATCAATCGGGTATATGAGCGTAAAGGTATGAAATCAAATACTTTGGGGAGGGCCACGGTTTTATCGCAAGATGTAGAAGAAAACCTTGTAAAAAATTTGCATGTGATGGAGAGATATGGCTTTGGCTTGACGAGAAAGGAATTAATGGAGACTGTGGGGCAATATGTCACAGCGAAAGCTGTGCATAGTCCGTTCAAAAACGGAAGTCCTGGAGAGGACTGGTTCCTTTCATTTAAAAAACGACATAATATCTCTGTGAAAAAGCCGCAGCCGGTGGAGTATGTCAGAAAAAATGCATGCAGGCCTAATGTGCTATACCCATATTTCGATTTGCTTGAAGAAACAGTCAACCAACTAGATCTTCATGACAAACCATCCCATATTTGGAATGTCGACGAGACAAGCTTTAGTAAAGACCCCTCTAAGGCAAAAGTCGTTGGATTAAAAGGATATACTTCCACAAGAACAATATCATCTCCTGGGAAAGATAACACAACCGTCTTGCTGGGGTGTAATGCTATTGGAGAAAAAACTCCCCCTTTAATTATATTCAAGGGTAAAAGCGTATGGGACGAGTGGACGTCACAAGAAGGGTACCCAGGAACAGCGTATGCCGCAACAGCTAATGGGTGGATGGAGACAGCTGTATTTGAGGCGTGGTTTCAAAAGGTTTTTCTGCCAACTGTGGGACAAAAGCGGCCCATACTTTTAATATACGATGGGCACTCCACCCACGTGGGAATAAATATTATTGAGAAGGCCCGAGCAGCACAAATAACGATTTTGAAGATTCCTCCTCATACCAGCGATGTGTTGCAGCCGTTAGATTTGGCTGTTAATAAACCTTTTAAAGATAGATGGGATGCAGCTTTGGTCAAGTGGCAACGATTAAACGTTGGTAAGAAACTGCCAAAAAAAGAGTTCGCAAAAATTATTGGCCAAATTTGGACTGCAATAGATCCTAATGTGGCTGCAGCTGGGTTTAAAAAGGCGGGTATTTACCCACTAAACAAATATATTGTTCCAGAATCTAAATTTAATCAATTGCTTTTGCGAGAGTGGAAACAAACAACAATGTCACTTGTTAACCATTTTGGTGACGTTAAAACAAAGTCTTCAGACATATGTCCTTTAACACTAGATCAACAAAATAGTCAGCAAATTAGACGTTTAAATCCAGATTCGTTACTTAACATCACTTTGGCAAGGATTAATTGTATATATCAGGCACACGGTCAACCACAGCAAAGGCTGAAAAATTTGAATGATTTAGCAGGATGTTCAAAAAATTTATCTAAAACAGAAAATCCAAAGCCTAAAATACATATTCTTGAGGACCGGATGATTACGTTTGAAGATTTATTACTCATGAATATAAAAGCAGGCACAAGTAATAATATAAAAAGAAAAAGAATTGCCCCTGGCGCAGAAGTAATTACGCACGACGATGTTTACAAAAGATGTAAGCAAGTGGAAGTAGAAAAAGCTGAAAAATTGAAGCAAAAACAAGAAAAGAAATCCAAAGCGAATTTAAAACAAGAAATAAAGCAAAAATCTAAATCACAGTTAAAAACTACGTGTTCTAAAAAAGAGAGTAATAAGAAATTATCAAAAAAAAAGAAGACTAGAGTGCGAGTTGAATCATCCAGCGAAAGTGAAGTAGAGATGAAAATCATGGATGAAAGTGAAGATGATGAAGACTTTGAACAGTATTGCAAAGATCTTTACAAGCAAGATGATGAAGAAGAAGGAGAAGAAGAGGAGATTGATGATATAAATAAGCAGACCGATGAAAACAAAACAAATATAAAAACACGGATGCGAGATATGGAAATGGAGGATGAGAGTAAAGAAAATAAAGAAAACACGCAAAAAGCAGAAAACTCAAATTTAAATGTTGTTCGAAACGATTGGCTTTTGGTTAAGTTTTGCACAAAACGATCTGTGAAACATTACGTTGGAGTAGTGCTCCGCATCACAGATGATGGTGTTCCAGTTGTCCAATATGTAAGAAAGACACTGACTAAAGTAGAAGACCAGACAATGTTCACTTATCCCGCATTGGAAGATATATCTGAGGTAAAGCATCAAGAAGATATTGTTATTAAATTGCCTAAGCCAGTTATTGGCCGTAGAGGCCAAATAGTTTTTAAAATGTCTTTCAAAACTTTTAATGTTCAGTAAGTAATTTATATTTCACTATGAATGTTATTGTTTGTGAGAGTATTTTTGTTGTGATACATTGTTGTTTACAATTACGCGTATAGGCCAAAGTGAGAAAAGTTCAAAATTGTTAGAAGTTTATGTTTTGTTTCTTTCGAGTTAATTTTTTAAATTGTAATTAAGTACCTAAAGAAATTTATTAAAACCATATCTGTTTTTGAATACATTTCTATCCCACCTATTCCAACTAATATTATGAATGCGAAAGTCTGTCTTTCTGTCTGTCTGCCTGTCTGTCTGTTGTGTTTTCACGCCTAAACCACTGAACCAATCTTAAGAAATTCGGAAGGTAGGTAGCTTGACACCCGGGGCTAGGGGCATTCATTTTAACCGATCACGGGACACTAAAGGGGGTTCATGTTTTGAAAAACTGTGCCAAGCGCGATTTAACCAAACGCGGACGAAGTCGCGGGCGGAAAGCTAGTTTTTAATACGTTCATTTAATACCAGAAAAAGTTTAGCACCTCTGACCTTACGTATATGTTCCTGTTACCCCAAATTTCGTTTTTGTATGCTGTCAGCCTAAATAAGACCTTATTTTAAACGCGGTAAGGTTTCATTCCCTTAACTCAAAAGAAAATTTAATACATGCTATATAAACACTTAAAAACATGAGTTATTACTTAAAAGTATCGAGTGTTCCTCTTACCCCAAATCTCGGGTAAGAGGAACATTTTTATGACCTAGCTTTGTTGCTAAATTGTGCCGCAATTAAACGAACAATCTAGTTCTGTATCAAAAAAAATGTTAGTATATTTCAAAAGTGAAGATTTGTTTCAATTATTATCGAAATAAATATATAATTTTGATAGCTGAAGGCCAAAATGTTCACAAACCAGTAAAGTATGTTTCTCTTACCCCACTTGACCTTATAATATATCTGTGTAATGTCAAATAAAGATCGCCTGTTCATAATTTCCTTTATTTATATTTTAAATTCCTTGTCTTGTTAGGTGCAGTAAAACGTTTCTTCTACATAATATTATTTTCTTTCACTGGGTATAAGCTTATTAATTGATCTAAAAAGTTTTCTCAAAAGCCTTGTACGTTGCTCCTTCTTGCGTTGCTCATTCTTCTAAAGGCGTTGGAATCTGGTTTCAAAAATGTAATAATATTGTTGTCTAAAACATCTATGGCATTGCAACGTACTTTGACTGCGACATCAATAATAACATTACTGCCTTTATGCTTCGTAGATTTACTACTTTAATCAAGAACCAGTTATTAAATTATTCCAAGTTCCAGCATCAAGTGCACTTTATAGCTGATGTACCTGGCCGTCTTTCACTGCAAAGTTTACGCATACATTTAGTATAAAAGCTATATTATAATGCTCTTTGCATACTAAATGCAAGTTTAGCTCGGGCTCTTTATGTTGAAGAGACATATTTCGTTAGCGATTCAATTCATATGCTTGATTATACTCGAGGCATACTTCAGGCCCTTTCAAGCGAGGGCCTTTGACTGTTTCACAGACGATATGAAAGTTAAAGAGACGTTTTGAAGTATGAAAGGTTCCATTTAAATTAATTACATATTTTCTAGTAGGTACTTACAACATTTTTAACGTTCTTCTACGTAATTTTAAACATTAACATTAAAACGATACATTAAAAAATTGATCACAATCGAAGTTTTTTTTGACGAACATTATTAGGGAGGTCTAAAATACTACTATCCATTTTACAACAGTAACTGTTGAAAGAGAAAACTCTAGTCTTTAGAAATAGTGTCATTCTTTTCCAACTGTAATAGGTGCTGCCAGGCGCCGGCCATGACAAGTTTTTGATATTTTTAAATCCCTTATCCGAGAGAGTACCTACTCTCTGAAGTAGGTACGTTGTACAACACTAAAATGTAAATGCCGTCATTATCGTGAAGCTGAGCGAAGTAACGGACGACGAAATCTGGAGCACTGCAGTGTGCTCGTTAGACGTTCAGTTTGCATTCAATTGCTTTACTCGCTGCCTTACCTACTCGTACACATTTAACATTCAAACCGTGTTTGTACATATTATAATGTCACAATTCACAATCAGCAACCTTATCCATATTAAATTATCTACGATCGTCATAAAAACCTCAATAGAACCTAGTCGATTGCTCATGCCATAACTTGGTACTTTAATGGAAATAGATTCAAAAAGTATATGTTGTTGCCACGTGATCAATTTGGCAAAATCAGATCTTTGATCTCCGTAACTAGATTCTAAATTCCCCTTTTACACTGCCTAAAGACTCGCTTATCATTGTATGGTATGTAGTGTGGCTATATTCCTATGTCTCTTGCATCTGTATGTCTATCGGCTAGTGGCTACCGATTGCTAACGTGTTTGTCCGTTTGTCCGCAGCCACGATGAACGGTCTGAACGGTCACAGCAACGGCGACATGAACGGCGCCGGCGACATCATCACACAGAACCAACAGCGCGGCTGGTGGACCATCGGCCTCATCAACTCGCGCTACCGCTACCTCACCGCAGAGACCTTCGGCTTCAAGATCAACGCGAACGGCACCAGCCTCAAGAAGAAACAGATATGGACCCTGGAGCCGGCCTCGGGGAACGCCAATGACAGTAAGTTTCTTAGTAGAGCTATCGACAACCTATCTCACAAAGCGTGTGAATCATCCTTGTGAACATACGTGATAATTTTAGATAATTGTCGAGAACAAACGAACTTTGACTTCTATTAGATAGGACTTAGGTGCTCTACCAATAATGGTTTGGAAGTATTGGGAGTTGGGACCATCATCTGAATTAATTATTACAACAACTGCAGTATAAATGGATTTCCTACGTGGATAATCTAATGGTTTATCTGATGTTGTTTTTTTTTATTTACACAAAGCAGTTTTAAATTTTAACGGTCTACAAGCCGTATTTAGGTGATTTTGAATGAAGTTGTATGCAAAAACTATAAAGACAATTACTTCCAAATTTACACGTCATGTATTTTGGGTCTTTAATCTAAAATCGTTAAGAAGCAGAAACACGATTGGATAAAATTTTCTCGATAGAAAGTTCTCCCAAAAGTTGCTCCAAAATCTCAGTTTTTCGAGTTTTTATCGGACACTACATTGGATGTAATTGTAATTTTTGTTTTAAAGTGTCGGTAATAATTATATCCAAAAACGCTAAGAAACAGATTTTTGATAACCAGCTTAATTTTTGAGTAATTACGTAAAAGACGTATCTGTTATATTCTTCCACGACGCTGCATGTCGCACCTACCAAATCTCCGTGAGAGTGAGAAATAAAATAAATAAATAAAATAAAAAATAAAAAAGCCTTTTATTTCATGCTAATGTACAAACAATTACATAACTATTTTTATGCTAACAAGTAACTATATAGTGTGTTATGTTATTTTGAAAAAACTATTCTAATTTAATGTTACTATGTATCATTTTCTAGCAAGAACCCCTCGTTGATTCGAAGGTGAAGGCCTCCTCTAGAGATTTCCAGCATTCTCTGTTTTTTGCTATGGTCATCCACTGTGTACCGGCCACGTGGGTTATGTCATCTGCCCATCGGGCAAGTGGTCTGCCTCTTTTTCTGTAGCCTGGTGGTCCTTTCCAAGATGTTAGTCTCTGAGTCCATCTGTTGTCGGTTAGCCTAGCTATATGGCCTGCCCACCGCCATTTTAATTTCTTACAGTAACATAGAGCGTCAGTAACTTTTGTCCTTTTTCGTATGATTTTATGAGAAATTTTTTGAATTTTTTTGACTTTTAGTAGACTGCGCTCCATGGCTCTTTGACAAGATCTTATTTTATTTTTGGATTGATAAGTAAATTTCCAGGTTTGGCTAGCGTAAGTTAATGATGGCAGGATACAGACATCCATGACTTTTTGTTTGATTTTGATGGGCATGTCGCTTTTCATTACTTCTTTCAAGCTCCAGAACTTTTGCCATGAGTTTGAAACTCTTCTTTCTATTTCTTGCTCGTTTCTTTGTGCGTTGAAAGAAATTTGTTTCCCCAGGTATATAAACGAGTCGACGTAGTCTAGTGTTTCATTTTCTAGGTATACTGGGCTTTTAATACTGTTTGTCATAATGTTTGTCTTACTGCGGTTTATTTCCAGGCCTACTTGTTGACTGGCGGTGTGTAGAGCGTCGATCATCAACTGCAACTCGGTGGAGTTTTCGGAGAACAAGACGATGTCGTCGGCAAATCGTAAATGGCTTAAATATTGCTGGTTTATTTTTAAGCCTACCTTTTCCCAGTTTAGTTTTCCAATGACAGATTGTAGCACGGCGATGAAAATCGTTTGAGAGACGGGGTCTCCCTGTCTAACTCCTCTTTTGATAGGTATGGGTGGTCCGGTCGTCTCCAGCTTGATTCTGCTATAACAGTTGTCGTATAGGTGTTGCAAAACTTTTAGATATGTGCTATCGATATTTTGAGAGTGTAGAGATTCCCATATTGAGTGGTGGTAGAGCGTATCAAAAGCTTTTTTATAATCTATAAATAGAAGGTAGAGCGGCTTGTTAAACTCTAGATACTTTTCGATGATCATTTCAATGGAGTGAATGTGATCCACCGTCGAAAAACCACTTCTAAAGCCCGCTTGCTCCCTGGGTTGGTGTTTTTCAATGTTGCTTCTGATTCTCCTTTCTAGAAGCGATGAGAATAATTTATAAATTGAAGAGAGCAAGCTAATCGGTCGGTAGTTGCTTACGTTTTTTGGATCGCCCTTCTTGTACAATAAAATTATGTCAGACTCTGACCATTGTTTTGGTGTTATGCCTGTTTGAAGTACCAAGTTAAAGAGCTGTACAAAAGGGTTTGCGAGATAGAGGTGTCCTAGTTTCAGAGCTTCGTTGGTTATTTTATCAGGTCCGGGGCTTTTTTCGGACTTCAATTTCGCAATCCCCCCTATGACTTCCTCTTCGTCTATGGCTTCTGAGTTTGACAATGTTTCATTTGGTAGAGTTGGCGTGGTATTTAGATTTTCATACTTGTATAAATCTTTGTAGAAGTCGGTGGCAACTTGAAGTATCTCGTTTCTATTGTGAGTTGATTTATTTGAAGCTTTCAGTCCTTCTATCCAGGTTTTATGAGTTCTCAGTTCTCTGTTGGCCCTTTTTAGGCTTCCTGACTGTAATATGTGTTTTTCTATGGTTTCTAAACGATAGGTTTTGTAGTCAGACATGATGTACTTGCTTATAAGCTTGTATAGAGCTCTCAACTCATTTTTCATGCTTCTCGTTTTTGGTTTTGTTCTTTGTAGCTCTTGACGTCTTAGTATCAATTTTCTAGTTTTGGCTGATATAACAGAAGACTTGTTTTTGTCCTTTGTGGTGTTGTAAGCGTTTTTGAGGCTTTTTGTTATAGCGCTGACGATTATGTCGTGAAGTTCTTGCACCGTGTAGTTGTGTTGGTCGTTGGTGATGTGGTTTAAGTCTTTACGAAGTGATTCGTTGTATGCTTCGATTTCACTAGCATCTTTCAAGGTGCTTTTTACGCTACTTACGTATTTCTTCCGACTCTTTTTGTGTGATGGTTGTAGTTGTAATGTTGCTCTCACCAGTCTGTGGTCGCTAGGGTATTTCACGTTGATGACCTGCATGTCTTGGGCGTTTTTATGGAGGTTAGTTAGTATATAGTCTATTTCATTTTTTACCGTAGAGTTTGGCGATCTCCATGTCCATCTTCGATTGCTTTTCTTTTTAAAGAAAGTGTTCAAAATTGCTAGTCTGTTTTCAAATGCGAATTGTACTAGTCTGTCGCCTCTACTGTTTCTAGTGCCGTAGCCATGCTTTTTCATTATTAATTTTTCTTCTGGTTTAGGTTGACCGATCTTGGCATTAAAATCGCCCATTACTATTACGTTATTTTCTGAAACTTTGATTGCATTGTTTACAATAGAGTAAAAAAGTTCAATTTCGATTTCACTTGCTGATTCCGTGGGTGCATAGCACTGTATAATACTTATTTTGTTGTTGTTGATGCTCAGCTGGAGTAAAGCTACTCGTTCGGAAAAACCTTCAAAGGATATAATATTCTTTTTGAGGCGTTTGTTTACAATAAACCCTACTCCGAACATGCCTGGTGTTTCTCCAATATAGTATAGAATGAAGTCTTCGTACTCTTCTATTGTTTTACCGTGTCGTCGTACCTCGGAAAGACCGATGACGTCGTACTTGATGTTTCTTAGGGCTTCGCTTAGTTCCAGTAAACGAGAATACGAAGATAATGTTCTAACATTGTATGTTGCTATGTAGAGTAGGTTTCTGTCCGAGTTTTTGATATTGTCTGTCCTAGCTTTCTCTAGAGGGTTTTGGTCTGCATCTCCCGCGGGGACCGGCCGTGTTGGGAGAGCGGGGATTGGAGGGGCGCAGCTTAGTTTTTTGAAGATTCATAGTAATCGCGACTTGTAGAGGCGTGTGGTGCGGAGAGTGAGAAAGACAAAAATAAATTCAATAAATCCCCTTAACGGTAAAGAGATAATTGTATTTCTTCGGCATTAGTTAGGCCCCAGAAGACTACCCAATTTGATTTATATGCAGCTTTTATTTAAGAGGCACAAATTCTAAAAATATTCGCTTAGACTGAACTAAAATCACGTTACTATTTAAATGCACTTGTATTTTGTTTAAAACATCTCTCATACAAAAATTAACCATATGCACAAATAATATCATAACAATCTTCCACGCTTTCTTCTCACAACGCCAACTCAGTAACTTTATCAGTGATTGCATAACTTAATTATTATGTTGTCATTGTCACGGTGGTTGCTTATTGCGATTTCACGATTATTGTCACGACGAATGGGTTCAATGCACTCAAAAGCCGCAGCAGTTCAGTGGTGTGAAAGTGATACTTATTTGAACGTGTTTGATCTTCAATCAAATGGTGATGAAATTAATTACAAGCAGGTTTAGCTAAACGACGAGCTACCTATTGACGTTCACAATGTCCACCTGATTTGGAGGAAGTTAAATTTTCCATAGTTAACTGCTGTAGCTATGTTAATTTACTCTATCAATCTAATCTAAACTTTTTTACGATTTCTGTTGAATCGAAATTTCAAAAAGCTACGAGAATTGAGAATTACATTTTGGCCATTCCTCGATAAAATAGCCATCTTAGAGAAGTCATGTATGCTGCAATTACTTTTTTGTAATGCAATAAATGTGCCTTCTACAGTATACATTAGTGGATAGGTACTCACCACGATCTCGAAAGATGGGCAGTAATCTCATCAGCAAGGTCTAATGATATCTCTTGAATTATTCCATAAGTTACAAAAAATGTAATTAATTCAAAAAAAAAAAAATTAACGAAACACGAAATTTCCGGTTTACTTAATAAATGCGAATCGCGAGCTATTTTACCAATCTTATATGACCTATTATAATAAATACTAGTATGAGAAAAATCTAAACTAAAAGTGTCATTACTCATTCGTTACAGTCAGACACATTACTATCATACCAGATAATAGCAGTTTGCATAAAATCTAGATAGGATCGAAATTAAACGCATTCCGAGCGAACAAAAACTCGTAACTCGTTGTACAGTGTACACCAGTAACATTAGTGAGGTTTGCAAACTCGGAAGTTGCAGTCGTATTGTAGATTCGTATCGAATAATCGAAACCTGCCTTGAACCTTTCTTCAACTAATGTCAAATATATTTTGTTTTTGCCTATTTCTATGAATGACAATCGAAAATCAGCATCTCATTTTCCTCCACGTTTCTGATACGAACCGCTAAGGTGTGGAACACCCTTCCAGCCTCCGTGTTTTCAGCCAAGTACAATCTAGGTGCCTTTAAGAGAAGAGTGAATAGGCATTTTGTAGGCAAGCGCGCTCCATCCTAGACCTCATCATTGCTTTCCATCAGGCATGATTGTGGTCAAGCGCAAGCCTATCTTCAATAAAAAAAAATCCTTTGCGTATGATTTATCAACGATCGTCGCTGAAACCTCCTCTGAAAATTAATTTTTAATCAAGATTTTTTGCTTTCAATTAATCGGGATTCCCTTTAGGTCAAACCGCGGGTCAAAAGTAGGAAAAATACGGGAAAACCCGGACGCATAGCACTCTATGAGTCACTGTTGCTGGCTGTTGCAATACGAATGATAGCCTACTCGAAATTCGAAAACCACCCACACTTGCGAGACTGTAAACTCGCACTAAGGGTTCACACACAGCTCACGTTGTAAATTGCGAGCATCGCACCCTAGACCCGTGGGCCGTGGCTCTGCGCTAATTGATGCAAAGCCCCTCTGGGTCCCACTCTTTATTGGATCGTGCTTTTGTTCGCTCTTACCATACTTATGTGTATAGACTTCTTTTAACTGGCGACCGCCTCCAGCATCGCACACGTGACCTTCTTTTACCCGTTAAATGGTCGAATTTCCAAAAATACTTCCTTAGTAAATACTAAATACGATATAATAAGAGATAAGGAAGGGTTTTGGATACAAATTTATGAAAGCTCCAATGCGTCCTGTACACGGAAGAGTCGTAATAAACAATAGCAGCACGGCGGGTGTATTTTTTACGCATTTATTTGAATCACACCAAAAGTGTGAGTTAAAAAATTGGTTGCCTGTAAAGTCGGTTTACTGACGATAGTTGAACGTGACAACGTCTTCTTTGTCGCTCGTTCCGCGCTCGCGAGGTAACGCCGGTAACGCCGCATGAGCGAGGTAACGCCGGATGAGTCATGTTTTTTCGTGCGTGCAACCGGCTCTATCGAATTATAAGACGTTGTCACGTCAAAAAAAATTGCACTTCTAGGATTCCATTTTTAACATTTCGGTACGGAATTCTCAATATAGAACAGAAAATTACTATTAATAAAAATAGCTTTTAACACAACGGCAAGCAGAGTTTTTTACTACCTACGCTTTCGCTTTCACCAAATGGAAGGGGCTTTTAAGTCCAGTTTTAACGAAGTTGAAAACTTTTAAATATCAAAAACAACATTTTCTACGTGTTAAAAGTAAATTCGTACACCCTATGTAAAGGCGTCCACAGACAAGCCGATTGCACGAAAGGTCAATCCCCTTACATACTTTCTATATTCATTGCCTCTTGTATCTATTCCTTAGTGTGAACATAAAAGTAGCAGTTTTTATATTTTCTTTCTATTTGAAATCCCTCAATCTAAATCTACAACAAAGGAAATTAAAAAACTGTACGCCGGAAGCCCGGAATGTTTGCTAATTCGAAATACAAATAAAATGAAAAGTTTGTTACAAACAAAAGGAAGAATGCATACCTACTTATAAGCTTTTTGTTTTCTTCTTGCTTCCAAAAATTAAGACGTCTCTGTCACATGATTTTGACTACATTTGCTTTCGCATCAATTTTATTATTACCTAGGCAGTCATTACGATCATATCGGTGATGACTTGTCGGCGCATCTGTAGCTGCTTAACCACGTGTGTGAGGCAAACTCGAGCGCCCCGTCCGCAGGTCTAATTGCTCCACGAGGGTCGCACCCCATTGCCAAGGTCTCCAGCTGTTCACCCCCCCAACCCCCACCCGCGACCCCGCGATCAATACCCCCGGCTTCCGCCCACGCCGCCGGCTCTGATCAGTTATCTCAAACTAGTTCCACATCTCAGCATAATCTGCATTTTGAACAAGTGGAATTTGCATACAAACGCACCTACTTTTGCTATAACGTATAAACTGCGGAGGTCTTACTAAGAATTAAAATAGAAAGTCCATTATCCAGCCTTCAGACGGATTCGCAATTTTCTGAACCACCACCGTGATAAAAATATATGAAAAACCGAATAATTAAGTTTTAGAAGATGCTTTGTATTATTGACTTTTACAAAAAGAATTATCTGGGTAACTAATATCTGGTTCTTTGCTCTGTGATACCTAATATTTGTTGTTTTTAATTATGCAGGAAAATCACTTTTTTCATACATTCGATTATCCAAATGCCTAACGACAACAATTAGGCCGGTTAATCGAGTTTCTAGTTTTCAAGTTTTTAATTTACGACTCGTAATTTATGAAATTAATTCTGTGCCTTAAATTAGTTTATTATGTATTTCTGTTTTGTACAATTTCTTGTGTGGTGCAAATAAAGTGTATTTATTATTATTTATTATTAAATTGCTGATTAACTTGACTGAATCTCGTTTATAATATTTATTGCTTATAATATTTATATGTAGAAAGCGCCTCGCCATTAATCAATTTGGATCGCAACCGAAATAATTACTGGTAATATTTACGGAAGTAAAGATGAGCAGGTTTTATCTTGCAGAACGCGTTTTAATGTTTGTTTTTTAATTTTATAGGCTAATGAAGTGTTAATGAGGAAAGTATCTGGGGCAAAGAATTCATGATACTTATGTTTGTCAACGACAAAAATAAGCTCTAATTTAGAAGTGATCCATAATATTTAATGTAATTCTCATGTCACAGTGTTTGTACCTATAACAATCTAATTAGACCAGCATTTGCAAAAACTAAATAAAATTTGAATTTTTGCACCCGGATCATAGCCATCCATCTTAATAAAGTTTTCTCTCGACACATCTATATCGATTAACTATACATTCCATTTTGTACTCTTAACAAGATGGTAACGCGTGGGTCGAAATATCTCAACAGCTTTATTCAATGTGTCCATTCAGATAAAGATTTAACAGCAAAGCGTTTTAGAAACTATTCAGACGGACACAATATTAAATGTTATTACCAGAGATTCCAATAAAATAATTCAAAACAAGATTCTCAATTCGCGGGGCCATCATAACTGCATTTGCATCTGTTGAGAGAAATCTCTCATGGTTTCTACGAATGTAACGGATGGACTGATTACTTGCGGTACACGGAGTTAAATATGATGAATTGTTATTACTATGCTTGGCTGGAAATAAATGATAGAAATGCTATTACAAGTGATTAGTTTACAACGTGAGGTTGCCGTGGCAGGCTAGTCTCACTTATCACGTGACCGTCCCGGCTACAAGTAGGGTTTCGGACCTCAATATTTCAGATGGTTGCCGCTCGCAGGCAGAGTTGTACGCGCTAGATCTGTACGGTCTATTTTACGCACCGTCTGACTACGGCAGCCCTAGTACGTCGTGAGAGATAAAGTATGGCGATAGAAAGAGCGTTTGTTGCGTGTCGATTTTGAGGGCGGGGCCAGGCGCTACTGCGAACTGAATTGCACTTTTTGTGTCAGCGCTAGAGTCGCTATTTCTTTAAATCACCGTGCGGAGTGGACCTTCTGTACGTGTACTATTTAGTGTTCTGTGCTGTGGGCTTCTTCTCAGCTCAGCGAGAGCGTGTTGAAATTCTGGCACTATTTATCACCCAATATCTTACTGATTTTTCTAATAAAGTTAGGTACGCTTCTGAAATAAATAAATTTATATCTATGACCTCATTTGGGACAACCATATTACAGACGGAAAATTTAAATTAATGAAAAGATAAAGATTCTTCTAAAATTGCATCTTTGACGGCCCAATCATCATACGTAATCAGAGAAATCGGAAATATTGACATTTTGAAAAGAGCAAGTGCCAGCATCTTGCCCGCTCTTCTCGGTGCAAACCTGCTTTGTGCGAACATGGCGGTAGAGTTTTGACTGCTCATAAGAGCATATATTTTCTTATAAGCTTTAGAATTGCCCATGTGAAGTCACTTGAAATTATTGTACTCTAAAATGTTATACTCTTAAAAAATATTATAAAAGGCCTTACAAAAAAATTGTGTAAATATGCTATGGCCTATATATGGCATAAGGCCTATGCTATGTGAAAAATAATGATTTTTAATTTTCATAACTTACTTAGCTCATAAAATAAACGTATGAAATTCTCGTGTCACAGAGTTTGTAACCAAACTCCTCCGAAACTGCTTGACCGATTTTAAAGAAAATTGTCTACATTTGGTAGGTTTGAGAATAGGTCGTAAGCTATTTTTCATACCCCATAAGAGGCTAAACCACGTTTGCCCGGTCAGCTAGTAATTAATAATGTAGATTCATTGAGTTATACTCAGTCTGTACCTAACTTGTTACAATGTAGTCGATGTAAGTCATGCGGCCGTTGCAACAAAAACCGTGTTCAAGTTCCTAGGCATTGTTTACGAGCACTAGATCTGGGTTCTCACGTGAAAGCAAACTGCTCTGTTATGGGATTGAAAAGAAACGCGCTGAATTGTTTATTATAACTATGCAACTAGGTACTCGTACCTTTGTATTCCATACTACGCTAAGGGTTGCGTCTTGTTGGAAACATTGCTATTTCTGTTATAGCTATAGCTATGCAACTAGCACATATTTAGATATGTGCATATTAGAAGAGAATAAAGAGCATTATGTATTTATGAAACTGAATCTCAAATACAAATTTCAGCCGGGTTATTTTTAAAGCATTATCAGGCTAATAAAATTAGACCAATTCTCTATCAGTCCCAAAATTCACCTAAAACTTGTTTATGTTAAATGAAATTTTATAATTCCCAAATTGGTTCAAGTCTGGTCTGGTGGGAAGCGTTTACGTTTATTTTGCCGGTAAGGTTGCACCCACCAGGCAATTTAGCGTTCCGGTGCGATAGCAACCCTAAGGTGTTACTTACCTACCTCTTCGAGCTATTACAATAACGCCTTCCTTCGGCTGCATCACTCATCCTCAGATGAGATTGCAAACAAGTACCTGCAATTGCAAAGTGCTGGAATGGCGACCCCGCACGAGAAAGCGAAGTATATGCAGACCTCCGACCAGATGGACTGACGACAAGCGGGCTGGAAATCATTGTAGGAGGCAGCCACGTCTGTCGACTGAAACGAACGAACGAACCTTTTTGTTTGACATATAAAATCTAAGGCTGCGACCCAGACGTATTGTCGATACTTAGTTCCAAAATACAATTTTTCGTACAAATAAGAAATCTGAAATGCATAAGTTTTCTACATCTCCCGTTAGTCGTTACCGCTAATATAGCGCTAGTGTCATATGGATGGTAGTCAAGCGAACTGAAATTAATTACAGAATACAATTTTGCATCCCGTCTTCGGTTTGGCAGCTGTCTGACAGCTGTTTCAGGGATGGACATTTTCAAGAATAGCACTGCTGCAATTGTAAATGTAAAATAATATCGCCTATATCCTGAGCTCGGAGGCCGTTGCGTTGCGTTGAATGTTCCGTTGTGTTGCAGGCATGATCTTCCTGCGCTCGCACCTCGACAAGTACCTGGCCGTGGACTCGTTCGGCAACGTCACCTGCGAGTCCGACGAGAAGGAGCCCGGCAGCAAGTTCCAGATTAGGTGATTCCCTTTCTATTGCTTTATTGCCAAAAACCCCTGCAGTAGCGCCTGCACTAACCAATCATCTTAGCACCAAATTTAGGAGTGGTTGAGGTACTGACAGTCAAACCCGACATGCCCTTGCAATTTTATTGTTGGTTGGACTCTTCTTGCAGAGTTCGTCCGGTAAATCCGTTACCTATGTGTTACTGTGTTTGCTGTTTGATACTGCGTGGAAACAAATCTATTAAGTGTACTGTGTTTCGGTTTGAAGGGCACTGTACGCCGATGTAATTACTGGGTAAAATGAGACCTAACAACTGATGTCTCAGGACGATTAGCGCAGTGCAGTGTGTCTTATGATATTGCAATGCAAAATGATGGGATACACTGCATCTAACATGGGCATCAGGTGAACGTCTTGCTTAGTCTCATCATTGTTTATTATTGAAAAAAAATTGCAACCACAATAACAAATATTCCAAACTCTGAACACGACGGATATTCACAAAAAGCGCAATCCAAAAACTAGTCTGAACAATAAAGTAAACGTTAGAACAAGTTTAGCGGGTACGTGCGAATCCCCAAATCGGCGAACGGTGCTAACTGCTAAATATACTCCGATATCTAACAGCTCTGAGCCATTGTCCGTTGCACATAAATAACCAGATCGTTCCCCGGATACCGTAAATCTCAGCCGAGTAGCCAAACCCCCGGAATACTAATCCGTTATCCGCGGAACCGTCGTCTGACTCACCGGAAACAACACATGAGGCTCCTAAACCTGCTTTATTATCAGCCCATTGATGGGAGTCCGCGAAAACCTGTTTGGGATCAATGGCGAGACAATTTGGTTGTTTTTTGTGCTCTTGACGAGAAACGATGCTTTATAAACAGCATTGTTGATGAGTTTTGTGCTTAAAGAAAAGGGATGATTAGGGACATGGTTATTTCTTGGCAGAAGTTTACGTAGGTTGCTTTGGCAGTTTCGTAGTTCTTAACTTTTAAGTCGGAACAGAACACATGCATCTGTAAAATATTCTATCCGAAAGTAGCACCCTAATCCCACTTGCAATACTTGCTGGACTCTTTACAATGCTCCGTTTTCTTCAGTAAAATCAAGCTGCCCGCGCCATGGCATCTAGCGCCTGCTGAAGTTGTTTAGTTCCGCTTAAATTCAACAGAAAACAAACAAGAAACTGCTATAGAAATAACAAGTAACAAAATATAAGTATAAGAAATAACCGCATCCTTGGACATAATTGTCATCCAAACGAAAGAGGCTATTAATTAAGATCTCCAGGAATTGTGACGCGAGGGGGAACGAACAATGATATTATTTTTAATGTTTTCCCACCCTTAAGAGCTTTCATAATCCGATGAGTTATTTGGCACGCGCGCATTAAAATTCACAACTTACCCCCTGTTTAGAAAGAGGGGAGCCTAAAACAATGATAAAAACAGAGTTAACCTTATAACAATGCTCTAAAATGGTTTTTCTTTTTATGAGTTAGAACCGCGTAAAGCACATTATATTATGTCTTTGAGGTTATTCACCAATGTCCAAATCCATAATTGGATTACGTTTTGCAGCTATAAGACTCGCACAATATTAGGTAGATATTTTCTATCAACGATTGTTTGCCCCATTTCATAGAACTTTCACCCACCTAAATTATGATGATTTAAAGAAATCCTGAAATCCCTCATGCTGGGTTTCAGCTAACACAAACGCGACCCATGATTAAAAGCTCTAAAAGAAAGCCAAGAAAGTCAAAACACTCCCAAAGTGCTAACCGAGGGATGATTCAGCGAGCGTGCGTCACGTCTATTTGTTTATCTCGGAGAAATGCGCCACTTGTGCTCGCCTGTGGCTGGCGAGTTGTGACTGGTGATGGTGAGTCACAGTCCACAAGTCACAGTATCGATTGCGAAGCCTGTCGTACTGCAGAGGAAGTGCCGTCAACACTGCCGGGACAGTATTGATAAACAAGGAGGATTGATTGCCTTAACTGTCTTGTCTTTACGCTTAAAGTTTACTAACTAGATAGGCGTTGCAAACTATCAAATCTACAAACTTAAACTTTGAAGCGATTAGGTTAAGTATACCTATTTCGTACAAAAAGATGGTAGCTTAGTAAGTAGTTTAAGAATAACAAGATATTAACAACATTGCATTAATTATTGATATTCCGTGAGATCGCAAGGATAAAATGCGTAAAATTCTTGATTTCTTGCACTGATGAAAGTTGTTTTTAAGTTACCCATAACATCGTTGATAAACACTAACCTTTACAAACATCAAGAAGCCATTTCATCAAGAAGACTTTGATTACAAAAGTGATTGTAAAATGAAGAGACTCTCCGATTCCCCTTCATTTGTACGCCCTTTGATGGGCCTCGAAGCGCCTCGGTTTTAATTAACTGCCAATCCCCTGTTGTGACGAGATGAGGCTTCTATTTGTTAGCACACGCTACAGAGACGACTGGCTCATGATTGAACATGGTAACGTATGGGAGATAGTGCTTCTTCAGATGTTTTGTCAACATTAAACTTTTAAGTCTATGGTAAGAGTTTATTGCTCAAACGATTTCTTTGCACTTACTAATAGTTCCCTTTTAGTTGATGAAGACGTTTTGTTGTTTTATTGAATTGGTCTTTAGTTTTTACTTTTGGGGAATTCCAAAAATCTTAGAAAAATGCTTTTATTAGGAATTTATGGATAGTTATGAATGTTCTTGTACTTTATTTATTGAAATCAACCAACTACCAACAGAATTACTAAAATATAAACAATAAGATCTGATATTTAAGAGTAACGTCACTTGTAACTGAATTCAAGTTTTCAGAATCTTTTGGTGAGAGATCCTTCCAGGAGACCTGTTTGACCTTCACGTTTATGAAATTTAACATACATCAGGATTAAAATCTACATGCGCCCTCAAAAGTATGATCCAACATCAGGTGTAATAGTTCGTCTCTTTGTCCAGTGTGTCCGACGACGGCACTGGGCGCTGGGCGCTGCGCAACGTGGAGCGAGGCTACTTCCTCGGCTCCAGCTCCGACAAGCTCACCTGCACCGCCAAGGTGCCCGGAGACGCCGAGCTGTGGCACGTGCACCTCGCCGCACGACCACAGGTGAGACAGGATCAGTGTGTCCGACGACGGCACCGGGCGCTGGGCGCTGCGCAACGTGGAGCGAGGCTACTTCCTCGGCTCCAGCTCCGACAAGCTCACCTGCACCGCCAAGGTGCCCGGAGACACCGAGCTGTGGCACGTGCACCTCGCCGCACGACCACAGGTGAGACAGGATCAGTGTGTCCGACGACGGCACCGGGCGCTGGGCGCTGCGCAACGTGGAGCGAGGCTACTTCCTCGGCTCCAGCTCCGACAAGCTCACCTGCACCGCCAAGGTGCCCGGAGACGCCGAGCTGTGGCACGTGCACCTCGCCGCACGACCACAGGTGAGACAGGATCAGTGTGTCCGACGACGGCACCGGGCGCTGGGCGCTGCGCAACGTGGAGCGAGGCTACTTCCTCGGCTCCAGCTCCGACAAGCTCACCTGCACCGCCAAGGTGCCCGGAGACGCCGAGCTGTGGCACGTGCACCTCGCCGCACGACCACAGGTGAGACGGGATCAGTGTGTCCGACGACGGCACCGGGCGCTGGGCGCTGCGCAACGTGGAGCGAGGCTACTTCCTCGGCTCCAGCTCCGACAAGCTCACCTGCACCGCCAAGGTGCCCGGAGACACCGAGCTGTGGCACGTGCACCTCGCCGCACGACCACAGGTGAGACAGGATCAGTGTGTCCGACGACGGCACCGGGCGCTGGGCGCTGCGCAACGTGGAGCGAGGCTACTTCCTCGGCTCCAGCTCCGACAAGCTCACCTGCACCGCCAAGGTGCCCGGAGACGCCGAGCTGTGGCACGTGCACCTCGCCGCACGACCACAGGTGAGACAGGATCAGTGTGTCCGACGACGGCACCGGGCGCTGGGCGCTGCGCAACGTGGAGCGAGGCTACTTCCTCGGCTCCAGCTCCGACAAGCTCACCTGCACCGCCAAGGTGCCCGGAGACACCGAGCTGTGGCACGTGCACCTCGCCGCACGACCACAGGTGAGACAGGATCAGTGTGTCCGACGACGGCACCGGGCGCTGGGCGCTGCGCAACGTGGAGCGAGGCTACTTCCTCGGCTCCAGCTCCGACAAGCTCACCTGCACCGCCAAGGTGCCCGGAGACGCCGAGCTGTGGCACGTGCACCTCGCCGCACGACCACAGGTGAGACAGGATCAGTGTGTCCGACGACGGCACCGGGCGCTGGGCGCTGCGCAACGTGGAGCGAGGCTACTTCCTCGGCTCCAGCTCCGACAAGCTCACCTGCACCGCCAAGGTGCCCGGAGACACCGAGCTGTGGCACGTGCACCTCGCCGCACGACCACAGGTGAGACAGGATCAGTGTGTCCGACGACGGCACCGGGCGCTGGGCGCTGCGCAACGTGGAGCGAGGCTACTTCCTCGGCTCCAGCTCCGACAAGCTCACCTGCACCGCCAAGGTGCCCGGAGACGCCGAGCTGTGGCACGTGCACCTCGCCGCACGACCACAGGTGAGACAGGATCAGTGTGTCCGACGACGGCACCGGGCGCTGGGCGCTGCGCAACGTGGAGCGAGGCTACTTCCTCGGCTCCAGCTCCGACAAGCTCACCTGCACCGCCAAGGTGCCCGGAGACGCCGAGCTGTGGCACGTGCACCTCGCCGCACGACCACAGGTGAGACAGGATCAGTGTGTCCGACGACGGCACCGAAAGATTTTTCGTTTATACCATTTCCCAAACACTACTAAAATTGAATAGAGAAATTCAGTATTAAATGAGAATAGTAATTGAAAGTTATTAAAATATGAGTAAGTAGGTACATTTCAAGTTTAAAGACTCGTATTTAATGGAAGATGAAGAAATAAAACACAGTATTAACTTTCTATTATGACTTGGAAAGTTTGCCTTTTATACTTCCCAATATAAATTTCAAAGCAAATATCGCCGGTCATGTTTAGCCAGTAAATGCGTGTTCAATTCAAGTGAAACGCCTCCTAATCCGAGAGTGATCGAGCACAAATGTTAATGAAAGTCACGCTTTATTCAATCGCGTCTCATCTAAAATCTAATTTTCGCCAATACCTACTCAGCGCCTTTTGTACATTATACACATTTACATTTTCACCAATCGCAATCGGGGAGTCGTTATAGAATATCGACACGAATGTCAGTTTTCCCTTTTCTTCTAAAAAAATATAAATTCTGTTTGAAAAATATAAATTTTGTCTCTTTGGGGTAGAATTTTCCTACAACCTAGTAGCTGGTTTTCTCTATCGCGTATATATACGATTTTACTCAAAACTTTATCTTAATGTCAGGCTGCCTGCGGTGCAATAAAATGAGAGAACAGGACGACACCGGTTTCATTATATGCTGTGTGTATCAAATCCATTCTGGTATACCCTTCTCTGATGAAAATTACTTAGACAGAAATGCTGCATCACGCTGTAAATGTATGTTCCTGTTTCATTACCATTTATTTGGTAAATAGTTTTTATCGATTCGCTAGACTGCACGATTAACTAATAGAATTAATAGTTTCGACTATAACTACTCGAGACTCTAGACCTCGATTATTAAAACCTGCACTAAGGGTACTGCATCGAACACTCAATCTTCTAAACATTAAACATGACTATAATCATTTTTGTATGTTATTATACAGTTTTCATTTCCGCGGAGGAAATTGAAATATCACAACAACTTTCCTTCTCTGTAAATTGTTACAACGGTTTTCTCAAATTACGTGATTACGGTTTTATGGTTAGAAATTTTACTATCGTTGCCAGGCTTTTACTTCAAAATCGATGTTAATGTTCCTGTTCATTTCAGTGTGATTTATTCTTAGTTTAGTTTTTGCCACCACATCACTAATACTAATAGTTCACTTAACAATGCAGTAGTCTCAGTCATGTTTAACGTTACTATAAAATTGAATCGATAAAGCTTTGAAATTCAGAAAAGTATGGGAATGACTTATCCGATTGATAGTTTAATCGAGGTTATTTCCATAATTTTTTAAATATCAAAGAGATGTCTATTATTTTTCTGCAATAGAAATAGAATCGATAAGGTGACATGGTCACGGGTGCAGATTTTAGGAAACAGATATACCGACCCATAAATGTGGATGGGTGATCAACAATCATTTATGTATATCAGGAACAAAAAGGGTCCAGAAAGTGCTCCTTGTCCTAATTACTAACTAAAGTTGTTCATCGCAGGTGAACCTCCGATCGATCGGCCGCAAGCGCTTCGCCCACCTGTCCGAGTCCCTGGATGAGATCCACGTCGACGCCAACGTGCCGTGGGGCGAAGACACCCTGTTCACCCTCGAGTTCAGAGCTGACGAGGGCGGGAAATACGCCCTGCACACTTGCAACAACAAGTACCTCAGTGCTGGAGGGAAGGTTAGTAGGTCATTATTTGCTCCATAAACTAATTTCTTTTTTGTGTTTTCCTTATACTAACCTATACTTACCTAGCTATCATTGCATAGCTGTCTTAGCTCTTTTTATACAAAAAAAAATGTGTTTTATAGTAAACGAGTAGACAAAAAGGAAATATTTTCCGAAATTCTCACATTATCACCCCGGGGAAATTAATCGTAGTTTGTTTCATATTATACAACACCTTAAAGTCCGCTAAAAATCTTCTTTGACCAATATCTCTTAAACGAAACAAAGTTTTCGGTAGATTTTATTAGAACTTAGCTAGTGTGAGATTCAGTCCATTTTGCGTTTTCGAAACCCTAATTTAAAATATTTCGGATTCTAACCAATTTTTTGATATGCAATAAAGCCAGATCATTACCCGATGTTCCTCTAAGATTTAAAGTCAAACCTCAGGAGACGCTGAACATGGGTAGACGCGACGTATCGATTCCCACGTCGCTTGTCGACACAGAGCAGTCATTTGCGTGTCTGTGTTGTACATTGTGTACGCACGCAGCGAACGCGTCCGCAGTCCGCACTCACGATTGCCCCGTCAGTGTCACTCCACTTATGGTTCACTTCACCTAATTATGCACCAAGCTTCTTGCTTGGTTTCAAAAGAATTAGATCTGATGTTTAGGTAAATTCAACAGCGTATACGGTCTGTAACGAGGAAAGAAAATAAATATGAATGTGTACCTCTACACCCTCACCTTTATGGCTTATCTGTTCCATTTGATTCGAACTCAATATTGCTATTCAATATCATTGATTTAATTTGATTTATACAGTATTCTTAGACTATCTTCTTTTGATTACATCTTTTGACTTTAAAAATTTTACGTGTCTTTAACTTCAAGCGAGAAAACGAGTAACTTTAATTGTAACCCCTCTAACATTTAAAGTTCCTTTCTTCTTTTACTAATCATAAACTATCATTTGTTCAACTGCGCCAGTTAAGTTAGCATCAGAAAAGTACGTTACTAGCACAGCGCCGATCTCAATTAATTTGAGGCTATCTTTGCAGACGATAAACTATTGAAAATATGGAACAACCTTCTACCTTCCCGTGGCCCCACCCGAACGGTGCTTACTCACGGCGCTTTTCCCAGTTCCGATTGCCTTCTTGAGCTCCCTACAAGTTATTTATCTCCTCCTCCTTGTCCCTTTATGTCTTTCGTATGGAATTTATGTCTTTCTGAAAGTAAGGTACACTTTAGCTATAACGTGGATATTCCCGCAGCTGCTGGACACGTGCACGCCGGAGTGCCTGTTCAGCGCGGAGTACCACGCGGGCGCGCTGGCGCTGCGGGACGGGCAGGGCGCCTACCTCGCGCCCATCGGCTCCAAGGCCGTGCTGAAGACGCGCTCCACCGCCGTCACGCGCGACGAACTGTTCTCGCTGGAGGACAGCCTGCCGCAGGCCGCCTTCGTCGCCGCGCTCAACGAGAAATACGTCTCCGTCAAGCAAGGTCGGTGGATTGTGGACTCCTGCGGGGCTAGACAAAGTAACAGTCGTTTGGCGTTAACGACAGTAGACTAAAATGTATGGACAAATCACGTGACGAATGAAAACAAATGAAAGCAGAATCTACCTACTTTATGCTTAGCGTTGTTCACTGTCGGCTGTCAATTGTCATGCGAAGTACGCTAAAGTTATCTACAAGGTCTGCGAGAACGGCAGGGAGCGTTCAAATTGTGGTAGTCGAATTTCAAAAAAGCATGTTTTCCTCTCAGAATACAGAATTCTGTATTCTGAGGTTTTCCTCTATGCGGTCAACACAGACGGTCAAGTGGTTTTTCTACAGTCACTTGTTTTGTCCTTACATTTTTATCAACTGTCGTCAACGCTAAACGACAGTTACTTTGTCTAGCCCCGCTGGTTAGCATTTAGCGAGTGCAAAGCTGGGTTAGTTACGCGTTACATTAATAAAAGTTTAGTTGAATGTACGGCTGTCTTTTCTTCAGGGAAAAAGAGTGCTTTCAATTTAGTTACATCAGGCACCACTGGATTGCACTCCACAATAGAGTACTCAATACTGATACTTAACTAATTTAAAGTAACAACGTAATCAAGTGCAATCAAGTCGAACGCGTTCCTCGAACGGTTCTTATGCCGACTTGATTACAATTGTGCGAATTACATTACATTAGCCAGCGTTGTTCTGTGCACCGTAATGAAGGCTGATTGCGGGCTGTGCTGTGTGCTCTGTGCAATTACCAGCACAATCGACACCAATGAAATGGCGGATGAGACTTAATTGACTTTAAGATGCAGAGTTAGGCCGTGACCGAACTAACATACAATCTCTTTAAAGAAAATAATTTAAGAAAAAAAATGTTTTCCACTTTTGAAAATGGCGCCTCACAGTCGCCATATTGACTTTTCCAAAAAAATATAATTAGTTGTTACTCGGAATGATCTAAAGATTATAACAGATTATAACGATAGGTACCCCTTATTATATTCAAATCTGTTCAGCCGTTCAGAAGTAATGGCGGAATAAAGAATGAATGAATGAATTTCGTTATAAGTACGTAGAGTACGTTGACGCATCGCGTTTTTAAATATTTTTGCGAAAATAGGAATTTAAGTTTAACGGTGATAGTTTCCATCGTCGTCATCAGCCGTTGAAGGTTAGATAGAGATCCCTGTAGGCCTCTGGGATACAGCGTTTATATTTTTAATGTCTACTCGTATTTGCGAGTCTATAGTCCTAGGCTATGGTAAATATAGGCAGATTAACATTAATGCGATTATAAATAAAAAAATACCTATCGTATTACTAAAGTATTCTCAATTTTTAAACTTACTAACGAAACTAAACGGCTGGAGAACAAATTTTAGTTTCGACAAGACACAAAGTTGCGAGAGTATAAATCGCTAGTTCGGTCCGTTTCCCTTAATAATAGGTCTCAGTAACAATAGCAGGGCTTTGCATTCAGGCTGGCAGTTAAAACAACAACGCCTGGCGCAGACAGGAAGCCCTGTCTTGCGGTTAGCTTAGGCAGCTTACGGACTGGATTCAGTTAAGTGGAGGATTATGTTACTTCTAAACCGTCTAAATAGACTAAGAAGTCACTTTAGAATTGTTACGTGATACGTCCGTTGGATTTTAATTAAAACTTCGAAAATAATAACGTTTTAGTTACACTACGAAATTGTAGCTTAATTATAATAGGAGGATAAAAAAACTGTCCCCCTATAGACATCCTCTGACAGGGGATGAAATCATTTTCTCCTCCAACTAAAACAAGGCAGAAGTGAAATGGAAAAATCTTTCCCCCGTTTTATCCATGCGAAATATTATCGCCATCCGTACCCCTAATTTCAGACAGTGGATATAGCTGTAGCAGGGAAAAATCCTCTTCCTATGGAAAAATTGTTTTTGTTGTTACAAAAAAAAACCGAATTCTGCTTCTATCGTTCTCGACATACTTAGTGCGAGAAATCTTTTAAAACCAAAACCCCTAAATCAACTATAGGTACGGGATGAATAATTACGGGATGCGTTCATTGCTCCGGCGTGTTCCTGAGGGAACTTCTTGACTCATGATAATGATAAGTAGTTGCATGTGAAAACATGACATGCCGCGGCACGTGAACAATGTAAGTGGAAGGCTGTAAGATGCGTTGTCACGCTCGCGAACACGTCTCGAGGTGACGGGAAATGGGCGGACCGTAGTCGACCTCACGCACAGTGATGAAGTATGGTCAGTTAGGGTAAGAGGAACACAGGGGAAAGAGGAACGTAGTAAAGCTATAGTTAATAAGTTATATGTTAGTGTTCCTCTTTCCCCTGTGTTCCTCTTACCCTAACTGACCTTACTGAATTAAAAAGTAGAAAACTTGGATTAAGGAGATTTATTGAATTTATTTTTGTCTTTCTCACTCTCACGGATACGTTAGTAGGTGCGACATGCAGCGTCGCGGAAGAATATAACAGACAACCGACCTTTTACCTAATTACTCAAAAACTAAGCCAGTTATCAAACATCGGTTTCTAAGCGTTTTTGGATATTGTTATTACCGACACATTAAAACAAAAATTAAAATTACATCCATTATAGTTTCAGATAAAAACGGGATTTTGGAGCAACTTTTGGGAGAACTTTCTATCGAAAAAATTTTATCCAATCGTATTTCTGTTTCTAAGCGATTTTAGATTAAAGACCCAAAAAACATGACGTTTAAATTTGATAGTAATTGTCTTTATAGTTTTTACGTAACACTGCATTCAAAATCACTTAAATACGGCTTGTGCGTCGTTAAGAAAATAGAAAATTGGTCAAACGCAAGTCGAGCTCGCGTACTGAGTGCTTCGTTTCAAGACCAATTCTCATCGCCAAATTCAAAAACGAGCAAGAAATCTCGTTTGTTGTAGCCCCGGGGGTGTATTTAATTCTGTTTTTAGTAAATATTTGGTATTTGTAGTTATAGCGGCAACAGAAATACATCATCTGTTAAAATTTAAACTGTCTTTTTACTATCGCAGTCCATGAAATACAGCCTGGTGACAGACGGCGTCCCGTTTTACCACTTGGGTACAAAACCCTTAAAATTAGTTAGTAGTGTTTCAAGTTTCGCAAAGCTATAGTTCCGTTTCAAGCCGTTTTTCCAAAACTATTCTTCCGTTTCAAAACGTTTTTTGCTAATTAGCAGCTAGGACAAGTGCCGTCCTCACCTGCCAAACATTTTCCAAATTCCGTTATCGTTTATCGGCGGAGGAATTCTCTCGCAGTTATGTTATGTGCCGCAAAAAACATCTATTGTGACTTGTGAGGCATTGTGAGCTGTACTAGCGAGGCACGCCTGCCGCCCGCCGGCTTTCTAGCGTTTCTACTGCACGGATGCCTGAGCACTGCAGCAGACATAGCTGACGCTTCTGACACGTTTTGACTGACTGATGTGATAATAACACACGAAATCGATATATACTTACTCAGTAGACAGTCCGACGTGGTCATGAAATTAGAAAACACAAGAATTTAACAATCTCAGAATGGAGAGAATTTAGTAGAGCAAGTCAATCGCAGAATTATTCGATTCTACTAACGAAACCGACCAAGTCAAAGATTCGAATACGTAATTTGTTACACTGATGAAGAGACAAAAATATTGGTACGTTATCGTATGATATGATCGTACCACAAGACACCTATCTTAACTTCTTTACGTAGGCAGGCACTAAATTCAAGATTTTACTAAATTCTTACGAACACAGACCATGAACTGTAGAAACTAGAAAAAGCTTTGGGATCTTAAAATGATGATTGACGAAAACTGGACACAGGCCACTTTAAAACATCTACTCACAAATTCGTTTATTCGACCAGTCAATGTTGATTTTTAAAGAAGTACTTAATAATAATTTTTCAAAATCTTTTTAGTATCCAGGTGTAAAAACAGACCATTGCGTCGATCGTGTAAAATATCCAACACCGCTTAATAAAAGTAAATGCTAAAACAAGAGCAAATAAAAGAGAGTGTGACAGTGACTCACAAGATCGATTATTATTGACAGTTTTTCCAGCATTTCGCTTCGTGTTAACAAATCCATGTAACTTGCACCTTATTAATAAAAGATTAAGCCGATATTCATCCATGTTTCGTTTTGTTTTCACTTATTAAGATGTCATGCTTTTTTAGCGTTGATGAATTGACGTGTCCAAGACGGTTGATAAGCAGGTAACGCGTAACTACGTATAATGATCATGATAAATCAATTAGTTTGATCAAGATTTTTGTTTAATGTTTGCTACATGAAATGTAGCATGAAATGTTAGGAGTTTCCCTGAAGGATAAAATCAGAAATGAGGAGATCCGCAGGAGAACCAAAGTCACCGATATAGCCCGAGCCATTAGCAAGCTAAAGTGGCAGTGGGCAGGTCACGCTTGTCGCAGGGGCGATGGCCGTTGGAGCCGCAAAGTCCTTGAGTGGAGACCGCGTATGAGTAAGCGTAGTGTAGGACGACCCCCAGCTCGTTGGACTGATGATATAAAGCGGGTGGCGGGAAGCGGCTGGATGAGGAAGGCTGAGGACAGGGTGTGGTGGCGCGCGCTTGGGAAGGCCTATGTCCAACAGTGGACGTCCGCAGGCTGAGATGATGATGATGATGATGACATGAAATGTGTAGGTACCTAGTATTCTGAGGGTACCTAATATTACCGTGATGGAATTTCTCACTGATGATTTGCAATATGTTAATTTTGCATGGTTTACTACTGCTGCAAAAACTTGTGGAGTCAGAAATGACAGGTATATAGGTAGGTAATTGAAGACTTTACAATGAAAAGGGTAATTGCAGTTTGCAAACTCAGTTTTTGTCGTGTCTCTTAACTTATCTTTAAGTTGGGAAATCTGTCATACCCAAGTCTAGAAGTAATGGTGTTTCCTATTTACATAAAATTATCTACCTACAAGAGGACGCCCGCGACTCTGGGTTTTCCACAAATATTCCGGGAACTATGGTTTAAAACAGGGAAAATGGACGTTAATCTCAGGATGATATAGTCTACTCTATACTCTGTCTCTATTCCAAATTTCAGCCAAATCGGTTTAGTAATTTCGACGTGAAGGAGTATTCCTTCATACAAATTTTGGACCCACGTTCCATACCCTTATTTCTTTTGTAATCGGCAGAAATTGAAAAAATTATAGAACCCTCGGATATGCCGGAGCCCTCAGCATAAATTTTCTTACACCGTTGAACATGTCACAAACACACTAAACTCCGGAAAGTTTAAATTATACACCTAATTTTCAAATTCCCAAATTAAGAGGTCCGGGGTTTATACATTCCAGAAAAAGATAAAATCGCCAAATCCTTAGCAGACAAACGGTTGAATAAAAATTAAAAATCAAACATGAAATACAAGAGGTGTAGTTAACAGTTTAGTCGTGTGTCGCTGTTGACTCAAGTAAAGAGCACGTTTCCAAACAGAAAAGCGACGTGCGGTGATTTTCTATCAGCGCTCCAGTCGGCATGAGTCAGACGTATCTGCGAACACAAACATACATACAGAGTATTGTCTGTCGCCTTTTACATTTGTGAAATGGCTTTTTGCTTTCATCCTCTCAGCGCGCGGCTCTCGAGTAGTCAGTGGCGCGACTGCACAGTCGTTCAATGCGGTAAAGCCACAGATTAGTAAAAGAGCAAAGCTGTGATTCGTTACTTATGCTTTCAGAATACTTAAGACGCTTGAAAAGACAGCGTGTAGACCTTAAGACCATTCATGCGTTGAAATTATGCTTGAGTCAAAATTGACAATTTTCGACGGAACATAAGAGTGTCATGTGTTCAATTATGGATTAGATAATTGCTATCATATTATTTGGCATTTCATAATCTAGTTTTTGTCTCAAAAATATTTGAAAATATGTGTATAACTTTCTCATTAGAAACACAAACGTTTCATACAACAAAGTGTTTCATAACACAAACTTATAACAATGACATATTTAGAAAATTAATAACATTTACTAAAAAATGTTTAAAAAAAAAACACGACTTTCGTATATTTTCATTCAAAAACCATAAACCGAAAAGTGTCATTTTTAGCATTTTTCGATAAATTAAACGTATTATTTTAGGATAAAATCCAAGATATTTTGTTATTTCTGAATTATAGTAATTTAATTCAATTAATATTCAATGTCACTGGTTATTTACTATTTTAATAAGTTGTATATTTATTTTACCATAATTTTTTCTGTAATACCATTTTCCGCGCAAAATTGCGTCAGAGGGAACGGAATTCTTTTTTTGTATGGAGCGACACGCGATTCACACCGTGCCGCATAAACGCTCTTAAGAGGACCCTACCCAGACCACCCAATTTTGTTAAAACGTCATAATCGCGTACGAGTGTTTGTATGGAAAATCTACCGGGCAGTCTGCTCTTAAAATACTATTTTTGATACATATTATACTTTGAACTTGCAATACGACATAAAGATAAATATTGCGATTGATAACTTAAATCACCAATATATAATAAACTAGCAAACGCCCGCGGCTTCGCTCACGTTGATCTTCTGCTTTACTCCCTCAGACGTTAAGTTTCCGAAATTCCTGTATTAACCGCCATTTAATTTAACTTTGACCACTAAATATTTCCTTATGCTTGCTGGTTATAGTTATATATTGATTTTGAAAAAAATCGATCGTCACATAAGTTCGATTAGGTGGCCATTTTTTAGGGTTCCTGGGTACGGAACCCTAAAAAATGGCCACCTAATAAATAAAAGCATGGGTAAAGTAAAAAAATAAATAATTGCATGGGTAAAGTGTAAAACTTTACCCATGCAATCGGCCAAGTAAAAAGAAGATCAAAATGGCAGCCAAAAAGTTCAAATTTTTTTAATTTTAACCACAAATTCCTTCTGTATGCTTGCTGCGATAGTCAGACGTTGATTTTCAAAGCAATCGGCCCACTGACAAAAAAGTTCAAAATGGCGGCCATTTTTTTATTTTGCCCACAAATTCCTTCTCTAAGCTTGCTGCGATAGTCAGATATCGATTTTGATTTACTAAAGCAATTTTAACGGCCTACAAGCCGTATTTAGGTGATTTTGAGTGAAGTTTTATGTAAAAACTAAAAGACAATTACTCTCAAATTTAAACGTCATGTATTTTGGGTCTTTAATCTAAAATCGCTAAGAAGCAGAAACACGATTGGATAAAATTTTCTCGATAGAAAGTTCTCCCAAAAGTTGCTCCAAAATCTCAGTTTTCCTGTTATATATCGGAAACTGCAATTGATGTAATTGTAATTTTTGTTTAATTGTGTCGGTAATAACAATATTCAAAAACGCTGAGAACCGATTTTTGATAACTGGCTTAGTTTTTGAGTAATTAGGTAAAAGGTTGTTTTTCTGTTATATTCTTCCGCGACGCTGCATGTCGCACCTACCAACGTATCCGTGAGAGTGAGAAAGACAAAAATAAATTCAATGAATCCCCTTAAGGTATTTTTTTGCTGGCCTCGAAAAACAAAAGGAGACCCTTAACTCTTCACTCATCAAAAATCCTAACATCTGGTATACCTAATTTATTCTGCATAAGCCTCACTGATGGATATGGGTCTCCTCTCGCCTTTCAGAATGTGTGAGATTTTTGACCATAACACCAAGCTGACGCTAGCCTAGTGAGGGTTAACGGACTTCACACCTTTGAGGACATTAGGGGAAACTTTCATGCTTTGTCGGTTCTGAAAAAGGCGAAATTTCCTTTCAGGCAGGTGTTGTGCTTAGGAGCCACTATAGAACGCTTTTCGAAAACTTCCGTCAATGTGTGCTATTGCACTGATTACGCCATCTAT
Organism: Coenonympha arcania; assembly: GCA_036785405.1. NCBI lineage: Eukaryota > Metazoa > Arthropoda > Insecta > Lepidoptera > Nymphalidae > Coenonympha > Coenonympha arcania. Next base: position 17,413,493 of record CM072066.1, on the reverse strand, counting down.
TGAAGACCGCTCCAAAAGTTTCCCCACACTGTTTTCTCATCGTTCAGCAAGTGATAGAAGCTGTTGTTAATATGGTTGTTTATGTTGTTCCCAGGCGTGGACGTGACCGCCAACCAGGATGAGATCTCGTCGCACGAGACGTTCCAGCTGGAGTTCGACTGGGGCACCAAGCGCTGGTATATCCGCACCATGCAGGACCGCTACTGGACGCTGGAGACCGGCGGCGGCATCCAGGCCAGCGGGGACAACAAGTCAGTACCTACACTATTATACTAGGCGTGCACGTGGGCCGTCAACCAGGATGACATCTCGTCGCTCCAGACGTTCCAGCTGGAGTTCGATTGGGGCACCAAGCATCTGCACCATGCAGGACCGCTATTAGGCTAACAGGCTCTCCATATTCCCGATTCAATCGCACGCGAAGCCGCAAACGACCTGCGAAACATGAGTGTAGTACCATTTACCATATGCCTTCGTTCATTCACTGTTGGACTTAGGCTTCCTCATTAGCATGCAATTTCTTGCAGTGTTGGGCTATGCTCGTCCATGATCTTCCCAAAAGTTTGGAAATATCGTCAGACCAACGTGTTGGCTGCCTGACGTTTCTGCCTTATCTACATAAGTAACACTAATATTCACTGTTGGTCACAGATCGTCCAACGCCCTGTTCGAGCTGGCGTGGCAAGGCGACGGCGCGGTGGCTTTCCGCGCCAACAACGGCAAGTACCTGATGACCAAGCGCTCCGGACACCTGTACGCCAACGCCGACGCCATCGACGATAACTGCAAATACTACTTCTATCTCATCAACAGGTACGACTGCCTTAATAAACAAGTTATATGTTAAAAACAAGCTTAGTAAGTAATCTTCTCATCAAACCCTTTCTTTTGACGCCCATATTGTATGAATGCATTAAAAATAACTTGTTCTTGTGTGTTCATCAACGCCATCTTGTGTGTTCAGCCATGTTGGATTTAGAATGATGTAATTTTTCATTATTATCCAAATTCCAAACATACCTATACAAAATTTTAGCTCAACCGGTTGAACATTTATCTGCTTCAAAATTGAGTTACAAAATTCCACCTAAACAAAAAAAATTATATATTGCAAAGTTCAATAACTGACTCATTTATTCATACCGATCCCAAGAAAAGGGTTTCTCTAAAATGGTGACCACGATGTGAGAGATGCTTCCCTGAATGTACTCAGCTGATTCAATGTTTTGCAGATGACATTCACCCAATGACACCAATCGTTTTGACCCGCCTTGCGTCCCTTGACGCTTCTTAGTAATCAGCTCAACCCTAGGGCTTGCTTTCACATACTCTTATCTCTTCGATTCTGCAATATCTTATTAATTAAGGCTAACTTAGATGTAATAAAAAATGTGATGAAATTTCCAGATATCTTAGATGTAATAAAAAACGTGATGAAATTTCCACATATCGATACCCTTGTACTGTGTTTCAGGCCAATCCTCGTGTTGAAGTGCGACCAGGGCTTCGTGGGTCCGAAGGGCGTGCGACTCGAGTGCAACAAGGCCAACTACGAGACCATACAAGTCATCCGCGGGCCCAAGGGAGCCGTCTATTTCAAGGGTCAGTATTCATTTTCCTGACTAATGGCCAATTTTTATCTGGTCGACGCTATATTTTTTTTTTATTTATGTTGTGTTTAAAGATTATAAGAAAATGACCTGCACAATTGTGGTCAAACAAAGGTGTGAGATTTAGGATCTTTTGATATCGGTCTACAATCTACATGTTTAGTTATTTGGAGTGCACAAAAGCTGTAACAAACGTTAATATACATTAGCTATTTATTTTATTTATCGGATCGGACTATGGCTAACAAGCCGGGTTAGTGTGTTAACTCAGAGTTAACACGCTAACCCAGGTGAAGTTTCCAAAATTTCCAATAAGATATACCTACGTTGACTTACCCGCCATTTCTCGCAAATGGACCTTACTTACCCCTTGAATTTTCAAAAATGCTTTCATAGCTGATGGTAGCTTCAAAATGGCTATCGTGTGTGTTTGTGCGTTGATAGATCGATCAGTCGGTCACTTTTTCCTTTTATACGTTCAGATGAACACGAAAGCATTGTATTATTATTCTCCCCACATTCCAGGTCAGAACGGCAAGTACTGGCACGCGGACAGCGAGAGCGTTACGTGCGACAGCGACACGCCGCAGCCCTTCCACCTGGAGCTGCGCGAGCCCACGCGCCTCGCCATCCGCGCCGCCGACCCCGCGCACTACCTCGCCGCCGCCAAGAACGGCAATTTCCGCCTCACCTCCGGCGACCTGGCCGCCGCCACGCACTGGGAGTACTAACCTGCGCGCTCCCAGTGTCCTCCAAGATGCGAGCCGAGTGGTACCATGAAACATAATTTCATAATATTCAACGGGTACATGCCACGATAAAATTGTCGCTTTTTAGTGCCGATATTCCGACCCAGTGGTACAGGTCGTGACCATCAGGGTGTGTAGTAATATCGGCAGTTAAAATTGACAATTTTATCATGGCATATTGGATATTACAAAATTGTCGGTGAAGTTTAAACCACGGAGTACGAGAAAATAATTAGTAACTATAAAACTCCATAGCCGAACTACATTACACGAGAGTTGATAGTGACTATAGCGATACTGTTAAACGATTTGTATTAATTAACTAACATTTTTTGCATGACATGATATTGAGGTATCAATTTATAACAGAAAACATGTCACTATCAGTTCTCATGATAACTGATGCGTAGTTTAAGTTCCTTTATTACAATTAAGGGCCTGGTTATACCTTTTTTTTACTTTGAAGCAACAATTAATATAAATACAATGTGTAACATTTGGGCTCTTATTTAGCAAAATTAATCTTTTTACACTACGATAAAATCTGGTATCGATTCGCCTTACCTTTAACCATTTGTTTAAACATAAGTAATATTTGTACATTATCATATTGAGTGCCAAATAATTACTTTGTTAACACTAACACAACTCACAATGTCATAACATCCCAAATATTTTAAGATAACTGCATTCGCATTTTTGGTAAATCGATACCAGATTCAGATAATATTTGAGTAATCATTGTTGTTCATATAAATCTGGATTAATCTCATTTTATTGTAAAAAATACGTACAACTCTTCCATCTACAAAAAACCACATCTTCCCGGCGTTAAACTTAATTTGAATGTATTTTTCTCAAATAAATTTTTGCGTGTGCGCGTCTCCACTTGACGTCATTTTATTTCACGCACTCAGCCATTTTGAGCTTAGTAAAATCAAAGATGGCGACCGAACGACCCAAACAGCTGATTCCAGGTTGAATCTGCTGAAAATGGTACTTAATTTATAACAAAAAACAGGAATGTTCGCAATGCAGGAAGCATTGTTTAACTACATTTCACAAAAAAAAAAAATATAACGTCAAATGGAAGCGGCGAGCGCGCAGCATTTAGTATGGTTAAGGCTATTTATCGCGCGAGTGCGAATGTGATCGTATAAAAATATCGCTTTTCTAATAATTAATTATTATTGTAATCATAGATTATTTTCTTATAATATCGGTAGATCTGCGGAAACGATTGCTTGATAAGAATTATTTTATTTTTATATTTTTCTGTGACTCGAATTTTGTCGCTTAAAATAATGATAATTTATTTTTAAAAACAAGATATCTAAATTTAATTATAGGAATTATGGTAATATCGGAATTTTCGAAGAATATTTATTGAATAATCGTAGCGTCTAGTCGATGAATTTGTAACAGTTTTTGTGTGGATCCGACACATTTCAGTAGGTTAGTGAATCAACAGCGGTGAGACTGAACTGAAGCCTACGTAATATAAACGAACACTAACAGTAAATCATTGTACCGTAATTTAAGTTTTTAACTGGGCTTTTCGCAATACCAGACGTGCGTCGAAAACTTTACCTACCTTACCTACTAACGTTTAATTTCCTTAAAACTCACTAGTTCCACAAGTAGAGTAATGAGAGAACCTAAGTTACTGACTCATCTGAGCACGAATTCTGGCTTAAATAATGAATAAGCTAATTAAGTTAATGTAAGTATCGGTATAGGGTTAAGCTGAGTATACACCGCTCCCAAAAAGGACGTCCATTCCAAGATTTTAAACTTAGACGAGATTTTTTACAATTTTTTAAACTTTAATATATCTGGTGCATACCCGAGGTGTTAAGTAATGTCTTCGTATTGAACTCGTTTGGGAGGCTCGGTGTGTCGTAAGTTTTATGAAAATGAACAAAACGATTGTACTGCGTATAATGAAATGCTGATCCTAAATGTTTGTACGATAACGTCTTTGTAAACTATTAATTAATAAATTATAATCATATTGTACAGCACTGTTTCATTTCCATACCATCCATAGAAAATGATAAGTAAAGACTAGGTTATCCAATATTTAAGTAGGAATATGTAGCGGACGCCCGTGGTTTCGCCCGCGAGAATTTCAGTTTTTCACAAATGCCGCGGGAACTAATTATGGGTTTTTCGGGATAAAAAGTGGCCTCTATATCAGTTGAGTATTTGACGTGAGGGGCCGTCCGTCACTCAAATAAAGACAGGCCAGGAGGTGGCGAGTAAATGATGGGACGTGCTGCTGAGGTGGCTGGTCGAGACCTGGCGGGAGCGTGGTGAATAAGATAGTGAATCCCGTACTCCCGCTAGCAGGTTTGCTAAGTGGTATGCGTTAGGCATTTTCTGTCTGTATAAAAAAAGTTTCTCTATACAAACTTTGGTCCCCCGTTTTACCCAACTTAGGGAATAGTGTACCCCTACACCTGATAAGGACCCTATGTGCCAATTTTGTAGTCTAGACCCAGTCAGTGGTTTGGGATGTGCGTTTGTATGTCAGTCAGCGAGTTTCTTCTTTTTAACTGACGTCAAAAAAAGAAGGTTCTGTGTTCAACCCGTATGTAGATAACTATGTATGTTAGTCCGCGACTCAGACTACATTTTCTTGGATTTGCTCCGGCGGATTTTCTTGGATTTGTAATTGATTATAGTGATAGGTTCTTAGTTCCTTTAGTCGGGGAGTTTCAAAAAAAATATTTAATCCTCAATTCCAAGTCTGCAAAAGTCGTGGGTGTTTTAAATTTTTTTAGTTTTCCACTCGTTAAAAAAGAAATTGAAATATCATGTGTTTTGATTGAGATTTTTATTTATTGAGATAATGTAGCAGAAAATTTAGTTTAGGTAAAATTTAAAAAATCTCGGGCTCATTGTTTTTAAGTGAGAAGTATATGGTTTTATTTTTGAGCCAGTTAGTGTAGTAGCAATTGACATCTACCCTGGACAGGGCGGACGGCGTAAGGCCACGCCTGTAGTTCGCTCAGCAGCCACCTATAGAATTGTGACAGATGGAGCTACTGTTTGCTTGTACGAAAAAGTTTACGTAAATTGTTCGGATGCCCATATCCTGAGTTTTCTTATCAGAGGTACGTATTAGCACATTTTATAGTAAACAATCTTTAAGCTACTGGATTGGAACGGATTTGGCATCAACATCAACGGCGAGTACATCACACACTTGCGATTTGCCGACGATATAGTCGTCATGGCAGAGACCCTGGAGGATCTCAACACAATGCTCAACGACCTCAGCAGGGTTTCTCAACAGATTGGACTCAAAATGAACATGAGCAAGACAAAGATTATGTCGAATACTCATGTTTCGCTCCAACCAGTAGTTGTTGAAAACTCTGCACTCGAAATTGTTGACGAGTACATATACCTTGGACATACAATACAATTAGGTAGGTCCAATTTCGAGAAAGAGGTGAACCGCCGAATCCAACTCGGCTGGGCGGCGTTCGGGAAACTCCGCGATGTCTTCTCGTCCAACATCCCTCAGTGCCTGAAGACCAAAGTCTTCGAACAGTGCGTGTTGCCAGTGTTAACTTACGGATCAGAGACATGGTCGTTTACTATGGGCCTTTATCTACAAAAAGGTAATCGATAAACGAAATGAATTATAACCATCGAATCCGTTAAATTAAAATGATAATATATAAATAAAAAAAATAGTAAGTCGAACTTGTTCGCCAGTTTATAATTGAATTACATGATTAAATAAAAAAATTGATTACATACATAATTATTGTTACAATGATTTAGTGAATAGCACACAATGATTTCATTACCAACGTAAACTGTTAGTCTGGCAACCCATCGACGTAAAAACTAACTGGATTATGGCAATACTACCACCTTTAGTTATCACTTAGAGAAGACAACAACCAGAAATAGTGAAATCAATGAGTAAAAAACCAATTAAAATTCCAATTTTTATTATTCAATTAATTTAGGTCTGGACTAAATACGGCTCTGGATTCCTAGTTTTTGAGAATCCTTGTTTAAAAAAGTAGTAGTATTGCCATAACCTATTAACTGAGGGTATTTAAATTTATTTATCAATACCACACATTCATATAGTAATATTAAATGGAATATTTTGTACGCCACACACACACACTCAAAAAAGTTTTAATAGAGCTGTTCTGTCATCTGCAAGTCGTGTTTAAACACCTACAGATGTGCCAACAAAACAACTGTATATCATTTTTCCGCGATTGTTGTAGGATTAAGTTGGTAGATCTGTAGGTGCTTTACACCAGCGCCCGTCTTTCTTTACTTGTAGGTATCACATATTATTTGTGTTATATTAATAATACATAATAACTGATTTCGAAGAAAATCTAAGTTATAAAAAATATTTTGCAATGTTTGCATTTGAATTACCGGGCTGTTCCATGGAACATGTCATCATTCTTGTCTTGTTCCATGGAACATGTCATAATTCTTGTCTTGTCAACAGATTGGACTCAAAATGAACATGAGCAAGACAAAGATTATGTCGAATACTCATGTTTCGCTCCAACCAGTAGTTGTTGAAAACTCTGCACTCGAAATTGTTGACGAGTACAATATATACCTTGGACATACAATACAATTAGGTAGGTCCAATTTCGAGAAAGAGGTGAACCGCCGAATCCAACTCGGCTGGGCGGCGTTCGGGAAACTCCGCGATGTCTTCTCGTCCAACATCCCTCAGTGCCTGAAGACCAAAGTCTTCGAACAGTGCGTGTTGCCAGTGTTAACTTACGGATCAGAGACATGGTCGTTTACTATGGGCCTCATAAGAAGGCTCAGGGTCACTCAGCGAGCGATGGAGAGAGCTATGCTCGGAGTATCTTTGCGGGATCGAATCAGAAATGAGGAGATCCGCAAAAGAACCAAAGTAACCGACATAGCTCAACGTGTCGCAAAGCTGAAGTGGCAATGGGCGGGGCACATAGCTCGCAGGACCGATGGACGTTGGGGACCCAAGGTGCTGGAATGGCGGCCACGCACCGGGAAGCGCAGTGTCGGTTGACCCCCCACCAGGTGGACGGACGACATTAAGAGGGTCGCGGGGAGTCGCTGGCGCCAGGCGGCGCAAGATCGTGGTGTTTGGCAGTCATTTCAGGAGGCCTATGTCCAGCAGTGGACGTCCATCGGCTGAAACGACGACAACGACGACGACGATAGTAAACCAAGTTTGCTAGGTGTAATTTCTTCATGATCTAATAACTAGGGCTATAAAAAACATTCAAAAATTTCGCGTATTAAGGGGATTTATTGAATTTATTTTTGTCTTTCTCACTCTCACGGAGATTTGGAAGGTGCGACATGCAGCGTCGCGGAAGAATATAGCAGAAAAACGACGTTTTACCTAATTACTCAAAAACTAAGCCACTTATCAAAAATCTGTTCTAAGCGTTTTAGGATATTATGATACATTAAAACAAAAATTACAATTACATAAATTGTAGTTTCCGATAAAATATAGAAAAACTGAGATTTTGGAGCAACTTTTGGGAGAACTTTCTATCGAGAAAATTTTATCCAATCGTGTTCCTGCTTCTTAGCGATTTTAGATTAAAGACCCAAAATACATGACCGTGCAAATTTGAAAGTAATTCTCTTCATAGTTTTTGCATAAAACTTCATTCAAAATCACCTAAATACGGTTTGTAGGCCGTTAATAATTAAGAAAAAATAAAACTCGTATTGAAAAACTTATATATTTTAATTAAATAGTTACATTAATCTTTACAGTTTCTCCCTAGCTACGTGACAAATGGATTAGCATCGACGCATTTTATTGGTCAAAAATATATTAAAAATAATAATAATAATTTATCTACAAATAGGTAATCGATAAACGAAATGAATTATAACCATCGAATCCGTTAAATTAAAATGATAATATATAAATCAAAAAAATAGTAAGTCGAACTTGTTCGCCAGTTTATAATTGAATTACATGATTAAATAAAAAAATTGATTACATACATAATTATTGTTACAATGATTTAGTGAATAGCACACAATGATTTCATTACCAACGTAAACTGTTAATCTGGCAACCCATCGACGTAAAAACTAACTGGATTATGGCAATACTACCACCTTTAGTTATCACTTAGAGAAGACAACAACCAGAAATAGTGAAATCAATGAGTAAAAAACCAATTAAAATTCCAATTTTTATTATTCAATTAATTTAGGTCTGGACTAAATACGGCTCTGGATTCCTAGTTTTTGAGAATCCTTGTTTAAAAAAGTAGTAGTATTGCCATAACCTATTAACTGAGGGTATTTAAATTTATTTATCAATACCACACATTCATATAGTAATATTAAATGGAATATTTTGTACGCCACACACACACACTCAAAAAAGTTTTAATAGAGCTGTTCTGTCATCTGCAAGTCGTGTTTAAACACCTACAGATGTGCCAACAAAACAACTGTATGTCATTTTTCCGCGATTGTTGTAGGATTAAGTTGGTAGATCTGTAGGTGCTTTACACCAGCGCCCGTCTTTCTTTACTTGTAGGTATCACATATTATTTGTGTTATATTAATAATACATAATAACTGATTTCGAAGAAAATCTAAGTTATAAAAAATATTTTGCAATGTTTGCATTTGAATTACCGGGCTGTTCCATGGAACATGTCATCATTCTTGTCTTGTTCCATAGAACATGTCATAATTCTTGTCTTGTTCCATTGAACATGTCATCATTCTTGTCTTGCTCCATGGAACAAATGGGAATCATCAGAATTAAAGTTTTAATCACACCGTGAATAGTTAGACATACATTAAACACATTTATAGCAAAACTAGCTGACCCGGCAAACGTTGCTTTGTCATTAGGGATATTTAAAAAATAGATAACAACCTACTCTCAGACACAGTAATCATACACTGCAAATATCATAACAATCGGTCAAGCCGTTTCGGAGGAGTTTGGTTACAAAGATTGGCGAGAGAATTTTACATATTAGAAGATTAAAGTGTCGTAGAATTTAAGCGAAGACTACCACATACTATCGCATAAATAGTAGTTTTCACTTAAATTTTGGCAATTATTTTGAAAATTAATATTTTTTTTAGTTTTTTATCTGCCAAAATGGAAGTATGAACTTTTTATACTTTGTATATGTTTATGATACTGAGCACATTTATATCTATATGTATATGTATTTATATTTATATCTATATGTATGTGAGTATATACTCACACGCCATACATTCATCACACGTATTGCAAACGTAATAAGGTTCATATTGTTTTAACACATTGGTGCTGATGTCGAGGCAAGACATTTAAGTATACGGATCCCTAAATAAAAACCGAAAATACAAACGCTAAACAATGAAGCATGAAATTGTTTACAATATCCCAAAAACTTTTTTGTAAATAAGTTTTGCCCCAAAAAGGGAGGAAAATCAGAGGGCCTACACAAAGTGGTATTCTATTCCCGATATCGCTATATAAAAATACATACACATACATGTTATAAATATACAGGGTTATATAAAAAATACCAAATCGCTCTCGGTCTGTTTTTGTTCACATTAAAACTTACAACTTTTGTTTTACGACATTTTTTTTTACTCGATATTTTGAGAAATATCAAATATTCAATATTTTACAGAGATACATAACTTGTTCATACACTGTAATATAACATCGGCAAGTGGCTAACCTCAACAGTATAATGTCACTTAACAGAAATATCATTTTTTTGTATGAAATAAATTAATACTGAATTTAAGTCGTAGAATAAAAGTTGTTAGTGTTAATGGAAACAACTACAGTCCGAGTGCGATTTGGTATTTTTATATAACCTTGCATAGCGATACAGAATGCCAAAAATGTACGCTATGGCATATAAATCCCAAACCTTTTGGACTTTTCCATTCGCAACTTTGCTAATAGAATGTCACTTTGTCAGGCGCTGATGTTGTCTCGGCTAAAGTTATCCCACAAAGACGGTCGACATAATTTCACTAACATCCAGAAAAAATAAACGATTCCAGCGGGATTTAAAAAAAAATCCACGCGAACGAATTTCACGAGTAAAAGCGAGTATACTAAGACTTAGTATACTTGTAAGTATTATAAGTCATTCTATTAGCGAATGAGTAATTTTTCAACGTTACTTGGGCCATTACAAAGCTCATATAGGATTGATACGCCCGCCCACGACAGATGCAGTGCGTTCCAGGCTTTATAGTGCAATGTCATACGACGCACTGCACTGCGCTCTGCATACTGAGACATTCGTTTTAAGTCTCAGTATGCGGTCCAATTTTGCTGGCTACAGTGTCTATCCAACCGAAACACTGTAAATGCAATCCGGGAGTTGACATTTTTTATTAACTAGGATAAAAACTGAGGTACACAAACGTGTAAAAAATAAAACGTAACTAAAATCATAATTAAAATTAATCAACGTTATAAATTAAAATCAAATAAAGTAGTTACAAGTATATAAACTTTTGATAAAGTAGACATCTTCTAAATTTTTTATAGAGCTACTAGATTTGGCATTCAACGTTTTTGTGTTATTATCATTCAACATTTCATTCATTCATTCAGCATTCAGCGCGAACTAACTGATCATGGCATCTATTTAGCGATGCGATGAGCGAAATCACACATGAAAATATAAAATGGAGTTTTGTTGTGTGTGTTGATTTCAAAAATAAATTAAAAAATGTCAACTATAATTTCAGTCACCTTTCTACCATAGAACCGCGAGACGTCGAGAGAATTGGCATCCTTATGTGGTTGATGTCCAGCGTACTCGAACGAAACGCTTACGAACCGCTAAGGTGTGGAACACCCTTCCAGCTTCCGTGTTCCCAGCCAAATACAATCTGGGTGCCTTCAAGAGAAGAGTGAATAGGCATTTTCTAGGCAAGCGCGCTCCATCCTAAACCTCATCATTTCTGTTCATCAGACTTGATTGTGGTCAAGCGCAAGCCTATCAATTATAAAAAAAAAGTCTACTACTCAATTACTTCACAATAAAAAAAATATCTGATACTGCGCTGGTACCATATGGGCGGAGTCTGCAAAAAGTTTATCACAAAAAAATAGTGGTGGTTGTATAAATACTCATTCGCTAATAGCCCGAATACTATAGTAGGTAGTGTTATTATCTCGCTGCAGACTCGGTCATAAATCATTCGAGTGTTTAACTTTTGTTGTTCTTTGTTGAGTAGTGCATTACTGCAGAACAACAAAAGCGAAACACTCGAATGATTTATGACCAAGTCTGCAGCGAGATAATAACACTACTAGTCACTGCACACTACACACGCGCTCGCCGCACATCGCAACACGACAAAACACTATTAACTAAGGCACGATTTCCACTCCCCACACACCCGAGCGTGTGGACCGGACCTAACGCACGCGGTGCACGTATTGCCATTATTTTTTTCCAGAGAAACTCCTTTAAAGATTATTCTGTTATATCTGGTAACATACCAGTAAAGTGGGAAATAACATAGACATCTAGATTTGCTTTACTTACCTTTGATTATTTATCAATCACAAAACTATGTAGAAAAAAGAAATTGGTTGTCTGTAAAGTCGGTTTGCGGACGATAGATTTACGTGATAACGTCATAATTGGCCTCTCTATCGTTTGTTTTATCGTGCCTCTCTATCGCTTGTTGCGCGCTCTCGCTTGCACGCACAGGCTCAGGTGCAACGTTACGCGGAACGTTACTATTTTTCATGTGCGTTGCTGGTGTTCATCAATTTATTAAACGTTATCACGTAAAAATCTGTATACTGTACAGGGTGGAAGAAGTAAAAACCAACGAGAAATAGAGGAAAATTACAATAGATACTCAATAATATATCAAATTTCACTCAAGGCAAAAAAAAACCATTTATATTTAAAAAGAAGTATAACTGCATTCAAACATTATTCATTTTAATCAGTTCTCTTATCTTGTTACGATAGTCATAGACATGGAACGAAATTAAAAAAAAATGCAGGAGAATTGCAGTTGTATTCGATTAGTCACGTGACCAATGTGTCGTTCATGGACCAATTGGTCACCTGACTGAGGGCCAGATCTGCATTAATAATAATCTGTAGTGTAATCTTTAATATTATTAAAAATTAAAGCTTTTTTTAAAATTACATGATTATGTTGCTATACTGCCGAGAGAGAATACAAGTTTTCATCGTCTAAATTCATATATTCTTTTTTCAGGCTAAAGCACGATTTTGAACAAGATATTGTTTTTTAAAGTATAATAACAATACATGCACAGCGCGCGGTTTAAGTTAGTATTATCTAGATTCTAACAATTATTAATTCCTTACTCAGCCCACGTAGCAAACGCGATCGCTAAACTATCGATCGATTTGACTACAACACTGTTTATCATATTATTTAGACAATTGGTGTTGTTTCATTATTATTAGTTTTAATTTTTAATATTATATACTTAGGATCTAAGTATTACGCGTTTCAAATAATAATAGGACTGTCCTTACGGAGTTTATTGCGATCAATCGATCAATCAGGTAGTTGACTCAAGTTTTTTTATAAACTAGGATTAAAATAATAAACAATATATTAAAATATATAAATTATATAAAAGAAACACAAACTCATGTGGCTTTCATGCAAAACGAAGATTTGTAAAGAGCTACGATTGATTGAGATTGTAAGATAAAATCTGTTGTTGTGTGTAAAATCAGGAATATTAAAATTGACTATTTCATTATTTTGAGTTTTATTTTATATTTATTACTTAATCGATAGTGTCATTAAAAAAAATATGGTTTTGATTGAGTCAAATACCTAATTGTGATCGAGTATGGCGTCTTTAGAGCAGATTTAAATGTATTTTTCTTGTAAAGTTTACTATAATGTATAGCTACCATACATAGACTGCAAACCTGAGGGCAAATGTTGTCGATTCCTTCTTAAAAATCTGTTTAATTGCCGTTGTTTTCAGTGCAAACAATACTTAATTATTAGTCACACAGCGTTCCAGCGTTTCTTCACTCTTTCTTACATAATTATACTAACTTACTTTACATTTTAATCTATCACCACATTATAGTTTTATAGTTTGTTCCTTACGATTACACCACTCGAAATATTGAAAAAATGTTAAACAATAACACAATCAATCAATGATTAAGGTACTTTTCTAAATAGATACATAAGTTAATTTATGAATTTATTCTTTTAAGTTAACAAAAAAGAAGATAGAAAAATATTATTCAATTATTATTTCCATGCAACACTCAATTTATCCGCGATTTAATTTGAAACTAAAGCACGGTCGCGGAGCACGAAGAATTTCGTACATTAACCTGTTACTATACCTGTCTCTGTCACTCCCGCGTCAAAATAATGCGGTCACGCTCGCACAGATGCAATGACCCCGTCCTGTGCGAGCGTGACCGCATTATTTTGACGCGGGAGTGACAGAGACTGGTAGTAACAGGTTAATGTACGAAATTCTTCGTGCTCCGCGACAGTCTTTAGCAAAGATAATTTTAATTTGAGTAAATCGATTTCACGGAGCCAAGTATGTAGTCTTTACTGGTCTTTACCGCACTTTTTACCGGTTTAATGTAACTGAAGTGTGAGTAGCAGTAGTATGTAGTAGCAGTGGTCTGTAGTAGCAGTAGTAGTGTAGTAGCAGTAGCAGAGCGGGTCTGGTGTTACAGCGAGTGCGGACTCGCGGCGACGCGGGCGAGGCGGCGGTGCGCGGGCGCAGGGGCACCTGCCATCTGAAATATTAGACATTGTTACGAATGAACTTTATTACAAGCGGCTTACGGTTCATTATCGCCCGTCACCGGCAATATCTCTTGTATACAAAAGGTCGTTGATATATGTTCCAAAATATTATTATAACAGAGCTTGAGTCAAAGTTAGTCTATTTTGTGATACGAGTGAATAAACTACAAGAAATATGCAAATTCGTTCGGAAAAATATTCATTTATACAATAAATATCCTGATAAACCGCGTCGCCATCCTGAAAATACATACAATAAATTACAGTTACCGCAATCAAGATTATTATTATACAGGGCTAGTCCTTACGCTTTTTACGCTTTTTTAATAGTATCACATGAGTGTTTTAATACCTAAAGTAGAGTTTCATACACTACTTTATCTACGCTCATATTAACATAAATCCAAATCATAAAATCTTGCTAACGTTTGTCGTAAATCATTCACTTTGTTTCATTTTTGTTGCAACTACTAAAATGTCAGGTGGAGTTAAACTTTCTTTAGTAGGTTTCACTGCTAGACATTTTTCAGCGCAAAATTTTGACTAAGTAACAAAAATAACACATTAAATGGTAAAGTATTTATGGCGCCAAAATTCTGCAAATGTGGCGCAGAACCATAGACAATAAACATTGTTGTTGTTGTCTATGGTCAATCATGACCCATCCATACTCTCGGCAATGACTACCAACTAGACCAGTTTGTATGTTGTCTGTGGATTCACTTAAAAAAATATTACTTAAGAAATATTACCCCAGATACAAATACAGGAATCCAGAGCCGTGTATCGTAATGGAAATTAAACAACTTTCTTTAAATATTTCCATAGTAGAGCGATGTTATAATGAATAACTTTTTAATAATTATAGAAGTCTGTGAATAAAGTAGGTAATTATTTGACACATTTCGATTTCATAATTCGAACTTTAAGCAATGAGCGTAGATAAAAAATATTAAAAGATTGCCTCATTTAAAAGGCATATAATTATATGACTGACGATTATTTTAACGACGAAAATAATAAAATCGGTCCTCCTATCACATAAACAGATTTGCTACGCCCATCCTGGGTATTCACATTATAATTTGATTTCACATTATTATCATTGTATGTTGAGTTATTAAGTATGTGAAATGGCAAATAAAAAACTGAAACTGAAAACAAGCGATCCTCCAGTGGAAGCCTAATATCGGATACAGGACGTGCAGAATAATCCCATCAAGGGTCATCAGGAGTTGTACTCCAAATTCTCAAATCCAGCACGTAACAGTTTTACATCATTCTCCAATTTCTCAAAATAAGTGGGGGGTTAGGCCATAGCCCACCACGCTACTTAAGTGCAGGTTGACGGGTTTCGCCAACCTTTCAGATTGTGAATTTTCAGGCGCGCATCACGATGTTTCCCTTTATCGCTAAGCAAGCTATCTTTGTTTTTGTTTATTTTAGTAACCTTTAGTTAGATACCAAAATTTTTCTTTGAAGGGCTCTAAAATTACCCCAAATTGATATTTAGTTTCATAAGACACATTTTTGTGACATTTACTCTCACAGAAAGAAGATTTGTGAGTAACTAACAATACAGTGTGAGTCTTCATAATGTGCACATATTGAAATGAGGGAAACTATGCTTAATTTTATCGACGGAAAACGTATTAAAAAAAAACTAAAAATTTTTTTTATATTTTTTTGGAATTTTTAAAAATTGCGTTCCCTACTATGACCCTTGTGTAAACAAAACTGTGTAACTTTTAAACTAAATGATCTATCACGATAAATCAAACTTATTAATGATTGGAAGGAATGGTCCGTCCTTATAAAATGAAAATTGTGGAAAAAAATTACCCTCAATAGAAAATACACGTGTTTTAATAAAATTTCTGTTTTTTTTTTCACAATTTTTTACAATAATCGTAAAATTTCTCAATAAAATGCCTCCATTGTGTGCCTTTTTTATTACTTTAAATTATTCCTCATCGTATTAGCTACATAATGGTAAAAATTGTGTGTTTGTAACTTAATCCTAACATTTCTTTTTAACTGTTCGAAAATAGCACTCCAAACGCGCAAGCTATTGTTTTCCTAAGGAGGGTTCTACGTGATATCTACAATCTCAATAATTAGTGCGTAGCCGTGTCCTAGGCCTTTCTTTAACACTTTATAAAAAATGTTAGAATTAAGTTATAAGCATGCAATTTTTACCATTAGGTAGCTAATACGATGAGGAATAATTTAAAGCAATAAAAAAGGCACATAATGGGGGCATTTTATTGAGAAATTTTACGATTATTGTAAAAATTAGTGAAAAAAAAAACAGAAATTTTATTAAAAACACGTGTATTTTCCATTGAGGGTGATTTTTTTCCACAATTTTCATTTCATGAGGACGGACCATTCCTTCCAATCATTAATAAGTTTTATTCATCGTGATAGATCATTTAGTTAAAAATTTACACAGTTTTGTTTACACAAGGGTCATAGTAGGGAACGCAATTTTCAAAAATTCCAAAAAAATATAAAAAAAATTTTTAGATATTTTTTAATACGTTTTCCGTCGATAAAATTAAGCATAGTTTCCCTCATTTCAATATGTGCACATTATGAAGACTCACACTGTATATAATAATCGAGAGACACTTTTATGCAAGGGTTTTTTTAATTACCCACATGTAAACTTCTGCTTTGATGGTTTTCAAACTGAATTTTGATTGTTCATGGGGCTTTTAAAAAGGGAGACTTTTGACCGCAATCGTATACTTCTAAAATTGGTTGTCTGTAAAGTCGGTTTACGGACGATAGATTTACGTGATAACGTCATAATCATAATCGTTATCATAATCGTAATCGTTATCATAATCGTAACCATAATCATAATCATTTTATGTAATTTTTATCGTGCCTCTCTATCGCTTGTTGCGCGCTCTCGCTTGCACGCACAGGCTCAGGTAACGTTACGTAACGTTACGCGCAACGGTACACTTTTTCATGAGTGCTGCTGGTGTTCATCAATTTAATAATAAAAAAACGTTATCACGTCAAAAATATTACCTGTGGCTAGGAAAGGAAGGGGTTGGGTGTGTGTCTAGTCGCGGGCGGCGACCACGGCGACGAGGAGCGCGCTGGCGCCCACGGGTCGGCGGCCGGCGCGCTCATGCCCATCGCGGGCGCCATGGGCATCGTGGGCGCCATGCCCGCAGGCGGCGCCGCTGCCATGGCGCCCATGGGCGTGAACCCGGGCGCCGGCGCGGGGTACGCCAGCCCGGGGTTGAGCCCCATTTGTTGCTGCTTGATTTCGTTGATTGTCAATTTAGCCTGAAAATAAAAAAATGTTGTCAGTTACGAAAATCTGTAATATTCGCGAAGGGGTTGGGCGCGGCGGGCTCGGGCCCCGCGGGCTGCAGCAGGCGCTCCAGGCGCTCCAGGCTGGCTAGAGGGGCAGTAGAGGTGGCAGCTCACCGGCGGCGGCGGCGCGAACAGCTGGCGCTGGTCGTTCGCGAAGGGGTTGGGCGCGGCGGGCTCGGGCCCCGCGGGCTGCAGCAGGCGCTCCAGGCGCTCCAGGCGCTCCAGGCTGGCTAGAGGGGCAGTAGAGGTGGCAGCTCACCGGCGGCGGCGGCGCGAACAGCTGGCGCTGGTCGTTCGCGAAGGGGTTGGGCGCGGCGGGCTCGGGCCCCGCGGGCTGCAGCAGGCGCTCCAGGCGCTCCAGGCGCTCCAGGCTGGCTAGAGGGGCAGTAGAGGTGGCAGCTCACCGGCGGCGGCGGCGCGAACAGCTGGCGCTGGTCGTTCGCGAAGGGGTTGGGCGCGGCGGGCTCGGGCCCCGCGGGCTGCAGCAGGCGCTCCAGGCGCTCCAGGCGCTCCAGGCTGGCTAGAGGGGCAGTAGAGGTGGCAGCTCACCGGCGGCGGCGGCGCGAACAGCTGGCGCTGGTCGTTCGCGAAGGGGTTGGGCGCGGCGGGCTCGGGCCCCGCGGGCTGCAGCAGGCGCTCCAGGCGCTCCAGGCGCTCCAGGCTGGCTAGAGGGGCAGTAGAGGTGGCAGCTCACCGGCGGCGGCGGCGCGAACAGCTGGCGCTGGTCGTTCGCGAAGGGGTTGGGCGCGGCGGGCTCGGGCCCCGCGGGCTGCAGCAGGCGCTCCAGGCGCTCCAGGCGCTCCAGGCTGGCTAGAGGGGCAGTAGAGGTGGCAGCTCACCGGCGGCGGCGGCGCGAACAGCTGGCGCTGGTCGTTCGCGAAGGGGTTGGGCGCGGCGGGCTCGGGCCCCGCGGGCTGCAGCAGGCGCTCCAGGCGCTCCAGGCGCTCCAGGCTGGCTAGAGGGGCAGTAGAGGTGGCAGCTCACCGGCGGCGGCGGCGCGAACAGCTGGCGCTGGTCGTTCGCGAAGGGGTTGGGCGCGGCGGGCTCGGGCCCCGCGGGCTGCAGCAGGCGCTCCAGGCGCTCCAGGCGCTCCAGGCTGGCTAGAGGGGCAGTAGAGGTGGCAGCTCACCGGCGGCGGCGGCGCGAACAGCTGGCGCTGGTCGTTCGCGAAGGGGTTGGGCGCGGCGGGCTCGGGCCCCGCGGGCTGCAGCAGGCGCTCCAGGTTCACCAGCGAGGAGTTCTCCCCCAGGAACGCCGACGGGGACTTCTTCACCCCGCCCGCCGGGGACGCCGTCTTCGGGGCCAGGCTGTTATCTGTCGACAGGGCGATGAGGAATTTACACAACTATAACATGAGAATAAAGGGTCAATTTACACCGCGGCGGAACGGAATGGAAGCGACTTATTTTAACATAGCATAATTAAATTTATGTCAATTCTATAACATACAAAATTAATAATTCTTTAGAATCCGCAATGAATCCCCCGAACACAGGCGACCTTTTTTGGCTAAACTAAATAGGAATTTAGTTTGTATCTTAACTGGCCACTGAATTTTTAATTTCAATTTCAATTTCTATTTATTTATTTGCTGATATAGGTACATTATTACAATGATGGTACACAATACAATACAAGTTCTCGCTACATCATACCATATTATTGGCATGCAAATTTATACAAAGAAAAAACAAATAAAATTATCAGTTTACAAAATATGATTAGGTATCTGCATCGCTCAGTATTCTAGGAAAAAAAAACATCAGAACTAAAAATTGCCTCAAAGATTACAATAAATATCGAACATAATAAAAATTGTTATTATATTATTGTCAGCACTCACCTAGTATCGACAGGTCGAACGGATCGGGCGCCTGCGAGTCTGATTGGTCGGTCGCGTTGTGACGTCGCTGCGACAACGCGTCGAACTGCTCCAGCTCGGACGACGGCGACGACAGCGGCGACTGTCAGCACTCACCTAGTATCGACAGGTCGAACGGATCGGGCGCCTGCGAGTCTGATTGGTCGGTCGCGTTGTGACGTCGCTGCGACAACGCGTCGAACTGCTCCAGCTCGGACGACGGCGACGACAGCGGCGACTGTCAGCACTCACCTAGTATCGACAGGTCGAACGGATCGGGCGCCTGCGAGTCTGATTGGTCGGTCGCGTTGTGACGTCGCTGCGACAACGCGTCGAACTGCTCCAGCTCGGACGACGGCGACGACAGCGGCGACTGTCAGCACTCACCTAGTATCGACAGGTCGAACGGATCGGGCGCCTGCGAGTCTGATTGGTCGGTCGCGTTGTGACGTCGCTGCGACAACGCGTCGAACTGCTCCAGCTCGGACGACGGCGACGACAGCGGCGACTGTCAGCACTCACCTAGTATCGACAGGTCGAACGGATCGGGCGCCTGCGAGTCTGATTGGTCGGTCGCGTTGTGACGTCGCTGCGACAACGCGTCGAACTGCTCCAGCTCGGACGACGGCGACGACAGCGGCGACTGTCAGCACTCACCTAGTATCGACAGGTCGAACGGATCGGGCGCCTGCGAGTCTGATTGGTCGGTCGCGTTGTGACGTCGCTGCGACAACGCGTCGAACTGCTCCAGCTCGGACGACGGCGACGACAGCGGCGACTGTCAGCACTCACCTAGTATCGACAGGTCGAACGGATCGGGCGCCTGCGAGTCTGATTGGTCGGTCGCGTTGTGACGTCGCTGCGACAACGCGTCGAACTGCTCCAGCTCGGACGACGGCGACGACAGCGGCGACTGTCAGCACTCACCTAGTATCGACAGGTCGAACGGATCGGGCGCCTGCGAGTCTGATTGGTCGGTCGCGTTGTGACGTCGCTGCGACAACGCGTCGAACTGCTCCAGCTCGGACGACGGCGACGACAGCGGCGACTGTCAGCACTCACCTAGTATCGACAGGTCGAACGGATCGGGCGCCTGCGAGTCTGATTGGTCGGTCGCGTTGTGACGTCGCTGCGACAACGCGTCGAACTGCTCCAGCTCGGACGACGGCGACGACAGCGGCGACTGTCAGCACTCACCTAGTATCGACAGGTCGAACGGATCGGGCGCCTGCGAGTCTGATTGGTCGGTCGCGTTGTGACGTCGCTGCGACAACGCGTCGAACTGCTCCAGCTCGGACGACGGCGACGACAGCGGCGACTGTCAGCACTCACCTAGTATCGACAGGTCGAACGGATCGGGCGCCTGCGAGTCTGATTGGTCGGTCGCGTTGTGACGTCGCTGCGACAACGCGTCGAACTGCTCCAGCTCGGACGACGGCGACGACAGCAGCGACGCCGGCGACATCGGCGACACGGCCGACTTGCCCTGACAAATGCGTATTAAAATTAACTCTCCGTTTACATGTTTATAAGTTGCGAGTGAGAGCGCAATATTCCAACTCAAAACTGCTGTATGACCCCGGTAGAAGTCGATACTCGAACGAACGGAAAAATTCGCAAACAATTGACTACTTCTATTGAAAATAACCATAGCCGAAAGGTCAAAAGAAACACGAGGGTATACGGAGGCAGTGTGTTATATTGTCATTCACAAGTCATTCAAAATACTGCTTTCAATTATGGTAATGCGGCCTTATTTTCAATGCAGCCAGTAAATTTCTCGGGCTTTTCCCGTTCTGACCCTGCAGTGCGGTACCTGTGCGAGTGGCGCCCATGGGTCGGCGGCGGGCGCGGCGCCGAGCGCGGCCGCGGTCACGGGCGCGGCGGCCGGCGCCCACGGGTCCTTGGCGGGGCTGGCCACCGACGACCACGCGTCCGGCGATGTTTCCTGCAACCGAACACCAATTAACTAGAGTAATGCTCTATTAAGGGGATTTATTGAATTTATTTTTGTCTTTCTCACTCTCACGGATACGTTGGTAGGTGCGACATGCAGCGTCGCGGAAGAATATAACAGAAAAACGACCTTTTACCTAATTACTCAAAAACTAAGCCAGTTATCAAAAATCGGTTTCTCAGCGTTTTTGGATATTGTTATTACCGACAGATTAAAACAAAAATTACAATTACATCCATTGTAGTTACCGATATAACACAGGAAAACTGAGATTTTAGAGCAACTTTTGGGAGAACTTTCTATTGAGAAAATTTTATCCAATCGTGTTTCTGCTTCTTAGCGATTTTAGATTTTAATCTTTCACGTTTAAATTTACACGTCATGACGTGTAAATTTGAAAGTAATTGTCTTTATAGTTTTAACGTAAAACTTCATTCAAAATCACTTAAATACAGCTTGTACGCCGTTAATACTACTACTACTCTACTAACTAGATGTATTACTTTCATGTGCTCCACCAAAAAAGGTGGTGCAAAATTCGTGTGTCAAATGCAGAGACACTTAAATTTTTACAGGCTATGAAATCCGAGCAGCGATTACGATATTGGTTTCTACAAAATTAATCCATGCCTAGTAAAAATAGTGATTTTTGGGCACCCAAACCAAAGATTAAAACTGTAGCTACAGGAAATTGTAAACATTTTTTTTTTACATTAAAAAATAGGTACAGAGCATAGGGTATCTTAGTTTTTTTTTATCCAAGAACTATCTTTTTTTTACAATTTTATAAGAGTAGTCCACGCTAGCGTAAATAACTCAGTATCAAGTCTATCTAACACCACTGACGATACATTCTGTATTATCAAACCTGTCTTTAGTTACTTTTAACTTTTAAATTAGCCTTTTAAACTGAGCCTATAATTTATCAACACAACCTATACTTACCATCGGGGCGATTGTTCGCGGAGCGAACTCCAAATGGAAGGACTGATCGCATAAATAAAATGAAAATTTCCCATAAACAAATTAAAAACGTGTTGCTAGACTAAACCCACAATGTTGTCGGCCCGATTTATTCACCTTAGAAAAAAAATATTGGTCAATAAATTTTATCGTAATAAAGAGTTTATGCATCTTTATTACGCTCGTATCCCACTGTTTTTATGGTTTCGTAGTTTCATACCTCAAACAAAAAACATGGAACCTTTATAAGATCATTTTCTTTTGTATAATCGTTCTAAATTGGTACGATGGACAAATTTGTACCGATAACAGCTGATAACCGAAGCAGCGACTTTTCTTACAGTAAGAGTGATAAGAATGACAAGTGATACGAATGCCCATATGTCAGCGGCCATAAAGTCCCACCCCCTAAAGTTTTCGGTTACGGAGAACATGGCCAAGGTGTTTACCTGTTTCCTAGGTTGCGGGACGTGCGCGGGGGGTGAAGGCAGCCCCCAGGGGTCAAGCGGCGCCGCGGGGCCGGGCGGCGGCGGCTGCGCGGGAGGTCCCAGGTTCATGTCCAGAAGGTCCAGAAGATGAGACTGCTGGTCTGACTTCTTGTCTCCTGGAGTTGCCCTGCCAGATACAGTTCAGCTGATAATTTGTTCCAACTAAACGTCAGTTCAAACTAAACAAAACTGTAGAAAATTTCAGCTCAATCTGTTAAAGATCGTCGTGGTCTCAGCCGATGGACGTCCACTGCTTAACATAGAACTCCTGAAATGACCGCCAACGACCAGACCTTCGCCTCCCAGCGACTTTCTTATGTCAATCTGGGCGGGTCTGCTGACACTGCGCATCCCATTGCGTGGCCGCCATTTCAGCACCTTGCGTCCCCTGCAACGTCCATAAAATCTTCGAGCTATATGCCCCCCCATTACCACTTCAGTATTGCGATACGTTGAGCTGTCAGTCAAATTGGTTCTTTCGCGGAACTCCTCATTTATGATTCTATCGCGCAAAGATACTCCAAGCATACGTGGTTGAAGATATACAGATTCAAAATTGAGTTACAAGATACATTTCATACATTTCACATAACACATTGTATGTTACAATGATGATAATGTACAATCAAATTGTAATGTGAATACCCAGGATGGGCGTAGATTTGAACCCAAACAAACATTCATGAAAAGTTCAATAAAAACTTGTAAAAAAACGTTCTATTTAAAAAGTAGAAGTGTGTAGGTGCACTAACTCAATTACATTGATCGGAAGCAGGCCAGACAGCCGTAGAGCCAACATCTTGGATTATGTTTAGACTGAGGATTTTCATGGTAAAGGAACTGAGCTTGAAAGTATTGCTCTAATCTGTGGATAAAGAATTAGATAAGGTATTTTAGGAGCAGGATTTGGAAGGAAAGAGTATTGCGAAAAGTATTTTACTGGCTAGTAGCATAACATTGGATATTTTTAAACAAATGTAACTCACTGAAGGCCGTATTGTGACTGACTGACTGACAACTGTGGACGCAAGTCGTCCGTCCTGTGGAACAGAAAGCAATTCTTTACAAAACCTGTCAATAAACATAGAATATAGTAGCAAGAAATTTTATACAAAGTCCTAGTTATCAAACTATTAAAATTATTATGTTATGCTCTATGACATCAGATGCAGACAGTAAGACATATTAGTTCCCTAGCATTTATTTTACGTACGATCCGCTGCTACATCCTTAGAAGATACCAAGTGATAACCTTTAACTTCCTGTGGCCCATTTAGCCTCGCGGTTATGGGGTAAGAATCGCAGAAGAGCATCCGTTCCGTACTTGCTTTTGGCGTGTTCCGGGGGCGCCTCTTTACCAGTTATTTCGTCTCGCTCCTTAATATTGGCTATCTTATATCTACAAGCTATTTTTTCTCGCTCCTTGTCTCCCTATTTACTCATTGCCTCATTCTGGGGTTGGCATTATATCCGGGGCCGATCTCATAACGTTGCGATCCAAGGCCGTACCAACCACCGCCACCCGCGGTCCACAGTCATGATATTACCAGCTCCATGCCATATTGCCATGTGTGTGAACTCCAGAAATCGGCTAGGCGGCCCTAGACTAGACTAGACTAGATTTTTTCCTGATAATAAACAGGGCCAGAAACTTCGCGAACGATCGCTTCAGCAGTACGCACTACAAGTCTGTACAAAGAACACCCCACAAAACGTGTTGGAGATTTTTCCTGCCTTTAGTCTCAACTGGACCGAACGATGTGTAGCTCCACACTCACTGGAAGTCGTTCTGCGACTGGCTGATGGCGAGCTGCAGGCGCACGTCGTCGGAGCGCCGGCGCCGCTCCTCGCGCTCCGCCTCCTCGCGCGACATGGCCAGCGCAGCTCCTCCTCGCCCGCCGTCAGCGTGATATAAGAGATGTGCTCCACACTCACTGGAAGTCGTTCTGCGACTGGCTGATGGCGAGCTGCAGGCGCACGTCGTCGGAGCGCCGGCGCCGCTCCTCGCGCTCCGCCTCCTCGCGCGACATGGCCAGCGCAGCTCCTCCTCGCCCGCCGTCAGCGTGATATAAGAGATGTGCTCCACACTCACTGGAAGTCGTTCTGCGACTGGCTGATGGCGAGCTGCAGGCGCACGTCGTCGGAGCGCCGGCGCCGCTCCTCGCGCTCCGCCTCCTCGCGCGACATGGCCAGCGCAGCTCCTCCTCGCCCGCCGTCAGCGTGATATAAGAGATGTGCTCCACACTCACTGGAAGTCGTTCTGCGACTGGCTGATGGCGAGCTGCAGGCGCACGTCGTCGGAGCGCCGGCGCCGCTCCTCGCGCTCCGCCTCCTCGCGCGACATGGCCAGCGCAGCTCCTCCTCGCCCGCCGTCAGCGTGATATAAGAGATGTGTTCCACACTCACTGGAAGTCGTTCTGCGACTGGCTGATGGCGAGCTGCAGGCGCACGTCGTCGGAGCGCCGGCGCCGCTCCTCGCGCTCCGCCTCCTCGCGCGACATGGCCAGCGCAGCTCCTCCTCGCCCGCCGTCAGCGTGATATAAGAGATGTGCTCCACACTCACTGGAAGTCGTTCTGCGACTGGCTGATGGCGAGCTGCAGGCGCACGTCGTCGGAGCGCCGGCGCCGCTCCTCGCGCTCCGCCTCCTCGCGCGACATGGCCAGCGCAGCTCCTCCTCGCCCGCCGTCAGCGTGATATAAGAGATGTGTTCCACACTCACTGGAAGTCGTTCTGCGACTGGCTGATGGCGAGCTGCAGGCGCACGTCGTCGGAGCGCCGGCGCCGCTCCTCGCGCTCCGCCTCCTCGCGCGACATGGCCAGCGCAGCTCCTCCTCGCCCGCCGTCAGCGTGATATAAGAGATGTGTTCCACACTCACTGGAAGTCGTTCTGCGACTGGCTGATGGCGAGCTGCAGGCGCACGTCGTCGGAGCGCCGGCGCCGCTCCTCGCGCTCCGCCTCCTCGCGCGACATGGCCAGCGCAGCTCCTCCTCGCCCGCCGTCAGCGTGATATAAGAGATGTGTTCCACACTCACTGGAAGTCGTTCTGCGACTGGCTGATGGCGAGCTGCAGGCGCACGTCGTCGGAGCGCCGGCGCCGCTCCTCGCGCTCCGCCTCCTCGCGCGACATGGCCAGCGCAGCTCCTCCTCGCCCGCCGTCAGCGTGATATAAGAGATGTGTTCCACACTCACTGGAAGTCGTTCTGCGACTGGCTGATGGCGAGCTGCAGGCGCACGTCGTCGGAGCGCCGGCGCCGCTCCTCGCGCTCCGCCTCCTCGCGCGACATGGCCAGCGCAGCTCCTCCTCGCCCGCCGTCAGCGTGATATAAGAGATGTGTTCCACACTCACTGGAAGTCGTTCTGCGACTGGCTGATGGCGAGCTGCAGGCGCACGTCGTCGGAGCGCCGGCGCCGCTCCTCGCGCTCCGCCTCCTCGCGCGACATGGCCAGCGCAGCTCCTCCTCGCCCGCCGTCAGCGTGATATAAGAGATGTGTTCCACACTCACTGGAAGTCGTTCTGCGACTGGCTGATGGCGAGCTGCAGGCGCACGTCGTCGGAGCGCCGGCGCCGCTCCTCGCGCTCCGCCTCCTCGCGCGACATGGCCAGCGCAGCTCCTCCTCGCCCGCCGTCAGCGTGATATAAGAGATGTGTTCCACACTCACTGGAAGTCGTTCTGCGACTGGCTGATGGCGAGCTGCAGGCGCACGTCGTCGGAGCGCCGGCGCCGCTCCTCGCGCTCCGCCTCCTCGCGCGACATGGCCAGCGCAGCTCCTCCTCGCCCGCCGTCAGCGTGATATAAGAGATGTGTTCCACACTCACTGGAAGTCGTTCTGCGACTGGCTGATGGCGAGCTGCAGGCGCACGTCGTCGGAGCGCCGGCGCCGCTCCTCGCGCTCCGCCTCCTCGCGCGACATGGCCAGCGCCAGCTGCAGCTGCAACTCCTCCTCGCCCGCCGTCAACGGCCGCGCCAGCTCCGCGTCCCGCCCGCCCGTCCATTCCGCCGGCTCGCTATTTAGCTGCAAAGATGTTTAATACACCTATACTCACTTCGGCATATTCAAGGTCTTAAAGGCAAGGATAAGGCAAGAATATTAAGGCTGAGTGGACGTCCACTATCGTCCATCTACGTAGGCTTCCCAAAGTGAGCGTCATTTCCAGCAAGCCAGACGAGTTAGACCTTCTACCCTTACTTGAGACGTGGCCTTACACTTGACGAGTTTTCGGCTCCACCAACAAGCGTAACAGCTTGCCTACTAGAACTTTAAGCTCAGTCGAGTAGGCAACTATCGTCGATAGTGAAATCCTTTAATGGAAAAGCCGCCTCTGAGGCCTTGGACCTGAACAGGAAAAACTTGTGTATACTAGTGCGGGCACTGTGGACTGAATCGATACATGAACAACCTACAAATTAAATTGAACCTCTGCAATGAGGCGGCGGAAACGCCAATGCAGATAATCTGTTTCTGCTCAGCACTGATGCAGAAGCGTAGCAACCTTCTGGGGAAATTCATAATGGACGCAAATGATGCTAAACTTCTTTCAGCCAAGAAGTTGCTGCTGTTCCTGGCGGCAACGAGCATTGACTGTAGATGGCGGCGTCACAATAGATCGGGGAGGTCGACGTGACACCCGGACCACGGAGTCCTGAAGCTGCGATCAAGAAGCACAACTATCGTCGACATCGTCTTAGCTGATGGAAGGCTACTTTTATTGCCTCATCGTGCAAGAATTCCTCCGCTAGAAGCTATTGCCCGCGTTTCACTTGGTGGTGACACTGTATCTGATGCTCACCGCGGGGTAGGTGGGACTGGTGGGCGTGTCCAGCGCGCCGTCGCTGCCGAAGGCGCTGGCGCTCTGCGCAAAGCGCTGCTTCGCTTTAAGCGCGCGCGCTCGCTCGTTCTTGAGCCGCTCCTCGTCTTTCAGCAGGTTCACCAATTGTTTCGCTTTCTCTCGGACATTTAGACCTGGAATACGAAGCGACTGTAATAAGAATGAGGCGTCAAGAATGTACATCCGACGTTAAGTGCCTGCGTGTGCCACGGTCGTACGTGGCAATATCATACGACGTACTACGTTCATCATCCTGAAATGGTGTGATTATGCTCAGCAAACTTATCGGTATACAGTATAAACGTAATCTCTAGTTAATCCCATTCAAGACGGTAGAAGACGTATTATTCTATGGTACGAGTATATGGTTTGCACAAGGTTTTGTAAGACTGATATAATGACCAAAGTAAATAATAAAAGGTTCTTAAATTTTCAATCAACAGGTGTCAATTGGAGAAAAGAATCTCCGATTTTACAAGATGCCTTTAAGACATTAATGGGATGTTAGCCTTATAAATACAAATACTTTGTCTGTGTGGTTAGCATACAATAATTATGTACCTTATCAATATGTTGGAATTAAGAAGATAAAACATTTTTTACATGTGGCAGGCGTCACTAATATATTGGTGAATAGATAAGAAAACAGACATTGTTCAATTTTCGTGATTATCAAATTTTTGGTGGTAATTAGACACCTCGATCCTTACCTCCATGTATAGGTAGTTCAATCCATGAAGACGCACCCACTCTTTCCTAAGGCCTTACGAATCCCATGAAAAATAAGCGATTGTGAAGGGGTCGAATCCCATCTCCGCATCAACGTGATGGAGGGGCTTCGTTCACCACAAGTGACACCCTCTCGCGCTCCGCACTCACCTTGATCCTTGCCCTCCTCCATGTACTGGAAGTCCTTGAGCGTGTGGATGGCGAAGATGTTCTCCTTGCACTGCATGGCCACCTTCTCGCTGCCGGTCTTGATGAGGTACTCCATGAGCACGAGCGCCTTGTACACGTGCCGCCAGTTCTTGCCGTGGTCTTTGAGCCGCTTCGTACACCTCACAAGTGATCCCCTCTCGCGCTCCGCACTCACCTTGATCCTTGCCCTCCTCCATGTACTGGAAGTCCTTGAGCGTGTGGATGGCGAAGATGTTCTCCTTGCACTGCATGGCCACCTTCTCGCTGCCGGTCTTGATGAGGTACTCCATGAGCACGAGCGCCTTGTACACGTGCCGCCAGTTCTTGCCGTGGTCTTTGAGCCGCTTCGTACACCTCACAAGTGATCCCCTCTCGCGCTCCGCACTCACCTTGATCCTTGCCCTCCTCCATGTACTGGAAGTCCTTGAGCGTGTGGATGGCGAAGATGTTCTCCTTGCACTGCATGGCCACCTTCTCGCTGCCGGTCTTGATGAGGTACTCCATGAGCACGAGCGCCTTGTACACGTGCCGCCAGTTCTTGCCGTGGTCGTTGAGTCGCTTCCAGATCATCTGCATGATCTCCGTGAAGGCCATCACGTTGTATGTGAGGTCGGCGATCTCCGCCATCAGAGTGCTGGAGGGGCCCCATGGGTCGTTCGACGTCGCCTCGCGCACTTTCACCTGGAATTCGACACGCGGAAATGTACTTTCATCTTTGATTGGTATTGGATCGGGTTACAGTGGCAGCACATTGCCACTGGCATACGCTTCTACAATATGATCCCGAAGTCTGTTTTGGACTTACCTTTACACAGGTTTAAAGTCACTGTCAAAAAACATCTAATAAATCGGGGTTACTATACTATTGAAGAATTTTTCAATGACAAGAATTCTTGGAATGATAGGGATATATTTCCATCTCCTCACGAGATATCTTAAAAATTATATAATCATTTTTGATATTATTTAAGAAATTGTACATAATGACATTTTTTTGAAAAGAGCAAGTGCCGAGTTTCTTGCCAGTTCTTCTCGGTGCAAACCTGCTTTCCTAACCTGGCGGTAGAGTTTTGACTTTTCATAAGAGCCTATTAAGTGGGCCTATGTGAAAATAAAGATTTTTCATTTTAACAGTACTATCGCAATCAACAGTAATATTTTATGTCTTTTAGGATTTGATTGATGCTGCAATATTTTAAGTGGATCTACGATTTGTTTTCACAAAAGATCCAAAAGGTGTCTTGCCGAATTGATATTTTAAACAGGCTAGAACGGTTATTTAAGCAATTTCTAATGGCTTCTCGGTAAAAAATTTACCCCAAAAGTTGCTGTGAGAAATCTCCAGTGAGAAGGACAAAAATAAAATCATTAAGGACTATATCTTTTATCATTCTGCCCAAGAATAATCTGCAAAATTTTACATTCCTCTGATAAAAACCAGTCGTTTAAAATACCGTTGTATTTTAGGAGAATAACTGGAACAAACGCCATTACTTCACCAAATATATCAGCAATTGAGGCCGGCAATTAGTGCATCAAAATATCAAGTAATTATGTACATTTAGCTTGTGCATTGGACCGGAATGTAAACTAACGTACGAGGATAGCCGACGCGTGCGCAGGTTCTAAATAACCTGTGTAAAATGTATTTGTTTGCTTGTGATTGGTATTCCGGTCGTGCGGGAAGGAAATGAGATGCTTCCTCTTCGGGTATTGGACATAAATTAATGAGTTACCTTTCAATAACCAACTTTAAAAAATGAGTTAATAATTGTTCAGTATGTGAATGTAATATTGTAAGAATTACGCAATATTCCTATATGTATCATTGTACGTATCTAAGTGGGTTTTTATGTCACTGTGCCTTTCATAATTTTCTCCGTGATTTTTATATCGACGAGGTTACATCTATGCAGCTTATTGGTTAATAGTTGCATCGGTGGACTGCACTGAATGGTTAATGGTTTGCATCAATTGTGCAGCCAAGGCACGGATTGGCTGGTGGTTGCGTTGCTATGGTTACCCACGATGTTTGGGCGATGTACAATTATAATATATAGGGGAATCACCACGCTGATAAGTGAGTGTTGAAGTCGTTATTCATCAATACTAGCACACGATTTGCCCGTTTCATCCTGATACCGGCGCATCATCAGGAAACGCTACCTTGACTAGGTTTGTTTGTGAAAAATTTTTTTAAGCTGAGGACTGTCCCCTATATCTACTTCAAAATCTGTATATTATAGAAGATTCAGGTTTATGTTTAATGCGGAAACCATATGTAGGTCAGGTACCGAGACTGTTAAATGGCTATTGCCACAGTCTTAGCTGAATTAACATAAAGCTTCAAGTTAATCGTGCCGGACTTAATGCGGGCAAGGCACGGAAGTCGTGAATAACATATCGAGTGCATGCTAAAATGCTACAATAAATTGATATTAAAAACCAAGCTTTTATACGCCAGTTAATTTGTATTGTTGTCGGAAATCCTTTTATATGATACCCTATCACGATACTATTATAGGCAGAGCTGCGGCCGACACCTAGAAAAATGATATAAGTGCCTGGATCTTAAGGGATAGAATCTATAAATTATTAGGCTTCGTAATTTGTTTGTATATCAATTTAATAGGACTAATTAATGGATATAATACAATTGCAACTACGGAGAGTGACATAAACGATAATTAATTATCCTGATAGGATATGGTTCTATAAATTAGGCTCAGCTTAAGAATTTACTAACCGTAATTTATGGACATGAGATAGCTTGACAAGGAATCATAGACATAGGTAGTTACTAAGTCATACTAGCTGACCCGGCAAACGTTGTTTTTCAGATAAAAAAAATAGCTTACGACCTACTCTGAGAGCCACCGAGCCGGTACGGGCCGGACGAGATCGGTAATAAAAATTTCACGAGAATTTTACTTATTAGAGAAGAATAGATGATGGAATATGGTACCACTACTAATCAGTGGTGCCGGTTTTGTACGATGAACACGTGGTATAATCTGTTATAGTCATCCTACACCTTTCAAGGAAACGGACTTACAGCTGGCTATACATGACACATCAGCGAGTTTTCAAGTGATAACGAAATTCCGCGGAAGTAATCGTCACATTACCGATAAGTTAGTGACCACATTCAAAAAGAATTTCTAAAATGTTAAGGTGTTTCGGCCTTACTAGCCCGCGAGATTCAAAATTTATTTAATTTTTTGCAAATATTATTAGACTATAACTACACATTTATCATGGCAATGAGTTTTGCGAGCATAATATTTATGCATCAAAACTTGATACTCGAAGTTCGAAATGATTTGTTAAAATTGACACTTTTAAGCAAAGTTTTTCTGAAGAAACTGAATATTTTTTGTAGTCGGTTAAAAACAAATTCGCATAAAGAGCCCTTTCGAAGGGGAAGTATTTGGCTTCAGATAATCTTCAAGTTTCGGTGTTTACATCATTAGTACCCCCAATTAATTGTTGAAGGAAGACGTATAGTGTTTCACGATTCCCTTTGTTAGTCTTACTAATTTAAATCGACCGTCTTTACCTGTAAATATGGACTAATCGTGTCTTCTTTGTTATAATTTATCGAGTTTTGTGCTGTATTCAGTACTGTGTCGTATGATCAGGATTAAATGTAGATATGTTGACATCAAAGGGTGGTTCTGTATTTTGATCATTAGCAGACGGAACAAGGACAACGAGCGCAGTGCAGTGCGTCTTTTGACATTACAAAGAACTAAGCAGTCATGGAACATACCTTACGTGGGCAAGCGCGTCACTTAACAGGTAAAAGTCTTGCTCGTGCTGTCATTATTTGCCGCAATAAATGTATTTGGTATTCCATGGGCTCATTATACATGATTATAATTGATAGGATTTACGCTAGACTACAATCATGTCTGATGGAAAGCAATGATAAGATTTAGGGTCGAGCGCGCTTGCCTAGACAATGCCTATTCACTCTTCTCTTGTTCAACTTACATTATACTTGGCTGGGAACACAGAAGCTGGAATACAGCCTTTCAGACAAGCGGTTCGTATCAGAAACGTGGAAGAAAAAGACAAACCACATAAGGATGCTACTTCTCTCGGCGTCTTGCGGTTCTGTGGTGTTAGATGTAGTGTACAATATTTACCTGGGCGTCTGAGTAGTTGTGCGCGAGGTTTTTAATATTTCTCCTTAGGCCCGCCACGTTTACTTGCATCTCGTCCCGAGGACGGGGCATCTGTGGACAAACACAGGGGAAAGTGAGCAAAACTTCTGTTCATGCTCCAGTATCAGAGCGTCCCACCAGCTAAAACAAGTTACACAATAATAGGTTAGGACATTACATCTGACAGTTCGTTCGTTTCAACAGACGGACGTCCACAGCTGGACAATGGACATATGCCTTCAGTAAGGACCTACAATCGTTACACTTTTGCGCCGCTATTGGGTCCAGCCAGCAGGAAGAATTCTTCCAGTTGGAGGTCTGCCAACACTGGGCTTTTCCGCGTGGGAACGTTTTATTAACGACTTAGATCTCTCAGAAAGACTCAAGTCTTTGTTTTGGAGAAAACAAAAAAGTTTTAGTATTGTAGGTATAGCTAGTAAATTAGGCCTTTGGATGGACTTAGTCAAATAACTTTTTTCTCGAGCTCCTCGGCGCCAGTGAAAGGTAGTAATAGTATGATCGGTTCTCGTCAAGGGCCTCATCAAAATTGTATAATTTCTAAATTGGATCAGGTCTGATCTAGTCGAAGGCTTCGATGGTGGCTAGTTACCACTATATCAAGAGATATATCGTTCCTGCGATTTCGCCGGACCACAGCATTGGCTGTGTAACAATTGCTTAGGGGTGAGTTAACTTACCCCTTCTTCCAAGGTAACAAGGTAACGATAACATGTTCGGTTGCATCATCACTGACCATCATGTGATTTGCATTCAAGTACCGACTTGTAGAATGCAAAAAAACCTTTTAGAAATGCAAGGGTAACTTAGGTGTATCCTAATACAAAAAAGTGTTTCAATAACGCTGCATAAACGCCGTTGGTAAAGAGTAAGTAACTATTGAGATTGAAACTCTGTGTAAACGAGCAACAGTCAAGTGCCGAAATAGTCGTAATCGCTTATCAAATTGTATGATTACGACTACCTTGAATGTCGATAGATATAATTCGGAGATCGCTCGCGGGTCAATATCTCCGGCGCACGCGCATATAAATAAAAGTGTGACTACAGCGAGCAGCGACCGCGTGCGTCGTTGATCGTCACGCTTTGTTTACGCACCGAAATAACACGCGACGACGTCAGTCTTTGTGACCACTTTGTACGACGCACAATGGTGTATATTCTGTTTTAGAGACTCTAATTATTGGAATGATAGAAATATGCTTCCATCTCCTCACGAGATATCTTAAAAATATGTTATAATTTTTCATACTTTATAAGAAATCTTGTATTATAACAATGACATTTAAAAGAGCAAGTGCCGAGTTTCTTGCCAGTTCTTCTCGATGCAAACCTGCTTTCCGAACCTGGCGGTAGAGTTTGACTTTTCATGAGAGCCTATTATTATTAGGCCTATGTGAAAATAAATATTTTCATTTTCATTGTCTCTCTTAAACTTTAGCCACAGAATACCCTAATGGTAACTTAGAGGTAGAGATCTTACAAATTACAATACCACAGGGCAAAATCACTCAAAAGCGCTAATAAGAGCCTTCAGCAAGGAGGTTGCCTCCGAGATAGTACGTAGAAACAAGCTTAGAACCCAGGCCAGGGTACTTATACTATTTAGTGTTCTGTGCCAGGGTACTCACAGGGCATTGTAGCCGGAACAAACATAATATGGTCAGATTCTGCAATAAGGAGGAGGAAACTCCAATTCAAATACTGTGTACATAATATTTGTCCAGCCCTGATTCATACGCGTAGCCGACTCATGGGACGGTACATTCTCCAATTTCCGCCCAGAGGTGGTCAAATATACCCCTGCAAAGGAGCTGCTCTTCCTGGCGACAACTGGACTTGGAGAGGAGATATAGGAAGCGGCTAGTACAATAGATCGGAGACTGTCAACATGCTACTGGGAGCGGAGAAGCCCTGCATAGCCACATCATCGTTTCCCTTGCGAAGGAATAAAAAGGACGGAAAATCTAGTCAGGTCAACGGTCAGTCAAAGAAATCCTTGAACAGGACTAAATTCTGGAAAAAAATAAATGAGGTATATCAAAAGGCGAAGGAGAGAAGTTGATGAAGCTAAGATCACATTCATCTACTACAGTCTAAAAGCACATAGAAGACAGAAGTATACTCATTCAAGTTTACGAATAGTTTACAAACGAATGTATACTATTCATATATACCTGGGTAGCTTATTTAAAACTTATCGCAATATTATAATGTACGCGAAATGTGAAGGTCATATCGCAGCTGATAATAACTAAAACAAAGGACAGTTTTGATCGAGTACATTGGCCTGAGTATTTTTTGTACATTTTTTAACCAGGTGTAATTATGATAAGACTGATAAGCGAAATCGGACACGTAGCCTGTGAAGTTCTAAATCGTAGCAGAGCAACGTTTTATGACGAAATTAGTTTATCTAATATATAAAATTCCCTCGATTTTCTTTGTAACCAAACTCCTCCTAAACTCCATATTCTCTGGGTGTGGGAGCGGGTTGATATCTATATTTCATGTCCCTAAACGGCAAAACGAAGTTTGCCCGGTCAGCTAATAATTTTATACGACGTACTGCACTGCAACCTTCGTCCTGAGATATCAGTTCTCAAGTCCCTTTATTGCCTGGCTTTGGCTACAGTGCCCTTCAAACCGAAAGTCGGAACACAGTAATGCTTCGTAATAATTGCTTCACGAATCATGGCAGGAATACCCATCCCACAGGCACCCATTGGACGAACTCTACAAGAATTATGCCCGTTTTTACCAACGTTCCCTAAATTTGAAGGACTACCTAAGCTGAATTAAGTAACCCTTAATGACAATTTCGGTTTCACCAACCTTTAGGGAACACGTAAACGCTTAGGTGAATATGCATTCCCCATCTTGCCTCTAACAAAGTAACGGATCGCCAACGTGAAGCAATTTAGTTTACATTGCTGAAACGGAAGGAGAATTGAGCGATCTTTTAGAAAATATTGACGCTATTGAATCTTCAGAGTTAGTGGCTGATCCTAGAATATTTCATAGACCGCGAATTTACCGTGAAAGACCGGACTTTTTTACAAATTATGACGACAAAGACTTTTTTACAAGATATAGGTTAACAAAGAGCAGTGTTATATTTTTATTACAAAACGTTGAACATAATTAAGAATATTTTGATGACAGGTACAGGACATTATATCTGGAGGACAGATGCGCGCAAAGAGTTTCTGTTTAATCCTCTATGAATCCATGTGGATGGGTAGATAAAAGACATCGACAAAATTTTCTCGTGGAGGGCGTTTTCGCACATGGTACATATCCAGCTTGGACGATCTAACCTAATATCCAGCCGTATTTCGGTTTGATGGATGGAACGGAATAGAACGAAATTCAGAAAATGTATCAAAACGATCGCTATATTGATAACTGTCATTCTTATAAATTTTTTTAATTTCTTTCCATTCCATCCATCCATCGAATGTCATACTATGGCTCTGGTATCAGTGGTGCTCCCAACACTGAGGTATATGCTGATGGATGGGTTATAGCTTTTTAATGATAGCCTTAAAATGAAACAGAGTTATGACAGCATCGACAGTTAAATGGATAAATGCTTGAAACGATCCTCCTCTTGTCACTTCGTGTCCAGAAACCGTTCTTGCATCTTAAACTTTCCGTGATATCGACGAAATTCGGATGGCGGCCATTTTGAATCCGACATCTTGGACTGAAGGTTGAAAAGTGAAACATATGTCCAAATAAGCAGTCAGCTGTCGCCGGTGAACAATGGAAACCTAACAGCGTCGTTGCGGGCTTCCACGGTATCGATTTCAGATTAAAACGGTAAAACCCCCTTAATTGTATTGTAGCTCGTACCTATTGCATACCTGTGGACTGCCTTCTGCTAGTTTCTGCCTAAAAACCGCTAACTTACTTATTACATGTCTTCAAGGCTTTTTTGACATTACACATACTAAAATGAAAATGTTTATTTTCCACATAGGCCCTTATAACTTATGAAAAATCAGAACTCTAGACCACCAAGTTAGGAAAACAAGTTTGCACCGAGAAGAAATAGTAAGAACCTCAGCACTTGCTCTTTTCAAAAATGTCTTTTCCTTATGCCTAATATAAAAGTTAATTGATTTACATGATTTTTATGATATCTCGTGAGGAAACGGAAGCATATCCTTATTATTCCAAGAGTCCTTGTTTTTAAGAAATTCTTCAATGGTATAGTGACACTGATTGATGAATGTTTTTATAGACAGTGACTTTAATTGTAGAAACTTGATGTCCATGTAGATGGTTATGGATTATCTGGATAGCGGTAGCGATTTGATTTTGAGCCAAATGGATAGGTTCCTAAAACCCGAATCGCTTCCATCCGGAATGCAATAATGCGCGCCAAGAGAGAGTTTCTCTTTTTTTCTATGTAATCCATGTGGATGGATAGATAAAAAAGACCTGACAAAATTCTTCAAAATTTTCTCGTGGATACCACATATCACTAGTCACTACTGGTAATGGTATCTGCTACATACTCGTATCTCACTACTTCTGTAT
Organism: Coenonympha arcania; assembly: GCA_036785405.1. Taxonomy (NCBI): domain Eukaryota; kingdom Metazoa; phylum Arthropoda; class Insecta; order Lepidoptera; family Nymphalidae; genus Coenonympha; species Coenonympha arcania. The sequence continues at coordinate 17,376,235 of CM072066.1, read as the reverse complement.
TAGATAAATGATAAATCACATATTCATCACGGTTTCTGGGATGAGTCAGCCCGAGCAAAAAACGAATATAGAATGTTTGTTAGTATGTATGTGTAATTATAAAATACATGCAATTGGAAAACACGTCTACAATCTATGATATTATTATACAAATGTTTGCCACTTTAATTGATTCTAGTATGTAAAACTGAAAAAATCTTGTGCCAAAATAAGAAATGCAATTATTGCAATTATCCATATACGCATATCTTGTTTTAGCACACATTAATCACTATGACATATCACATCAGAAATCGGATATTACAAATATGCACCGAAAATTCCCTCTTCAGTTAAAAAAAATTGCAGAAAATACAAACGAACGCAAAAAAAAAATAACACGATAAGTACTCACAAACGAGACGACATCCTTGTTCCTTTTTATTCCTCCCTACGAAGCAAACAACACAGTTCAATGTCACTGCCACTACATCAAACGACCGAGTGGAACTACGAGAGAGTGCGATATAAATACACGTAAAGCTAGGCTAGGACGTACGTCTGTATATACGACCGCGCCTCGCGTGCTACCGCGCTTGTCTGCCATCACACACTGAAAAATACTAGGTATAAGGTATTACTACGGGGATGAGTTACAAAGGGGCTGATTCGTAAACGCATCCCTACACTACACAACTTGAGTTGTACCGTGCAGTAGTTTCAATCAAAATATCAAATTTATTTATTCAAAGTAACATTTTTTGTACACTTTTTCAAGGTAATATTACAACTTACAACTAAGAAAAATTATAATGTACATATAGAAAAAATTACATCAACAAACAATATTTAAATCTAAGTATAATGGAGTGCAAATTTGTATACAACTGCCCCTGAACTAGGTAGGTACCTACCTGTATTTCAGGCGACAGTCTCCTTAGTGATGACTTTAATTACCAAGACAGGAAATTGTAATGTAAGTAACTAGATACAAATGCATTATATTATGTGCGTTGCAGAGCATAATATTTTAAGTGTGTGTGTATGTGTGTGTGTGTGTTTGTGTGTGCGTGTGTGTGTGTGTGTGTGTGTGTGTGTGTGTGTGTCGATCACGGAAACGTTGCGATAATGCCGGCCATACATCATCGTACCTATTGCCCAATCGACATGACCCTGCTGATTGGATCACTTACAACTGACTGTGTGTGGGACGTGGATTGACATGACAGTTAGGTAATCATGTTGTGGTCATATCATGCAAAATTATCCCAGTCCCAAACAACAGAGATTCTTTTGCAAGTATTACTTCTAATATTATTGAAAAAAATAGTAGTTTATGTAACGGTTACATAATGGGGGGTATTAAAACACGAGTGTGAGTTTAAAAAACGAGCCGCAGGCGAGTTTTGTAATAGTATCACACGAGTGTTTTAATGCCTAATTATGTAGAGTTTCATACACTACTTTATCTACGCTCAAATTATTATCATAAATCCAAATCATAAAATCTTGCTAACGTTTGTCGTAAATCATTGCAACTACTAAGATGTCAGGTGGAATGAAATTTTCTTTTGTAGGTTTCACTGCTAGACATTTTTCAGCGCAAAGTTTTGACTAAGTAACAAAAAAAAATGGTTGTCTGTAAAATCGGTTTACGGACGATAGATTTACGAGATAACGTCATAATCGTAATCGTTATCGTAATCGTAATTATAATCACAGGCCCAGGTGGAACGTTACGCGGAACGTTAGACATTGTGTTGTTGTCTATGGTCAATCATGGCCCATCCATGCTCTCGGCAATGACTACCAACTATATGTTGTCTGTGGATTCACTTAAAAAAATATTACATAAAAAATATTACCCCAGATACAAATACAGGAATCCAGAGCCGTGTATCGTAATGGAAATTAAACAACTTTCTTTAAATATTTCCATAGTAGAGCGATGTTATAATGAATAACTTTTTAATAATTATAGAAGTCTGTGAATAAAGTAGGTAATTATTTGACACATTTCGATTTCATAATTCGAACTTCAAGCAATGAGCGTAGATAAAAACTATTACTTAACTTGTAAAATTGACCCCTTAATTACAAAGCAAATAACCTTAATTTTGATGACACTGCCACTATACAGTGTGAGTCTTCATAATGTGCACATATTGAAATGAGGGAAACTATGCTTAATTTTATCGACGGAAAACGTATTAAAAAAAATCTAAAAATTTTTTAAATATTTTTTTTGGATTTTTTAAAATTGTTGTTCGCTACTATGACCCTTGTGTAAACAAAACGGTGTAACTTTTAAACTAAATGATCTATCACGATGAATCAAACTTATTAATGATTGGAAGTAATGGTCCGTCCTCATGAAATGAAAATTGTGGAAAAAAATTACCCTCAATGGAAAACACACGTGTTTTTAATAAAATTTCTGTTTTTTTTTTCACTAATTTTTACAATAATCGTAAAATTTCTCAATAAAATGCCCCCATTGTGTGCCTTTTTTATTACTTTAAATTATTCCTCATCGTATTAGCTACCTAATGGTAAAAATTGCATGTTTATAACTTAATTCTAACATCTCTTTTTAACTGTTCAAAAATAGCACTCCAAACGCGCAAGTTATTGTTTTCCTTAGGAGGGGTTCTACGTGATATCTACAATCTCAATAATTAGTGCGTAGCCGTGTCCTAGGCCTTTCTTTAACACTTGATAAGAAATGTTAGAATTGAGTTATAAGCATGCAATTTTTACGATTAGGTAGCTAATACGATGAGGAATAATTTAAAGTAATAAAAAAGGCATACAATGGGGGCATTTTATTGAGAAATTTTACGATTATTGTAAAAATTAGTGAAAAAAAAACCAGAAATTTTATTTAAAACACGTGTATTTTCCATTAAGGGTAATTTTTATCCACAATTTGCATTTCATGAGGACGGACCATTAATTCCAATCATTAATAAGTTTGATTCATCGTGATAGATCATTTAGTTTAAAAGTTACACCGTTTTGTTTACACAAGGGTCATAGTAGCGAACAACAATTTTAAAAAATCCAAAAAAAATATAAAAAAAAATTTTAGATTTTTTTTAATACGTTTTCCGTCGATAAAATTAAGCATAGTTTCCCTCATTTCAATATGTGCACATTATGAAGACTCACACTGTATTAGGCAAGAAATTATCGAGTGAAACTACCAGATTATACATATTGCAAATGTGTATCTAAGACCGCGAGTCAAGACTTGTTACGAAGTCTCTATATTACACGATTTAATTTTCTACCAACTACTCATTGAACGATAGCAGCCAAAGCAAATAATTCATGAAAAATAGGAAACCTACTTGTAAAAAATGCCATGTAGCTAAAATAAGGCTGCCTAGCATCTTTACCATTTAGCTTCCGCTTCCAAACGCATTTGATGTAAATTAATAAATATTTTCCAAAGCCAAAATAACACATGTATTAAATAACGCTTATAAATACGCCAATAGCTCTACGTTGGTCCTTTTCCTTTTGTTTCCGTTTCTCATAGCTAATTCAAGGTGACTCTTGTTTTGTTTAAGATTTTCGCATGACTCTTTAAGACAAGATAATTATAATTTATCATCAGCTGTTTTCCAAACAATGAAACATTGTTCAAAACCGACTAAGGCTTTCAGTCCTTAATGTTTATTTTATTATTTATTATTAGTTAATTATTTTACTCATCTTTTTCACCCTCTGACGTACAAAATACAAATCAATAGAGTTACCTACATAATTTAATTAATAGAAAATGAAATCTTAGCTTCGACATAGAACCAAAGACATTTTAAAAGGTTAGATTGTGAAGTACAAATTGGAAAGTGTGTCGCCACCGTAACAGGGTTGTAGCTGGTGAGGTACTGAGTGGGTACATGCATTAGCACTGGGGACAGACGTAACGGCTGAGCAAGTACATAAACAACATAAAAAGTGTAACTATGTGGAGCTTATGTAGACATTATGTATGTACTTAGTTTTTTTAAGGAAATGTCTGCGTATACGAAGTACTCGTGTTTTGGGTAGGGGGGATAGACCCCACTAATATCATTTAGGCGAATGCTCGTCTGCTTGTTTATTACTCCTTTACGCCGAACTTTAGAACCGATTTGGAATACATAGATTATACCCCATAAAAATACTTAATTCCCTCGGTATTGGTGCAAAAAGCCCAGTGATTAAGTTGGTCGCGAGATCTCGCTGCCTGCGGTACAATAAAATGTGGAAATAGCTTGTTGCCCGGCAAGCTTGCCGTAAAGCCTGCAAGTTCGATAGAGAGAAAGAAAGAAGAGGAAGAGTAAGAAAAATATTTTATTTCTGACTATGTACTAAAACGTTTTTACTTTTTACCATTTATGTACTAAAACGATGCCTAAAGCTGCCCACACGAGGGCAATAAAAGACAGTAAAGAAAGCGTAACAGATGGCCTGTTTCCGCTATTATATTTCCGCGCGTGCAGCGAGATATAACCGCTTATATCTAACATTTTTCACACCATCTTTAGCCAGTAAAAAAATTATAAAATTGCAAACTGAAGTCTAACCAGGGACCCTTAAACGCCACAGATCGTGAGAGGTCATCAACATCTGAAGGTCATGCATTGTTCTAGGCGTGACAACTGACAGCCAGTGAGCGGAAGTGTCAAACCGTGTGTCAATACTCTCGTATCACATCTCACTAAAGCGTACAAATCACATGGCGCGAGTCAATGAACTCCGTACCGAAACTGAAATAGGTATAATTACACCTGTTGGTATGTTAATTGAGTTTTCGGATGCGGAAAATATTCGCGCGCCTAGAACTTGATTTCTCGTTTTCAATTCTTTCTAAGAGGTTCCGTAAAACTACACGTAAACAGGAGAACCCTAACTTTGTTGTTCATTCGCACGTAACTTATAGCCTTTTTTCAGGGACGGGTATACAGATAAAAAATTCACATAAATTACAAACACCCAGGTTTATAGTCCTGTGGAGTACAGACCTAATAAAGTCTCTAAATAATTCCAACCTTTGCGCCAACGGAATCAAAACTTAGGTACGTTTGTCACAAGTGTGTCATAACTCGTCAAGGGGTGGGGGTTCGAATCCCGGGCCTTTGCGCTCACTGTTTCCCGTTATATTGTCTCTCTATCTGTATATTCTGTATGTGTGTGCAATAAAGTCACATAAAAAAATTATCGCGTTTGGGATAGTTCACATTGTTTGCACCTAAGGCACCGGAAAAGGCAGAACCACGTTTGCGGGGCCAGATAGTAAAGTCGGCGGAGTTCAACGCACGTCGCGCTAGCGGCGATTCCGCGCTATAATAGAAGTTACACGCCACGTTATCTATCCGATTGATAGCCGGTGTGATACCGATCACTGTGCACCTTACGGCGCAGTTGATAAGGTCTAAATCTAGATCCGTGTGGTATCTCACAAGGCCAGCTGGAGTACAGTTATAAGTGTACTGGTGTTGTACCGATTTAAGGTAGATCGTGATTACCTGCAACACTGCTTGACGTAATAAGACTTGACCTCGCTAGGAAGTCCAGGACGCCTAGTAGGTACTTACGGTTTTTGGAACGAAGTTACTTTTCGGACGGTACACCGGAGTGGAATAGGCAAACGAAAATCCCGACGGACACAAAGAAATCTACGAAAATTCCATCATTCAGCACATTCTATTTGCAACAATTGTCATTTTAAGAAATTCTTTCGAAGAAAATAATGTTGTTCCGCGGTGAGTTGTGAACTAAGACTTCAAGATTTGTACCTGGCGCGGGCGCGGGCGCTGCGATCGAATTAAATTACACCAAACGCAGCCAGTAGGTATACTAGGCAACTTTTTTTGCAAAAAATTTTGCAACCTGTATATTCTACTGAACGACTTTTCAAATCGCATAATATATGATATTACTCTTGTAATACAATATACTAAATACACTACTACGAAAGAAACTTTGTTTCAATCGAGTGTTCCACGACACTCACTCATTCTTTTTTTTTTTTGTTCTAGGCAGCATAGAATGATAAGACGATGAAGATGTTCACCTGATTTAAACGACACGAATTTCCATCTCAGATTCAGTGCATACCTACTATGAATTTGCATTGTCCTTTTAATAAGACGCACTGCACTGGGTTGTTATTTAATCATTTTCAAATTAATAACTCAGCTTTATACCCTTGATTAACTGATGCCCGTACAGTGTGTGCAAATCAAATTAGCTGCCGACTGCAAGGTTTACCCGACCACGAGGAAAGGTGGGTTACGTAACGGCCGTCTGTGTACGTGGGTCATATCCTACATCGTTGTGTAACTCGACCCGGCTCTATTGGATGTGAAAATGAAAATGAAAATGAAAATGAAAATATTTATTTTTCACATAGGCCTAAATAACAGGCTCTTATGAAAAGTCAAAACTCTACCGCCAGGTTCGGAAAGCAGGTTTGCACCGAGAAGAACTGGCAAGAAACTCGGCACTTGCTCTTTTCAAAAATGTCATTGTTATAATACAAGATTTCTTATAGATTATGAAAAATTATAACATATTTTTAAGATATCTCGTGAGGAGATGGAAGCATATTTCTATCATTCCAAGAATCATTGTCGTTAAGAAATTCTTCAATGGTATAGTAACCATGATTAATTAAATGTTTCTTGACAGTGTCTTTAAACCTGTGCAAAGGTAAGTCCAAAACAGACTTCGGAATCATATTGTAGAAGCGTACACTCAACCCCACAAATGACCTCTGTACCTTACGCAAACGGTGTGGCACTATAACTAACTTATGTCCTAACTATGTTATGTGATATTTGTAATCCGAATTACAGACACTATATACGTGTAATCCGTGACACTTTTCTTTCGCTCGTAACATTAATTCTTGTGGAGTTTAAATTTAACCGAGATAGTTCCTAGGTTTGACTTCCCGGCCTGATTGAGATTTTATAATTTCTAAAAGAAACACGTATTCATCATAGAAAATTCTGCACGCTGCTTGGCTAAAAAAATTTGAACAGCGCATTTATAGATATTTCAATTTACGAAGACGCGCCCCACTCTGTCAAAATCGCTTATATTTCATTTGACTCGTATGAAGTTTGACAGAGTGGGGCGCGTCATCGTGGATTGAAATATCTATAACAAATCAGCTACTTTCTATCAAGCAATCTACCTTACGAAAACCAACTAAGGGGTTTCGACTTTCGGCCCAAGTAGCCCGCGATATTTTTTTTAGTTTTTCGCAAATGCATATAATATGTATAGGTATATTATCTACGTATTTAATAAAAACTTTGCTCACAAATTCCCATTCACCCCATATTGGTTGCGGAAAGATTATTTTCTGTTGTTTCCCAGATTTTGAGCAATCGGGAGTCATTATAAGTAAGTAAATGAGTATTGTTGGTAAAGTACTGCGAAAAAAATTAAGCGTTGCGGTGCGAAACGGCAGGAATTTAGAATACCTATCTAGATACTCGTAAAGGGTAATAACGGCTGAATCGGTTTTAACGGAAAATTAAAAAGAAGTCATCTAGTACTCAAGGTTCATCAAGGTACTTTATTATTTACTCATCTAGTCAAGGTTCATCAAGGTACTTTGAGTGTCGAGAATGTCGGTTACTGAATCTGAATTCATGCGAACTTAAGCCCCTGGAAAATTAGGTTTGAGTTCGGTAGTTGTGATAGTCCAAAAATCGATACCGTTAAACGGTCATGTATCATTCAGTAAAACCAAGCATTGAAGGTCATACACCACCTTGCGCGTTGGATCTATATAAAGACTAGTCTATCTATAATAATCCCTTTGGCCGTGTTTCCACAACAGGCGTCAACAGGGAACGAGAAAACGGCGCCGAAGTAGCATTTACTATGGCCGTTGTCCATCACGCGTGCGGCACGTCATTTTGATCGTTAGTCAGTAATCAGTATCCATAATTCTAGCTGAGATCAATAGAAGGAACGGGCGCGCAATGGACACAGGCCCATAGAACATTCAAACCTGATAAGTGAGAGCTCAAGGGACCAACACCTCTTTTTCTCTTATAGAGGTTTCTCACTAATCCGAGTTTTAGAGTAAGAAGGGCAAAATGACGGGACCTGGCAAATACTTTTACTAACAGAGTTTTCTCGCTTACCCAGTTCTCACTTGCTCAGGCCTGACTGTAATTGTATGATCGCTACTTCGGTGCCTTGGTCGACCTTGTATTACATTCACAGTGAAGGCTGCGGTGGACAAACGGCCTACGCGATAAGCACAATAAAGAATATGATTCAAAAGCCTATTGACTTGTTTTAAATTGTGGATAGACTTGGGTTGCAATAAAATCATGTCTGACGGAAAGCAATATTGAGGTCTAGATTATAGTGCGCTAAAGTATAGAGTATTCACTCGCCTCTTGAAGATTTCGGTTGAAGACAGCCAGGTTATTTCTGGCTTCGGAAGCTGGAAAGGCTTTGTATTATTATTTTAGATTCACTTGCACTTGACGACGATAATGCCTGATGGAAAGCAATGATGAGGTGTAGGTTAGAGCGCGCTTGCCTGTAGAAAATGCCTATTCACTCTTCTCTTAAAGGCACCCAGATTGACGTTGACTGGAAATATGGAGGCTGAAAGGAGGTTCCACACCTTAACGATACGCATCAGCAACGTAGAAGAAAGCGTTTTGTGCGAGTTTGGTGGATGTCAACCACATAAGGATGCCACTGCTCTGGGCGCCTGGCTGTTTATAAATGGAAGAAATGCCATTCCATCCACCAAGGAATGGTGTTCCATTGTTAGCTGTTCTTTGAATCGAACAGAGGGCGTCGTGGGTTCGTCACATGACAAAACGTCATAAAGGAAGGAAGTAAATGACATTGTAGCTCCGCCATGGTCAGATTTGCTGCAGTGACCTTTAAGAGTTTCCTTTATTGTAGCAAGACGAACAGTTTAACAATCATACAGTAGGTTGATACAACTATTGAAATTGTTTGATTGTGCAAATAGGTTCATGCAAGTATACTCATATCCTGACTAGGATAACAGTAATACTTCTCTGGAGGCGCCAGATTTGCATGACAGAAAAAAAGTTTCTTTTGCAACATGGCAAGGTTTTTTATTTTGCTTTATTTCTTTGTGAGATTATGGTGTATGTATATGTTTCATGTCGTCAAAATTTCCTGTGGATTCATATGATGAGCGAGCATGGAGGACTAAACCACCATAATGCATTGAAGTATTTGACCAACTATACTTTCTCTCTGTACCTAAACTCATTGAAGTCCTTAGTGAGTGGGTGGCTTGCTTAGCATCAGAAGCAAACCCTATTGGCTCGTGCGATCCAGCAGCATCAGTGGCTTGCGCGCAAAGTCTGAGGTTCATGCGAAATAACGCGCTGGCACGTAATCACAGTCGTCATTTGTTCGGTTCTAGCTATACATACTAACAAACTATACAACAACGCTTTTCTTAATTTCCATACTGTATAATTGTTAATCTATGACGGTAGATGTAGTAGGAAATGTCATAATAACAGTTTCATACAATTATGATGCTATTTTTATAAATTCAATGTATTCCTGTATATTTCAAGCAAATTTTTGTTTGCTTGGCAATGTGCTGTGCTACTAGAGGCAAGAATCTGATCTAGGGGTAAAAGTCACTCTCACTGTGAAATTGTGCCTGGTACTGACAATTTCTAGGTAACCGAATCGAAATTGAGACCTCATTGTCAGTAGTAGTAATATTATATTATGCTGTCACTAAGAGGTAATTAACATTCTTATTTATATGCAGTATGTTGTTAATGCCAAATAAATTGTATATTAATTACCAAATCAATTAAGAATACCAATTATTTCGCAGTTGCTTATCAATTTAGTTTAGATAATGTAACACATTCAATCATAATTACATTTAGGCAGTTGTATATTATAAAGTGGCCAAGTGTGGAGCATAACATTTTTTATAAATTAAGCATTTATAGTGTATCAAAATTATCACTGCCAATGGGACTTGAGCCTGTATCCCTCACCTATCGCGGCTGGGTACTCTGCCAATTGAGCTATGGGAGCAACTACTGCTGACACTATTATTTCGATACACATTTTTTTCAGTCATACGCAGACTGCAGAGCTATTTATTGGAAAACTAAGGTTGCAGACTTAGGTACAATTGTTACGCAGGTTGTTAAGGTACAATATCCCTCTCTCTTAAGATTCAGTTACAGAAATTTTCAGGTTAAGCAAGTTACAAAAAGTAAAGTTATTTATTATAATAATAGATCTATTTAACAAAGTTAACAACTTTAATATATATCAAAGTCAACTTCACTTATTACACGTTTTTCTTTCACTGATGCTATGTTGAACATTGAAAACCCTGACACACTGTTTAAGGAAAAATTAAGGCACAACTCACATGACCAATCCATATTTAGGCTTTAAGTATAAGAAACATTCAAATACATACAACCCTTTAATTTACACAGTAGGGTAAAACTAAAAAGTGATGGATGTACAAGGAAATGATAAGACAGTCAGTGCATGAAAACCAGGGTGAGGTCAAATTTTTTCAGGAGTCTACAACTATGGTCGTTAACTCACCGGAATTTTGTTAAATACGATTCTTGACTATTTTGGGACACCTTCCGGAGTCCTTGGTCATGAGCTGGTCGACGGTCAGCGCCGGCACAACTGGAGTGACAAGGATGATGATGTGATACACAAACAAAGAGTTATTCGTTAAAATGTATGACGTCCCATTATTTAAATTATGTTATGTCTAGCAAGGACAATCTTTTGTCCACTAACAAGCTGATAAATTAAAAAACTGATATCATATTTCAAAAACACATGTATGCAATTATTAAAGGACAAATGCAATATATAAATAACATAAAGTTTGTTTATTTATATCGTTAATAACTCAAGGATGGCAGAACATATTTTTTTGATTCTTATTTCTAACTTTGCCAGGACAGTCAGTATCTGTTTAAAATGTATTTTGATTAAAAATTAAGGCCTATCATTTTATATCACAGTACCTTTCACACATTGTTTACATAATGGCTTTATAAAGTGTGACATCACAATTTACATCTACCCTGGACAGGGCGGACAGAGCTTAAATATGTTGCCATATGCTGCCAAAAATGCTTGTTTTGCCACAAACAGTAAGGCCACAGTGCAGTTCGCTCAGCAGCCACCTATAGTTTTGACAGATGGCGCTACTGTTTGCTTGTACAAAAAAAGTTTACATAAATCATTTGGATGCCCGTATCCTGAGGTTTCTTATCGGTGGACATCTAGCAGACAATCAGAATATTAACAGTAACTGGAATTTATTTTGCAGAGGATTGCAGATTGATTTTTTTAAAGCACTCACTGCTTATCTTTAAATGAATCTCCAAGCTCTCCAAATAACAGAAAATATACTTAATCTGAGGATGATGATTTAATTAGAAATCACGTGACCTTACTTGAACTGAGTTTTAAATCAGAGTTGTACTGATATTGGGTAAAATTTATACAAATTACTCACTCAAAGCGTTAAAAATTCCATATATGGCAAGCAGTACATTTGAAAACACTTCCTTTTAGAAAACTTAACTTTTTCTTGTCACGAATTAACGCAGGACTACTATCTAAACATTGCAGTTATCAATTTGTTGATAAACTTTTATCATACCATCTATTAATATGCTAACACAAAGATTTTTCACCTCGTACACAATTAATGACGTCACGGACACCCATCCGCCGAGCAAATACACAAACAAATAAACAGATAATCACGGCCTAAATTAAATTTCCTTCGCAAGTTTACAGCTACGTCAGACCAACAAGTTCCAAGTTCTAACCATCAAACATCTTCCGATTGAGCACAGTTACACGTCGGAGTCGTTCGTCTCTAGGTGAAGGCCTGCCGGACAGCGCGTCAAACTGTGTCTCGGCCAAAATACTCCACAAAAACTAGCAAAAATTACAAAACTCTGCAACTCACCAAATATGAGCAGTGGTCCCTAAAAAAATAATTTCCCCGTTCGGTCTTATCAACGCAAACATGTATCACACATTATATTACTGTCACGTTTCACAACACTTTCAAACTGGTTTTACTATTAATTTTTGTATTATTTTGGTCCAAACAAAACTAACAAAACACTTTTTGACGATTTGTACGAAAATCGCCTCTTTCATTCATGACAAATCAACATGTCCTCTTACTCTATTTCCGGTCAAGTTCCCAAGTCTATATGTATTATCTATGGGTCAAGTGCACTTTTTTTTTTAAATACAAAAAAAGAATGAAACTCGTAATTATTGAATCGTCGTTTATTTAGTAATATGTATAAATAGTATTTAGTATGCTATGTATATGTTTTGAATATTTTATTTATCACACATGCTTTTACTTTTAAATGTTTTTTTTAATATGTAATGTAGGTACACGATCTATGGTTTTTACTTCCATTCTGCAATGATTCTGCAAGGTTCTAGTTGTCTGTGGAAGTGGACGTTTGTCTTTAATTTATAGTCTGTCTATATTCAACCTGAACTCTATGATTTTTGTGGTCTGTGCTCTATTGCTACTTGTTAGTCATAGAGTTTAATGAAGAAAAAAGGGCGGGAAACTTCGGACACGGTGGACGCGGTTTTTTCGTTTCTGTTTTTCTAATAATTTGATAGCTTAATAAGAAAAGGATTGGTGTTGTTTATATTATAAATAGTGTATTATAAGTGTATTATTCATAGTAGTTAGCTGTATATATTGGTAAGTTATAGAAAAATAGTTTATTAGGACTCAAACTCATGGAGGAGCCTCCCGATCCCGGAGGCACAATTCCTCCAGGGTCAGTAAATGTACCACATATACCATCTAATATGGACATATTAATATCGGCGGTTGAGTCGTCAATGGATACGGATACTTCTATTGTGTCTAATGTCGACAAAACACTCAAAAGAAAAATATTTTCAAGCGTCTGTGTGGCGTGCAATAAACGGAAAAGAAAAATAAAAACACCTGATGGTAAGGCAAGGTATAATTGTGATTGCAAGTGCGATGCAAATACAATAAAGCTTCAAAATCCACCTAACACAACTACTGATAAAATTCCAACTGTAACCACAAATCCTAATACTACAACTCGAGTGCCGATTGGTCGTGCTCAATATCAAGTCTCTGATAATGCTCCATTTGTTGTACATGTTCAAAAAGAAGGTGAAGTTGATAGCGCTACATCACTGCACCCCATAACATTTGGCCGTTTTTTGAAACAAAATAATTTTAATGGTATTGTGAATGGTAGTCTCAAACGAGTTGGCAGGAATAGAATCAGCATGACTTTTTCAACGTTCATGGATGCTAACAACTTTTTGCTAAATAAAAACCTGGAAATAGCAAAATATAAAGCATTTATCCCAACTTTTAATGTTACTCGCATGGGTGTGGTGAAAGGTGTGCCTCTTGATTGGTCTGATGAAGAGGTTTTGTCAAGCATGACTGTGCCACTTGGTTGTGGACCAATAATTAAAATTAGGCGTATTAAAAGAAAAGTAATTACAAATAATGCAAGCCAATTTATTAATACTGGTACAGTAATCATTACTTTTGATGGACAAGTGTTACCTACCAGAGTATACATGTGCTATACTGCTTTGCCAGTTGAACTGTACATTTATCCAACCGTCCAGTGTTACCAATGCTGTCGTTTTGGCCATGTAAAAAATCAATGCCGATCAATGCCAAAATGTTACAAGTGTGGGCAAGGCCATTCTGGGGAAACTTGTCAGGTAGAAGAGGAGGATTACCGCTGTTGTTTGTGCAAAGGTTCACACCAAGCTGTGAATAAGAAATGTTTAGAACATAATAGACAGAGAGCAATTAAAGAAACTATGAGCAAAAGCTGCATTTCATATATGGAAGCTATTAAAATGCATCCACCTGTTTCAAAGTTATCCTATGCCGAAGATTTATTTTCAACACCCATGTCTCCATCCTCAAAATATAATCCGTCTACTTCAGATACTAATTCAGCAATTCCCAATTCTGTGTCTCAGTCATATAAAAAAACTGTATACGCAAAGCCAAGATCTCCCTCAAAGCTGAGCAAAGGATATGACCGCTTTGCTCATTTAAATATAATAAAAGATCCTGTGTTACCTACAGAAAAACCAATTAATAACAATCATAACAATGAAAACACTATGAAAATTGCTGATATAATTAAATTTCTCATTCAATTACTATCACAATCAAATTTAGTTTCACCGTCCCACGTTGCCTCAGTAATAGAAGCATTATGCCAAATTCAAAATATTAATAATGGATCACAAAGCCAGAGTGGTTCAATGGAATTGTCTAAGTCTCAACATTAGGAAACCTGACCTAATTCAATTAATAAATAAGCAAGATCCTTTTCTCATCTGTCTCCAAGAGACATGGTTGAGAAAGGAATCATTGTTTAAAATGCCAGGGTTTGTTTGTCTCAGAGAAGACAGACTTGATGGGTATGGTGGAGTGGCAATGCTCATCAAAAATACTCTGGTATTTACACCTATCACTCTACCTGTACATAGCGATGACTTATCTGTTATTGCAGTTATTGTAAATAGTATATGTTATGTATCTATATATTTCTCCCGTCCTAACAATGATATATTTAATGAAATTAATGAAATATTGAATTTTTTACCAAAACCATTTTTATGTTTAGGAGACTTTAATTCTCATCATCAGTTATGGGGTTGTACCACATCAACTTACTATGGCGAAAAGTTGTTAGATTTAATTAGCTCACATAACCTGTGCATTTTAAATACTGGATCTCCAACACGACTTGCTCGAACACCTAGTGCTCTAGATTTGTCAATTTGCACTCCTGATCTTGCTTCTTCTCTCACTTGGTCACCTGCTGAATCTACTTATGGTAGTGATCATTACCCCATAATAATTACTTTCCCTTTTGAAAAACCTCCAAAGCAAGTAAGACAACCACGTATAAAACATAAACTAAAAGATGCTGACTGGAGTATGTATAGAGTAGCTGTAGAACAAAAAATTAAAAATTTACCTAAAATAAGTCACTCTAACATATTAGAATGCTCACAAGCATTAGCTACAGCAGTAAATGAAGCTGCAAATGAATGTTTTCCGTTAAAAAGGTGTGGTTTGGGATTTATTCCATCCCCACCATGGTGGGATGCAGAGTGTACTAATGCAGTTAAACAAAGAAAGAAAGCTGAGAAACAATATTGTCAGAATATGACTGATGAAAATTTTGATCATTATTTACATATTGCTAATACTACTAAGGAGCTACTTAGGGTAAAGAAGTATGAAGGGTGGCAAAGGTTTTGTTTATCTTTAAGTCCCAATGTTTCACCGTCATTGGTTTGGCAAAACATTAGAAGGTTTAGATCTGCATTTAAAGATACTCAACAAAATAAAATTTCACCAGAACTTGCAGAACAAGTCATGGATCGCTTGGCTCCTCCTTATGTACCTGAATGTCCCATGGTTATAACGCCCACTTTAAATTATTGTAATAATGCTTTAAATTCGCCGTTTACACTTATTGAATTAAAAGGCGTACTTTCATCTACCAAAGATTCTGCACCAGGTGAAGACGGGATTCCTTATTCCTTCTTGTCGAATCTCGATGATAATAGTCTCAGTTACTACCTGTCTTTGATAAACAATGTTATGATTAGGGGCATCGTACCCGATTCCTGGAGGTCCCAAACATTGATTCTAATACAGAAGCCGAATAAACCTAGTGCAGATCCAACATCTTATAGACCGATTGCATTGTCATCGGTACTGGCTAAAACTGCTGAACATCTTATTAAAATTAGGCTGGAATGGTTCTTAGAACATAATACATTATTATCAAAAACTCAGTTTGGTTTCAGGAGAGGTAAATGTACTCTTGACAGTTTGAGCATTTTTATCACAGATATAAGACTAAGTTTTTCTAAAAATGAGTCACTGGTTGCTGCTTTCCTAGACATAAATGCTGCATATGATAATGTTAATATTTCAATTTTAAAAAATAAACTGTTAGCCTTAAATGTTCCTAATTTATTAATTAATTTTATTGTAAATATGTTGTATGAAAGATATATAAAGTATTCATTAGATTCGTCTGAAAATGAAATTAAAAGAACTGTGTGGAAAGGTTTGCCACAAGGTTCTGTTTTGAGTCCTATATTATATAATATTTATACTTACGATTTGGACATATCTGTTGAGAACTATGCAAATGTTCTGCAATATGCAGATGATTTGCTTTTATATGTTGCTGGACCATCCTTACATAATATTAGTCAGTTATTAACCTTAGCATTAAATGTCTTAAAGGGTTGGTTAGATACTAATGGTTTAGATTTGTCACCATCCAAAAGCTCTGTTGTGATATTCTCCCGAAAGCGAAATCTCCCACCTATTAATATTAATTACAATAGTGTTCCGCTAGAAATTAAAGAGAATGCAAAATTTTTGGGTGTAATATTAGATTCTAAGCTTACTGGAGTTCCTCACTACGAATATATTTCACTAAGATGTGAGAGAAATTTAAACATCTTAAGGTGTCTCACAGGTGTATGGTGGGGTGCACATCCTTTTACAATGAGACTGTTATATAATGCTTTGATAAGGAGTGTTTTGGACTATGGAACATTCTTATTACACCCTGGTAATACAAGTGCAGTTAAAAAGCTGGATTCTGTTCAGTCTAAGGCTTTGAGATTAGTAACAGGTGCAATGAAATCGAGTCCCATAAATTGTCTGCAGGTTGAATGTTGCGATCCTCCCTTATATCTGAGAAGGCAGTTCCTTTGTGATAAATTCTTCTTCCGTACGTTACAGCTAAGTTCACATCCATTATTCTTAAAGGTAAAACAACTGGCAAATCAGGTTGATTCATGTACCTACTGGATGCATAAAGATTCTCCATGCCTTGTAAAAAGTCATAGAAAATATGAAAACTTTGGAGCTCCCACATATCGAAATGTTACTCTTCCTTTATACCAATACAACTATGCCAGCCTTGTTGCTGTTCCGCAAATAAAATTGGATATAGGATTACGAAAAAATAATCCCAACTCAAAACAAGAATTCAACAGCATCATTAATAATGAATGGTCTGACTGGCATTGCATATTTACGGATGCCTCTAAAGATCAAGATAACAGTTGCGTTGGCGTTGGGGTCTATCATTCGCAATATAAATGTATACAACAAACTAAACTTCCACCTGAAACTTCCGTTTACACTGGTGAATGTTACGGATTACTTAAAGCTTTAGAATATATTATCTTAATTTTGAAGATTTCAAAAACAATAATTTTTTCTGATTCCCGCAGTGCTTTAGAAGCTATTATGAGATTCCCATTTAAAGCTCATAAACAGTCTTCAATTATTTTCGGCATCAGAGATCTTCTATATAAATGCTCTCAGAAGAATTGTGATGTCGTGTTGGCTTGGGTTCCAAGCCATGTGGGCATTCCCGGAAACGTAAGAGCCGATCAACTGGCAAAGGAGGCTGTACGTGTAGGAGATACTGTACCATACACTAATTATTGTACTGATCTGGTACATCTAGCTAAAACATATTTGTATGAAGCGTGGGATGTGATATGGAATAATCATGGTTCAGTGGGTAAACATTATAGAAAAATTCAGCCATCCATTCCAAGAAAACCATGGTTTAGCCGACTAGTATTTTCTAAAACAGTCACCTCTGTTTTGTGTAGAATGCGCTTAGGTCATGTTTGTACCCCGGCGCATTTGCACAAAATAAAAATTGTCCCCGACCCCCTTTGTTCCTGTGGAGAGTATGGGGACTTAAACCATATTTTCTTTGCATGCACTTTGTATGATCGATTCGCCTTTCTTGATAATCTTGAGTCGCTGCACATTCCATTTCCTACCTCTATAATTTGTTTATTATATACTAACTGTTATGATGTTTACAAAATTTTATCATTGTTCCTAGAAACAAATAATATAAAGTTATAGTTCAATGTATGTACATATTATGTAAAAAAGTTATGTGTAAATAATATTAATTGTGTAGATATTTAAAAAAAAAAAAAAAACCTATCCTTTTCCTTTGGAATTCCAATTTGAATCCTGAATCCTGATTTTTCAAAATAATTACATATAGTTTCCCTAACTTTTACTATCCTTTAACCTGACATTGGCTTATCTGTGTAAAAGCCAAAGAGAAAAAAAAAAAAAAAAAAAAAAAAAAAAAGAGTTTAATGAAAATATTGTTAGTTTTTGTCTCTGCTGTGTTGGTCTGTGGTTGTTGTTGAAACTGAGCGCGGTTTTTACTTTTTTGATATAAATTATATTAACTGCTAATAACTGTGGTTTTGTACTGCTAAGTGCGACAGTTTTCTTCAAAGGACTGCAATAATCTAATAAGCTATGGACGACATGCAGATAGTTAAACGTGTTAAAACATTTGTACGTTTCTAAGCTTTGTAAACTTCGTTAAGGTTATGTGTTTGTATGTTAAACCAACTGTATTATTTAATTTCCAGGCCTTACCGGACAAATGTTTCGAGAAACGCATCGCCTGTGCATGGCGACGCGGCAACAAGTTTTGTTTGTATCCGCGATCGCAAACACCGAGCAAATCTACCCCCGAATCGGCGAGCAAAACTGATGATAAAATACTAGATATCCGTCAAGAAGTACTGCTTTTCACGCCGATTTTGCGCAAACTAGTGAACGAATCAAACGGGACGTACCTCGCATTGCAGAAGGTGGTTGAAACGTCCAAGAATTCTGATAACCAATTGGAGTTTCTGAAGCTCTCCCGTCAGTATCGATCCATCATTCGGGTTTGTATAGAGAACCTTCAAGAAGCCGGCGAGAAAGAGGAGGATGGCCTCGCGAGAAACACCATCCTATCATACATAACAATTTTTTACTCAATTGAATGCATATGGCACCTCTGCGAGATTTTGTTCATAAGCGTGATACCCGGGGATGTAGTGTTACCGTTTCTGCTGGAATGGGTCAGGTTTCACTTCCCCTGCCACGAGCAAACCGCTGCACATCTGTTGGAGTCGTGCGAGAGAGGTAAAGTAATGCTAGGGTTTATTTCAGTCAAACTTTTTTTAATTAGGTATATAGGCTTGCGTCTGACTGATCACACCTAATGGAAAGCGATGATACAGTCTAAGGTGCAGTCCAAGTACACTTGCCTAGGAAATGCCTAATTACTTTTCATTCATTTGAAGGTGCCCAAGTTTTAGAGGTACAGAACACTTGCCTAGGAAATACTTACCTATTTACACTTAGTTTTAGGTGGTGGGTAAGATAGTGGCTATGAGGGTACTCCAAACTTGTAGTGCCTCTCAGGAACAAGGAAATTAACCATTTTCTAAGTATCTTTGGTATGTCAAGTATGTTGGTGTCAAGATGATGAGGAAACCAAATTCAATAGTTCCTGAGTACTCTCTGAAGTCCAAAGAAAAAGTATATGTATTGGAGATCTCAGTTTTTTAATATATAAAGATTGAGGAGACAAAAAAGATCTTATTTTTTTTTTTTATAACCAACCGGCAACCAGTGCCTATTTCTTTTATAAATGATAAGGTCAGTCCAGTACACAACACAGGTCTTAGGTCTCATTAATCTGTCCAGGTTCAGAAGTCCACCCCCACTATTGGGACTCAGTGGTGGGCATGGTGGTGCAGGGCAGGGTGGATGTGGCGCGTGCGTTGCTGAAGCTGCACTCGGAGGCTGACACAAATGAGTTCAAGCTGGTTGACAATGCGTTGAAGAGCATGCCGGTTTATAATGTAAGTGCAATTAGTACTAAAGATGTGAGGATGTTCCTCCGAACCTGGCGGTAGAGTTCTGACTTTTCATTAGAGCTTATATCTAGGCCTATGTGAAATATAAAGATTTTCACTTTCATTTTCATGCTAGAAACACTGAACCCTAAGTGAAATTTTAATTTTTTTTCAGTTTAACATTAAATAAATCATAATCCTGCTGAACTGTACTATAAGTGTGTCCATGTGTGTTTATTCACATATTTCTCCGATCTATTGTAGCCAGTCCTTTTTGCTCTGTAATTAGGATCAAAATTGGTTTAGTATTAAGGAAAAATAATGCATTACTGCTTCACAGTAGAATAACTGATCTTATCTACTCGTTGAAGCAGCTGAGCAGGGCTTTTCTGCTCCCATTAGCAAGTTGACAGTCTCAGATCTATTGTGCAGGCCCTAGATTTCCCCTCCAAGTGCAGTTACTGCCACGAAGAGCAGCACATCCTTTTCAGGGGTATATTTGACCTCTGGGCCAAGAATGTGCCATCCTATAAGTCTGCTTTTTTTTTTGTTATGGGAGGAGGAAAAATCCTCATAGGATACCTACTGGTAACGCCCCACTCCATTGGGAATGGTGCCCCTATGGACTAAAAACCTTCCTCTCTGCCGCCGAACGATCTACCGGGAAACGCTGTCGCATTACTTTCGGTAGAAAGCTGTCTTCAGACCTTAGCTATTTTGCCTCTCCCAGTTGTCCCGAATCCGTCGCTTTATTATGGCTCGCATCATCTCTGCATACTTATCCC
The DNA here is from genome assembly GCA_036785405.1 of Coenonympha arcania. Taxonomy (NCBI): domain Eukaryota; kingdom Metazoa; phylum Arthropoda; class Insecta; order Lepidoptera; family Nymphalidae; genus Coenonympha; species Coenonympha arcania. The sequence goes on along the minus strand of CM072066.1, from coordinate 17,355,647 downwards.
ATTTCGATGCATTCGCGGGATGAGGTTCGTCGCCGTTACGCAGCTTTCGTCACCCTGCGCCGTTTGTCGAGTGTTTTCGAAAATGGGGCATTCGAAGATTGCATGTTCAGGAATATCGCTTTCCCCGCAGTATGAGCATTCCTCCGCATCTATCTTGCTTATGGTGTGCAGGTAGGTGTTAAACACACCATGTCCACTTAGGGCTTGGGTAATAAAGTTGTCGATCTCCCCATGTTTCCTTTCTATCCAAGGCCTGACGTCAGGGATCAGTTTTCTGGTCCAGTTCCCCTTTCTGGCTTTTTCCCACTCTGCTTGCCACTCCTCTAGCGTCAGTTTTCGTTCCTCTCCTGGTGTTTTGGAGGTGTTTCTGTTGTACATTCTCGTACGTACAAACCTATAAGTCGGCTACGTGTAAGAATAACTGATCCTACAACAAGAGATCTAACCAGTGTAATATGCACTAGTTCAGCTATCTGGTGTTCATTCCAGGTGTACGGAGGCACGTCGACGGGCGAATTCACGATCTCGTGGAAGCACTGGCAGGCGGAGTGCCGCTCCAAGGTGGGCGGGCGGCTTCTAGCGCAGCAGCCGCAACTAGAGCTCGTCATGAGGGTAACGCTGGATTTTAACGCGTGCTGGGGCCGTACCAACATCTCTTATAGTAGTAATGCTGCAGTATTGTTTTGCCATTTTCATCATACTCTGTTTGTATTTTTTGACGTGACAACGTCTTATAAATCGATAGACCCGGCTGCACGCACAAAAAAATTGGTTGTCTGTAAAGTCGGTTTACTGACGATAGTTGAACGTGACAACGTCTTCTTTGTCGCTCGTTCCGCGCTCGCGCGCCGGTAACGCCGCATGAGCGAGGTAACGCCGGTAACGCCGGATGAGTCATGTTTTTTCGTGTGTGCAACCGGCTCTATCGAATTATAAGACGTTGTCACGTCAAAAAACATGACTCATCCGGCGTTACCGGCGTTACCTCGCTCTGAGGCGTTCCATTGACGTTGTCACGTTCAACTATCGTCAGTAAACCGACTTTACAGACAACCAATTTTTTTGACGTGACAACGTCTTATAAATCGACAGAGCCGGTTGCACGCACGAAAAAACATGACTCATCCGGCGTTACCTCGCTCATGCGGCGTTACCGGCGTTACCTCGCGAGCGCGGAACGAGCGACAAAGAAGACGTTGTCACGTTCAACTATCGTCAGTAAACCGACTTTACAGGCAACCAATTTTTTGACGTGACAACGTCTTATAAATCGATAGACCCGGTTGCACGCACGAAAAAACATGACTCATCCGGCGTTACCGGCGTTACCTCGCTCATGCGGCGTTACCGGCGTTATGAGCGCGGAACGAGCGACAAAGAAGACGTTGTCACGTTCAATTATCGTCAGTAAACTGACTTTACAGGCAACCAATTTTTTATACTATACATATAGGCTAGCGCTTGACTGTGATTACACCTGATGGAAAGTGATGATACAGTCTTTTTCATTTTCTGTATGAAAATGTCAAAACAACTACAGCAACATTACTGCTGTAAGAGATGGTGGTACACCCCAGCTTGAACGTTACTGCCTTTGGCAATTTTTGGTTTACAAAATCTAAAAACTATTTTTAGAAAACATCGATGGAATTCATGCTTTGAAATGGATGGGTGAGTTTTGGATGTTATATGCAGGAAAAAGACAAAGAAAAAAGCATAACTTTCTGCAAACATGGAAATCTCTATTTTTTTGAGCATAATATAATACAGATACACTAACAACTAGTTTCTAAGAGAAAATAAAAAGTAATGTTCATTTAGTGGAAAAATATATACCAACAGACTTACTTACATACTTAGTACTGCATAATATTAGGTCCTTACATATGAAATTGGCGTTTTGTACGGGAGGAACATAAAGTCGATTTTTTTAAAATATAATATATATATTTAATCAAAGTATGTACCATTGCTATCTATGCACTTTTGCCACCTTATAGGTAGTTCATTGATCCCTTTACTAAAAAAGCCATTCGGACCGGAATCAATAAAATCTTTGAAAGCGCTTTAGACTGCCTCATCGGAGTTAAATTTTTCCCTTGTAAGAAGTTATCCAAATTTCGAAAAAAATGGTAATCTGTTGGAGCAAGGTCCGGGGAGTAAGGTGGATGTCTTAGGCATTCCAATTGAAGCTCCTCTAATTTGGTAGCCGTCTGTTGTGCAGTGTGTGGTCTAGCGTTGTCCTCAAGCAGCAGTGGCCTAGAACGATTGACCAGCCTCGGTTGTTTAGCAGCTAGCTTTTCCATCATGGATTGCAGTTGCTGACAATAGATATCCGCCGCAATCGTCTGGCCAGATTTAAGAAAGCTGTAGTGAACGACGCCGGCGCTAGTCCACCAAACGCTCACAAGTAATTTTTTTTTGAGTCAATTTTCGTTTGGGGCAGGATTTGACTGGTTCGCCAGGGTTCAACCATTGCGATGAGCGTTTCCGATTATCATACAGAATCCATTTTTCATCACAGGTAATGATTCGATTTAAAATCCCTTCATTACTGTGCCGGTTGAGTAATGTAACACAGCAGTCTACGCGCGTTTGTCGGTTTGCTGCACACAATTCATGAGGTACCCACCTTTCAAGCTTTTTCACCTTCCCAATTTACTTCAAGTGAACTAAAACAGTTTTATCACTAACACCGCGGCCTGCAGCTAGCTCGGACGTGGTTTGCGATGGATCCGCTTCCACAATAACCTTCAATTCTTCATTGTCAACTTTGGTCTCCGGCCGTCCACGGGGCTTGTTCTGCAGGTCGAAATTTCCAGAACGAAAACGTTGGAACCAAAAACGCACTGTGTTTTATTTTGCGACACCCTCGCCGTACACATCATTAATCCTTCGAGCCGTTTCTGCAGCACTGGTGCCACGATGGAACTCGTAAATAACGCGATATTTCAAGTTTTCCATTTTGTAAACAGAGTGGCGCAAAAAGAAAACCAAAAGAGAAAAAAACAAATGAATTACGATTTTCAAAACACAAAAGCATGAGTAAATAGCTGTATAAATTTGAAATTGGAATTTCTATAACCAAAGAAGAGATATTTGAGATCAAAGTGGCCAGTACGACAAAACGCCAATTTCATATGTAAGGACCTAATATTAAAGTTGTTACTGTTGCAATTTACTGAATTTTACTGGGTCTATTGTAGTTTGTTCTTTGTACTACCTATCGAACTTGCTAGAAGATGGAGATTGAATACTTTACTAATACCAGTCGCATTAGGATGGTTATTTTCGCGCTATGCCCTTGTAGCAGAGTGGCGCAGTGGAAGCGTGCTGGGCCCATAACCCAGAGGTCCGTGGATCGAAACCACGCTCTGCTATTCTCTTTTTAATTTCCTTTTTTTTATCCATTCCCTTTTTTCATATTTTGCTCTTTAATTTTTGTAATTTTCAATATTTTTTGTTAATTTTTAAATGTTGAAATTTGTTGTCCTGTCAAGATGGTTTCAATACCAACCTTGAATCCGGAAATTGGCAATGTTTCAACTCTCCCTTGCCTTATAAAGCACGTTAAACCATCGTCACGTCGCATAACATAATTGTTTTGTATACTCTATATACAGAAAAAATTGATTGACTGGTCTTCTGAGCACAGCTCCCCCCTGTCTGAATCCTACGGTTCGGATCGCTCATGTGACCCGATACGATAGAATACTGCAGGTTTTCGCCAGTGGTCGACATTAAATGAGCCCCTACACGATTGTTTTAGGTGATGAGTGGCGAGTACGCAGCCTTCGAATCGATCCGCGGCAAGTACTCGTCGTGGTTCGACCTGCTGGGCGGCTGGGTGATGTTCACGGCGCCCTGGGCGCGGCGCCACGAGCTCAGCGCCGCGGCCGCCGCGTGCGCGGGGCTGCTGCCCGCCGCGCGCTCGCATCTCGACGTCATGGTGCAGGCTGCTCTGGAGGGGGACCTGTATCAGGTGAGTTCGACCTGCTGGGCGGCTGGGTGATGTTCACGGCGCCCTAGGCGCGGCGCCACGAGCTCAGCGCCGCGGCCGCCGCGTGCGCGGGGCTGCTGCCCGCCGCGCGCTCGCATCTCGACGTCATGGTCCAGGCTGCTCTGGAGGGGGACCTGTATCAGGTGAGTTCGACCTGCTGGGCGGCTGGGTGATGTTCACGGCGCCCTGGGCGCGGCGCCACGAGCTCAGCGCCGCGGCCGCCGCGTGCGCGGGGCTGCTGCCCGCCGCGCGCTCGCATCTCGACGTCATGGTCCAGGCTGCTCTGGAGGGGGACCTGTATCAGGTGAGTTCGACCTGCTGGGCGGCTGGGTGATGTTCACGGCGCCCTAGGCGCGGCGCCACGAGCTCAGCGCCGCGGCCGCCGCGTGCGCGGGGCTGCTGCCCGCCGCGCGCTCGCATCTCGACGTCATGGTCCAGGCTGCTCTGGAGGGGGACCTGTATCAGGTGAGTTCGACCTGCTGGGCGGCTGGGTGATGTTCACGGCGCCCTAGGCGCGGCGCCACGAGCTCAGCGCCGCGGCCGCCGCGTGCGCGGGGCTGCTGCCCGCCGCGCGCTCGCATCTCGACGTCATGGTGCAGGCTGCTCTGGAGGGGGACCTGTATCAGGTGAGTTCGACCTGCTGGGCGGCTGGGTGATGTTCACGGCGCCCTAGGCGCGGCGCCACGAGCTCAGCGCCGCGGCCGCCGCGTGCGCGGGGCTGCTGCCCGCCGCGCGCTCGCATCTCGACGTCATGGTCCAGGCTGCTCTGGAGGGGGACCTGTATCAGGTGAGTTCGACCTGCTGGGCGGCTGGGTGATGTTCACGGCGCCCTGGGCGCGGCGCCACGAGCTCAGCGCCGCGGCCGCCGCGTGCGCGGGGCTGCTGCCCGCCGCGCGCTCGCATCTCGACGTCATGGTCCAGGCTGCTCTGGAGGGGGACCTGTATCAGGTGAGTTCGACCTGCTGGGCGGCTGGGTGATGTTCACGGCGCCCTGGTTATCTGTTCAGCGGCTATATCTATCCATAGGACCCGTAAATCTAGGGTCCATTCTGGTTTTCTTATCAATAATCGCATATTTTTCTGTCCAGGACTTGGTATTCCTTTTATAACTAAATTATTTTGTGTTTTCGCAGGTGGTCCACGAGATCCAGCAGGTGTGCGACAACGGCTGGTTCGCGACGCACCTCACCGACGTGCTGTACCACTGCGGCAAGCTGCAGATACTGGACACGCACCAAACAGAGTGAGTTACTAGACGAGATCCAGCAGGTGTGCGACAACGGCTGGTTCGCGACGCACCTCACCGACGTGCTGTACCACTGCGGCAAGCTGCAGATACTGGACACGTTCAAACAGAGTGAGTTACTAGACGAGATCCAGCAGGTGTGCGACAACGGCTGGTTCGCGACGCACCTCACCGACGTGCTGTACCACTGCGGCAAGCTGCAGATACTGGACACGCACCAAACAGAGTGAGTTACTACACGAGATCCAGCAGGTGTGCGACAACGGCTGGTTCGCGACGCACCTCACCGACGTGCTGTACCACTGCGGCAAGCTGCAGATACTGGACACGCACCAAACAGAGTGAGTTACTAGACGAGATCCAGCAGGTGTGCGACAACGGCTGGTTCGCGACGCACCTCACCGACGTGCTGTACCACTGCGGCAAGCTGCAGATACTGGACACGTTCAAACAGAGTGAGTTACTAGACGAGATCCAGCAGGTGTGCGACAACGGCTGGTTCGCGACGCACCTCACCGACGTGCTGTACCACTGCGGCAAGCTGCAGATACTGGACACGCACCAAACAGAGTGAGTTACTACACGAGATCCAGCAGGTGTGCGACAACGGCTGGTTCGCGACGCACCTCACCGACGTGCTGTACCACTGCGGCAAGCTGCAGATACTGGACACGCACCAAACAGAGTGAGTTACTAGACGAGATCCAGCAGGTGTGCGACAACGGCTGGTTCGCGACGCACCTCACCGACGTGCTGTACCACTGCGGCAAGCTGCAGATACTGGACACGCACCAAACAGAGTGAGTTACTAGACGAGATCCAGCAGGTGTGCGACAACGGCTGGTTCGCGACGCACCTCACCGACGTGCTGTACCACTGCGGCAAGCTGCAGATACTGGACACGCACCAAACAGAGTGAGTTACTACACGAGATCCAGCAGGTGTGCGACAACGGAGTTATATATTTTTCCATTTTATTTTATTTTTATTCAAGATAAGGTTGTCATGCTTGCTTTCACTTTATTTTTCTCTCTTCCAGCGTTACAAGCCGCATCAGAGACAGCCTCATCCTAGAATATGGGTCCCTATTATTAGAAAACAAATCCCTCTGGTCCGTGGGCCTGTCGTACCTGGCGTCGTGTCCGCCCGAGGGCCCGCGGCGAGCCGAGCTGTTGCTGGAGAGGATGCCCGTCGACACCGAGGCCAAGGCGATGCGGGTCGTCGCCGAGGCCAGGAAGTACGGGCTGCTCGGAGTCGGTGAGTCCTGTACCCTCTGCCTATGGACCTGTCGTACATGGTGTCGTGTCCGCGGCGAGCTGACAGGATGTTGGAGCGGATGCCCGCACAAAATCCAACTTTATACCGTGATATTATGAACCATGAGATAAGTCTAAAATCATTAGTTTAAAGCTTTCGTTTAAAGCCTGTTTTGTTCGTCCACAGTGCAGTCGGTGTGCTCGTGCATGAGCGCACGCGCGTTGTCGCGCGGCGCGGCGGGCGCGGCGCTGGCGTGGGGCGCGCGCGCACGCAGCGGCGCGCAGTGCGGGCGCGCGGCGCACGGCGCGCTGCGGGCGTACTGCGCGGGCCGGCCGCTGCCCGCCTCCGACCTGCTGCTCACGGCCGGCGCCACGCTGCTCATAGACGACACGCTGCTGCTGCTCGGTGAGTGTCACGGCGTACTGCGCGGGCCGGCCGCTGCCCGCCTCCGACCTGCTGCTCACGGCCGGCGCCACGCTGCTCATAGACGACACGCTGCTGCTGCTCGGTGAGTGTCACGGCGTACTGCGCGGGCCGGCCGCTGCCCGCCTCCGACCTGCTGCTCACGGCCGGCGCCACGCTGCTCATAGACGACACGCTGCTGCTGCTCGGTGAGTGTCACGGAGTACTGCGCGGGCCGGCCGCTGCCCGCCTCCGACCTGCTGCTCACGGCCGGCGCCACGCTGCTCATAGACGACACGCTGCTGCTGCTCGGTGAGTGTCACGGAGTACTGCGCGGGCCGGCCGCTGCCCGCCTCCGACCTGCTGCTCACGGCCGGCGCCACGCTGCTCATAGACGACACGCTGCTGCTGCTCGGTGAGTGTCACGGCGTACTGCGCGGGCCGGCCGCTGCCCGCCTCCGACCTGCTGCTCACGGCCGGCGCCACGCTGCTCATAGACGACACGCTGCTGCTGCTCGGTGAGTGTCACGGCGTACTGCGCGGGCCGGCCGCTGCCCGCCTCCGACCTGCTGCTCACGGCCGGCGCCACGCTGCTCATAGACGACACGCTGCTGCTGCTCGGTGAGTGTCACGGCGTACTGCGCGGGCCGGCCGCTGCCCGCCTCCGACCTGCTGCTCACGGCCGGCGCCACGCTGCTCATAGACGACACGCTGCTGCTGCTCGGTGAGTGTCACGGCGTACTGCGCGGGCCGGCCACTGCCCGCCTCCGACCTGCTGCTCACGGCCGGCGCCACGCTGCTCATAGACGACACGCTGCTGCTGCTCGGTGAGTGTCACGGCGTACTGCGCGGGCCGGCCGCTGCCCGCCTCCGACCTGCTGCTCACGGCCGGCGCCACGCTGCTCATAGACGACACGCTGCTGCTGCTCGGTGAGTGTCACGGCGTACTGCGCGGGCCGGCCGCTGCCCGCCTCCGACCTGCTGCTCACGGCCGGCGCCACGCTGCTCATAGACGACACGCTGCTGCTGCTCGGTGAGTGTCACGGCGTACTGCGCGGGCCGGCCGCTGCCCGCCTCCGACCTGCTGCTCACGGCCGGCGCCACGCTGCTCATAGACGACACGCTGCTGCTGCTCGGTGAGTGTCACGGCGTACTGCGCGGGCCGGCCGCTGCCCGCCTCCGACCTGCTGCTCACGGCCGGCGCCACGCTGCTCATAGACGACACGCTGCTGCTGCTCGGTGAGTGTCACGGCGTACTGCGCGGGCCGGCCGCTGCCCGCCTCCGACCTGCTGCTCACGGCCGGCGCCACGCTGCTCATAGACGACACGCTGCTGCTGCTCGGTGAGTGTCACGGCGTACTGCGCGGGCCGGCCGCTGCCCGCCTCCGACCTGCTGCTCACGGCCGGCGCCACGCTGCTCATAGACGACACGCTGCTGCTGCTCGGTGAGTGTCACGGCGTACTGCGCGGGCCGGCCGCTGCCCGCCTCCGACCTGCTGCTCACGGCCGGCGCCACGCTGCTCATAGACGACACGCTGCTGCTGCTCGGTGAGTGTCACGGCGTACTGCGCGGGCCGGCCGCTGCCCGCCTCCGACCTGCTGCTCACGGCCGGCGCCACGCTGCTCATAGACGACACGCTGCTGCTGCTCGGTGAGTGTCACGGCGTACTGCGCGGGCCGGCCGCTGCCCGCCTCCGACCTGCTGCTCACGGCCGGCGCCACGCTGCTCATAGACGACACGCTGCTGCTGCTCGGTGAGTGTCACGGCGTACTGCGCGGGCCGGCCGCTGCCCGCCTCCGACCTGCTGCTCACGGCCGGCGCCACGCTGCTCATAGACGACACGCTGCTGCTGCTCGGTGAGTGTCACACTGCTGTAGGTGCTGATTATAAAAATGATTTCCATTTCCAAATGCAATATGGCGGATGGTTTTTTTTTTTTGGCAAAACATGCATTTTGATTTGGCTTACCCGTTTTCCCTCCAACGTGTGATACTTGGCCGTCAAATGTACCGATTCTATTTCGGACTCGAAATTAAAATTACATTTTAAAACGGTACGATTGGCTATCCGTTGCCAGTGGTACCATAGTAAAAGGCTACTTCGATTTTCAGACGTTCAATTTTGGGAATCTAAAACAGAATCGCTACCAGCTATCCAAGATAAAAAAAATAAAATTATTTTTCTTGTTGCAGGCAAATACTGCGACTTCCACAGACTATACAAAAACAGAGAGTTCAAAAAGGCTGCCAAACTACTTGTTTCTCTGATCACGTCCAATATTGCGCCCGAGTAGTAAGTATAATCCAACCTTGTTATTATTTATTAATAAGTAAATAAATTGTTTGTTAATTCTTTGGCCTATAACGGTTTTCTAAATTGACCTTCACTAGACACTGCGACTTCAGAAGTCAGGCCAGCGTTTATATTATCTTCCCCGTAGTTTGGCAAGACTTCGTCCGTTTATTTGTTCGTTTCAGCCAATGAATGTACCCTGCTGGACAATGCCTCCTGTTATGATTTCAGTCCATCTGGTCGGGGGTTTGCCAAAACTGCGCTTTTCCGTGTGGGGTCGCCATTCAGCCCGATAGTTAGGTCCCCAACGTCGTTCGATTCTACGAGCTATTCCCCGCATAGCACAGTCTTACCACGTGGAAATCGGTGATGGGAACTTCATAATTAATTCAGCACTTTGGGTCCCCAACGTCGTTCGGTTCTACGAGCTTTGCCCCGCATAGCATAGAGACTTACCACGTGGAAATCGGTGATGGGGACTTCATAATTAATTCAGCACTTTGGGTCCCCAACGTCGTTCGGTTCTACGAGCCTTGCCCCGCATAGCATAGAGACTTACCACGTGGAAATCGGTGATGGGGGCTTTATAATTAATTCAGCACTTTGGGTCCCCAACGTCGTTCGGTTCTACGAGCTATTTTTCCCGCATAGCATAGAGACTTACCACGTGGAAATCGGTGATGGGGACTTCACAATTAATTCAGCACTTTGGGCCCCCAACGTCGTTCGGTTCTACGAGCTATTTGCCCCGCATAGCATAGACTTACCACGTGGAAATCGGTGATGGGGACTTCATAATTAATTCAGCACTTTGGGTCCCCAACGTCGTTCGGTTCTACGAGCTATTTGCCCCGCATAGCATAGATACTTACCACGTGGAAATCGGTGATGGGCATAATTAGGCGACCAACGTTTTTATATTTACGTTTTTACGTTATTTTATTTTTTAATACATTTGCTCAAAAAGTTGACATCCCCATGTGTGTTTAGCGTGCGCAAAGTTATTCTTTTCCGCACTAGTGCTTTTGTGTTTTCCTCCTACGCGGCACCGGAGCGGACGCACCAGGAGCGCATGAACACGAACACGGCATGCAAACACGGAGCAGGCAAATACGTAAAACCAATAAAATTTCGCAAATGTATTAAAAAACGTCGTTCAATGCACGTGCGGAATTGCCATTTTTACTCGTCCTTATACATGACCCTCGCCTTCGGCTTGGGTCAACAAACCGTAAAGAAATGACAAACTTTCCGCACTTATATTGAAATGTACTATTTTACAGTTTCTGGCCAACGCTGCTCCTAGACACGTTGCCGCTGTTAGAAACAGAGGAGGCGGTGCTGTCCGCGGAGGACAGCTACGAGATCATGCTGTGCCTCGAGCTGCGGAGCGCGAGCCTCGCCGCGGAGAAGGCGGACCTGCTGCGCCTGGCGCTCGCGAGGAACCTGGCGCGCACCGCGCTCAGCGACGTGGCCGAGCAGTAGCGGCACGCGCCACAACACCACGGAGCGCGAGCCTCGCCGCGGAGAAGGCGGACCTGCTGCGCCTGGCGCTCGCGAGGAACCTGGCGCGCACCGCGCTCAGCGACGTGGCCGAGCAGTAGCGGCACGCGCCACAACACCACGGAGCGCGAGCCTCGCCGCGGAGAAGGCGGACCTGCTGCGCCTGGCGCTCGCGAGGAACCTGGCGCGCACCGCGCTCAGCGACGTGGCCGAGCAGTAGCGGCACGCGCCACAACACCACGGAGCGCGAGCCTCGCCGCGGAGAAGGCGGACCTGCTGCGCCTGGCGCTCGCGAGGAACCTGGCGCGCACCGCGCTCAGCGACGTGGCCGAGCAGTAGCGGCACGCGCCACAACACCACGGAGCGCGAGCCTCGCCGCGGAGAAGGCGGACCTGCTGCGCCTGGCGCTCGCGAGGAACCTGGCGCGCACCGCGCTCAGCGACGTGGCCGAGCAGTAGCGGCACGCGCCACAACACCACGGAGCGCGAGCCTCGCCGCGGAGAAGGCGGACCTGCTGCGCCTGGCGCTCGCGAGGAACCTGGCGCGCACCGCGCTCAGCGACGTGGCCGAGCAGTAGCGGCACGCGCCACAACACCACGGAGCGCGAGCCTCGCCGCGGAGAAGGCGGACCTGCTGCGCCTGGCGCTCGCGAGGAACCTGGCGCGCACCGCGCTCAGCGACGTGGCCGAGCAGTAGCGGCACGCGCCACAACACCACGGAGCGCGAGCCTCGCCGCGGAGAAGGCGGACCTGCTGCGCCTGGCGCTCGCGAGGAACCTGGCGCGCACCGCGCTCAGCGACGTGGCCGAGCAGTAGCGGCACGCGCCACAACACCACGGAGCGCGAGCCTCGCCGCGGAGAAGGCGGACCTGCTGCGCCTGGCGCTCGCGAGGAACCTGGCGCGCACCGCGCTCAGCGACGTGGCCGAGCAGTAGCGGCACGCGCCACAACACCACGGAGCGCGAGCCTCGCCGCGGAGAAGGCGGACCTGCTGCGCCTGGCGCTCGCGAGGAACCTGGCGCGCACCGCGCTCAGCGACGTGGCCGAGCAGTAGCGGCACGCGCCACAACACCACGGAGCGCGAGCCTCGCCGCGGAGAAGGCGGACCTGCTGCGCCTGGCGCTCGCGAGGAACCTGGCGCGCACCGCGCTCAGCGACGTGGCCGAGCAGTAGCGGCACGCGCCACAACACCACGGAGCGCGAGCCTCGCCGCGGAGAAGGCGGACCTGCTGCGCCTGGCGCTCGCGAGGAACCTGGCGCGCACCGCGCTCAGCGACGTGGCCGAGCAGTAGCGGCACGCGCCACAACACCACGGAGCGCGAGCCTCGCCGCGGAGAAGGCGGACCTGCTGCGCCTGGCGCTCGCGAGGAACCTGGCGCGCACCGCGCTCAGCGACGTGGCCGAGCAGTAGCGGCACGCGCCACAACACCACGGAGCGCGAGCCTCGCCGCGGAGAAGGCGGACCTGCTGCGCCTGGCGCTCGCGAGGAACCTGGCGCGCACCGCGCTCAGCGACGTGGCCGAGCAGTAGCGGCACGCGCCACAACACCACGGAGCGCGAGCCTCGCCGCGGAGAAGGCGGACCTGCTGCGCCTGGCGCTCGCGAGGAACCTGGCGCGCACCGCGCTCAGCGACGTGGCCGAGCAGTAGCGGCACGCGCCACAACACCACGGAGCGCGAGCCTCGCCGCGGAGAAGGCGGACCTGCTGCGCCTGGCGCTCGCGAGGAACCTGGCGCGCACCGCGCTCAGCGACGTGGCCGAGCAGTAGCGGCACGCGCCACAACACCACGGAGCGCGAGCCTCGCCGCGGAGAAGGCGGACCTGCTGCGCCTGGCGCTCGCGAGGAACCTGGCGCGCACCGCGCTCAGCGACGTGGCCGAGCAGTAGCGGCACGCGCCACAACACCACGGAGCGCGAGCCTCGCCGCGGAGAAGGCGGACCTGCTGCGCCTGGCGCTCGCGAGGAACCTGGCGCGCACCGCGCTCAGCGACGTGGCCGAGCAGTAGCGGCACGCGCCACAACACCACGGAGCGCGAGCCTCGCCGCGGAGAAGGCGGACCTGCTGCGCCTGGCGCTCGCGAGGAACCTGGCGCGCACCGCGCTCAGCGACGTGGCCGAGCAGTAGCGGCACGCGCCACAACACCACGGAGCGCGAGCCTCGCCGCGGAGAAGGCGGACCTGCTGCGCCTGGCGCTCGCGAGGAACCTGGCGCGCACCGCGCTCAGCGACGTGGCCGAGCAGTAGCGGCACGCGCCACAACACCACGGAGCGCGAGCCTCGCCGCGGAGAAGGCGGACCTGCTGCGCCTGGCGCTCGCGAGGAACCTGGCGCGCACCGCGCTCAGCGACGTGGCCGAGCAGTAGCGGCACGCGCCACAACACCACGGAGCGCGAGCCTCGCCGCGGAGAAGGCGGACCTGCTGCGCCTGGCGCTCGCGAGGAACCTGGCGCGCACCGCGCTCAGCGACGTGGCCGAGCAGTAGCGGCACGCGCCACAACACCACGGAGCGCGAGCCTCGCCGCGGAGAAGGCGGACCTGCTGCGCCTGGCGCTCGCGAGGAACCTGGCGCGCACCGCGCTCAGCGACGTGGCCGAGCAGTAGCGGCACGCGCCACAACACCACGGAGCGCGAGCCTCGCCGCGGAGAAGGCGGACCTGCTGCGCCTGGCGCTCGCGAGGAACCTGGCGCGCACCGCGCTCAGCGACGTGGCCGAGCAGTAGCGGCACGCGCCAGCAACACCACAGGGGTTAGTACAGGTTTCTGTACGAATTTCGAGTCGACTCGCATCGCACAATCGAATCGAATGCCTTCATGCATTTACAGCCAGATTATTTCACAGATGGCGTTGGCTGTAAGTGAATGGAGGCATTCGATTCGTTTGTGCGATGCGAGTCGACTCGAAATTCGTACAGAAACCTGTAATAAGCCACACCGCGCTCAGCGACGTGGCCGAGCAGTAGCGGCACACGCCACAACACCACAGGGGTTAAAGCACGGTCGCGGAGCACGAAGAATTTCGTACATTAACCCGTTACTACCTGTCTCTGTCACTCCCGCGTCAAAATAATGCGGTCACGCTCGCACAGGACGGGTTCACTGCATCTGTTCGAGCGTGGCCGCATTATTTTGACGCGGGAGTGACAGAGTCTCAGAGACAAGTAGTAACAGGTTAATGTACGAAATTCTTCGTGCTCCGCGACCGGACTTTAGTACAGGTTTCTGTACTAATTTCGAGTCGACTCGCATCGCACAGACGGATCGAATGGACGGATCTTCCATACATTTACAGCCAGCGCCATCTGTGAAATAATCTGGCGGTAAATGCATGAAGGCATTCGATCCGTTTGTGCGATGCGGGTCGTCTCGAAATTCGTTCAAAAACCTGTACTAACCCCACAGGCTTCAGATATATAAGCCACACCGCGTTCAGCGACGTGGCCGAGCAGTAGCGGTACGCGCCAGCAACACAACAGGCGTTAGTACAGGTTTCTGTACGAATTTCGAGTCGACTCGCATCGCACAGACGAATCGAATGCCTCCATACATTTACAGCCAACGCCATCTGTAAAATAGTGTGAATAAAGAAAGTAGACAAACTTTTTTTATTCACACTATTTTTCAGGGAGGCTTTAGCCGTGGCTAGTTACCACCCTACCAGCAAAGACGCACCACCAAGAGATTTAGCGTTCCGGTGCGATGCTTGTAGAAACCGTTGGGTAAATTTACTTACCCTTCCAAGTTAGTACGATAACATCTTGGGCTGCATCGTCACTTACCATCAGGTGAGATCGCAGTCAAGTACTAAATCATAAATTTGTATAGAGTAAAAAAAAAAAAAGAATAGCTGGCTGTAAACTGTAAAGGTATGAAGGCATTCGATTCGTTTGTGCGTTGCGAAATTCGTTCAAAAACCTGTACTAACGCCACAGGCTTCAGAGATACGAGTATAAGCCACACCGCGCTCAGCGACGTCGCCGAGCAGTAGCGACGATACCAGGCGTCAGAAATATTATAGTCCGGTCAATTTAGACATTCGAAGTTACATAAATTCCCACCAAACTGAAAATCAAAAACCTCATAGGTGGCGAGGAAACGTGTGCATATTATGACGATTACAACTTTTACAACTTTTTGAATCGTTATATCTCAAAAAACATAGCTCGTAGAAAAAAAGTATTAATAAATTTTGTGTAGATAATTTTTGTCTGAGGTATTTTTATGATAAAACTTACCGTTTTGCTGAAAATCGCGAAAAACTCATTTTTTTTACCTTTGACCTTGAATAAAATTTTTTTGTTCAAATTTTTCAAACTTTCAAATTTTGTTTTTAATGATATTTTAAACAATCTTACCGATTTTCAGCTTGGTGGGAATTTATGTAACTTTACTCTTATTTTTTGGTCTAATTTGACTGGACTATTAGCCCTATAGCACCGGATACACTGGGTGTAAAGTGCCCCGGAGACGATCATTCGCAACTGGGTATTTGACTCCAATTTTTTATCAATTTATTATAAACCAGGATAAAAATAATGACGTACACTGAAAAAACTAATGAAATCGAACAAATAATAAAAAAGTTATAGGCATTTAAATATTTCCGATTAGATAGAGACAGCGATATAAAATTTTGACGAACCTTACTAAAGCTATTACCAGGTGGCGGCGTTAGTTCAGATTTTGGCCACGCGCCAAGAAAGCCTTGTTGCCCTGTACGTATGTAGCTATATATAACTGTAGCTTGAATTTGCTATGACCACTGCCAGTATGCCACACAAAATGGTATTTAGATAGCTCCGATGTTCTAATAGTTGTGTAGGTAGTTAAATCATGTTATTTTTATTAGTACTGTGTGTCAGGGAAATTAATAAAAAATGAGCCATATTCACCGGGGTCCAGAGGAATTAGCCATAATTTAGCATTAGCCCTATGGGAAAATAAAAATCGGCCATAAGTAAAAGCCACCAATAGAGCAAAATAACTAAGGAAAGAAAAAACAATCAGAAATATATAATTTTCCTATACTGCTCGATATTGGCTGAATCTCTGAGGAATCTAAGTGCCACAAAAATATGTTCCAAAAAGTAAAGGTCACGAGTAATTTCCATTGGTCAAACCACTTAGCATTTAAAATGCTTAAATAGGTACCGTCAACGCACACAACATGAGACTTGAATACAATTTGAGACAAAACTTCCGCAGCACATAAAGTTGTATATGGTATCATAGCTATTCTGGCAACAGTAACATTATATTATGTAGTTGCTTGTGGACGTGTCTATTGTATTTGCAGTCAAGACACACAAATTAAGTAGATTTTTTTTTGAAAAATGACGTTGATTATACATTTAAATATGTTTTTGATTTATGTATATTTCAAAACTCTGATTAGAACTTTTAAACTAAAGTGATTTAGAACGATTTCATACTACGATTTGATGAGACACATCTCCATAGACACATTGACGCCATTTTTGACACTTTCGGTTTAGGGTTACTAAAATAAATCTAAAAAATTCCACGGATGGTAGTTATTTTTGTTTTGGAAGGTAATTTGAGACTCTGTCTCAAATTAGGTGCTTGTGTCTCAAATATGCTTGATGTTTCAAATTGCCCTCAAATTATTGCTTTTGTTAGTTATGTCAAATGTAGCTTCCTCACTGACAAATATAATATTTCCTAATGTATAAAATTTTCGTGTCATATTGTTTGTTGCCAAATGCCTCAGAAACGGTTCAACCAATTTCTTAGAAATTTTTTGTATAAGTACGTTCGGTAGGTCTGAAACTAGGTAAGCAATTTTTTTTTACACCCCTAATGGAAAAACAACATTTGCTAAGTACTTAATGCAACTTTTGATACTTAATTGTCATTTTAAACAAGTTATCTCAAGTAATTAAAATTAAAAAAACGACTTGAAATATGTTACAGAGTATAACTGACTGAATTTCGATATGTGCTATGAAGATGAAGCCTTGAACTAATTTAATAGTTGTGGGTAATTTGAGACGTCTCAGTTTACCCGCAGTCTCAAAATCGCACTATAATTTAATTTTTTATTTTGGTTTTTTGAAAAGACTATTTTTTTTGTTTTTGAGTTATAGTTTTGTGTTTTGATTATTGGTGCGTTTCCAATTATATGATAATTTTTAAACCCTAAAATTTGTTTTATTTAATATCTCTACTTCTACATGAAATATACATAATATTATTAATGGAAACTACATATTTTTTTTTATTTTAGTGTCTCATCTTTACAGCAGTAAAATGTTACGTGGGACTCTATGAGTTTTTAATGTCGTCTCATGATTGCAACTTTTGCAGGTAAATTGAGACAATATGAAAAAAAAATATATAATGTGTTAGGATGTTAATTTATTCACATTTGTTTTGTTATTGTATAAGAAGATGCATTGACTCAAAGGTTAATTAAAATTTGAGTGCGTAATATACTAAGTATAAAAAGATATGGTCAATTGAAATTTGAAACTGTCTCATGTTGTATGCGTTTACGGTACCTCATTATTTTTGTAAAACTACATTCCACATGAAATGATCACCAAAACCAAATCCTGAATGACAACTACTATTACTATATATATAGCTACTCGTGCTGATTGGCCACTGACTGACTCACTGACTGATTGATCACCTCTCCTGAACAATTTTGTATGAAAAATTTTTTTTTCACGGATGGGGTCGTATAGAAGAGAAAAATTCATTCGGAGGAAAAATACGGAGAGAGCTGGTGATTGAGGATTTCGGAGACGGGTGAAGAGCACGGCCAGGGTATTGAAGTTAGGTGGGGGGTGCTCGACCAAATGTCATTCGAAACGTCATCCAATTGGCAGTGAGCTGAAAAAAATTTCAAAATGGCGGATTCAAAATGGCCGCCATTCGAATTTCGCTGATATCTCGGAAAGTATAAAAGATGGAAGAACGGTTTCTCGACAAGAAGTGATCAGGACACGAAGGTCTATGGGATGGATAGGAAAAAATTCAAAATGGCGGAATTTATTTTTTCATAGAGATTTGTATGGCGAATTTTGAAGAGACGAAAAGTTGAAAACAAAAAAGTGATTGCTGTGGTTCTTCAGAGAACTTCCAGAGGAATGGAATATGATGATGATTGAGGGTTTCTAAGACGGTCGAGGAGCACAGGAAAGGTATTATAGTTAGGTGGGGACTGCTCAAACAAAAAATACTCGGATTTTCATGCAATTGGCAGTGAGCTGAAAAAAATCCAAAATGGCGGATTCAAGATGGCAGCCATACAAATGTCGTGTTGTTCTATCTCGGAAAGTATAAGAGATAAGAGAGTGGTTTCTTAGCAAAAGGTAATCAGGACCCGAAGGTGTTTTTGATGAGTAGAAAAAAATCAAAATGGTGGAATTTATTTTTTCATAGAAAATTTACACATCGAATATTAAAGAGACTACAATAATTATGCAAAGCATTGATGCAGTTTTTCGGTGAACTGCCAGAGAAAAATATGAGAAAAGATGATAATCTAGGATTGGGATGATGATTGAGGAGCACGGTCGTGGTTTTAAAGATAGTTAAGGGCTGTTCGAACAAAAAGTACGCTGAACCTCATCCGATGAGGTTCAGCGTAGTTTTTGTTCGAACAGCCCTTAACTATCTTTAAAACCATGACCGTGCTCCTAGGTATTTTTTTCAGCCCACTGCCAATCGGTTTCCAAGTAGCGATGGAGATGACGGCGATGCTTTTATGGGCGGGAAGACTGCACGCGGGCCACATGTGGCCCGCGCACCCACGCGCCCTACTAGTATTTATAGAATCCTAAACGGATCTGCTCGCCAAATTCACATTTCATTTGGTTTTTTGCAATTTATAATTTGTAATTTGTAAAGGTAGAAAAAATATTCATCATTGTCTTTGCTATATATTTTTTTGATTACATACGTCATTATGCATATTGTAGTGAGAATCTTATAATTTGATCTGTGATTTGTGGGATTATAAGGTACTTTAGGAGGTCTTATGGAGGAGTCGTAGGTATTCCACAAATTCGATAGTCCCACACTGAATACTTATCTCTAAAATAATTTAACACGTCTAAAAATTTTTAGTCGAATTAGTTTAGAGATTTTGCTCACTTTGACTTTGTTTGTCGGATTGTCGGGGGTCCACTGAATTGTCTACTTGCATTTTTAATGGCAGTACTTGTAGTTCTATAAATAATTAGTCCAGTTGTTTATAACGCCAAAATTAGTACGATAATTCTAGATATTTGTATTAAATCTAGGTAAGTTAAGTATTTATAAAGTTAAACATTATGTTGAGTATTCATCTTGCAAGCAGTTATAATAAAGGTAAACTTAAGTATATTAAGTCTTAATTAAGTCCATTGTTTTGTAACTTTGTACAGTAAGTACTCAAGTAGACTTTACAAAGACATAGGCCTTTTATATAATATTGTATTTGATAAAAAGGCAATTTGTACCTACTCATTTTGTTATAAACATAATTATGATAAGAGATTTGTAAAGCATGTTAAGGTCCTTACGTGTAGTTAGCTAAGACTTAGTTTAAATTCTTACTAAACCTTTAAATATAGTGTAAAAATGTGAAAACAAATATAAAACATAGTATATAGTAATAAAGTCGTAAACTATGAAAAAGCCTTAGCAAATTAATAACTACTTAATAAGACTTAAAACATGTGTAAGAATTCTGTTTCGTTAATTTTCTACCATTAAAACATTGATTTTGTACTTTTTGTGCACTTTTATTTTACCTAGAAAGTATTAGGTTGTTAATTAAGTTTTTATTTATTTAGTTCATAAAAAGTTAAACTAAACTCACAAACATAGAGAGGACATGCACAAGGACATCTTATATCTCTACATAATTATTATGAGGATCTCTTCCAGTCTTCAGATGCCCTTGTTATATATGTTGGTAAAAGATTACCTACTCTTCCAGATTGTATGCTCTATATAGTTATGTTGGTTACTAAAAATTGTTGGTAAAAGCTGGTAACCGTAAATAATGGAAAAATATTAAAGGCAATTTTCCCTTTGCAATAAATTTGCTTAAAAACCACTTATCGCAAAGGCGAATAACATTTGCCGGACCAGCTCTGGCTAATAAAACTGTAATGTATCTTTAAAAGATGTCAAACTTTAATTTATTACAAAACAGCAAACAAAAATTAAATCAACATTAATTGTTTGTTTCAATTGTTCACCTATAAAAAATAATCACATTAATCAAAAAAGTCAAAACATTTGTCTGGATAACTAGGTAGTCCAATCCAGGAAGACTCTCCTCACTCCTTCACAGTTACTTGTTTTATGCGATTCGTAAGGAATAAGGATTTAGGAAGGAGTGGGGCGCGTCTTCGTGGTTTGAACTATGTAATTACAAAGTACCTTCAAAGTTTAAGACAATACAACAAGTATTATAATTAGTTTATAATAATCTAGTTCACAGCTCCATAAAAATTAAATTATATAATACTTAAAAGTCACTAGCCTGTAATAATACAACTCTGACAACTCATATTGTAAGGAAATGCTCAACCATTCTTAAGTAAGATTTTTCATTCTTATTACAATAGGTACATATGGATCAAGTCATACTTATTGGTACCCATAATTTGTAAAAATATAAAGATTAGTTTTTACTTCACAGGTATCAGGGCATAATTAAAGAGACTTTAAAGTCCTTAACTATCAAGGTCCTTAAATAAGGATCCTCCTTATTTAAGTAATCAAAGGCTTATAATGGTAGTATTTATGAAAAGTTTCAAACCATGTAACTCTCAAATACACAGAAGACTTATTTATTTTTATCACCATAAAATCTCTGCATAGAATCAAGTTCTTGTACATCATAACTCAGTATTTTATCAAAGCCTTTATAATGGAACTTTCCAAAGAATAATTTATCTTTCAACATGTAAGGGAACCAAATCGCATCATCGGGCCACATATCTTGAAATGGGATTTCATCGAAGGCAAACCATTTTGGAGCCATCTCTTCTGTGTCCGTGGGAGTTCCTTTGAAAATTGATGCGGAGAAGACCCTTACATCCATCATCGTGGAGTCCCCTGGAATGATGATGTTAATAGTTTACAGTTCAAATTAATTGATAAAGCACAATAAGATTTTAGGGCCTTTAATGTTCTGAATTATTTACCATACACTTACTACTACATTAATAGTATTGAAAACTGATAGCAGAAAGCTGAAAACTAATAGCACAAAGCTAAAAACTGATAGCACAAAGCTGAAAACTGATAGCACAAAGCTGAAAACTGATAGCACAAAGCTGAAAACTGATAGCACAAAGCTGAAAACTGATAGCACAAAGCTGAAAACTGATAGCAAAAAGCTAAAAACTGATAGCACAAATCTAAAAACTGATAGCGCAAAGCTGAAAACTGATAGTACAAAGCTGAAAATTGTATAATAATCAGCCAAGTGTGAGTCAGACTGACACATCAAGGGCTCTGTACCATTATTTACATAATGTAGAGAGATGACACTGTAGAAGCCAGAAGTCTTACCGTACTTATTTAATACTACGTAGATACCTAACTTATAAAATAGCAGTGCACTGTGGAAGCGGAAGTAAAAACTGGATGAGTATTTTTAAAAGTGTAATTCTATTGAGAGTTTCAGCTATGTGCACAGAGTACCTACCTCGGTTTCAGTATTCAAAATTTAAAAGCAGACTAAAGGTTTTATATATAAGAGGTGTGTCGGTGGCTCTAAGTGTCGCGAGTTAAATGGTTTTCCCCATCTCATAAAATGCTTAATCTATCTTTTCAATTCAATAAAAATAGAGGATGCAATGGGGCTCATAGATCATGCAAATGGTGAAAACTTTTCAGCTAACCTTCAAATGTAAACTCTAAGTGGCCAATATTCGTCAAATTACTCTTCTCAACGAACACACAGCACTCTTCTTGCAACTCACGGATCGCGGCATCGATAATAGTCTCGTTCGGTTCCACTTTGCCGCCAAAGCCGTTCCATTTGTTTACGCCGAAGCCGCGTTTTTTGAGCCCCAATAAAATATGCGTATCGTTGCGTAGGAATACGAGCGTAAATAACTTTCGTATATACATGATCGCCAGTTCATCTGACCCGAATTGCAGGAAAATGCAATAAAGTTTTCATTCACAAAATTAACAAACGAAATGTTCTCAAACGAAACTCAAAAGTCAACTGTTACCATTCAACTCTGCTGTGGTTGTCGATTCAACAATTACAAACGATTGAACGAGGATTGAGAGATTGAACAACAAAATTCATAAAATGTCAATGTCAGTATAAATGTCATAGTTACTTCAAAATGATGACTGATGACAACCACAGTTCAGAAATGTAGGTAGGTAATGAAAGTTTAGTTCCTTTGGAAAATAAGAAAAAAGCAAGTAAGTAAGTGAGGTAAGTATGCAAAATGAAGGCGTGAATTACGTCATTCGTAATAATAGT
This sequence comes from Coenonympha arcania, assembly GCA_036785405.1. Lineage (NCBI taxonomy): Eukaryota > Metazoa > Arthropoda > Insecta > Lepidoptera > Nymphalidae > Coenonympha > Coenonympha arcania. The sequence goes on along the minus strand of CM072066.1, from coordinate 17,333,474 downwards.
TTTCACCTCGTTTTCACAACTTACTCAACTGAGTTTTCTTGGAGTTTTTAGTGTACCGTAAAAAAACTTTCAATAGATCTAACATCTTCTTTTCACTTTCATAATAGTTGTATTCTAATACAAATACTTTTCTTACTAGTTTTAAATAACATGTTCGGGTATTACTAAATAAAATGTTAATAATAATTATTAACATTATTATTTATTATAATCGTTCAAGTATGAGTGGGACTCGCGCACGAAAGGTTCCTTTCCATTATCTAAGTATCGTAGTGAGATTATGATGCTGAAGCCCCAATTATACCTACCCTACTAGGTACTTAGTATTGTTAGCAATTCTAATTATTATTCAAAGTATTTTGACGTCACATCCTGTTGAATAGACATCTATAACCACATTTGACGTAATAATCGTCGGTAGGGGGCGACTCTCGTGTCGGTGGGAGTCTACTAGTAGTAGGTATATAATGCAGGTTTTGGAGTCCAGTCGCAGTTATAAATAATAAGTGGCGTTAATTCACGGTGTTTTAAATATACCTACGTGAGTTTGTAATATTATACCTAAGTATCAAAGACACGTTTTAATCGTCGTACGTTTTACGCACTGCAAATGTCTGGAATATCTACCCTCCGAGCTGCCGCCTACAACTTGGGCGCTTTCTAAAGCGCGCCCCACATTAGACTATTATCTACTTACTATATCACTCTCCATCAGGGTGTGCATGATCACATCAAGGCTATTGGAAAAAAACCTGGGTAAGTAGGTATCTACCTAGGTACCCAGGTTTATTTTGTAATATCTATTAGCTAAATCGGTTATGTAATACGTCGTATATGTAATAAGCGTTGACTTATACCTATCAGGGGTATAGAACAAGGGTATGAGATACAGGGTGCATGTACATGCATCATGCATGCTGAGCTGCATCATGCAGCTAAGATCGCTAATTGGTTGAATTGGTAAGCCGTGCAAGTGTGGACAGTTACTTACTTAAGTATTTGTTCCGTTTGCAATGGAGACGCCGTGGCCATGGAATGGTACAAGAAAAAAAATCTTATTATACTATATTAAGACTTATTTCATGTACTTAGGTAGGTACTCGTAGTATGCGCGTATAGGTACTCTAATTAGTATAAGCTGCGGTATAAGTTAGCGATAACTTTTATTAAAACTTTTCAATATTTCATGAGTAAACATGTGTTTAATACTATAATGGTGAAGTAACTGATAAGCCGTAAGTATTTATTATGATAATAACAGTGATAAGGATATTACTTATTTATTATACCTAACTCAATGATAATAATAGTTCCGATGGAGCGGTGTGTGAGGCAAACGTGTGTGAATAATATCACTTAGCATCAATTTGTAAGTTCAAAACTATTAATATCGGGTAAATCGATACTCAACTACTGCCTCCCAGCTTGGGGAGGAGCTGGCAAAACCTACTTACTTAAACTTGAACGTGCCCAACGTGCAGTTTTAAAAACAGCTTACAAAAAACCTTTTCGGTACCCTACTGACAGTCTTTATTCAGAGTGTGGGTTTTTGCGTGTGAGACAGTTATACATAAAATCCGTTATACTTCGATTCCATAAGTCCGCAGCCCTGACAGTTATTACTCGCTCTCGCCTTCAAAGGTGGAAGTTCCCTTTTTTGAAAACGAAGTTTGGACGCAAATCTTATCTGTTTGCTGGACCATTCCTCTATACCAAAGTCAACAGAGCACTAAAAATAGTAAAAATGTCCCGTTATAAATGTAAAAAAAAACACTCAATAAATGGTTAATAGAATCTAGTTATGCAGAAACAGAAAAAATACATACAAATTACAATATTAGAATAAACATAATTTTGTACCACACACTCCACAGCACAGGGGATCCTATTGTGGAGATTACAGGCTTCAATTTTTGTGCTTATTTTGTACCAATGTAAAAATAAATAAATTAAATAAATAAAATAAAGATACAAACGAATAATAAAAGATATTCTGTTAACGGCGTAGAAGCCGTATTTAAGCGATTTTGAATGAAGTTTTATTTAGAAACTATAAAGACAATTACTTTCAAATTTTAACGTCATGTATTTTGGGTCTTTAATCTAAAATCGCTTAGAAGCAGAAACACGACTGGATAAAATTTTCTTGATAGAAAGTTCTCCCAAAAGTTGCTCCAAAATCTCGGTTTTAAACTACAGTGGATGTAGGTAATTGTAATTTTTGTTTTAATGCGTCAATAATAATAATAGGTATCCAAAAACGCTTATAGAAACAGATTTTTGATAACGGGCTTAGTTTTTTAGTAATGAGTAAAAGGTCGGTTTTCTGTTAGGTATATTATTCCGCGACGCTGCATGTCGCACCTACCAACGTATCCGTGAGAGTGAGAAAGACAAAAATATATTCGTGCCAATAGTCTCCCAAAAGATAGGTATTGCTCTATAACGTACGTTTCGCCTCGACCATTGTACCTTCACTCTACCCAATAAACATACACATTGTCCAATCAACATCGTTAGTATGCAATGTAGCGGCAAAACCTAGGTAGAGGAAAAGTTTTAAGATAATGCCACGTACATTACGAGAGAATTCCGATATAGTATAGTTATAGATCGAGTAACTTCGTACTAATAGTTTAATGATGAGCGTTAATTTTCAGTGTTTACTGCAACATCAGCCATGTCTTGCTCCAGTCCATGTGTAGGACAGGGTCCCGTGGGAAGCACTTTTGTGAACCTAGTATCACATCTGCTGGCTGCGCAGTGCTTGGTGACAGAACCATGGCCTGCTGATCAAGGGTACCGCGTTAAAGGTAATGGAATAACACTTTAATTGCCTAAGGTCATCCACTGCTGTTGCATAGAGGTCCAACTTCCAATCCTTCGTAGTTTCACACCACTTATCTCGTGGATCTTAATCTTAAAAAAAAAGATATGGCATTGTCTTGAATGGATCGTTATCTTGGACATGATATGTCGAGATTGTACCGGGGACTTCCCGCTTATTCCATTGGACCCGACTGTGCAAGAGAGGTCTTCAAATGACCTAGTAAAGGTGTCGTGCCTGCCAACTCTGCATTTCCCTTTACACTTGCCATCCGAGCAACTTTGGTCAGCAACGTTTATGGATCCCACGAGCTATGTGTCCCATCCATAGGCCCGTTTAGCTTCGCTTCACCACGTCGATTTTTGCCTGATTTATTTCCTTTTGTATAATTTCAGACGGTGATACATTCGATTTTATAGTCGTGGGAGCTGGAACAGCTGGATCGATACTCGCGAGTCGGTTGACAGAGGTTCCAGAGTGGAAGGTGCTCCTAGTGGAGGCCGGTGCAGATCCACCAGCAGAAAGCATTGTGAGTGACGTAGATACTTACGAATTGTTTGCACAATCATGTTCTGTTCAAAAGCATGAAATTAGCATTGAAAAGTTAAAACGTAATTATATCCAAAAATTCTCAAATTTAGTCTAATTTCTTAAATTTATTCTGGAGACTTGTAAAGGATAGACCTCCTGAGGAGATCGCCAGCCACTGTACTACTACTTCCTGCGATGTCGTGAGTTTATTGTCCATCCATTTGAAAGACTGTCTAATAATGATTATTATTAAATTGCAGGTCCCAAATTTCTCTTCGGCCACACATAGAAGTAATCAAGTGTGGCAATATTTTACTGAAAAGGACGATTCAACAAATAGAGCCTGTCAAGATGGAAAATCGTTCTGGCCAAGAGGAAAAATGCTGGGAGGCACGGGATCCATCAACGGACTTCTCCATATGAAAGGAAGTTCTGGAGACTATGAACCTTGGCATCTAGCTGACGACGATGGATGGGACTGGCAATCGATCAAGAAATACCTTATGAAAAGCGAACAAATGATTGATCCTGACATCTTAAATAATCCAGAGTTAAGAAAAAACCACGGCACCGATGGCCAGTTTATTGTAGATAAATTGAACTTTACGCATCCCGAAATAGTTGATAAACTTTTAAAGGCGTATTCTGAAATGGGTCTTCAGTATTTAGACGACCTAAATGGACCAACTCAAATGGGCGTCGGTAAGATACGGGGCAGCAATCATGATGGCAAAAGAGTGAGCACTGCTACTAGTTTTCTTAACTCTGCTCAAAACCGTAAAAATTTATACGTTTTGAAAAACACATTTGCTAATAAAATTTTGTTTGAAAATTCGAAAGCTGTTGGAATAGAAGTTAAGAGAGAAAATTCTCTAATGACGCTTTTTGTGTCTAAAGAAGTTGTTGTAAGTGCGGGTTCTGTTAACACTCCTGTTCTATTGATGCTCTCAGGAATAGGACCAAAGAAGCATTTAGATGAATTAGATATTGATATAGTAGCGGATTTACCGGTAGGTGATAATTTACAAGACCACGTGCGTATTCCTGTTCCGGTCACATTAAGTACTGGCGCAGCGCCAGAAAATGAGGATCACTGGCATAAGGCTGCTGCTCAATATTTATTAGAGCGGACAGGACCTCACAGCACGAACTATGATCAACCTAATATTAATGCTTTTGTGTCAGTACCAGACGGTAAAACATTGCCTGACGTACAAATTGATCACAATTACTTCGTTCCAAATACCTCATACGTTTATTCAACCTGTAGAGATATCATGTCTTTTACTGATGAAATTTGTAAGCAGTTTTCTGATATAAACGCCGAAAGGGAAATGATAATATTCTTTGTCTCATTGTGCAGACCATTCTCGACAGGAAAAATTCGATTGCGTTCAAAGAATCCAACCGATCATCCGAAAATCTATTCAAAATATTTCAGTGATATGAGGGACATGGAAATTTTTGTTAAAAACCTTAAACGTGTCACACAAATTGTAGAGACAGGCGTTTTTAGAAATGTGAATGCGAAACTTGAAAGGGTAAAATTTAAGGATTGTGATGGACTTAGATTTGCTAGTGATAATTACTGGGAGTGCATGGCTAGAACATTGACTTATAATGTCTACCACCCTGTTGGAACTGCTAAGATGGGGAAACAAGATGACCCAACAACTGTAGTGGATAGTAAGCTGAAGGTATTAGGTTTAAAGGGAGTAAGAGTGATAGATGCCAGTATAATGCCAACTATTACTAGTGTGAATACAAACGCTCCTACAATGATGATTGCTGAAAGAGGTGCTGATTTTATCAAGTCAGAATATGCCACAACAATAAAGAGTGAACTCTAACCACAGTATTTCAAAGGATGCATTACCATAGATATTGCACCTTGCAATACGACTGTTCATCTTGCAGAAAAAAGGTCAATTTGAAAACACATTAAGTGATAAGTTATTATTTTTTTCATTTTTATAAAAAAAAATTGTTTTCGACATTTTTGCCTGTCCTTCAAAACGTCATGACGCCATAACATCTGAGGTCTGAGGCCATAACTGATGCTTAAATGTCACATTTGTGACAATGGTACAACAATGCTATGTTTTACAAATTGTTGTTCTACTATTTATTGATAAAAATTTCAATTTATAAAGTTTTAGGCAAAATATCAGTAGTCACACAGGGTATTTCACCGCTAGAAAAGGATTCTATTGGAATAAAGTTCTTTGTAGATATTGTAAACGAAAACCGCATTGGTACTTGTAAAGTATATTCCAGAGTTGAAAAGTGTTGTATAACGGACTTGGACGAAGAAGACTGTGGAGTAATAGAAGTAGTTGGAGCTTCTATAGATATGGTTAAGTCTAGAGATAGAAAGACGCTTTTATACGTTTATCCGACGCTATACCCATACGATCTTGTTGGTTATTGCAATTTTATACTAAATTATCATTGTTATAAGGATAAAAATCGATTGCATGTTACTATTCCTTTTGATACCAAAGTTGTTAATGGAAGAAGTTCTAACCCATTGTTGAAATCTTATCTCAGCAGCGCCAATAGTGTTGTATGTGAAACTTTGGATCAGGACTCTTTAGACAACTGCTACCCAATTGATTGCGATGCAAAATATTTTGGAAAAAGATCTTTTTACGATGAAAATATCAAGAGGTGTAGCAAAACACCCGTATGTATGGGAGACGTTGATAAAGAACTACCAGGCGTAGTATACGTACCACGTATAAACGTATGTAAAGATTTAGAGTATCCATTAACTGTTCAAGATATTTATACCATAACCACAGGCCTGGGGATAGTCAATATGTCGACTGAGAAAGAAGATGATTTAAAAGTAGAATTCAAATCTAACTGTTCAACGATTTCTCAGAATCTGTATTTGTTAAAAGATATGTTCAACGGAAAACTCTGTCCCTGCGATAAATGTGATTCTAATGTTTTCGAGGATGGATGTAAGTCAGCGATTTTGGCAATAGTTTTCTGTGTGCTCAGCATATGCGCTGTATTACTGTCGTTTGTATTTTGTGTAAATACAACCGTTTGGGTGCATAGACAGTGGTATAACGGAAATATAAGTAATTTCATGGTTAAAGTAAAGAGAAGATTTACAAGGGTAGAAAATAAGGTGCATTCTCGAGCATCTGAGAGAAGATCCCGCGTGAACAGCCAAATAAGGAATGAGTTGCTACGTGAGGTCATAACTAAAGACGTCCCTCTGGAACTAAGAGACAGCGTAGTGAGTATTTGTGATAGAATGGAGAAAGAGGTAAGGGAGAAGAAGAGGTATCGGAGGGAAGACATCGGGAGTCAGATAAGTCTGCAGAAGGAAGACAGGGTGGTGATGACCAGTTCAAGTTCTTCAGAAACTTTGTGCTCGGAAAAGGATGCGCTTATTAAATAAATATGTATTTCATTTCTATGATATGGTTTCATTCTGCATGGCTGCATTCAGCATATTTGAAGCTTTTTGTACATGTATTAACCTACAAATTGTAATTAACTGCTGTCTCCATTGCACACCTACTTCGAAACTTGCATTGATAAAGACATTTCGATCCTGTAACTTGGAAACAGAATAGAATTTCAAGGATAAGAATACATCATAAATTCCTAAGGCCATAAATAAAAGATCATCAACAGGTTGAATAAAACCATATTTATTAAATAATCAATTGTACTAATAAATATTAATAAATTTCCTAGATTAATTAAGTACACGTCTGTGAATGTTTTGTGTTATTGTGCAGAATTTCCAACCAATTGTGCTCGAGTTGATTTTCATTAGGAACATAGGTATATTAAAACGCAAAATATTTGGGAATTTATGTTCGTAGAAGAGTGTACATAGAATATGACGTCTGCAAGATCTGAAAAAGACAAAGATTTAAAAACTTCGCATCACACTTTGACTTTCCTTTATAACTTACGTGCAACGTGGAATTGTCTGGTTATTAGTGGGTAGGTAATAAAGGTTGCAGATGGTATGGTAGGTACATACAGACACAAACATTTCCATATTGAACCTCAGCATGCCCAGAGCTTCGAAGTTGACAGGAATTTGTGCTCTGGTGATGATGATTGCAATAGATCTCTTCACGCTTTCATCCGGGACTGACTCCCAGGAGCTGCTGTAAGCAACTGTCGCCACTTCTGCTGCCTGGGTAGAAAATATTATAAAGGTATAGCACAGTTTAAAGATATTCTGATGCGAACATATTGCGTTTTGAATTACATGCAATTTTGGGCTCTATGTCATTAGACGTAAGTTTTCAGTGTTCGCAAAAAATGTTTTGATTTCAATATCGTCTGATTATACACGTAAATGCCTTTGATCTCTTTGACAGCCCCAGGACAGAAAATGGAAGGCTCGGACTCAGAGTATCTTCGCAAGATCGAATCAGAAACGCTAAAACCAAACCGACATAGTTCAACGTGTCGCAATGTTGAAATGGCAATGGGCACATAGCTCGTAGGACCGAAGGCAGATTTGTGAAACTGTTATGGGAAGGTTCTACAAGATTATAGATCACAGAAGACAAAGAAAACCAGAGTAAGTAAATACCAAAGAAATCTCAGTCCCGATCTAAAATTTTCAATTAAAACCCAGTGTTCAATAGGTCAAGACTGCATACGGTGCAATTACGGTAAGCAAAGCTTGAAAGAGTTTGCTCTTTAAAGCTGCCTTCTGTACAAAGTCGCCTAACATTTTCTAGAAGCCTTCCAGTTTTTCAAAAATCGAAGGTTGATTCATTGGTAGGTCAAATAGATAGAGTAATGAAAGCACTGAAACAGCTTACATGGTAGGTGACGTCAGAGGCGAGGTAGCACGGCACATAGATGTGAACTGCAGTGGCTACGGCGAAGAAATAGTACATTGCGTTGATATCCGCTTCCTAGAAATATGAGGTTATATTAAAATGAAGGCACTGTATTCATAATCAAAAGTTCATTTTAGAATTTTTTTGTTTAAATATTTAAGTTGTATACAATGAAAAACAGTGAATTGGTCGGTAGCCTGTATTTTTCCCGAGTTTCTTGTCAGTTTTTTCACGGTGCAAACATGCATTCCGAATTTGGCAGTATAGTTTAACTTTTCATAAGAGGCTGTAAATTAAGTCTATATAAAAAAAAATCATTTTCATTTCTAATGTAAAAATGTGTTCTCAATCCAAGTTTTGTTAATCTGGTTGCAATAAAGTACCTATTTATCAAGTTTTGATTATAAATATGACAGGGGTAGGGATCCAGCATTAGAGACATCTAAATTTTAATATCTATATCATAACGGCAAGGTTGGATAAGATAACAAAGTAGTGTTATCTCTTTCTGCAGATGCCGTTGAAAAAGGATTGGTTGATTTTTAGACGTGCTAAAAGAGACTATTAAAAACCGAGTTACTACTAAGTAATGTTATTTGATGAACCTTTTACGAACCTTACCGGTTCGTGAAAGATTCGTAAAAACCAAATAAAAATTTATGAAAATAGCAGGAAAAAATCATTAAGTTTTTAGGAATAAGCTGTAAAGACTACACTACAAATGGGTTCTGGGTAGAAAGGCAATTGCTCGATTGTAGTACTACTTACTGCATTACTCGTAATTTGGATGAGCGCCATGCCAATTTGCATGACCGCGTTGAAGAATATTCCGACAAGCCACACTTCGAAACACGTTTGGATTTTTGCGATCAATCTAAAACAGAAAAAAAAAAATTATGAAAAATCTAAGACAAACACCGTATGCAAACCAAAGCAAACAACATAAATTCTCGACTTGCAATAAAGGTGGTGGTGGCTAGACTAGAACTCTCCCTCAACAAACACTAGGCAGAATTTACCAAAATCTTTACTTATGAATAAGAAAGAAATGAAAAAGACAATTTAAGTGTTTTATTTTAAAGTGTGCAAAAGCAAATAGTAATAATATAACTGAAAATTCAATGAAATACTGGTAAATCATTGAATGTTAACTAAGAGTGGATAAGCTACATGGATGAATACTCAGATTGAGTTAGAATGTGCTGTGAAGATTGAATTCGCCAATCAGGGAGCAGATGTTTTTGCAGATTATGATAACGATGAATAAATATCTCAGGGTGATAAAGAAAGATGCCTATCCCGTGGAAGTTACCCGTAGTTACCTTATGACTTCGCAATGCTCCTCCACGAACCTGCCAATGTTGCGTTTGATCTTCGGAATGTCCTCCACGTCGTCGAGCAACTGCCTTAGCTTGAGGCTGAACAGTTTGATTTTCAGCGACACGTGCAACATGCACACCGAGAACATACCGTCGTAACCTTAAAACGTCCCTAGTGTAGTAAAAATCCAAATACTTTTATCGAGGATCGGTGCTTAGAATCCCAATCTGGCATGTCTTTCTTTTTGGAGATAAGGACGATTTAAAAATTAAATGTTACTTGTTTAGCGATAAAGGAAAACATCAGAAGAAGCCTGCCTTTGTTCTGAAAGGTATGCGAAGCCCGCCAACCTTCTGGAAAAGTACCAGGGTTGTGCGTCATAGTCAAACCTCTCTTATCCCGAGAGAGGTCTGCTCTGTAGAGGCAAACAATAATAAAGACACAAAAAGAGGTCGTGGCGAGAAAGATATCAATATAACATACCTGAAAATCCAAGAAAGACAACCCAAACGATGTACAACGAGTAAACGCAAATCGCCTCGAAGTATGGAGTCTCGTACTTCTGCTCCTCGCTGAGGAAGAGCATCTCGGTCTCGTGCACCATGAAACGCTTAGGGTCGTCCGACATGACTTGCGAGTAGATTGTGCAAACGCACGCCAGGATCGGGTAGGATGAGGCGGTCACCGCCAAAATACCTGGGAAGCCCGGAAAAGATGAGAAGTTGAAAAGTCAGTCAGTCAAGCCAAGTCAGTACGATAACATCCCCAGCATCAGATTGCAATCAAATACCAACTTATTGTGCTAACGCTTAGCTCTTAGCACTTTTTGCTGAATCTGGCCGGATAGAGTTGCCATCGCAGCGTCAAAGTTTAAATATTGTTAATTTAGCTACTAGCTAGCCCACATAGTTGGGATATAGCTAAATTCCTCTCTCAGTCTACGAGGGGATAAGTAGTAAAAAATGTAGCGCCGACAGAAGTCTACACTTTTTTCGGTCCATCTATCATTCTCTTAGGGCCGATTTCACCATTGCACATAAACGCGATTAGTTAAAGATAAACTCGGTTCACACGTCTAACTGAGTTTAATGCATTTCACCAACATAAATTGAACGCAGTATAAGCTAAACGCGGTTTAAATTCTAAACCCGCCAATATTGGCGTTTTGCTCACGCTAAACGTGTTTAGATGGCGTTTATCGGTCTGTCAAATTATCAACTGTCAAGTGGACTGAAATCAACACAAAATTAATTCTTTTCATCTAAGTACCTATTTCTTTTATATTCCGATATTGTTATATTAACAACAATGCAAAGAGCGTTGGAGCTAGCCTTTGAAGTCTTTGTTTACTAATTATGCATTCGCTTATCGGAAGGACTGTAAACGCGATCACAATGGAGCGGGTGAAATCGAAATGACATAAACTGAGATCAACCTTATCATTTAAACTCAGTTACGCAAAACTCGGTTTGAATAAACTACGTTTTCAGAGCAATTGGTGAAATCGGCCCTTAGAATGTTACGTGGGATTACAATATGGCAGAATTAGTACAAGTAAGTAATTGAGATACCAATCCAAGTTTTCTCAAGCGTTTTCGTGGTCTGTATGGTGTCCCTCACAATCTGTTGACTCTCTTCAGGCAAGTAGTTGAAGGTTTCGTAGTCTTGATTGATCTCGTCCATTATTTCGCGTAGCTCCTTCTTGCGGACTATCGTCTGTATTAACTGAGAAAGATAAACTTCATGTAGAGCCACTGCCCTCTACATGAAGTTTACATGAAGCTTTGGAGAAGACAACACTATGTCTTCTCCAAAGGAAGCAAGTCCATCCAAAGCCTTGAGGTTTGTCTACTTAGACAGGTGTAAATGACGCGAGGATGCAGCTCGCTTTCGCTAATATTTCACCAGAAGTTTTTAGTAGATTCAAATTCAAACGCAGTCTTGGTCAACCAACACTGCAGTGCCGGTGCGTACTCCCCATTCTAGCAATTGGGTGTCGACTCTTGAGTCACTACCATTGCCAGCTTTGACTTCATGACACGTCGCATAAGTCGCAGACACTGCTTTTTATGGATCCTTTATTTCTGATTACAATTCCTCACCTTAATAATGGTGAAGACAAGCGACACCATGATAATAGACTGGCGCACCAGGTTCGCAATGTCGTTATTGAGGATGCGACTCCGCATGTCCATGCTCACGATGATCAGAGCTGGCACCGTGCTCGAGATAAAAACCACTGAAATAGTACATTTCAATACAAGTGCGGAAAGTTTGTCATTTCTTTACGAGTCCTGGTTTGTTGACCCAAGCCGAAGGCGAAAAAATGACAATTTCGCACGTGCTTTAAACGACGTTTTTTGATACATTTGCGAAAGTAAAATATTGGTTTTACGTGTTTGCCTGCTCCGTGTTTGCATGCCGTGTTCGTGTTCATGCGCTCCTGGTGCGCCCGCTCCGGTGCCGCGTAGGAGGAAAACACAAAAGCACTAGTGCGGAAAAGAATAACTTTGCGCACGCTAAACACACATGGAAATGTCAATTTTTTGAGCAAATGTATTAAAAAAGTCTTATTAATAAACGTAGATTGATCAAATTTACAGATATTCCTGGTAAAAGTCTAGATAGTTTACGTGTAACAGTTCACTTAACTGAGTGAGGTGTCCGTGACCAATTGTTAGGAACTGGTGGACGCTAGCTCAAATCCCGCCTGTTTCTTTAAGATTATTCTTATATGTTGCTAATGAATCAATGTTACAATTCCTTTTTTTGCTTATTCCGCCCATTAGTACAATATCCTGCCTAACATATGACAATAATTTACGGCAGGATATCCAGCAGAGATCATAAATTATTTTTATAGGTGAAATCACAATGCAAAGTGTTGGGACATCTAACTAGGGCAGACGTGTCTGATACAAAGTCTTTTTGATTTTTAAATATCTTACCAATAATTTTCTTCCTCTTATGATCAGTTCGTGGGTTTGGGTACATCATAGCTAGCGTCAGAAAAAACACATACAACTTATAAGTATGTATGAGACTCTTGAACTGCCTTCTGTCGCCGCTAGACTTACCTGAGACAAGATTTTGTTAATCACTTCGCATGTTTACCGTCAAACGCAAGCCTAGCGTTTGACGGTAAACATGCGAAGTCATATAAAATCGGCGTAATGTAGGCAACCGTTATTTACCCTTTCCAAGCTAGTAAAAGATAACATCTTGCTGGTGAAGAAATATACTCAAATACTTTTAAATGGAAAATAAAAAAAATCTTATTTGTGCGCGGCAAGAAATTATATTATATTATACTTAATATTATATTTTGGCCAGGTCTTCTGTGTAAATTTTTTCAATTTGTTTAGATAAATATAAAGATTTTTGCCATTTTTCTTATCACTAACTTATAACACTGACATATTTAGATAATAAAAAAAATCGTTTATTTCAGACCCTGTATGACTTTAATTTTAGGCTTCACCTATTATACAATTAATAATGTCCGAATTTTACGCATTTATTTCTTTCAAATAATCTAAAATGATCATGCATACTTATCGGCATAGTTTCCGCCCTCGTTTTTCTTTTGAAACAAAACATCTTCAGGATCTCGAAAACCCTGTATCACTGATTTGCCTGTCCATCAGTGAGGAAGAAATTCAAATTCGATATTTATATCTATGAAAAATAATTATTTTCCTGAAGTAGGTACAATGAGTTGCAAAATAGTATAAGTTAATTTAGTGTCTAAGTATAAGCGTGAAAACGTGTGCAAAATATTATGACGAAAGTTGGAAAAGTTGTAAGTGTCTTCCAACTTTTTGCATCGTTTTATCTCAAAAACGGTGGCTTTTAGGATAAAAGTATTGAAGCTTTTTTTATAGATAATTATTTTTACGTGTTTTGCTATAGAGTGTAAAATTGAATGTACTTCAACATAGGAAATTCAATGCTCGACTAAACTAAAATTGCTAAAATTGACGTGCTAAACCTAAATTAAATTTCACAATTTTCGACCGTGTTGTGCTTTTAAGTACATTCAATTTAGTCAGTATTCTTGCCACCATTCCACGCGGGCAAGACTTGTATAGTAATTAGAATAAGCTAGTGATAAGTTTTATTGTAAATAAAAAAAAAGGTTCTTTAAACACAAAAAAAAAAGATAATTATTACTGATGTACAATTTTTGTCTTTCAGTAAAGAATAAAGTAAAAGAAGAATTAGTTTTTTATAAATAAATAAAATAAATAAATAAAAATTCTTTATTTCGACCAACAGAGGATCATATTATTGTGTTAGTAACATTATATCTTAAAACCTAGTGTTAGTATATCTTAAACCTAATGAAGCCTACCTAACCTAGGACAGGTGCGACTTGTCAGCACATGAATCCTACAGCAGTGGTTCAGGTACTGACAGTCGAACCTGTCCGAAAATGCCCTCAGAATACCATTGGAGCTAGCCCGGACCCTACGCAACAGGGATGTGCACCGCTTACGCATAGTCGCGTAAAAACAATCTACGCGCGCCTCGGCGAACATCCCCGACGCGCTGCAGAATCTTGGCAGCCCCAACAACATTCTGAACGCATTGTTATACTGTACACGCAGGGCATTGTACTGCTTTTGCGTATAGTCGACCCACAGACTGCTCGTGTAAAATGAGGTGCAGTAAGCTTTAAAGAGTGTAATCTTTACTGGCACGGTACATCGAGCAAATCTGCGGATGATCATAATATTCGCCCTAACAGACAACGCCCTGCGCTCCCTCTCGATATCTGCATCATCCTTCAGGTCAAAGGTAACCACATGCCCTAGATATTTGAATTGATTGATTGATTGATTTATGATAAAACAGATGAGACTTTATAGTCTAAACGAGCATGATGATCATAAATCATAATGATGATTATACCCTGGATTAAAACATACTAGGCTGTTCTTATAACTCGGAAAAATCTACGGCTTTCGCAGGATTTGTGAGAAACTGGAATTAAAGAAAGAAAATAAAGATGGAAATATTTACTATATCTGACTGCGAGTGTACCAGGTATGGGAGGCAGTTGCGAAATTCTCACGTCATTACTCTTTTGAAGCTTGGATCGCGTCAATCAAACGTAACCTATTAATTGAACGCGCAAGGAACCTTCTGGCTCTTATGTCAGTCATACCGTTAGAATTAATTAACAAAAAAACCGACTTCAACTCTCATCAAACTACTGTACAATACATCCTTTCCAATTAAAATGTTAAGTCTGATATTGTCTTCTCATGGATACCATTATCAGAACTGGACTAAATTGAAATGGCACTACACGGGAAACGTTAGCTTTCTAATAAATTATACTGATCGTAAGCGTTTTACTCTTATGAGGAGTTCCGTTCCGTATCTCCGAAGATATTCATGAAATCTTTACTAAATTGAAATGGGACCACCTCTGAAGTATGCCCTACCAAACAAAAAAGAATCATCAAAATCGGATTAGAATTGACGGAGAAATCGCGTAACAAACATACAAAAAAAAATAAAAATAAAAATATACAGTCGAATTGAGAACCTCCTCCTTTTTTTGAAGTCGGTTAAAAAGTGGCACCTACTAGCTGTTGCAAAACGCTGAATGTAGTCGTAAAGTAATCCTGCATGCATGAAATCACCAATAGCCTTCTTAAAGGTATTTAAAGCCCGCCAACCCGCCACTTGGCGACCATACCCCTCTCATTCTAAGAGGAGACCGGTTAAGGGTAGTACAGGGTAGCGATTCCCGTAACGTTTACACACGCTGAGTGAAGTGAATCATGAAATAAAATGAAAAATTATCTATCACTGAAGAATTATCTTTACGTGTTTTGCTATAGAGTGTAAAATTGAATGTACATCAACATGAAATACAATGCTCGACTCTATCGTGCTAAACTTAAATTAAATTTCACAATTTTCGACCATGTTGTGCTTTTAAGTAACTACAAATTTACGCTCTATGTGGTCGTAAAATTATTTTTCAATGCTCTCAGAAAATGTCTTCGTATTAAACTTGTCAGTGATTATATCATCACTATCTTTGTCATTATTAAATGCAATACTGTTTTTTTGTATATTCACTTTACAATCGTAACGTTTATAGAATAGTCTAGCTATACGTGATATCCTCTAAAATGCCGTACTCGAATAGCCCGGCCATTATATACGTTGTCTAAACTAGAGAGCGTCCTACACTCCTACCTAAAACGATTGCTCTTCTCACTCTTAGGATCATTTTGTGCTGGTGCGACGGAGACGCATAGCGCGCCAATATCACAAAAAAAAAACTACTTTTTCCCTTTTTAAAACAAAAATAAAAAAAATTTAGGAAAAGTACTTCGCATTTTCTCAGCTTTGTATTGAGCTCAGTAATAATGTAAAGTTACATGTTCTAATATTAGGTACGTTTAAAGCCCTACGTATTTTGATATTTTCAGTAAGATGTGGAGTCAATTTTTTTTCTAGGTTTTTTATGGAATCATGTTTACGACACATATTATGATCGTCAGCCATAATGATCAATTACATATTATACATTTTAAATTGAATTAATCCTCCAGTAGGTACCTATTTTTGCAGCAAACTGAAGTAGTAGGTACCAGCCGTTAATCTAACATAGTGTACTTTAAATATAGAATTATGTAAATAACATTAGATACCACAAGTGAAGTCCCGTTACCAGGAAAAGATAAGGTATAAATAAACACTGTACCCGGTAGGTACTAGGTACCTGAGTATAGTATGAGTGTTGTTCCCTCAATCAGTGTCCAGAAGGCTGTCTGTAAGCTATCATGTTTTCCTTGAAATATTTTATTTTGTTACTTACGTTCTACTATGGAGTTACAGGTAAGTCGCTATACTAATAAGTATGTATCCGAAATAAGAGAATTAAAAAAAACAGCGTTTTTTACCAAACAATTATTTTGCTATAACTCGCATCCGCAATATTTAGCATATGATCTGTAGATATAGATAAACTTTTCTAGTTTTCTAGAAGATAGATATCAAGGTTCGTTTTGCCCCCAGAACATCATCAGGATTTGACACGATAGAATGTGATTGTATTAAAAACATACATATTATCTTCAAATTTTTAAACATTTTAGTAAGCCAACATACAAATTCAATTATTAAATAGATGGAGAACGAGTTATAACATATTTTTATTTAGATACAGAAAGCAAGAAGTTTCGCTCTGACTACACCTACTATCCCGGTGTCGACGGTTGGCTGAAAACACACGATGTTCCCGCTAAATGGGATGAAGCAAGACGAAGGTGCAATTTGGAAGGTGGGTCATATCGGACAATGGAAAGGTTTAGAAGAACTACTTCATATTATGATACTACAATGCTAGGGTAGATGAACTGCATCTGACATGTGCATCAAGTTTTTATGCCGGCCATACATCATTCATTCTATCGTCCAATGGGCATGGCGCTGCCGATTGGATGATAGGATGAGTTATAATTGACCGTCTGTGGGCGAGGTGGGATTTCAGTTATACTTGACAGTACAACAATCAGATAGAAGCGTGTATGGCGGTCGACGATCGTCAGTTCAGCAGAGTTAAGGCTTTCATCGGTGGACATACGTAGTAAAGTGCGTGCTTTGTCAATGGTGACGCCATGGCTTCAACTGAACGATGCTGCAATTGAACAGTTTTAACTGATCGCGTGTAGTGTATATCGATGAACTGCAGATCGGATCGAGCCTGCAGCAATCAGCATCATGCCGATTGGACGATATGATGGATGAACGATGACCGGCAATACCTAATGCCTTTTCGTTCTGCATGTGACCAGGTGCAGTGTTGGCGTCCCCTGCCACCGCTGAGCTGCAGGCAGCTCTGAGCGCGGAGGTCAACAAGACCTCGCCAGAGTGCGGGGCCATCCACACGGGAGTGCATTCCCAGTTCTCCAAAGGATACTTCCACTCCATCGAAGGTTAGCTAGTATATGATTATTGCAATGCCTTTCTTCGTTCCCTAGCAATGGTCTACTTGGCCACCGTGGTGAGCTATGGCCAAGTCCGTCTAGTTCTAAGAGTATACCCGAGCCCGTGAGAGGGGTGAGTGACAGCTAGCTGATTAGACGAAGATTTCTAGTCGGGATTTCGATGAGTAAGGTTTCCGAATGTAACTGAATCTAGGCCAAGCAGCATTTACGACTTCACTCAGGTATAAGGGATCCAGATCCTAGAAGTAAAATAGAAATAAAAGATGAAGAACTTAAACGTTATTTTATGAATTACAAAATCACGCTGGATAACAAGAATTCTGATTTTTATACAATTTTCGTTAGAGCTACAGCTATATCACCTGGCAGTCAATAAATGCAGAAGGAGATGGAAGTGAAACTTCAAAGATATTGTATACTAGCTGTTGCCCGCGGCTCCGCTCGCGTGAATTCAGGTTTTTCACTACTTCTGCGGGAACCATCGCTTTTTCCGGGATAAAAAGTACCATAATGTGTTATTCCAGGTAATAATCCATCTCCATTCCAAATTTCAGCTAAATCGGATTCGTAGTTGCAGCGTGAAGGAGTAACAGACACAAACTTTCACCTTTATTATATTATAGTGTAATGTGCACATATAAACTTTCGTACTTTAAATACGCCGCTCCCAAAATATAGGTTCAGTGCTAATGCCGAGTTTCACGACTCTTTAAACTTCAAAAACACGGGACTTTCATACAAACTCCCAACCCCTATTTCACCCCCTTAGGGAAGGATTTTCTCAAAACCGTTTCTTAACTGACAACTACCCATTAGAAAGAACCTACTTTCCAAATTTCAAGTCAACAGTAACAATATTAAAATTTTCACATAAAAACTTCATCCCCTATTTTACCACCCTTAAAGGGGAATTTTCCAAAACGACTTATACAAATTTTTAATATCTGAAGCTGATAACCTAAATGACGATTTTCACGTCTCTAACTTCAAAAACACGGGACTTTCATATAAATTTCCAACCCCTATTTCACCCCCTTAGAGGGGTAGTTTCTCAAAATCGTTTCTTAGCTGACAACTACCCATTAAAAAGAACCTACTTTCCAAATTTCAAGTCAACAGTAACAATATTAAAATTTTCACATAAAACCTTTCATCCCCTATTTTACCACCCTTAAAGGGGAATTTTCCAAAACGACTTATACAAATTTTTTATATCTGAAGCTGGTAACCTAAATGACGATTTTCACGTCTCTAACTCCAAAAACACGGGACTTTCATATAAACTTCCAACCCCTATTTCACCCCCTTAGAGGGGTAGTTTCTCAAAATCGTTTCTTAGCTGACAACTACCCATTAGAAAGAACCTACTTTCCAAATTTCAAGTCAACAGTAACAATATTAAAATTTTCACATAAAAACTTTCATCCCCTATTTTACCACCCTTAAAGGGGAATTTTCCAAAACGACTTATACAAATTTTTAATATCTGAAGCTGATAACCTAAATGACGATTTTCACGTCTCTAACTTCAAAAACACGGGACTTTCATATAAACTTCCAACCCCTATTTCACCCCCTTAGAGGGGTAGTTTCTCAAAATCGTTTCTTAGCTGACAACTACCCATTAGAAAGAACCTACTCTCCAAATTTCAAGTCAACAGTAACAATATTAAAATTTTCACATAAAACCTTTTATCCCCTATTTAACCACCCTTAAAGGGGAATTTTTCAAAACGACTTATACAAATTTTTAATATCTGAAGCTGGTAACCTAAATGACGATTTTCACGTCTCTAACTTCAAAAACACGGGACTTTCATATAAACTTCCAACCCCTATTTCACCCCCTTAGAGGGGTAGTTTCTCAAAATCGTTTCTTAGCTGACAACTACCCATTAGAAAGAACCTTCTCTCCAAATTTCAAGTCAACAGTAACAATATTAAAATTTTCACATAAAACCTTTCATCCCCTATTTTACCACCCTTAAAGGGGAATTTTCCAAAACGACTTATACAAATTTTTAATATCTGAAGCTGATAACCTAAATGACGATTTTCACGTCTCTAACTTCAAAAACACGGGACTTTCATATAAACTTCCAACCCCTATTTCACCCCCTTAGAGGGGTAGTTTCTCAAAATCGTTTCTTAGCTGACAACTACCCATTAGAAAGAACCTACTTTCCAAATTTCAAGTCAACAGTAACAATATTTAAATTTTCACATAAAAACTTTCATCCCCTATTTTACCACCCTTAACCCTGCGAGCGCCAGGTTAGAATATGTTACACAAAGCGCTAGGTGGGTGTGGCACACCCAGATAGTGATTGTGTGGTATTAATACAATATTATTATAAATATTTATTTTATTGAATACTAAACTAATATTTACTTCTATTTTGAACTAATTTAAGGGTGAAATAAAAAAAGCTATCCATTATTGTTATTTATTTATGAAATAAAAAAAAATAAAAATTCGAACTAACATTTATTAGTGAAAGCACATGTTAATCACTTTTTTCAAAAATATTGAAGTAAAAATAACATAAAGTATTTTTTCTTCTAATAGACTAAATACAAAAACAAAATAATACTTATACTGGATTATACAACTAATAAAAAAATTCTTATTCATCTTGAGATCTTGTGCAATTTTCACAGACGAAAATGGCATGTTCCATACATAGATAACGGCCGCAATGGTAACAAACGTATTTAGTCTTGCGGTCTTTTTTTGCAAGACATATTCTATCATTCTCTTCTAATCCTACAGGCTGTTCTTCGTCATCCAACTCTTGTTCTGTCTCACTTTCAAAGCTTCTTTCACTAACATTATCAATAACTTGGTCACTACCAGGATGCGTCAGCAGAACTGTCTTCAACTTCTTCGAAAAGCCGTAGTTATCTGTTTTGGTAGTCTTCGTAAGACATTCTAGATTTTTATCCAAAAATAAAGCAAAAAAACAATGCAAAATAATAAAAAGAAATAAAATGTGTTCGTTCAAATTTGTTACAAGTAGCGTAAGGTGGGTCTCACGCACCCGCTGACACCTTCACCCTTGTCTACACGACTCGGCAGGTAGCTGGCGACTGAACCAGTGGCAGTCGACGCTTCCGTACATTCCCCCGCGCAGCTACTCAGGCGCGCGAAGCATAATAACAATTCGCTATTAAAATATTGATCGATTTTTCCCAGTCTGGGTGTACCACACCCAACCTTACGCTCGCCGGATTAAAGGGGAATTTTCCAAAACGACTTATACAAATTTTTAATATCTGAAGCTGATAACCTAAATGGCGATTTTCACGTCTCTAACTTCAAAAACACGGGACTTTCATATAAACTTCCAACCCCTATTTCACCCCCTTAGAGGGGTAGTTTCTCAAAATCGTTTCTTAGCTGACAACTACCCATTTGAAAGAACCTACTTTCCAAATTTCAAGTCAACAGTAACAATATTAAAATTTTCACATAAAACCTTTCATCCCCTATTTTACCACCCTTAAAGGGGAATTTTTCAAAACGACTTATACAAATTTTTTATATCTGAAGCTGATAATCTAAATGACGATTTTCACGTCTCTAACTTCAAAAACACGGGACTTTCATATTATAAACTTCCAACCCCTATTTCACCCCCTTAGAGGGGTAGTTTCTCAAAATCGTTTCTTAGCTGACACCTGAAGGTAGGTTCTTTGTAATGGGTAGGTACCCATTACAAAGAACCTACCTTTCAAATTTCAAGTTTGTAGGCTTTATACTTCCTGAGATATCGTGATTAGTCAGTGAGTGAGTGAGTGGTAACTCTCTCTTTTATATATATAGATAGATGATTGTTCCCGCGGGAACTCGATTGGATTAATAAGTTTTACTATATATATATTTTGTTAAAGAGGCAACGTAAGGTATCAGCATAACAAATTTTATACTAAATTAAGTTCATTAGTTGTTGTTTACAAAGCTGTTAAATTAATTGCAGTTTTTTATTTATCCCACGGGAACTCTTTATTTTACCGGGATGAAAAGATGATCCTATATGTTGACCAGGGACATAAGCTACCACCACACAAAATTTCATTGGAATCGGTCGAGCCGTTCCAAAGATTAGCCCGTACAAACAGACAGACAAACAGACAAACAGACAAACAGACAAACAGACAAACAAAAAAATTGAAAAAATTCTAAATTGGTTCTATTTCACTTCTTACATCCCCCTGACTCGGTTTTTAGCATTTTTTTTTCACTGTACAGAAATTCGACTTCTACAGATTTATTATAAATAATAATAATAATAAATAATAAATATCCTTTATTTGCCAAATTGTGGGTAAATAACAAGTATTATATGTATATATTGATTGATAACCCTTAGGTTACCCTACAAAGTTTTACATCACAAACCCTATATAATGTTAGCTGCACTCTTGATATCCCATTGAACCTTTGATCCTTTTACCCTCGAGTAGAGTACCTAATTAAGGAACCCAAAAAATTAGTATAGGAAAATAAAAATAAAAATTATACACTCTACCGTCTTCACCTAGTGATAATGATCAGTATATATTATAGGAATCCCATTGACAAAAATGGCGCTGCAGTGGCTGGCAGGTGAGCCTAACAATGATGGCGACGTAGAGAACTGCATCGCGTATGTGGGTGTCAAGATAGCTGACGTCAACTGCTCCGAGCTGCTGCCATTCGTGTGTCACAAGAAGAGCACCCCAGACATGTCTATCATGCCCTGTGGAATTGTCGACAAAGGTATTTCTTATGGCTTAATTGTCATCATTACCGTGTGAGGGTGAAAGCCATTTTATGATCTCTACTGCCTTTTTTACCTTGCGATGTATTTTTGTTTCATTTATTTATTTAGTTTGGATAACAATGCTTTAACAATGATTAGCTTTGTCAGCAGATCCCCCAGGATGGTGGATGGATTAGTTATTTTTAATGACGTTGGATCACCTAAGATGAGACTAAAAATAAATTTTAAAGCACTCCTTTTATGCCTAACTATTTATTTTTAAAGCACTCCTATTATGCCTAATATGGGTAATATAATATGGGTATCAATTGAAAGGGGGTTGCTGAAAAGAAAGTTTTTTTTTGCGCAAAGAATGCTTTAGCATCGGCATATTACGAAGCTTGCGTTTATCGTCCTGATACCATCTCGTTATGCCCAGTAATGTCGCCTTTAAACTGCGTTGGTGCTGATACTTATTCGAGCAGACTCTGCAAGAAGTTCCATCATCTTTTATTTCATTGTATTTTGACCCTCTTCACTAAAGCGAAATTTGACCGCTGTTTTTTTCATCTTCACACGTCTGATCATCTGTTTTATTGGCTGTTATTTCGATCCACACAATATGTTTTGTAGCCCTACTGATCCTTTTGAAATAAAGAAAATAATTATGAATTTAAAAAATACCAATTCAACAGGGTACGATGAATTGAAATTAAGAAGATAGATGTGCATTTATTAAAATGCACATCTATCTTCTTGTCCAAACCAATAGCTCATATAGTAAATTTATCTATAGAACAAGGTATCTATCCTGAAAGGCTAAAGTTATCAATTATAAAGCCTTTGTATAAAAAGGGAAAAAAAGATGATCCCGGCAACTACAGACCAATTGCTTTGATCCCAGTTTTATCAAAAATTTTCGAGAGGGTGTTATTTAATAGAATAAACAACTTTGCGGCACGTTTTAATCTTTTTACTCATGCTCAACATGGATTTAGGAAAAATAAGTCTACCACAACTGCCATGTTTGAACTAGTGAAAATAATTTTAGAATCACTGGATAGTGGAAAATCAATAACTGTTCTATTCCTTGACATGTCTAAGGCGTTCGATCTAGTTAACCATAAAAAATTATTGGATAAACTAGAACACTATGGTTTTCGAGGACAAGTACATAAATGGTTAAAATCATATTTAATGCACAGGAAACAAAAAACCATAATTCAAAAACAGATTGGAGTAAATATTGAGATGTTTGAATCAGATTATGAATCGAATAGCTACGGTGTTCCTCAGGGAAGCATACTAGGCCCCCTGTTGTTTTTACTATATATTAACGATCTCCCTGTTAACGTATCGTAACCGTCAATTCTTTTCGCCGAAGATACGACAATAATTATGCGAAAATAAGCAGACATTTGAATCTGAAGTCAATAAATCGTTGACAGAAACAGTCGACTGGTTAGGAATTAACAATCTTAGTGTTAATATAAAAAAAACAAAATGCATGCAATTCAAAACCAAAAGAGGACAAAACAATACATTAAACATTCGCTATAATAATGAAACAATTGACATAGTACAAAATATTAGATTTTTAGGTATATATTTTGACGAGCATTGCGATTGGAAAATACATATAGACAACATTTGCGCTAAGGTTATCATGAAATTAAACTGCTTAATTTACTGGAACTTTGGTTTATTTAAAGAAAAACTTATTTTACAACGAGGAATACATTGTGAACTAACAAAAGCGCGGTAAAAAAAGAATTGACACTTGTTTGACACATTCCATTGATTAGGTATAACATCGACAATTTTATCCACAGACAATAATTTCTATTTCAATACCCCCACTAAATTATTGCCTCTACTATGCGAATAAGCTCATACAAACAAAAGTTAAAAAAATTACTTTACAAATGCCAATCCTATCTCTTAGGTATTTAAACCTATCCCTTGACAATCCTTTTGTAAACAAATCAGCAAGTTGTTCCTTTGTACATACATAATTTAAATCTATTTCCTGTTCCTGAAACTTCTCTTTCACAAATTTATACTTAATATCTATATGTTTACAGCGTTTATGGAAATCTACATTTTTAATAACAGAAATTGCACTTTGATTATCAATATTTAAACAGACAGATTCCTGATTAAATATATCTAAATCTAATAACAGTCTTTTTATCCACAACGCTTCTTTTGTAGCAGCACATGCAGCCATAAATTCAGCCTCTGTGGTAGATAGGGCAATACTTTGCTGTCGCTGACTCGCCCAGGTGATTGCTGCACCATTTTTAATGAAGACATACCCAGTCGTGGATTTCCTGGTTTCAGTGTCTTTTGCATAATCAGCATCACTGTAGCCCTCAACAATGTTTTGAGTTGCTGCTGAATAACAGAGACCATAGTCTTGAGTTTCCTTTAGATATTTAAGTATCTTCTTGACAGCATTCCAGTGAGTATTGTCAAAGCTATCCAAGTACCGACTCACTAAGCTGACAGCATACATAATATCAGGTCTACTCACTATAGCCAAATGCATGAGAGACCCTACTGCTTCTCTGTATGGTATTCTGCGGTCAGGTTCTGACTTGCTCTTCTCCAGCGTAGTATGAGGATCGACGGGAATGCTGCTGCTATTTGCGTTGCTCATGTTGAATTTAAATAGCAGCTTTTCAATATACTTTTGTTGATGAATAAATATATGATCATCATACCTTTCTATTTGTAAACCTACAAAATTCACTGGTTTGCAGGTTTTTATTTGAAAATTTTGTTTAAGATCCTGTATTATCTTTTCTAAAATAGATTCATCCTTTGAAATAACTAATCCATCATCAACATACAGTAATAAGTACACTTTAGTGTTATTAAATTGACCTGTATAAACACATTTATCAGAGTGACTATTTTCTAAGCCAAATTTCTTTAATACAGAGTCAAATTTCTGGTTCCAACATCGTGGCGCCTGTTTCAAACCATATAGGGATCTATTTAATTTACAAACAAAGTTTTCTGGTGTTTCTAGTCCTTCTGGAGGTGTCATATAAATATTCTCTGATATATCTCCATAGAGAAATGCAGTTTTCACATCAAATTGTACCATCTTTAGATTTTGTTGACATACTTCAGAAAGTAATATTCTAACTGAATCATATCTCACAGTTGGTGAAAATGTCTCATTGTAATCAATTTGATAACTTTGTGAACAGCCCTTAGCACATAGCCTAGACTTAAAAAGAGGACCCGATGGCTCGTCTTTAATACGGAAGACCCACTTACAGCCAATTATCTTCTTTCCTGGTGGTTTCTCCACTAACTGCCAAGTCTGGTTTTGTTCATGTGCTTTCAATTCTTCTTGAATCGACTGTTTCCATTTCTCTTTATCTGCCGAGGAGATTGCTTCGTGATAGGTTTGCGGCAGGGCCAGATGTTCCAGATCTCCACCTTGACAAAGGTATGTATTAGTATTTTGTTTTATATTATTTTTATTTCTAGGTCTTAAGGTAATATTTTTATAACTTAATGATGAATCAACTTCTTTTTCAGGAATATACACAGACCCTTCATCGTCGGAATAAAAGGATTCATCAGTTGAGGTAGCCGTAGCATCTAACTCTTTAGGAGTTTGGTGACTCTCTGTCTGTGAGCTGGTAGTTACTGCCTGCTCATTGCTACTTTCCGTCAAGGGTACCATCACATAACTTCTTTTTATCGAATTTTCAAGAAAAACAACATCTCTACTGATTACTATTTTCTTAGTTTTAGGATCAATCAGTCTATATCCTTTTGTAGTATCACAGTATCCAATAAAAATCATTTTACTTGCCTTAGGATCCAGTTTCTGATGTTTCTGCTTGGGTGTGTGAACCATAGCTTCACAACCAAAAATTTTGATATGACTTAAATTAGGCTTCTTCCCGGACCATAGCTCCTCAGGCGTTGCATACGACAGTGCACGTGTGGGACATCTATTTGTTATGTAGGCTGCTGTAGCTACTGCCTCAGCCCAATACTGCTTCTGTAAGTTAGAATTGATTAGCATACAGCGAGCTCTCTCCATTAATGTGCGATTCATACGCTCAGCCAACCCGTTCTGTTGTGGAGTATATGGATTAGAAGTTTGATGAATAATTCCTGCATTTTTCAAATAAACTGAGAACTCATTGCTCAAATATTCTTTTGCATTATCTGTGCGGATGCATTTTATTTTTAAATTAAGTTGATTCTCTACCAATGCTTTAAATTCTTTAAATTTAATAAATACATCTGACTTATTAGTTAAAACATAAACAAATACTTTCCTGGTATAATCATCCGTGAAAGTGAGGAAATAGCGAGCTCCGCCTAGTGATTTCATCTCCAGCGGCCCACAGACGTCAGAATGTATTAATTCCAGGGGTTGTTTTGCTCTGGAACCCTCAGTGGGAAACGGCAGCCGAGACTGTTTTCCCTTCTGGCAGCATTCACAGATAATACTGTCTTTATTTTTAAAAGCCTTCACACCTTCAGCGCAGTCTGTTAGTTTATTTAAATCTCCAAAATTTAAATGTGCCATTCTTTGATGCCATAGGTAACGATCAGACTCACTAGACTTACAGATGTATGCTGGAACACTGTGTGTATTCAGCCGGTACATGTTCTGAATGAGTTTAGCTGCTGCAACTTCAGTATTCTTCTTGTTGAATATTGTACAGCCGCCTTCGTTAAATTGAACAGAGCATCCATTACTAATCATCTGACTAACAGAAAGCAGGTTTGTTGCTAACTCGGGGACAAATAAGACGTTTTTAACCTGTATTGTTTGTACATTTCCCATTTTGTCGACAACATTCAAGTTAACTTTTCCAGAACTTTTCACTTCAAGCATTTTATCATTAGCAATTCTGATACTTGAGATCGGAGGTGCTGTTATGTCATAGAGCCAGTCATCTCTCATAGTTAAATGTGATGATGCTCCAGAATCGATATACCACCCACCATCGTTGCTTGTGCTTGCAGAAAATACAGCTACATAGCCAGACTCTTTATTCTGACTGTGTTCCTTCTTCTTTGAATTGCAAAATTTACTTATGTGCCCATAGCGATTACAGGAGAAGCAACGCGGACCTCTTTGGCTTTTATTATTCTTCTGAGGCTGTTTAGACTTCAAGTTTCTGTTCACATACAAAGCTGTAGACTCGGAGCTCTTAACTTCTTGTAATAGCTTAGTCTTTACTGAGTCAGCTGTTACAGGCACACCGGAACTTTCCATAGCCATAATCATCGGCTTGTACATTTCAGGTAAACCTGCCAAGAGTAAAGTACCTAGCCATTCATCGTTTACTTCAAATGAAATATTTCTCAGTTTGTGTGCAGCTGACATAACTTTATTCACGTATTCCTCGATATTTTGACAACCCTCTAACGTCGTAGTGATCAGCTCTTTCAATAACCCAACTCGGCGTGATAATCCCTTGTCGTCAAAGGCCTTAGCGAGATTCAACCATACTTCTTTAGCAGTTTTGGCTTCTTGTATGTGCACATAGTTAATGGGATCTACTAATAATATAATTTTCGACTTAGCTTTGATGTCAAGTTTCGGGTTCACGGGGTCATCGTCCTCACGCTCAATGCAACTCCACAAGTCTTCATGTTGAAGATATGTTTGTACTGCAAATCTCCAAGTGCTGTAGTTGTCACGTCCACTGAGTTTTTCTATAAGCGTCATTGCGTTATTTGAAGACATTTTTCGTAACTTTTAATGTTCAAACCGGAGCAGAGTCCAAAGTTCACCGACACGATCTCGCGTTTGTTATAGCAGTTTTCTTCAGATATCTTTACTTATTTCAATCAGATTTGTGGTCTGGGCCCATAACCTCATGAAATTAAACTGCTTAATTTACTGGAACTTTGGTTTATTTAAAGAAAAACTTATTTTACAACGAGGAATACATTGTGAACTAACAAAAGCGCGGTAAAAAAAGAATTGACACTTGTTTGACACATTCCATTGATTAGGTATAACATCGACAATTTTATCCACAGACAATAATTTCTATTTCAATAGGTTAATAAATTTGTATATCCTTTACGACGATTACGGCAAACAGTATCTTTTGAAGCAGCACTTTTAGCCTACCACGGTTATGTCATGTCTGCGTTGCGCTACGGCATCGTAATATGGGGGAACTCTAGTCATTTAAATAGATTGTTTATAACACAGAAAAAATGTACTACTACTGAAACCGCCCGCCCGCCCGCCCGCCCGAGTACCCGCCGCTACTACTGAACCGATTTGGCTGAAATTTGGAACATAGATAGCTAATAACCCGGATTAACACATAGGCTACTTTTTATTCCGGGAAATTCCATAGTTCCCGTGGGAAATTTTTACAGCAATCTATAGCTACATCTATAGGTACGTAGCTAAAGCAAACATCTTTGAAAGTAGGTATAAGGTTGTAATATTGAATGGGAACGGGAAATTTATGTTTCCCTCAGTATTTGTTAAAAAGCGAATTTGACACAGGCAGGGCGGTGGGCAAAAGCTAATGATACTACAGATCTGATACTACTACTACTGATCACTACAGCTGTGATAATGGGCACCATATAGGTTCTGAACTAAGCACTGTACGCTTTTAACAATGTGTGTTTAGCAATGGGTTATGGGTTAATAACATTATAACTGAGAAAACGGGTACCAATACAGACCCTAAACTTACAACTTTTTCGCCAATAACATTATGTGTTTTAGTTGAAAAATGGGATATGGGATTATAATGCTATAAATGTGAAAATGAGTACCTAAATAGGTCTCTATTTACATTGTGTGTTTTAGTTGAGCAATTGGATTTTGGGTTAGTAATATTGTAACTGTAATATTAAAATACCTATATAAATTCTGACTTACCATTGTTTCACTATAAGTTTTTTTGTTTTAGTTGAGATAGATGAGTTTAGATGAGTCAATGAGATACAGGTTAAAAATATTATATTTGTGAAAACGGGTACCCATAATAACATAGGTTTTAAACTAATAACAGTTTTGCTACTGAAAATTTTTGTTTTAGTTGACAAGGGATATGGGAAAGTAATACGATACATGTGAAAATGGGTACGCAGCTGCTGAAATTGCAAGAACTCCAGGTTAGCTTAGGTTAAAATAGGTTGGTATGCAGCGTTGCGGAAGAATATATCAGTAAAACGACGTTTTACCTCATTACTAAAAACTAAGCCAGTTATCAAAAATTCGTTATGAATATATTATGTTTTAGATGAGCAATGTGATATGGGATAGTAATGCTGTAAATGTGAAAATGGGTAGATACATTGAGCCCCGTAGTTGAACCTATATTGATTAAGGACGGAAGCGGGAAGAGCAGTAAAACAACTAAGCCGATGTTTCTTTTAGTTGTTGTAGTAGTTGACTGTTTGTCTATCCCGTATGCTACTTTTTATCCCAGAAAATCGTTGGCTCCCACGGTATTTGTAACAGCCCGAAATTCACGCGGGCGAAGCCGCGGGCAAAAGCTAGTGTTTATATATATATTTACGAAATAGCACTGTTCGTACATAGGCACAAGGAATATTTTAAATGTTTCTTAAACGATAATTACAATAAAAGAAATAACTATTCGCGATTATGCCACACCAAGTATAAATTGAAACAAACAGAAAAATCCCCCTATGCTTGGTGCATAAAAATTTATAACAAGCTCGATGAGTCTTTAAAAAATAAGCCAACAAAACAACTGAAAAAGAGTCTTTTTCATTGGCTGTGTTCAAATTCATTCTACTCCCTTACAGAATTCATGACTCACAAATAAAGAATATATTATTTCCTAAATTTAAAAAAAAAATCATATAGTATCGCAATTTGCACATAAAAATAATATGACTCGAACTATGATTACTAACGTAGAAATAATTAGCATACTAACATTTAGTACTTTTATGAATGTTAGGATGTTATGATTAATATTTGCATACTGAAGTGTCAGTCGAATATGTGAGGACTTCTATTAGTTTAAGAACCAAGATGGTTTACGTATTACGCGAGGGGTTCAAAAAAGTAATAAGAAGAGTAGTGTTTAAGCAGATTGTAAGTAACTCCTTTCTTGACAGGCGGTTTTTTAATTTGTTCTTGTTTCAGACTACGAGTACGTCGCTGAGACCGGCAGTTGTTACAAGTTTCATAAAGGGCCACTGGAATGGAGCGGAGCCTTCAGGGTGTGCTCCGCGGAGGGAGGGTACCTGGCTATTATAAATAGTAAAGAAGAAGCTGCGATTCTGAAGGATCTATACAAGAAACGGTTTCCGAATCAAAATGAGGTCTCATATCTCGGTTTCTTTAAATGGTCCGGAGACGAAGACTGGAAAACTGTACACGGTAAGGGCCTTAATTGTACATGGTAAGCAGTGGCGTAGCGTGTGATTTCGCCGCCCGGGGCCAAACCTAAATATGTTTCCAGTCTTCCGTACCTTAAGGGTAAAACGGGACCCTATTACTGATAAAATGGAAAATGACACTACAAAGAGTGAAATAATTTTTAATGTTCACCAATTCAAAGGAATTTCCATTTAATTTTTTACTTTTTAGTTGAAAAAAACAATTGCGCAAGGCATTGGAAAAAATGCCCAAATCGCTTGAAATGTGCTTCTAAAATCTGAAGAGTTCCCTCAATATCTCTGAGATTACATCATCAGATCCTGACTTGATGAGTAGGTACAGTCATTACTTGATGAATGCAAGCAAATGAAATAGTAACTATAAAATACCCAAATCGCTTCAAGTATACTAGCAAAATTTGAAGAGTTCCCTCGATTTCTCCAGGATCTCATCATTAGATATGGGAAGTATACCCTTTCAAACAAAAAAAGAATTTTCTAACTGGCCCACGCGTCTTCGAGTAATCGAGGATATACATAAAAAAAGATGAGCGCCGCCAGGATTTCTTTGAGGGGGATGCATAGCTGGATCTACACTAATATTTCCTTTTCATTAAAATATTGTTTCACGGGCATTTAACTTTAAATTATGACGTAAATTTGTCAGCGTACTCATCATGGACGTACCCAGCAACTTTTACGGGTTGGGAAAAAGCATGGAGTACTTTTTACAGGCTGAACTTGCAATAGTCGAATTTTCAACGTCGCTGTATCCTTGAACCTAACTTATTGTTAAAATCGAGCAAAAAAAAAACGTCGAAAAATAACTTTTTTACGTTTTAACTTAATTTCGTTTTGTTATTAATCTTTGTTGATTTGTTATCCACCTATAGCATATTTTAAATTTAAACTATGGTTCATGAGATAGAGCCAAGTGACAAACAGAAATTTTGGCGAAAAGCAGTTAAGAGCGGATGTTTATACTTGACAAATAATATATTAGCAAACGCGAGCGAAGCGAGCGAAAATTTTTTTAAGTTATCTCAGAATAAGTCACTTTTTATTTTTTT
This sequence comes from Coenonympha arcania, assembly GCA_036785405.1. Classification (NCBI taxonomy): domain Eukaryota; kingdom Metazoa; phylum Arthropoda; class Insecta; order Lepidoptera; family Nymphalidae; genus Coenonympha; species Coenonympha arcania. The sequence goes on along the minus strand of CM072066.1, from coordinate 17,301,788 downwards.
TTCCGTATGCCGCCCTTTCGTATTCGGCCGCCCGGGGCGGTGGCCCCGCCATGCTACGCCACTGATGGTAAGGGCCCTTGATAACGACAACTGGCAACAGCCCGACTTAATAACGGCGACGGTTCGATCAAAAAGCACACGCCCATTGCACATAGTCGACTAGTAGTTATCACCATATTCATATTATGTATATCACAAATATCGTGTTGACCTTTTCCAAGAGCCTGTACGTTAGGCCGAAGTGAAATAAAGATATTTTGAATTTTAATTTTCTTTCTTACTGTTGTTTTGAAGGAGAAACATTAGAAGAAGCCGGCTACTTGGAGTGGGAGAAGGGTCAGCCGGACAACGCCCGCCCGGGAGAGTTCTGCGGCGCCATGTTTCCCAACGGCAAGCTGGACGACTACTGGTGTGACAGGAAGGCGAGGTTTCTGTGCGAAAAGGACCCCAACAGCTTGCAAGAGGACTGACTGCTGAGCAGTTTGGCCGTGTAGTTCACATCAAAAGCGCGGCACAGAATGAGAAATTCGTTGTAGCGCGATTCAATGTAGCGGCATCTTGATGTTTACCTATTGTAATCGAACTTTGTTGTACTGGCCCCCTTTTTGGTATTTTCCACTGCAGTTGGCTGAATACTTATGCTAAACATATTACAGAGTTACTTTTTTGCTGAAACAATTTTAAGGGAAAAATCAAATTAGGCTCGTTAGAAATTAGACGAGTCATTCATTTAATTACCGAATGTTTTGTTAATTAATTACCTGCTAATTTGTGGTCGTATGTTTTACGGGAAAACATTTCACTGCCTTTTTATAGTGATTACTGAACTTAATTTGTTAAAGTTAACTGTAGTTGGAGATACTTAATAAAAAACTAAAAAAATTATTGTTGTTTGTTTTAATTAAACTGGATCCGCTTTACTTCTGCAAAGTCAATGGCTGCACTAGAATTAAAAGTTGTCCGAAATTTGGAACAGAAATATATTACATAAACCCTTTTTTAAAAAACGAAGTTTCTTTTCGGACGGTACACCGGAGGGCTGTACCGTCTGAAAAGAAACTTCGTTTTTAGTGGGTATATAACTTGTCCGTTTCTTCTCACGAAGGAGTATGCTTAAGACATTTTTGTTAGGTATGTAATTAAAAAAAGGCGTGAGGGTCGTGAAACGGTCGGTTAAAACGAAGTTCACCCACCGCTATTTGTGTGGCACACAGCGTGATCTGACGCTTGCATCGGCGGATAATCTTTCTATGTGGACAGTGGATAGTTTGACACAATAAACTCGAGTTTCAATTAGTTTATATTTCATTTGGGACTTTCGTGGATTTTATTCATGTCGGATTTTCCGGAACGGAACGGAAAATCCTGAAATGAAGCCTTTCGAAGAGCGCCTCCGCTGTACCGTTCGAAAACAAACTTCGATTCGGGAGGCTGGCCAAGAAACCTCCACGAGTGCCCGTAGCGCTCGGGCCGGTGCTCCCTGGTAACGTCGGTTAATAACCGACGGCTTAGCTTGGCCCGGTGGATAGGTGACGTTTCTTCGCGTGTCTCTCTGGGCCCCAGCAGAGGGCACAGTGTCGAAACGTTTACACCTACCCCGGAGGAGGAAGAAAACCTTATTAAAAAATTACAGGCGGGGGCGGAAACGCCCACAAGTCCCTTCGGGGCACTACGAGGACGACAACCTCGTAAAAAAATCACCGAAGTGGGCGGGAACGCTCGTCGAGAGGGACAATTACTGTGGCACATCCCTCTCGCAGGAGACGCACCGCTTGCTGGAGGACGAACATCTTTTTTCGGCTTCCGGGTGCGCCGGCCTGCGGGTGACGGACGTAAGGGGCTATGGCATCCGTTGCCCGAACTCCATCAACAGGCCTAGGAGGTGGCGCGCCCTGTTCAGGACGCGCCTCCCAGGAGGAGTCAGCGGCGGTCAGGCTGCCGGCAGCAGCGACGGGACCTGCCGCTCAGGTGGCGTTTCGGGGCCTGGCGGGAGCGCGGTGAATACGCAAGTGAATCCCGTACTCCCGCCAACGAGGTCCGTCGTGGCAAGGGACAGGTTTTAGTGGGTGCAAGCCCCACATAACCCCTCCGTTTCCCCTGATAGAGGGGTATGCGTTAGGCATTTCCTGTCGATTAAAAAAAAAATTCTATTAGAAAAAACGAATTTCACGTCGAATTATATTGAGCGTGAATAAATGGAATAGCTACTTTAAATGATATTGTAACAGGATAATGTTTGGTACAGAAATAACACAGCTAACCACAATTTTTTAATGAAAAAATAACCTGTCAAGTGCGAGTCGGACTCGCGCACTGAGGGTTCCGTACTACAACCGGAGGAATAAAACCATAAAAACCACTTTTCTTATCGAACCGCAAAACTAACTTTGTTTTTAGAGGTTTTATTGTAAATATCAAAAAACTACAGACCTATCCATAGATACCCCACACATATGGGTTTGATGAAAAAAAAATTTTTGAGTTACAGTTCTAAGTATGGGGCACCCCCAAAATTTATTACTTTTTTTTAAATTTTGTGTGAAAACCTTAATGCGGTTCACAGAATACATCTACTTACCAAGTTTCAACATTATAGCTCTTATAGTTTCGGAAAAAAGTGGCTGTGACATAGGGACGGACAGACGGACAGACGGACAGACGGACAGACGGACAGACGGACAGACGGACAGACAGACATGACGAATTTACAAGGGTTTTTTGTCATTCGGCTACGGAACCCTAAAAAGGAATTAGGTTTTTATACCTATCGGCTAGTGGCTAGTGGCTATTAATTATTGCTCATTATCCTGAGCACTTTCAACGAAAGCGAACATGTTTTCATTAAAACATTTGCTTTTTTTACTGACATCCTTCTTCGAAATAATAGGTAAGTCAAAGAATAGAGTTAGATAATTTTCACGGCTTGAACTCACTTTTGTTTTTACAAGCTTTTAATTAATTTGCTATGTTCGGGTTCGCGTTATGTTTGGGTGAAATCTTATAACTCAATTTTGAAGCATCTGTTTTCAAGCATGAGCTGTCCTTGAGTATGAATGACTACGCACCGTTCCAACATGGCGAAACATCCATGATGATGTACAAGTTTTAATGCAGCAAACCCTTTAAATTTTATAAAATATGGATTATATACGTATAAAAGCTCATTTTTTTTGCAATTATTTTTTAAATGATAACGTTTTATAACCGATTTCATGTTAAGTCGTGTGAATTCATCTAGTTAAAATTATTGACCATAAAGGTCAATTTACACGACGGACGGCGGAAGGGAACGGAAGAGACTTTTTTTACATAGCTTAATCAACTTTACGTCAGTTGTATATTATACAAAAGAAATAATTATTGAGAATGCACGAGGATTCTCCGGAAGACCTTTTCTGGCTCTCATTAAGTTTATATTTTATACAATAATTTATATAAAGTTCACTATGCCATGTAAACAAAGTCGCTTCCATTCCATTCCGCCTTGGTGTAAATTGACCCGAATGCCTGTCGTTATTTATAAAGGTACGGAAAGCAAACAATTCCGTCGTGACTACACGTACTACGCTGCTGTGGACGGCTGGCTCAAGCTGCACGCTGTGCCTGGCGCGTGGTCTGAAGCGAGAAAAAGGTGCTATTTGGAAGGTAATACCTCGTCACTACACGCACTACGCTGCTGTGGACGGCTGGCTCAAGTTGCACGCTGTGCCTGGCGCGTGGTCTGAATCGGGACAAAGGTGCTATTTGGAAGGTAATACGTCGTGACTACACGCACTACGCTGCTGTGGACGGCTGGCTCAAGCTGCACGCTGTGCCTGGCGCGTGGTCTGAAGCGAGACAAAGGTGCTATTTGGAAGGTAATACGAGAATTAGGCTTTATAAATAAATAGCAGTTGCAGGTCTTCGGAAGATTCGATACGCTAAATCATTCATTCACTGACTCATCTCCTGAACGATTTTGTATGAATTTTTTTATCACGGATGGGGTCGTACCTATAGAAAAAAAAACTCGGAGAGAGGTGAGGATTGAGGATTTAGGATTTTGAAGACGGGTGAAGAGCATGGCCTGGGCAGGTGGGGGGTGCTCGACCGAATGTCACTCGAAACGTCATCCAATTGGCAATTAGCTGAAAAATGATTCAAAATGGCGGATTCAAGATGGCCGTCATTCAAACTTCATCGGTGTCCAACTCGAAAAGTATAAAAGATGAAAGAAAGGTTTCTTTACAAGAGGCATTCAGGACCTGAATGTCTATTCGATGGATACAAAAAACCAAAATGGCGAAATTTATTTTTCCATAGAAAATGTATTGAAGAGAACTACGAGTTCGGGAGATTATAGGTTGTCGGCGATGATACGTTGGTGTTCCTGCATATTGTACCATACAGAATCTTATCAAGTAGCGGATTATAGCAAAACAAATTAATCTGTCCTGCTAATACACGTTTTACTTGTGACCAGGTGCAGTGTTGGCGTCCCCTGCCACCGCTGAGCTGCAGGCAGCTCTGAGCGCGGAGGTCAACAAGACCTCGCTAGAGTGCGGGGCCATCCACACGGGAGTACATTCCCAGTTCTCCAAAGGATACTTCCACTCCATCGAAGGTAAGCAAGTATTCGCCTATGGCATAATCTTAGATCTTGACCAAAAGGCTCAATTTCGCCGTGATTCGTGTGAATTGGCGCCCAGAAGGAGCGTACCAATTCACGAGTATTTGGAGACTCCGTATTTCCATATGAAAATTTTGGTGCTGCAATTCCTTCGATACGTACAACAAGGCGTTTCTATTATCTCGACGTGGTGCTTACTATCGCGCTAAGGCCCGGTTTCCACCAAAGCGGAGCGGAGCTGTGTTTGAGTAACCAATCAGATGTCGTCATTTCGAGTTCCTCCAGTTTCAGAGAGGGTTCGTTCGTTCGTTCGTTTCAGCCGACGGACGTCCACTGCTGGACAAAGGCCTCCTGCAATGCTTTCCAGCCCGCACGGTCCTGCGCCATTTGTATCCAGCGCCTTCCCGCGACTCTTTTAATGTCGTCGCTCCACCTGGTCGGAGGTCTGCCAACACTGCGCTTTCCCGTGCGGGGTCGCCATTCCAGCACTTTGGGTCCCCAACGTCCGTCGGTTCTACGAGCTATGTGCCCCGCCCATTGCCACTTCAGCTTCGCGATACGTTGAGCTATGTCGGTGACTCTGGTCCGTCTACGGATCTCCTCATTTCTGATTTGATCACGCAGAGAAACTCCGAGCATAGCTCTCTCCATCGCTCGCTGAGTGACTCTGAGCCTTCTTACGAGGCCCATAGTGAAAGACCAAGTCTCGGATCCATATGAAAGCACTGGTAACACGCACTGTTCGAAGACCTTAGTCTTCAGGCACTGAGGGATATTGGACGAGAAGACATCACGAAGCTTCCCGAACGCTGCCCAACCGAGCTGGATTCGGCGGTTCACCTCTTTCTCGAAATTGGACCTACCTAGCTGGACCGTATGTCCCAGGTATATGTATTCGTCCACAATTTCGAGTGCAGAGTTCTCAACTACTACTGGGTGGAGCGGAACGTGAGAGTTGGACATGATTTTCGTCTTGCTCATGTTCATTTTAAGGCCCACCTGTTGGGAAACTCTGCTGAGGTCATTGAGCATCGTGTTGAGGTCTCCCAGAGTCTGTGCTATGACTACGATATCGTCGGCAAACCGAAGGTGAGTGATGTACTCGCCATTGACGTTGATGCCATATCCGTTCCAATTCAGAAGCTTAAAGACGTCTTCCAATGCAGCGGTAAACAGCTTCGGGGAGATTACATCTCCCTGTCGCACTCCTCGCTGCAATTGAATTGGTCTCGTAGTCTGATCTTGGATACGGACTGACATGGTGGCGCTTTCGTACAAGCACTTTAACACTTCGATGTATCGATAGTCAATTCGGCATCTCTGCAACGACCTCAACACGGCCCACGTCTCCACCGAATCGAAGGCTTTCTCATAGTCCACAAACGCTAGGCATAGTGGCAAGTTATATTCCTCGGTTTTTTGTATAACTTGCCGAAGCGTGAAGATGTGGTCTATGGTACTATAGCCTTTTCGGAACCCGGCTTGTTCGGGAGGCTGGAAGTCGTCGAACCTGCAAGCGAGACGATTCGTAATAACTCTCGAGAACAACTTGTAGATATGGCTCAGCAGCGAGATGGGCCTGTAATTCTTCAACAGGGTATTGTCACCTTTTTTGAAGAAAAGGACCACCACGCTCCCGTGCCATGCCTTTGGCGTTGTACCCCCGTGGATGACGGAATTGAACATTCGCTGAAAAACTTCCAGCACTGGTTTGCCACCTGCTTTCAGGAGTTCTGCTGTGATTCCGTCATCACCTGGCGCCTCTCTGTTCTTCAGTTGACCGAGAGCTATACTAATCTCGTCGAGGCTGACGTCCGGAATATCTTCGGTATAGTGTCGAGTTAGTTTGGCTCTAGGGTCTGTAGCCAAATCTTCTACAGGCTCCTGAGATGAGGTGTACAGCTGTCCGTAGAACTTCTCGACCTCCCTCAAGATTTCAGGCTTCGACGAAATGAGACTACCGCTGTCGGTCTTCAAGCGCGACAACTGGCTCTGTCCAATAGACAGATCTCCGGCGAATACCTTTGAGCCCCTGTTCTGCTCAATAGTAGCTTTAATACGCTCGGTATTAAAGTTACGCAAATCGCGCTTTTGAGATTTCGAGATCTGCCTATTAATCCGCCGGTAATCGGAAGCGTCGGCTGAAGACTGGAGTCTCATTTCATGTCTCTCCTTCATGAGCTTGAGGGTCTGGTCCGAGAACTTTTTGGTTCTAGTCTTACGGTGGGCCTTATAAAACTTAGACCCAACCTCATGGACAGTTTCCACGAGCCTGTCGTTCAGATCGTCCACAGAGGCGCAGTCCTCCAGGCAAGCAAAACGGTTTTGGAGTTCGAGTTGAAAGTTCTCGGGGTTTTGGATATGCGCAGGAGTAGGTCGGAGCGTAGACTTCACCAGGCGGGCCCTTTCCGGCTTTATGTTGATATTCAATGTGCCTCTTACCATACGGTGATCGCTACCGGTTTTCACCCCATTGATCACAGAGACATCATTGAATATGTGCCGTTTGGTCGACATGATGAAGTCAATCTCGTTTCTCGTGGAACCGTCGGGACTCATCCACGTCCACTTTCTTTGTGGTTGCTTTTTGAAGAAGGAGTTCATCATTTTTTTTTTTTTTTTTTTTATTTATTTATTTCAATAGATGGACAATAATGTTTCTTATAAACTAATATCCCGCCAAACTGATTAACAGTTTGTTGGCGAGTTAGCGCTCTTATTCCTAACCTTATCAAACTACGCATCTACTTCTTAGCTAACTAACTACTTTTACAATTTAACTTATATATAAAAAATAATATATAACTACACACTTATGATTATTTAAATGCACAGTGACTCGTTGGAGTACTGTATAAAAAGCTCTAATGGCAAAATATATGATACAAAGTTATTAAAAGTGAGAAATTAATTGCTGTAATTTTAGTCTTTGAAGAAATCCTTAAGCAGGTGTTCCCTTAGTCTTTTCTTAAGGACTCCTTCACGATCATGTAGAGGCTCTCCTTCTCCAAAAAGTCAGCCAACATTTGGCCCCTTCGGTTCCGTTGCCCATAGCCAAATCGTCCCACTCTCTCCTCGTCACCAAGTCGCTCGCCTAGCCTTGCGTTGAAATCGCCCATCACAACATTGTAGTAGGTGTTAGAGGCATGTATGGCTCTGGAAATATCCTCATACATAGCCTCGATCTCCTCGTCTGGGTGCGCCGATGTCGGTGCGTAGACCTGTATGACCTTCAGCGAATACCTTTCGGTAATTCTGAGTATAAGGTACGCTACCCTATTCGACACACTTTCAACTTGAACAACGCTGTTAACGAGCGATTTATGGACGATAAACCCGACACCACCTTGGGACTGCTGGTCGCCCTCCCGGTAGTAGAGCAAGTTGCCGGATTGAAGTACTATCGAGTCCTCCCCCTCTCTACGGACCTCCGATAATCCTATAATGTCCCAATGCAACTTGCTCACTGCTTCTTCCAGCTCGATGATCTTCTCGTCGGTCTTCAAAGTGCGTGCGTTATAAGTTACCAGGTCGAGTCGTTGAGGTCGGCAGCGGAATCTCTGCTGGAGATTCTTAGCACCCCCTGCCCCGCCGTTACCCGTACCGCTGCCAGAGCCGGGGCTAGCGGGGCTGCCAGGGACTGGGGGCCGTGGTTTCGGCTGTCTAATCATTACAGGGTTTTGCTCAATAGGCGACCACGCTGGGCAGACGGGTTGGTTGGCAGGGCTATACTGATCGCACCGGTGTCGCTGCTGCCCGACACCGGTCTGTTCGCATTTCCAGCACAGCCAGTCCAGAACGGTTATACCGCCATTCGCCGGTCGTCATCGCCTCGTCCATTGATCAGCAGGGGGACCGCGGGCAGGTGAGGTTGACGATTGGGGCGCAAAGATGGAAGTGCGCCCCCATTACCCCCCATCAGAGAGGGTAGAATGACGGAATCCGATTGGTTACTTAAACAGCTCCTCTGCGCTCCGCTTTGGTGTAAATGGGACCTAACGCGCGAATCAATTTGCGCGATACGTTTCGCGGCGAATTCGCTCCATCTGCACAAGGTCTTAATAAACTATATAGTTAGAGTCCAATCTGAGCTCTGAGACTATAGTTTGCATTGACAATGATTATTGATGTTTTGGGTAAATATACAGGAGTCCCACTGTCCAAAATGGCGGTGAAGTGGATGGCGGGAGAGCCGGACAACGCTGATGATAAAGAGAACTGTATCATTTATGTTAACGGCGAGATAGCAGACGGCAACTGCTCCGAGCTGCTGCCGTTCGTGTGCTACAAGAAGAGCATCCCAGACATGGCTGCCGACGAATGTGGGAATGACGACCAAGGTAAACAAAGATTCTTGGAATGATAGAAATCACGAGATATCTTAAAAATATGTTAGGAGTATAATTTTGAATACTTTATAAGAAATCTTGTATTATAACAAAATCTTGTATTATAACGAGCATAGAATATTTGTGATGATCGTATAACCATATTTCGATACAATGGCGAAAAAAAATTTTTTTTTTCAGAGTACAGGTTTTATTTCATGAACCTTCATATTAACTGTTACAAGTTTCATAAAAAGTCACTAACATGGGTTGAAGCCTTCAAAGCATGTTCCGCGGAAGGAGGATACCTGGCTGTCATAAACAGTGAAGAAGAAGCTACAATGTTCAAGATAAAGTACAGACTTGATTTTGCAAATGAATATGGTCATGCAAATTTTACTGGGAACGTATTTCTTGGTTTTTTCAAATGGGCGGACCATACAGACGACGGCTGGAGGACTGTACATGGTAAGAACAGTTTATTTGATGAATTCATTCGTGCAATTTTACAGGCACCACAATTTTATACCGTAAATACCATTAAAAGACATTGCGATTTGCGATCCCTAACTTTTTGAATTGGTTAATCTAAAATAGAAGTATTATTTCTCAACGAAGTGTCATTATTAATTTTTTCGAGGTTCATATCTTTGTAAAATATTGGTAAATTTATAACTTCCGGTTACATTTTCGTGTCCGCCATGTTTTTTTTCAGATTCTGACCTCAGTCTATCAGAAGCACTGATTTAATGAGGATTAAATTATGTATACCTTATCAAAGGATTAAATAGCGTAGCGTATTTCGTCATTGACAGAAGTCAACTGTAATACTGTAATCTAAACTTCCATAAATATTGTTGTATTGTTAGCTAACCATAGACAAACCTTTTCTCTCAGACCAAACAAAAGAAGAGCTGCTGAATTATTATAATAAATAAATTCTCGTAAGATATTTTATACCGCGATGGTGTTTGAATTAAGACTTCAATGATTTGTACCTGGTGCCCGATTCGCTATACAGCGGGCCTAGACAAAGTCACAAGCGTTTGGCGTTAATGCTAGTCGACAAAAATGTATGGGACAAACCACGTGACTGTAGAAAAACCACGATAATAATTACTAAACACGCTGTGTTTGAATAATTACCTACGCTAACTTGAACGCTCGCTGGCGTTCTCGCGGGCCCTGTAGATAACTTTAGCGTACTTCGCTTGACAATTGACGGCCGACAGTATCAAACACAGCGTGTTTAGTTAATTATTATCGTGGTTTTTCTACAGTCATTTGTTTTGTCCATACATTTTTGTCGACTAGCGTTAACGCCAAACGCTTGTGACATTATCTAGCCCCGCAGGGAAGCTACGAATTTCGCAATCGTATCTAATGAACAAAGTTTTAAATCGCGTCGCTCCTATGATATCACGAAAAGAAGAATGACCAGAGGTGGTATCAACTTTTCTCATGAACCAAAATCGTAGTGTTTTTTAAGAACCATTGGCACTAGGAATTCATTTTCATAATAAATAAAAAAAAAATTGCCTTTATTGCTGATTCTACAATTTTTCCTTAATTATTACTAATATTATATAGGTGTGATATAGGTATTTATTCTAATGGAATGTGATCAGCGTGTCCTTCGACATAGGCCTCCTCTAAACTTTTCCAAATATCCCTGTTCCTTGCCAGTCTGGTCCACATTTTACCCACCAACCCTGAAATATCATCTTCCCACCTTTTCATTTGTCTCCCTCTATTCCTCTTTTTGTCCCTGGGGTACCATTCTGTTACTTTTTTAGACCATTTTTCAATATTCTCTCTGATCATATGGCCCGCCCGTTTTTCATATCCGGAATTTAATTTCGCATACAAAAACTTTGTATTTCCTGTTATACAGATTTTATTAAGATTTACAACTTGTTTATTTGTCAATAACTTTGGAATCCGGATGTTAGTTAAAAAATAATAATGAATTGTTGGAGTAAAAAATATAGTTTGAATTTGTATCAGCTTGGTACGTGATTCCATACATCCATGGTCACTATCCTTTAGTTCTAACCGTGTGTTCCACGACACTCATGCATTTTGTTCGTTTGCAAGGTGAAACGTTAGAAGCGGCCGGCTACTCTGAGTGGGCAGCTGGCCAACCGGACAATGCGGAGGCGTACTGTGGCGGCATGGACTCCAACGGCAAACTCCACGACATCCAGTGTGACTTGAAGATGAGATTCGTGTGCGAAAGAGAGAGTTTGTTACGTGCGAATTGAGCCATTGTGTTGGTTTTAGGGTTCCGTACCCAATAAATATGTTGTTCCCAAACAACAAATGTTTTTTTGTCTTTTTTTTGCTAGATATTGATAACCGTTATCAACAGGTAGACGCTTAAAATTTTCACAGCTTGATCAAGGTCATCTTATTCAATCTTAATTACACAAAATGTTCGTACTAAAATGAATATTATGTAATATTATAATATTTCACGGGTACATACCACGATTAAAACATAATGTTTTATGCCGATATTTCGACCTAGTTACATAGGCCGTGGTCGCGGCAGGACTGCAGAGTAGCGAGACGCGAAGCTGGAGCTGTCAAAGACCGTGTCGTATAGTTTTTCGATTAATATATTAATGTAATTCAAATTATATTATTATTGAAAAATGAAAATTAATCTTCAAACTAGCCATTAGCTCCTCTAGCAGCGTTTGAAGGCATCATCCCTTCCAAGTTATAAAGAGACGTTTATTGTGGCGCCCCCTGCTGTTCAATCACAAGAACAATTATCTTCGAACCATTGCCAATGACTCACTAATATTTTATACAAAACTGTATCCAAATCGGTTCAGTCGTTTTTGTAATAATTGAGAACATTCGTTTGCACCGTAAATGTTTTTTATGGCGCCCCCTGGTGATCGATGTTCGTAACAACTATCAAAGAACCATCGCCAATGAATACCAAACATTAAACAGGAAACTGCATCTAAATCAGTAAAGCCGTTTTTGAAATAAATGGGAACATTCGTTTGCAATATAAATGTATTTTATGGCGCCCCCTGGTGATCGATGTTCGTAACAACTATCTAAGAACCATTGCCGCTGAACACCAAACATTATACAGAAAACAGCATCTAAATCCGATAAGCCGTTTTTGAAATAAATGGGAACATCGATGTGCACAAACGAACACACAAACAAACAAACAAACAAATAAACAAACAAACAAACAAAAATATTTTTGCATTATTGGTTTTTGTGAACAATTTAACATACAAACAAACATAAAATCTTTTTAATAGAGTAATGTACAAACGGTCTTTCACCCTAAACGCATATACCCGTACTCCGTTCCGTCGTGGGTAAAAAATATTGTTGTTGTGTTTTAATAATACAGGATCCGCTTTATACGCAAAGTCAATGGCTGCACTAGAATTAAAAGTTGACCGAAATTTGGAATAGAAATACAATACAAACTCTTTTTTAAAAAACGAAGTTTCTTTTCGGACGGTAGGTACAGCCCTCCGCTGTACCGTTTTTAGTGGGTATATAACTTGCACGTTTCTTCTCACGAAGGAGCTTAAGACATTATTGTTAGGTATGAAAAAGACGTGAGTGTCGTGAAACAATCGGTTAAAACGAAGTTCACCCACCGCTATGTGTGGCACACAGCGTGATCTGACGCTTGCATCGGCGGATAATCTTTCTATGTGGACAGTGGATAGTTTGACACAATAAACTCGAGTTTTAATTATATTTCATATTTTAATAGTTCAGCCTTTGGGACTTTCGTGGATTTTATTCATGTCGGGATTTTCGTAACGGAAAATCCTGAAATGAAGCCTTTCGCCTTGCGCCTCCGCTGTACCGTTCGAAAAAAAACTTCTTTTCAAAAAACGAATTTCACGTCGAATTATATTGAGCGTGAATAAATGGAATAGCTACTATAAATGATATTGTAACAGGATAATGTTTGGTACAGAAATAACACAGATAACCACAATGTTTAGAATTAAAAGGGATTAGGTTTTTATACCTATCGGCTAGTGGCTAGTGGCTACCCACTATTAATTATTGCTCCTTAATCATTATCCTGAACACATTTAGCGTAAGCGAACATGTTTTCATTAAAACACTTACTTTTTTTACTGACATCCTACTCCGGAATAATAGGTAAGTCAAAGAATACAGTCAGATATTTTTTTGTTTTTACAAGCTTTTATTTAATTTGCCATGTTTGGTTTCGCGTTATGTTTTTGTGAAAACTTACAATTCAATTTAGAAGCATCTATTTTCAAGCATGAGCTGTCCATGAGTATGAATGACAACGCACCGTTACATAGGTGTGTTACATCATTCTAAATTAAGCGGTTTGATTCCTCGTTCCTGATACGCACTGCAAAGGCCTGGAATACCCTCCCAGGCAGTGTCTTTCCTGCCACTTACAACCCGGGTGCCTTCAAATCAAGAGTAAATAGGTATCTTCTAGGCAAGCGCGTTCCACCTTAGACTGTATCATCACTTTCCATCAGGTGTGATCACAGTCAAGCGCTAGCCTAGCCTAAAAAAATCCAACAATGATGATGATGTACAAGTAAGTTTTAATGCAGCAAATTAATTTTAATAACATGGATAATTCTTGAGAATGCGCGAGGATTCCCCGGAAGACGCGCCACCTTTTCTGGCTCTCTTTTAGTTTATATTTTATACAATAATTGACATAAAGTTCCCTATGCCATGTAAACAAAGTCGTTTCCATTCCACTCCGCCTCGATGTAAATTGACCCGATGCCTGTCGTTATTTATTAAGGTACGGAAAGCAAACAATTCCGTCGTGACTACACGTACTACGCTGCTGTGGACGGCTGGCTCAAGCTGCACGCTGTGCCTGGCGCGTGGTCTGAAGCGAGACAAAGGTGCTATTTGGAAGGTAATACGTCGTGACTACACGCACTACGCTGCTGTGGACGGCTGGCTCAAGCTGCACGCTGTGCCTGGCGCGTGGTCTGAAGCGAGACAAAGGTGCTATTTGGAAGGTAATACGTCGTGACTACAAGCACTACGCTGCTGTGGACGGCTGGCTCAAGCTGCACGCTGTGCCTGGCGCGTGGTCTGAAGCGAGACAAAGGTGCTATTTGGAAGGTAATACGTCGTGACTACAAGCACTACGCTGCTGTAGACGGCTGGATCAAGCTGCACGCTGTGCCTGGCGCGTGGTCTAAAGCGAGACAAAGGTGCTATTTGGAAGGTAATACGTCGTGACTACAAGCACTACGCTGCTGTGGACGGCTGGCTCAAGCTGCACGCTGTGCCTGGCGCGTGGTCTGAAGCGAGACAAAGGTGCTATTTGGAAGGTAATACGTCGTGACTACAAGCACTACGCTGCTGTAGACGGCTGGATCAAGCTGCACGCTGTGCCTGGCGCGTGGTCTAAAGCGAGACAAAGGTGCTATTTGGAAGGTAATACGTCGTGACTACACGCACTACGCTGCTGTGGACGGCTGGCTCAAGCTGCACGCTGTGCCTGGCGCGTGGTCTGAAGCGAGACAAAGGTGCTATTTGGAAGGTAATACGTCGTGACTACACGCACTACGCTGCTGTGGACGGCTGGCTCAAGCTGCATGCTGTGCCTGGCGCGTGGTCTGAAGCGAGACAAAGGTGCTATTTGGAAGGTAATACGTCGTGACTACACGCACTACGCTGCTGTGGACGGCTGGCTCAAGCTGCACGCTGTGCCTGGCGCGTGGTCTGAAGCGAGACAAAGGTGCTATTTGGAAGGTAATACGTCGTGACTACACGTACTACGCTGCTATGGACGGCTGGCTCAAGCTGCACGCTGTGCCTGGCGCGTGGTCTGAAGCGAGACAAAGGTGCTATTTGGAAGGTAATACGTCGTGACTACACGTACTACGCTGCTGTGGACGGCTGGCTCAAGCTGCACGCTGTGCCTGGCGCGTGGTCTGAAGCGAGACAAAGGTGCTATTTGGAAGGTAATACGAGAATTAGGCTTTATAAATAAATAGCAGTTGCAGGTCTTCGGAAGATTCGATACGCTAAGTCATTCATTCACTGACTCATTGATCTCCTGAACGACTTTGTATGAAATTTTTTATCACGGATGGGGTCGTACCTATAGAAAAAAAACTCGGAGAGAGGTGACGATTGAGGATTTAGGATTTTGAGAGCATGGCCTGGGCTTAAATAGGTGGGGGGTGCTCGACCGAATGTCACTCGAAACGTCATCCAATTGGCAGTTAGCTGAAAAATTATTCAAAATGGCGGATTCGAGATGGCCGTCATTCAAACTTCATCGATGTCCAACTCGAAAAGTATAAAAGATGAAAGAAAAGTCTCTTCACAAGAGGCATTCAGGACCTGAATGTCTATTCGATGGATACAAAAAACCAAAATGGCGAAATTTATTTTCCCGTAGAAAATGTATGGAGAATATTGAAGAGAACTACGAGTTGGGGAGATTCTCGGGTCCTGAGGATATGTCTATTGGCATAATATTTAGACGTTTTACTTGTGACCAGGTGCAGTGTTGGCTTCCCCTGCCACCGCTGAGCTGCAGGCAGCTCTGAGCGCGGAGGTCAACAAGACCTCGCTAGAGTGCGGGGCCATCCACACGGGAGTGCATTCCCAGTTCTCCAAAGGATACTTCCACTCCATCGAAGGTTAGCAAGTATTCGCCTATGGCATAGTCTTAGATCTTGTCCAGAAGGCTCAATTTCGCCGTGATTCGTGCGAATTGGCGCCCAGAAGGAGCGTACCAATGCACGAGTATTTGGAGACTCCGTATTTCCGTATGAAAATTTTGGTGCTGCAATTCCTTCGATACGTGCAACAATGCGTTTCTATTGTCTCGACTTGGGGCTTACTATCGCGCTAAGGCCCGGTTTCCACCAAAGCGGAGCGGATCTGTGTTTGAGTAACCAATCAGATGTCGTCATTTCGACATTTCCTCAGTTTCGGACTGACGAAATCCGATTGGTTACTCAAACACAGCTCCGCTGCACTCCGCTTTGGTAAAAACCGGACCTTACGCGCGAATCAATTTGCGCGATACGTTTCGCGGCGAATTCGCTCTTTCTGGACAAGGTCTTAATTAGAGTCCAATCTGAGCTCTGAGACTATAGTTTGCATTGAAAATGGTTATTGATGTTTTGGGTAAATATACAGGAATCCCACTGTCCAAAATGGCGGTGAAGTGGTTGGCGGGAGAGCCGGACAACGCTGATGATAATGAGAACTGTATCATTTATGTGAACGGCGAGATAGCAGACGGCAACTGCTCCGAGCTGCTGCCGTTCGTGTGCTACAGGAAGAGCATCCCAGACACGGTCGCCACGCCGTGTGGGAATGACGACCAAGGTAAACAAGAGTCTTGGAATGATAGAAATCACGAGATATCTTAAAAATGTGTTATAATTTTGAATACTTTATAAGAAATCTTGTATTATAACAAAGACATGATTCTTGCCAGTACTTCTCGGTGCAAACCTGCTTTTCGAACCTGGCAGTAGAGTTTTAACTTTTCATAAGAACCTATTATTTAGGCCTCAAACGCCATTCCATCATCAGTATCATCATCTTGCACTCCTTTGTGAGTTTTATTTTGCCCCAAGGCCCCCCCCCCCCCCCCGTGCGACACTTCAGCTTTGCGATACGTTGAGCTATGTCGGTTACTTTGGTTCTTTTGCGGATCTCCTCATTTCTGATTCGATCGGGCAAAGACACTCCGAGCATAGAATATTTGTGATGATCGTATAACCATTTTTCGATACAATGGCGAAAAAATTGTTTTTTTTTTGCAGAGTATAAGTACTATCCCCAAACTAGTCACTGTTACAAGTTTCATAATAACTTACTGACATGGGTTGAAGCCTTCAAAGCATGTTCCGCGGAAGAAGGATACCTAGCTGTCATAAACAGTGAAGAAGAAGCTGCGTTTATGAAGTATACGTACAGTAAAGGTCATGCAAATTATACTGGGAACGTATTTCTTGGTTTTTTCAAGTGGACGGACCATACAGACAACGTCTGGAGGACTGTACATGGTAAGAACAGTTTATTTGATGAATTCCCTCTTGCAATTTTACAGGCACCACAATTTTATAGCGTAAATATCATTAAAAGACATTGCGATTTTCGATCCCTAACTTTTTGAATTGGTTAATCTAAAATAGAAGTATGATTTCTCAATGAAGTGTCATTATTAATTTTTTCGAGGTTCATATCATTTGCATTTTCTGAGAAGATTTGCTATAGTAATGTATATTTTTTTACACCATCAGAAAGTAGATATTTCAACGAACAAAAAGCCCCCAAACTTTTAGAAAAAAGCTGATATTTTGACGTCAGAATTTTCGAATATGGTGAAAAAATAAATATTTTAAATCAAATAAATTACACTGTATTTGGGACATAATAAGGTAAGTTTTCACCAAATTTCGAAGAAAAATTTTTTTTTTAAAAAGATATAAATAAAAAACCAAAAACTTGGTTTTTTGAATTTTTTACCTAAATTTTGAGGTTATTTGAAAAAATTGCAAATCCAAAAGTTGTAAATCTTTTTTATTACCTACAACTTTGCCATTTAACTTTTTTTCCATAGGACTTGTAGTTTTGCCGGAAATCAAGGAAAACCATTTTTTACCCTTAACCCCCCCCCCTCCCCTGTTCCCGAACTCGGATCGACCGTAATTTATTTTTCCTTTCATTTTGATCATATTCCCCTCCTTTTCTAATGGGTTTCATCCTACTGTAATTTTTTTTGGTTTCAAAAATTATCGACCCTGGTCTATTAGTTTTAACCGAGTGTTCCACGACACTCATGCATTTTGTTCGTTTGCAAGGTGAAACGTTAGAAGCGGCCGGCTACACTGAGTGGGCAGCTAGCCAACCGGACTATGCGGGGGTGTACTGTGGCGGCATGGACTCCAGCGGCAAACTCGACGACATCCAGTGTGACTTGAAGAGGAGATTTCTGTGCGAAAGAGAGATTTCGTTACGCGCGGATTGAGCCATTGTGTTGTTTTTAGGGTTCCGTAGGTACCCAATAAATATGTTGTTCCCAAACAACAAATGTTTTTTGGCTTTTTTTGCTAGATATTGATTACCTATTATAATTTTCACAGGTTGAACAAGATCATCTTATTCAATCTTAGGTACACAAAATGTTCGTACTAAAATGAATAATATGTAGATATATAATGTTGCAATGTATCGTTAAATTTTGTTGAAGTAAATGGTTTCACATTTAGCAAGGCGTTTTTTTTTGTCCTCTCAAATCGAAAACTTACATAAATAGAAAAGTCTGCCCGGTCTTAAACATGAAATCATGTCAATCCTAATAATAAAATATTTAGGATGGGACAATAGACATATAGTATTGTTATCTATGGAAATGTAAGTGGCAACCCTGATCCTTGGTTGTTGTCTTTGTCTTATGTCCGCTGTACCGTGTGAGTCAATGTGCATTAAAGAAGCTCTTGCAGTCTAATGGTGTTTTTATATGAATCCCTCTAAGTATAACAATACAGAAGAGACCTAGCTGGAGCCAGAATACCCCAACATTGGTTATGGGCCCAGAACGCCCAGATCGCGCCATCCACTAGAAATTCAAAAGAAATGGAAGAAGAGAAACGCAATAAATATGGCGTCGTCCCCTTTGCGGGAACGAATTACAGCAACTGGATTTTTCGAGTGAAAACTATTTTGAGATCGCAAGATTTGTATAAATACGTTTTCGAGAAAGAAAAAGTGGATGCGGCGACGGATGCAAAATGTATGGACATCCTGGTACAATGTATTAATGACTCGCATTTAGAACTGATAAAAGAATGTACTACGTCAAAAGAAATACTAGAAAAACTCGAAAGTAATTTTGCTAGAAAAGGAATAGCGTCACAATTGTTGACAAGAAAGAGGTTACTAACACAGAAATATGACGGTGTACAAGGACTTGAAAATTATTTCCTGATTTTTGACAAGTTAGTGAGAGAGCTAAAAGAGTCCGGAGCCGAACCAAGTGATAGCGAAATCTGCTGTTATCTATTGTTGGCGATGCCCTCAACATTTGAGCAAGTCGTAACCGCCATAGAAACCTTGAGTAGCACAGATATATCACTAGAATTCATAAAGAAAAGATTATTGGATGAAGAAATGAAAAGAAAAGGTTTTGGTTCCACTCAAGAAGAAGGAGATGTTTTTCTAACAAATCCCAGGAAAGGACAGAATTATAAGAAATCTTTGCAAGAGAAAAGTTCACAAGGAAGCAGCAGGAACAGTGTTTTCCCCTTTGAGTGCTATAATTGTGGAAAGCGGGGTCACCGGAAGGCCCAATGCAGATTTAGAACACCAAAAGGCTCAGCACATGTTGCTCAAGAAGGAAAAGAAGATGAAGTATGTTTTATTTCTTCTTCACCGGAGAATGAAGTATTGCTATCACATGAATACTCTAGAAAAATTGACTTTATCGTCGATTCCGGATGCACAGACCATCTTGCAAACAGAAGAGAATATTTCAGTAACTTAAAAAAGTTAGAAATACCTATTAGAATTAATATTGCAAAAGACGGCGAGGTGTTACATGCATATGAGTCCGGTGAAATCGTTATGAAGGGAGCTACCTTAAAAGAAGTACTATATGTGCCAGAGCTGCGATGTAATCTGCTATCAGTAAATAAAATTGAAGATGCTGGTTTTGGAGTAACTTTTCAGAAAAATAGGTTAACTATTCACAAAGATAACAAGACCATTATACAAGGAAACAAGATGAATAAGTTGTATATATTATCCTTTGTTCTGAAAGATCAAGAAAGAAATGCACAGAAGGCATACAGCATATCAGAAACTCAGAATGACTGGCATAGAAAACTAGGACATGCTTCAAAGGGAAAATTAGAAAAATTGAGATCTAGAAAATTAATTTCCTATGAAAATTCAAGCAATGAAGAACTCTGTGAACCGTGCTTAAAAGGAAGGCAAACAAGGTTACCATTCACAGAATATTGTAATAATACAAAGAGAATTTTAGAAGTTATTCATTCAGATTTATGTGGCCCAATAAATCCTGCAACATATGGTAACAAGAAGTATATTTTGAGTTTTGTCGACGATTACAGCCATTTTACAACAGTTTATTTGTTAGAAAGTAAAACAGAGGTATTGCAGTGCTTTAAGAAATATGTCAGCTTAGTAGAAGCACAGTTCGGGACAAAAATATCAAGATTTAGATGCGACAATGGAAAAGAATATGATAACATAGAATTTAAAAGATTTTGTGAAGAAAAAGGAATTAAAATTGAGTTTACAATAAGTTACACTCCACAACAAAATGGAAAGTCAGAAAGATTCAACAGAACTGTTATAGAAAAGGCGAGAACATTATTAGCCGACACAAACTTAGAGAAACAACTATGGGGAGAGGCTGTCTATAGCGCTACCTATATAATTAACCGGCTGCCTACTAGCAGAGGTATTATTCCTGCGGAGATATGGTATGGCAGAAGTCCTGATTACTCAAAATTGAAAGCTTTTGGTACAGAGGCATATGTCCACATTGGAAAGGAACATAGAAATGGAAAGTTTGATGTGAAATCCAAGAAGTATTTAATGGTTGGCTACTGCAGTAATGGATATAGACTATGGGATAGTGACCTAAAGAAAATTATAAGAAGCAGAGATGTAATATTTAACGAGAAGCCTAGAACAACTATGGAAACTTTAGACATAGAACAAGATAATTTGCCATCAGACTTGCCATTGACTAGCAGTGGAACGGAATCACAGGATAAATCAAAAGGTAGTCCGGAGAAAATAGAAAATTTATCAACAAAATCTAACGATAGTAGAGAAGAAATCAGAGAACAGAGACAGAGAAAAAGACCAGTATGGATGGAGGATTATGAGACTTTTCATGCAGCATTTTTATCTAATACATTTATAAATGATGAACCACAAACGTTACAAGAAGCAATGCAAAGCGTAGAAAGTGACAGGTGGAAAGAAGCAATGGATAGCGAACTAAAGTCACATGAGAAACATCAAACATGGACTATTGTAGAAAGACCAAAGGACAAGAAAGTTATAGAAAGCCGATGGGTTTTTAGAAAGAAGTCTGAAAATAGAACAAATGGATGTGAAAACTGCTTTTCTTCATGGTGTACTTCAGGAGGAGATTTTCATGAGTTTACCAGGTCAGCATAGAAGTGAGAAAGTGTGCAAACTAAATAAGTCAATTTATGGTCTTAAACAAAGTCCAAGGTGTTGGAATAAAGTGTTCCATGAGTTTATGTGTCAAAATAACTTAAAGTGTTCGGATTATGACAATTGTTTATACTTGTTACAAGAAAACACAGGTGTAATAAGTGTGTATGTGTTTCTCTATGTGGATGACATTCTTATCATAAGTGACTGTGAAAAGAAAATTAGAGACCTTAAGTTAAAACTAGAAAAACAATTTGAAATGGTAAGTTTGGGACAAGTTCACAAGTTTTTAGGTATTGAAATAGAGAGGGACAGTACTAAAGGTGTGATAAAGATTCATCAGAAAAGTTATATAGAAAAAGTGCTTTCAAGGTTCAATATGAAGGACTGCAAAAGTGTAGCGACACCATGTGAAGTTGGATTGAAACTTGAAAAGTCAGAAAGTTATACTTGTACCCAGCCCTACCGTGAGTTGATTGGTTGTCTAATATATTTAGTTATTTGTACTAGACCTGATCTATCCTTTGCTGTAAACTATTTCAGTAGATTTCAGAATAATGCATCAGATGAACATTTCACTTATTTGAAAAGGATTTTAAGGTACTTAAAGTTAACAGCAAATTATGGATTGGTGTATAAGAATAATAAAAAGTACAAAAATGTTGCTGAAGGATTCTGTGATGCAGACTGGGCTGCTGATGTTGATAGAAAGTCGGTTTCAGGGTACTGTTTACAGTTATATGGGAATATTGTGTCGTGGTCAACTCAAAAACAAAAAACCGTCTCTCTCTCAACTGCTGAATCAGAGTACATGGCTCTCAGTATGATTGCAAGAGAGTCAGTATGGTTTAAGGGACTGCTAAATAATTTAGGAGTTCAATGTAATAAAATTGTAATATTTGAAGATAATCAGTCGTGTATTCATATTGCTAAAAACAGGGAAAACAGTAGTAGAGTAAAACACATTGATATTAAGCATCATTTTATTAGAAACTTAATAGAACAAAACATTATTGTATTAGAATATATTCAAACTTCAGAACAGATTGCAGATATGTTAACCAAACCACTAAACAAGAATTTATTCTGTTATTTTAGAACTCTTATGGGAGTAGAAGATTGACAATTTTTTTATTGTTTGTTTGCTGCTCTGCGTATTATGTATGTCTATCCCTTTGATTAATGGAGGTTTTATTTGTCATAGAATACGTAAGAAATAGAAAGTTAATACTTAGTGGTCATAGACTAAAAGAATTAAGAATGTTGGATATTTTTGTTTGTTTTTGCTAATTGATAGAAAGAAGTTAATAAGTTCAGGGTTGAGGAGGAGTGTTATCTATGGAAATGTAAGTGGCAACCCTGATCCTTGGTTGTTGTCTTTGTCTTATGTCCGCTGTACCGTGTGAGTCAATGTGCATTAAAGAAGCTCTTGCAGTCTAATGGTGTTTTTATATGAATCCCTCTAAGTATAACAATACAGAAGAGACCTAGCTGGAGCCAGAATACCCCAACAAGTATAACCCGGACAGGGCGGACGGCGTGAAAAAATGTCTTCAATTTATAGGTACCAAAATGCTTGTTTTGCCACCAACAGTAAGGTCACGCTGTAGTTCGCTCAGCAGCGACCTATAGACTTTGGACAGATAGCGCTCCTGTTTATTTGTACGAAAAACGACCTCTCTGTAGCAGTGCCGGCGCGCTCGTATTCGAGTGGGAGGTCGTGGGTTCGATTCCTGCCACGGACCACTTTAGAATTTTATAATTTCTAAATTGGCTCAGGTCTGGTCTGAAGAGAGGCTTCGGCCGTGGCTTGTTTCCACCCTACCAGCAAAGACTCACCGCCAAGCGATTTAGCCTTCCGGTGCGATGCTTGTAGTAACCGTTGGGGTAAATTTTCTTACCCTTCCAAGCTAGTACGATAACATCTTAGGCTGCATCATCACTTACCATCAGGTGAGATCGCAGTCAAGTACTAACTTGTATAGAGTAAAAAAAAAAGGTTTACGTAAATCGTTCGGATGCCCATATCCTAAGGTTTCTTATCGGTGGATAGAACAGAGTTTTATCACCAGACCGGTGAAAAACCCCTGGGAGACCAAAGGTATACCTTTGGTCATCCAAGTTTTCTCATGAACCAAAACCAAAATTTTCTAGGAAAATAAAATAGTGTTTTTTAACAACCATTGCTACTAGGAATTTGTTTTTCATACCTGAAATTTAATTTATTAATACGAGTATACAAAATGTTACTTTCTTTTCAATACACATTCACTGTCATACGAGAAGTACCTACAACTTGTTTACTTGCCTATAACTTTGGAATCCGGATATTAATTATAAAAATATTAATTGTAGAAGTTAATGTGGAGACCGTAGTCCTGAAATAAAGATTGAATTTGAATCAGCTTGGTGTGGGATGCCATACATTCATGGTCACTGATAATTTCGTTTGCTTACACCAATGAGTAAACAGGAATTAGGTGGGGAATCAAAGACTTATCTTTTCTTTCTTCGCCAAGGGTTTGCCAAGTTTCAGGAGTTTTAAAATAGTTGCAAAGCGAACAGGTAATTAGGTATATTTATCAACTTCAAACTTTAGCTTCGAGGATCCCAACATGACCTGCTTTGAGAAGAGTCCAGCCAAATTGTTTCGTTGGCTATCATTATATTTCAAGTTACAACATCACTTAAAATTAAAATTAAGCTACTATCATTAGATATTAACAACACAATAGCCAATTTATATTATGACTTATATTAGTTTACACAAACCGTAGGAGCTTATTTTTAAAATCTAATAGGTACAGTTACGGAATGAAGAGGTTCGTCAATATTCAAATTGTTTCGTTTGCACTGGTCGATTGCACGCGAAAACCGACACTAAGGTGACGAACCTTTTTACTGTTTAGTCACGGAGACTACAGTATACAGTCGCCTTTATAGATTAACTATTCACTCCTATTGCTTAGGTAGGTAGGTACTCAATGTAGCGAAGAAATTAGCTGTAGCGAAAACATGGTTGCAGCCGATACACCAATTTCCTGTATTACCGAGCGCGGGAAATGAAGTTTGCGAACGCCGCCGCTGGCGCCACTGGCGCGAAAATCTCATTTGCTTCGAGACGCCGTGGAGGACGGACGCCTCTATTACACTATAATTTAATTTATGGTTTGATACGTTGCTTTAGGTAGATACTCGTTTTCAAAAATACGAAAAGGTTCTCCATACTTATTGCTTATTTTTCTTAGCTCTTAGAGGATGCAACAATAAACATTCATATATTTGAATGTTTGCATATTTGTTTGACAAATTGTAAGCATGACATAAGCGCCATTTTTATTTTATTAATTTAATTTAATTATATTTGTTCCTTCACGCCACAAAAACTGAAACGATTTCCTTCTTGGATTGGAGATACAAGTTACAACTTATCAACTACCCTTGATCAATAAAAATGCTTTAAGCGGAATTAATAATAAACTGAAACCCTAAACCTAGTGGTATTATTAACATTATTTATTATGATCCAACACATAATCGCGCTGTGAGTTTATAATGATTATGATAAAATAGGGAAAATACGTAACCACAAAATAAACAAGTTATTTTCGAAATTTAATCATTGTTATTTTATTACAATAATAATTATTAATCATAATTGGACCGACGAAACAATTTTAGACTTATCACTTTTGTACTTACTACATTATATTATGTTAAATTATTTAATTTAAATATAAAAATTTAAAATCAAACAGTACTAGCAGGCTTCACATACCTTTGAGCACAATATCCGAAATTACTCTCATGTTTACGATCTTCTCCAGTAACAACCAAAATCGAAGGTTAAAGAAACTGGATTCTGTTAGGGTTCCTTAGTCAACAAGAAACCTTCAAAATATAGTTTTACCATATCTTCAATCTATCTGCGTATAATATATTCAATCAATATAAAAAAATCTTTTCGCAAATCTACTCAGCAAAAAACCCCATACAACGATTTTCCTTAAAGCATTCCTTATACACCTACTCTATTACTTACATAATATAAATATTATGTTTAAAAGACAGTGAAGCTTAGTCGGCGCTGGGTAGGCCTTGAGTTTAATAATAAGTTTTGAGTTTCGTAATACAACTCTAGTAAATAATGATTGCATATTACTGTGCGTTTGTTGTTTTACTTTACGTCTATGCAATAGGTAAGTTAATAACATTGCTTGTTAAATAAATAAATAAATAAATAATCCTTTATTTGCCAAATTGTGGGTACACAACAAGATGAAATTAAGTAATTACGCCAACACAATCGACTGTCATTGACAGTGTGCAAACACTCAGTATTTTAATAGTATCTAATTATATGTAATTATAAAATTAAAATTTGTGTTACATTGCAAATACATAATTATATATAAACTACAAAATGGTATTAATTAAATTTCATTGTCAAGTTATTCAATACAAATTATATTATAATGTCATTATGAATAAGTTAGTATGTCATTGTCATTTAGATATTCTCTAACACTATAATATTTTTTTTTGTTTAATCATTTTACATTTCACTATACCGAAAGATTTTCCACGTCGATCCCGTCACGGAAAATTGCCGAACTAAGTATCTATAGCAAGATATAGATGATTATTCGAAAATTCATTTTATCTATGATTTTTAAAAGAATAGTTAGGTACGATAATGTTAGATATAGATGTAATATTTTAGTTAGTTTAGGCTTTTTGACGTGACAACGTCTTATAAATCGATAGAGCCGGCTGCACGCACAAAAAAACATGACTCATCCGGCGTTACCGGCGTTACCTCGCTCGCGTTACCTCGCTCTGAGGCGTTCCATGTAAGGCTTGAAGTGCAAGCGAGAGTTGTCACGTTCAACTATTGTCAGTAAACCGACTTTACAGACAACCAATTTTTAGCCTAAACTAACTAGGCTTTTTAGCCTAAACTAACTAAAATATTACATCTACTCAGTAGATTACTTTTGTAATCTACGTTAAATTGCAAACATAAATGGTGGTAAGCATAATCTTGCTAAAGTGAACAGTTCCTTTACATTCTTGCGCTTTTGTCCTTTACACTTTTGTGTTGAATTGCGTAGTTTTAGAAATATTTAAGTAAAACTGAAAAAAAACACAATTTCTCCGCCCCCTCCCTCCCAAACCCATGCTGTCAGGGGTGTAACTTTTTACCTAACAATATGTGGACTGCATAGAACAATCTGGCATTGCAATAATACTTTCTTTCACGTTGGATGTATGGGTTCGGTCGCTTTTGAGCTAATTGCACCGTACTATGTGTCAGGTAGGCTGCAAGTGTCCGCTTGAGGTTTAGTGGTCAAAAATGATATTTTTCATCACTCATACACGGAAAGTAGGTCTGAAGTTGCCTGAGAAGCGGGTTGAAAGTAATACTTTGCAGCCCTAGGGAGAATCGTTTTCAACAGACAGCTGTCAAATAATTAAAAAAACTAGTTGTCACATTTTTATTGGAGTTCAAATGAAACCTCAGTGAAACACGACATACCCGAGTGCATCCATAGACAAGAAGAAAGATAGACTTTATTCATAAAGTAATGACAACTGATTCATAGACATTCATAGACAATCATAGACAATACTTGACTATTAAAAAGCTAAATGCATAGCCCGCTGGCTAGGCCAAAGAAAAAAAAAAGGCGGGAAAGTGGCAAGCGGCAATCCGATCTTCATTTGTTTTTCGAGTTGTAGAGTTTTGTTTAGGCTTCTGTTTAACAGTGATTTTTATTGACACAATTATTCAATCTTCATCAATTATCAATTTTCTTTAGCTAATTTCTATTTTTATTTTGACTTTCCTTATATTCGTAATGAAAAGTACAGTGTTTACCTCGGGATAAAGACTTATTTAGTCCCTCGAACTATAGGCCCCCTCGCTACGCTCGGGCGCCAAACCCCGTCTCGGGACTAAATAAGTTACTTTCATCCCTAGGGTAACAATGTACTA
Organism: Coenonympha arcania; assembly: GCA_036785405.1. NCBI lineage: Eukaryota > Metazoa > Arthropoda > Insecta > Lepidoptera > Nymphalidae > Coenonympha > Coenonympha arcania. The sequence goes on along the minus strand of CM072066.1, from coordinate 17,274,649 downwards.
TTATTTCAGAGTGCAAACAGTATAGATACGACTACACGTTCGACAGCGACGTCGACGGCTGGTTTAAGCTGCACCGAGTGCCCGCTACGTGGCACGATGCCTGGCTGAGATGCCAGCTCGAAGGTACCTATGCCTCCATTATGGCAACAGCAAACAGAAAGTGAATTTCTGAGAACAGAGAATTGAAGCTGTGCCAGGCCAGTCTCACTTATCACGTGACCGTCCCGGCTACAAATAGAGTTTCGGACTACCATATTTCAGATGGTTGCCGCTCGCGCCTCGCGGGCCGAGTTGCACGCGCTAGTTCTGTACGGTCTATTTTACGCGCCGTCTCACTACGGCAGCCCTAGTACGTCGTAAGAGATAAAGTTAGGCGATAGAAAGAGACCACAACATTGCGTTTGTTGCGTGTCGATTTTGAGGGCGGCGCCAGGCGCTATTGCGAACTGAATTGCACTTTTTGTGTCAGGGCTAGAGTCGCTATTTCTTTAAATTTTCGTGCGGAGTGAACCTTCTGGTACTATTTAGTGTTCTGTGGCTGTGCTTACATGGGCCGTTAATGTTTTTGTTGTTTTTCGAAACATAGCTTCTTTTCGGACGGTATCGCGCATGTGGCTAGGCGAAATAAAATGTTTTTTTGGGAAAATCTAAGAAAATCCTGGAAAATCTAATATGAAAGTTTTTCTTACTAGTCAATAGCATGGGCACTCATGTATAGAGATTGGTGTGACAAATTCGTTAGCGCGAGCTGACATCGCCATCTATCGAGCGATGGGTGAAATCACACTTGAAAATATAACATGGAGTTTTGTTTCAGGTGTTATTCCACATTTGTTACTACCGAGTGTTCCACGACACTCACGTCTTTTTTATTGTTATGTTTATAACGAATGGCCTCCTTGCTGATGGTGTAAAATGCCTCTGTATGCTAGGTCTACATGAAATAAAGTATTCTGTTCTTCTGTTTGATTCAGGAGCAGTCTTGGCGTCTCCAGAAAATATATTCATGAACCTTGCCATGAGGAATGTGATGAAGAATAAACAATTGCCGCGGGATAGAGTCCACACAGGAGTTCACGCGACTTTCTCCAAAGGCGACTTCTTCTCTGTCGGAGGTATCTAATGCTTCTTTTAATTTCAATAGTAAGTATGTTTCATCCAGGATGAGTTTCGAATGAAGACTCAGGGTAACTCAGTGGACGATGCAACAAGCTTTGGAGAAGAATATGAGCGTAGTGAGATATTTGGTCATAGTATATATTCCCTTTCTGAGAGCTGATGAGCACAAATCATAAACAGTTTTCAATTCCGTATTGAAAAGTAGTCAACAATCAACAAATAAGGTGATTCTTTTCCAGGTGTTCCTCTAAACAGAATGCCAGTGGATTGGATGCCCACGGAGCCAGACAATAAATACAACAATGAAGACTGTATCCTGATGGTGGCGAATGGAACCATCGCAGATATCAGTTGTGACGAGGTCCATCCCTACATGTGCTTCCGGAAGAGAACCAAGGGAATGCTGCTAAATGGATGCGGGACCTTCGATCAAGGTATGGAAGTTTTGGATAGAAATTAGAGCAAGATTAGGTGTGTATCCAAATGGATAGGAGTAACCTAATATTAACCAATAAACTTCGAAGTATAATGATGCCTTGACCGTTGAAGGGTATTTCGGTACTTGCTCTTGGCGTGTTACCAGATCGGCCTTTTCATTTACTACACGTTGATTTGTTCAGTCAGATTTCCCTTGGTGACATTCTTACTTAGATATAATATAAGAGCTAATATAATTATTTCAGAATACAATTTGGACGCAAGGACTGGGAGCTGCTATAAGTTCCACCGAGTCCCACGGAACTGGACTCGAGCGTTCATGACTTGCGCGGCCGAGGGCGCTCACCTGGCGGTCGTTAACAGTGAGACTGAAGCCAATGTCCTCAAGGAGCTGTTTGAAAGGAATCCTCCAAACACCATCATCGCCGCCATCCCTGGAATCATGCGTGATATAATGCACATCGGGTTCAACGACTGGGGCGAGCGTGGCGTCTGGACCACGATACATGGTGAGTTATTGGACTATTACGTTGACTTATAACGCTATAAATAGAAACACAGCTTCACCAGAAATATCCTCAGAACTCCATCGATAGTGACCATCCATGGCATAATGCCCGTTGGGTTCTAGCTTTGGGCGAGTGCGCTGTCTTGGCTGGTTGCTGGACCATGTGTGACTCATCGACCATTTATAGAAAGAGATAGCTCGTAGCTAAATTTTACCAGAACCCTATCCTGCTCATCAAGGTTAACACTGGCTTAATAGGCCATCCCTTGTCAACCTGTGGTAGTTGGAGTTACAAGGTAGGACTTCGCGACTTGTGTGTCTGTGTGTTTCTTTGGTTGCACACTATAGGTTTCATGATAGGATGTCCCCTTTTCTGCCAAAAGAGAGAGGTGTATAACAATCAATAGTGAAGGACCATCGTAAGTCAGACTAAAAAGCTTTAAAAAAAAATTAACAATGAATCAAAAAAGAAGCATCTATTAGGGCCAGTATGGGGCCATTACTTTAATACTCATGATGTTGTCTGGTCACCAGGTACGTCGCTGGTGGAGGCTGGTTTCAACTCGTGGTCGGAGGGTCAGCCGGACAACGGGTTTCCCGGCGAATACTGCGGGGGCATGTTCCGCAACGGACGCCTCGACGACGTGTGGTGCCACGAGCGAGGGCCCTTCGTGTGCGAGAAGACCCCCCAGAGCCTTATTGAGGAAGAGGACCCCCTCGATGAGGCCGTCTAGGAATTTGAGACTCTGTGCAACCTTCCCGGTATTGCATACATACAATCGCGGTTAGGAATCCAGTGGGAGATCTAGATATGTAAGACCTTGCACATTTTAATAAATAAATAAATGGTTAATTTAGACGTTTCCATCCATATGTTGTTTATAGTAAACCTATTAGTAACAGTTTAAAAACCCTGTCGCGCGAGCGGCAGTATAGCTGACCACTGGTGTAGGTGTAGGAGGGTTTGTGCAACTTACTCCCACGTGTCCAGAGATATATTACACAAAGAACGCCCCGCTCCACGGACGACCTCTAAACACACCTCTAAATCGGACAAATCCGGGGAAACCCGACCGGATGGCAACCAACAAATAGAAAGCATTGCATAGAGCAAGTAGTTTCTAATATCAATCTTCTGTTGAAGAAGTCATGAAGGCTAGTACACGCTTGTGGTAACCGGGTACCACAAGTATTCATGACTGAAAAGACCGTCAGTCTCTCTGAACTTTTACACTCTGTACATCCCTCATATACTCCTGACGTCCACAGAGTAATGAGAGACACATGAAAGTAGGCTTATAAACTCAAAGATAGAATCAAAGAACAGGACTTTTGGTTTTACAACTCAGAGGTTAAATAAAATTTGAATTCTAGGATATTCTGCCCTAGATCATAGATGGATAAGTATTCACAATCTAGATACACACGCCAGACTTCTGAATCAATGAGCTGACACTAGCTCGTATATCAGTGTCTATTTACCAAGTATATCATAAATAACTATTGCAAAGCCAATGTATAAATTCAGAGTATACGATATACGGGGCAAGTCTCTTGTCTGCTCTCTGTAAGCCCCTCTTGAAAGCCATTCCCGCCACGCAGAAATAGGATCCGCCATATTGAATCCATCCTCCATCTTGTCAACTGTTTAGCGTATTGCGACCTCAATAGAATAGAATAGAATAGTTATTAATAAATTATGCCATTTAATTGCCTAATAGTCACTGCCTAATATCCTCTATGACTGATACTGTTAAATATTAGGATAATTTTATAAATTTTTACGTGACATAACCAATAGTGTATTCAATTTACTAGACTAGCCACTCCTAGTATGAAAAAGGCAACAATAAATAAAAAAAAGATTCCGACGAATTGAGAACCTCCTCCTTTTTTGAAGTTGATTAAAAAGTGATGATACACTCAAAGTTGTTTTGTCCTTATTTGGAAGAAATGAAATATCTTCTGACGGTTGCCACATAGCTTCGTACTGGAACGCTAAATCGCTTGGCGGCAATTACCAGGCAACTCTAACTCTATACTTAAGTAGTGGGTTCAATTCAGGAAGACGCACCCCACTTCTTTACAATCGCTTAAGTTGTATGCGATTCGTAAGGAGCAAGGAGTGGGGCGCGTCTTCGTGGATTGAGCTCACAATACCTCTACTCGTTCCTGAAAAAAGGTTATAAGTTCGGAAAGACAGAAAGTCATCAGTCACGGTTTCGACTTTCTCATTAGAACTATCTCTTCCCACATCTTTATCTCTTTTCATCGAAGTGCATGAATATGATGCAGATAATTGTGTTAATCAGCAGTCAAAATTTTATCACATAGTCAAAATATTATCACATTATAGACCCACAAAAGCCCAGTTAGTGGTCATTACAATTTACAATTATGCAGTGAACGATTACATCATAGAAGTCGCCGATTGTTATGGATGTAAATTGTCTTGCGAAAAAAGTACAAACTCTCATGTAAGCTAACCCAAATCTTAAAAGTCTCACTATATACATGTATACGATATGTCCATGTCTTTTTAACTGTATTTTAACGATTCATGCAATATGTCAGCACGGACCAACAACCTGTCAGCCTGAGGGCGCATGTGTTTAGTGTGTTTAGGTTTTAATTACGGCATATTTGGGAAATATATTGAGGATCTAAGCTATGAGCATCGCTTACCTTCTCAGCCAAGTTACAGCCAAAAAAACACAAGCCAAGCTAATCCTAAGTTGCTCCAAGTATGAGTACATTTAAAAAAATCAGTTTAACTAAAACAATATGATCACTTAGGTTGAATTATTATCATTATTGTTTTATACGTTTTGAACGCTTCATCGTAAGTCCCTAAGCAGGCAAAGCTTAGTTTTTCTGTAGGTATACAAGTACCATACAGTTTTAATTCTGTTTTAGTGGAAATAATTTTCATCCATATGATTTGCGGAAAGTAACATCAGCGAACATTCTATGCTTTCCCGTTCACTGCTGACTGCAATGATGCTACCTAATATGGCGCTGGATTGTGCATAACAATGTTAAGCCGACCACTTATGTAAATCAGCCGTCAATCGCGGTCGTTACGGCCATTGCGGCTGTTGCAGCCGTTGAGGCTGTTGCGGCCGTCGCGCGGATTAGTCAACGCACGTAGCGAGCCGAAAGCAATTAATTGAATATTGAGGCCTCAATGTCTCATTGGTTAACTGGGGGGCTATTCACGTTACGTTTCGGCTACATTTCGTGATCTGATATGTTTAAAAAGGTGATGGTATTTACGTACATAAGCAGACGATATTGAATTCAAAACATTTTTTGCGAACACTGAAAAAATATTTTTAATAAAATTGACATAGAGCGTAAAATTGAATGTCGTTCAAAACGCCATGTTGGTCGGCAGTTCCGAGATTGAAATTTCAAAGATGAGCATTGTATTTCCTATGATGCAATACATTCAATTTTAAGTTCATTTCTCAGTGTTAATATTTTTTTCATTTTCTTGTATCACATCACTGAGTGTTTGAAAACGTTACGAGAATGTCATAGCTGAAGTCCTAATGCTCTCGTTTCGCTGTCTGTCTATGATTTAGCTAATAAGCGTAATTATTTCACAGCGGCGGATTTACTGGTGGCAGAACACTTCATTCTGACTGACATTTGACTACATTTATTTTTGTCTTTCTCACTCTCACGGATACGTTGGTAGGTGCGACATGCAGCGTCGCGGAAGAATATAACAGAAAAACGACCTTTTACCTAATTACTCAAAAACTAAGCCAGTTATCAAAAATCTGTTTCTAAGCGTTTTTGGATATTGTTATTACCAACACATTAAAACAAAAATTACAATTACATCCATTGTAGTTTCCGATAAAAAACAGGAAAACTGAGATTTTGGAGCAACTTTTGGGAGAACTTTCTATCGAGAAAATTTTATCCAATCGTGTTTCTGCTTCTAAGCGATTTTAGATTAAAGACCCAAAATACATGACGTTCAAATTTAAAAGTAATTGTCTTTATAGTTTTTACGTAAAACTGTATTCAAAATACGGCTTGTACGCCGCGCCGTTTATTACAATTAGGTAAATGGCGAGATGTAAAGGGCACTGTAAACTGGCGTTACCAAATAAGACCTAAGAATTACCGATATGAAACTAAGGATGAACCGATTTGAACATTTTACCGTAACACACACAAACACGGTACCATTTAATTTTACCGTAACATTTCTATACAAGAAAAAAATATCGCTATTTGACAAAATTCCCGTTAATACGCCACAATGTGGAAAAAATCGTTCCTGTGCAGTGGAAACGCGCGTGCGAACTAATAACATAGTGAAGTGATCTGTGGCGTGAATTGCGGTACATATAATTTATTAAGATACCGCGCCAAGCTTACTACTGACGCCGTTGGTGCCAAAACAACCTTTTTAAACCAGTAAACTGGCGATATTTTTTCGTGCGATCCGCGTCCTGAGTGTATGACTATTCCTAAGAACTAATGTTTCAGGATGATGAGCACACTGCAGTTCGACGTATGATATTTACAACGCAAAGTCGTAGGACGCACTGCTTAAAGTATGACATACTCGTAGGCAGGCGTTTGAGTGAGATTTGAGGTGTTCACCTTTTTAATTTCTGATCACAATCATCTAATCATCACTAAGTCAAGATTTGAGGTGATGTGAAACCACGTTAAAGAAGTTGAAAAAGTAACTCAACTCTATTTGCTTTACTTTACCAAAACAAACTGGTTTCAAGTTTTGAACTTTATTCTCTTGATTTTCATATAGTTTATAGAAAATAGGCGATACAATCTCCATCGGGCATGCACGGATGGAGTTCCACTCTATACACGAAGTCCGCGGGGAAATTGTGTAGTAAGTGTTGCCCTCTCCCCGGTGACGCCACGATCTTACCCGCCGCCGGTGACGTCATGCAAAGAACCAGACGACTCAAAATCGAAGACATAATCATAACAAATGTTATGAAAATTCTATTTTCTACGTACTTGACACGTGTGCAATAACACAGTGACCGAAAACGGAGTTTTCAATTTGTTTCCTTCTTTCTTCGGTGGAAAGTGTGCTGAGAGGCTTGATCAACGGTCGAAAACAATTACTAGTCTATCCCCAATTTTGCCTACTAAAATATTTTGTTAAACTGATTAAAATATTTAACATATCTAACAAGTATGAACCTTATGTCAAACTATTATCTCTAGTACCTTGGCAAAATCGTGGATAACTTACTGATAACGACTGGAAGACTCCTTTTTTTGCACAAAATGTTAAATTTTCTTGCTAAAATTATTCAGCAGCTTTAGCCATATCCATGTTTTTTTTAAGATTGCTATTGCGTCGCTTTCGAACGAAATTAAAAAAAAATATAAGGATGGGCGTAGTCACGCAAACGAACGCAACGAATTTAGCGATCACTAAGCGATAATTTTCATAAATTTTTGAACTGCGTTCCATTTCTATCTTTTCAAAGTATCGCAAAATACAGTAATATGACTGGAGGTGCTGATTAGTCAACAAATGGAGTACAAGTCTAATATTGTATCGCACGACAATGGCTCGACTCAGAGAGACCTCGTTCGTAAACATGTTGTAAAAAATAGTAATAAATGTTTAAAGCTCTCCAGTAAAACACCCTTTTTAGGTAAATCCTCAGGCGTTACAAACGCGCCGTGTTATCCCTTGCGGTCCCTATATGATTCCATTACCCACGTTTTAGGTCCCTTTGATATAAAAACATTTTTAGAATTTCACTGCCCTTTATGATAGATTAGTGGTAAAGATTTTGATCTCCTAGCAATGCCCACTCTGCTGCGTGGTCTTCTCCATGGGGAGCAAGTCCCCACGGGGGTACGGGCCTCGAGGCTTGCCTCCTTACCCGGGCGATGTGTCGCGGGGGAGCCGCGCTCCCTCGGTGTTGTTCTTTTAGCCCCGGTCAGGACCTAAGGCCTCGCCATCATGGCTTGAGGCCTGCTGGTTTGACGGGTCTGGTCGCCCCGCGCGGTCAGCGATCATGTCGCTGCCCTGCGCGGGGATGCTGGGGTCCGGTAGCATGAACCCCGCGTCGTCGTCTTCGTCTCCGTCACTGTCCACGCGCGCGCGCACGGGGGAGGGAGACCGCAAGAGCTCGCGAGGTAGCGGACGCCCCGTTGGTGGTCGATCGTTTTCTTATCAGTGCCAACAGCTAAATAAGTTCCAATTTCGGCCACCGGGTAAGAAAATTTTGTGGCAATACAATTGGCTGTTATAGTAACTAAAGCACGGTCGCGGAGCACGAAGAATTTCGTACATTAACCTGTTACTACCTGTCTCTGTCACTCCCGCGTCAAAATAATGCGGTCACGCAAGCACAGATGCAATGACCCCGCCCTGTGCGAATGCGCCACATGTTAGCCACACATCCAGCCACATGTTAGCGAATGTCGCTAACATGTGGCTGGAGGATTTGATGGAGGAATTCGATTCGTTTGTGCGTTGCGACTCGACTCCAAATTCGTAAAAAACCTGTACCTACTAACCCCACAGTTTGTAGTCACGGCGCGTGCGAACGTAATAAATACTTTTCAGTGGCAGCTGTTTCTCTTATTGATCGAGCTGAATTATTGTAGCCCAGACCAATTGGCATACTATGTACGGTAAGTTATTTACGAGATAGCACATAGCCATGTGGTAAGTAGAAACCTTGCTCTTGAATTTAGCAAGGTTTTTTAAATATAAAAGGGATACCATATTATTTATATAAGTAAGTTATAGTGGACACTGGAAGCAACAGTAGTTATGCAAATATAAAAGGACTGGTGTTATGTTCATTTTTTTTACTCTATACAAGGTAGTACTTGACTGCGATCTCCAGTGGCGTATTTTGAAATTCAGCGCCCCGGGCCAACAGGATTTGCCGCCCTATAGAATTGTAGAATTCGTATTATTCACGGACCGAAACGGTTTTTTCTTTAAAGCTTTCAATATTTTTAAAACCACCAAGTGCGAAACGGACTTGTACCTACCATCACGCAAAGTTTATTTTATTAATAATAATAGTGTATTAAAACCACACAATCACTATCTGGGTGTGCCACACCCACCTAGCGCTTTGTGTTACATATTCTAACCTGGCGCTCGCAGGGTTAAATACTAGCAGTGCCCGTGGACTCCGTTCCACGTTAGAAATATTTTTGTCCCGGTCCGTTTGTCCCGCGTAATACTTCAGGGTCGGTATAAATTAAAAATATATATAATTTCGTACGTCAACGTTCGTTACGTAGGGAGCCGACCTACCTATATCGCCACCGCACATTTTTGTTTTACTAATATCTTTGAAGATATTTGTTTAAACTACTACTAATATTCTACATTAAATTTCCGTTCTAAAAACATATTTATAAAGATATAAATTAGTACCACATGAGCTAAATAAGCTTCACATAGGAGATAGGCATAATTATATGCTATCGCGAACTTTTTTTACAGATTTTGATACGTTCTTTAATATTGTAGTACATTGTTTTGTTCTATCCTCAATAGTTTCCGCAGCGCACACGATGAAAGCAATTTTTTTACAACTTGGACTACATTATTCAAGTTTATTGAAAGATGCGTAATTAATTTTGGGAATTATTATAGCCTATGATACTCCACAATAAAGTAGCTTTCTACTGGTGAAATATCTTTGAAAATGGTTCAGTAGATCCAGAGATCACCCCTTACAACGTCACAAACTCACAAACGTTACCTCTTTATAATATCAGTTAGATTAATATTTTTATTCACAGATTTTTTTTATTTGTTGTTATCATAAGGACCAAAAAGTTAAGAAACAAACGCGGGCAAAGCGAGCTTAAAGTTTTTAAGTTTTTACAAGCAGTATTTATTCCGGCCGAAAATCAAAAATCATTTCGTAATTCCGTCTTTAAAAACAGTTATATAATCAAAATCTGTAGGTGAAAGAATTTGAAATCACAAATAGCCGCAAATGAAATGAACACTAAATATATATTATATTTCGATAACTAGATATGCAAGCGAAGCGAGCGCAAAATTTCCTGTTTTTTAAAGTTTCGCTACATTTCAAGCAAGGACATCTCTGTGCCAAATTTCAGCAAAACTGATTCAGTTCTTGGAGGGTGAGAGTAAGAAACATACGAACTTACACATTTACATACAAAATTTCGCCTTTATAATATTAGTGTGATGTGATACACGGCCGCAACTTTTTTACGTCTCGTATCTATGAATACCTTGCCATACTCAGAATTCTATTCTTTGAACTATTCGCTGCGCATGGTTTAACCCTAGAATCTTTCGCTGCTCGTCATTCATACTTTGATACTCGGCTCAAAAAGCTATACTTTGCAGCTTTATTACTAAAATTGCTGGTGGTTCGCTCCAAACTTAGACCTACAAGCGAAAAAAACAACGAGATCGACCTCTCCATCGAATCTTCAATTTTTAAGTTAAAATAATCTTGTGATCTTCTAAAAATGTCATTTTTAACGGTTATGAGAAGTTAAATAAAAAAAATCTTCTATGAGCGCCCCTCTCCAATAACATTTTATAATTTTGTATGCAATTACTGGTTTTGGGTCATCAATATACGGATGATCAGTGAATTTGAAATTATTCTGTTCATTATTTTAGAAGTAACACGACTCATTAAGAGTCCATTAGGACCGCATTCTTTGAATTCTTTCATATGTTGCCATAAACCCGTAAGTAGCGTAGGTAGTTCCTGTGGTAATCTGTTTTTCACGAAATTTCTTTCGTGGGTCAAGTAACTTTTAGTGTAAGAGCCACTAAGTTTACCTCCAATCTTTAATGGCTGGTAACAAAAATCGTCTGTCGACGCCCATAGTGTATATGACAAACTTTTCAGGCTGAGTTTAAAAAGATAAAGGTAGGTAGATATTCCAATCCAAAACAAAACTTAAAAATTGTATGCTCTGATCCCGTATTCCGTAAAATTGACACTTCCAGTGATAATTACTGTTGTCTATGATTCGCTATACATTGCTGCTTCAATAAGTGAAACGAAAATATTATTTTGCAGCAATGGATAAAAATAAATGTCAATAAGCTCATTGAAACTCCCTGAGTGATCATCACTGAGATGCAGAATAAGGGCCCTGATAAGAGATAAATTGTAACAACTTAAACACGAACTGCATCATTGCTTCGCGCCGCCCTAGCCCCAAATTGCCTGAACTCCTAAGTCGTGCGCGCGAAGGAATTCGACAGACATAACGCCGCCCGTCGCCCGCCCTCCACCACCGGCGCACCTGTCAGTAATACTTTAACATAAACGATTCCTCGCGTTGTAATGTCTATTAAAAATACCACATGAGAGTTAAGTTTTTGATATACCTACCTAATCAAGAAGTAAATAATACCTTTCTAATGATCTACTGCGGGGTTTTTCCTAATTTGAATAAATTATTCATTTTTATATAAACATAAATTCATTTGTGTGAATAGGCAAATGAATGAAGCTATAAAGTTCAATAAAAATAAAGTAAAAAAAAACTGAGTCAGGTTCGGCTTGCGCCGCCCCTCAGAGGCTGCCGCCCTGGGCCATGGCCCACTTGTCCCTAGGGTAAATACGCCACTGGCGATCTCACCTGATGGTAAGTCATGATACAGCCTAAGATGTTATCGTACTAACTTGGAAGGCTAAGTAAATTTACCCCAACGGTTTCTACCAACATCACACCGGAACGCTAAATCGCTTGGCGGTGCGTCTTTGCTGGTAGGGTGGTATCTAGCTACCACCAGACCAGACTTGAGCCAATTTAGAAATTATAAAATTCCAAAGTGGCCCGTGGCGGGAATCGAACCCGCGACCTCCCACTCGAATCCAAGCGCGCCGCACATGTTCTCTTTACTCCCCTATAGGGGTTGAATTTTTAAAAGTTATTTCTCAACAACACAACTGTGGCTGATGTCACTGTGTATGTCATACTGACTAATCTATGAATGCACAGACAAAAACCTATGGACCGATTGGACTGGTAATTTGGCACACAGATAGGCTCTATATTATGACGGAGGCTTCCGCTAGGAAAGGGTTTTTGGAGATTCAACCCCTAAGGGGGTCAAATAGTCGTCACGCGAGCTAAGCCGCCAGTGTCCTCTATAGTATTACTAGCTGACCCAGCAAACGTTGTTTTGGCATTAGGGATATAAAAAAAATAGATACCTAACAACCTGCACTCAGACCTAGTGATCATTTATATTGAAAATCGGTCGAGCCGTTTCGGAGGAGTTTGGTAAGAAAGATTGGCGAGAGAATTATACCTATTAGAAAGATTAAGATTATATTAATCATATTAGAAAGATGCTAAGTGGTATGTAAAAACCTGCGATATACGTACCTAATTAAGTCTAGAAAACAAAAAAGGCGAACGTCAAAGTGCTCAAAGAACTCCATTTTTTGGGTGAAGTCATCCATTACCCTTCCACGCGTCAGCTTGCCGACTGTCGTACCCAAAACCATTGTTGTTAGAAATATATAACACCATGCACATAATTATTAAAATGCGGACCGAATCTCGCTTAGGAATTAATTATGACGTACGGTTGACAGAAGAAGTTTATTACTTCTCTCTATATAGTAAAACCAGACGATGAATGGTATTCTGTGGTAGAATGAAGCGTGGATTTTATTAAAAGCGGCCGCTAGTGAATGACGATGTCAAACAAAATTAGAAACAATCGATATCTTGTCTGTACCTACTTATATCAAAAAGACAGCTGTCGCAACCGCGAAATATCAGATATTTTACTGCATAAAACTGAGTGAATGATGTAGCAACGCACAGTTCAAACTATATTTAACAGAGTGGGTCATTTGGCATACACATACTCATAGCTATAATGATGTCGTTCGTTTGTCATAAGTGGTGAAAATAGGAGGTTACTTGAGCGAAGCCGCGACTTGCGTCCGGTAATAATTTAGCAATGTAACGACGGACGCGTGCGTTTCGGCTTATTTATTGCTTCACATATTGTTATATACGGTGTGGGGTCCGCCTTTTTCTGCGTTCCCGTATCCGCACAAAATCTATTTATTTTCAACGCCGAAGTTAACTGACGGAATAACAGATTGCCTTCCGAGCAAATAAATGAGTGATCCTTCATTTGAGATCCATTATTTTTGATCCCAGATTCATTTAGCTTGCCTAACTCTACAAACAAACTGGAAATAAAGCCTCCGAAAGTTTTTTATTAAAGTTACACAATACTTAAAAGTTTATACAACTGTTTAAACCTACTACGGGGGCTGATAGTCTTGAAACGTATAATAAGCTCCCTTGAATAACCCCACGGTTTATTTTTGTCTTTCTCACTCTCACGGAGATTTGGTAGGTGCGACATGCAGCGTCGCGGAAGAATATAACAGAAAAACAACCTTTTACCTAATTACCTACTCAAAAACTAAGCTGGTTATCAAAAATCTGTTTCTTAGCGTTTTTAGATATTATAATTACCGACACTTTAAAACAAAAATTACAATTACATCCAATGTAGTGTCCGATAAAAACTAGAAAAACTGAGATTTTGGAGCAACTTTTGGGAGAACTTTCTATCGAGAAAATTTTATCCAATCGTGTTTCTGCTTCTTAGCGGTTACATAGAGAGCTGACGTCTCTACGGTGTTCTAATTGAGGGATGCTGTTGTTTATTACTGATACTGGGGTCGTCAACAAGTCGAACTGCAAGCCTTTGGATCCGGTCAAATGGATGTAGTTGGTAGCTCGGTGCTCCAGCCCAAAGGTGGGAGCATTAGGTACTCCATATGAGGCGCCTTATAAATTTGAAGCCTGTGTTTTGGCATGAAATAGAGCTTTAGATCAGTTGAACGTCCGCGGAAAGAAGGGTCTGGCTGAACTGCGGGGCTAGACAAAGTAACAGTCGTTTGGCGTTAACGCTAGTAGACAAAAATGTATGGGACAAACCACGTGACTGTAGAAAACCACGAGAGAATAGTACTAAACACGCTGTGTTTGATACTGTCGGCTGTCAATTGTCAAGCGAAGTACGCTAAAGTTATCTACAAGGTCTGCGAGAACGCCAAGGAGCGTTCAAGTTAGCGTAGTCGATTTTCAAACACAGCGTGTTTAGTACCATTCTCTCGTGGTTTTTCTACAGTCACGTGGTTTGTCCCATACATTTTTGTCTACTAGCGTTCACGCCAAACGACTGTTACTTTGTCTAGCCCCGCTGGTTGGCAACAGAGAGCAAGGAATAACTTTATATTGTCTTTTGTTTTCTGTGGTTGGCAATGTATTTAATTTTTTATTAAAAGCTAGCAACGAATGATAAGTTTCGCGGCTGTCATGCGGACCGCGTCGCAATGGCCATGAGTAATGACAGTCATAATTGCATCGGTCGACGAGTGGGAGGTGATTTCTCGCGGGACTGCTTTGCCAAGCGTTGGCTACATTGCTGTGCACTGTAGTTAAAATTTCACCACATTTTTTCTATTTTCTACAATGACCGAGTGTTGTTTGATGCGGCCAGTATTAGCAGATAACTGCTCACTAGAAATAAAGATATTTATTTCGCATTATGCCACATATCACAAAAGAAAATACAGTTATCTATATATATAAAAGAATGAGGCATTTTGGTGATTTTGGTTGTTCCAAGGATTCCGCCAAAACTATAGGTCGTAGAGATCTGAAATTTGGTACCTAGGTAGATATTAGGTTATGAATTCGTACTAAGACGGGGATTCCAGAAATTCAAATTGTAAGGGGTAAAAACCGTTGGTTTTTTGGATTTCCCCATACAAAAGTGAAATTTTTTTCGTTGTTCCAGGAATTCCCGAAAAGCTACAAGTCGTAGGGATCTGAAATTTGGTACCTAGGTAGATATTAGGTCATGAATTCGTACTAAGACGGGGATTCCAGAAATTCAAATTGTAAGGGGTAAAAACCGTTGGTTTTTTGGATTTCCCCATACAAAAGTAAAATTTTTTTCGTTGTTCCAGGAATTCCCGAAAAGCTACAAGTCGTAGAGATCTGAAATTTGGTACCTAGATTGATATTAGGTCATGAATTCGTACTAAGACGGGGATTTCAGAAATTCAAATTGTAAGGGGTAAAAACCGTTGGTTTTTTGGATTTCCCCATACAAAAGTGAAATATTTTTCGTTGTTCCAGGAATTCCCGAAAAGCTACAAGTCGTAGGGATCTGAAAATTGGTAACTAAGTAGATATTAGGTCATGAATTCGTACTAAGACGGGGATTCCAGAAATTCAAATTTTAAGGGGAAAAAACCGTTGGTTTTAGGGATTTCCCCATACAAAAGTGTAATTTTTTTCGTTGTTCCAGGGATTCCCGAAAAACTAAAAGTCGTAGAGATCTGAAATTTGGTACCTAGGTTGATATTAGGTCAAGAATTCGTACTAAGACGGGGATTCCAGAAATTCAAATTTTAAGGGGTAAAAACCGTTGGTTTTAGGGATTTCTCCATACAAAAGTGAAATTTATTTCGTTGTTCCAGGGATTCCCGGAAAACTACAAATCGTAGAGATCTGAAATTTGGTACCTAGGTTGATATTAGGTCATGAATTCGTACTAAGGCGGGGATTCCAGAAATTCAAATTGGAAGGGATAAAAATCCTACTTTTAAGGGATTTTCCCATACAAAAGTGTAATTTTTGCGTTGTTCCAGGGATTCCAGCGAAATTAAAAGTCGTAGAGATCTGAAATTTGGTACCTAGGTTGGTATTAGGTATATCATGAATTCGTATTCAGAAAGGGATTTTCGAGATTCAAATTTTGAGGAGGAAAAATTTTGAATTTTTTGGCCGCCATTTTGAACTTTTTTGTTACTGGGCCGATTGCTTTGAAAATCGATATTTGACTATGGCAGCAAGCATAGAGACGGAATTTGTGGTCAAAATTTAAAAAATAGGCCGCCATTTTGAACTTTTTTGTTACTGGGCCGATTGCTTTGAAAATCGATATTTAACTATGGCAGCAAGCATAGAGAAGGAATTTGTCGTCAATATTTAAAAAAGTGGCCGCCATTTTGAACTTTTTATTTACTGGGCTGATTGCTTTGAAAATCGATATTTGACTATTTCAGCAAGCATAGAGAAGGAATTTGTGGTCAAAATTTAAAAAAGTGGCCGCCATTTTGAACTTTTTTGTTACTGGGCCGATTGCTTTGAAAATCGATATTTGACTATGGCAGCAAGCATAGAGAAGGAATTTGTGGTCAAAATTTAAAAAAGTGGCCGCCATTTTGAACTTTTTTGTTACTGGGCCGATTGCTTTGAAAATCGATATTTTACAGTGGCAGCAAGCATAGAGAAAGAGTTTGTGGTCAAAATTTAAAAAATAGGCCGCCATTTTGAACTTTTTTGTTACTGGGCTGATTGCTTTGAAAATCGATATTTAACTATGGCAGCAAGCATAGAGAAGGAATTTGTGGTCAATATTTAAAAAAGTGGCCGCCATTTTGAACTTTTTAGTTACTGGGCCGATTGCTTTGAAAATCGATATTTGACTAGGGCAGCAAGCATAGAGAAGGAATTTGTGGTCAAAATTTAAAAAAGTGGCCGCCATTTTGAACTTTTTTGTTACTGGGCCGATTGCTTTGAAAATCGATATTTGACTATGGCAGCAAGCATAGAGAAGGAATTTGTGGTCAAAATTTAAAAAAGTGGCCGCCATTTTGAACTTTTTTGTTACTGGGCCGATTGCTTTGAAAATCGATATTTTACAGTGGCAGCAAGCATAGAGAAAGAGTTTGTGGTCAAAATTTAAAAAATAGGCCGCCATTTTGAACTTTTTTGTTACTGAGCCGATTGCTTTGAAAATCGATATTTTACAGTAGCAGCAAGCATAGAGAAAGAGTTTGTGGTCAAAATTTAAAAAATAGGCCGCCATTTTGAACTTTTTTGTTACTGGGCCGATTGCTTTGAAAATCGATATTTGACTATGGCAGCAAGCATAAAGAAGGAATTTGTGGTCAAAATTTAAAAAAGTGGCCGCCATTTTGAACTTTTTTGTTACTGGGCCGATTGCTTTGAAAATCGATATTTGACTATGGCAGCAAGCATAGAGAAGGAATTTGTGGTCAAAATTTAAAAAAAGTGGCCGCCATTTTGAACTTTTTTGTTACTAGGCCGATTGCTTTGAAAATCGATATTTGACTATGGCAGCAAGCATAGAGAAGGAATTAGTGGTCAAAATTTAAAAAAGTGGCCGCCATTTTGAACTTTTTTGTTACTGGGCCGATTGCTTTGAAAATCGATATTTGACTATGGCAGCAAGCATAGAGAAGGAATTTGTGGTCAATATTTAAAAAAGTGGCCGCCATTTTGAACTTTTTTGTTACTGGGCAGATTGCTTTGAAAATCGATATTTGACTATGGCAGCAAGCATAGAGAAGGAATTTGTGGTCAAAATTTAAAAAAGTGGCCGCCATTTTGAACTTTTTTGTTACTGGGCCGATTGCTTTGAAAATCGATATTTGACTAGAGCAGCAAGCATAGAGAAGGAATTTGTGGTCAAAATTTAAAAAAGTGGCCGCCATTTTGAACTTTTTTGTTACTGGGCCGATTGCTTTGAAAATCGATATTTTACAGTGGCAGCAAGCATAGAGAAAGAGTTTGTGGTCAAAATTTAAAAAATAGGCCGCCATTTTGAACTTTTTTGTTACTGAGCCGATTGCTTTGAAAATCGATATTTTAGCCCTGTTCAGCCAAATAATTAGATTTAAGTGGTAGGTTCCCGGATATCAGGGAATCAAGGAGATTTATTTTTGATATTTTACTCCTTGGTTCCCTGAGGTCTGTGGCCCACCTTTTGTATTGAGTTTTTTTTTTATAATGTTACAACTTAAGTTTTTTTGGCTGAATAAAAACTATTTTATTTTATTTTATTTATTTTATTTTTTACAGTGGCAGCAAGCATAGAGAAAGAGTTTGTGGTCAAAATTTAAAAAATAGGCCGCCATTTTGAACTTTTTTGTTACTGGGCCGATTGCTTTGAAAATCGATATTTGACTATGGCAGCAAGCATAGAGAAGGAATTTGTGGTCAAAATTTAAAAAAGTGGCCGCCATTTTGAACTTTTTTGTTACTGGGCCGATTGCTTTGAAAATCGATATTTGACTATGGCAGCAAGCATAGAGAAGGAATTTGTGGTCAATATTTAAAAAAGTGGCCGCCATTTTGAACTTTTTTGTTACTGGGCAGATTGCTTTGAAAATCGATATTTGACTATGGCAGCAAGCATAGAGAAAGAATTTGTGGTCAAAATTTAAAAAAGTGGCCGCCATTTTGAACTTTTTTGTTACTGGGCAGATTGCTTCGAAAATCGATATTTGACTATGGCAGCAAGCATAGAGAAGGAATTTGTGGTCAATATTTAAAAAAGTGGCCGCCATTTTGAACTTTTTTGTTACTGGGCCGATTGCTTTGAAAATCGATATTTGACTATGGCAGCAAGCATAGAGAAAGAATTTGTGGTCAAAATTTAAAAAAGTGGCCGCCATTTTGAACTTTTTTGTTACTGGGCAGATTGCTTCGAAAATCGATATTTCACTATGGCAGCAAGCATAGAGAAGGAATTTGTGGTCAAAATTTAAAAAAGTGGCCGCCATTTTGAACTTTTTTGTTACTGGGCCGATTGCTTTGAAAATCGATATTTGACTAGGGCAGCAAGCATAGAGAAGGAATTTGTGGTCAAAATTTAAAAAAGTGGCCGCCATTTTGAACTTTTTTGTTACTGGGCAGATTGCTTTTAAAATCGATATTTGACTATGGCAGCAAGCATAGAGCAGGAATTTGTGGTCAAAATTTAAAAAAGTGGCCGCCATTTTGAAATTTTTTGTTACTGGGCCGATTGCTTTGAAAATCGATATTTGACTATGGCAGCAAGCATAGAGAAGGAATTTGTGGTCAAAATTTAAAAAAGTGGCCGCCATTTTAAACTTTTTTGTTACTGGGCCGATTGCTTTGAAAATCGATATTTGACTATGGCAGCAAGCATAGAGAAGGAATTTGTGGTCAAAATTTAAAAAAGGTGGCCGCCATTTTGAACTTTTTTGTTACTGGGCCGATTGCTTTGAAAATCGACGTCTGACTATGGCAGCAAGCATAGAGAAGGAATTTGTAGTCAAAATTAAAAAATGATGAACTTTTTGGCCACCATTTTGAACTTTTTTGTTACTGGGCCGATTGCTTTGAAAATCGATATTTGACAATGGCAGCAAGCATTGAGAAAGAATTTGTAGTCAACATTTTAAAAAGTGGCCGCCATTTTGAACTTTTTTGTTACTGGGCCGATTGTTTTCAAAATTGATATCTGATTATCGCAGCGAGCATAGAAAAGGAATTTTTGGTAAAAATTTAAAAGAATTGGCCACAATTTTGTACTTATATGTCTTACCATGGTAGCAAGCAACCACGGCCGGATGGACGAACGGACGGTGGAGTCTTAGTAAGAGCTTTTACCCTTTGGGTACGAAACCCTAAAAATGGCCACCATATTTAACTTTTTTGTGACGATCGAATTTTTCAAAATCAATATGTGACTATTACCAGGAAGCAAGAGAAAATTTTGTGGGCAAAATGGTGTGTAGTGCAGGAATTTTGGAAATTAAACCACCATAGTAAAGCATAACTCAGAAGTTAACGTGAGCGAAGCCGCGGGCGTTTGCTAGTGTACTATATAAGCTTCCTCCATCTGGGCAATAAAGACCAATCATCGTCGGTCAAGTGACAGCAGTTCCATACACCGCTTGTAATGTGTGACCACTGTGTGACCCAGACCCCAGAAAGTTGCATACAAGAAGATGCCTACCATGATTTAATGGAATGTGTCCGTAGCGAAGTGCCAAGCGAAATGTGTCTGGCGAACCCATTATCTAAGGATACCAAATTCATTAAAAATTGTCGCGCTAATTTTGTAGATGGGGCATGTCCTTATTTGATTCCTAAGTCTGTCGGTCTAAACCAAAGATATTTTAAAGATAAGTTACGTTCATACTAAGCGACGTTCAGTTCTGTTTCGCGCTGACACACGCCAGACACGTGTAACCTCATTCTCCGTTGCTCGCGGACTGAACGAAAATTACACTGATTAGGGTAATTTGTCGGCAACAAATACCGCGCGTAAACGGTGTATCTACCTCTTTTTTATATAGAATATCTTTGGGCTAAACCATATTTTCCTTGGTTGGACTCTCTTTTAACCGAAAACAAACAATTCAGTTCTAAAATGATGGTAATTAATAATAAACCAATTATTTGAGTAATTTTGGTAGGAAAGTTATTCTGAAGCCTGCATACCATTAACATGTTTAGACATGCCTTCGAGTCGCGTTCGTAAACTAGTACTCGCTTCTAGGTAAACCGTTGTAAACTTGACCCTCCTGATGGTCTGCGGGACGCGGGGCGGGAGCCGCTCAACCAATCAGCAAGTCTGTCTCTGTACGTCAGCAGCGCTGACATATCGTTATAGCCAATCGCAATACCGCCCCGCGTCCCGCAGACCATCAGGAGGGTCAAGTTTATAGTGGTTTACCTATAGCGTTCAGATAAAAAGAGCGGTAACGTCAAAAGCATTCTTCGGCTGCACCAACGGGTATCTGAAATCAGAATCAGGTTATTTTTGTAGTCACTTTTTGGTCGAGCCCTAGAGCAAGGCGGGTTGGTGAGAAAAACTATTCTTACTCCTTCTATATTTTCCTGTGTCTCTCTTTTTCATTTCATTTCCTAAATAACTGTTGATTTTACATCTAGATAACCTCGTAAATGAGTTTATAATCTGTTGTTACTGGCTCCCATATTTCATGCAAATAAATGATTTATTAGTCTATTTATTGTTTTACCCTATCCTGAAATTTCTGTTGTGAACGCACTCTTGTCGCAACGTATATTTTACCGGAAAAGTAAAACTAACACTCATCTGGCTTGGTTTATTTAATCTTTTAAAAAGGAAACGGGACATAGATACGAACGTTTGATAATATTGTCGCTGAAATATGAGTGTAGAAATAGACAGAAATTTTCGATATCCATTTTAATTTACTTGGGAACTTGGAACAGGAAACATGTCTCGTAATTTTTATAACTTTATTTTGATAACATTGTTATATTTTGCAACCGTGGGTGAGTTTTAATATCATCTTACTAATGAATAATGACCATTTTTTTAGTACGTAGCTTTGTATAAACTTTGCAAGTGAAATACTGTTTTTGCTGGGATTTTAAACTTTTTCACGCGGAAAACTAGCTTTTATTTGACATTTCGCCTGCGTGAATTTTGGGTTTTCCCCAATCCGGAGAGCCGTGGATTTTTCCAGTAAGTATGTCTATGGTTCCCGCCAAAGATTTAAATCTTTGGTTCGCGCGCGTTTTGTGAAAAGCTGAAATTCATGCACGCGGAGCCGTCGGCAACAGCTAGTAACTAGGTATACAGGGTCATATAAAAATATACCAAATCGTTCTCGGCCTGTAATTGTTTACATTAACACTATCAACTTTTGTTCTACGACTTTTTAAAATTCGGTATTAATTTATTTCATACACAAAATGTTATTTCTGTAAAGTGACATTGTTGCGATTTCATAACTGTACTAGATACCTATATCTGTGTAAAATATTGAATATTTGATATTTCTCAGTCGTATAACCAAAGTTGTTAGTTTTAATGTAATACAGGTCGAGAGAAATTTGGCGCTTTTAGGGTTCCGTACCTACTCAAAGGGTAAAAAAGGAATCCTATTACGGAGACTTCGCTGACCGTCGGTCCGTCCGTCCTTCCGTCTGTCTGTCCGGTGTTTAGTTTCTTCAATACTAATGAGCTACTTCAATATGAGTCTTGATAGTACAGAACCCTCAGTGCACGAGTCTGACTCGCACTTGAACAATTTTTTTATATAAATATGTATATAAATTATTCATAGCGTATCAAAATTATCGCTCCCGTCGGGAATTCCCCTCGCGTTGGCCCGCGTCGGCCATGCTATCGCGGTTGGGTGCTCACTGCTCTGCATTGCTACTGGAGCAACTGCCAAGAACACAATAATTTCATAACGCATTATATTCAGTCCTGAGGCAGACCGTGGAGTCTTCTATTGGGAGACACTTCAATTTTAATCAAGTCACAGGCCAATTATTTCGAATAGGAGCTATAGCTTTGAAGGAGAGACGACACTTTGCCGTTTTTACTGATTCATATTTTTATGATACTGTTTTATTTCTGTAAAGTATTTATTAATATATATCATAATCTATAAAGTATACACACTTTTTTATTCCTGTAAAGTATTTATTGCGTATCGCTGTATTGATACGAAATAAATAATTTACAGGAATAAAAAAGTGTGTAAAAATCATTAACAAAAATGTAAATTAGTACCTAGTACTGAAAAAAATTAGTAAATTTTAGTGAAATTAGTAATAGTTTAGTTTTTTTATGTATTTATTTAAATCAAAGAAATACATGCATAAGTCAAATTTACAATTTCTCGCCAAACTATGACTAGTTTATTGGCGAGGAAATGATTAGTTAGTAGTAGTAGTGTAAAAATATAAATTAGTACTGTTATTCCGTAGACTGCAAACCTTTACTGCTCGACTACTCCAACCACACTGGCGTCGTTGGACAGTTGAAGGTGCATAACATCCCTGCTACCTGGAAGGATGCTCTGATGATATGCGATATGGAAGGTAGGTATTGCCATAGTATTATGAGATCTAGTGACATCTGAGTACTAGGACAGCATCAGAGGGCTACGATGACCAAGTTGTCCTAAGAAGCCTATAGGTGGCCTCACGATGTCCTTCCTCAATCAAGTGATATTTAATGTATGAGAAACTATAGAGACGCCTCATTCATCTGGGGACACGGTAGTGTCCCCGCCAAGACGAGCCAAGCGAAGCGCGAGGGCACTACCTATCTTTTCTCGAAGTGTTTCGCCGTATTTTTAAACCCTTATATTATATAACTTAGGCCAGAATTAATCCAGATAATCAAATTCTCGGGAAATGATGTCGCCAGTGAACTTATCAAACCTATTTAAGTCTTGTCCTATTTAATCAAAAATTTATTCACTTTTCAGTACTCTTCTGCTATACAATAGTTCTTGTATAGTTACGAAACGGCAAGTATATTAAGATTAGTATCAAATACTTAATCAATCTTTGCAAAAAATATTTCTTTGGAGATACTTCTACTTTCTATAAGAGCAGGCTTATAAAACCTCGTAATAATTTTCAATATTAGACACAAAGTTCTCTAAAATCAAAATTTAAGATCAGGAAAATGGTTTTGGTGGCATACATTTTTCACTTTACGCCCATGACGGTAGCGAAACGGTTAAGACATTATTGTAACTAAAGTGTAGAGTTTGTTAAGTTAGAGCTCGTATTTTAGGGTGTATAGAGTTATAAGTCTTGCCCTATATGAGATCTGATAGCTTTTTGACAGTGTGAGCCCTATGCTCGTCTGGCAACATTTTACATGAAAATGTTTTTGTTGGGATTAATTCTAGATTATGCTTGAGTGACATGCGGCGCATTTATGAACGCCAAGATTTGTTGTGTACCGAGTTACTAACCTTGGTGATGCCATCTTATACGCCATTTGACTGATTAAAAATAGTCACGCTTTTTATAGACGGGGCTAGTCCATATTGTTTTCCTAGTTCATTGTTTTAGTGAAGCCCGCAACGCAAAGATGTGAACCAATCTTATAAATGTTTACTATTTTAGAAAATGAGGTATTTAAAGGATTTCTTGCTTGACAATGAAATAAGTATTGCTTGGAAATTAGGTATGTGCTAAGTCGGGTTTAAGTTTCTGAAGTGAAAATTTCTGTATGCGCTACGGGAAATTATGAAGATGAGAACAAACCCCTTTGAACTAGTCACCGATATCCGACGTAATTGTTCAAGTTTTCACATTTTTTTAACATAGTACAAGTTAGTACTTGGCTGCAATCACACATGACCAGTGATGCCGTAGGAGTTATCGTGCTAGTTTGCATCGCTTGGCGGCGCGTCTATGCCGCTAAGGTGGCAACCCGCAGGGGCCGAAGACTCCCGCCAGACCTAGGTTTGGTCTGGTCCCAGGAACCTCTCCTTGCTTTCAAATTCGTACTCGTTGCCAACTCGCTCGCTGCAAAGGCCTGGAATACACTCCCAGGCAGTTTCTGTCCTGCCACTTACAACCCGGGTGCCTTCAAATCAAGAGTAAATAGGCATCTTCTAGGCAAGCGCGTTCCAGCTTAGACAGTATCATCACTTTCCATCAGGTGTGATCACAGTCAAGCGCTAGCCTATATTGTATAAAAAAAACCGCGCGAGGGACATCGTTATTTATCAGCCAATATTATTATTTACTTCTTTTGATTCAGGAGCGGTCCTAGCTTCCCCCACTTCCGATGCCATGAAGGTTGCCATTGCTGATGAAATGAGACGTGCAAGCCTGGGAAGGATCTTCACTGGAATCAATTCCATATACTCCAAGGGATATTTCTTCTCCGTAGAAGGTCAGTCACACTCTTACTTATATAGGAAGACATACTCGTAAACATGGAAAAGAGAAAGAACTGACAGCTCAAACCACCGGTTCAAAAACGAATCGGGCTGTTTAGCATTCATAAAACAGCATAAAACTATTTTGATGTAGACGTTCAGTATAACTAAGGGCTATAACTATAATTAATAACCTATCCAATCCGGATTTGTCCTACCAGAGGTAGGATATAACTTGTATGGAGCCTATGTCAAATTTTTATAAAAATCCGGATCGGATAGGTTATTAATTTCCACCTTATGAGCTTAAAATGGAGATCATTCGAGTGAAGCCGTGGGCACTATCTAGTTATTACATAACGTTAGCCCGAATTGTCCACGGCTTGGTTCGGTTTTTGAATCGGGGGAACACATACATACACCATACACACATTATTTCTCCTTTATAATAATAGTGTCATTATTTTACGGTCATCGGATCTTCTTTAGCATGTGACCGACTATTTCATAAATTGATACCTTAGCAAGGTTTTAAATTAATCGCTGCAGGAGTACCCCTGGCTGACATGCCACTGCAGTGGCTGCCAGAGCAGCCGGACAACGCAGGCAACAGCGAGGACTGCATCGTGTTTGCAATCGGCAGCATCGCTGACGTCTCCTGCTCCGAAGTGATTCCGTTCGTATGCTACAGGCAGGCAGCGCCCCAGTCGTCTTGCTTAGAGAAAAATTCACCAAGTAAGATCCAGACCAATTTTTTAACGTTGCAGGCGCGGTTGAAGACTATTTTGATTTCTGGGTGCCAGTGCCAACCATCCTGTGTGGCTCAAACTTTGCCACAGATTAAAAACATTTACTGGTTTTTTTTCCTTTGACGTGATAACGTTTAATAAATTGATGAACACCAGCAGCACTCATGAAAAAGTGTACCGTTCCGCGTAACTTTACGCGTAACGTTACCAAGCGATAGAGAGGCACGTTATAAATAACATAAAATATTGATTATGATTATGACTATGATTCTGATTATGATTACGGTTACGATTACGATTACGATAACGATTATGATTACGATTATGATAAAGAGTATGATTACGATTATGATTACGATTATGATAACCATTACGATTACGATTGCGATTATGATAACGATTACGATTACGATTATGATTATGACGTTATCACGTAAGTCTATCGTCCGTAAACCGACTTTACAGACAACCAATTTTTTATGTTTCAGTCACCTGTCTATCCAGTGAATTTAAATGTTCCTGGGGAGGCCAGTGCCTTCCGCATGCTTGGCGCTGTGACGGTGAAGCCGATTGCGCTGACGGTTCCGATGAGCTCGACTGTGGTGCTTCGATTACTCCGAAACCCGGCCAGTGTCAGCCCGGCGAATTTAGATGCAGCAAGCACGTCTGCTTGCCCAAAGACAAGCGCTGCGATGGACACTACGACTGCCTGGACGGTTCTGATGAAGTTGCTTGCAGTATGTTTTTTGTTTAATATTCTCTAATCACTCAGCGATTACTGTTCCGTTTAGAACACCGACGCAGTGTTGCCTGTTTAGCGGTTTTTTGCAGGATATATTTTGGAGAGTGTGCTCAAGAACTCCACAACCTTGTGCCTCCTTCACCTTTCTACCATAGAACCGCGAGACGTCTAGAGAAGTGGCATCCTTATGTGGTTGATGTCCAGTATACTCGCACGAAACGTTTTTCTGCTACGTTTCTGATACGAACCGCTAAGGTGTGGAACACCCTTCCAGCTTCCGTGTTCCCAGCCAAATACAATCTGGGTGCCTTCAAGAGAAGAGTGAATAGGCATTTTCTAGGCAAGCGCGCTCCATCCTAGACCTCATCAT
The DNA here is from genome assembly GCA_036785405.1 of Coenonympha arcania. Classification (NCBI taxonomy): domain Eukaryota; kingdom Metazoa; phylum Arthropoda; class Insecta; order Lepidoptera; family Nymphalidae; genus Coenonympha; species Coenonympha arcania. The sequence goes on along the minus strand of CM072066.1, from coordinate 17,248,206 downwards.
TTCTGTTCATCAGACTTGATTGTAGTCAAGCGCAAGCCTATCAATTATAAAAAAAAAAACAAACAATTCTGATACTGCATAGTGCGATGGTTCATCCTGAACGGAGACCTCGCATCCTAATCGGGATTCGTCACGGGTTGACTATTGACAGTGGATTTATTTATGTTGACAACTTGACACTTCTACTTTGGTTTACTTTGGTAGCTGCAGCAAAATCAACTGACCACTTCTCTGCAGAGACGGTAAACTTCTCATTGATATGCTTGCGCTTGACTACAATCATGCCTGATGGAAAGCAAGTTACGGGGTCTAGGGTGGTGCCTATGGAAAATGTCTATTCACTCTCTCTCTTGAAAGCACTATTGAAGATGAACGTGAAAGCTGCAATGGATGATGTGACATACAAGGTTGTACCACATCTCAGTGGTTCGCATCAGGAAAGTGGAAGAAAATCGTTTCCTTCGAGATCGCTGGGAATCAACCACCATAAAGACGCCACTTCTGTTGGCGTCTTGCGGTTCTGTGGTAGCAAGGTAAAGAAGGTCCTAGACGGTGGAGTTTTTGAGCACACTCTCCAAAGCACGTTGAGCCTTGATAGCGCGTTTATTTCAGATAAGAGTACCAACACCACCAGCTCGGAGCAGCATCCGTGCTACAGGTTCCACAGTGAGGCTCGCACGTGGTCGGAGGCGTATCGCGTGTGTGCAGCGGAAGGGAGCTACCTGGCGGTGATTAACAGCGGGAGAGAGGCCTCGTGGATTAGGGAGGATCTAGAGACCTGGAAGCAAGACGAAAACTTCACGATTTTTATCGGTTTCCACGATTGGAGCGGGAGGGGAGACTGGAGGACTGTTCACGGTACGGCATTTTCAATCGACTTTTTTTATTTATACTATACAAGTTAGTACTTGACTGCGATCTCACCTGATGGTAAGTCTGCAGTCTAAGATGTTATCGTACTAACTTGGAAGGGCAAGTAAATTTACCCCAACGGTTTCTACACAGCATCGCACCGGAACGCTAAATCGCTTGGCGGTGCGTCTTTGCTGATAGGGTGGTAACTAGCCACGGCCGAAGCCTCCCACCAGACCAGACCTGAGCCAATTTAGAAATTATAAAATCCCAAAGTGGCCCATGCGCGGGAATCGAGCCCGCGACCTCTTGTTTGCTGGAAGTATGTATGCTGGAATATGCCTTTAACAAAGGCAGATTTTTGTTAATAAACGTAAGCCATTAATAAAATAAAAAATAAACAAACCCATCGGGGTGTATAGTGGGTTATCAAAATAAAGGAAATTAAAAGAAGTAGAATTTCTTGTATAAAGAAAGCTGACGTAAAATGTTCCGATGGGCTCATTCTTAGGTTATATTGGTGAGTTACATAGTGAAATAAATAAATAAATTGTTTATTTGTGAACCAAAAATAAATACAGTTATCTTAAAATTACCCTGGACCCCCAAACTAGGAAACCCGTGACTTGGGGGTCGGTTTCTAAACTTAAACTATAAAACAATTTTTCATTACTCATACACGGAAAGTAGGTCTGAAGTTGCCTGAGAAGCGGGTTGAAAGTAATACTTTGCAGCCCTAGGGAGAATCGTTTTCAACTGACAGCTGTCAAATAATTAAAAAAAACTAGTCACATTTTTATTGGAGTTCAAATGAAACACGACATGGTACCCGAGTGCATCCATAGACAAGAAGAAAGATAGACTTTATTCATAAAGTAAAGATAACTGATTCATAGACATTCATAGACAATACTTGACTATTAAAAAGCTAAATGCTTAGCCCGCCGGCTAGGCCAAAGAAAAAAAAAGGCGGGAAAGTGACAAGCGGCAATCCGATCTTCATTAATTGTTTTTCGAGTTGTAGCTTTGTTTAGGCTTCTGTTTAACAGTGATTTTTATTGACACAATTATTCAATTTTCTTTAGCTAATTTCTATTTTTATTTTGACTTTCCTTATAATCGTAATGAAAAGCACAGTGTTTACCTCGGGATAAAGACTTATTTAGTCCCTCGAACTATAGGCGCCCTCGCTACGCTCTGGCGCCAAACCCCGTCTCGGGACTAAATAAGTTACTTTCATCCCTAGGGTAACAATGTACTATTTAACACGGACGGACAACAGTAAATGTAGCATAACAATTTATATTAGCGTGGTTGCGAGTGTATATTTTGTGTATATACGTGCGTGCGTGTGATAGTGTGTGTGCGTATGTGTGTGTGTATGTGTGTGTGTATGTTAGTGTGCATGTTTAAAAATTATTAACGAATGAGCTTTTCATAAAACCACATAATTTTTTTCAGGACAAACGTTATCCAAAGCTGGGTATGATCAGTGGGCGGCGGCGGGTTTGAAGACACGTGGCGAGAGGACCTGCGGTGCTTTAGATCGTTACGGCAGGCTCGTGTCCCGCGGCTGCGAAGAGATTGCACCTTTTCTGTGCGAACGACTTGAAAGTTGAAATAAATATATGATGTCATAAAATAAGACTTTTATTACTGAACCGGCATAAAAAATCATATACTAGAATAATTAACCTCCTCTTTGTTTTTGTCGTTAATAAATTAAAAGAACTAACACCGTAAGCCATTTCTCGCATCGATTATTTAAAGTTGAGAATTGATAAATTAAGATGATCGAAAAAATGTATGGGGATTATCGATAGTGAATTTTATTCACGCGCAGATTCAAACATGCAAAGTTAGTTATTGCCCTTGAGGGAACCGAGAGTGTATCATACTAAGTTTTTCATCACATTTGGAACTTGCGAGGAAGTCGCAACATTTGAGACATGATGATGAATTATGCAGGTTTCCTGACGATGTTTTTCTTCACCACTAAGCAAGTGATATTGAATGAGTTTCCACAAATGGTCAGGGTCAAAAGAGCATACAAAATTTGCAAACAAAATCCCTTACATGCACTCGGACAGTCAGTGTATTATATAGAAATACTTTGAACTGTTGTTTTAAGGTTGATAGTTAGTACTGTATTGTGTTAGTACTGGCCTGACAGTATACTAGTACTGTCAGGCCAGTCTCACTTATCACGTGACCGTCCCGGCTACAAGTAGGGTCCGGACCTCAATATTTCAGATGGTTGCCGCCCGCGGGCTGAGTTGCACGCGCTAGTTCTGTACGGTCTATTTTTGTGTCAGCGCTAGAGTCGCTATTTCTTTAAACTATCGTACGGAGTAAGCCTTCTGGTACTATTTAGTGTTCTGTGATTCTGTTTTAGTCTATAGGTATGCATTTTTGACCCCGACTGTACAAAACTTGATAAAGTAAAAGGTGCTCGAACCTCGGACAACCTGATGAGAGGTCAGAGCCAAGGCAGCCATCAATACAAGATAAATGACACTCAAAACAAATTATTATAAAAGCCATTGTGCCGCCGTCAACCCTAACAATAGGGGATCGAAAGCTTTGTGCGAATAAAAAGCTGCGAAAGGGTCGGCTCAAAAGGCAGGTGTGTATCTACTGTCAAAATGACAGATGACAAATCACATGCCGAATCACAAACACCTATTTTATTGACATTGCTGTGCAAAAATACAGATAGGTATCTAAGGGTGCTTGTATTACCAAACATTGATCAGATAGTTTATTTCTTTATTTATTTTATTTATTTGAAAAGTAATCAAAGCGTCACATATTTTTTTTTACAATTATCACAGTATTACAATATTCCAAATATTATTGTAATACTGTGCAATTATTATGAGTAGTTGAAGAATAAGGTCAAAAAGATTACACATACTTACATAAATTCTAAGAGTAACATAATCATTTTTGACTGACATGACTTTATTACCTAAAAATAATATTGGTACTATAACGCCAGACCATTGAAACGTTTTTGATTTGGGATGTCAAACCTAATCTGAATAAACCTCCACCCATTCCTGAATAAAGAACAGTCGCTGTCTTCAGTTAGCTCGCGCTTAAATGGTTAGCTGTGTGACGTCATTCTAAATCCAACATGGTGGAACACCCAAGATGGTGGACTTGTTATTTTTAATGCACTCTTCTTCACAATATGGGTATCAAACGAAAGGGTTTGAAGTTCCTATGACATTTGTGAAAAACAGAATTTTAGAAGGCGAAAACGCGGCTTAAACCTAGTCCGTATACTAAAACTTCGCACTGGTGTTGCTTCCTGCCGGCGCATATTAATAATTAGCAAAAAGCAAGGCGCGCTCTATCCATAGAGAAACCACGTCACTATTAGTCGCATCAGTTCTGACTGTCAAATTTCCGGTCCACTTGGTCCATCTATCGTCGTTAGTTTGCCTGTCTGTCCTGATACATACCGCAAAGTTCTGGAATACCTTTCTTACTTCCGTCTTCCTCACCACCTACCACTTGAGTAGGTATTTACAAAACTCCATTGTAGACCATAGGAGATTACGACTGCTGAACTAATTTCGAGTAAAACCTGAGTGCGTAGTCAAGGTATTTTAGCCTTAAGATAACTTTAACCAATATGACGTAGCACTCCAGTTACGGTAACGGTGTGGTGAGTTTAAGTGTTTTGCAATCTCGATAAATGTCCAACGAGTCAAGCTTAAGTTATTGATGTGGAAGTTTTTTTTTTTATTCTATACAAGTTAGTACTTGACTGCGATCTCACCTGATGGTAAGTGATGATGTAGTCTAAGATGTTATCTAAGATATTAAGTAAATGTAAATGCAATGAATTTTAACATTCTCTACGCGAACTTTAAGATATTGCATCGCATTTAAGCGATGTCTTCTCCCAAGTGTGCTCGTCGATGATTCTAAGCATCTGTGTGACGGGAGATGCAAATGAAGCTGTAAACTCCGCCACTATCTGCCAACTTCAGGGTTTAGTTTAGAAGTTGATTTGTTGTTATTACTTAGTTGCATTAGAGCGGGGCGTTTTTTGATTAATGTATGTTTACGGGAGTTTATAATGTCCCTTGAGAATCTATTTCACTTTCAATCTCACATTGTTCACATATTTATAAATAGAAACCTTTACATTTTTTTCATGTTATGTGTAGCATAGGTTAGTTTCAGCATTTACGCAGCTACAAAGATTTTCTCTGGCTGCATTTTAATTTAACATCTGCGAGAGCGAACAGGTACTCTTTAGTATGTTTTTGTGGTACACAAAAGGTGCACAGAGAACTTCTGTTGTTCCGAACAATGAATTCAAATCATGTAGAGGAGGTATGAAAAGCCAATAGAGAGGCAATTTTGGATTTGCGCCGAAAATCCGAGCCGGAATGCAAAATACTCGCTATTTTTCGGTGTTTTCATTCCAAGAATTTCTTTTATTTATACACCGAAAAAATTGATCACGTGAATAATATTATGTTTATATTTTTTAAATTTTGAGCGATATACAGGTTTATCTGACGGTCGAGATAAGTCGTAACGTAACTGACGGATAGACCAACACACGGACGTCATTATCTCGTGTCGTGCTATAATAGTACATATCAATATAAGTGCGGAAAGTATGTCATTTCTTTACGAGTATTATTATAATATTTTTATTTTTGGCCCCAACTCAATACTTTTGCTTACTTGACGTAATACATTTCTCCTTATTTTAATTATTAGTAAACAATTGTTTTATTAATTTTCAACAAATTATTGCGATTCGTTCTAATTCAAATTTCAATAATTTAATCTACGCGGGACTGTTCAATGTTTAAACGTAAGACACAAAATTTAATTCGCATTAATTCTTTAAAATAATAAAATCGCATTGGTGCACGTTCTAATTTAAACGGTCCCGGTTTATATTTCTGGCACGGGCCAGTTTAAGTTTTTATAATTTCTAAGTTGTGTGAGTGTCCTGTGGGAATCGTCGAGTGGAAGACATCGAACGCATCTGGTTAACTCTCTTCGGACAAATATGTATGATGTAGGTACATTACTATATGTATTTTCGCAAATGTGTTAAAAAATGTCGTTCAATGCACGTGCGGAATTGTCATTTCCACTCGTCTCTATAGTTGACCCGCGTCTTTGGCTTGGGTCATCAACCCGGGACTCGTAAATAAATGACAAACTTTCCGCACTTATATCAAAATGTACTATTTCATTATTAGGTATTCAGTACATAGAAATCACCCACCAAATACGGTTAGGTGTGAATAAAATTAAATTGTATGGAATATTTATCGGCGATTGGTTTGTTATGGTCACCCGGGATCCTAATAACTTTCCCGGTTTCATAGAGCCTCTGCGACATACATTATAATATGATTTGAAAAGGGCTAGCGGCATACGGTTGCTTCCATTATTTTTCTAATAAAATCTCGGTCCTCGCTATTAATATACACACGCTGAAAATGTTTATAGAATACTAGCTTTATTTCTGTTTCAATCAATTGGAAATTGGAATCAATTGGAATTTGGAACTGTGGGAGGTCGATATAACATGATGATTAGTGTTTAATTTGCGTGTGATTTGCATGCGACAGGCATGGCCGGTGGAAGCCATTGCAATTACCGACAAATGGGAGTTCTAATTAACCGCCCATATGTTATATTGACGGTGAGTTACGTTCGCACATGTTGAAATCAGCGACCGAATGATGCAGGAACTCTAGCAATATCACATTGTGATCCCATAGATGGGAATCGAAATGGATGGAAATTAAAAAAAAAAAAAATATATATATATATAAGAATGCGCGCAAGGCACGATATCAATGTAGCGATCATTTTCATATTTTTTTTTAATTTCGTAGATTTTGTTCCATTTCGCAATATACAATTTTATTGTCTTTCTACAACGTTAAGTTACAAATGATGAAAAACTAATTTGAATGCGTCGGGTGTACACTTGCATTGAGCCTTAAAATTCCGAAGCCTTAAAAAGTCGTAATTAAAAAAAAAACATACATACTAACCCAGACACGGGAAAACATTCATGCTCATCACACAAACATTTACCAGTAGTGGGAATCGAACCCACGACCTCCGGCGCAGACGGCAGGTTCGCTACCACTATGCCATTCGGTCGTCAAGTACTAGAAGAGTTTTGGTAAAAAATCTGAGAAGGTACCTACCAGATCAAGTTTTTCGTCTACGTGCCTCGGAGAGCACGCCTGTTCCGCCTGCACGAACTACGTAGTGCTCCTGAATTTTCATCAGTCATGTCGGAGCTGTCATCTCATCGTATCATGAGTTTGAGGGATACGTTACGTATACACTTGTGTTACAAAATAAAGACTTCTTGTGGACTATACTTAATATCTTCTGCGCAGATGTTTTATCTCTGCAGGGATTGGCTATTACGTATACTGCATAGAGAAGATACGATGCGTGTTCATCGGAATCTGTCGGGAGGACATCATTTGTAAGCCACATTTTCTTACGAACCCATCCATCCACATTCCGTATTCCAGACTAGTGTAGCCAAGCTATGAATTATGATTCAAGCTTATTTGAAATTCTAGAGGACACGTCTATCTAGTCTTGAATCACCGCATACCCTGTGTATATCATCTTGCGTGAAGATTATTACAATGTAAACATATACAAGCTTATTTTATTTGCTTTAAAATTATACCCCTCAATCAGGGAAAACGATGGGGCTTAAGAGGGGGTATTAACTGAAGAGGTCAGTTCAAGATTTGATTTTTACAGTAGCAAATCAAGTCTCAACTATCTGAAATAAAACACACGAATATTACATCATATTTTCGAGAAACTGTATTAGTGAAAACATAAAAGGAAATTTTTTTGTCGATAAAAAAAAATCCCGAAGTTGCGTCCAATTTTTTACAATTTTGATATATTCATTCATTTATTCATACACTGCATCATGCACACATGCTATACATATAATATGTGCACATGAAACCCTGTCAGGGCACAGCAATACAGATTTTGATCCCCTATCTCTACATCACAATTTCATACCTATATTCAAAATCCTTATTGTCTGCAATGTTAAGACATGATTTATTTCTAATTTTACAATTTGAAAATAAAATTAACTTTTAAAGTTTAATTAAATGACTGCAGTGTAGACAAAATTGTAATAATAATAAATTGTTTCTCAATTTATTATCAATGTTATACGTACTAGAGAGCCAAGGTTTAGGATTATAATTCCAATAAATATTACGAAGTACGTACATTATCGTTTTCTTTTTAAGTTATGTATTTTAAAATTTATTACACTAAACTATAAATGGCGTTCATTACATTCTTATTTCGCGTAATACGCCAGCTCTTTTGTACCAAAACGATGTTTTGCGCATGACAAGTTTATACCTACTGAATTTATTTTTGTTCTTCTCACTCTTACAAATACATTGGTGGGTGCGACAGGCAGTGTTGCGGAAGAACCCCGTTGATATTTAGATTTAGATGGGAAGGATCGATTTTTTCTATTTGCTTTTTAGTGCCAAGTATCAAATATTTGCATTTCAATGGATTCAGTACCAGAGAGTTTTTCATCGACCAGTTGTGAATACGCTGTAAATCCTCATTAACTGATTCTACTACTGTTCGCGTCTCATTAGCTTTACAACTCTGATAAATTTGAAGGTCATCCGCGTACATGTGAAATTTACAGTTTTGTATAGATTTAAAGATATCAGCAACATATAGTATAAATAGAAGAGGGCCTAAAATGGAGCCTTGTGGCACCCCGCGATCAACAATTATGGCCTCTGAATTTTCAAAATGCCCGTTTGTCTTATGCAATGAGACTATTTGTTTACGATTAGATAGATAGCTGTGAAACCATTTAACACAAGAAGAATCGAATCCGTAGTATGACAGTTTAGCAAGTAGAAGATTAATGTTTATTGAGTCAAAAGCTCTAGAAAAGTCTAATAAAAGGAGGATGCTTATCATTCCCGAATTCTGTGCAGCCAGAATATTATCAGTGACATCTAGAAGAGCCGTCGTAGTGCTCCTACCTTTTCTAAAACCGGATTGCTCTGCCGGAAGTATGTTATATTTTTCTAAATATCTCGTGACCTGATCATACACCACTTTTTCAAGAATTTTAGACAGATAAGGTAGCAGACTGATGGGGCGGAGCTGGCTGAAGTCAACAGGGTTCTCAATTTTAGGAATAGGCCGAACAATAGCCGTTTTCCAATTTGTAGGGAAAGTTGAAGACAAGATAGATTTGTTAATAATAGAAGTTATAATACTCAAGGTTGAAGGAAGAGTAAGAATTACCATATCTCTGGACAACTGATCTATCCCCTGGGCATTCGACTTCATGGCAAATATTATTTTGGAAATATCAAATTCATTTACTGTATTCAAATTAAAGGTAGAAGTGGAAAATCTATTGAATTCGAAGAAAGTGAAATCAGATAAGGTATTAGGTGTACTATGTGGAATATTAAGGAAATGCTTATTTATTTCATTTGGGTTGCTAAATGAATCTGGTAATTCTGGCTTAGTTTTAAAATTCGGCAAAACTACCTTTTTTAAATTTGCCCAAAGAACCCGAGAATTATTCAAGTTTTTGTTAATGAATTGATTGTAATATGCCACTTTCTCAGTGTGCATAGTGACCTGAGCAAGGTGTCTTAGATCTTTGTATCTTTGTATGTTACCCTCCGATTTATCAAATTTCTTTTTAGATAAAGCTTTATTTCGCATTGATAAAATGAGCCTTACATTACTGGTAAGCCATGGCTGAGATTCCTCTTTAATACAGGTTGTTCTAAGAGGTGCGTACCTGTTGTAAAGGTTTTTTAGGTAATCAGTAAACATGTCTACTAGATGGTTTACAGAGTCTATATTTTTAAATTCATTTAGAAGTGTGTCCGTTAAATGAAGATTAAAATTATTCATATCTATATTCTTTAAGGAACGGCAAATAATGTAACGTGGCTTAGTTATGGGTTTATTTACTTTAATTTCTCCAAAAATCATAGCGTGAGCCCCTAGCTCAGGGACGTGATCTACAGTTTGATTTAGAATTCTAAAATCACTGCAAAAAAGGTCAATTAAGGTTTGGCTATGAGCAGTAAAGTGAGTGGGTTTGGAGATATAGTTTCTTAAATTAAAAACATCCAAAAATTCCTGTGCACGAAGATACATTGTATCTTGTGTATTAAGAAAATTTATGTTGAAATCACCTGTTAAAATCAAACGATCATAATTTTGAAAAGATGAAATTGATTCAGTAAGAGCGTCAAAGAACCTATTACAATCTAACCAAGGGGGCCTGTAAGCAGTGCCAATTACAAAGCGGATTGAGTTTAAGTTAACAGAGATCCACATCTGTTCAACATTGGTATTTGAACCGGCGTGGGGTATAGTACGAGCAGTGATGCCGCGTCTGATGAAGAACCCCACACCACCACCACGAGATCTTACACTGGCGGGGCGAGGGATATGCCTAAGCCTATATCCTTGCAAGCTAGGAGCTCTCCCCTCCTCCCCTTCCCTAATCCAAGTTTCGTTTATGGCTAGTATATCTACATTATGTCGTTCAACTGCAACTATGAACTCGTCGTGGTTTGTACTAAGAGACCCTGCATTAAAAAAGCCAATTTTCACATGTATAGACTTACCTTTTATTTATTTTTATAAACTTTATAATACTAATCAAATAGCATGAGTAATCAATGTAAAATAAACAAATATTAATTGCATTTGAGGGACTCTGAAATTTATGTAAATATTTAAGTAAATGCAGTCTGATTTTGAACATATTTTTAAAGGAACATAATTGAAAAACTATGGATTGTATTTTTTGGAAGATAACAACCATTATATAATTAGAAATTAAGTAATAAGTCAAAATTTGCAGTTGTTTTATAAGTATTTGGATGGAATTTTGATAGTAATATGAGCATATGATAATATTATATTTTAGGTTGCACATCACTGCAATGCATTGAAAACAAATCTTTGAAACACAATTTAGTTCAACTACAATCCATAAGGTAGATTTTACTTCAATGTGTATATTAGAGTGATTATAAGAAATATTAACCCATATTTGTTTATTAGAATTGTGTAAATTTTTGAAATGTGTAATTGGGGAAGTTAGGTATTGTATTGTTCTGACACACAGACGCAATAAGCCAGAGAACAAATAGTTATAACAATGACTACAAGGAGACATCTTACAAGGTGCCCAAGTAAGCATATTCAATACAATATTATAAACCAAACTAAGGTGATAAATTAACCTAAAAATCATTGTAGTTACTGTAATCATACCATATACTATATAAATCAAGGCCAAGGTGTCAGTAAGTTCCATACTAATTGTATAGTTTTTGCCAATATACTTAGCTATATAATCTCTAAAAAGGTTTAACAAGAATATTACCGGTAGGTATAAATAGTTAGGAGAACAACAGACTAGTAAAATGTTTGGCTTCACCTTGTCTGACAAGGTGTTGGAAAAATTATTTATATAATAGCTTGACATGTTATTTTTTATTATTTGTATCATAACAAAAGTCTCAAAATAGTGATGAGTGAACCATATTATTGTACATTTCTTTACTAACCCATTTTTCCTTAGATGACATATGATATCCTTATTATATTCATTATATTCTCTTTGATTTTCTACCCTATACAACTTATGCTTATACACAGATCTACATGATCTAATATATTTTATCTTAACATGCATTGTGGATAGTCTAGTATAACATAATATAGGATAAAAGATAGCCGGATCAGTGAATATCAACATGAGAAGAGTTAGCATTGCTAACAATCTTATCGACGTCACTTTCTGATTGCAATAGTAGAACTTTGGAGGACTCAGAGCATCGTGCGTAGACCCTGCCTTCTTTGGTCCACACGAACCTCCACTTTGCAATCCGTGCTGCTTCGCGGGCCTTAGCAAAGATCTGCCTGCTGGTTTTCGTAAGCCTTTCATTGATATAAAAGCGTTTAGGCTCGTGTGACGGCAGGCCGAGGTCGCTGGTGTTTGCGCCGCGCCGTATCCTCGCGTTTTTGAGCAACTCGTCCCGAACGGAGCGCCGCGCGAGGCGCACGACGATCGGTCTCGGGCGAAACTTATGCCCAGAGCTCGTTGGGTCAGCGGTCGCCTGCTTGGCACCCACACGTGTCACACTGACGATGTCCATATCCAACACTTTAACTCCTATTTTCGTTGCAACAGTTGCCACCAAGTGGGTTAATGACTCGTTGTCAATTTCTGGAATTCCTGATATTTGTAGGTCGTTGGCCAGGCTTTCCTGCTCCTTGATGTTGAGCTGCAGTTGCAGCTGGCTAATTGACATCTGCAGTGATTGCTTTTCGTTTTCTATATCCCTGAATTTGGTTTTATAACTGGTTATTTCTTGTTTTAGTTCAGAGATTTGGTTAGATAGAAAATCTGTGGTAGCCGTGAAATCTGACTTTATTCTCTCCAGAGCACTGGCTAACTCGTTACGAATTTCTCTTGTTAAAGAGGCTTTCATTACTTCCAACTTAGATTCGAGCAGGAGTGCAAATTGCTGATAGCTAATTACTTCCGACTGGCTTGTTTTGATAGGCGGATCAGCGGCGAGATCGTCACAGGACATATTAAACGCCGTGTCTGATATAAATTGATGCCGTACCGGTGTGTCCCCACCTTTACGCCTCGATGTGACGTTCTCGCAGGCCGGACAACGCCAAGTTTTCTTCAGCTTGTGCAGGTGCTCGACGTAATAAGCCGACGACATATTAAGACACTTGTAGTGGTACAGACCCTCACAAACAACGCACTTAATCAACTCAGATTTAGTTAACTCCTTGGAACACGCTTGACACTCCATTTTATCTCGTAAACACTCCAATTTTAACTCGACCTTAAGTGTAGCGGAATTAGGTTTAGATTCGAGTTGAACGGCCGGACCTATTTACCCCGTTTTATGTCGGTATGTTTGGCCACTGAAATTATTCAAAAGATTTTAAAGTTTTTACTGAACACTTTCACAAAATAACATTTACCTAGGTTCACCAGGTTAGAAACTCTAATTTGAAAACATAAAACTCGCACGATAACTCAGTATAACAATGTAAATTGTTTTTCTGATTCAGAGCACATGTGTAGCTGTTGACGTTTCAACTACCTCCCCCCATACCTACAAAGGCATATATTCTCTTGATAAAGTGCCCAAAATCATATTTTTGTTAGCAGGACAGATTAATTTGTTTTGCTATAATCCCCTACTTGAAAAGATTCCGTATGGTACAATATGCAGGAACACTGTTCATATGAAACACCACATACAATTTTCCAACACTTTTGTCCCGACACCGGGACATCCTTATAGGCGACGTTGACTTCACAAAGCGAAATCGTAGAGATATTTTTGTTTCTGATACCCATACTATATAACATACTTGCTAAAGTCTATCGAAGCATTTGAGGTAAGCATAACAAACCTAAATCATCGATTAATTGCGCCCACAATACAGAAAGCGGGTCGGAGGTGAATATTTAATGTTGCGGCAACTAATGTGAATTGGGGGCGATGGTGCGGAAAGCAAGTGATTTGTGATACTTGACTTGAATCTTATTTATTTAAGGCTACTGGGATTTTCTTATCATTCATCCAAAAGGAAAAATCCTTCTTTTCAAACAAAATAATGACCTCCAATTAGATAGAAACCAGTTTTTTTATACACTCCAAGTTTTGTACACTTCTTGATGCCATCTGATGGTAAGTGACGATCCAGTCTTATGTTATCGTCCTAACTTGGAATGGAAGGGGGTAGCAACCCCTAACGGTTAGCATCTTCTTATCTTCTTCTTCTTTTTATCTTCTGTTAACTGTTTTCTCATTACAGGCATTTTAATGTAGGCAAATTACGCTATCTACGTAGTATTAAGTATTGGCCTCGAGGCTCTTCTGTTCGCCTTTCTGTCCGAGGCTGTTCTCCTTACACACAATCTTCAGATACCGTCATAAAGAAAGAGAAATAACAGAAATAACAATTGACTCTTTCAACCCGGCCCGCACCCGCTCCGCCTGCTCTGTGCCTTGTGGTTTACCGGGCTAAGCGCGCTATTACCGTCCATTACGGAGAACGATTCAGTCGTTAGATTTGGGGCGGGACAATAACGGTTTTAGGTAATACACGCCATCATCAGGTGTGGGCGCTTTAGGCCCACTAATGGCATGGGATCTATCAAATGGCGTATCTTTAGGAGTTTCAGGCTGAATTAACGCACCTACGTTAATTTGCCATGTAGTTATTGGCCGGGGCGATGTTGAAGGAAAATGCTGTGAATGTGAAAATAAAAAGAAGACAAACTACCAAGTCAGGACTCAGCAGTCCTGTCTTGGTAGTTTGGCTTTTATGTTATCATTAATTTAATAGGTCAGAAGCGAAAGTCCATAATTAGCAAGAAAAAGCTAAAATAGTTGGAACAAAGTTCCTTATCGAATGGTACAACGTAACGGTACGACGGAAGACACTATACGCGAAAGAAAATTAAAAGAATGAATGAATGAATGAATGAATGAATGAATGATTATTCTTTTATTGCACACCACAAAGAAATAAAAGGACATCACAGAACAACAAAAAAGATAATAGGTACACAATTTGACGGCCTTATCGCTAATTAGCGATCTCTTCCAGGCAACCAATGCTGCAAAAGAAAGTTGTTGTAAATCCTAGAGGAAGGTGGTGCAGGAAAAAAAATTATAAAAAAATTGCTTACTTTCGTCACGAAAATCCTGTTAGAAACATAGTCAGTGAAAATGCCCTCACTTATGCATTTTATTTTTTTGTGTGTAACCAGCACAATTTGCCAATATAATGAAATGTATTTGTCATTTTTACCCAAGACGGAACGGAGTACGGCTATATGCGTTTAGGGTGAGAGGCCGTTTGTACATTACTCTATTAAAAAGAATCTATGTTTGTTTGTATTTAAGAAACTAGTAGGGTGCGTGGGGGCGCGGGCCACATGTGGCCCGCGTGCTGTCTTTCCCCCTATTTGCCTTACAACTTTAGTCTCAACATTCTTCATACATTTTCTATGAAAAAATAAATTCCGCCATTTTGAATTTTTTTTCTATCCATCGAATAGACCTTCGGATCCTGATCAACTCTTGTCAGGAAACCGTTCTTCCATCTTTTATACTTTCCGAGATATCGACGAAATTCGAATGGCGGCCATTTTGAATCCGCCATTTTGATTTTTTTTTCAGCTCACTGCCAATTGGATGACGTTTCAAATGACATTTGGTCGAGCACCCCCCACCTATCTTCGATACCCTGGTCGTGCTCTTCACCCGTCTCCGAAATCCTCACTCATCAGCTCTCTCCGTATTTTTCCTCCGAATGAATTTTTTTCTTTTATACGACACCATCCTTGAAAAAAATTTTTTTCATACAAAATTGTTCAGGAGAGGTGATCAATCAGTGAGTCAGTCAGTGAATCAGCACGAGTAGCTATATATATAGTAACTAGTAGGGTGCGTGGGGGCGCGGGCCACATGTGGCCCGCGTGCTGTCTTCGCCCCTATTTGCCGTCCAACTTTTAGCCTCTTCAACATTCGTCATACATTTTCTATGAAAAAAATAAAGTCCGCCATTTTGATTTTTTTTCTATCCATCGAATAGACCTTCGGGTCCTGATCACTTCTTGTCAAGAAACCGTTCTTCCATCTTTTATACTCTTCGAGATATTGCCGAAATTCGTTTGGCGGCCATTTTGAATCCGCCATTTTAAAAATTTTTTCCGCTCACTGCCAATTGGATGACGTTCCGAATGACATTTGGTCGAGCACCCCCCACCTATCTTCGATACCCTGGCTGTGCTCTTCACCCGTCTCCGAAATCCTCAATCATCAGCTCTCTTCGTATTTTTCCTCCGGATGAATTTTTCTCTTGTATACGAAACAAATAGTGAAAAAAATTTTTTTCATACAAAATTGTTCAGGAGAGGTGATCAATGAGTCAGTCAGTGAATCAGCACGAGCAGCTATATATATATTAACTAGTAGGGTGCGTGGGGGCGCGGGCCACATGTGGCCCGCGTGCTGTCTTTCCCCCTATTCGACTTCCAAAATTTAGTCCTTCAACATTCGTCATACATTTTCTATGAAAAAAATAAAGTCCGCCATTTTGAATTTTTTTTCTATCCATCGTATAGACCTTCGGATCCTGATCAACTATTGTCAAGAAACCGTTCTTCCATCTTTTATACTTTCCGAGATATCGACGAAATTCGAATGGCGGCCATTTTGAATCCGCCATTTTGAATTTTTTTTCAGTTCACTGCCAATTGGATGACGTTTCGAATGACATTTGGTCGAGCACCCCCCACCTATCTCCGATACCCTGGCTGTGCTCTTCACCCGTCTTCGAAATCCTCAATCATCAGCTCTCTCCATATTTTTGTTCTTAATCATTTTTTCCCTTCTATATGATTCCATCCTTGAAAAAAAAATTTTTCATACAAAATTGTTCAGGAGAGGTGATCAATGAGTCAGTCAGTGAATCAGCACGAGCAGCTATATATATATTAATAAAATTCCGAAGAAATATACAGTGAGGTTTGAACTAAGACTTCAAAGATTTGTACCTGACGGTCCGACCACTACGCTACGGCAGTAAACTGGAAAGCTTTAGCTATGTACTCGTATATCTGTCTTTAGAGAGTTTGTTCGGAAACCGTATACCCAGAACTAGAAATCTTCGTGTTAGAGCATTTTGAATGAACAAAGGATAAATCCTACGAATCCTCCGTAGATGGAGACCGGATTACCTTAGCGGACCACAAATCCTATATTTTAAGGGTTGTAAACTTGAAATAACACCTTTTACAGCTTCACTCAACAGTTTCGACCCTTAGGGAGTTTTTATTTGGGCGATTGAGTGCCCGATTTACTGGGGGCCCAGATGTTCGGGATTGCTTTCAACAATTTATGGACCTTAGTATTAGCGTGGACGCAAGTTTATGAGAAAACTTTGATTAAATTGCATTATTATCCTCTCAGAAGTAGTATAGTCTAATAGTGGTTAAGACGTTTGCTTTATAACTGAGTAACTGAAGTTATGAGCGGGCATGGAGAATTCAGCACCTATTTGCACGTTATAAGTAAAACAGCGAATGAAGATTATTCTTACTTGGTGAAGAACATCACCGAACCATGCGATCTTCGCATGAAAACAGTTTAAAAACAATGAAAAAGTGTTCGGAGAAACCAATCAAAAATGAAAACTTTGTGCCAATAATGCTCAGCAGCAAAGAGATGTGGCACAAAAGCTAATATGCTACGGACTATTACTATAAAAAGTAAAGGATCAATGGGACATGTCAGGATAGAACATAGATATACAGCATAGAGTTCCAAGAGGGAGCCCTCTACTTCAAAAGTGCGGCAAAAAATACTTTGCCCAAATTGGCAAACCCGACCAGTCAACAATTTTTCACGCACACTAGCATCCACACACCATACAATTTTCAAATTGACACACTCACACTATTATACAAGAAAAAATTGCCGCACTCACGGAGCTGTCGTTGTTATAGTAGTGTTATTATCTCGCTGCAGACTCGGTCATAAATCAGTCGAGTGTTTCGCTTTTGTTGTTCTTTGTTGAGTTGTGCATTACTGCAGAACAACAAAAGCGAAACACTCGAATGATTTATGACCGAGTCTGCAGCGAGATAATAACATTACTTTAGGTTGGACTCTATCTAGTCTGAGCGCAAGCGACGATCTATTATAAATCTTAGATATACAGATTCGTCTTTACAACATACTCGTAGAATGAATTTTAATCGTCGTACCTCTTTATTGTGATTATGGGTGTTTGTCCTTTCGTCTAATCACTGATTCTTTTTTATCCATGACATAGAGGGGTTTGATATAGGTCGTAGGACGCAGGTAGCACCTAATCCCCGAAGATAAAAATATTTCTTCTGTGAAGCAAAGGGTCTAGAGGTTATTGACCTTTTATGCGATCATCTGCATTTATTCCCGTGGGATCAGGTGCGTGGAAAATACAATGAATCATTTCACGCCTTTCAGGCAAGGTGCCTCAAGAATATTTTTAGATAAATAAGCAACAAGCGTTCTTTTTCTCGGTTAAAACTTGTTCAACACCTTCCGAACTCCATTGTTGTAAAATACAACCCTTATTTAAGCCGCCCATAAGCTGATAAGAACCGGAACGACTTTCACAAAAGCGACATTGTCTGTGATCGTAATTTTCGAGTTTTCGTTTTTTGGAAAATTCCCGTTTGTAACGTTATGCAGGGGTTGCTATCCTATTTCGGGGTTGTGGAAGTTTGTAACTGCTTCAAGTACATTGCGTTTTTTTACACACTACAATTTCACTACTACTGCTACTATCTTCTACTACACTAGGTACTTCTACTTGATTGCAACCTCACTTGATGATCTGTTATGATGCAGCCAAAGATGCTATCTTACTAACTTGAAGGTGTAAGTATCGTACCTGAACGCTAAATCACTTGGCGGTGACCAGCCTAAGACAATTTAGAAGTTATACGAACCAGGCCAACTTTAGGCAATTTAGGTCCCGGGACCTCCCTTTAAAATCCGAGAAAGCGGTTACTTCACCAGGAAGGTCGTCATTTGTTTGGTCTTCAAAAAAAGAGAAAAAGAAAGAACTCAGCAGCACGAGAAAGAATCAACGTAACTGTTTAGGAAAGATGTACAAGTATGAACGACAACGATGATGCCGACAAATACTTATTGACTTAAAACCAAAGCTTTGAAGTTCAACAATCTATGTACAATCTGTATACTGAATTTTAGATACCTAAGTATCTTTTAAAATACCTGAGAGTGAAAATGGCAGTCATAAAGTATATTAACAAACCCAGAAATGTATAACATGAACTCGTTTCCGTCAAAGCAAAATTGTCGTGCAGTAGGATCCGTTATTAAATTCTCGTTGCCTTTAGAGCTATTCTGTAAGTACGTTTTTGCAACTTGAAAGCCGCTCGACAATTCGTTGCTGTTGACAATTTATGTTCGCCTCTCTGTCTATCATGTATATTTTCTATATAACTCAAACAACTATCTCGCCTGTAAAGAAACTATGTCGAATTGATTCTGGGATGTGATTTTCGAAAATGAAATTGTAGGTACATCGCCCATCCATCGTCGTTAATCATACTAATGCTATCACCAGCCAATTGGCGCCTTGGCTGATCGTTGGTCGATCGTTTGATCGTTGCAAACATTAACCTACGCGCTTCTACCGATGCAAGTATTAACCAATCAGCTGCAAAGATGTAACCTCGTCGATGCTTTAAGCTTAATTTTGCAGAATCACACACTGTAGTGAATAGTCCCGCTGCATCGTCTTTTGCTTTTTCGGCTAGAAAGTTGGAAACTGTGATGGGATAACACTTAACTTTCATTTCAAGTGTTCAAACGCGAACTGTGAATTCCTTTGAAATGAAAACTTTTTGGTAACTTTCTGACGTCGTTGGGTTGTCTGTGGTGATATTTAGGATTTAATAACTTAATGTCGGAACTCAACTAGGTACCTAATTTATGTAGCCCAAAGTTCTGCTCAATGCGCTAGCAATGTACTCAGATTTGCAATTGTATAATTTCTATGTAATTTCTTCAGGCGCGATTCGTTACCCTACCGGCAAAGACGCACTGCTCAGGGGTTGCGGTGCGATACTGTGTAGCAACTATTTATGGTTATTTTCTAAGTTAGTATGTTCGTAGATTTCATGAATGAATACACTATTTCTTAGTTGTAGAAAAACTAGCCAATAATGGTTATAATACGAACAGTAAGTATCCAAGTTTTGGATATTCAATGCGTGGATATTATTGAGGTAAAAGATGGTTAACATCATTCTTTTTTAACCGACTTCAAAAAAAAGGCTCTCAATTTGACTGTATTTTTAAATGGTTTTTACCTCAGGACTTTTGACTGGGTGAACCAATTTTAATGATCCTTATTTTATTTCGATGCTCGTGCTTCCCGTATGGTTCTATTTCGTCGGAATCTTTTTTATTGGAAAGGATGTTCATTGTTCAAGCTTGGAGAGTTCACGGAGATCATACTCAAAAGCTATTTAGAAGCTAAAAAGTCTAGCTAAAAGCTAAAAAATAAAGAAATCTCATTTCAATCTCATTTTTATGACATGAAAGAATTCTATCAATGTATTAATAAGTAAAATGATAAATTTAATCTATAGTTTAAGCATTGTATTTAAGTTTTCGCTGTTTTCCGATATTACTTTATACATATTTGCACGCCATAGAATGGCAATACACTGTTACCACTTATATTTAACACCTCAATGTAAGTGTATTAAGCAAATAAAGAATTATTGATTATTGATTATTGATTGATTGATTCGTTTGTGCCTCAGTTCCGGAAGTCAAAACAACTATTATATCGGTGATTGAGTGTTCGTTTTACGGCGACGGCACCTGTGCGCGTTGTAGCGGAATTTACGGACATTTATATATAGTTTACGGTTACGGAATATGTGTTGAGTCGTTTTTTAGGCTACTGTTATATTTAAATGTTTTTTTCCGTTCATTATTTATACGTTTGAAACTGAATATCTATTCAGTATAACCCATAAAGAAATTTATCAAAAAACAATTACAATGCTTGATTATTACGCTTGAAACAAACAAAGGTAAGGCATAGAAAAGGCTTCCATCCCATAGTCAACGTACCAAAGACGCGTACAAAGCGGTTTGATTCCTCGTTCGGATACGGACAGCACAGGTCTGGAATACCCTCCCAGGCACTGTCTTTTCCGCCACGTACTACCTGGATAGCTTCAAATCAAGAGTGAATAGGCATCACCTAGGCAAGCGCGTTCCACCTTAGACTGTATCATCACTTTCCATCAGGTGTGATCACAGTCAAACAAAATTCAAAATTCAAAATTCAAAATATATTTATTTCACATAGGCCTAACTTACAAGGCACTTGTAAAACGTCAACAATATTTGTTACATAATATTATGTACGGTGATAACTACAAGTCGACTTAAAACTAAGTTTACGAGGGTTCCAACGCGCCCTGCACTGAGAAGAAGCCCACAACAAACTCAGCCGGGTTTTGTTTTCGGTTATCACCACTTCACAAAAGCTCTTAAAAACTAGTTGAGCTAGTAATTATAATACAGCAGTTCATTCACTCCCAAGGATTTGATTCATGTAACACTAGCCTATACTTAAAGTAAAAAAAACGAATGATACCAACAAGATTTGTTTTTTTTTATTATTAATTTCGCCAATCTGTCCGCCATAACCCTATTACAAAATAATTATCATAAAATGATTTTACTAAAAGGTCCCATTTGATAATAATTTCAACTTACGGCAGGTATACTTGAAACAAAAATTATTTTCGTACGTTACGGCGCAGAGTTTCTCACCAAAATGATAATGTAACCTTTATTACTTTGTAGTAGGTATGGGACCTTTAGAAACTTTAGAAGCCTCCCCCACACAGGCGCGTTATAATCGCGCGATAATATCGCAAGCGTTTGCGATAGGGCGTCCCGATTCCTTGCACACAGCTGCGTTTTTATCGTGCGATAATAACGCGCAGACGGACGCAGCGTCCCGCATTATTATCGGTCGTTATTATCGCAGCAGTGTGTAACTACACGACCATCCTAATACAAAATGTACTGAAAACAGATATCGCAATAACGCTTGCGATATTATCGCGCCATAATAACGCGCCTGTGTGGGGGAGGCTTAATACTATTACTCTCGTGTTGTTTTTAATAAACTTTGTGAAGTCGATAGCGAGATTTATGTGGAAACTTCAAGGATAGCGGTGTTCAAGAATATCCAATGAGCTTCAAATACGCTTCGCCCACGCCGCCGCCCTGTATGGATGACCGGCTCTTACGGGGATTTATTGAATTTATTTTTGTCTTTCTCACTCTCACGGATACGTTGGTAGGTGCGACATGCAGCGTCGCGGAAGAATATAACAGAAAAACGACCTTTTACCTAATTACTCAAAAACTAAGCCGGTTATCAAAAACATGTTTCAAAGCGTTTTACGATATTATTATTACCAACATATTCAAACTAAAATAACAATTACATCCATTGTTGTTTCCGAGGAAAATTAGAAAAAACTGAGATTTTGGAGCAACTTTTGGGAGAATTTCTATCGAGAAAATTTTATCCAATCGTGTTTCTGCTTCTAAGCGATTGTAGATTAAAGACCCGAAATACATGATGTTAAAATTTGAAAGTAATTGTCTTTATAGTTTTTAAATAAACCTTCATTTAAAATCGCTTAAATACCGCTTCTACGCCGTTAACGATTTCTTGTGGACTATCGACTCACGCTACTTCGTTCACGTGGCTTCATTTTTCCCCACTCCAGGGTTGAAAAAAAAAATCGGCCAAGTGCGATTTGGACTCGCGCACCGAGGGTTCCGTACCTATTATAGAAAAAGTATAAACTTATGAATCACTTTTGTTTTTTTAGGGTTTATTGAAATATATATTAGACAGAGAAATATCCATCGTAAGTATTTCAGATTTTTTGATTTGTAAATTTCGGAGATAACGGGGGGTGGACCGTACTTTTTCAACATTATGCGCTATAAATTAAAAACTATTTAAAAATAGTATTAGAATATAAAAGTAACGTCCTCTGATACCCCACTCGGTATTGTTATCTTATTATGAAAATTCAACACACTGCGCTTCCCCTCTTTTTCAATAAAAATAAAAATTATTTTCAATGTATTGCAATATCGTCGGGCCACTATTACCTACAAGTATTCCAAATGTCTTGTCGATAGCTTTTAAAGTTACTGAAATAAAGGTTCGTGACAGACAGACAGACAGACAGACGGACTATAAAATGATCTTATAAGGGTTCCGAGGGTATTTGTCTCATGAATACAGCTGCAGCCTCTTTGAGTTGAGTTTGAATGTTTATTAAAATATATGTTTCAATAATTTGAATCAACATTCAAACCTGCACATTATTAGACAATAATTATGTGCCATTAACTCAGTAAATTGTATCGGAACTGCCTCGCATTCACCGCGCGTCGGGTGTATCGGAAACAGATAAATACACGACACATACTTCCGAACACTCGGAGCCGTCTCTGTTTACGAAGTAAACTACACTTTAAATGGATGATACGAGTATCTTAGGAACGAAACTGTTTCAGTTCTTGTTTGTTCATTGCATTCTTTGACTATAATATTATTCTGTTAATGTATTTTTTATTGAAATGTTACAATAAAACTTATCACTAGCTTATTCTAATTACCATACAAGTCTTGCCTGCGTGGAATGGTGCCAAGAATACTGGCTGCATTTCCGCGTTGCACACTTAGGCTGATGCGTTGCGCAAAAAATAAGCCAGCCCTTCTGTCACCAGTTGAGGCTATTAACCGCGGGGAAAGCTCTCGAAGGATTTTTTTGGCACTATGACTCCATGGCCCCAGGGTCTCCACGGCAAACGGGACAAATATGTAACTCTCTAATAGAGAGGCATATTTGCGAGTTGCGACGCTTACCTGATTCAGCAGTTTCAGCTGCGGCTCCCGGCTTTGATTCTGTCTCCCTGATATGAATCGAAGCCAATGTGTCAACGCATGTTGCGTCCCACATCAGCGCCCGACCCCGTTCCCAGGGAACCAGCGTCAATCCATCAGGTCTCTTGCCATCATCACGACTTATTCCTACTGGCTCCAATAGGACAGGAATATCAATGGTGGCGCTGAAACTTCGAAAGCGTTGCGATAGCAAACTTAGAAATCGAAAAGATGGGTTATATGAAAGCTCCAGTTTCCTTTTCCAGGGCGTCAGAGACGTAAAAAGTTTGATGATGTTATAAAGGAGTGCGTTGGAACTTAGTTACCCAGATTTGAAGGGAAGAGAGGAAGCCGGCGAAATTACAGGGCAAAATGAGTGTTGAGAATTAATGACTCAGGTTGACGAGCACAGTGCAGTTCTTCGTTTGACATTGCAATGCTCACTCTACCAGCAAATACGAACCGCCAAGCTATTGAGCATTCCGTGCGATGCTGTGTAGCAAGCGATTCTTTCGGCATTATCATCGAGGCTAAGCACCGATACCTATTCCATACATCTTCGAACATTAAAATCTATAGAAAAACTAGCTGATGCGGCAAACGTTGTTTTGCCATTAGGGATATAAAAATAGCTAACAGCTTACTCTCAGACCTACCAAACATACCCAGAAAGTTTCATAACAATCGGTCGAGCCGTTTCGGAGGAGCTGGGTAATAAACATAATGCACGTGAATTTTATATAGATGACTAGCTGACTCCTCAAACGTTGTTTTGGCATCTAAAGTATTTTTTCACTTCGGAATATAAAAAATAGCTTACCTACTGTCAGACCAACCAAAGATACACAGAAAGTTTTAAAACAATCGGTTTCAGAACTTTCAGAGCATTTTGGCTAAAAAAAATTTCACGAGAATTTTATACATTACTATTATAAGAAAAATACGTGTAATAGCTACATGAAATACTTACATTTTAGCTCATTGCGAAACACGAAATAAAGTAACATCTCCATGCAGTGTCGGCAGATAGGGAGCATACAGAGGCACTTTTAAACCGGAAATGGCATTAAACTCCGGCGGTTTCCGGCCGGCTGCAGCCAATGGCGCGCGCTTCCCTCATTACATCCCCTTTGTTATCACCACCAGGGTTCAGGTACAGTGCGCAGGAAAGGGTTAATGTTAAGGCGAGTGTGCAAAATGTCATTCCTATGTTTAGTTTTTTTTAACCTTGTAAGTGTCACGCCACCTGCGCAATTTACATCGCTGAAAGTTCGGCTCTATGTGTCCCGACACTAAAAGCGTAAGTATATTTTGGAAGAAATAGAGTTATGTAATAGAAATGGGGCAACTAAATATAAGGACATTACACACATCGCAAAATCTCGCCCCAATGTAAGCGATAGCTTGTGTTATGGGTAGTAGATACATACATACATATATACATAAATATACGACGATACTCAAACATATTACTGAATAAGGTCGGTAGACTAAATAAAGCATCTAAAACTGCGAGGGGTATGGGCGCTCAAGTTTACAATCGAATACCCATTACAATCAGAAATGCACCCAGCTTAATGACCTTCAAAAATAAGCTGAAATCTTGGCTTTTGGCTTGTCGAGAGAGCTTTCTATTACTAAAAAGAATTCTTGGAATGTAAAATTATATAACTATAAAATATTATCTTTATTTTTATGAATAAAGTTATAATTTAAATGTATAAATGCAAAGAATGAAGTGCCTACAGTATACCTACCTATGCAATATTTTGTGTAGATTATTACATATTATGTTATGACTTGTATGATTTTGATACCAATAAATTGACTATTGACTATAATAAATTGAATAACACCCAGACATTGGAAAATATTCATGCTCATCACATAAACATTTACCAGCAGTGGGAATCGAACCCACGACCTCCGACGCAGACGGTAGGTTCGCTACCGCCATTCGGTCATTTTAAGGTAACGTACAAGACCTAGCCCAATTTGAAAGATTTGCTTTAAATGAAGCAAAATTACATTTCGAGGGAAAATCGACTCTACTTATGACTTCTACATTCGATTCCATTCAAGTACAAACCGACTACAAGATCGTTTCATTCCCAGTGGAAATACCGAATCCTAAATTGAATTCTTGTGGATGTAATTCCGGAATTTATAGCCGTTTACAGCGAGAACTGATTTATAACCATATTATTGACAAAGCAGTAAATCTGCTGTGTTTTAAGCTCTTCCTAAACAGGCTAAAACGGTTATTTTATTGACCTAAACTTCAACAATTATTATATGCATTTCATATTTAAATGTCATGTATTTTCATCTTTAATCTAAATTCACTCCGAGGCAGAAACACGATTGGAAAAATTCTCAATACGTAGAAAGTTTCCCAAAAGTTGCTCCAAAATCTCCATTTTATTTAAATTTTACCGGAAATTAGAATAGATGTATGTGTATTTTTCTATTTGTGTAGGTGGTAATAAGTTCCAAAAACGCTGATTTTTTTTTGTAGTAAGACGTTTTTCAGTCATATTCGCACTCACCAACGTAATCATAAGAGCGACAAGGACAAAAATAAAAACGATTGAAGACTCTGGTATCATTATTATCCAAGTTCTGAGTTTGTATAATAAAGTCTTGTTAAAGTTTTCTTAGAAAGCGTAGCGTGTAGGCGAATTTGACGTAGAGTTCTCATTATTGCTAATTTTCTAAATACCTCTTCCAAGGAATTTAATATTAAATTAACCTGCTAATATTGTTCACTTATTTGTTAAATATAACTTTGAAGGATTCTACCTAATTCAAAGTAATATTACGCTCTGCTAATTTGTTTTGTAGGCAGTTTTGTTCAATATACTGAAAATTACACAGCTTCTCAATAAACGGAAACAGTAAAGAATGCGATAAATTTCTTACAAAATATAATCATGTTAGACGTAACTAAGTAACAAGCTCCGTTAAAATCGCAAAAGACTCCTTTTAGCATTTTTTTTGAACTTACTACTTAAGGGGATTTATTGAATTTATTTTTGTCTTCCTCACTCTCACGGGTACGTTGGTAGGTGCGACATGCAGCGTCGCGGAAGAATATAACAGAAAAACGACCTTTTACCTAATTACTCAAAAACTAAGCTAGTTATCAAAAATCTGTTTCTTAGCGTTTTTGGATAGTATGATTATCGACACTTTAAAATAAAAATTACAATTACATCCAATGTAGTGTCCGATATAAACTAGAAAAACTGAGATTTTGGAGCAACTTTTGGGAGAACTTTCTATCAAGAAAATTTTATCCAATCGTGTTTCTGCTTCTTAGCGATTTTAGATTAAAGACCCAAAATACATGACATGTAAATTTGAAAGTATATAGTGTTTTGAATAAAACTTCATTAAAAGTCGCTTAAATACGGCTTCTACACCATTAAAGCTTAATGTATGCTTTTGATTATTTTGTGAGTTACTCATGTCAATTTCTACTTTAAAAATTTCACTATGCAATTATGTGCAACATCTACTGATGATGCTCCGATGTTGGAGCGAATCATGTGTCGAGATTAGAATACCCAGAACCGTTAGCGGAAACAAGCTCTCCTTCCGTTTTTCAGTCCGCATGAAATACCGTTGCGGAAGAATTTAGCCAGTTATCAAAAATCAAAAAAAGATGTTGTTAGGTACCGACACATTAAAATAAAATATAAAGGACAAGGACATACTGAACAAAATAAACCAAAAGAACATCCTATGGAAGGAACATAAAGCCAATCCAAACGACGAAGAAATAGAGAAGAAATTTGTTAAGGAAAGGAATAAGGTACAAGAAGAAATAAAGACTATGAAAAGTGAATATTATCTCAAGCAGTTTTCTAACTGTAACAAGAAACCTAAAAAGATGTGGGACCTCATAGACAGTTTAACAAATAATAAGATAAAGGAGATTTCGATACCAACTAAACTAAATAAAGGAGACAGGGAATTGAAAGATGTGAAGGAAATTGCTGAATATTTCAATGAGTTTTTTTCCACTGTTGGATCATCTCTAGCAAAAAATATAGATACAAAATTCCATAACGACAAAGTCTATACCAATGCAGCACACAACACCAACCACCATAACTTTGGTCTTACTAAACTAAATTTTACCACAGCAAATGAAATTATTAAAATAATAGACAATTTGGATAGCAATACTAGTGTTGGCATTGATAACATCAATACTAAAACAATAAAAGCCATTAAATTTTTAGTAGCCGATGAACTGGCCCGATGCGTAAATACGTGCATTAAAATTGGCAGTTTTCCCAAGTCCCTTAAAGTAGCCAAAGTGACTCCTATTTATAAATCCGGAACAAGATCTGACCCAGGCAACTATCGCCCTATTTCCGTGCTACCGGTTATATCAAAAATTTTTGAAAAAATCATATACAATCGCCTAGATTCCTATTTAGCATCCATTGATTTTTTGTACTCTAAGCAATATGGATTCAGGGCAATGTCTAACACTCTATCTGCCACTGTTGATCTAGTTACCAAAATTAAAAACAATATAGATGAAAAGAAATTAGTAGTCGGCATATTTATAGATCTCAAAAAAGCGTTTGATACGGTCAGCCATCAAATTCTGCTAAGCAAACTACATGACATAGGTATCACTGGCACAGCCTTTAAAATGTTTGAGTCATATTTAACTGAACGTTTCCAAGTAGTTAAGATTGGATCACACCAAAGCTCTCAAAAACTTATAACCTTTGGAGTTCCTCAAGGCTCTATCCTTGGATCTATATTATTTTTGATTTATATTAATAATATAAGCAAACTGGGACTCAAAGGAGAATTATCGCTCTACGCTGATGATACCACCCTTTTTTACTACGGCAATAAAATCGAGAACATCATCAACGATGCGCAAAATGACTTAAATTTACTAAATGTCTGGTTTCAATGCAACCTTTTGACTATTAATGTCAGCAAGACTCATTATGTGATATTTGCGGCTAAAAACAAAAAAATAAACGATTTCGAACCACTCAAAATCAATAATACTGTTATAAGTAGATCAGACTGTGAAAAATATCTAGGTTTAACTATAGACAATAAAATTACATGGAGGCCACACATTAAAAATATAAAAAAGAAATTAACATCTCTAACTGGAGCCCTCCGCTGCATAGTGCGCTGTCTGCCTCGTAAAGTTCGTTACGTAATTTACAACTCGCTCATCAAGCCGCATATAGATTACCTAATCCAAGTCTGGGGTTCAGCAGCAAAAACTAACCTCAAAATCCTGCAAATAGCCCAAAACAAACTAATAAAAGTGTTGTTTAATTATGATTTTTTAACTTCAACAGAGAAAATATATAATGAAACAAAACTCATGAATATTAGCAATACCTACAAATACTACACTTGTATTCTAATTCGTAAAATTCTATCTAAGGACATACATACGAGCATTACTTTTCAAACTAAAAATAAATATCCACAATTGAGGAGATTAAGAAGTGCAAACAACATAATATTAAGGCCGCCACGAACTAACTATGGTAAAAAAAACATAACTTTTGAAAGTGCCCAAATGTATAACAAACTACCTAAAAACATTAAGGATTGTAAAAGCATGCAAACTTTCAAAAAAATGCTCAAGACTTATCTAACAAAAACTATCTAAAAATACAATTACTCTATTACAAATACTGTGTCACTTCTAGTCATGCGTTTGTGCTGTGTTCTGCGAAGGTGTGACTTTGTTGATTGTGGTATGACTAATATCGCATCGTGACTCGCTGTAACATTTCTAACTACCTCCTATTTATAGCCTGTAAGTTTCATCTAAGTGAATTGTAAAATTCTTTATGGAACAAATAAAGATCTTAAACCACAAAATAGTACATTTCAATATAAGTGCGGAAAGTTTGTCATTTCTTTACGAGTCCCGGTTTGTTGACCCAAGCCGAAGGCGAGGGTCAACTATAAGGACGAGTAAAAATGACAATTCCGCACGTGCATTGAACGACGTTTTTTAATACTGCATTTGCGAAAAAAAATATTGGTTTTACGTGTTTGCCTGCTCCGTGTTTGCATGCCGTGTTCGTGTTCATGCGCTCCTGGTACGCCCGCTCCGGTGCCGCGTAGGAGGAAAACACAAAAGCACTAGTGCGGAGAAGAATCACTTTGCACACACATGTCAACTTTTTGAGCAATAGTATTAAAAATTAATATTACGTCCATTGTAGTTTCCGATAAAAATGAGAAAAAATGGAGATTTTGGAGCAACATTTGGAAGAAATTTCTAGTGAGAAAATTTTATCCAATCATGTTTCTGCTTCATAGCAATTTTAGATGACCCAAAATACATGAAGTCTAAATTTGAAGTAGTTTTTGTAGTTTTTAAACGGCAGGTCACTAAAAATTGTATAAATACGCCGTCTACGTTAAATATGATATTATTTTGCGATGAAATAGCTATTAGTTTTCCTTTTTGAATAAAATACAATAGCACTAGCATCCATCTTCTGATTCTCATTGATTGAAAGAGAATTCTAATATGATTTTTAATAGGTATGTATCCGTAGGTCCAAGAAAATTCTGTGTATTACCTATAAAGAAAATGAATTGTATTTTTTTTTTCATTGTGAACAAACTCACCGACATAGCCAAAACCATTAGCAAGCTGAATTGGCAGTGGGCAGGTCATGCTTGTCGCAGGAGCGATGGCCGTTGGAGGCGGAAAGTTCTGGAGTGGAGACCGCGTACGAGTAAGCGTAGTGTGGGGCGACCTCCAGCCCGCTGGACCGACGATATAAAGCGGGTGGCGGGAAGCGGCTGGATGAGGAAGGCGGAGGACAGGGTGTGGTGGCGCGCGCTTGGGAAGGCCTTTGTTCAACAGTGGACGTCCGCAGGCTGAGATGATGATGATGATGAATAAAAGAGAAAATAATAGTAAAATTCCAAATACTCATACTTGTAAATTAATATTCACAATTTATTCTTCGTGTCATTTTATGCTTCGACCACAATTTTACAAAAAAAAGTTTTCTTAGTATCGAATGATAAATTAATATTAATAAAGCAAACTTTTCAAGTACTCAAGCAGAAATAGGATTTTACAAATAAAATTGAAGACTCCAAGTAAAACAGATGTTTTGGAAGAGTTCATCCACTCTTGTTCTTTGTTAAACACAATGGAAGGTCTTCACCCTTCAGTTATAAAAGAAATACACGTGTATTTCTTTAAAGATTTTCTGTTATCTTTAGAATATGTTTTATCTGCGATTTCTAGAGACTCCGTTTGTGTGGCGTTATTTCTTAAATGCTCCGAGGAAAATTCCGGGATAAAACATAGCTATTAGGTCACCCGGATTTCTTCCTAGCATGGAAAGGGTTGGCAGATTTTACACACTTTTGAGTACATTATAGACAATTCTCCAGACATGTATGTTTTTCTTCAATGTTAGGCAAGTGATATTTTGCGCTACTGTTGCACGTTAATTAACACATTGTACTACAAGTAAAATTATGAATATTATGATTGTCAATAAAGGCTATTTTTTATATTCTATTTCATTGCACGTTACTCCGGAAAAGTTATGAGTGTGCCTAGGATTTGAGGTTCCGGCCCCGATTTTATTAGACAGACGTTTGAACCACTGGACTAGTAGGTACCTACTGCAAAGATTACTATTTTGCTCCGAAACCTCGAAAACCTCGTATTCCTCGTAGTAAGTTTCCAAACTCAACAAATGCAAAAAAAATTCGTTTTACCTTTACTATTTACCTACTAGTGTTTTTGACAAAACTCCAAAACGGTAGGTCTGAAAATAGGACGTAAAATATTTTTTTAAGAGAAATAATTTATATGACAGAACTACGTTGGCCGGGTCAGTTAGAAACCAAATATTTATTAAGTCGTTTGACATTCATAGGCGTTTTCTTCAAAATATAACTAAGAATGTGCGATTACCGATTTAGCCCATCGATAAAATCTAAGATGTTGGTGAATTTGAAGTAATTGCTCAGAAATAAGGTTCTGACAGACAGACGGACAGAAGGACAAAAGTAAATTTATCCAAGTGAACTAGGAAAATATCAAACAGGCCAGTTTTGATCAAACGAAAAGTAGGTACGTACATGTGTAGTAGATTTTGTTTAGAATCAAAATTTCTGTACACTTAGCAATATAGGCATCCGAGGTGATGTAGTAGGATTACAGTGAATGAAAAATGGCAGCAATAAACAACCGGGAAGAACCTGCGTGAAATATTTATGTGGGACAGTATGTGAGTTTTATTACACTTTGCCTGCATCTCAGCGATAAGGGGCTGGGGATACCTACGCTGGTTTACAGTGATGCCTTTGGTTCGGAGTATACTATTTTAGGGTTCCATATCAAAATGGAAAAATGGAACCCTTTGAAAAATGGAAGACTTTCTCCGTCCTTCTATCACACTCGATTAACTATTAAAGCTATATTTATAGATACCTATGTGACCCAATGTCATGGTAATCATAATCCCGCATTTACAAATTCATGTTTCGCTATTCGTCTCGTATTCGACGAAACATTCGTATACGAATACCAACGCGAACTGACTGTTCACACATTCGTGGTGTGATTTATTTCGATATTCGCACGCGAACATGGAGAACGTCCAATTTTAACGTCGTGCTATGTCGGGCGCTAGCTGTCAACGGAATGCAGGCGAATATGTGAACAGTAATTTCGCATTCGCTATTTGTGTCATTGGTTTCGCGTACGAAAAACCGCTCTCAACGCGAAACCGCGAATCGCGAAAACGAAGCACGAGGCGAATAGCGAAATCAGTGTTCACACATGCGTCTTCGTTATTCGCTTCGCTATTCATCTCGCTATTCGCACGAATATCTAAATGCGGCATAAAATTTGAAAATCTTTTTTTATTTTCATTTAATCTGGGGTGTTGAAATTTCAAAATGAGATAAAAATATTGAGTGGGGTATCATAAGAAAGGGCATTACTTTTATATTCTAAAACAGATAATTATGTATTTGTATGACTGACAGTTTTAGATAGTGTGTCTAGGTTTGAAGGATACTGTAGCCGGCGAAATTACAGGGCTGTAATTATGCCTCAGAATGTCGAGCGCAGTGCAGTGCGTCGTATGATACGGCCATTACAAGGTCCTTGTGTAACTTAACATCGGGTATTATCTTGTACGTTTCTTCATTACTTTACAATTGAGAAAGAAAGAAATGACTGTCAGGAAATTACCGATAAGTTGGTGCTTAGTTTGTACGTTAAAATTAGCGTGTTTCACTTAAGTTGCATGAAATGGTCGCATGCTATACTGAGATTAAATTTGCAAATTATTTTAACTAACTTTTGCTCTCAGGTTTGACTGGATCTATTTTGAGTGAGGTAGTTACGTAGATTATAGCGTTCTTAACAATAAGTAAGACTAGACTAATGGATCTAGACTTCTCTTCCTTCTTCACGGGGTCTCAGCTTCGATTCTCACTCATAGATATTACAATCCACGAAGACGCGCCCCACTCTGGCAAAATCGCTTATGTTTCATTCGCATGGAATTTGACAGACAGGGCGCGTCATCGTGGATTGAAATAGCTATAGCTCTAAAAACCAGAGACTGATTTTCCCAAGTTGTTTTTAAAGTAATAGTTAGTAGCTACAAACGCGCTTCTACCTTATGATGAAGAAGATAACATCAGAGTTCTCCATATTGTGTTCTATAATGTCTGTGAAGCCTACCTGTCCGCCGTCCACCAGCATGATTTGTGGAATGATTCTGAATCATGGTGATTGTTTAAGAAAATGGAGGCAATAATCCTATTTTTGGATTCTTTTTGCATTAGTACAGTACGCACGGCGAAAGTTTGGCTTTGACCGTTATTGCGCAGAAATCAGAAATTGGGTATCAACCAATCAGAATTTGGGTACCCATGCGCAGTAATCCCCTCCACCCGAAGGTCAAAGCCAAACTCTCGCCGCGCGTACTGTAATTAACCTAGGTTGGTATGGTATGTCAACATAGATACTGTATGCCAGTTGCATGGGGTGGAAAAATAAACCCTTAAAAGCAGGCCACTCTTTATGAACATTATCAACAGAGTTCCAAAAAGGAGGAGATTCTCAATTCGACTGTCTTATATTTACTGTAGTTTGTTACCTCATAACTTTTGATTAGGTAAATCGATTTTGTTGATTATTTTTTGACGTGACAACGTCTTATAAATCGATTGAGCCGGCTGCACGCACAAAAAAACATGACTCATCCGGCGTTACCGGCGTTACTTACCTCGCTCGCGTTACCTCGCTCTGAGGCGTTCCATGTAAGGCTTGAAGTGCAAGCGAGAGTTGTCACGTTCAACTATCGTCAGTAAACCGACTTTACAGACAACCAATTTTTGACGTGACAACGTCTTATAAATCGATGGAGCCGGCTGCACGCACAAAAAACATGACTCATGTGCCGTTACCTCGTTGCCGTTACCTCGCTGCCGTTACCTACCTCGCTCTGAGGCGTTCCATGTAAGGCTTGAAGTGCAAGCGAGAGTTGTCACGTTCAACTATCGACAGTAAACCGACTTTACAGACAACCAATTTTTTTTTTAATAAAAATAAAGGGTTGCTAACTAACAAACTGAACGATACAGAATCGGCCCACTGGTATCCTCATAGTGAAGAATCAGAAGGTCTAACCAAGTTACTTATCCATCCAATTTCTTTGGCTTTACAGTTTACAAAATAGAAATAAATGGAGACGCTTGGTTAGTCAAGTGATTTATCGATAAAGACTGTCAATGTAAGAATATAATAAAATTTAATTCCCATTAAAGCTTGCTAAGTGCGTGTAAATAAAATATACAGACAGTCCTATTTTCTATATCAATGTAGAAAATAGTGCATAATGTATTCAACAATTATATTATACTACAAAGTAGTTCTTTGTAGTATAATATAATTGTTGAATACATTATGCAAGCAAGCTTATTGTTATGGCCTCATGAAATATTGTCGAAACCATTTGCATACTTATTTGGATGATTTCACCTTGGAGGTGAAAGTGTAAGTTAGTTAAGGAAAAATAAAACTTGGATTACAGTAAGCTACACCCCTCACGATGCTCTACTGCGGATTGCCAGGCTTCATACAATCTTAAGAATGTAGAAAGAACCATCAGGCGGGTATACTTCTTTATGATGCATCTTAGTTACATTATCGATTTTTACTTGCCTTAAACGCATAAAAATCCGAAAATTCAGAGCCTGGATTCGATCCGTGGACCCCGTGAAAAGCAGAAGTCACAGCCACTGGGCTATATGCGTTGTATTTTTGTTCTGGTAACAATATTTAATAAAAATAATTTTCAGGGTGAATAGACATATAGGTATGTACATTTGTACAAAGCAGGCGGTGCGGAAAAATGTCGCCAGTTTGCCGGTGCCAAAAATGTATGTTTTGTCACCAGCAGTAAGGCCATACTGTAATTCGCTCAGCCGCCTATAGAATTTTGACAGATGACCCTAGTGTTTGCTTGTACGAAAAGTGTTTTCCTAATCTCTCTTCTCGTTAAATTGCCTCAGGTTTCTTATAGGCGGGATTTTAATATAAACAAAAAGATTTTTATTTAAAACATTTAATTTCGTTTAATACATACAAGCATAAACAATATTCTGTTAGGTATTTCTTATACAAACATTCGATAACTCAGGAAAGAATTTATAACATTTATCTATAATTATACGTATCTAATGCGTTCCATTTTGATAGTAGTTTTAGTATATTTATATCATGGACACACAAACAAATAAAGTGACATAGATAATTATATATAAAAGATTACAGCATTTAATGCCACATTGAATATTTCAAATATAAATACCCATAATTTACATTAAACTTCTATACAACAAAATTATTAAGTCATAGTACATTAAGTACATTAGTATACTATTTTTATATATAAAATCTACAGTTTTCCTACATAAAGCAATTACTTTCACAGTTGTCTAAAATTATTTTTTATTTATTTATTATTTCGATGTTTTACCGTCTATGCATATTAATAAATAATCGGATTATACATTACTAATTATACTTAAAATATTGTATTATATTATACCGCAAACACAGCGTTATAACATGGACCATATAAATATAAACATTTCAATATATCTACAGTAAAAAAATCACATATTTCCATATTTGGGCTCAATAAATATGGCAACATGCGAAATATATCGATATAATAATTATACAACATACTTATAATAACAATAGTAATAATCACATTTCCTCTAGTAATTTATTATTAATAATAACGACATTATGTTTTTTCCAAATTGTTGTACTATTTCACTTAATAAATACTAATATTTAGGTAGGTAATTATTACGTACATACAATAAACAATGCGTAATTTTTTTTAACGACTAAGTACTTATTTAGTCTAATTCTTTTGCTATAGTATAAGGTACCTATCAATGTTCTTACGAACGTAATATACGTTAATATTAATACAATATGTACATTGAACATAAAAATAACATTAATTAAAAAAAAACAGAATATCTATGTAATAACGTTTGTTTAGTTATATAAACGCTGCAATATTTTACATGACAATTCTAATTAATTTTTTGTTTTAAACTTTCTCAATCGAATGTCATAACTTTAGAGTTCAAAGTTAATGATTGAGTTAAGTTGATTTGAAGTCGAATTGATTGTGTTGTCTTATCCTTTAAATATTAGGAAGCCCTTAAATACTACGTAATAACTAATAACATAATATTATAATTCATAGACCTATGATACATAACTACGAAACTACAGTAAAGGTATATTATACAAATTACTATTATTCATTCTTACCGCATGCAGCTCTCGTACAAGTAGTTGATAATATTTAATTCAATAATAGCTCATTCAGGAGCTTTCCCCGGAAGCAAGCTGAAGTTAAAAAGTTTCTTTTGTCAAACCGCACGCTATGATTATAAATTATACGACTTAATATACAAAGAAGTGCGCATGGTTTCATATCGTTTCTCTTTCTATATCATGAGTAGCTCCACATTATTTATTATAGCAACATTTAATTATACAAACTATTTATCAAGCCGCCTGCAGCTATACACTATTATCACTATGAAATAGTACTTTGCTCTAAAGAGACGTTATATCTGCAGCTTCGTATCGACTCTCAAACGATGTGGTGACAATCTCCTACAATGTCTATTACGCTTCGCAGCTTCTTTCGACGCGATTTATACACAAAAAGTAAACCTAAATCGCGTCGACAGAAGCTGCTCGCATAATTATCATCGAACTTCACTTGGTAAGTTCGTTTGATTTTTAATTATGCTTCGCAGCTTCTTTCTAGAGATTTAGGTTTACTTTTTGTGTATAAATCGCGTTGAAAGAAGCTGCTCGTATAATTATCATCGAACTTCACTTGGTAAGTTCGTTTGATTTTTAAATATAAATACTTTATTATACAAATTATACAAGTTACTTATCGAGCCGCGCGCAGTTATACACTCTAATTATTTTATTTTATACAATAGTAGCCTGCTCTGGAGAGAAGTGCGTGCGGCTGCGTATCGACTCTCAGACGATGTCGTGGCAGGAGTTGCCATTGCCAGTACGGGTCGTCTTGGTGGGCTGCGGCCGCCCGGACATGCCGTCGTTATACGGCGGCGGACAGTACATCACCTGTGAAAACAACAATTCTATCATTACTATAATACACGTTAATTAACTAACAAAAACACCGATTTCAAGTCTCATCAAAGTACTGTTGAATACATTTTTTTCAATATATTTAAGACTTATGTAGTTTTCTCATGGATACCAATGTCAGAACTGGGCTAAATTGAAATGGGACCACACGGGATGCGTCAGCTTTCTAATAAAAAAATTAATCAACAAAATTGATTCACCCAATCAAAAGTTATGAGGTAACAAACATTAAAAAGTTCAACTGAGAACCTCCTCCTTTTTTTGAAGTCGGTTGAAAATGTGAGTAATGTTCATAAAGAGTCTTAAAGCCAGCTTTTAAAGAGTTTATTTATACACCCCTTGAATATTCCATGCGATAATTAAAGGCGATGCCTCATTAGAGTGCTGCGCTGCGTCGTCGTAACGGATCAACGCATACGCTTGCGTTGCGACGATGCACGACCTCAGACCTCAAGTCCTCATACCAGACATAGTCATACAAGACCTCATAGTCTCCACGCCAGCGCTGGTCTCCAGTGCAACGCATAATCTTTCACCCGCTTCATCTCTCGTCCGTCAATCCGTTGAAAAGTGACATGCGACGACGCACCGTTTAAATGTGGCATGACATTAAATTTTGTGGAAAACGACGCAGCGTCGATACTGCGAGCGACGACGCATAGTTTTAATGTGGCATGACATTAAAACATGATGTAGAAAACGAAGCAGCGTCAACACTGAGAGCGACGATGCAATATTTTAATGTGGCAACTGGCATGTCATTGAAATATGTGGAAACGACGCGGCGTCGATGCTGCGAGCGACGATGTGGCATTTCGTTAAAAATGTAGGAAACGACACAGTGTTGATGCTGCGGCGACGCAACGCAACGCAACGACCTAATGAGGCATCATCCTTACTCTTTAAGAGCCGGTAACGTATCCTTCGACGACCTCACTGTTGGCTGTAAAGGTAGTAGAGGTAATTTCCCTTTTCATATCCAACGAAGCGTGTTTTAGGTATAAGTAAATACTATGTCATACAGGATGCGCAATGAACCTGAGTCATTTCAATCCACTCGCTCTCTGGTACCGTAGTGAGGTTGAAAAGCTTAAGGTATGAATAAAATTCATTCAAACCCTTTCACGTGTAAGAATATACTTCATGTTTCCAAACCCTCAACGTGTACAGGCTTTAAGAACGGCAACGTTTACTGAAAACAAAAACTGCCCACAACGTGTGTAGGTGTATAATATGCTTTTTGAAGGCAAATATTATGATTTTGATCTTATAGTTACCATGGTAGAAAACCTCAAACTCGCTCTTCTGACCTTTTACAGTATTAAGCCATGTGTCAAGTAAATAAATTTACCAGTAAAAGCAAACATCATGCGGAAACCTGAATGAATGAATGAATGAATTAATTAATTAATACTTTATTGCACATTACAAGAAGGAAAACATAACAAACAAGAAATCATACAAAAACATAATGCGCAAAAGGCGGTCTTATTGCCATAGGCAATCTCTTTCAGACAACCTTTTCTTTTTGGTGAGAGGTACAAAGAGTGTAAAGTGGGTTAGTGCAAAATGATTACATGATGATGAGAGTTAATAATAATAATCATGTTTAATATTTAGTGAAACCTGCTTATAAGTTTACCTGATAATGTTATTAAAGGTTTGATGAAGCCAGAAGCCTGTCAAGTTTCCACGAGGCATTTGACCAGTGTCATTGGCCAGTAGCTAGAGACCCTTCGAGGGGTGACCCGTGCTAAGAAGTGGGCGGTAAAAGGGTTTAATGAATGTAGTAGTCGAATTAACTGATTAGTTCAAAAGAAACCCTTTACTGGCTGTTCTTTCGCTCTCTAAGCGATATTCATTCTTAAGCCTTTCATATAATATTATTAGGATCAAAAGGTTTCACGGTTTCCCGGCATTAGTATGAGGCCTATCAAAGATGTTGTTCAGGGTCGCGAAAGGGCCAACTAAGGGTCTACCTTTGGCCCTTGTCAGAACAAGTTTGATTGACGGTGGAACTTGCAAACTTAAAGGTAACCTGTGTATTGAAAATAGTATTTTATGGGTCACCTCTATCATTATATGCTTCGAAGGACGTAGATTAATTATTATGGAACCGAAATAGTTTTCCAAATACAGGTAGATATTTTAAATTTGTGCTCGTAAGCAATGAACGTTGATTGAAGCGATATTTTAGCGAAACGAGGCCGTAAATTGCTATTTCGGCCGTGACTTGTATAGTAGTTACTTACTTTGTGCTGTATGTATTATATGTTTCTGTTATATTTCCTAGGCTGTGATTTTTTAATTAGTTTTTCGAAAATAGTAGGCTAATCATGCATCGTAGGCTTATGACAATTACTTATATTCATGCATCTACATACTTTCCTTAAAAAACTTTGGTGAAAAATACTTATTTACTTTATAAAGTTTTGTTTAATTTTTTGATTTTTTTTTTGTAATGTACTTACAAAAAAATGAGAAGTCCAATGTACCCAGGCTGCTGGAATTTTTATACAAAAGCTTCTTTTTAACGGGGAAAATTAACAAGAAAGGATTTTGTGAAAATGCCGAGTTCCAACTTTCCTTTTGGAACTTTATTTTCTTAGGTAAGTATACGAAAAAAAAGTTAAGTTAAAAATACGAATCTAGTTGGTATAGAAATATAAGATCGATGTTTTGTACCTTTCCACAAACACCATAACACCATGGACTCGTCCACCGGACGGAGCAGGCATCCATCACTAGTTCACGTAAATAAATACACCCGCATATGTTTGATCTTTCGCCGGGAACATTTTGCTTTGAAGTTTTTATAATGCGCCCTCATAACTCATAAATAATATTCGGTAATCTATTGTTTCCTTTGTCGACGAATACGTTGTCTTGTAAGCTGTTTTAGAGTACCGTTAAAATGTATAAAATATACGTTCCACTATACAATTTGGCACTGTGAAGTCAAGATGCCCGGTGTCGGCACGAAATCGAGAATGGTGTGAACTAGAGATGGGCCGAGTAAGACTTTTGCCGAGTAACGAGTACCGAGTTTTACTCGGTCCAATTTTTTCCCAACCGAGTACTCGGCCGAGTAACTCGGTTCAATCAAACTTCCATTTCGAGCGCGTAAACAAGTACAAACAGGTTTGCGCCGGTCGAGCGGCGAACTCGCGTTGTTACCTACACCCCTCACCCCGCCCGCGTCTTTCAACTAGATACATTGTAAGTGTCATTTCCCTGTTACATTGTAAGTGTCATCAAAAATAAAATTTCCATATTGAATTCTTGAGAGATGTGTCAAAAGTTAACTACTAATCCCTTATTATAATGTAATAGAGGTGTTAATGATCTAACAGAGATGGTGAAACTAGGCCTAAATATATTAATTTTCATAAAGTATCTAAAAAGACTGAATAAAAAAATAAACAGTATACTCGGGATTTAAACCGAGTTATTCGGCCTGGACACCGAGTTTTTCGGCCGAGTACGAGTACCAAAAAACCCGCCGAGTACGCCGAGTACCGAGTATAAACCGAGTACTCGGCCCATCTCTAGACAGTGAACGGTGCATCGAGAATGGTGTGAAATTATGAGCCTTCGGAATTAGTTTGAAAATGTTACGTTTCACAAATAGATGGCGCTAGTCCTGCCTAAGGACCTAATAGTACGAATCGAAATTTCATCGCAGAGGGATATCGCTCGCAGCGGTCAGAGCACCCAGCCGCGAAAGCTGGGGGACGCGGGTTCAAATACCGCAGCGAGTGAAAATTTTGATTCGTATTTAATTTATGAGAATGGTGTAGTTTTGTGTGGTGCTGCATGTGGATGTCGGTGGCAATGCTGGTCCTGAACCTTAGCTTTTTAGAGTTGTGGTACTTACTACTGCATGTATGGCGCTGTAGTTTCCTCTCAGGTGGCGGATTTAGCAGTAGTTATTTGTTATGCAAGGCTGCAAAGTAGATTTTTGGGCCGAATGTCAGATTTGACTGCTAGATTTGAACCATGAGCGATGAACCATGATGGCTTAGAGACGGCTGTATTTGGAAACCGGTCAATGGACCGTCATTTGATACCTACCAGGCTACCGCAAATTCACACGGAATTCACACGGAATGACTGACACACTACCAGAGTCTGTCATTTACGCCTATGGTACGAACCAATCGAAAAACTTTTACGATATAAATGTGGCCCGTGTCAGGCCAGACTCACTTATCACGTGGCCGTCCCGGCTACAAGTACGGGTCCGGACGTCAATATTTCAGATGGTTGCCGCTCGCGGGCCGAGTTGCACGCGCTAGTTCTGTATGGTCGCGCGTACGCGCCGTCTGACTACAGCAGCCCTAGTACGTCGTAAGAGATAAAGTTAGGCGATAGAAAGAGACCACAACATTGCGTTATTTGCGTGTCGATTTTGAGGGCGGGGCCAGGCGCTATTGCGAACTGAATTGCACTTTTTGTGTCAGCGCTAGAGTCGCTATTTCTTTAAATAATCGCGCGGAGTGGACCTTCTGGTACTATTTAGTGTTCAGTGCCCGTGTGCAGAGAAACAAAGTTACCTCTAACTTTGGCACCTATAGCTGCCTATAGCTGCCTATAGGTGTTCTATATATTATACAATTTTTACGAAGCAGCGTGCATGCTTTAATATTTCAATGATTAAATAATTGAAGCATTGCCAGTGAAACTACGAGAAAACATGTGGAACAATTAGTGAGCAAATTGCTTTGTGGTCGAAGCGGGTGCTTTGTCAAATTATAATAATATGAAACTCGGAGCGGGAGTGGACGAGAACAATAAATTATTCATCTGTTTATCTTAATTACTGTTGATAGTTGTTTCCAAATAACTGCACTTTCAAATGCATTTGTGAGTGCTGACCAAGCCACGGATAATATTTATGTAGAGCTTTATTCGCATACGTTATGAATGACTATTTCTCAACTTGTTTGTTGCGTCTGTAGCTAGGGTTGCCAGGTCACCTATGCCAATAGACGGACAGACCAGCCAGTTTGGCCGGACATTTGCGTAAAAAGGTCGAACATCCTACATTATTGAGGATTTTTATGACTCAGTATTGTGTAGGTATGACAAAAAATTGTATGTTAAATCAAGCTTTTTTTATTATTACCATAAATCTTGTTCGGCAACGCTCGGCGCTTGCTTGTCTGCGTAATGTAAAAGCCTGACAAAAGCTGGACACGCGATCAAAAAGCCTTAGATATTATGTCCGGCTTAGCCACAGTCACTTTATATCATCGACAATAAAGCAAAGAATTATATCTCCCGCTTAAATATGACCCCATTCGAATTCCACCTAAGGGTTATTATTCTGTGGCCCGGTTGGTTGAAAATGTTATGGATGGATTGATCCGTGATAGCACTACGTAAGTTGATCAATCACGGTTGACATGAGACAGCATGAACCAATCGAAGAATTTTTAGAAAAAATGAAAGAAAATCAATCAAAATAAGAACCGACATCAAAAATGAAAGGGTATCAAAATGAAGGGGGTAAAGGAACTCGGTTAAAATAATACATGCGATAAAAAACTAAGATTTAGTGCATCTAGAATCTAAATCTTCACACATTACTATGCAGGTCGAAGAAGAAAAGAGCGTTCTTTGCGGTATCAAAGTTCTTGGCCAAGTATAAATTTATCACGTTCCCTCCAGACTAGAGTGAAAGACGGCGGGCAATAATTGAAAGTATTCCTCTGGGATAGCTAGAGGAATTATACGGGGATTGGATAGAGCCAATATTATGGCCAAGTGCGAATCGTACTTACGCACGGAGGGTTCAACTTGTCTCGCATAACGTTCAATGGACTACCGACTCGTAATCACACCAGATTATCATACCAGTGTTACAAACAAGATTGGCACAACCAAATCTTTGACAAAAGATGCTGTCACGGTCTTTGCTTCCAAGCGCTCAAATTTAGACTGCTTAATTTTTTTTTATTTTGAAGGAAACACTATTAGAATTACAAAGAACTAATAATCTGACAGTTTTCATGGGGCGCTGTTAGTAGAATCGTGGACCCCCTCCCCTTTCGGGTTCCCCTCAACACACCCTACCATATGGAGGGTTCAATCTTGGTAGAGGTACATTAAAGGGTGCAAGGATTCTGCCTATATAATTTTACTATCTATCTACTATCCCTATTTAACTCTCTGACACGCTCGAGTCACTTCAAAAATCCCCTCTTGGGCTTCCCTACTACTAGCAG
Organism: Coenonympha arcania; assembly: GCA_036785405.1. Lineage (NCBI taxonomy): Eukaryota > Metazoa > Arthropoda > Insecta > Lepidoptera > Nymphalidae > Coenonympha > Coenonympha arcania. The sequence continues at coordinate 17,204,736 of CM072066.1, read as the reverse complement.
ATACTGCATACACATGCTAGTTAGTAGCAACTACGTAGGATATATTATACCGCAGAAGTTACATGTTTAACTTTTTCTTTGTATGTTTCGCACCGAACCAATACCGGAGCATTTGCAGGGGATGCAACTTTAATATTTTCGTAAACAAGATATTGGGTTGTAAACAAAATGATTTTTGGGATCATTGATTGTCATGAATTTACTCAAAGTTGAAATTATAGATATTCTGAGGGTAAGGAATCCTAAAAAGATGTACGTATTCTGTAAATGAAAACAGGAAGAGAGGAAATATTATTGTTATTTGTGTACTGAGCAAATAAGAAGCAAATTAGACACTATTTATTTTTGTGTATTTTTGGAACAGAAATACGATTTGTTGATATTCCATTTCATTATACATTATTATTATTATGTTTTGTAAGTTTGATGACCTAATTGGGTATCTTGGGTTATTGGTTTGTCGTTTAAACACGCAGAAACAGGGAAAGATAAATAATTTTTGTCTGTCATTGCGCTGTCACCGTGGAGTGAGTTGTGTCAATGACGCCACGGGCTCACCTTCCTGAAGGCGATCCTGAAGTTCTCGGACAGGAACGCGTAGAGCACGGGGTTGACGCAGCTGTTCATGTACGCGAGCACGTGCGACACGAGCTGCGCTGTCACCGTGGAGTGAGTTGTGTCAATGACGCCACCGACTCACCTTCCTGAAGGCGATCCTGAAGTTCTCGGACAGGAACGCGTAGAGCACGGGGTTGACGCAGCTGTTCATGTACGCGAGCACGTGCGACACGATGAGCGCTGTCACCGTAGAGTGAGCTGTGTCAATGACGCCATCGGCTTATCTTCCTGAAGGCGATCCTGAAGTTCTCGGACAGGAACGCGTAGAGCACGGGGTTGACGCAGCTGTTCATGTACGCGAGCACGTGCGACACGAGCTGCGCTGTCACCGTGGAGTGAGTTGTGTCAATGACGCCACCGGCTCACCTTCCTGAAGGCGATCCTGAAGTTCTCGGACAGGAACGCGTAGAGCACGGGGTTGACGCAGCTGTTCATGTACGCGAGCACGTGCGACACGAGCTGCGCTGTCACCGTGGAGTGAGTTGTGTCAATGACGCCACCGGCTCACCTTCCTGAAGGCGATCCTGAAGTTCTCGGACAGGATTACGCGTAGAGCACGGGGTTGACGCAGCTGTTCATGTACGCGAGCACGTACGACACGAGCTGCGCTGTCACCGTGGAGTGAGTTGTGTCAATGACGCCACCGGCTCACCTTCCTGAAGGCGATCCTGAAGTTCTCGGACAGGAACGCGTAGAGCACGGGGTTGACGCAGCTGTTCATGTACGCGAGCACGTGCGACACGAGCTGCGCTGTCACCGTGGAGTGAGTTGTGTCAATGACGCCACCGGCTCACCTTCCTGAAGGCGATCCTGAAGTTAACGGACAGGAACGCGTAGAGCACGGGGTTGACGCAGCTGTTCATGTACGCGAGCACGTGCGACACGAGCTGCGCTGTCACCGTGGAGTGAGTTGTGTCAATGACGCCACCGGCTCACCTTCCTGAAGGCGATCCTGAAGTTCTCGGACAGGAACGCGTAGAGCACGGGGTTGACGCAGCTGTTCATGTACGCGAGCACGTGCGACACGATCTGCGCTGTGACCGTGAAGTACGTAATGTTGTATGCCTGCAGCGCCTTCACTAATAGAATTATCTGGAACAATAGAGATAGAAATGTACTGGAAGACATCTTTTCTCGTAGCGTCGTAAAAATTTTCGTTTTTATTTAATGCTCAAATTTTTAAGAATATTTAAGCAAAGTACTATAAAAGGCTTGGCCATAACTAGGCATTGTTGGACTCATGTATGTATGCCTTGACTCCTACTTGCCCCACATTTACACTATCGTCCATCAATACCTCTCTTGCTGGCCGCTGAAATAATATAAAATTTTTCGTATGTTTTTACTTCATTTTAGAATGTTTTTCGATGAATTTCAAGGAATATTAATATTGTAATGACATTGTCTTGAGGCACGGAGGGAAAACCGTTAAAACGTGTCGTATCTCACAGATTAGCGTTTCATCACAAGCAGTCAAGGTAAAAGGTCAATCGTGTATATTTATAATGTAAGTATGTACTATAATTTAATCATACAGGGTTTCTTTGAGAAAGGAGCGAAAGATTGTAAAGTTTGTAGTTTGTACTCATTTAATAGGTACACTGAACGTCCATGCTTATTTCATTCAAACTTTACTTGGCTTTTCGCAAGTTCATGTTGTTGACTTATTGCAGTAAAATTCCGAGAATGGCGGTATCATATTATGTACGTACGTGTTGAAAATGCCATAAGCAAACTATATCTATTGTCTATCATACAATTAAAATTTCTATTCATAAAATCTTTGTTGTGCTATTTTAAAGAATGGTAATTATTGTCTTTATAAACTAGCAGGCACACGTGGCTTTGCCCGCTATTACGTATCCCGCCGAGGATTTTTTGGATTAAAAAGTAGCATATGAGTTATAGGTTGAATATTCAAATCGTTTATTAAATTGGCGTTTTGTAAATTACCAAACCCATTAACATTTTGTGCAGGAAATAGTTATTCATCCAATGTTTTATATAGTTATTGTGCTGTTTTGGTCGGAGATTAATAAAACAAATCAAAATCTATGAAAATCGGTCCAGCTATTCTCGAGTAATGTGTTGTTTTATTCATTAGAGATATTTAAAATCATCCTTAATAAGGGGTTAAATTCAATTAATTGAAATCAGTGAAGTAACTGTTCGCTTTCTGTTTTTGAACAAAATAACAATAGAGAACATTAACGCATAAAAATTGTATTATTAGAAGAAGGCCACTTGCATATTTTACCTATTACTCCAACTGAATTTGTGTGATTCCTTTTTTCGCACCCCACAATCCACGGCATTATATTTCGAAGCTAAATTATACCTTTAGTGGAATAATATTCCTTTCGTTAGTCTATGTGGTATGGTACAAGAGTATAAGCATAGCGGTTAAAGAATGATTTCGGATATATAGATGTAACGAAGCTATCCCATCGGGACTAACATTTATGACTTTCATAATATATTTCGGTCTATGTATCATATTATCTGTGAGTTTACCACCTAAGTATACACTTAGGTAGTAAACTGTGTATAAGTGAGTGAGTACGCAATTACAGGTACACTCTCTATTCCTTAGGTTAAATAATAAGCTCGAATTTTTCATTTTCAAAACGCGACTGCAGCTTCGATGCAACTGCAAATCTAGCGTTTATTAAGATTGCTTTTGCATCGCACTCGAACGAAATTAAAAAAATTAATAAGTATATAAGAATGCGTGGAATACGCCACGTAAACAATTTAGCGATCTTTTTCATACAAATCTGTATTTTTTTTTAATTACTATCTTTTTAGCGTATTGCAAATGCTATTAGGTATAGCTGCTGGTCAGTTTGAGCAATCTATAGAAGCTATCATTCGCTACAGAAGACTTCTTTAAAAGTAGGTTCGGAAAAGCGGGAACGATTATTGGAATGAAATATGGTATAGTCTCACGGGATTCATTTAAAACTGAATTCCATGCAGGCCGCGTAAGCCGCGCTCAAGACCTAGTATCATTTAATTTGGAGATATTTGAATGGATTCAACTCATGCAGGTACCAGAGATACCTGTTTAAAGAGGAAAAGCATAAAACTCTACGATGGAGCTATAATCCGGCTTTTAATTCGATGCAGTAAAATGACGTTTCGTATTTAACTAACCTCCATTAATCTTCCTGTATTTCACCAAAATATTATTAAATAAGAGAAGTGACCTTCAACACAAAATAATATTTTTTAAATATTAAAATTTAATATTATTAAATCGTGTTTGTTTAGTTTAGATTTGAGTTCCTCGAATAATATTTTATGTGAAATACTTATTATTATATGGGAACTATATTTTCTATCACCAAAATTTATATTTGTCATCAAGTTGTATCACCTAATAAATAGATCTATCGCCACGAAATACTTTCGTTCTCAGATAAACAAAAATTGTTCCCAGGTATGAATTATCAAATTAATGTTAATATATATGTGTAAAATATAAGAGATCGATAATCAATAAAATCATATTGCATTACATGAATATAAACTTCGTTCTTATAATAACAGTTTTGTACTTAAATAATAGCTCTGTGCTCAGAATGGTAGATCTGTCACCAAATAAATCGATTATCGATCCCTGACTGCGACTCCGTCGACATGCTCTTGGAGGGGAAGAGGGTGACGGCTAAGGAGTTTTCCTAGGTCCCATGTGCACCTATAGGTAAATAGGTTAAGGTTATTTTCCTTTTTTGACCACCCAGAAATAGGAGCCCCGCGAAGCGGGGCTCCGTCGATATGCTCTTGGAGGGGAAGAGGGTGACGGCTAAGGAGTTTTCCTAGATCCCCCACTTTTTCTTAGGCTATAGTCGTAAATTCTTATATAAAGTTAACACATAAGCTCAAAAAATAAAAAAAATTATAAACATAATATGATTTATTGGTGATCTCTTTAAATTAGTTTGCTTAAATACTTATTAGGACACACCTATTATAATACATACAAAAACATTTATTTGGTACTAGACCTTATATCTAAGGATTTTAGGTGATTTATTGTGGAACTGATTTTGCATTGTTTGGTGACTACATTTTGGTGACAGATCTACTATTTTGAGGACAAACCCTATTATTTAAGAAACACAAAACTAATTAAATTGGTGATAGCTTAAATGATACCCTTATTATATTTTATTTTATTTACCAAATGACAGTTTAAAACGTCAGTTCGCTGCAGTCGGAGTATAGTTTAAAACAGTCGCAAGATGTGATAAACACAAACTACCACGTTAAATAAAAGCTTTGTGAAAATAGTTAGGTACTTCGAACTAGTTTTGTATGTTCCGATGAATTATTTATTGGCTTACTTTATAAATAGACGTCTCTTGTGAGTTCCAAAATAAAGTTTAATTTATTTGAAGCTGGAAAATGTGTTGGAACTGTTTCAGTCTTTTTGGTTAACCTACTTAACTCAGTGTACAATTGTACCTACATATATCAAAACTTAAGTGCTAATCATTTTACACGTTGCATGCAAGCAAGGAAATTCATTTGCCATAAATTGGGTAGACATGTAGATTAGTTCCCAACAAATCTGGATACCGATCCTGTCACAGTCTTAAAGTCATGGAGAAGGGTGATTTTTTTCGCATTCAACTTTTGTATCTTACACGCCTGTCACTTTCGAGTTTACCCGAATTCACATCTATGAAAAAAAAAAATTAATTTTTTTTATTTATCAACTCCATTTTATATTTTCATGTGTGCTGATTTCGATGATGTGTTTTGATTGAGTTTGAGTAACTTACGTTCTAGATCATCAAAAAATTTCGTAGATTTTATCGTGACGGGATTTTCCCGCCAAGAATCCATTTTCTTTCGCTTAGCCTCCTGCGCGTTACCATCCGAAAAGAAACTTTTCATAAATTTAAATACGAATAAAAATTTTCACTCGCAGCGGGATTTAAACCCGCGTCCCCCAGCTCTAGTGGCTGGGTGCTCTAACCGCTAAGCTATACGAGCCATATCCCTTTGCGATGAAATTTCGATTCGTACTATTAGGTCCTTAGGCAGGACTCGTATAGCTCAGCGGTTAGAGCACCCAGTCGCGAGAGCTGGGGGACGCGGGTTCAAATCCCGCTGCGAGTGAAAATTTTGATTCGTATTTTATAGGAATTATATCCTAAGTGTGTAAAACACTAATCAAAAAGATAATTAGTTAACTTTTCATAAACCTTAAGTTCCCTTCCTCCTGTGACTCATACCAAAATGGTCGGCACGCACTGCCCTAGTTCCGGCTTCATTAATATCTTTTATTTATTGACGCCGCGTCTCAATATCTGCTCGTAATCAACTCAGATTAATCATTTCTTCGCCTGGAGCTTCCATTCATTTACCTTAAGGTACTGACACACTGATCAAAAGAAAATTAAAAAGTTCTGAAATATTTAACAATTTTAATTTTCAGCCTCCACATCAGGCTACGAAAGTCAGAACAAATTCCTAGTGCCAATATGTCAAACAGATTCATCTAAATACTTTTAACACTTTTTAAAGGAAAACGTAGGTATTAAAGAAAACACTTCTAACTCTCAGAGGAAGTTTCCTCCAGAAATGGGCTGTAAATAGCGTATGAAAACTATGAGACAAGCACGCAAGTTATCTAAAACATCGAGTAAGTGAGCGAAAACCTCAAAATTAATCAATTTAACCGCTTCACCAATTTAGTTTGGAGCTACGGAAGTTACTTAAACCCTATTACGGAAAATTACAGTTTCTTTGATTAAAATATCTCTCGGAGTGCGGTGCTTCTGGTGAAGTTTCATGGTATCTATATCAAAGCGTTTTCTCGTAATTATAATTTCTCTAATATATATAAAATGCTCTTGCTAATTTTTGTTACCGCAAACTCCTCCGAAACAGCTCGACCGATTGTTATGAAATTTTCTGTGTATGTTCGGTAGGTCGTACGATACTTTTGTCGTAGGCTAAGTTCATAAAAATCGATTGAGCTTTTTGGAGGGATTTGATTCCAAAACTGTGACATTTAGTTGGGAAAATTTTCATCGAGAATACCAACTGTTTCACATGCAAACTTTAAAAATGTTATAAATACAATGTATATGGCCCGACGTTGGAAATTATTTCATGAAATGTTCGACCACATCATGAAATGCGATATTGACGCTCGCCGACATATAACAACATAAAAAAAACAGTTATTCTAATCACTTAAAAGATCCACCCTTTCAATCTAATGAAGCCGTTTAAAATCTGCGAGAGATTGAACTAGTGGTACATTAACATAGTTTTCCATTTAAAGTCAATGATTACCATATTAATGGTTACGGTTTTGTTTTTTAGGGTTCCGTATATCAAAAGGAAAGAATTAATAGTATTCTTATAGGATCAACTTAGGGTAATTTCGTTGATGTTTCTCTTTTGTCAAGCAAATTTTGCTCGAAGATATAAAATTTAAATTATGTTAAACAGAAAGGGTTTTAATTGGTCGTCACGAAATAAAGGTATAACGACTTTATTCAGGCTGTTGCAACAATTTCAGTTGTGTTGCCCTAAAAAGAATTAATTTTATACGGATAATTTTACAAAAGAGTTACCCATGAGATCTAAGTGACTAAATGACCATTATTTGTAAAACCACAATGATAAAAAACCTCAGTAAAGTAATCTCTAACGCGCATCTTTCAATAGAATCAATACATTACCAAAATAATGGATATGCACAGATTGAGGAAGTACCTACCTAAGTAGAGTTTAGAATTGTCACATTCAGGCCCGCAATCATCCTAGGTTAATTTTCAATATTTGACCCAATTTTATTTCAATATTCAAGTTCGAAAAATTTTAATCGGTTTATCACTTTTTGACCTTCTCGTCTAACATTCAAATGAAAGTGCTATTCTTAGAGCTATAAAAAGTAGGAAAAAATTATCTTACCTGTATAGGACACCAGCAAACGGCAAACACGACCACTACCACGACCACCATTCTGGTGACCTTCTTCTTTCCTCTTCTACTTTCAGCGCTGACTCTTCCCCCTGGAGCACTCTTCCACAGCCTCGACAGCATGCACATGTACAGGACGCTTATCAGCGCCAGAGGAATCACGTAAGACGACAGGAAAAACGACATCTGGAACCCCAGCTTGCTGTACCCCTGGTCTTCCAGAAACACGCAAGAGGAATGGTTCCTGTGGAAGTAGAAATACTCCCGTTCCCCATGGCATATCCCCACTGGTATCGCAGTTGTTAAAACCACCACCCATATACAAGCTATCGCACGCAATGCGTTCTTTTCCGTCCTTATCGACATCGATGCTATAGGATGTACCACTGCCATGAATCTATCTAGTGACATGAGAACTAGGGTGTAAACCGACGCATGTGCCGTTACCACGATGAAGTATTGTACAACCTTGCACCACAGATCTCCGAAAGGCCATCTCGGCATTACATAGTCTGTGGCTGTGAATGGTACGCAGAATATCACGAATAGTAAGTCCGCTACAGCCAAGTTTATTATTAGGAGGTTTGTAGTCGATCTCATACCAGGGTTGGCAGCGACTACTAACACTACTAGCGCATTTCCAACTAATCCAACAATTCCTATGAATCCGAAGAAAATTGGCACAACCCTGGACACGACTTTTTCTAGTAAATCGTCTTTTTGGAATTCTATGCTAAAGTTGCACCCCACTAAGCTGGATTCTTCGCTGGTGAGGTTCAGGCATATGTTGTAGATTTCTTCTGTTGACTCCATTTTGGGTTTCAGTATTTCATGTTCATCGGTGAATTTGATTTGCGTTTAGCTTCACTTAAGCTTGTTGTAGAGACTTCCATATGTATTTGGCACTACCTGTAACAAAATAAAGCAACGTTATTTTCAATAACAAGAACCAAAGAAATTAACGTTTGATAATACGAAGGTTTTGGCCAAATAACCACAAAGAATTAAGGTTAAAACCACCACCAAGAATTAAGGTAGGCATGTTTTGGACAAAATGTAACTAGAGCAACGTATACTGGCGAAATCCGGGATGGCAGACTTCACAAAAGTTTGATAAAATTTTTCAAAACACCCAGGTTTTATTAGAACATTAATTCTCTTAACCGCTGAGCCCATTGCTACTAAGTCACTAAGCTCATATCGATTGAAATAAGGTAAAGAAAAGGTTAAAATAATAAATAATTCTCCTACCAAAGGGCGTGTGATTATTTTCTAATGATGTCAATTATCACACTTAAGTTCGTGATTTTGTGATTGTAATCTAATATTCAAGGGAAACGTGTTGTGATTGTGTAAAGTACAGTCAACAAAAATAAATACTTTACCAGTGTTTTTTTTTATTTACCAGTCGATGTTCTGTTAATTAGGTCTATCATTGGCGCCACTGGTATCAGTGGTTTCTAAATTGGCTGACGCACCGCCTAGCAATTTAACGTTCCGGCGCGATGCTGTGTAGAAAGGGAAACCGTTGGGGGTGAGTTTGCTTACCCCTTCCAAGTTAGTACCTACGATGATATCTTCGGCTGCATCATAACATGCCATCAGGCATCAGGTAATCGCAGTCAAGTACTAACTTGAATAGTGTAAAGCGAGGTTTAGATTAGCAACAAAAATTGCAGAAGTTGACTTCAGAAAGCAATGTCACGCAAGAAGAAATGAAGTCACGCAAGCTAGTAAATAAAGGAGGAATAGCTTGCAGAAGTCAACTTCTGCTAGTTGCTAACTTAAACCTCGCTAAAAAAATTGGTTGTGTCTAAAGTCGGTTTACGGACGATAGATTAACGTGATAACGTCATAATCATTATTTTATGTTTGTATGATTATGATTTTTTTTAAATATAATCATAATCATAATCATTATTTTATGTAATTTTTATCGTGCCTCTCTATCGCTTGTTGCGCGCTCTGGCTTGCACGCACTGACTGTTCATCAATTTATTAAACGTTATCACGTCAAAAACGTTTTTTGCTGTCTGTACATATTCACCCCACCCGATTACGTATGCATTCGTGACACGCGGGGTGTTGTTTCACCCCACTCTTTGTGCTTGTAATTATATCATCCGAACCACATTAAGAGCGCTGAACGATAGATTATTATGCGTTTAATACACAATTTACACGAGCGTATGCGAATAAACGTAAATACGTAGTTCTATTGTCCGCTGGGGCCATTTGCAAATAAGGCCTTGCTCGGTTTACTTAGGTCAATGCAAATAACTGCCTCGTTGGTTGAATTATTGTTGTGGGCAATAATAATGGTGAAAGGTTTAAAAAAACAGTAGGTACCAGCAAGAGTTATAAATTAATGATTCCCATACCTTTATTCGCGTCGCGCATTCAGAGTGAAAGTTATTGCTAGGTTTTTACATGTGGTGGTAGGACTCTGGAGTTCATCCAGATATGCACCACCATAATACCGATTGCATTATCTAATTAACACAATAAACAAATTAGATTATCAAAGCAAGTTATTCTTTTCTATTCTCGACTCCCGCCATCCGAGTAAACCACAGAATAAAGATACCCTCTGCTGCGATAGAGTTTTAAGCATGAAGTTTCTATGCAGGGAGTATTCAAAGTGTTTTGAGTTTGTTATTAATATTGAACGGCAGGACATTACCGACCAGTGAGTGGGTTAGATACCTTTAATACATTTATATTATGAACGATACGAAAGTGCCAGAACTCTGAGTCTCTTAGTTATTCTATTTTATGAAGATACCAATTTCGATGCAGCTCCCATACAACGAGTTGCATCGTTATGAGAAGCGAAACCGGAAGTGGTTTCATAGCGATTCACCTGTCAAATTCGAAATTGGAAGTTTTCGAATAATTGTACCTAATGCAACCCTAATAGGTGCATCGCTCTTTGTTTTCATCGTCAAATGAAAAGCTTTCCCCGTTGTTATTTTAAGTTTGATACTTAAATGTTCTTCAGACGACTAATTGCTCGAGCCTATTTCTGGCCTTTTTCGGTTCTCCCAAGTCCTAATTACCTCACCCTCATTACGGTCCTATGGTTCTAACGTGATTCTATTCGTTCGAAACTTTGTGTGGAATTCGAAACTCTATGGGGTCGAGTTTCTAATCACCCTTTCTTCCAGTTTGTGAAGTAGGGCGAAATAATGTGAACGAGTAAACAATTAGAGGGACGAGAAACGAAATTGATTTATAAGTTTATAAAAAGTTTTCACTCCTTTTACTAATTACCTTTTTGTTATAGTGTTTAACATTTTTTTTGAAGATAGGCTTGCGCTTGACGACAATCATGCCTGATGGAAAGTAATGATGAGGTCTAGGTTGGAGCGCGCTTGCCTAGAAAATGCCTATTCACTCTTGAAGGCACTCAGATTGTACTTGGCTCGAAACACGGAGACTGGAAGGGCGTTCCACACCTTAGCGGTTCGTATCAGAAACGTGGAAGAAAAACGTTTCGTGCGAGTTTCTTGGACGTCATACTACATAAGGATGCCACCGCTCTCGGCGTCTTGCAGTCCTATGGTAGAAAGGTGAAGGAGGTACAAGGTTATGTAGTTCATGAGCACACTCACCAAAGTACCTATATCCTGTAAAAAACCGCTAAACATGCAACATTGAGTCGATACTTAACATACTTAGGATGATAGTCCTATAAATGAATTATTATTAATGGTTAGCAAAATTATTGCGCCTGGGAGTTGAACCTGCAGCTCTGCCACTAACTCTAACTCGTTTTGTCCTGTAAAAGTCTAGGAAAAGAGAGTTTGTGATAAGGTAAAGTGAGTTAGTTTTCTTTGTATTCATTCGCTGAGTATATTCTAAGCTTATGATTTTTTACAGCTCTATTATTATTAACTAGCTGATCCGCCAGCCGTTGTCACCCCCGCCTACAACTCAGCGTAGATATTGTTTTAGGTCAAAAGTAACAAAATAAGTTCGTCATAGCATACCTACTAAGTTTTCAAATCCAGCTTTAGATATATACACTCTGTACTCTGTGTGTGTGTGTGTGTGTGTGTGTGTGTGTGTGTTAGATCTCTCTGTATAGCTGTGTGAAACGACAGAAACTCATGATTTTTTAAATAAACAATTTTTTCAAAATCTTTCTTAATTCTTATAAGAAAGCTCTCGAATCATTTCTCAAAATAGTAAATTAAACAAATAAACAATTCAATATCGATGTTTTTCCGCCAGGAGGATCTAATTCTGGAAAATGTTTATAAAATAACTCAAAGCTCTCAGGAATTCCGAACACTTTCTAATGAAAAATAAACAATTCATTTTGAGTGTAATGAAGATTTGTGTGGGTATTGTTGCTGTGGAAATAAAAATACTCTAGAAACCTGAGCAAATTGCTATATTCTTATTACGGCTGGCGGCATAGTGGTCAAGACTTCGGCTTTATATTCGGAAAAGAGTACCTAATTACAGTTGAAAGACATGAGTGTCGTGGGGTGGGAACAAAGTTTCAGCCATCGCTCGATAGTTGGTGCTGTCTTCAGTTAGCTCGCGCTAACGAGTTCAATACAGAATGTAAATACGTGATTGCATGCATGCTCTTTCTGTAGATAAACTTTGATTCTAGATGTTCATAGAACATTGTCATAGAATTTGTTCGTGACGGTATTTTAGACACGCAAAAAATCCGTTGTCTTTGAAAATAAACATTTTTCAAAAAATCTTACCACAATCATTTTCAAGTAACATGACATTTATCTGCGCGGAAGTCACGTGATCAATATTGCGTTTGGATAAGTCATTCCCATACATTTTTAAGCATCTTAGAAATTAATTAGATAAGTCATAATATACTTACTACAAAGGCTACTATTAAGGCTACAGCTGCAGATCTCGTGTCATAGAATAGTATTCGATTTTAACCCTACACACCTTAACTCTTCAAGCCCAAACTTCACAAAATCCACACCTTAATCAAAATAAATGTAGTTACAGTTACGCCTTGTCATTATTACTGAAACTAATATAACAGAAAAATAATGGAGAGTGATTAATTTTTCACCTTACATCATACACGTGACGGTAACGAAACTGCCAAGCATATAATAATTTGGACTAAGATGTAGATTACGTAAGTACGTACAGATGGTCCAAGCATAACTCTCCCCTTCATCCGTTAAGTGCCTCTGAGCTTTCGTATGAGGCACATAGTCAATGACAATGTCTCGGCATAGTTAAAAACCATTTCAGATTCAGTACGGAACACTAAAAAATTCAATAAAAATTCCTATAAAAAATACGAATCAAAATTTCACTCGCAGCGGGATTTAAACCCGCGTCCCCCAGCTCTCGCGACTGGGTGCTCTAACCACTGAGCTATACGAGCCATACCCCTCTGCGATGAAACTTCGATTAGTAATATTAGGTCCTTAGGAAGATCAAAAAGTCAATAAAAATGTATAAAAACTCGCCAGTAACGTAATAACAAGTGCAAACACGAAAATTCGAGAGTTGTTTCCGTAAGCCATTGAGCAAATAATGTTGAAAGCTTGGCGCGTATGCTTTTACCATCAACTGTCGTGACGTCATCTTGCCTGTTCCCACGTGCCGACAACGCCCTCTGGCGCGCGAGTTCCCGGGTTCGCATCCCGACGCGGGCCAGTTTCATAATTATTGCTCTGTAATTTCTGAACTAACTTAGGTCTGGTTTGGTGAGAGGCTTCGGCCGCGGCTGGTTAGCACCTTAAGACTATCGTCTAGCCACGAGTAGGTATTTTGAAAGATGATTTTTAAAAGTCGCACTGAGACAGTTGCAAGTCCAGAGCCAGACCTACATTTTATTCTTGAAATATTTGCTTCGGATGATAAAGAGTTTTTACTCCTCAGAACATTCGCGGAATTGGACAATTTTAGTCTCTTTAAATTCAGTACAATATCTTAATCTAGGCTCTACCTTTTATTTTTTTAATATTTTCGTTTATTTGAATTTAAAAAATTAAAATACTCGAGGAAGTTTTTAGGTCAAAAATATCGATATTTAGACGCTAATATCTTTCAAGATAAGCAATATTTGTTATAGAAATTATAACGTAAGAGCATAGTTCAGTTCTTCATTGGATCTGCAACATTTCCAAAAATTATGAAAATCGGACTACATTTAGGTACGGGTAGGAAAACGCTTTTTGTACGAAAACTTACAACTAGACGACCCTCTTAACGGTAAAGACTCAAGACGCACCAGCGGTTTAGCCTTCCGGTGTGATGCTGAGTTATTAAATTCAAGTTAATTTTTTTATGTTTTTATTTATATCTTACTACGAGTATCATAAGTATTGGTCTACTATAAACATAACTAAATACAATGGGAATAAAACCCGGGACTCAGTTCGCTTACGATCCGAGTTTGAACTTCCAAACGACTAAAGACGAATAATGGAAACGCGGAGCTCTCAGCGGCCCACGTTTAAAACTATTGACGATTCAAGTTATTTATACGGGCGTATGTTTTCACAACATTCCCGCAAAATGTTACACCCATTACTCCTGAACTGAATTAGTTGCTATTTTAGATTTTCAGTGCCGCTCATGTAAAGTGTTTAGCTAAACCTTTATTTTCGTATATATATTTTCTACACATCTAAATCATTTTTATAATCGACAACATTTTTTTTTCTTTAACGCTTTTATTTTCATGTTACAATAAAACTTATTACTAGCTTATTCTAATTACTATACAAGTCTTGCCCGCGTGGAATGGCGGCAAGAATACTGGCTGCATTTCCACGTTGAACAGCTAGGCTGATACGTTGCGCAAAAAATGAGCCAGCCCTTCTGTTACCAGTTGAGGTTGTTAAACGCGGGGAAAGCTTCTTTCTTTTTCTACGTTTCTGATACGAACCGCTAAGGTGTGGAACACCCTTCCAGCTTCCGTGTTCCCAGCCAAATACATCAAATCAAAAAATGGGCGCCTTCAAGAAATGAAACAAATGAAATGAAACAAATGAAACAAATTTATTGGACACACGAGAAAAAGAAATATTACATTATTCGAACACTCCCTGACTCCCAAACTAGGCAGAAACCCGTGTCTTGGGAGTCAGTTTACACAAATAGTTTAGGTTAGGTCCAAATATGGCAAACAAGAGAGTTGTAGTTCTAATACAAAAAAGAAACATGCAAGGATAAAATAAGAATAAAGAAATATGAGTGTAGGTAAGTGTAAGAATGGATGTGTTGTGTGTGAAAGTGTAAGTGTATGTGTGAGTATATGTGTCTAGACTTATTTCATAAACAAAGATTCTATATCGTGATATTCGTATTTAGAGAACCAGTCCAAAATTAACCTATTGAAACTGAAGTTACTTAGTCGTTTAGCATCGCGCTTGTAACTTAAAATTAAGTTATAAAGACGTGGCGCAAGATTAGTATGCAATTTACTTGAGTAAAAGCCTCTCACCAGTGGGATGGCACATTTATCTCTTCTTGAGGTTGAAATGGGAATGGTAGGAATGACAGTACGATGGTAATTTTTTAAGCATTGGTAAACAAATAATTTTCTAACACTCAGCACCTTGGCCTGTTCGTACAGATCAGTTGTTGGATAGCGAAACGGTAAAGACAAACATACTTTCAAAACTGCGCGTTGCGACCTCTCAATTTGTAACATATTAGTTTTTGACATTCCACCCCACGCTAGGATACAGTAGGTTATAACGCACTGGCACAGGGCTTTATATGTTTGTAGTATTGTATCTTTATCTGCAACCTCCCTCAGACTTTTGAACACATAGATTAGTCTACGAACACGTACTGTTAGTGTTTTGGCTAGTGTAAGAGAAGAGTGAATAGGCATTTTCTAGGCGAGCGCGCTCCATCCTAGACCTCATCATTTCTGTTTATCAGACTTGATTGTAGTCAAGCGCAAGCCTATCAATTAAGTATATATAAAAAAAGCTCTCAAATGAATTTTTTGGCACTATGACTCCATGGCCCCAGGGTCTCCACGGCAAACGGGACAACTATGTTACTCTCTAATAGAGAGGCATATATTCGCGACGCTTACCTGTAACCTGATTATACGCTTATGATTGCTCAGTGGCAGTTTTTGGCAGGTAATAAGACGTTACCATACATTTTTATGCATCTTCCTCAAGTTCAGCATTTTAGTAGTTAGTTAAACATTGTAATGCTGTCTCTTTTTGGCAGATTAAGCGATTTACAAAAAAGTTTACAAAAAAGAGAGGCACAAATAACTATTGTGATACAAGGTATCAAAATATAATTTAGTTCCTCGAATGCGTTATATTTTGAATACAGAGCAAAGTAAGGGATTCTAAAGTAGAATCCTTAGCGTAGTGACAAGCGAGGATTTCAATAGAAATTTACATATAATATGACGCGAAAAAAAAACAAAATGTTTTGCGCCGAATGACACATACTATTTTTCATCACAACATTCACAACCAATGAGTAAAAACCGTCTATTATGGACATTATTGAAATAGGTACTTGCATGAAATTTAAGAGAAAAAAAATGAATAAAAAATATGACTGACAATCTCCCGTAATCCTCTTAATCCAATTCCCGTTTTAGAATATGCATGACGAAAAGAGTTATAACTAAATCTCGTTTAATTGCTATACTATAAAGGCTCAGAAGTTCTGTAAACACTAATAATAATGTAGCCATTTTACGGGCAAAGTATTGAAGAAATACATAAGTAGCGTGTAGGCGTTTTTATTAAACCTAATTAATTTTGAAATGTTTATTTGAAGCGTGAAATATGAGGATTCGTGAAGCTCGGTGGGCGTAATGCCTGCTATGATAACAACGATTAACGAAGATTGTTTTGTTTAATTAAAATACTTTGCGCCTAAATTAGCAACTAATCTCATATAATGAGTGTTTGAAGTGCGTGGGTTTGGAAAAATACGGCCCGATAAATGAGATAGAATCGTCGACGGTTTTAGAACTGAGACGATGTGTTTTTCTTATTATTTATGTATTGTATTATGTACGTACAGATATCTATGAAAAATTACTGTAAAGTCTGACCAAAATAAAGCATATTTATGTGTTTTCTTCTCTATCGATAAAATGGTAAGACCAGTAACGAACATAAAAGCAGATAAAAGCATACACATGATATATGTAGTTGTTATTTATGTATTGTCTTAACAGATATTATCTACGAAAAAATACTGTAAAGTCTGACCAAAACAAAGCATATTATTAATACATTTGCTCAAAAAGTTGACATTTCCAGGTGTGTTTAGCGTGCGCAAAGTTATTCTTTCCCGCACTAGATCTTTTTGTTTTCCCCCTGCATGATGGATCCAAATCTATGAAGGAGGTTTTCAAGTAAAAAGTTTTCGCTACAAAATTATTGTAAAAAATGACAGTAATATAATTATTTTACAGTGTAATTACTATAAATACATAAATTAAATTATAAATATAAATTTATTTCAATGATTTCTTTCCGTTTTTTTTTTGGAAATGTGCGTTTGCGGCTGTTATATTCAATCTGTGCTTTGACTACTTTTTATTGTCTATGATTCCTTGTTGTAATGTATTAAAAAACGTCGTTCGATGCACGTGCGGAATTGTCATTTCTACTCGTCCCTATAGTTGGCCCGCGCCTTTGGCTTGGGTCAATAACTCGGGACTCGTAAAAAATTGACAAACTTTCCGCACTTATATCTAAATGTACTATTAGATATGTGTTTTCTTCTCTATCGATAAAATGGTAAGATGAAGTATGCAGTCACGCAATGAAAAGGTTCGTCGATTTTCAAATCGATTCGTGCAACGTATCGCGAGCACATGATATATTACTTTTTGAAACTATGTTACATAATTATTTTGTTTTATATGTTAGCATAATGGACTCTTGCAGTATTAGTGCAAGCGAAAACGACACTTAGGTGACGAACCTGTTCATTCCGTGAATGTACATAAAAGCGTACCGATTGTAGCGAACATTAGAGTATGAAGGTTTATGCTGAATAGGATGGAACATAAAAATCTTATAGTGATTAACATTAATAGATAGCTTACAATTATCCTTACTAAGAATTATTCATCTTTCTATTCTAATTTATAAATGTGAAATGATAGTTTGTTTGTCCTGGCATTACATCACAACGGAGCAACGGATCAAAGTGATTTTTTGCAAAGTCATAGCTGAAGATTTGAGACTGGAAAGTGACACAGCCCAGTTTTAATCTAGTAAACATTCATAGTAAGTACCCACGGGATTTACGAAAAAGAGAAATTTACGCGAGCGGAGCCACGGTATAAGTACAACTAATTATACCTATGTGTATGTAGCTGTGAGTAAGCTACGTAATTACCAACTAATTCCATCAAACGATGTGTATAGAAGCTTACCGAGACCATAGATTAGATACTGTGAAAACATACGGTTCGATAAACAACATTGAATAAACGACTGTTTTAGATTTCCTATTACCTAGAAAAATAATCTAGTCTTGCGGGAACTACTTTGCAGTAGAGTTTGAGCCTGAGGCTTCGTTTGATTTTTTTAGAGCTTATCTCAGAGATACTGGGTTCAGTTCCCTGAATAGGTTTTATAATTTTTAAATTGCGGCTTAAATAGACCAGTGGGTTGATTCTGTACCGTTAATTAGTAAAGGTTATTATACTCTTTCCATACGTTTATTTTGTCTTTAACACATGAAAAAGATACAGCAATAGCGAGGGACCAGAAAGAGACCACTTTAATCTCTTTCTAGTCCCTCGCTATTGCTATATCTGTTTCATGTGTCAAAGAGAAAATAAAGGAATGTAAAGAGTATAACTAAGAGAACAAAAATCCTATTTTTGTATTATTTTTGCACAAGTTAGCAACTAGGTATGTTGACATGATACCATAGGCGTACCGTACCAACCTAGGTTGGTAACTTGGGCAAAAATAGGATTTTGGCCTTCGTTTTCTTCGTTAATAAGCCAGTGAGGGTTGCTGACTAACGATAAAGAATCAGCCCACTGGTCTGGTGAGAGGTGTCAGTCGCGAGTCATAAGATAGAAAGAGCTAGAGGATAGATAAAGTAAACGCGACAGAAAAAGAGCACAACATTTAGGTCAATAAAGTCGTAGGTATAAGGTGCTGTTGCGAACTGAATGCAGTTTATTGAGTAAGTGCTAGAGACGCTATTTATTTAAAACATTTTGCGGAGTGAAACATCTGTACCAAAGGTACTTACATATTATGATATTCTTACGTACCTAGCTACTCAAACATTCAAATATATTCGTATCCATATGTCCCTATAACTAGATAACTCTTTGAATTTAAATAAAATGTAAATTGGTCGCAAACAAAGTTTCTATATTCAAACAATTCAGCAGCTGGCAGTTCCGTTGCAAATTTGCAATACTTGTCTACTATGTTTGCACTTGTTAAAACTTGTTTACATATTATACCTACTCGTTTTGTTAAGCACCCTAATTCCTATTCTAATACTTTAGGCTTCAGTAATACCTACTTGTTTCTGTTCTAGGTATATAAAAGGACTTACAGGAGGTACCTACTATACATAATTATACCTACCTATTTGCCAAAAAGTTATGAAAATGAAAATGAAAATGAAAAATGAAAAATTTATTTCAGTATATATAAAAAAGTCTTTTACAAAGGTTTTGGGGATCCTGGAGTATGTTTATCAAAACCTGTGTCCCAGGATCCTCGCTCTTCCTGTTTGTTACATTAGTTACTTATATACCGACAACAGATAAGCTTACAATACTTGGGTATGTGTGTGTGTGTGTACATGAGTGCGCGCGCGCGCGCGCGCGCGCGTGTGTGTGTGTATGTGTGTGTGTGTGTACTTATGTGTATTTGTGTAATTTTCTAATAGTTGATCAAAAATGTAATTTTAGTAACTGTTCGGTGTCATTGTAATTTAGATTGTTGCCAAGCTAGCCAAGTTGTTACTATTTGTTTGCATTGGTGTAGTGGCTTGTCAGAAATAGTGAGTGTTTTGTTAACCGTCTAGATAAAAATTGAATTGGCCTTATGCTGACGTTTGGCGAACTCAGTATTGCATGGAATAGCATTTAGGACAGGTAGTTTACGTCTTTTGTCTTGATTGGGTTTAATGTATTGGACCTTACGGTGAAATCTTAAATACTTTGGAGTATGTACAATTGCCTTATAGTTAGTAGTTTGGCTGTTGCATATAAACTATGTGTTGGGTATCTATACGGTCTAAAATACATAACTTTCAGGAGGGATCTTTGCGCTCTTTCCAACTGAAGAAGTTGTGTTTTATATGCACCGCCCCAAGCAGAAATACAGAAGGTACCTACATTAGGTTTGACTGGGCAAGGGCTAAGTAAATGTTCTTCAATAAAGTTATGAAAAAATTGTACCATTTCTGCTTGAACTTTGTTTTATATTATGTAAATTTTAACCTTGGCTTAGGATAGTTACTGAATATCTAACTAGTTAGATGAACATTTTCGTTTCGGCCGACGGATGTCCACAGCTGGACAAAGGCCTTCTGCAATGAATTCCAAGTCCTGCTTGACTTCTGAGCTATTTGTATTTAACGACTACCTTAAAATGTCGTCAGTCCACCTGGCCCGATATCCACAATGCGTTTTTCCGTGCGGGGTAGATAAACTTTGAGACCCGAAAAACCGTCCGTATTTCAAACGCGTTGGACATATTTTAACCAATTTAGTATCTACCCAGAATTACTGATTAACTCCAAATTAACATGGTTTTAGGCTGAGTGATGACCAGGCAGTGAATAAAATATGAATAAATGACTGAGTCACAGAACACTAAATAGTACAAGTACAGAAGGCTTACTCCGCACGATGATTTAAAGAAATAGCGACTCCAGCGCTGACACAAAAAGTGTAATTCAGTTCGCAATAGCGCCTGGCCCCGCCCTCAAAATCGACACGTAACAAACGCAATGTTGTGGTCTCTTTCTATCGCCTAACTTTATCTCTTACGACGTACTAGGGCTGCCGTAAAACGCGTAGACGGCGCGTAAAATAGACCATACAGAACTAGCGCGTACAACTCGGCGCGCGAGCGGCAACCATCTCAAATATTGGCATCCGGACCCCTACTTGTAGCCGGGACGGTCTCGTGATAAGTGAGACTGGCCTGACTGAGTCAGGGCTGAAGTTTCTTGTTTATGTACATTATAATGATTGCTCAAAAACAAAGCCAAACATAATTATGCGAGGTATCCATTACTTCTGTGGAGGCACGTGTTAGCTCGCTCAAAGCAGCATTATCGTATGGCGGCTGAAAGTAATTAATCAACGTGTTATAACGACGCCATGCTTCAAGACGGAGTACGTCGCAGCCGCGTCTCACTTGACGACTCAGAGACGTGATACAAAGCGGTATATTTAAGGGTGTAGAAGCCGTATTTAAGCAATTTTGAATGAAGTTTTATGCAAAAACTATAAAGACAATTACTTTCAAATTTACACGTCATGTATTTTGGGTCTTTAATCTAAAATAGCTAAGAAGCAGAAACACGATTGGATAAAATTTTCTTGCTCCAAAATCTCAGTTTTTCGAGTTTTTTCGGACACTACATTGTATGTGATTGTAATCTTTGTTTTAAAGTGTCGGTAATAATAATATCCAAAAACGTTAAGAAACAGATTTTTGATATTATTATTACCGACATTTTTTATTTTTCGTTTTTCTGTTATACTTATTCATCCGCGACGCTGCATGTCGCACATACCAAATCTCCGTGAGAGTGAGAAAGACAAAAATAAATTCAATAAATCCCCTTAAATTAAATAATCAGCCAAGTGCGAGTCAGGCTCGCCCACGAAGGGTTCCGTACATTATCTATATGACCTAGTTCTTACTTTTGGAAATTTATATTTTTGTTACAGTGTTTCACACACTACTCGTAGGTATTGGTAGGTGTAAAAGGGCATACGAGGAAGACAACCTCGTAAAAAAATCACCGAAGTGGGCGGGAACGCTCGTCGAGAGGGATAATTACGGCGGCACATCCCTCTCGCAGGAGACGCGCCGGTTGCTGGGGTGCGAACACCTTCCTTCGGCGACCGGTGCCGGCCTGGGGGTGACGTACGTAAGGGGTTCTGTCACCCGAATTCCACCGACAGGCCGAGGTGGTGGCGCGACCTGTTCGGGACGCGCCTCCCAGGAGGGTCGGCAGCAGCCAGGCTGCCGGCAGCAGCGGCGGGACCTGCCGTATCGGTGGCGGGTCGAGGCCTGGCGGGAGCGCGGTGAATACGCAAGTGAATCCCGTACTCCCGCCAACGTGGTCCGTCGTGGCAAAGCACAGGTTTTAGTGGGTGCAAGCCCCACATAACCCCTCGGTGTCCCCTGACGGAGGGGTATGCGTCAGGCATTTCCTGTGGGTAAAAAAAAAAAGGTGTAAAAGGGCAAGGTGGGTCTTCTCTCGTTCAAAGCTAGCTCCATTCGAAACATGGGCCTTTGAAACTGAATTGAAACCGTAGTTTCCCAATAGAGGGCTCTGCAGTCTGCCTATGACTGAAAACAATGTGTATCGAAATTATTATGTTAGCGGTAGTTACTCCCATAGCTCAACTAGCAGAACACCCAACCGCGATAGCTGGGGGATACGGGTTCAAGTCCCGTTGGCAGCAATAATTGTCTTACACTATAAAATATAAATCCTTACCTTTGGACTTACCTTTACGCAGTTTAACCTTAAACCTGTGCAAAGGTAAGTCCAATACTTCGGGATCATATCGCAGAAGCGTACCCTCAACCCCACAATTAAAAATTAGGAGGAACATGATTACAATATGAATAGTAGATAATTTAGCCGCTATACCGATTACTAATTTAGAAGGATTTGATTGATTCAGGGTGGCGATTGAAAAACTTCTTTGTTAAGAGGATCGTCTAGCTGTACAAAAAGCGAAAACTTTTTTATTTTCAAGAAATATTGCTTGTCTTAAAAGTTATTATTAGCGTCTAAAAATCCATATTTTTGACTTAAAAACTTCCTCGAATATTTTTTATTTATTTAACTAAACTAGATTAAAGTGTACTGAATTAAATAAGACTAAAATTGTCCACTTTGGCAAACGTTTGGGAGGGTAGAAACGTTAATTAAATAAAGCAATATTTCAAGAACAATATGTACCTAGGCCTAGCTCTAGACTTGTTGCAACTCTCTCTATATAGAGACACTAGCTGATGCCCGCGACTTCGTCCACGTGGGATAAAAACTATTCTATCTTTTAAGTTGGACCAAATGACAGATATTCACGAAGTTTGAACTAAATTGATTCAGTAGTTTAGGATTCCATCGCGGACAAACAACGTGACACGTGATTTATATATATTAAAGATAGATATCATTTTTAGAAAATACCTACTTTCACTAGACGACACTCTTAAGAGCGGCCTACCCGGTAGATTGTTTCATACAAACGCTCTTACGCGATTATGACGTTTTAACAAACTTTTCTTGAAATATTTTTAAGAAGTAGGTACCTGGCACACTATATCTAGGTTTGTATAGAAACAAAAATTTAAATTTATAAGCAACACATTAATTACCAGCCTCCAAAAATCTGCAAATTTACGTAAACTTTGGTTGTTTCGCTTAGCTCATATATTGTAAAAGTAAAAAAAACAACTCTATAGAAACCTCGTACATCTAATAAAGATTCGAAATAACAAACATTATTTACACATACTTGTAAGGCTTTTTCAAAATCACGTATCTCCTGGAACAAGTTTCATGAAATTGACATTTTTTTTTCCTGAACGCGCGATTGACGATACAGGCGTTATCTCGTTTTTTTCGGAATGAGCCTTTTTCTAGGATTCCGTTAGACGAAACAGCAAGCCTGTAAACCACGTATTTGTTGTACTTGGATGGTCCGGGCAGGGCCGCCTTAAGTCATGTCGCGGGTGTCTTCATGTGTAAAGAAGCTTATCGTCAAAGTATATTGTTATCATAAGGCACCTGCGCTTCAGAGATACGCCGCCTAGAGCGAACATTACCATTTGACGATATTACGTACCCAGTTCGCTCCAAAATATTTTATGTACGCGTTTTATTAGAAATGATTTTTAATATAACGGCTTTTAATATAGCGTAGAGGGAGATTAAACTCTTGAATATATATTAGATGTTGCGAGACTCATTTAAAAAGAAACAAAGAATTTTGTCATAAAAACTCAGTAAAATATATGACGTAAATATCTACTTACACAAATAAAGGACGGGCTCGTTGGATTTTACCAAGTAGCCTGCCAAATTCATATTTAGATTTTCGCAGATTGTTAGTTTATGGAAATAATAATAATTGCCTCTATAAAAGTATCGAATACTTAATATATTTTTTTTATACACGGGACATTTTAACACATCGCAATCTAGCCCCAAAGTAAGCGATATCATGTGTTATGGGTGCTTACTGCTAGATGACTGATAAATATATATGCATACTAATATACATAATTATATAATATATTGAAAAACACCCAGACACTGGAAAACATGCATGCTCATCACACAAACATTTACCAGTAGTGGGAATCGAACCCACGACCTCCGGCGCAGACGGCAGGTTCGCTACGACTATGCCATTCGGTCGTCTTGATTAGGTATATTATACCATTGCTCAGAAATCGGCGGTTTAGCTAAACTACACCCAAATCTCAATTGAACATTTCCAAACCGCATACACTCTTGGGGAAGAGTATAGTATAGCCTCGCGGCCGAATCCTCCAATAGACAAAACCTGAGCCAGTTTATAAATTATCATATCCTAGAACTTCCACTCCTGTTGGGGCGAGTACAAAGAAAACACTAATTAAAAATTCCAAATTAAACGCCCGCCTTCTTTAAATATTATTTTAAGAAACATTAAGATCAAATTCTTTATACAGAGTTTGCCGGACACTAATAATAATTGTTTTAAAAGCTCGTGAAATTAATTAAACTTGTTTTCTCTTCTGTATTTAATTCTCTCCGATTACATAAAGTAGAGTTTTTTCTTATTTTATTTGAAACCCGATACTTTAATCAAAAATGCTATGAAAACGAATAGGATACTTTCAAGCAATTCGTTTTATTAAAGATTTTTTTTTTATATTGTATTGCAGATTGTTGAACGCAAGTTTTGAAATTACTTCAATAAAGTATGGCTAAGTGCTAGTTATTGTTCGCGCGTCATTGGTTTCGTAAGTGCCACGATATTTGCTTAATATAAAATATTGTTATAAAAAAAGGCAGCTGACTCACTCGCTAAGTCGCATCACACAGCACAAACCCTTAAATCAAGAAAGCTGAAATTTTAGAGATTTTCTTTGTAGAGTCGTCACTACTTGATGTTGACATACTACAGATGTTACGGAGGGTTTTTAGAAATTTCCATGGCATACTTTCTTAAAAATAATCAAAGTTGCTTCGCTCGAATTTATTGAAATTAATTCGAGACTATTGAGTTTAATAACTAAAAAATAATTTGTATTTTTTTTAGAAATTTCAAGTAAAAAAGTTAATAAAATAATTAATTGCTACACGGTATCACACCCAGTGATATATGATAGTGATATACATATACGATAGGTCACTGGGTGTGACCTTAGAATATGGGTCTGATGAAAGGATTTATAAAAATCATACAATTCCAAACTATCCCTTGTCGATAATTAAACCTTGTCATTTTAAAACTTAAACTTTGCCATAGAGATCGACTTACTATGTGTTCAATTCAATTCAATTCAAAATTCTTTATTGCGAACTTGGTCACAAAAGTTGGGTCTTCATACAAATTATAGGTACATTCAAGTTCCACCGCATGGCATGCAATATAACTTACAGACTAATGATAATTTGTTGAAAAAAAGACATTAAAAAAATAAACAAAATAAACCTCACGCAATGACATATTTTTATTGGTCCTTTCAAAATTTCCCAATGACGCCTTTTCGTCATAAAATAATAGAATAATAATAATAATAATCATTGTCATTGAATTATGTCACGAATCATTATAAAAACAAATGTCAATACTTACAATATAGTCAATACCCATAAAATGTCGAAGTAAATATTAGTTTTTATTTTTGTCATTAAAATATTCATTTAAGGAATAATATATTTTATTGATAAGGAATGTCTTAAGGGATTTTTTAAAATTTATTATATTATTAATTTCCTTTATATTATTTGGCAAATTATTATAAATTATAATTGACAAACAGATCACGCTTTTTTGCATCTTAGCTGTTTTGGATGGTCTGACTTGCAATCTCAGTGGATACCTCTTATTATTTAAATTATTAAATAAGGATAGGTTACTATGTACAAACACGGCAGTTTCATATATGTAGAGAGAAGGAAAAGTTAGAATATTTAGTTCTTTAAAATGGGGCTTGCAAGTATCCGTCCACTGAAGGTTTCGTATAGCCCTGATGCACCGTTTTTGAGCCTTAAAGACTTTTTCTCTCTCTACCGAATTACCCCAAAACATTACACCATATCGAAGAGTTGCTTCGACATACCCAAAGTACGCTATGCGTAATGTTTGTTCGTTTACTCTTCTGTTTAATTTATAGAGTGCATACGAGAATTTATATAATTTATTGCACACATTATCCACTTGAGCCCTCCAGTTTAAGTCATTATCTACAATAATACCTAAGAATATTGTTTCATTAGTTTGCTTTACTTTTACACCCATATAATTAATGTCATAATTCGGCAAGTTAAATTTATTCCAATTAAAATTCATTAATTTAGTTTTTTCCAAATTTATCATTAAGTTATTATTTTCTAGCCATTTGATAATCTGCCCTAATGAATCATTAATCTCAGCTTCATAATTATTAATATTTCTCCCTTCGTATATCACTGTACAGTCGTCCGCAAAAAGAACCATGGATTGTGTTATCACATTTGGAAGGTCATTTATATATAGCAGAAACAGAAGTGGTCCGAGGACACTTCCCTGAGGAACACCGTATCGAACACTTCTTGCTGTTGATCGGTGAATTGTTTCTGTATGATTTTTGGGGCATATTTTGCTTATTTCTGTAACCTGTGTCCTGTCTGTAAGGTACGACTCAAAAAGATTTAACGCCGTCCCTCGTATTCCGTATTGATTTAGTTTACTAAAAAGAATTTTATGATCTACAAAGTCAAATGCTTTAGTCATGTCCATGTACAATGCTGCTACCGGTATTTTTTTATCTATACAAGTAATAATTTTATTTATAAGGTCATAGATTGCCAGATTTATTGATTTATTTTTCCTAAAGCCTTTTTGCTCTTTTACCAATATGGAACTGTCCTCAAGATAATTATTTAAACGCTTATATATGACCTTTTCAAAGACCTTAGCAAATATTGTCACTAGAGCAACAGGACGGTAGCATGAAATATCACATCTATCATTTCTTTTAAATAATGGTTTAATTATTGACTTTTTTAAAGCTTCAGGAAATTTGCCATTCTCTATACATAAATTTACTAAATGACATAAAATCCCAGAAATGGACAAAGATGTTGCTTTCACTATTTTTGTGCAGATGCCATCGTATCCTGTGCTTTGAGTGTTTTTTAATGATTTAATTATTTCAAATATTTCCACCGGCGTGACTGGGGATATGAACATGGACGATGACTTGTGATATTCAAGACGATAACTGGGGATATCATTATTATTTTTAACACCTCTCGAAGTGATAACGGTATCTACAAAGTGATCGTTAAACACTTGTGCTATTTCTTGGGGATTTGTTACTTCTCGACTGTTGTGGACAATTTTATCAATTTGATTGATAGGCATATTTGATTTGTTACCTTTAATTACCCTCCATGTTGCCAGGCATTTATTCTGCGACTTCGCTATATAATAATTGTTCTGTGATTTCTTGGTCAGATTTATTATATTTTTTAGTTTTTTACTGTATGCCCTGAATTTATTTTTTGTCCCCTTATTAGGATTTTTACGAAAAGTCCACAAAAGTTTCCTTTTTTTAAGGCTACATAGCTTTATTCCCTTTGTTATCCATTTTGGTTTCGTCATTAGTGAAATTTTAATCTTTATTGTTGGAAAGCACAAGTCATAAAATAATTTATACATGTCAAAGAAATAATTGAAGGCATCATTTGGATCCTTTGATAAGAACACTTCATTAAATGACAAAGCGTTCAAACACTCTTCAAACTTTTTTACATTTTCCGCGCAATAATCACGTTTGAAAGTAAACCAATGTGTCATTGCATGATGTTTCTCTACTGGAAGTTTTAACAATTGTGCAGTATGATCCGAAAGTGAAAGTTCCCTTATTTCGCCCTTAACTTTTTTGACATTATGGAACACATTGTCAATGCATGTACCACTAGATAACCTCGTTGGTTCATTAAATTGAATAGTTAGGTCATAGCTAGTTAATACCTGTTTAAAATTATCTGTTAAGTTATTATTTTTTAAAATGTCAATATTAAAGTCCCCAGCAATTATAATTCTTTTTGATTTGAAACAGTGTGTATGTAGAATATTTTGAAACACATTCATAAATTCACTGATCTCCTTCTTGTTACTATTCGGTATCCGGTACATGCATACCACAATCATGCCATAATTTACAAGTTCAATTGCACAACATTCAACCACGTTACTAATAGAGAGCGCACCTATTTCTGGAATTTCCTTATATTGAACATTACTGTCAATTAGAATGCATGCTCCACCGTTCCTATTGTTTCTAGTAAAATGTGTGGCAAGTTTAAAATTTGGTATACATAAATGTTCAATGTCATCCTTAGTCATATTATGCTCAGTTATACACAATATACTAACTGGTCTACTTTCATCGCTAAGCTCAGATATACATACAGATAGTAGGTCAGACTTATTTAACAATCCATTAATATTCTGATGCAAAAGATACAGATGGTTGGTCACGAAAACAACTTTGCAAATTTTCGGGATCATTACTCTCTACCTCCTGTGAGTTGGTATTATTAACATTGTCAAAATCGGTTTGAATTTCCACGTTACAGTTAATGGGTACAAGTAGTTCCGTTTGGGACGCTTTGTCGCATTTGAAAGATGGTCTGACGCAGCCCTGGGTCTTTGTCACGGTTTTTATATAATTTATATACTTTTGCTTATAGTCAATTCTTAATATTTCTTGTAGTAGTGATCTCGATAAATTCAATGCAAAGTGATGTTTTCGAGGCACAAATCTACTAAAGTCCATGTCCAAATATATCGCGTGTGTAAAGTTACTACATAAAAATTTCAACTCATAATTTAACTTAGACAGATTCAGCCAATCATTTCTAGGCACCTCTGGTATTATTACATTCGTGTTGTTACATGAGGCAACCCATCCCGCAACATTACACTTAAAGTTAAACGGGTTTCGATCGTTAGCTCCAGTCAAAACCACTACACAATCACTTAGGTTCAAATTAGATATTTCATCTTTGCATGCATCTAATACTTCTTTTGAGTCTGCAAAAGGTTTTAAATATGAGTTGACCTGGTACTCTGGCCCTAAAAGATTTCCTAACAACTCTCCGACATTTTTCCCGTATTGGTCACCAATAATGATTATCTTTTTCTTCCTTTTACTAGTTTTTTCTTTTTTGCCGTCCATAAATGACTGAGTAGTACTATTACCTTCATTGTTACGTTTCCTACAATCATGACTATTATTTTGCGTAATCTCTTTATCAATATCAGAGTTAATATATTTAATCCCTTCATTTGCATTTATTATATTAGATTCAGTACTATTATTGGTAATTGTTTCTTCCTTTTTTTCTGACCTTGCTACTCCACTGCTGCGTGTATTTGTTGTGCTCTGCTCAATCAATGAATTTTGCTTTATATTAGCTAGTAAAGGTGATAAAACATCTTGCAAGGGTTTAAGTTTTACTGATTTTGTACAAATCTTTCTTCTTGGTGTCGAATTTGTAGACCCTAACTCAGTACCATTAGTTGTGTTTAACTGTTTTAATGTATTAATTAATAATTGTAAATGTGTATACTACGTCATCTCAATACTCTTAAATAAAAATTTACAAGTCTCCAGCTGCAGTCGTTTCGATTAGGTCTATGACATATGATCTAGGATCTGTGAAATACGAACAGTCGGACAAATCAAAATTATAATATTGGTGCCTATTTCCATTTCACTTCGGAACCCAAAGAAAACGTCTTGGATTGCTTCTGGCGTATTTCTCGAGCCCTCTTGTCTTGAAATATCACGTTTCATATCTTGTGAAAAATAAAATATGTACCTTTTCTTCTTTGTCGTCTCGGCCTCAGTTTTAAAAATGTAACAGTGTTATTTTATAATAAGTATATTATTCATTGCGTCATCGCCAGAGGCGCCGGCTGTCTGTGCTGCCCCCGACTCTAAAACGAAGGGGTGTTTTTGAAATAAAGTTTCTTTTCGGAAGGTAAAGCGTAGAGGGCTAGGTGAAAGAAAACAGATTTTTTTGCGTGACGAAAAAGCTCTACGAAAATCTAGAATGAAAGTTTCCAGAATGGGCACGCATGCAATCACTTATAGAGTTTGGTATGACGAATTCGTTAGCGCGAGCTAACCAAGACAGCGCCATCTATCGAGCGATAGGTGACAATCACGAATGAAAATAGAAAATGCAGTTTTGTTTTGGATATTATTCCAATCTTTGTTTCTACTGATTGACCCGCCACACTCATCTCGTTTTTAGGGTTCCGTACTCAAACTTAAATTTAATTTAATAAATTAGCAGTACCTACAGGTTAATTTTGTTTTGCTATAATCCGCTACTTGAAAAAAATTTGTAAGATTCAATATGCAGGAACACCTCCCACATGAAAAACACCGCCCACAATTCTTCCAACACTATCTGCGACTGATGTTTCATCCCGATTCCGGGACATCTTCAGGAGATGTGGACTTCACAATGCGAAATCGTAGAGTCGTAAATTAAATAAATTGTTTAATGTGGGTACAAAATTTAATAAAGTAACTTACAATCAACTTGATATGTGGATGGTCTCTGCTGCCTAATTTAGGTGACTCTGTGTTATAGGCCAGCGACTATATTTTAAACGCGTTTCGCGCCGCTCTACGTTGTCGCTCAAGCCCCAACGCCATGGCCCCGTTGTTAAGTTACAGGTTTTATTTCAAAAAGCCTTATTTTCTCGTCGGGGTGCTTTACGTCTTTTTTTATCGTCGACAAACGTTTCGCGGCGCGTTTAGAATTCAAACCGCATCCGTATGAAAGTCGTCCGAAATTACCCAGATTGGAGAACTTTGAGAGACACAGAACATAATAATGTAATATTGGTCTGTTTCCTGCGAATCCTCTAGATTTAATCAACAGACAGAAAAAAGATTTGAACAAAATTGTATTTCAAAATAAAATGAAAATGGTCACACTCACAACTATATTGTTATGCATTCTATATGGTGTGCAAAGTAAATAAAACAAGATTAATTCGTTATATCAATAGAACATAAAAAAAAGAAAAAAAAATAAAAAATAGAAAAGGTAAGTAATTTTATAAATTTGATTTTGACCGCGTTTCGGTTTTCTAGCAATTTCACGGAAACTATAAATCTTTTTGGGGATAACTAGTATATGTGTTATTCAAAGGTACCTGTACTCTATCGTTTCAAATTTCAGCCGTATTAGTTTAGTAGCAGCCAATAGGAGTAACTTACACACACACAATTTCATGTGGTTTGTAATATTTGTGGATATAACGTTTTTAAATTACCCAATAGTAACTACAAAACTACAAATCTATTGTAGACAGTTCAAAGCCTGAAAATCAATAAATCTTTTTTCAACCGCCTCGCAAGTTATCAAGTGTATCTCAGGTAGGTATTCTCAGATCGAATAGAAATATGAAAAGCTTTAAAATTTTCCGCCGCAATTTTCAATTCGAGGATGAGTTGGCATTCTTTTGAAAGCAGTGAATAAAATAAATTGTAATAGATAATTTTCCGTTCATCTTTTTATTACGTAAATACTTATTCTAAAGAAATATGCGGTTGTATTTTAGAAATTAATTAAATTCTAATCCCAAGTTTGCTATAGAATTTTGCGAGCTTTTAGTGTTGTATTACATAATTTTATCTACGCTCATTGCTTAAAGTTCGAATTGTGAAATCGAAATGTGTCAAATAATTACCTACTTTATTCACAGACTTCTATAATTATTAAAAAGTTATTCATAATAACATCGCTCTACTATGGAAATATTTAAAGAAAGTTGTTTAATATCCATAACGATACACGGCTCTGGATTCCTGTATTTGTATCTGGGGTAAAATTTTTATGTAATATTTTTTTAAGCGATTCCACAGACAACATATAGTTGGTAGTCATTGCCGAGAGTATGGATGGGCCATGATTGACCATAGACAACAACACAATGTCTAACGTTCCGCGTAACGTTGCACCTGGGCCTGTGATTATGATTACGATTACGATAAAGATTACGATTATGACGTTATCTCGTAAATCTATCGTCCGTAAACCGACTTTACAGACAACCAATTTTTTTTGTTACTTAGTCAAAACTTTGCGCTGAAAAATGACTAGCAGTGAAACCTACTAAAGAAAATTTCACTCCACCTGACATCTTAGTAGTTGCAATGATTTACGACAAACGTTAGCAAGATTTTCTGATTTGGATTTATGATAATAATATGAGCGTAGATAAAGTAGTGCATGAAACTCTACATAATTAGGTATAAAAACACTTGTGTGATACTATTAAAAAACTCACACTCGTGTTTTAATACCCCCCATTATGTAACCGTTACATAAACTACTATAATCTAATTATTATATTTTATAACAAGGCCTTCAAAGTTCATAAAAAATTTAAAGATTACACGTTTTAAAGCTCGTTATTTTTTTAAGAGTCCTGTAGTCAGATGGCTTCCTGAAAGCATAGAAAGAAAATAAATAAGAATCTAGGGCATGCAAGTGCTTGAATGGTAAGACGGTAGGAAGAGTCTTTAAAAATTATGCATGACGTTTTTAATACTTTTTTATATAAAAGGTAGATTTTTAGAGTTCCGTACCCAAAGAGTAAAAACGGGACCCTATTACCTTAATACGACTCGCACTTTAATTTCACTATTTTTATACTTTTACTGCATCATAATTAAGCCAGTTAGCAATCAATCAATCAGTCCTCCAATCGATCACAAACTCTACTAAACTAACAATAAGACTCATTTTCCTTGCTACCATGCGAGTTAAAAAGGACACTTAATCAATAAAGTTGTGTTATTATCAGAGAGGGAAACTTAATTGAATTAAATTGTAAATGTAAGCTTCAATAAGTCTTATTATTTTAATATAGATTTTAGCTGACGAAGTACCAGTTACATATACGTAACTACCTATGCTAAGGGTTCCGTTCTACTACGGGCGAAAAGAAAATAGGCTCGTGTAGTAATTTATGAGTCAATTTTCAAGTATGTAAAATTAGTCGATTCGTTCAAACATCAAAATGGCCGAAATTTGCAGCGTAGACGAATGTGCGTTATGGTTGAATAAAAGGGTCTGCCTGCTTGATTAAAATTTTAGATAGATAAAATCTTTATTGCAAAAAAGAGAGAAATAAATAAAACAAAAGTCCAAAAGCTTGAAAAGGTCCAATATAAGAAAATAGCGCGAGAACAGATTATTTTGTGACTCACCCTAAACACAATAATTAACTTAAAAATAGATCTAAACATGAAAATAGGACATAGCACAACGGATTAGCAAGCTTAAGTGCAGTGGGCGGGCCATATCTACCACAGAACCAACGGCCGTTGGGGCAGACGTGTTCTGGAGTGGAGACCGCGTACCGGTAAGCGCAGCGTAGGACGACCTCCTGCCCGCTGGACCGACGACCTAACAAAGGTCGCTGGTAGCGGGTGGATGAGCAAAAACCTACTGTGTGTTACCTACTTTCAAATTACGTTCAAATCCAATAAATTTCAAATTCGAGGAACAAAACCCGTATAGCTCGCCTTATCATTTAAACTTTAACCAGCTGTTGAGTCTAGACGCCACCTCTCCAAGATTTAATTTCGGCCAACAAGTAGGTAAGATTAACGTAAAACAAGCCCGAATTAATTTGTAATTCCATCCCCTCGAAGCGAAATAACGATCCCAAATTAAATTTCTATGCCAACTAGCACTGTAATTATAATTGCAGCGAACAAAATGTGAACAAGAGTGATGAGATTTTAAATCTTTTATTACTTATGAAGTTGTTCATTGAAAATCTAATAAAAGTTCTAGTTAGTTAACAGATAAAAATGGCACATAAATCATAATTCAGTGTGGTATTGAAGTCATCATCATCTTTGTACCAAAACTCCTCAGAAACGGCTTCATAATTATTCATAAACGATTTTTATAATTATTTTTTGAATGTTCGGTAGGTCTGAGAATAGGATATAAACAAATTTTCATACCCCTAAATGAGAAATATTTTATATGGCAAAACAAACATATTCAGTTCAGCTAGTTTCTACGTGAAATATAAATAGGTATAAACACAGATTACCAGATTAACACTTCGGAAGCAGCAAGTGACGCACGGTATTTTTGTATGTGTGCGTGCACACACACGGCTATCGGTCCGATCACTGTCTAACGCAAGCCTGATAATGTTGCTAGCTTAAGTGGCTTAAGGAAAAAACTCCCACTACGATATAGTATTATAGGTACAATTTCCTTAGTAAAGAGTGATTAGTACCTAAGTATATTTTTAACCTCTGACGCCCGCGATGATATAAAACGGGGAAACAGCGTCGCCTGTTGTTCTGCAGATTGAAGACGGTATTTGTTTTTGATGGTGAGTGACGGTCTTCGGTTCCATTTGAATTTATAATATTATCTACATCATACATATTGAAGACAGTCATTTCTTTTGATTGTACTCTAACTGGTAAGTGACGGTCTGTGTATGGAGAAAGAACCGTGGTCAAAATTTTAAAAAAGTGGCTGCCATTTTGAACTTTTTTGTTATTGGACCGAATTGTTTCAAAATCGAAATCTGACCATGGCGGCAAGCATTGAGTAAGAATCTGGTGTCAAAATTGAAAAAAGTGGCCGCCATTTTGAACTTTTTTGTTATTGGACGGAATTCTTTCAAAATCGAAATCTGACCGTGGCAGCAAGCATTGAGTAAGAATCTGGTGTCAAAATTGAAAAAAAGTGGCCGCCATTTTGAACTTTTTTGTTATTGGACCGAATTGTTTCAAAATCGAAATCTGACCTTGGCAGCGGCCACTTTTTTCAATTTTGACACCAAATTCTTACTCAATGCTTGCCGCCATGGTCAGATTTCGATTTTGAAACAATTCGGTCCAATAACAAAAAAGTTCAAAATGGCGGCCACTTTTTTCAATTTTGACACCAGATTCTTACTCAATGCTTGCTGCCACGGTCAGATTTCGATTTTGAAAGAATTCCGTCCAATAACAAAAAAGTTCAAAATGGCGGCCACTTTTTTCAATTTTGACACCAGATTCTTACTCAATGCTTGCCGCCATGGTCAGATTTCGATTTTGAAAGAATTCCGTCCAATAACAAAAAAGTTCAAAATGGCGGCCAATTTTTAAATTTTAATACTATATCAAATGAAGTGAAAGACCGTCACTCACCATCAAAGAAAATTACCGTATTCAATATGCAGAGCAATAGGCGACGCCGTTTCTCATTTTATTTCATAGCGGGCAGCGAGATGTTTGACCGATTAATCTTGGGTCTTATAATTTTATTACACTTTTTCCGCATAGCCCCATATGAGATATCGTCCGAAAAGAAACGTTGTTTCAACAAGAGGCCAGTCATAAAGGTTTTTTTTTAATCTCAAATGCCCTGTTACTAACATACAATTTTACCCTTACATCTAGGGAAAATAATTTCAATGTAGACTGGTCACACTGATGGACTCTCACTGAGGTTTGGCGTTTCGAACGTGAAGCTAACACAATATTTAAAAATAAAATAAATTTATTTTCATAGCACTTAAACTTACTTGTGAAAAGATATTCCTTCTTTTCGTCTTGACTTTTGCGAACAACTTTTACACTGTTTAATAGCACAAGATGGCATTTTAATTAATTGGCAGTTTTGAGCATTACGCAAGTTACGCAGCAGTGACTCGGTCAGCGGTTCGCTGCGTACTAACTCAAAAGGAATACGACTTTCTGGTTTGTATCCCTATTGCGTGCCTCACTCCGAAGTTCCGTGCGCTGAATCTGTAGTAATCTGTGGGTATAAATAGTAAATACTATTTAGATACTCCACAACCAGTGAACCGATTTGGATTTTCCCCGGAAATTTTTGAAAAATTTAAGTCCACGAGAATAATGTCACGGGACATACTTATTGCTTAATGCTTATGCCTAAAACAAAAGTAGATTTATAAATCCGTAAAAGACGACTAAAACGCACAAATCTCTAATAATTGCTCCTTATTTTTTCCTTTCTTAATTATTGTGTCCCTGAATAAAGAAGAAGTTCACTAATTAACCTATTTAAAGCTTTATCTTACTGTTTGTTTTTTTGTACGTACTCTGTACAGTCGACGCTAGAATTAGGTTGACACCCACTCTTGCTAAGAAAAAATTAGATAATCTTTATAAAAAATTGGTTGCCTGTAAAGTCGGTTTACTGACGATAGTTGAACGTGACAACGTTTTCTTTGTCGCTCGTTCCGCGCTCGCGAGGTAATGCCGGTAACGCCGCATGAGCGAGGTAACGCCGGTAACGCCAGATGAGTCATGTTTTTGACGTGACAACGTCTTATAAATCGATAGAGCCGGTTGCACGCACGAAAAAACATGACTCATCCGGCGTTACCGGCGTTACCTCGCTCATGCGGCGTTACTTGCGTTACCTCGCGAGCGCGGAACGAGCGACAAAGAAGATGTTGTCACGTTCAACTATCGTCAGTAAACCGACTTTACAGGCAACCAATTCTTTTTCGTGCGTGCAACCGGCTCTATCGATTTATAAGACGTTGTCACGTCAATAATTATGGGTGAATCTTTCTTGATGAGTAGTTAGAGTAACATTTATAATATTTGTAAATCTTTATTAACAGTCACTTTATAGAGTTAACACCTCTTTATATAGTCCCTTTAGTGGATTCTCCTTGCAAAGTTGACTTACCGAAGACAGCTAATATACGAAGCGGTTTTTCCTCGTTCCTTTTATACACTAAAAAATAAAAACCTTCTAGGTAACCGCACTCGATTTTAGACTGTATCATTTAACTGTCTGTGGTATCGTAGCACCAGACGGATGAACCAATTTTTACTTAGTTATTTTTTGTGTCATAGATAATTTTATCCCGAGTGTTCTTACCGTGTTTCATGAAAATTGGTTCAGCCGCTTGAGTCTTTTCTAGTTGATCGATTCGAAATTTGGTACCGTGTTACTTGAATGATATTGAAAGTGTATGGTTAATAAAGTTAATTTTTTTTAATTTTTAATTTGCAGTTATTTTGTGTTGTTGTCAGTTAATTTAATAACAGTTGTTGCCTTATTCTCTTGTTGACTGTACCTACTTTTTATGTACGTGAAAATATGAGGGGTTCTTCTGAATTTTTTCCTCCATTTTCATAATAATTTAGTGGGGTACTTTTTTAAGATGCTATTGTTACGAATCCTGTATCTTTGTAAACTTTAGCAGTAAAAACGTAAGAGAAACAGGAACGAACCTGCCGAAATTCTTAATATTATGTTACTTAAATTAAGTCAAGGCACCTTTATGTTTTGCATGGCTCTAATATGTTTTTATCGTAAATGTTTGATTAAAAAATAATATACAGTAAGTATAATAATTAGAATTCTTTCTTGATTACGATTGCGAAATGTAACATAATTTCAAGGTTTTAAACCAATAAGTTGACATAAATTATTTATTACTAAGGAGTTAATAAGGCCAATTATATAAGTATCTTATGCATATATATACATATTTATCATTTTTTTAGTACCCACAAGCAATCGTTTACTTTGAGGCTAGATTGGAAAGTGTGGTCCTGATATATTAATTTAATTTATTACCTGAGTTTGACTTCTAAAAAACTTTTTTCATGTTTTAACCTCATATATCTGCAGCTGATGCAGGGTTAAGCAACTATGGAAAACTATTGACGAATTATACACTACGTTTCAAGCCATTACGAGTACTCTTTGTTTTAAGTCTTTTGTAAATTAAGAAATAATTAAAACGCTTTCACGAAGTATCATCAAACTGGAAAGTTATAACCGTTTCATTTATATTCATGAAAATGGCTTTTGTTTTAACAAGTTTTTCGTTTTTCAATGATCTTTATGTATTTAACTTTTCCGTACTTTCTAGTCTAATTAAGAGCCTTCTATATGACTGCATTATAAAACAAAAGAATTCTTACATAATTTTTGTTGTTATTCTTCTACGGGCTAAACTTTTGGCAGTTATCGTTTTATCTTATAGCTCTACCGGAAGCCCGCGATTTCGCCCGAATTCCGGTTTTTTTGCACCAATCGAACCGTAGAATTTCCAAAACAAAAACCACCCTTTGTCTTAATCGGGGTTATACCTTATATCTATTCTAATATTCATTTGGAAAACGTTAAAACAAAGACATGACTCTCCAGTATATAGGATGTATTTGAAATTGCATGTGAATTAAGTGATATTTTGTGATTAATTAGTATTGTAATTTTGACATTTTTAAATAATTTGAGTTATAAGTACAATAGTAATGTAATTTGTATAGGGGCCATAGTTGCCAAAATAAATTAAATTAAATTAAGTTTCCACCCAGTTTAAGTGTTTCACCAGTTTAACCAGTGCGTCCTGCCGGTCCTCACCTATGGCGCTGAAACACGGACACTAACAAGCGGCCTGATCCACAAATTCAAGGTCGCTCAGCGTGCTATGGAGAGGGCTATGTTAGGGGTTTCCCTGCTTGATAGAATCAGAAATGAGGATATCCGCAGGAGTACTAAAGTCACCGACATAGCCAAAACCATTAGCAATGCTGAAGTGGCAATGGGCAGGTCATTGTCGCAGGGGCGATGGCCGTTGGAGCCGAAAAGTCCTGGAGTGGAGACCGCGTACGAGTGAGCGTAGTGTGGGGCGACCTCCAGCCCGCTGGAACGACGATATGGCGCAGGTGGCGGGAAGCGGCTGGATGAGGAAGGCGGAGGACAGGGTGTGGTGACGCGCGCTTGGGAAGGCCTATGTTCAACAGTGGACGTCCGCAGGATGAGATGATGATGATGATGAAATTAAGTTTCGCCTTCATAATATGCGCATTGGTGTGATTATCTAGCTTCGGATTTGTCCGACATGACTGTACTGAACACACACAAATTCAGAAGTGTTCAACGACAGCAACAACACGATCTTGTTTATTCAGAAGTCCATTAGAGTCCTAAGAAAGGGTATTCGGTGGCTGGCAAGGCACGTATTGATTTTATCGGCAGCCCAGACGAGGCTGCCTCGTTAATTCCTTTAATTAGGTTTTAACGAGCACTCTGGTTTCGAATGCCGGTGTGTTAATTGAACACCACGTGATTTACACGAGGCACTCTGATTACGGGGATCTTGCACTTACTTATTCGCTAATAAGTAGTAAACTAGATTACTAGTTATTAGCGGTCGTGACCGATAGCAACCTGAGGATATGGGCATCCGAACGGTTTACGTAAACCTTTTTCGTGCAAGTACACAGTAGCGCTATCTGTTATAATTCTATAGGTGGTTGCTACATCGTGGGCTTACTGCTGGTGACCGCTAGACGAACGACCACCAACGGGGCGTCCACTACCTCGCGAGCTCCTGCGGTCCCCGTACCCTGCGTCGGCGGAGACGAGGTCGATGACGCGGGGTTTACACAATCGGACCCCATCATCCCCGCGCAGGGCGGCGACACAATCGCTGACCGCGCGGGACAACCAGCTCTTCCACAACAACGGGCCTCAAGCCAGGAAGGCGAGGCCTTAGCCCCTTACCAGGGCTAAAAGAACAATACCGGGGGATCAAGGGTCCCCCGCGACACAACGCCCGGGTAAGGAGGCATGCCTCGAGGCCCGTACCCCCGTGGGGACTCGTTCCCTACGGAGAAGACCACACAGCATTGCTGTTGACAAAAAGAGCATTTATCTACTCCAGCATAAAAATCTTCCAATTTCGATTTTAACAGCTGAATCGCTATGAACCCTCCTAATGTTTCGCTTCTCATAACGACGGAGCTCAATGTATCGGAGCTGCATCGTTATACCTCATACCATTCTCATAACTATTGTATCGTTCCTTTAAATCTAATAAACCAACCATAAAATTGGTACCCAACCCAAATTGGCATAGAAACTCGTTGCGTATGAAACTCTACTGAAGGATAGCGGGCATCTTTAATCTGTGGTGCGCTCACGGATGGCGGGAGTCAAGCAAGAAGTCTTCTAAATAGTTATTTTCTTTGATGACCACCCAGAAATAAAGGGGCTCCGTCGACCGTTTTTTAAGAGGGTAAACGATATACCGATTTACCCTCGTACTATCTTATTTTGAAAACCAGCACTCGGAGTAAAATGACCCTCCTTACGATGCAGTATGCATAAATAGCTATAACCATTTTACCATCTTGTTAAAGAAACCATCTTGTTAAAAATGTATGGTAGACGCAAACAGTCAAAAACATAACTTACTTAATAATTCACACTTTAGTAATTGTCTCGAGTGTAACTTTTTCGTTAAGCGTCCGCAGTGAAGTAAAGCCCAACACGTAACATTAACTTGAAGTTGAAAGTTACAACTTAGCGCCGACTAGCAGCGCGCTGCATTATCAACTTACTTACTGCAAGTACCTACGAGGATCAGCATTCGTGAATTGAATCCCGTTGGAACAATCGGGAATTGAAATCTGCTGGGAGATTCAAACTTTCGTCTTACCAACTACTTTTGTATTCCTTCTGTTACTCGTAGGTACATTATGCTTTTTTGAGCACTTAAATAAAATCAATGTTTGAGTGGGTATTTCACCGATTAAAAAAAATAGGTTATTTATTATTCTCTAATATATAAAATTCTGATGTCACAGTGTTTGTATTACAAACTCAACCTTAACTACTTTTTGCGTATATTCGGTAGGTCTGAGAATAAACTATAAGAGAGTAAACTATTTTCCTACCCTTAAGTAAAAAATAAAATATATGGCAAAACAATGTTTGCCGGGTTAGCATGCATGTTTATAGAAATTAGAAATATCACCAAAGAGGTGTCCGTTATCGTGATAGTATCTCGTACCTCTCTTATAGTAGACAAGAGTATGTATGTATGTTTGTCCACTCATAAGTCCGAAATTTCTAATCAGATATATAGATTTTATAATTACAAATTTTTATCCATTCGTGAAATAAAAGACCAGGAAGTGGCGGACAAACCGGGACAAGGGACGAAATCAAAGGAAACGCCAATAAAGCTGATTGAGTGAGTTTTTAAACTCCCATGCGTATTACAATAAGCTACTTTTAACTACTTTAATAAAATTGGCCTCTATTCTATAAGAAAACCCATGCCTATAAGTGGACCTTAAAAAAGGATGATCATACGCTTTTGGGACCACAGACCTCTTGAAACAAGCAAAGGGATCACGGGGCAAAACAAATGAACCATAATTTTTTATTATTATTATTGTACGTAAGGTACAAGACATTGGAAGTACCCGAACCATACCTACCTTTACCCTTTGAAAGTACGTGCACCTTCAGCAGTGGCCACTCAAAAATAACAATACGTATTAAACTAGAGAGCCCCTAAGTACACAAAGAATGGCACGCTTTTCTTATTTTCAGCTAAACCCGCTTTGATGTTAGATTGAAGACGCTTTGACCGACGAATCAAAGCGCAAAAATCCTTAAACTTCTTTGAAGCACCTTGCGAGAAGACTCTCTAACCCTCTGCAGCTAATGGGACTTCTCAAAGAAATGAATTAGGACTCGGCCACATAAAGCGACATAACCGCGTGCGATTTTAATGTCCGTGCGGCGTTCATGTTATAACGTCGTCATTTGAAATGCTATTTGAACTTCGAAATAAGCGATTGTGACTCACAGACAGATGAAGTTTCACTATAAGAGTTCCATTTTTACCATTTCGGTATGGAACCCTTGAAAATTTCACACTTGTTGACTAGGTACTGAAATATTAATTGATAATATATAGGAGTACAAATAAGTTTCCGCCGTTTTTTAACACAAATTAAATATTTATTATAGAAGAACGGTAATATAAATTTATTCAAAATATTGCCCATCACTTGCAACCACTTCGTCCCATCTCTCAGGCAGCATTCGAATCCCACGTCTGAAGAACTCCTTGTCTTTTGAGACTAATCCACGAATCAACCCAATTTTTGGTATCCTCATAAGATGTGAACCGCTGCGCCGTCAGAGCATGTGCCATGGACCGGAACAAGTGATAATCAGACGGTGCAATGTCTGGTGAATACTGCGGGTGGGGTAACACTTCCCAATCAAGTGTTTCCAAGTACTTTTTCACGGGAGCCGCAACATGTGGACGAGCATTGTCATGCAGAAGAATAATTTTATCGTGTCTAGAATAGTATTGAGGGCGTTTTTCCTTCAGAGCTCGGCTCAATCTCATCAATTGTGTTCGATAGAGGGCTCCAGTAATTGTTTCGCTCGGATTAAGCAACTCATAATACACTACACCTAGCTGATCACACCAAATACACAGCATAAGTTTTTTTCCGTGAATATTCGGTTTTGCTGTTGATGTTGACGCGTGGCCAGGTAATCACTCAAAGCACCCTCACCATATGCTTCTACGAGCAATTGATGCGCCTCAGCAGCAGATTTCTTTAAATTAAAGAAGTAAACTAATATTTCCCGCAAATGACGCTTACTTGGCTCATATTTTGACATTTTCAACTTATAAAAAATATATTTTACCAATATAAAATCAATGATATTAATAGGTTATGTTGTTCTTGAATGTCCAAACTATTTTTTAAGCTGATTATCATCTGCGAAAGCTAATCGAAACTCCGTGCCGCGCCATCTACAATAAAACGGCGGAAACTTATTTGTACACCAGTAATATAGATTTAAATATAACGAACTGATTGCTATATTAGCATAATTACGTCATAAAAGATATCTTAACTCTCTACAACAGAAAAAGTTTATCGAGACACCTTGCTTGAAAAGCTCTTTTACTATAGCCAATAACTACATAGACCTTTAATTATTAAGTTACAAAAAAGCTCTTTACTGAAGTAATTTTGCAAGAACAAAGTAAAATGTCAGTGGTGTAAACATGCTAGGTACTTTTTCGTTCAGGAACAAACAAATCCAAAAAGCTCAGCTAATATTTGTTTTTGATTAAGAACTAGTCTATTGATTAAAGCGTTTTGCACGTGCGGTCTACCCTCCATGTCCGCATCAGCCCTTGCAGTAGTGTCACGGAAACGTTTTTCTCCAGGTAAGTAACGGTTATCCAAGGAAGCACACTAGAGCAGAACAATGCAACTGTCGGGGCCATTAATTACAAATGAGCAGTCACTTTATCTATTGTGTACTAACTTTACGACTAACCGTTCGTACATATGCGTTTCTATATTTTATTGTTCAGGACATTCTATCTAGAGTTTATCCCTATTACAAATAATCTTTAAGTAGTGGTGGCATAGTGGTACTATGTTTTGTCTTTTTCCATTGAATGTCAAATTTCCGATGCCAGAGATGGCAGATGGCACAGATTGGCAAGTGGATTTTTTTAAATTTAATAAAGGTTTACTCTTGACCACAATCTCATCTGATGG
The DNA here is from genome assembly GCA_036785405.1 of Coenonympha arcania. NCBI lineage: Eukaryota > Metazoa > Arthropoda > Insecta > Lepidoptera > Nymphalidae > Coenonympha > Coenonympha arcania. The sequence goes on along the minus strand of CM072066.1, from coordinate 17,161,321 downwards.
AAAGTGACGATGTGGTTGAAGATGGAGCGCGCTTACCTAGAAGATGCCTATTCACTCTTTTTTTAAGGTAACCAGGTCGTAAGATGCGGGAAATACAGATTTCGGGAGAGCATTCCAAACCTTAGCCATGCGTACTAAAAATGAAGAAGCGAACCACTTTGTGCGTACTGGTGGTATAGCCACGACATAGGGACAATGACATCTATGTATCCTACATAGAGTCTTTGCATAGGGATGAGAAAGCCCGCCCGGTGTCTTGCGGACATTTGTAATTATGTATTGTGTTTATCACACGGCTAGCATAAGTTGAATATAGCCTTTGTACCTACCTCCCCCTCCGGCTATTAGCAGTAATAAAAGTGAATAAACATCTACAAACGATTGGATAGAATAATCTAAACAAATCCTATATCGAGATCTAGATAGCTATATTAAGCTCGTATCATCAAGTTTACGTGTTTAGTTTCCCCCGCATCTTTTCAATCAGCACCGAACAATATATCTAGCTCGGCTTTTTGATGAGGACAAATGGAACGAAATTAGTATTGTTCGGCGCGGATTCAGTGAAGGCACCAAGGAACGGTAAGTTACTCATGAAGAAATAGATCCCATTGATTGGCTCTATTCTATTCCCCACATTTACTGATCAAAATATTGGTATAATAAGCCATTATTATACTAGTATACGATATAGTAAATTCTAATATAATGTTGTTTTTTGAAGTAAAAACTTTACGAGTCATGGGCATTTTTAAAAACAGAAAAAGTGAATTCGTGCCACTATTACCACACAGTGTTACCGTAACCGACTCGTATTTTTTTAAATAGACTGTTATATTTTCACCCAACACGCTGGCTAATTGGCAAGCTTCACACACCTTTGTGGTGATTCAGGCAGATTTCCTTAAGATGTTTTTCTTGATCCCTAATTAAGTGATATTTACATATACCTACATAACTCCAGAAAAACAGAGGTGACCCGAGATTCGAATCCTCAAACCTTTGAGGATAGGCAGAGGGTTATACCAATTAATTTTAAATTGATACTAAATACTCAATCTGGTTGATACATGGAGATCAAAGTCTCAAAAAGGTTCTTTATCGAAATACAGAACCCTAAAAAGAAAATAGGGCCGGATTAAGAGCATTCTATTTACGTAGAGTGAGGCTCCGGTAATCATATTAAGTCCCTTCCGTTTTAGCAAAAGTTCCAGCCGAACAGACCATAGGGATTAGTACCTTCTGGGTCGTTGAGTATTCAACCAACAAAAGAGGAATTTGAGCTCATTGGAATTTACTTCTTAAGAATTGATTCTCACGTATAGTTCTAGGAGTACTGTAATATGGCGAGGAAAATCAACAGCTTTTACCTTATCTATTCTATTTCTACGATTTTTAATGAAACAAGATTAAAAAAAAATGTATTGGTATATATTTGTAATTGTATGGGTTTATATTATATCCAGACAGATTGATCACGTGACTTATTGAAGACACCTGTCATTCCCATGTATTTATTTCAGATCAAATCACAGTTTCTATGACGAGCGTGATTAAATCATGTGGATCTTCAAACGTTTTACTCCTTATTCAGCGTCTATTGGTTTAGACTTTAGAGTGTAAAATTGAATGTATTTCAACATAGGAAATACAAAAGAAACTTTATCACAGAGAGTCAACTTAATTTCATGACTGTTGACCATGATGCTACATTCAATTTTACGGTCTATGTCAAAATTTGTAAAATTATTTTTACAGTGTTCGCAAAAAATATTTTGATTTCAATATCAATACGTAAATGCCATGACCGATTTAAATTAGTGAAATACTAATTCACGAAATGTGCCCGACGCGTTACGTGAATAGCCCTCCTGGTAATAAAGTACTCAATGTTTTGGTTTGATCAAATTTGCCGGCAAAACCGCCCCTAGAACATGTTTTGAGTAAGATTACCCCGAATGCTTTCTGTTATTACAATGGATCGCGCGGGTTCTCATTTCGGTAATCTTTATTGCCAATTACCATAACAAAATGCGTTAAAATAACAACCAGATTATGGAAAACATTTAAAACTCCTGCTATCTACGCTTGAACATTCTGAATATCTCGTTAATTTTTCACTGACATAGAAAAAGGATGAATCTTGACAATCACATGGGTGAACTATGGCAACTTAATAACTTTTTTTACGAACCGGCAGGGACCTAGGATTCTGGGATACTAACTAGCCTTTGTGTTAATGGCGATTTAAGCGATTTTTAGTGACCTGCAGTTTAAAAACTATTAAGACAATTACTTTAAAATTTAAACGATATGCATTCTGGGTCTTTAAATCTAAAATCACCGTGAAGTAGGAAAACGATTGGATGAAATTTTCTCTATAGAAAGTTCTTCCAAAATTTGCTCCAAAACTGACATTCTTGTAATTTTTTATAGGAAAATACCAAAGATTTCAATCGCGAAAATACAATGGATGTGTTGGTGATATTCAAAAACGCTCTGAACGGATTTTAGATAACTGGCTTAGTTTTTTAGAAATTGGGTAAAACGTCGTTTTTGTTATAATCTTCCAGAACGTTGCATGTCGCACCCGCCACCGTATTCGTAAGATTTAAACTTTTGATTTAAAAAAAAAAGAAGGACAAAAATAAATGTAGTTAATCCTCCTATTCTCGAATCGCCATAAACCTAAGTGCGAAAGAGAACGCAATAATTGGGCCTCCACTTTATTGGCCCGTGTGCAGTGAGTGCATTGCATCGTCATTCTCATATGCATCAAGGAGTCGGTACTAGGCTGCTTGTTAAGTGGAACAGTCTTTAAGCATTAATATAAATGTCAATGACAAAAGTGAATTGAGCCTCCATTTTATTGCCCCGTGTGCAGTGAGTGCGTTGCATCGTCATTCTCATATGTATCAAGAAGTCGGTACTAGGCTGAGCTAGTCCATATTATGCATTAAATGTCAATGACAACAGTGAATGTTAATTGCTTGCTGAATACCTGACTGTACTTCGCCAATTGTTGATTAAATTCCACGTTGGAAAAGTAATTATTGCTTCACTAGTTAGTAAATCTCATAATGAATTGTTTCTCGCTATTGGAGCTTCGTTTTTTTTAGGGTTTCATACCAAAATGGTAAAACGGAACCCTTATGGTTAGACTTCCTCCGTCCGTCCGTCTGTACGTCTGTCACACAGCACACTCGAATATTTCAGTAACTATTAAAGCTATCGAGTTGAAATTTGGAATAGGTTTAGGACACTATTTCTTACGTCACCCAACGTCATTGCAATTATAAAATATTGAAAAAGGGGGGAAAACTAGGGTGTTGAAATTTCAAAATAGAGTTACAACAATTAGTGGAGTTTCATATGAAAGGGCGTTACTTGTATGTTATTCTAAAACAGATTTTTATTTATTCTTTGCTTGATAGTTTTTGATTTATTGGGCAACCTGTCGAAAAAAATACCGTTTCCCACGGTTTCGAACAAAAACCCTCTAAAACAAAGTTACCTTTGTGGTTCGTTATCAAAAGTACTTGTACATTATAGTTTAAAGAACAATAGTGATTATTTCATACAAACATTAAACATTGCCCGGCTTCGAATTGGTGTACATTAAAAATTATTTCACTCTTTGTAGTGGCATTTGAAGTTGGTTTTTTGGAAAGAATTTTCCATTTTATTATTCTCGTGGTTTGCAACGGATGCGAAAAGCTGTATGTGTCACAGGAGGTCACAGTGATTTGTTTATTCCACCGGTGAATCACACACGACGATCGAGATTCTAACTTAGAATCGCTTGTGTGCAATTCGTTCATTTGTAAAATCCTTAGCTTTCCTGACAATATCTCGGTAGTTGGTACTTACTTGAAACAGAAATAAACTTTATTTTCTTAGTTATCAATTACAAAGACTGCTTTACAATACACATACGGGAAAGAAGTATTTTCACTCTACAACTACTAAATGAATACGACACTTTTACGTATTTATAAATTACAAGTATTTCTAAATGCTAGATTTAATATTCTTATAGCTTAAACCATAAATAGCGTGCACATGAGAATCTGCATATTTTGCAACTACACTTAAGGAGAATTTTTTATGTAGACTTTTAGGAACTAGGATAGATTTTATCCTTATTTTATTGCAGGTACTTAGATAGACATAGATTTGTACCGTAACCGTAAAAAATACCTATTTACCTCTTGAACGCTAAATCCTAAATTAACACAAGACAAGAAAATTCATTATCTCGCGGGATTGGTAAAAGACCGAATTTCACGCAAACGGAGATGAGGACAAATTCTTCGAAATTCCCATGGTATGTTAGAGCAAATCGCAGAGCAAATGGTCATACCTATAGCTGATATTCTATAAGAGCAAATGTTGGAATATTGTGTAAAATACATTGACTTACCTTAAACCATTTATACAGCCTAATTTTACTTGCAACTAGCAATAGTGCGATTGTCTCCCTTTTCGCGTTTTATCTCTCTTTCGGTTCGGACACTTTTAAGCGCTGACCCGATTTTACTTGCAACTAGCAATAGTGCGATTGTCTCCCTTTTCGCGTTTTATCTCTCTTTCGGTTCGGACACTTTTAAGCGCTGACCCGTCATCCTTAGTATTATATTATATCTATGGTAAAATATCGTGATCAATTTTTTCGGACTACAATACGCCAAAATCAGCCGATATTGAATTTCCTTTTCAAAAAGCAATTTATTTTATCATGAAACGGGAAAGAAATTAAATTAAGCTATAATAAAGATGAGTAGATGTATTGATCCCAACGATAAAAATAACTTAAGCAATGTGGCTTATTTACGGCGGTTCCCAATAAACTATCTATCTTCTACCTATTTGCCCTAGAGATATATTTTGTGACATACCTAAGCTATACAAGTAATGTCATATTTCTATCTCTTACTGGAGATACTCTCTTATAGATAGGATATTGAGTACGGTTATTTTTTTGCATGAAATGGTAACAAACTTTGTGCTTCCCAATTGTAGATGGTAAAGAATTTTTGTAGAGTTCATTTGGATAGGTAGCTACCACCGAAGTGTCAGATATTCAGCCTTGAAGTAGTAATTTAAATAGCCAAACTATAATTAATTAATTATTTTATTATAATCTGCTACATGAAAAATGGTCCAACATGTAGGAACAAGCCAAGCCCCCCCCCCCCCCCCCCTCTCACTCCAACGCGAAAGCGAACAAATTAAAGGAGAACCGCAAAAATGGTACCAAACAATATTTGCTTTGTTGCATGCTAAATGAAATGTAATTTTAATAAGCATTTTTCAAGGGTTTTTAAAATATAAATAATTTATTTTAAAAATACGGGTAAACTATTTTAATATTTTCCAAAAAACCAGCCTTTTATTGATGCTGGCGTATATTGAAACGTACATTCCTTCACTGTAACTTGTTCCCTGAAGTTATATTGGCAACATTGCAAATCACACAATAATAAACCTTAAGTTCTAAAAGGTAAAGCAGACTACACGCCTTAGATAACTACACGCAATACCTAGTACCAACATGACAGGTAAAGGCAGGCGGGTCTGTGGCGGTGTTTTGACAAGACGTTCAGCGTTCACCGTTGTCACAGAGAGTATATGTGTTCTGTGGTTGTCACTTGTCAGTTGTCAATTCAACTTGAACAGAATAAATATGGTCGTCGAACGTCAAAAATAGTAGATATTAATGTTTTTTCAAAAATCAATATCTCGAGAACCCAATATTTCTTGGAAACAAAAAATATACCAAAAATTAAAGAAAAGAAAATACGTTCCAATAGGTCATGTTTCTTTGCTTTACGCTCTAATTTGTTTTTGGTACCAACACTCTATACAACGTTGCGGTTGTCCTTTCCCGCTAATTAATTATTATTGCATATCCGCAAAATAACGCCTGCTTTATTCAATATCAAAAAAATATTACCGAAAATTTAATAAAAATAGAATTACTTACCGAATGTGTGTATGTAATATACGTACCTACATCACTTCAAATCGACTGCAATAAGGTTATTTTAGTTAATTCGTATTTGGTGTGTTTTTAATTATTGTAAGGATATTTTATGTCAAAGTGAACTACAAAACTATGACGTGGAAATTACGAAAGAGTATTTCGAATGGGCCTCTGAACGAGAGAAGACCACTTAGCCCTTTTTACTAGTTTATTTTTGTTATAGTGTTCACACACTTTAAATTAGTAAAAAGGACAAGGTTCTCTCGTTCAAAGCTTCATCCGAAATAATGGACCTTTGAAATTGGATTGAAACCGTAATTTCCCAATTAAGGACTCTACAGTTTGCCTAAGACTGGAAACAATGTGTATCGAAATTATCGTATCAGCGGTGGTTGCTCCCATAGCTCTATTGGCAGAGCAACCTGTCGCGATAGCTGGGGGATAATTTTGATACACTATAAATAATAGGTGTTGGTTAGTTAGTTACAATAGCTAGTAAAAAATAACGACGCAAAATTCAACCTGATTTAAATAATAAATGACAAACTAAATGAAAGTTGAATACTTTGATTTAATTACAGCCGGTATAAACAATTATAAATCGTCCCCATTTCAACCTTCTATTACAGTTCATAATAAAATAAAATCAGCGTCTAAAACTTCTAAGTTAACGTTCCAATTCAGAAACTTGGAACAAACGACTCCGTCAAATGACCACCGTTTCAATTAGTACCGTACTTTCTGTCTGACGTTAGCGCTATTGTATCAAACTTAGTTAATTCCTCTGGAATAACTTCTCTCAATTTGTTATTTGGTAACTCACAATTGTTTTATTCAAAGTTACAGTTAAACACATTTTAAAATTTTGTAGTTCTAATATCAGCAATGACTATTACTCGTTCTTTTTTGGATGTACCTAAAGGTAAGATTGCAAACAAGTACTTTCGTGATTTGTAAAATCTTGACTCCTGTTTCCATGCAAAAAGGGTTTAACTGCAAGATTTTCTGTTTTGTAAGAAAAAGTTAAAAAGCTCTGTTATGGCATATTTTATTTGCAATTCAACACGTGATTTCTAAACTTGTGTAGGTACATAAAATCTAGATTTGGAAACGTAACCCTTTAATTTTATAAACTTAGGTATCTTAGTTAATTGCAGGCACTTAGGTATGAAAAATGATTAAGGCATTTGAGCGATATAAAAGTGATAAGTATAAAGCCTAAGCACAAACGAAATCTAAACACGTGCTCTCTAAGATTTTCCATATATAACCCAATAGGTTCATAACATACTAAATCATATTATATGAAAAACTAATATCTGGTCCAAGTATTAAGTTTCGAGCACCTTCTGTTGTAACTTATACGGTAGGAGAGGCAAGTTTTCTCAATATACAGGGTGAAATCGATATGCTACAAACGGACAAAAGATGTCTTTATATACGTATCTATAGCAACACGTTTCCCGTTGCTTATTTTTGTTTATCATGTATGTTATTCGATACGAAATGAAGTAGTCTATTGTTGGAACGAGAAAATATCGACATGGGTAATCAGAAAAAGTTGACCTAATTATTTAATATTCACTAGATATCGCATTTTTTGCTTCTATATTGAAATCGGAGCGCTTATTTTATTCGGTATTGGTGAAAAATTCCGTGATTGTTTGTATTAGCTGTTTATGTTTTTTCAACCAATCAGAGGCCAGTTGTTCGTTATTACGATTAAGATGAATACGTTTTTAGGGTTCCGTAGCCGAATGGCAAAAAACGGAACCCTTATAGATTCGTCATGTCTGTCTGTCCGTCTGTCCGTCTGTCCGTCTGTCCGTCTGTATGTCACAGCCACTTTTTTCCGAAACTATAAGAGCTATACTGTTGAAACTTGGTAAGTAGATGTATTCTGTGAACCGCATTAAGGTTTTCACACAAAATTAAAAAAAAAGTAATAAATTTTGGGGGTGCCCCATACTTAGAACTGAAACTCAAAAATTTTTTTTTCATCAAACCCATATGTGTGGGGTATCTATGGATAGGTCTTCAAAAATGATACTAAGGTTTCTAATATCATTTTTTTCTAAAATGAATAGCTTGCGCGAGAGACACTTCCAAAGTGGTAAAATGTGTAACCCCCCCCTGTAACTTCTAAAATAAGAGTATGATAAAACTAAAAAAAATACATGATGTACATTACCATGCAAACTTCCACCGAAAATTGGTTTGAACGAGATCTAATAAGTAGTTTTTTGATATTTACAATAAAACCTCTAAAAACAAAGTTAGTTTTGCGGTTCGATAAGAAAAGTGGTTTTTATGGTTTTATTCCTCCGGTTGTAGTACGGAACCCTCAGTGCGCGAGTCCCACTCGCACTTGACAGGTTTTTACACAATCGGAGGGCTGATTACTACAATGAATATTCGTGATTCTGATTTCTGTATCCAAACCTTACCTTTTTTTGTTTATTGCAGATAGGCTTGCGCTTGAAGACAATCATGCCTGATGGAAAACAATGATGAGGTCTAGGTTGGAGCGCGCTTGCCTAGAAAATGCCTATTCACTCTTCTCTTAAAGGGCGTTCCCTTAGCGGTTCGTATCAGAAGCGTGGAAGAAAAACGTTTCGTGCTACTTTGTTGAATGTCAACCACATAATGATGCTTTTAGCCCAAGTGAGGTACTCAGATAATCAGCCATTGCCGATGCCTCCCACGAGCCCAGACCTGAGTCAATCACGCAACATCAATATTTTAATGAAAATTTTTTTCTAAATGTATAAAAAAAGGAACTGACTGATTGATGACTAACATCTAAATAAATAAAAATAAAAAAAAATAAAATCTCAACGCACAGTCCAAACTGCTGGGTCTAGAGACTTCAAATTTGCCACACAGTTCCTTGTGAGATCTAGAGGTGCATTAAGAAAGGATTTTTCTACCCTTGTGTTAAACAGGGGTTATTTAGATGGATGAATAGTCCTTCAAGTCGTAACTACTGAACTGATTTAGCTGAAATTGGAAATAGAGATACATCATGTATAAATTACATTAACACGTAGGCTACGTTTTATCCAAGAAAAATCCATGTTTCCCTCGGGATTTGCTCGAAATGGGGTTTACTCTAATAAGATGTAAACCTTTGTAAATTACATACAACTAATTTCAAGTAGTCTCATTGTAGAAAATCCTATACACAGCCATGCCGAAAATCATGGTCAAGACCCTACAGAAAGGAATACTCTATTTGTAGCTATAGGCAGGCCAGGTTCCCTTATCACGTGATCGAACAAACTACAGGTAGCCGTCTCGACGTACTAATTTCAGATGGTCGCTGCATCCCGGCGAGGTTGTACGCGTTAGTCGTTGTACAGTCTATTTCGCGCGCTGCGTGCGTCGGATTGCGAGGCAACCTAACGTCGGAAGAGATAAAGTTACGCGATAGAAAGAGACCACAACTTTGCGTTTGTTGCGTGTTGTTTCCGGAGACGGAGCCAGGCGCTATTGCGAACTGAATTGCACTTTTTGTGGCAGCGCCAGAGTCGCTATTTCTTTAAATCATCTTGCGGAGTGAACCTTCTGTACTGTTAGGTGCTATTATGTATTCCGTGCTATAGGCAAATGTAGTATTCAATAAAGGCTGAATTCATTATGTATGCCCAACTATTCGTGCTTAGGTCTTGATTGCGCATAGCTATGCCTCGTTCCCTCACTCCACCGGTTCTAGATTAAATTCCTTTAAAGCTTTGCATTTTAAATGGTCTCAAAGAATCTTTGCCGGTTGTGCCCCTACAACCGGCAAAGATTCTCTACAATCGGGCATTTCCTTCTAGGCACAACGACTCGCCCGTTAGTAGTTTTGCTTCAGTACTTGTACCTAATACCTATTTATATAAAGCGTGGCGAAATCTTCGTTACGTGTGCTCATGAGGGACTGATTACGTCTCTGTCAGAGACCGCTTCTATCAATAACCTGAATAAATGAAAAAAATAAATAAAAGAACCTCGAACAACAAAAAATGATTATCAAACAAGTAGACAAAGCTAAGACTCAAAGAAGCTAAGACTAAAATTGGCTCAACCGTTCTGTAGCTAAAGCTACGATGCCTTAAACAGACACATACACACTCACAGACACATAGACACTTCTTATAACAGCCTGTCCTTATGCGTCGGGGATTAATAGTCAGCCTACAATACTTAAATGCCATTGTAGTGTGACATTTCTCACACTTGTAGATAAATTAAAAGAAAAGTCCTACCACCTCATTCAATCACTGATTCATCAGAACACCGAAACTACTAAGCTGATTTACTCATATCCAGCCCAAGATTTGCACCTACACCGTAGCTACAAAGGTTCCTTGATGAGAAAAAATTTCTTGAAAGCTTAGAAGGTTGGAGAACCTATAAGATTCGGTGTGAAGCAAATATACATACTTAATTTGCTTTTAAAAGAAAATATTATTTATTACATTTAAGTGGCCAAAAATATCAATAATAATTAATTCTAAAATTTTGAATTTTGACGTGACAACGTCTTATAATTCGATAGAGCCGGCTGCACGCACAAAGAAACATGACTCATCCGGCGTTACCTCGCTCATGCGGCGTTACCTCGCTCGCGTTACCTCGCTCTGAGGCGTTCCATGTAAGGCTTGAAGTGCAAGCGAGAGTTGTCACGTTCAACTATCGTCAGTAAACCGACTTTACAGACAACCAATTTTTTTTTTTGACGTGAAAACGTCTTATAAATCGATAGAGCCGGCTGCACGCACAAAAAAACATGACTCATCCGGCGTTACCGGCGTTACCTCGCGAGCGCGGAACGAGCGACAAAGAAGACGTTGTCACGTTCAACTATCGTCAGTAAACCGACTTTACAGGCAACCAATTTTTTTTTACAAAATGTATACACCGTCCTTTTAAAATATAGGTGGCCTAAGTTTCGTTCCAACCAAGTTACAACGCACTAAGTTTTCTCTCCATCGGTTCTGTATTAAATACGTTCAAAGATCAGCGTTTCAAAGAATTCATCCGAAACAAAATCTTTACAAGATAAGGGCGGGACCGGCCTCGACAAGAGAGAATTTATCCATGTGTATAAACTTGATTTCTAAATGGAGTTTTTAGCTGATTTCTGTCCTTGTCTATACCTAATGCGTATAGTCTTGCTGTCTTTAAAAAAAAACTATTTTACTTTTCTGAGGCAATTTGAATCAACTTATTTTTTGAAAAAGGCTTTGTAAAGCTGACAAATGGTTTGTGATTTATTTCGTGGTTTGGAAATATTATGTATTTTGATTCAATTATGATAACTTACGAGGAGCATATTATACTCGAACAACGATAAATAAATTTAAGTTATATTTTTTCAACTCTGTCGTGACGGAATCATGTCAAATCCTGCCAAGACCACAACCTGTGCAATTGAAAGACCAACCTAGCTAGGTTCTCTCAGCCAGATTTTAAAATAACTCCCTAACGGCAGAAATTTTGCTGGGAGTACATTTACTAATTTTATTAACAGAAAACTATTCGTTTTCGTTTTACTAACGAAAAAATAATCGTTTTCGCAATACTCTAGCGAAGTTACGGCAAACAGCTAATGGTACAGACTACAGATTTTTCATTTCGATCTTTCTAATAATAACATTCCGTTATTAGGGACTCCAAATAGATATTTTATTCCATCGAATAAATACGGTTCATATCATACTCAATATCATAATTACGTCCTCTTTTGATTTCTATTCGTTCGATGAGACCAATATATATTTGTCAATTAATTGGGCGCTTTGAACGATATTGCGAACGCTTGAATTGCCGCTATGACAATAATTAGAGAACCACTGAAATACGGCTCATTAAAGCTTTCAAAAATAAGTCATCTTTCTAAAAATATTTTTTGAATACAGATTTTGTACAGCAATTTTCTTCTCAGTGATCCATAAAGTGATTAAAAGTGCATTAAAACAACTAGTTCCTCCTTCCAAATTAATCGAACCTACTTCGAAAACCTACTTAGAAGTTAATCTTTCCTACTTCCAAATTAATCGGTGTCTGAGGTTGTCGGGAAGAGATCGCTAATCAGCGATAAGTCCGCCTCATTGTTACCTGTATCGTCTTTTTATTTCTACTTTAATTTTTGTTAATATTTTCTTGGGTGCATAATAAAAGTATATACCTACATACATACTAGTCCACCATTTTGGGTGTTCTGCCATGTTGGATTTAGAATGACGTCACACAGCTCGCATTGTCGCCCAAATTAAACTTATAGTAAGTACAAGATTTCAGCTCAATAGGTTGAAGATACGATATCGGCTGTTCCAAGACCCGAACAAACCTAGTTATTACATTCCAAGTAAATAATAAGGTTGTACCTATTCATAAAAAAAATTTATTCGCATAATAAAAGGCTCAGAGCCCAGAGTTACAAAAATCCAGATAAATTAGGATCAATGGTTGTCTTTGGTCTCTGGGCCTCTTCCTACTCCATCTTTTTTATCAAACACGCTTCTCAAATTACAATTAATTACACTGTGCCTAAAAGAAAAGAAATTAGGCAAATCATATTAAAATAGCAGACAAAAAGAAGCCTTTCCCACTCAGCTTGTCAATTTTCAAAAAATCCTTTCTCAGCGTATGGTTATATCACGAAAACTCATATGAATGCATAATAACTAATTTACTTCGGTCAGACAGTCGCCTTCTATCTATTTATATAATATCTAGAAAATTATCAAGACATATAAGTTTAAAAAATACAGTTGCTTCATAACTTTCCTTGCAACATTTTACCTTTGAATTAAACAAAAAGTCCCAAAAGATTTACTGTAACGAGGTGGGACGAAAATCACTAAATTGCAGATTCAATTCTGACCAATGATTAAAATGAAAATTTTAAATAACTAATAAAAGCCTCACATACAAGCTCTTACAAAAATTCCAAAAGAGAAGAACTGGCAAGAAACTCAGCACTTGCTCTTACGTCGTAACTTCTCGCACACCTATGACATGATTAGGTTTATTTGGCCAAGAAAGAATTTCTTAACAATAATATCTAAGAACTAGGTGTAGATAAAAAATTATACTTAAAATAAATATCACCTGCAATAGTAACCCGTTTCAACTAAAGAAAACACCTGCGAGTGCATCCAAACTAACATCTTTTCGAAAGAACTTTCCAATAAGATGTTTCTTCGAATGTACCAGTTCATTGCGACGTACTTATAGCTTCCTTTAAAGTGATAAATGCATTGGCATTGTCCGTATACCAACGGAACACGTAATAAAATAACAAAGTTTACACTTTACAGATACCCTCCCTAACGTGTATACCTACAGCTCAAGAGAAGGTGAACAGTTTTGTGGGGGTGTTTAAGCGCTAGACTTGGTATGAGAGACGTAGGGCTTTCTTGCACGGTCCGCCCGGCTTAGCAACCGTAAAGTAAAGTATTCTATCGTAAAGTAGACATTGCGAACAATAACTATGTTCCGGTTTTGTAGGCCATTGTAGCTGACAAAATTATTGAATTATGAGACTTAAAAATATTGCTGAACATTGCAATGGATCGTTTTAGGAGACTATCTGCATATGACATGGGCATTACTCAGTCAAAATCAATATAGAACCATAACGATCATTCATAAATTTCACAATTGTTTACTAATTATGCGAAATCAAAATAGAGACTATAATAAAACACCCCCCAGAATTGCTTCCGATCTCTCCGTCTAATACAGAGATACAAAGTTGTATTCAATTGCGGTCTTTATTACTCGTGTGATAAGATAGGTACATGTGTGTAAAGACGATACTAAAGTTTAGAACTTCCTAGGATATCTAGGAAGTTCAACTTAAGAGTACTATGTTGTTTCATATAGAACTGCGAAACAGTTACCGAAAGAAGTATAGGTTTTCGCTTGTGTTGAAGACCTTAATCTAAAGAAATGTCTCAACACATTAATGGCCCACAGCTGGGCATGAGTTCAGAAAAGATTTCAGTTCACCATGCTCGCCAATTTCGGGTTGGCAGACTTCATACACTTTTGGAAACAATTAAGAGAATTCTAAGACAAAGCACAAAATTTTTGAAAAGACAAAGGTGAGATTCAACTTTTTTACTGACTCTATTAGGAGACACTGCCTATTTCCAAATTCCAACCGGCAGCCGTGTCGACTACGGTAACAGCGAGTTCAATGGTTTTTCCCATTGCAAAAATGTCCAATGCGCCTAAATTATGTAATTTTTGGCTTCAAAAACCTATTTAAATATCATATAAAGCGTAAAAACCAAAGTAAGAATATCTATTAAAAGTACTGTTTTACAGAATTCATAAACTTTTTAAGATATTCATTACTTCAACGTTTATAACTCAGTTAAGAGAATTGTTGAAAAAAACGTAACAGGAAAACATCAAGGGAACAAAGAAAAATATTATAAGTTAATTTTATTTTGGATACGAACTTGGAAGGGCGTAGAATCACTTTAAGCTGATTTTTATTTATGTTCGGGAACTTTCTAACCAAGCGAAAATTTTCCAAGAGGGGACAATTTTGTACGAAATATTTATGCTTATGGCCTCGAGTGGGTGTTGATTGGGTAAACAAATCTGTCAAGTCGGATGACTGGGCTTGTCAAATAACCATCCCCTTAGGTAAAGATATTATTTATGTTAACACCAGTATTTACATAATATGTAAAACGCTCAGTCATTGTGCCTGAGTAAGGTTGGATATACAATTTCCGTATGGAGTGGTCTTGCACCTTTGTTGAAATTCTACATTATGAATTTCATTCTTTCAGTTCTTCTCCGTATAATCTTAAAAGTAGAAGGGCAATTACTTTAAAACTCAAAACGCTTTCTAGAAATTGTTGTTTAAACGTCATATTAGATAGTCTTTAATTTAAATTCGCTGTGAAGCAGAAACGCGACTGAATAAAATTTTCTCGATAGAAAGTTCTCCAAAAAGTTGCCCCAAAATCTCAGTTTTTCTTTTGTTTCGGAAACTACAATGGATGTTAGTAACTTTTGTTTTAATGTCTCGATTAAAACACCAACGATTTGTCCAAAAATGCTCAGAACGGATTTTAGATAACTGGCTTAGTTTATTAGTAATTAGGGAAAACGTCGTTTTCTGTAATATTCTTCCGAGACGTTGCACATCGCACCTACCAACGTATGCGTAAGAGTGGAAAGAACAAAAAATAAATTCAGAGTATCCTCTGTAAGTGCGACAGAGAGCGCACCAGGCTATTTAAAGTTGGACGCTGCATATCAGTTAAAGTCATACAGAATATCGCAGCAAAGCAAACAATGTTAAAGTTATTTAGTGCAATCGCGAACAAAGTTGATACAGAGTGAGCGGTGAATGAATGGCCTTTGATAAAACGCCGCCAACTCACAACTGTTCAAAACCTCCACTTGTTGATGTTTGACTTGCGTTTATTGTTTACAGTTTGTTGTATGCAGAACGCTTATCAAAGGTTTTTAAAAATGAAATGCTTTTTTAAGAACTCTACAGTATATATTACATAATAATTATAGTTTAAACAACCCTAATTTGGTTCCCCCAGTCACCTTTTTACCAAAGACCGACAAGACATCCAAAAAAGAATTTCAGCCCTACATAATCGATGTGCTAAAGACACGTTCGAAGTAGTTTGACTTTGATGCCTCATTCCTGATACGCACTGCAAAGGTCTGGCATACACTCCCAGGCACTGTCTTTCCCAACTCCTAGATCTTGGGCGCCTTCCAATCAAGAGCAGTTCCCTGGGATGTAACAAACACATTACGTCCACATTAGTAACTAAGCATTATAAGTACAATCTAGGTGCCTTCAAGAGAAGAGTGAATAGACATTTTCTAGGCAAGCGCGCTCCATCCTAGACCTCATCATTGCTTTCCATCAGGCATGATCGTCGTCAAGCGCAAGCCTATCTTTAATAAAAAAAAAACATGTTTTCCAGGTTTTTCCCGAAATATTTCACTCCACTTTCAAATTTTTTTTCACTGAGGAAATAGAATCACCTTTCCTCAGTAGCTTAAAAATCCATACAACGATATCCGCTCATACTCATCACCTAAGTGATATTACCTGTAGAAGGAAGTCCCCCCACGTTAGGCGTGATAAAGGGCAGTAAAAATGTAATAAAAGATAATTTAATAGACCCTGCCCACACATAAACATCTTGCCCTACATTCTGGTACTGCGCTAATTATATTTGTTTTGCTCTAAGAAACTCGTAAGTACGTGTTAGCAAACTGCTTCATTTCGTCTCCATCAGTACTCTCAAACATTAGTCGAAGTTAATAGAGTCAATGCAAACTAGAATGTTGATTTTTCAATGCAAATTGCATAGAGTCAACACCTGATGATGCACCGGTGTTGGGGCAGTAGGTGTTTAATATGTGTAAATTCTCGTATCACTGTGTTTGTAACTAAAACTCTTCCGAAAACGTTTTTTTTTTTTTGCAAATTTGATAGGTCTGAAAACAGGATAGCATCCAAGTGAGTAATCTATACTAATATTGTAAAGCTAAAGTATTTGTTAATTTGTTTGAACGCGCTTATCTCAGGAACTAATGGTCCGAATTAAAAAAAAAAATATTTTTGTTTAGGATGACCAATAGGAGCGGAGTATCACAAACGAAAAACGTCGCATTTTTCGAGAGCTTCCGTTGCATGCGATGCATAAAAAATCATGTATGAATTGTTTTTCTTTAAAAATTCTCATTATAACGAGATAATAATATGTAAAAACCAAACGTCATGCGGGCGGAGCCACTGGAATCAACTAGTAATTTGTATGGCAAAACAACGTTTGCTGGGTCAGCTAGTTTTTCTCTAGAAAAAGGAGTATCCAATGACAGTCGCAAAATGATTACTTGGCGTCATGAATAGGGCGTAGTCACACTTCTCGCCCTCTTCAGCTCGAAGGGAAAGCTCCAGTCACCCCTACTTGACTCACTAACATTCACTTACACCCCTCACTTTCGTATAATTAATGAGTTCACCCCATTAACTATATTAATCTTAAATTAACGACTATTAAGAACGAATCACAATTCGTGCTGTTTTCGATTTTAATAAGTCCAACTCACCGTGATTATTTTTACTATAATATAGAGATGCATAAAATACAGAGAAAGGACAATGCCTTTTCTTGTATGAAAAATGGGCTGTACTTGCGCCTTAATGAAATCATCGGTAAAACATTAGAAATATTCCCAATAATATGTAAAAAAAAAATCAGTGAGATATAAACCGGGAATTCGTAGTAATCTAATTTTCTTTTTTTAGGTATTTTGAGGTTAGGTTAGTAGTTCTCGCGCACTATAAGTTGCTCATAGTGATTATTTTATTTAAAGCGACCTCGTTATTACCGTGGAACCCTGGATGATGCATATAGATATACTTAATTATTCCTAGGGCCTACCTACACATATACATATTACGTTAGTACTATAAAACAAGATAGGTTCCTTCCTCAGTAGTATCGAGGTACTTGATAAAAATACGGTTTACCTATTTATTTTTAAACAGTAGGTAGTTTTAAAATATAGGTATAAACCTGTGGCCTGCTAATATCAAAAAGAGGTTCCCAGGCTCCAAGCTAACGTTGGCAGAACCTTAAGAGAGAAAATAGTTAATATTCCAACTCCTTGCTTAGCTACTTATTTAGGTACTTAACTGCTTGATAAACAAACAAATATAGTTTGAGATACAATTTATATAAAGAAAAATATAATTGTGTTCTGCAATATACTATGGTTATAGGGAGGTAGACAGGTAGGTACCTACCTAAATAAATGGCTTATCTGCTGGCAGCATCAAGAACAGATTCCAAGGTCCAAGCTATCATTGGCTAAGTCTCGAGAAGGAGGAATTTTCTGTTATAAAGGAATACTTAGGTAGGTACGTACTTGATAAAAAAAGCGGTTAGGTGATTTAAATTGTTTATTATATGGGTATGTACATAATTGTCTATCAACCAAAGCAAACTTGTGATGTCCAAAGTCTGGTATAGGTGTGGTCTGGTCTTCAGAAGTTGTACGAGGAATCAATGTAAAGCATGCATCACATAAGATGCCTCCATCTGTTATCTGCAACAAAATGTTTGAATTTAAATAAGCATCCAGTTGGAATACACTTCCTAGAAGACCTTATGCAATTCTAAATTAAAGCTCGAGCTGAGATGTAGTCTCATGAAATGTTACATCTGGTCCACCTTCTTCTATGGCTGCAAAACATGAGTTCTCATAAATCATCGTGTATATATAATACACAATGATTTTTTGTTATGTGAGAAACGGCCCGTTCACCAAGAGCATAAAAGCTTAATGTATCAAAATGTAATGTTTTATTATATTTTGTCCATTTAGCAGCCATAACTTAACTACCAATTATTCTTGTTAGTTTAAATGAAATGTTTTACAGCAGGCTGCCAGTTTTAACCAAGGCATCGTGCATCAGTCGCATTGTCACATACAGGTCGAATTTTGTCAGCCCTACGGGCTACAATGACATTACTCACACATAGAAATGGAAAGCGTATGCGAGTAGGGCCAGCGTTCTAGTAGTAGTGTAGGTGTTTAGGCCTGTTGTACTGAGTGTCAGGGGCCTGACACTACAATGAGTTAAGTTAGCAGAAGGAATTAAATATGCCTGTGTTAGGTATACTTACTGAACGCGGTGCGATCCAGGAGTTCAATACATTAAGTGCTGAATGTGATAATTCATCCAGAGAATATACTAGCTGGTTCAGTTAATGCACCGGCGTGATACACTGCCAGGCCTAACTCCTCGAGACGACGCTGACGACATTGTTATTGCGTATTAGAGTCTATATCTCATTTAGATTATTGCGTAGAATAGGAGTCCATTTCTCAACAGTCAACACGCACAAACACTTGTTAGTTTTCACAGAGGATCGCTTTAGTCGGAGTGAAACTAAGCAAGCGACAACACTGATCACATTAATCACCGTCCAGAAAATAAGTTAATAAAACACTGGGTTTTCCAAGTTTTCCATGTAAATTAGGTACTTTTCCAATGGTTTTGCGATTAGATACGAAGTGACGATTACCGACATAGACAGTTCTGTTCTGTTAATCCATTCGTCCCTTTCGGGACAGGCAAAGGTCGGAGACCATACAGCCTATTCATTCGTGAGTATTTTCTGTGTTATGTATTATATAGGCATAGCCTGTTCAATCGTTTAAAACAATAATAATTAATCATAAATATGTATGATTCATCTGAATGATTTTTTTAATCTTGTAGTTTCTTTGGCGACATAGACAATCGAGACACGAGTTGATGTCTTGATGACATTTAAACCAGTGTTTCTACTTACGAGTTTGGTTTTACCCTAGTTTCGACGGTGGCGCCGCCGTGGCAGATAACATTAGAATCGTTTCAATAATTACGAGTCAAAGGTGTAATGGAAATAGGTTACAGTATTAAAGTAAAAGTAAAATATGCTTTATTGTACACTAAAACAGTATTATAATTAATAATTTTAAATAAACTAATGAATAGGGTTTAAGCCATGTAGGATTTTGTCACGATTAGCTGCACATGAAAATATCAAACAACACAATAAATGTGATGTACTCTGTGGTGTTGCAAGTGCTATTGTTTGTCGCAATTAAAATGTTTGGTGAAGCATTCCTCACTTTTCAATATACAGCTATGAAAATAATTATTTGAACAGGTGGTGCAGTTCTAATCTGTATAGATCACTGATCTGATCTCTATTCTAATGATTAATCATTCTATACAATTCTATTTATCTGACAGTTCCTATTTGTACCGATTTGAAGCACCACCCTCGAACGTCCGTGGTACTAAATTGACATTTGTCGGTAGTGACCGTCGTTTCGAATGTCATTTTATTTTAGTTCCATGGACGGTCGCGCCAGGTTAGGTACGTAACCATCAGCGCCAGAATGGCAAAAACCATTTTTACTTTGACAATCATCGATCCATGGAATAGAGATCAGTCACTGAGCTCTATCTCTGGATTAATTATTCTATACATCTGACAGTTCCTTTTTTGTACCGATTTGAAGCGCCACCCCCGAACGTGTACGGTACTAAATTGATATTTGTGTGCAAAAAGCTTGCCTTGTTTCGGTTTTTATTATTCGATCTATTTCCTGTATTATTGTATCCTAGTTTTCCCTTAAAAAGTGGGTTTATAAAAAACTGGTATCATTCGCCGAGTGGCAGTGGCTGTGACGTTTCCAGACTCTATTATGGCGGTTCCGCTTGTGTCGAAACGTTTAATTACTTTTATTTTTATAATACTTTTAAACCCCGGTTCGCACATCATTAAAAAAAATACATGTAATATTATAATTTGAAAGAAGATTTTTCATGCATACGTGCTTCAGACGCAGAGTGACGCAATATAGCCCATTTTCGGTCAATCTCCTTTGTAAAATTCATATATTGAAGTTAAGCAAGACTAACAATAGCCATTTGCAGTTAAAAAAAAATTACTCAATTTTATTATGGTAAAATATGAACAAAGAATTATGGTACATTAGAATTGTATTAAACTGAAATAAAATAAAAAATAAAAATTGCAGGGCTTTTGAAAATACCCCTTAAACTATCAATAATAATTAATAGATAGAAACAACTAGGACTTTTGTTTTGTTACGATTATAATATATCTGTGAAGCTGTTACAACACCTTTGGAGTATTCATTGATTTTCAGACCTTTAGATATGTATAAATTTAAGAGAAAATAAAAAGGTGATAAAATACTAATTCCAATGTTACATAGAAGTAGATGCTTGTAATAAGAGCTCGTATTATCTTAACTTCACTCTTAACAAGTGATGTGAATCGTGCATTTTAAGAAGTTGGGCTGAAATTTAATGACAGACAACGGGCTTTATTGCCGGAGGGGCTAATTAACGCAATTAATGAAAGAGGTGCCGTTTCGAGCGAGTTAATGAAACTGGTGCAAGACACGTCAAACTTGGAACAAAAGGTGTGAATGGATGTAGGATTTACCTGCGGCGGAGAAACCGTATTAAACCGAGAAAACGTAATTAAATTTCGAATGAAGTTTTATATAAAAACGATCACTTTCAAATTTAAACGTCATGTATCGTCTTTGCGTCTTTAATCTTAAATATCTTAGAATCAGAAACACGATTGGATAAAATTAGCAACAAAAGACTTAAAATACATGACGTATAAATTTGAAAGTCTTTGTAGTTTTCAACGCTAAAAATTACTTCAGTAATACTAGTCATTAAAAATTAAGTTAAGATATTCTTACGATTTCGTACATAAAAAGTAAAAAAAAAACTGAAGTCTGAACCTTTTTAGGATTACATTGTTGTCTGTCTGTCTTATTTGCGCTTTATTGCCCTTCGGTAACGCGCGGAGATATTGAGTTAAAATTAAAGCCATATTATATTCTCAAGTCTATAGGCCCTTGAAGCTTTGAATACATCAAATATTAGGTATGTAGTTTTTGTAATCAAATTATTGTTATTGTAATTTTTGAACGTTCGTGTAATAAATACAATTATGTTAAAAGTTTTATACGAATCCGGATATTATTTTATCGCATCCCGTCAACAATCGCATAACGTTGTTTCATATTTTCCAGGAAGGTTGTATAAAATGGTATATTCGATTAATCGGGCCAGTTTTAATCAAAATTGTATTTATTAATCAAATTCTTTTACGGAGTTACGAGCAAAGCCGACTCGACTGTGAAATGATTGGACGGTTTGAATTTAGAAAGTCCCAGAAATCCATTGTTCAACATATTGAATTAATTAAATGATTGGATTGGTCACGGTTTTAATTTGTTCCATCAAATATCAGATGTGAAGGATACAAAGCCCTGTCACAGATTTACAGATTTTTTTAAATAATAATTGAAGTTGATTTATTGTTATTTCATTTCAAATAGACCTAACTTATATATCAGAGCCGAATTTCTTGCCAGTTCTTCTCGGTGCCTACCTCCTTTCCTAATTTGGCGGTAGAGTTTCATTTCACATAGATCTATCTGAATAGCCGAGCCGAGTTTCTTGATAGTTCTTTTCGATGCAAACCGGCTATCCGAAATAGACGATAGAGTTTTGACTTTCCATAAAGGCCTGTTATGGGCCTATGTGAAAAATTAAGATTTTTCTTTTTCATTTGCTGGGATATGAAATTACTTTTGATGCGACTGAGTTTGTTCTTCTCAGTTCAGGGCGCGTTGGAACCCAGGTAAAGGGTAATAAAGTATTAAGCTTTGAAATAGTTATCACCATTAAATAAGTATAATTTTTGCTGACATTTCGTAAGTGCCTGTAATGAGACCTATATATGAAATAAATCATATTGAATTCCTTATTTCATTACAGATTAACATTTAACGATTTCCGACTTTAATGTCACAAAAAAATGTATTGCTAACATAATTACTGTACATTGTGCAAGAGATCCTGGCTGCAATACCACAATTAACAGCCAGACTGATTCGTTGCGCAATAAATGATAAGACCATCACTTATGGTTTAATCTTGCAAAACTAACCTTGAATTCATAATCGAATCATAAATCAATGGCCATTAAAAGCCCTATTATAAATGTCGTTAATAATTACTAACTTGTCCATTATTGCCAAATTGCCGCCGACCGACGCGCGGCGACCCGTCGAATCAGAAACCGCGCTTGTTTGAGAACCATTTGCAGAAAATTTGGCACCAAGGGACCTAAACAATCTCAAACTTATATCACTGGGCCATTACATGGAACATTTCTTGTCGGCTACATTTCGCTAAGGGGATTTTAGTACCGACACATTATAACAAAAATTACAATTATTTGCATTGTAGTTTCCGATAAAAAATTAAAAAATAGGAAAACTGAGATTTTGGAGCAACTTTTGGGAGAACTTTCTATCGAGAGAATTTTATCCAATCGCGACGTTTATTTAAATTTGAAAGTTATTGTCTTTATAGTTTTTACGTAAAACTTCATTCAAAGTCACTTAAATACGCCTTGCACGCTGTTAAATGAAAGCCATGGCCTGCGCTATAACTTTGGAGCACTTAGGCACCTCTCATCAACTTCAGCAAACACGTCGGCGAGTCTCTGAATATTTAATCAGGACCCAAAAATAAATAATTTGAAATCGATCGGCTTATAAACCCTTCAGAATATCAATCATTTAATATTTTATATAGCGAAAAGGATTATATTAGGAAATTCATTAACTAGGATGTTGTATGGAGGAGTCCAAAATCGTAGATGAGAAAAACACTTGAAAGTACTTAAATGTATATTCTGCCTGTTTACTGCCTTAATGCGTTCCAGTGAAGAAGCAAAATTAGTTTTTTTTTACTTTATACAAGTTAGTAGTAGTTGACTGCGATCTCACCTGATGGTAAGTGATGATGCAGCCTAAGATGTTATCGTACTAACATGGAAGGGTAAGTAAATTTACCCCAACGGTTTCTACAAGCATCGCACCAGAACGCTAAATCGCTTGGCAGTGCGTATTTGCTGGTAGGGTGGTAACTAGCCACGGTCAAAGTCTCCCACCAGACCAGACATGCCAATTTAGAAATCATAAAATTCCAAAGTGGCCCGTGGCGGGAATCGAACTCTCGACCTCCCACTCGAATCCGAGCGCGCTGCCATTGCGCCAGGGAGGTCGTCGTAGTTTCTTTAAAGCTTTTGCCAAAGTTTCTATACGGGATCCACATGGACCAGCTTTACACTGGCGTCGGTAAGTGCTTTTTAGGGTTCCGTAGCCGAATGGCAAAAAACGGAACCCTTATAAATTCGTCATGTCTGTCTGTCCGTCTGTCCGTCTGTCCGTCTGTCCGTCCGTATGTCACAGCCACTTTTTTCCGAAACTATAAGACCTATACTGTTGAAACTTGGTAAGTAGATGTATTCTGTGAACCCCATTAAGGTTTTCACACAAAATTTAAAAAAAGTAATAAATTTTGGGGGTGCCCCATACTTAGAACTGAAACTCAAAAATTTTTTTTTCATCAAACCCATATGTGTGGGGTATTTATGGATAGGTCTTCAAAAATGATACTAAGGTTTCTAATATCATTTTTTTCTAAAATGAATAGCTTGCGCGAGAGACACTTCCAAAGTGGTAAAATGTGTGTCCCCCCCCCCTGTAACTTCTAAAATAAGAGTATGATAAAACTAAAAAAAATAGATAATGTACATTACCATGCAAACTTCTACCGAAAATTGGTTTGAACGAGATCTAATAAGTAGTTTTTTGATATTTACAGTAAAACCTCTAAAAACAAAGTTAGTTTTGCGGTTCGATAAGAAAAGTGGTTTTTATGGTTTTATTCCTCCGGTTGTAGTACGGAACCCTCAGTGCGCGAGTCCGACTCGCACTTGACAGGTTTTATGGTTTTATTCCTCCGGTTGTAGTACGGAACCCTCAGTGCGCGAGTCCGACTCGCACTTGACAGGTTTTTTAAAGTTGTACGTAGGCTAAGTAAATCGCTACTAATATTATAAATGCGAAAGTAACTCAGTCCGTCTGTTACGCTTTCATGCCTAAATCACTGAACCAATCTTGATGAAATTTGGTACATAGATAGAGCTTGGGAAAGAACATAAGCTAATATTTATCCCAAAAAATACCACGAAAAATCTCGTGGGATTTCGAAAAATCCAAAACTCGCTATAGGAATATGTAGCTAAAGATATAGGTGAATATAATAGCATTAGAATATATATTTTACTTTGAAAGTAGGTATAAAGGTTAGAAAAGGGAGTGGGAACGAGAACACTATTAATCTCGGGAAAATCCAGGATTCTCACAATATTTGTAAAAACCAGAATACAGATGAAGAGCATTTTCACCTTCTAAATAAAATCCAAAAGTTTCGTTTAATTCCAATAGAATAGTCAAATGCCGCTCAATTGTGCTGTAATGCGCGGCCTGTTATTCCGTCATTCAAATCAGTTGGACCTCATTTGCATGTCTTTTGCGATGGTAATGCGGCTCAGTGACCCGAATTTTCCGTATATCTAAAATCCTAGTAATATCCTCTAAGCTGTTTTTCTCGCAAGTTTTAAATAATTTATCTTAAAGTATTGCAATATCACCTCATGCAGCTGAAGGAGTATCGTATTAATTTGAAAGGGGTTAATAAACATATCGGTTGCTACACAGTATCGTACTGGAATGCTAAATCGCTTGGCGGTGCGTCTTTGCTGTCAGGATGGTAACCAGCCGGGGCCGACGCTTCCTACCATAACAGGCATGAACCGATTAAGAAATTATAAAATGTAAACGTAGCACGTGACATGTTAGTTTAGCATGTAATTTATACGACCGCTAAAGACGACAGTAATGGATTTTCATACAACTTTTGGCAGCCGCTGATTGGCCGGTATAGCAATCAGATTTATTTCGAAGAAGGTTCTCAAAATAATGCTCAAATTTTCAAGCATGTTTGAGAAAATATTAATTAACTAGCTGACCCGGCAAACTTCGTTTTGCCTGTTATTTTTTGTCAACATTTAATTGAACGCGGCCGAAGCCTCTCGCGGGATCAAATATAGTTAATTGAATTTCATCTCAACCCCACAATAGCTGGGTTAGGGTTTCCTCTCAGAATAAGAGAGGTTTGTTTAGTAAGTACCTACTTAGATGAAGACCAAAAAAGAAATGGATGGATCGTATGGAAGAGTATTGCACGTTGACAGCGGAAGAAGAGAATGGAAGAAGACTCCATGGTAAAAATTTAGAATCGTTTGGCAGGAGTAGGGGGACGGGAAGGGGGAAGGGGGGGAGAGGGGGTGTCCCCTAACCCCCGATACCACTCCCTGAAAAGGTATTGCACCATTCTTGAACAAATTTAAAAAGATGAAAATAATTAAAATGACGATGATGGAGTCGCTTCGTCGCGGAGAGAAGCGAAAGGGGAAGGGGTGGGAAGAAAAAAAATGGGATTTTTTCCCCCCTCCCAAGCTAAAACTTTCGACACGCAGTAGTTTATTTTTTTTTAATTATGAAGTTTTGAATTCAATGTTGCTGGTATTTTGCTGTTTTGTGGTATTTCAGTAATTATTTACTGAAATACCTACATGTTTTGAAATGGGAATTGTAGCCTCAAGAAGAAGTAAAGGAGCTAGGAAAACCCTTTATCCATCACCATCTACCCCTCACCCCCCCTAAGGGTCAGTCGACAGAGCTTTAAAATTTTGAGGTTAAGACTCTTTTAGCCTTCAGTCTTTCCCTTACCCTTTTTTGGCTCGGTCTATTTCTGGGTGGTCATAAAAGAAAATAACCACTCAGAAGGATGGTGGGGCCTTGCATGCCCCGCCATCCTCTTCGTCACCTATCCGTTATCCGAGTCGAGGTGCCCCAAGTCCCGAGCTCGCTTCGCTCGCTCTACATCCTAAGTCTTCAGTCTTTCCCTTACCCTTTTTAAGGCTCGGAGAAGAAGTAAAGGAGCTAGGCTAGCTAGCTCTACCCCTCACCCCCCCTAAGGGTCAGTCGACAGAGCTTTAAAATCTTGAGGTTAAGACTCTTTTAGCCTTCTGTCTTTCCCTTACCCTTTTTTGGCTCGGTCGACGGAGCTCTGCTTCGCGGGGCTCCTATTTCTGGGTGGTCATAAAAGAAAATAACCACTCAGAAGGATGGTGGGGCCTGCAAGCCAATGCAATCCTCTTCGTCACCTATCCGTTATCCGAGTCGGGGTGCCCCAAGTCGCTTCGCTCGCTCAAGATCCTAAGTGGTTTGTGTCAAAAATTGAATACTACAAATAACATGTTTAAAAAGTTATGTGGCCTATTTTTTTTTGTCGGTACAACAAAATATATGTGTGGTGTTCCATCTCGTCCTACTGTATCTCTCGAAAGTCATCCTTACTCCGATAAAAGACTTCCCGATTTATACTGACCGCCATATGGATTGATTTTTGAAAAGCTCGAAAACACTGCGTTACCTCGTAATGCGAATAGTATTGTTGTAATCAGGGACCAAATACAACACCTTTCTCCCCCGAACTCCTGCCAAAGGAAAGTAAATCCAACCGCGATTTACCAAGTTTCATCAGTACTAACAAATATCTGTAAGAAGTTTGATGAATCGGCTTTAAACAACTCCAAACAATTGCGCTAAATCGTTAGTAGGTTGCATTTATGTTCAGCTGAAAGAAGCCTCGGTACCCATCTCGCAGAAAGCTTCGAAGCCCCAATTCATTATGAATTATATTTCAAGTTCGTTCATAGGATACACCTATGATTTCAGCTATTTATCTGCTTTTCGATCAACGGCCCCGAGTATGAAATCCCAAATATTTCCGACGTTATTCTCAGTACTCGAAGCTGATGGCCGTCCAGCTCGTGGGTCATCAATTCTTCTGACCATTTTTTAACGATTGTATACGATGGAGCAGATCCTATTTCTTTGTCATTCTGTTTCAGCGTTAATCCTTTCTTGAACAAATACTTGGCATCGACGTAATTCGACGATTTTCTTCCAAACTAACAATCGGTATTATAACGTTATTTGCATATCAAATAAATTAAATAGACCAAAGAGGTCGGACATCATACTCCGGCTACAAATTTCGAAACAAACTTGTCAGAGGTGCTGACGTGACAGCAATGAAATGTTTACATAGCAACGCCTTTAAATCAATTTATTAATTTTATTTTCAATTAGAAAATACTCGATAATCCTAAGTCTCCACGTATAAGTCCTCGACTCGGATCGATTATTTTTTTACGCTCTTTCATTTGATGTGCGATTCGTTCGATTCCACCATACACCGGTACCGCCCTTGGTTTTTGTATGGGAAAATTAAATCGGCCAGGGCCAGGGTTCTTCAGCATTTTTGGAGATCAAATATAGATAACAACCCGCTCCCCGACCCAGAGATCACACCCCGAAAGTTTCACAACGATCGATCCAGCCTTTTAGGAGTTTGGCTACAAAGAAAATCGAGAGAATTTTATATATTAGATTAACTTTTATCCCCTCTCCTAAGGGAACCATGCTGAATTTCGGGATAAAAAGTATCCTATGTCCTTCCTCGTAGTATGAACTCAAGTCATACCAAGTTTCATTGGAATTCATTCAGTAGTTTCGGCGTGATGCGCGGCCGTGATACAGAAAGACAGACAGACAGACAGACAGACAGACCGACAGACAGACAGACAAAAATGAAAAAAAATAGAGTTTTGGGTTCAGAACCGATTTTAGAGTGCCCTCGAAAAAAATTTTTCAAAATATCTTTAATGTACAGAATTTGACCTGTTACAGATTTATTATAAGTATAGATGGTAGGGGTTAATGTAGAGACCGAAGTCTATAAAAAATAAAGTTCGGATTTGAATAAGTCTGCTACTGAATTATATACCTACCTACGTCCTTGTTTTGTTAATCCAAGTGATTTATGATGAGGCGAAGGAACTAAGAAGATCAGTTAACAGTCATTTTACGATACCACAAAATTACACGCAAACATAAATACACACGGGTACGGGTAATGCTATTGTGTTGATAGGTTTACTTAACTAAATCCGTGGTTGGTAAGTTTCCAAACTCCATCAGTGTTTATCGAAGGCGGTTTAATTTTCACACAATATAGGGCGATGGGAGTCAATACAATCATCAATCAATACATTATTTATTCTGCCATCGGAATTTGAACCCGTGTCCCTTAGCTATTGCGGCTGGGTGCTCTACCAACTGAGCAACTGTCGGATGATAGGCTGACTGTGGAGTCCTCTATTGGGAAACTAATTGCAGTTTCAAGGCCCATTATTTCGAATGGAGCTAGCTTTGAACGAGAGAAGATACCTTGCCGTTTTTACTAATTTATATTATTGTTAATATAGTGTTTGTGACTTTATTTGTTTTTGTGTTAGTGTTTATATTTTTGTTGAGGTATTTCTCGCGTCTCGTCTAAGTCTATGATATGTTCTCGTTCGTTCGTTCGTTTCAGCCGACGGACGTCCACTGCTGGACAAAGGCCTCCTGCAATGCTTTCCAGCCCGCACGGTCCTGCGTCATTTGAATCCAGCGCCTTCTCGCGACTCTTTTAATTTCGTTAGTCCATCTGGTCGGAGGTCTGCCAACACTGCGCTTTTCCGTGCGGGGTCGCCATTCCAGCACTTGGGTTCCCCAACGTCCGTCGGTTCTACGAGCTATATGCCCCGCCCCTTGCCACTTCAGTGACTCTGGTTCGTCTACGGATCTCCTCATTTCTGATTTGATCACGCAGAGAAACTCCGAGCATAGCTCTCTCCATCGCTCGCTGAGTGACTCTGAGCCTTCTTTAGAGGCTCATGATACGTTCTATCAATAAACAATAAGTCTTTATCTCTGACAACAGTAAAGTCAACAAACAATTTTATTTCTGAAACTATTTTTTTTTCATTCAGACGATTGTCCAATAGGTACGTAGTCGAATCCTAGGCAAGCATCAATGACTTTTCCAAATTCCATGCGTTTGTAGCTGCTAACATTTGTTTAGTGAGGGAAAGCATTGTGAGGTAGCCTGACCTTCTCAGAGCTCTCCATAATACTCAAAGGTTTGTGTGAAGCTTGCGAACCTACTCTTTGCCGTTTTTTTCAAGCCGAATTAATTTTTTTCCAATATATCAAGAAAATCACCTACAACTAACAGAGGAGCCTTCCTTATTGGGTCCCTTTATTTATCCCGGGCTCATATTTCTCCGGGCACATCCCCGTCCAATATAAGTTCGATCTTGTTTACTCCCTCGGCTGCCATGCGACGTTATGCGGGCTTCCACGGATATTTATACCCAAGTGCATCTTATGAATCCACCCTTTAAAAGGCTTTTCTTCGGGCTGAGGCTGACATGTTCCTTATACGTTTTAATGAGCTAAGAGCTTACTAGCTTTCCAATTTCACATTGAGTTCCAACCGCGAGTATCTAACTAGGTTTTTCAAATCCCGCGGGTACCTTGTGTTTTCTGGGATCAAAAGTTGCCATGTATTAATCCAGGGTACAGATCGCTCTGTATTCCAAATTTCAGGGAAATCTGATCAGTATCTACAATGTACTATGATGGTATTTTGTGCTACGATCTGAAGGAGTCACACAGACATTCAGTCACATGTTTATAACATTCGCCTTTTCTATGTAAGTGTGATGTGATTATCATGTTTTACTAGCATAGTCTTTATATCGACAGCGTCGAGTTTATTTCTTTAATGAAATATGCGTAATTAAGAGTCTGCCATCTTTGTCGCCGCCATGATTGATTGCAAATACGAGTACGTCTTGCAATGGTTGCATTTAATGAAACTTTCATGTTTCTATGCTAATTAAGTATTGCAAAATATTATATTTTGAAATTCGTAAATATTATTATTTCTGCATTAGATCTTCCAATATGCATACATTTTGATATTGTAGTTTGTAATTTTTAAAGCCAGTTGTCATGATTATTTTCTCTACTTTTTTATTATACTACAAACTATTTAGTGACACTTTATTTTTTTAGCGAGGAAATTATCAATACTGTTTTTGCAGATGGCAATAAAAGGCTACTTATCTTGGGCTATACCTACGTTTACATCTAGCATAGTTGACGCACGTTTGCCTTCAAGCGGAATTTCCCGGATTTGGTCCCGGTTTGAGTGTATTGAAATGGCGATTTAGTTCACCATACTTTCGGCGAGGGCGCTTCAAACTTTTAGCTATCCTTTTGTATGCAAAATCCTATCTAATATAAGTAATAGAGTAGGGTCAGAACAGATGCCATAGACCCTATACCCTGCACGCGGCGGACCGCGAGAAATGTGTCACCAGTTTACCGGTGCCAATAATGTTTGTTTTGGCACCGACAGCGTCAGTAGTAAACTGACAGCAGTATTGTCTGTAGACCGCGGTCCCGGCCACAAATCACTACCTTCTCAACAGTCTGGACGCACGTTTCCATGGAGACGGTTTCCACCATATTGTGGCGTATTATTGGGAAATTTTGACAGACGGCTCTACTATTTTCTTGTATGGTCTGTTTAAAATGTTCTGATGACCGTATCCCCAGTTTCCTTATCGGTGGCTATAGTATTGAAGTTCGCTTCAATATTGCAGTGCAGCGTCAGCTTTAAACGTCTCGTAACTACGTCTATAACAAAGTTAGTTAAGTAATGTCGCAACAGAACTTGGTTATGGGTCCAAATTGAGTTAAAAACTAAAACGTCTTTGTGTTTGAACAACACTCTAGTGGAGGAATGTGTTTCAATTTAATAATAAGTAATTTATGCTTTTAGGTACCTACCCATGCTCCATAGTTCTTCATTCACTTTTAACATTTATGTACAAACCATTGTTCATGTAACTATCTCGATAATTCAGTTTGTTTATTTGAAAAATACAACCGTTTCCTCAGTAATTATAATGCTAGATTATACCTTAATCCTTATATCAATTTTGAATAAACAAATACAGTAAATTACAGTAAAGTATAGTAAAGTACAGGGGTCGTATTTTTGCAAGAAGTTTTTGGCAACTATTGTTTATTTTCGAAAGTCCTCTGAAATTGAGATTTTATAACTTTCACTATAGCTATTATTTCTGTATCTCGATTAATTTCGAGACTAGGTAATGCTGAGATAAAGCGATAGTTGATATTCCAGAAATTCTTCTCTACAACGAAATTATTTGATAAATTCTTTGATATAGAAACCGGGTGATATACCCATTAGATAGTTCAGTGGTTAGCATGATCAAGGAGTTCCAGGTTCAATTATCACAACAGTGAGAGCGCAGTTTTTTATCGCCGCAATAGCCACGAGTGTCTATGTCCAGTACATTATTAAGTTAGTAATTAATAGTAAAAGTTAGGATAGTCATTAATACTTATAGTTAGCCATGCCGCCCTCGATTCATCAAATTCGGGTCAAGTTGTACTTCGAGTTTGAACGATATTGGTTAAAGTTAGATGCTCTGAACTGCGGAACTTTCCCCTCTTAACAAACAAACTATTACCAGTTATTATAGTTATATCAGAGATTTGCAGGATTAGCAAGCAGTACCTATCTATGAGCTATCAATGAACTGATTTTGTTCCTAATCGTTTATGGCTGTAACTGTAAGGTGTTGTATAATTTTTGTTGATTTGCTCTTTTCGATAAACGTACTCTCCTACAACAATATCTTTATATTTTCATATACTCCAGTGGCACGTTGGTAGTGGTGTAGGTTCCAGGTTTGACTCCCGGAACTTTGAATTTATTTCAGCTGGTTAGCAACCTACCAGCAAAAATGCATCGCCAAGCGATTTAAGGTTTCCATTCTAAATACTACCCCTTATAGGTTCCTAGGATAACATCTTCGGCTGGATTATCATATCACTTATCATCAGGTGTAATAGAGATGTGATAGCAGTCGAGTAATAGTATCTATTTAAAAAAATATCAGCTAGTCCATTGGAATGTGAGTTTTTTTGGCATTTCTAGTACTCAAACCTCAGTTGAGCTCATTGTTTTTTGATTGAAAAAGAGGATCCAATGTCATTAGCCCCTACAGTTTTTGTGAAAGTTGACTCACTCACCGTAGATTTTTCTCAACAGCTTTGAACGTATAAAATTTATCAAACAGTCGAGGACATATGGGCTAAAATAGATGTATCTTGTGACGTGGCCATTTTAGAATTTTTGTAGATTCACCATACATACGATTAAAACACGTAAGTCTAGTATTTAAAGTCTCGATTTATAAGTCCACTCCGTTGAATCTAGAACTAAACAAACAAACATACAAACGTCCCTCGTTCCTAATCCGCACAGTTGTTAGCAACGAGCAAACTGACGCGTTTTTCCGTCAATGTTTACACAAATTCCAATAACACCCCAATACAACATGAAAGCTCAGGGTGGGGTGTAATCTATCCGGCGTCGGCTGGCGCTCAAACATCACCGCTGCCACCCCCTATAATTAATCTGGTTCATCACCTACGCCGCGAATAGCTCGTGCTTTCACCGTTAAATTAACTTTTACACGTTATTGGATGTCTTTTTTTGGATTTTTTTGCGCAGGCCGAGCGTTATTTCCGGCTGAGATAAATAGTGACGGCTGGGTAGTGGACATACGTCCGTAGAAAATGTACTGTGACCGCTACGTCGTCGGCTTGAACAAACGGCCTAAGTATCTTGATGGAATAACAATATAATCAAGGTTGCGGAGAAAACTTGGCCCAAAATGTGGGAGATTGGTTGCTAGTAAAAGGCTTTTAAAATACGTTAATAATAATGTTTGTAGCACAGATTAATTTGTTTTATAATCCGCTACTTGAAAGGATTCTGTATGTGTACGGTACAATATGCTGAAACACTGCCCACATGAAACACCACACACAATTTTCCATTCTCTACGATTTCGCATTGTGAAGTCAACATCTTCTGAGGAGGTCCCGGTGTCGGGATGAAACGTGCGCCGAAGAAAGTGTTGGAAATTTGTGTGTGGTGTTTCATGTGGGCAGCGTTCCTGCATATTGTACCATACAGAATCTTTTCAAGTAGCGGATTATAGCAAAACAAAATAACGCCTGCTGCCATTAAATATTTAATAATGTTTGTTATCATCCATTCTTTAAACACTAAGTAGCGATATAAAGATCAAAAATTTTAAGGAAACAGTATTTATTTATACTTCTTCTATTACACTTTTAAGCTCCCTCTTAGTTTTAAAACTTTGTAGGTATGTACCTATTTCTGAAGGTAAATGAATGGATCATTTAATTTTCTTTCCTTCTTTCAGTTATTTTACTTGGACACAGTGCCTTTGAAACTAATACCTACTGTGAAACAAAATAAGAGTTTTTTCGATGCCTTGCATTTCTGTGGAAAAAGGTGAAGGGGGAACCAGATTAAATAATTCCTGAGCGCACTCTCCGAATCGTTTCTACCTATAGAATACCACAGACAGGCATGAGACAACCTTACGACGATGTTCAAGGCTTTGGAGTTTTTTGTTGATCAGTGTCTGGTTGTCGATGGGTCTTCTAGTTCTAGCACCTTTAAACTATTTGACGACCAAATTGCGTAACTGCCGTCTGCGTCGGAGGTCGTGGGTTCGATTCCCACTACTGGTAAATGGTGATGAGCATGAATGCTTTCCAGTGTCTGGGTGTTCACAATATATTATATTTATGTATATTAATTAGCATGTGTGTATATTTATCATTCATCTAGTATCTATAACAAAAGCTATCGCTTACTTTGGGGCTAGATTGCGACGTGTGTAATGACCTATATATTTATTTATTTACTAGCTGACCCGGCAAACTTCGTTTTGCCTGTTATTTTTTTCTCATAATATTAATAATACAATAATAATAATTTTATTTATTTATTAAGAGGTACAACTGTAACGGGTCACGTTCCGTACATTGAAGATATTTCGAAATCTTTTGTTGCAGAGCACTCTTTAGTCGATACTGAAGCCAAAACTGTAATTTGTTTAATTTTTGTCTGTTTGTCTGTCTCTCTATTTCACGGCCACAAATCACGGCTAATCCGCTGGATGGATTAAAATGAGACTTGGCATGATGTGAGTTTATATACCGAAGTAGGACATAGGATACTTTTTATTCCGAAATTCAGCATGGTTTCCCTGGAAGACGACATCAAAGTCAAAATGTGTATGTATTAATTATAATTCATTAACTCGCGGTCAGATTTCATTCATTCTTTTTTGTTCGAAAGGAGGTACTTCATAGATTGTCTCTGAAATATTTAAAGTTTATCAGTTTTGTAGTTCAGAAATTACAGACATACAAACCCTCAGTGTAAGTCAAACCGTATAGCCAAGTCACAGATAATATTATAATACTATGCCAAGTCATGCCGCGATATTACTTATAGCGCCATCTCTAAAATTAATGTGGTACATTCTTGAAAGTAATTTTTTCTCGCATTACCTACCGAATTTTAGTTAGGTATGTCATGGTGTATCTATCTATCGTTGCCTCACTTTGTTTCGAGATGGCACCTGAGGTTTTCACTGGCCGAAGCCTCTCGCTGGATCAAATATAGTTAATTTAATTTCATCTCAACCCCACAATAGCTGGGTTAGGGTTTCCTCTCAGAATAAGAGAGGTTTGTTTAGTAAGTACTTAGATGAACACCAAAAAAGGAAATGGATGGATCGTATGGAAGAGTATTGCACGTTGACAGCAGATAGGAGAGAATGTAAGAAGACTCCATGGTAAAAATTAGAATCCTTTGGCAGGAGTAGCGGGACGGGAAGGGGGAAGGGAGGGAGAGGAAGTGTCCCCTAACCCCCGATACCACTCCCTGAAAAGGTATTGCACCATTCTTGCAAATTTAAAAAGATGTAATAATTAAAATGACGATGATGGAGTCGCTTCGTCGCGGAGAGAAGCGAAAGGTGAAGGGGTGGGAAGAAAAAAAATGGGATTTTTCCCCCCCCCCCTCCCAAGCTAAAACTTTCGACACGTAGTAGTTTTAAAGAAATATTTTTTTTTAATTATGAAGTTTTGAATTCAATTTTGCTGTTATAATTACTGAAATACATGTTTTGGAATAGGAATTGAAGCCTCAAGAAGAAGTAAAGGAGTTAGGAAAACCCTTTATCCATCACCATCTACCCCTCACCCCCCCTAAGGGTCAGTCGACAGAGCTTTAAAATCTTGAGGTTAAGACTCTTTTTTAGCCTTCAGTCTTTCCCTTACCCTTTTTAAGGCTCGGTCGACGGGCCCCGCTTCGCGGGGCTCCTATTTCTGGGTGGTCATAAAAGAAAATAACCACTCGGAAGGATAGCGGGGCCTTGCAGGCCCCGCCATCGTCTTCGTCACCTATCCGTTAAGTCGAGGTGCCCCAAGTCCCGATCTCGCTTCGCTCGCTCTACATCCTAAGTGGTTTGTGTCAAAAATTGAATCTGTAATACTACAAATAACATATTTAAAAAGTTCTGTGGCCTATTTTTTTTGTCGGTACAACAAAATATATGTGTGGTGTTCCATCTCGTCCTACTGTATCTCCTAAAAATCATCATAACTTCGAAAAAAGACCTCCCGATTTATACTGACCGCCACATAGATTGAATAATTGTTTTTTTGAAAAGCTCGAAAACAGTGCGTTACCTCGTAATGCGAATAGTATAGTTATAATCAGGGACCAAACCTCTACCAAACCCTTTCTCCCCCGAACTCCTGCCAAAGGAAAGTAAATCCAACCCTGATGTACCAAGTTTCATCAGTACTAACAAATATCTGTAAGAAGTTTGGTGAATCGGCTTTAAACAACTCCAAACAATTGCGCTAAATCGTTAGTCGGTTGCATTTATGTTCAGCTGAAAGAAGCCTCGGTACCCATCTCGCAGAAAGCTTCGAAGCCCTGAGTCTGATTTTCGATCAACGGCCCCGAGTATGAAATCCCAAATATTTCCGACATTATTCTCAGTACTCGAAGCTGATGGCCGTCCAGCTCGTGGGTCATCAATTCTTCTGACCATTTTTTAACGATTGTATATACGCTGGAGCAGGTCCTAATTTGTCAAACTGTTTCAGCGTTAACCCTTTCTTGAACAAATAAATACTTGGCATCGACGTAGGTAATGTTCGATATTCTCCGAAACCACAATCGGTATTATAACGTTATTTGCATATCAAATAAATTAAATAGACCAAAGAGGTCGGACATCATACTCCGGCTACAAATTTCGAAACAAACCTGTCAGAGGTGTTGACGTGACAGAGCGTGACAGCAATGAAATGTTTACTTAGCAACGCCATTAAATCAATTTATTAATTTTATTTTTATTTCGAAAATAATCGATAATCCTAAGTCTCCACATATAAGTCCTCGACTCGGATCGATTATTTTTTACGCTCTTTCATTTGATGTGCGATTCGTTCAATTCCACCGTACACCGGTACCGCCCTTGGTTTTTGTATGGGAAAATTAAATCGGCCAGGGCCAGGGTTCTTTCAGCATTTTGGGACATCAAATATAGATAACAACCAGGTCCCGCACCCAGAGATCATTCCCTGAAAATTTCATAACGATCGGTCCAGCCGTCTCTGAGGAGTTTGGCTACAAAGAAACAGTATACATTTTAACTTTTATCCCCTCTCCTAAGGGAACCATGCTGAATTTCGGGATAAAAAGTATCCTATGTCCTTCCTCGTAGTATGAACTCAAGTCATACCAAGTTTCATTGGAATTCATTCAGTAGTTTCGGCGTGATGCGCGGCCGTGATACAGAAAGACAGACAGACAGACAGACAGACAGACAGACAGACAGACAAAAATGAAAAAAAATACAGTTTTGGGTTCAGAACCGATTTTAGAGTGCCCTCGAAAAAAAATTTTCAAAATATCTTTAATGTACAGAATTTGACCTGTTACAGATTTATTATAAGTATAGATTACCTAGCAGATGCACTGAATCCAAAGCATCAAATTGGAACTTCGCATAGCCACCCTATAAATGGCTCCAGTATGCATAATCGTATCTGCGCCTGGTATAAGATGAGGAGATGTTCCGGTGTGAAGTACAGTTTGACCTTATACTTAAAATGCCAAGTAGCCAGTTCTACCAGCACGTTTTAAGTGTAAGCCTACCATAATCTCTGACCTTTGTAAAAACAACTTTAGTTTCAATTACACTGTAAATTGCAAAGAAGCTGCATCCAAAGAAAACTTAGCTCAGAATAAGGAGTGCCTGAATAAATTACCCTCTCCTTGGACTGATCGCCGCAGTATATCCCGGGATTCCGCAAGCTTCCTGCATTATTTATAACAAGATACAAGATTATTGTAATACAATCCTGGAGAGAATGATCCAGTCTCGGTATGGTAATGATGTGAATATGCATTATCTTTCGTAACAGGAGTACGTAAAAAAACTTGATAGGTGTCAAGGGATACCTGGATGGAACGAAGTATATCTGGCTTGATTTCTATAAGAGAGAAACAGATCCTGGTATAATTCCGAAAGGAATCTCGTGGCAAGTGAAGTGTAGCCAAGTGTAGCGTAGTGTAGTAGTGTAATGTAGTGTGCAAGTGCATAACGCAATCACCCCGCAGTCCCAGTAATACATTTAACTCTGTTTATACTTTGCTGAGTTAATTCCGGAGCCGAACAATTAAACAGAGTCGTTTCCATCATCCCAGCTCGATCCAGGCTTGTTTGTTTAACAAACAACTGAATTATTCTCGGTTTTAATCATG
The DNA here is from genome assembly GCA_036785405.1 of Coenonympha arcania. Classification (NCBI taxonomy): domain Eukaryota; kingdom Metazoa; phylum Arthropoda; class Insecta; order Lepidoptera; family Nymphalidae; genus Coenonympha; species Coenonympha arcania. The sequence continues at coordinate 17,123,132 of CM072066.1, read as the reverse complement.
TTGGATTTAAACAAAATGGCTCACTATGCACTCCTGTTCATTTTCAGTACGGTGTATTTAACTAGAACAAATAATATAAACGCTGAGTACAGTGCAGTTTGTTTGTAAAGTTTTACCTTCAAACAGACTGGGTTTTAATGAACTGTAGAGCGATATTTATAGCTTCTTTTAGTCTGGATTCATGTCACGCATGGTATTTTTAAATCCCTAAAATCTGGTTATAGTAATAGACTAGAGTAGACCTTTACCGGCCTTTAACGGCCTACAAGCCGTATTTAGGTGATTTTGAATGAAGTTTTATGCAAAAACTATAAAGAAAATTACTTTCAAATTTACACGTCATGTATTTTGGGTCTTTAATCTAAAATCGCTAAGAAGCAGAAACACGATTGGATAAAATTTTCTCGATAGAAAGTTCTCCCAAAAGTTGCTCTAAAATCTCAGTTTTTCTATATTTTATCGGAAACTACAATGGATGTAATTGTAATTTTTGTTTTAATGTATCGGTAATAATAATATCCTAAAACGCTTAGAACGGATTTTTGATAACCAGCTTAGTTTTTGAGTAATAAGGTAAAACGTCGTTTTTCTGCTATATTCTTCCGCGACGCTGCATGTCGCACCTACCAAATCTCCTTGAGAGTGAGAAAGACAAAAATAAATTCAAACAATCCCCTAAGTTTCTTGCCGGTTCTTCTCGGTGCAAACCTGCTTTCCGAAAGTGGCATAATAGTTATATGACTGTGACTTATAGAATTTTGACAGATGGCGCTACTGTTTGCGTGTACGAAAAAGGTTTACGTAAATCGTTTGGATGCCCTAAGTTTTCTTATCAACGGGGCTAGACAAAGTAACAGTCGTTTAGCGTTCACGACAGTAGATAAAAATGTATGGACAAAACAAGTGACTGTAGAAAAACCACGTTACCGTATAGAGGAAAACACGCTTTTTTTGAAAATCGACTACGACAATTTGAATGCTCCCTGGCGTTCTCGCAGACGTTGTGGATAACTTTAGCGTACTTCGCATGACAATTGACAGCCGACAGTGAACAACGCTAAGCATAAAGTAGATTCTGCTTTTATTTGTTTTCATTCGTCACGTGGTTTGTCCATTCATTTTTATCTACTGTCGTGAACGCTAAACAACTGAAACTTGGTCTAGTCCCGCAGGGCTGATAATTTTTTTTTGTCCCATTTACTTACCGAATGAATGAAAAATATTACGAGGATGGTTGTTTTTCCATAAATCACATTATAAGGGATCCATTGTTTAAATCGTTTTAATTTTTTTGTTTTGTTTTTTTCAAAGCAAGGATTATGCAAAGTTAGATGGGAACGGGCATTCGTTTACATAAATCAGGGTTATGACAAATTGCTCGCGGGAAAAATGAAAATACAGCCTATCTTACATATTTTACAGAATGATAAATAATTTTATGAGCGTAGTAATGAAACTCTCTCCAAGTTATGAGATTCTAAGGTTATCAAACGTCAGGCTTATGAATCACCCACCCACATTCACCATCCGATTCTTACTGAGAAGAGGAAACCGAATATTCAATTTATTTTTAAGTTTGGATAAGAAAACTTGTGTAAGTAAAATATAACTTGTGTAAGTAAAGTATATTTGGATAAAAAAACTTGTTGTAAGGATGTGGCCATCCGAATGGCTTATGTAAACCTTTTCCGTACAAGCTAACTGCAGAATCTGTCAAAATTACTGGTGGCGGTAGGTACAGCGTGACCTTAGTGTTGGTGTCAAAACAAGCAATTTTGGCACCGATAAACTGGCGATTTTTTTTCGCGCTATCCGGCCTGTCCAGGGTATATTATTTCTATCAAAATCATCTGTACTTAATAAAAATCATCTGTACTTAATAAAAATTTCTACATATCTAAAATTCTTTACGTCATCTAAAATTATTTGGATGATGTAAAGATGAAAAAGATTTGCGTAAAATATTCAGGTAAGAGTGGGAGCATGGAAAGAGCATGATATTAGGAAATCAGCCCTCAAGATATTTATTGATTATGTTAGGTAATTTAAAACTTTGGTTGACGCTGGGGAACCTTGTAACTTGTAAAGTTATGTAAAACAGGATTTGTGTGATCTTCTCCAGAGATATTTATATTCTTTGAGCGAGTCTGAGTTACTACATCAATATTTATAATTCATAACCTTAGCTCTCGGCTCACCTCGCGTACAGTCCCGGGGATTTATTGAATTTATTTTTGCCTTTCTCATTCTCACGGATACGTTGGTAGGTGCGACATGCAACGTCGCGGAAGAATATAACAGAAAAACGACATTTTACCTAATTACTCAAAAACTAAGCCAGTTATCAAAAATACTGTCTACTGTCGTCAACGCTAAACGACTGTTTCTTTGTCTAGCCCCGCTGGACACGTTAACCGTCTACGCGTATATTGTAGGTACGCTCTATCCGTACTCAGCTTAACGGCGTAGAAGCGGTATTTAAGTGATTTTGAATGAAGTTTTATTTAAAAACTATAAAGACTTTAAAACTTAAACGTCATGTATTTTGGGTCTTTAATCTAAAATCGCTTAGAAGCAGAAACACGATTATGGATAAAATTTTCTCGATAGAAAGTTCTCCCAAAAGTGGCTCCAAAATCTCAGTTTGTGAATCAATGAATGTAATTATAATTTTTGTTTTAATGTGTCGGTAATTACAATATCCAAAAACGCTGAGAAACCGATTTTTGATAACTGGCTTAGTTTTTGAGTAATTAGGTAAAAGGTCATTTTTCTGTTATATTCTTCCGCGACGCTGCATGTCGCACCTATCAACGTATCCGTGAGAGTGAGAAAGACAAAAATAAATTTAATAAATCCCCTTATGGTAGGCTAGTCAACGTCGAAATGGTGTATAATATATTTTAGTATGGTTGAAAAATCCATGTTTTTGTTCTCGAGGGGTTCTTGTAGCGTTTGCCAATTTCTTGAAAAAATATTTTTAACCACTACTACATATACAAATATTTTTTATGCGACTGTTATTACACCTGATGGAAAGTGACAAGCCTGCGGACGTTTGTGTATAGCCCACCAGCTTTGTGAACAACTAAGCAAGTGATAGTATTAAGTACCTAATGATGCGTGTTCGGAATTCAAACCCCCTTTGAGGTCTGCCCGAATAAACTATCACTGCCATCCTCCTTTCACTTGCTAAAAATAACATCGGACGAAACACAAAAAAATTGTCATAATTCACTTACATAAATGATAAATAGAAAATTTGCTGCCCCTCATTTTTGCGAATTCTTAACAAAATTATTCTGTTCATTTATACTAAAAAAGTAAAAGTTTAGCGCGTAGAATATTTATCGGCGGCCAAACGAGCTTCTTTCAGACCATATTATTTATTACTTTTCATTTAGCAAATGAAAATATAAATAAATAAAAACTTTCGCAACCGAATGTTTAATATTACGCGTAGTACCTACACATTTTTACTTTAGAATTCATATTCTGTAAGAAATAAAAGTTGCGTAATCGCTTGGTTTAAAAGATCAACAACGATTTCTAAACCTGAAAGTAAAACTCATAAAATAATAACAGCTTGTCCTATAAATTAATTGTTTAGAAAAACCGTAAACGATCTGTTACGGACCTGCTTTCAACAGTACTACTCTGTCTTAAATTTTGCTGTGTAAACAGTCAGCAGATGATCAGCGGAATTGGCCTATAAAAACCTACATCTTTTCATCTCAAATCAGTTCGTATTATCGAGCCAACCGCTGAGTCAAAGGCTACGGACCCGGTTTATGCCTGCCGGCTTTGGACCTCCAGCGAGAAAGCTTTGAAATACAACTCCGGCTCTGATCCGAAGCCCTCTGAGTGACGCGAGTGATTAGTCCAAGTGTGAGGTCCGTGTTCGTGAAAATCGAATAAAATAAGTGGTGAAAAGTCGGTGTTTTCTTTGACCGCCAACCAGCCGAGTCTAACATCTGGTGTCAGAGGAAAAGGGATTTTAATTCCCTTGGTCGCCTGCCTGCCGCCTGCCGCCTGCCTGCTAGTTGGCCATCTGCTGCCCATTCCACCACCACTGCGTCGTTGAAACATCGCCGTTACATCGTGGGACCGAGTTCTATTTGCCACCTACGTCCTTCACAGCATCGCATCGGAACCCGCAAAGACAGCTACACTTCGCACAGAGCCGTATTGCGAAATCGCAACGCTGCACTTCACCGCCGCCGCCGCGTCGCCGCTGAAACTATGTCACTGCATTGCCTACTCATCGTTCTGTGAGTGTTATTTGAATTTATTAACTTATTATTGCCCTGATTTTACGTGTGCATTATTCAATTATCGTTTTTTACCGTTTAATTTTACCATACATATTCGTATACTAAAATGGAAAAGAAAACTCCCAGTTCATCCATCCTAGAGGATGTTAGTCTTTCGGTCCTAACTAAGTTCATAAAACCTTTCGACGGTGACAGAAACAAGCTATCCCCTTTTTTAAGAAATTGCGAAAATGCATTAAGTCTTGCCACCCCATCCCAAAACAGCATTCTTCTTAAGTATATAATATCGCAATTGGAAGGCAAAGCGGAATCCGCCTGTTCTCTTAAAGTTTTTGATAACTGGCTTGAATTGAAACAGTTCCTAAAAACAACGTTTGGCGAAACAAAACACAGAGATCATTTATTATTAGACTTGCAAAGGTGTAAACAAAGTCCAAATGAATCAGTATCACAATTCGGCCTCCGCGTAGAAACATGTTTGACCCGATTACAAACCGACATTATGCATTCTACCAAAGATTCCTTAGAGCTCAAAGGTCGGATCGCCAGCACAGAAGACCTGGCGCTACATACCTTTTTATTAGGGTTACCTACTCATATTTCTAATATACTGAGGTGCCGTAATCCTACCTCCTTACTAGAGGCCATCAACCTGGCTATCCAGGAAGAAAAATTACATAATTACATTCAATCCTCTAGATCTTATGAGCCAAGACCGAAATGTAAATTATGCGGTAGAAATAACCACTCAGAGAAAAACTGTTTCCTTGCTCAAAAACGTCCCATACATTCTGTAAATAATAATCAAGGCCAGCCCTCTACCTCCTCGAACTCAGTAAATCATAGAACGCCCATGATCTGTGGGTATTGCGGATATCCTGGGCACGGATTTAGTCAGTGCCGAAAACGTCAGTATCATAGTACTCGTAACTCGCGAATAAACCTTCCCCCCAGACAAATACATAACCTCACGGAACTAGGTCACCCTACGACCTTAGAAAATAATGAAGGCAAGTGCGAATTTGTAACTAACTCAGACGATAATTTAAACTAGCTGAAATTCCGGTCTTACGTCGTACGGAATTGTCAATTCAAACCGACGTACAAAAAAACCAACAATTTGTAAAATCTCGTGGTCGTCATAATGATAAAATCTCAAATTCTACCAGTACAAAATGTGAAATATTTTCAAATTCTGCTAATTCTTCAAAATCTACCAATATCTCAAATTCTGCCAATGTTTCAAATCCTACAAATTTTACCAATTCAATCGCTCCAAATACTACTAAATTTTGTAATGAATCTACAATTCCTAATTCTACCAAATCATCATATCCTACCAAATTATTAAATTCTACCAATTCAATAAATGATGTTTTTCCAAATTCTACCAATTCTTCAAAATCTGCCAATTTATCAAATTCTACCAATGCTTCTAATTCTCCCAATTCAATTGCCATAAACTCTCCAAATACCACTAAATTTTGTAATGAATCTACAATTCAAAATTCTACCAAATCATCATATGCTACCAAATTATTAAATACTACCAATTCAAAAAATGATGTTTTTCCAAATACTACTAATTCTTCTAAATCTGCCAATTTATCAAATTCTATCAATGCTTCTAATTCTACCAATTCAAATGCTGTCAACTCTTCAAATCTCCCAAATTCTACTAATTCTCAAAAGGAATCTACTTTTTCAAATCCTACCAATTTAATAAATTCTACCAATTCAAAGCCTGATTTTTCCCTCACTTCTACTAATTCTTCGAAATCTACCAACTTATCAAATACTACCAAAATTTCAAATTCTACCAATCCTTTTAATGGCAACATTTTAATGTCTGCGGAACCAACAAACTCCGTTAAATCTACCGCATCGCGATCTGATGTCTTTGAAATAAAATATAACAATAAAACACATCTACCTCACGTTTATGTGAAATCCAAATATTCCAATAGATTGTTAGTACTCCTGGTAGATTCTGGTGCCGGAGCATCCCTAATTAAACGATCATCACTTCAACCTCAACCAAGCTTAATCCCTGAAATTATACACTTCAAGGGTATTGACAAAGACGCAGAATATATCAAGAGTCTTGGTCACTTTCAATTAGATTTCCAATTTCAAAACAACCAAAATGTTTTAGGCAAATTTCATCTCATTCCAGATTGTGTTAATTTAGAATTTGATGGAATAATCGGAAGTGATTTTCTTAAATCTCATAACTCAAACATCGATTATAAGAATAAAGTCCTAGATATAAATGGCAATCAGATCAAAATCAGCTTTACTAAACCAAAATATACTATTCCAGCACGCTCCGAAATGATCATAGAATGCGTTGTTTCTAATCCCGAAATAGTGACAGGATACATTGAAAAGTCTGAAATTCAAAGGGGAGTCTTCTTATCTAATTGCCTCGTTACACTTAAAGACAATAACCACATCAAAGTCTCCATCCTTAACACCAAAAATGAGAATGCCATAATAGAATCTCTTTGTGTAGAACTAAATCCATGTGATCTAATAGAAGATTTACCTCAACAAATCTACCCGATTAATTATTGTAATAATCAGAAAGCGCCGAATGATAGGGCTCAGGAAGTCAAAAAACAAGTGAGAATTTCACACCTTAACTCTGAGGAATCCTCAGCATTGCTTGACTTATGCTCTGAATACTCTGATTTATTTTATTTAGAAGGAGAATCTCTAACGTGCACCAGAACTACAGAACATAAAATCAAAACAACTAATTCACAACCGATACACGCAAAAACATATAGGTATCCTGAATGTCATAAGGAGGAGGTAAACAATCAAATCCAAAAAATGTTAAAACAAAACATCATAAGACCTTCAATATCTCCCTGGTCTTCTCCTATTTGGGTTGTTCCAAAAAAACAAGACGCTTCTGGTCAGAAGAAATGGCGAATTGTTGTAGATTATAGAAAACTGAATGATGTAACTGTTGGAGATGCTTATCCTATTCCTAACATAACCGATATTTTAGATCAGTTAGGTAACAGCAAATACTTCTCCACCCTGGATCTGGCCTCAGGATTCCACCAAATTCCTATGAGTGAGGAAGACTCTCCCAAAACTGCCTTTTCGGTTCCTAATGGCCACTTTGAATACGTCAGAATGCCATTCGGGTTGAAGAATGCCCCTGCCACGTTTCAACGCCTTATGAATACAGTACTTTCTGGCCTTCAAGGGCTACACTGCTTTATATATCTTGATGATGTCATAATCTACTCACATGACCTCCAGTCGCACATAGATAAACTTAAATTAATTTTCGATGCTCTTAGACGGCATAACTTAAAACTTCAACCAGACAAATGCGAATTCCTAAGGAAAGAAGTGGCTTATCTTGGTCACATTATCTCAGACAAGGGTGTATCCCCTAATCCGGATAAAGTCAACGCTGTGACGAATTACCCTACTCCTAGGACCCCCAAGGATGTCAAATCTTTTCTCGGTCTTGTTGGTTATTACCGAAGATTTATTAAGGACTTTTCCAAAATTACTAAGCCCCTTACATCCTTAATTCGAAAGGATATCTCCTTTATCTGGGGTCAACCTCAAGAAGATGCCTTTAATAAACTCAAATCAATGTTGACCAGTGCACCAATCCTTCAGTACCCTGATTTCTCCAAAGAATTTATCCTTACCACCGACTCGTCAAATTTTGCTTTAGGTGCAATACTTTCCCAAGGAAAAATAGGTGAAGACCTACCCATTTCTTATGCTTCACGCACCCTTAATAGAGCAGAGGGTAATTATAATACGACTGAGAAGGAGCTTTTAGGGATTATTTTCGGAGTCAAAACCTTTCGTCCTTACCTCTATGGCAGGAAATTCAAAATAGTAACAGACCATCGCCCTCTCGTGTGGCTAATGAATTGCAAAGATCCCAGTAGTAGATTAGTTCGATGGAGATTAAAATTAGAAGAATATGATTATGAAATAATATATAAGTCAGGCAAGACAAACCTCAATGCTGACGCTTTATCGCGTCCTCCAGTACATGATATAACTGACATGATTCTTATAAATGGTCTGACATACAAGGATTTCCTCAAATCTCGATCTAACCCTACAGCCTTTACTACTGAAATCTATGAATTTAACCAATCTCTTTTGAAAACCTCTTGTCCAACGATTGCCTATCCAACATCAATTGATCTAGACTCATCGAATCCCTATTGTGAAGATATCATTGAATCCTTAGAAGACAAGGAAACCTTTGTGAATTCGGAGAGAGAGTTATACACTGTAAAACATACACAATTTAATAATAAGTTATGCTTTCACATGTTCACTAAGGTGCATCACTTTGACTCTTGTACTTACCAAGAAATATTTAACACTCTGAATTCTCTTCTAAACGAAATAACCGCGTCTCATCCGGATATAACCGAAATTTCCATGTCCGATTTTTCTAATCCATTTGATAAACTCAATTTTACAATTATATACGAAATAATCTGCTACATTTTCCATAATACAAATATTAAGATAAACATTTATCATAATAAAATTATTTATCCAAAACTCAATGAAATTCCCACAATATTAAAGGATAATCACGATTCGCCTGTCGGCGGTCATATTGGTTCCACCCGCCTGTATAACAAAATAAAAGATATTTACTATTGGAAAGGCATGAAAAATGACATCAAAACCTATGTGAATAAATGCCCACAGTGTCAACAAAATAAAGCTTTACGAACATGTAATAAAGCTCCGATGGAAATAACTTCTACATCACATGAACCACTTCAAAGGATATTTACTGATATAGTAGGCCCCTTACCAGAATCTGGTCAAGAAAAATTTAGGTACATAGTCACTTTTCAAGACGACTTGACGAAATATTCAATGGCTTATCCAATTACTAATTCAACAGCTGAACAAGCAGCTGATGCTCTAATCAAATACATTTGTCATTTTGGAATCCCCAAAACCTTGCTTTCTGATCAGGGTGTTCACTTCATCGCTGAAGTATATAAACGAATAACATCCTTATTTAAAATTAAACATCTGTTTTCTACTCCATACCACCCTCAAACGAATGGCGCACTAGAACGAAGCCATAGCACCTTGAAGGAATATTTAAAATCCTACGTCAATAATAACCAGAATGATTGGCATAAATACCTCCCTACTGCTCTCGTTTCATATAACTCAACCATTCACTCCTCTACCAATTTTTCACCTCATGAGCTATTATTTGGCTGCAAACCACATTTACCGAGCTCCATTTACGATATCGATCCAACAGTTACATACCCTGATTATATAAAGAAATTAAAACAGAAACTAATTAATACTCGTCATATAGCCAGAGAAAATATTTTACGCCATAAAGAAAACTCCAAAATATATTACGATAGGAATGCTAGAAACATATCTTATAATGTAGGAGACATGGTTTATTTAAAACAACATCATAGACTCCGTAAAGCTCTTTCTAGCATTTGGAAAGGGCCATACAAAGTGATTAAAGTTCATGATAACAATAACGTCACACTACTAATAAATCGTAGAAATATAAGATATCATTTCGATGAAATTAAACTAGCTCATGGTAATTCTGTTTCAGGGCCATCTTGCCAGGAGCCCTAGCAAGTTTAAATCTGACAACACCGATAGTCAACAGTCCAGGCTTATATTATGATCCAATAGGTATACTAAAATTCTATAATGATTATTGGAATATAGTTACATATTCAGACCTTTCATATATAAAACCACACATTGACACCCTTCAACGAGTTTTCGAAAATTGTAACCACATATGTAGCACACACCAATCCACTAAAGTAAAGACAGATTGTCGGAATGTCCTTAGTCCCTTAGAAAACCTTTTTACTAATGTACAAAATAATTATATGTCACTATCACACCTAACTAATGCTAACACTTCCAAGGTCAAAAGGTCTACTTGGTTCGGTATAGGTGGACCCATATTAAAACAACTCTTTGGTTCACTCGATGAAGATGACGCTATAGCTTTCACTAATGCAATCAATGCAGTCCAAGATGATCAAAGACACTTGGCCTCCATTATGAAAGACAATGTTCATTTAATAACATCTACCATCTCATCGGTTAATAATACAATTTCCAAACTTAACGAGAATGAAAACATACTTAAGACTAACATTCAAAACCTCGGCAAAATCTTGGATACTGTTTCAAACAACGCCAATAAATTAGAAGTAGTCTCTCACCTATCAATGACTTTTAGTGCTTTGGAAAGTTCTCTTATGATACTGAATTTTAATCTTAGGGATCTTATCGATTCCATCCTGTTTGGGAAACAAAATATAGTCCACCCTTCAGTTGTAAGTCCAATGCAACTTTATAATGAATTGAATTCTAAAAATAATGACGTGATTTTAAGCCTTCCCCTACATTTAACTCCTACCAACATCCACACAATTTTAGATTTAGCAGAAATATCCTCTTTTATCAATGACAATAAATTAATATTTGCCATAAGAATTCCACTGGTTACTTCTTTTGCAGAATATAACTTATATCATATATATTCTTTACCAACCCCACACGATATTCATAACCCTGAGAGTTTTGTATTGATTAATCCATCCGTAAAATTCTTGGCAATAACACAAAATAAGTTAATATATTCAGCGTTACAAGACCTAAGTGAGTGCAAAGTGATAAGTAATAACAACTATTTGTGTAAATTGGGAAATGTGCAATCTAGTATCGGAAATCCGATTTGTGAAGTGATTTTACTAACCGAACACGTAAAAAGTATACCTGAATCCTGTGATTATAGAATAATTAAGGGCGAAATAGATATATGGCAAAGACTTAGTAATAATAAATGGATATATGTCCAATCTGATGTAACGAGATTATCACTAAGCTGCAAAGGCACATCCGAAGATTGTGACATTATCGGTACAGGAATTTTACAGTTACCCAAGTATTGTAAAGCATATCATAAATTACTTCAGTTTATTCCAAGTCAAGAATTTGAAACCAAAATCTATATTCCTAATCCTAATTTCAATATAATTGAAGATGATTGTTGTTCTAAAATTAAGTTAAATGATAGTATGCCACACTTAGCACCTATCAAATTGTCTAATGTAAACCTAGATTCCCTTCAGTATACTTCTAATCTACATCGATTGAACCAAGTAGACGATGAGTTAGCCAAGATTGAAAACCAACCGTATCACATTCGTTACGGCCACTGTTTCGGAATAATAACCACTATACTATCTGTCTCTGTATTTTCGTTCTTCGTATATAAATTATATAAGTGTCTTTGTTGTAATAAGAGAGGTAATGATATATGTTGTTGTATAAGAATTATGAAAACATGTACGACTAAATCTAAAAAAACAACCAGCGCAGAAATCGATACTAGGAGCACCGACTCTAATATTAGTTCTCCAAGGAGGAATCTTGAATTAGTGTAGTTGTAATCCTTTGTTTAGTTAAGAGAGGCACCATTTTTTGATATTCTTTTCTATTTTTCATATTGTTACTTTGCTCATAAGTTATATTAAGCTACTAAATCTAAGCTACTTGTGTATTATAAACTTAATATTATCCTAAGCTGCTAATTTCTGTACTTATAAATTTCCTTCTCATACTTGGACTAAACTCACATCCTATTTATCCTTGGATGTTCCGTTTTAAAGGGCGGAGATGTTACGGACCTGCTTTCAACAGTACTACTCTGTCTTAAATTTTGCTGTGTAAACAGTCAGCAGATGATCAGCGGAATTGGCCTATAAAAACCTACATCTTTTCATCTCAAATCAGTTCGTATTATCGAGCCAACCGCTGAGTCAAAGGCTACGGACCCGGTTTATGCCTGCCGGCTTTGGACCTCCAGCGAGAAAGCTTTGAAATACAACTCCGGCTCTGATCCGAAGCCCTCTGAGTGACGCGAGTGATTAGTCCAAGTGTGAGGTCCGTGTTCGTGAAAATCGAATAAAATAAGTGGTGAAAAGTCGGTGTTTTCTTTGACCGCCAACCAGCCGAGTCTAACAGATCGTTTTAAGCGATTTTTAGTGACCTGCCTTTAAAAAACTATTAAGGCAATTAATTTGAAATTTAAATGTCTGAATGCATTTTGGATCTTTAATCTAAATTCGCTCAGAAACAGAAACACGATTAGATAAAATTTTATCGGTAGAAATTTCTGTCAAAAGTTGCTGAAAACTCTATTATCGGAAACTATACTTTACGGAATTGTAATTTTGTGATGAAGTGTTAATGTGTCGGTAATAATAATCCAAAAACGCTCAGAAACAGATTTTTTATATATATATATATATATATATACGACGCGCCCTACTATGTCAAACTTCATACGAATCGAATGTAACATAAGCGATTTTGACAGAGTGGGGCGCGTCTTCGTGGATTGAAATATCTGGCGTAGTTTTTAGTAATTAGGTAAAACGTCGTTTTTCTGTTACATTCTTCCGCAACGCTGCACCCATCCCATCCACCATCGTATTCGCAGGAGTGAGGACAAAGATAAAATCAGTGTATCCTCTTAATAATTTAGATCAACCAAGATGTATATAGGAATTTTCTTAAACGTTCGACTTTATTCAGTGAGTTATAATAAAGCAATTCAGTTACTGAACGCTATACGATTGACTTACCCAATGATGTGTATGAAATTCATATTAGCGAAGCGACGATAATGTACCAAATACCTTCTATTCTTTTGGTACCTACTGTTATAATAAATCACGCAGATAACATACGCTGTAGAGACAATAATATGAATCTGCACAAAGAAGTATCAAATATCAATCAATATGTGAGAAATCACAGGAATATTATAAAGGCATAAGTTTGTATGTGTGCGTGCATGCGAGCGTGTGTGAGTGTATAGGTTTGTTAGTCCTTCTTGCTGTAACTACTGAACCGATTTGGTTAGATTATGGAACGTATTTCAAACCTTAAATCAACACAGACCACTTTCTATTCCGAAATAATTTATGGTTCTCGCGGGATTGATGAAAAGCCTAATAAAATGCGGGTGAAGCCGCGGGTACCGACTAGTAAGTCATAAGTGAATCTGAAAGGTTATTAAAAGCCGAAAAGCGTATAAGAAAAAATTAAAATCAAAAGTTCTTTATTTCGCATGAAATACTAGACAAAGTAATCATGTTTAGCATAAATAGCATAAATAGAATATGTAGTGTATTGGCGTAAATGAAACACGTAGTTCTTGAAGTACCTTTAATCCAAGACTGATCAGTGCATGGCGACATTTGACAATTCGTTCAAGTAATAATTTAAAGTACCCACATCATAAATATATCCCATTATCTCCCCCTTTACACAATGGATGTTTGTCTAAATTATATAAAACTAAAATGTAAGTAACAACAAGAAAACAGATTTAAGTTTAGTCTCTTAGCCATTAGGTATACTTATTCTACAAAATTAATAACAACATAAAAGTAAACTAGTTAATAATTATAAGTACTTAATAGAGTGTTTATAGGTTTTACTCTAAGGTTTAAGACAGTGGTCTAGACCGAAGTTGATCTACCTGCCTCGTACAACAAAAAGCCTCCTCGGTCTCAACTTCGAATAATTTTTGCCCTATCCTGCTCCTGCTTATCGATCTGCCCCTAATTATCCATCCACCCAAACTCTGTCCCCTTCTTTCCAAGATCTAACCTTTCCCCTTTTTAGCTAACGCTCTTCTCTCCAAGTTATATGAACCCGATTCCCCCAGTCCTGATTCCAATAAATCAAAACGCTATCGAAAGTGACGTCTGAAGAAAAAAAAATCATCATTTAACAAAAAACCTAGACGGCCACGCCCATGGCGCCACGGTGACCTTCGGTGGCAAATCCGCAACGTCTCCAAATCGCTATCCAATCCTAACCCATATATGAAACCGCGAGCGAGACCCTTACACTTGACCATGCCTAGGAGCGATCCACGCAATTCATCCAACACCGCGGGGCGCAGCGACTGCGGCACGACCACTCGACATCCCCACGTCAAAAAAACTTTCACGCGTCGCGACGCCGCCAGTATGCACTAAGTGATCCATCTAATTCCTTAAATCTTGATTTCGGCCAACCTGACTTTGCGAATTCTAACACTTTAGAAATGTGTCTATCTTTTGCCGATTCAAAAATAGCTAACCAGGGCCGATGATCGGTGCGCAAAATGCCATATAAGTACTTATGGAATTTTGTAATGGCAAACACTATGCATAGACCTTCGCGCTGTATCTGGCTGTAGATGACTTCGCACATAATATCGCACGTCCCGGCGACCGTCAACCGCTCATCGTAGTGCTTGAGAACCGGACAGGTAGTCAAAGCTATCTTAACCCTTTCAGGACCATAAGGTTTCCAGAAGTGATTTTAAGTAACAGTTTATAAATTATTGGTCAATTATGGTCTAATTAATATATTCTTAAGTAAAAAATAAAAAAAAAATAATAGTTTTTTTGGAATTTTTTGGGACACATGTGTCCCTATGGGCGATAAAGGTAACTTTTTACACAAAAGTATGATTTAGTAATCACCTTTTTTTTATTAGTTTGCTTTACTTTTTATATCATTTATTGGTATATTTTGAAAAAGTAAAGTACATATTTTTATAAATATTTATTTATTGCGAGATAGGTATAAACTAATTATGATAATCAATTTCGTTGATTCGTGTAACACAAATGAATGTCACACGTGGCACACTTATTGTTTGTACGACTTTCTATTTTATTTTTAGCACAATTTACACATCTTTTTCTTATATTAGATTTCTCCATAACATGCGAAGAAGACGTTGTTCTCTTCTGAGACCTTCTTGCTGCAGTAGTAACGGTCGAAGGTATAGCTCGTTGTCTCACTGAAAAACTGCCGATCAAACTCCGAGCTATAGCTTGTTTGAACTGCAAATTAGACAGCAAAGATCCTGGAACGATGCATTGAAATGATCTATTTATTGGTCGAACTTTGTAGACTCTATCATAGTTAGGGCTATTTATGTTTCTATCTTCTTCATTATTACAGAAGTGCAAATTTCTGCATATATCTTCAAAACGAGTTCTCGGCATGACGTAGGCCACATAAGGCACTGCCATATCTGGATCAGTGGACCAATAATCTCTAATTGAGGGCAAAACATGATAACCCATTACCAAATTTATTCCTAGAAATGCTTTCATTTCATCGCTCCCGATTGTAAATTCTCGGCCGTTTTGTTGAGCATACCGTACTGACTCTGACACAATAAGTTGAACTAAAACTTTAAAATTTGCTACGGAATTGAAAATATCTAATGGCGTCAAACCAGCTTCAAGGCCTTCACAAAGTACTTTACCAAAGTCGTACTCCACATTATTAAAAATATTAGGAACATAAGTTCTGTGGTTCCACTTGAAAACTGGTAGTTGGGGGCGATGAGTTTCTGTGAGATCTCCAGCCATTGACGTTGAAGGAGTTGATGTAGATGGTTCTACTGTTTGTGATGAAGAAGGTTCACGAACTGATGAATCCTCAATTTCAACATGTTGGATCCCTTCATCATCATCCTGCGTCAAAAACCTTTCATCGTCTTCATCGAGTAATAGCGCATCTTCATCATCACTATTATCGGCCATTAAAATTTGAAGGACCTCGTCTTCGCTAATTTCAAAAACTCCATGTCCCTTGCGCACCATATTCTGCAAAAATTATATTCAAAATGTAGGTAGAAGCGTAAAAATATCATATAAAATAGAAGACGTTTTTTGGTAGTTTGTTACCGTTACTGCCCATAGGGACGCCGGTGTCCCTTTTTGTTTTTACGAGCAAACAAAGAAAATATGTTCTGTAATCGTTTATTTTATATATAAAATAGTTATTTACTTACCAGACAATACTATTTACACTAAGTATTAGATAAAGAAACACTTTTTAGTATAAAAATGATTTTCCAAAAATGATGAACTTGCAACTTCACGAACTGCGAATAGCGACACTAAATTTATTAGGTAAAATGACCATAACAAGTCAAACCACATAATGAAATTTTTAAATATACCCTCAAAAATATAATACGCCTTAAAATAAAGGTCTATGGTTCTTAGTTTTTTTTGTACAAGTCAAAATAGTTTTGGGACAAATAGGTCCCATGGTCGTCAAAGGGTTAATATCCCGGAAAGCCCTATCTTGATCATGAACCCCCTGCCAACTAGTGCACAGTAACCTTTCAAACACTCGATGTAATTTTTTTTTATTTTCATGCTTAGTTGTGCCTGTAAGAATGTCATCTAGGAAAACAGAAACATTCGGAATTCTCGCCACCAACTTTGAAATCCGTTGAAAAATAGACGGCGCCGACGCTAACCCGTAGTCCAACCGATTGTACACGTATAGGCCGCGCTTGGTATTAGCTACAGTGTAATTTTTAGACTCATCCAGAGGAACTAAGCCGTAGGTCCATGATAAATTTATTTTATTAAGTATACCTCATTCCTCCATTTACATTATTAAATGAAATCTCGGACCTAGGAAGTGGATATTCATCTATTTTTAACACAGGATTTATTGTGCTTTTGTAATCGCTCCCGATTCTCAAGGAGCCTTTATTCTTTAATACAACTACGAGACATGAGGCCCAGTCTGAGGAAGGTACGGGCTGAATAATACCTGCAGATTGCATGCGCTGTAGCTGCTTGTCAACATCGGTGTGCAGCGCCAGCGGCAGAGGGCGCGCGCGCCGGAACACTGGCGTCGCCCCCTCTCGCTCACGCAGCGTCGCGCTTTGGCTGCGCAGCCGACCTAGCGTACTACTAGATACGGTCGGGAGTCGCTTAACAAATTCGTTACCTACGACATCATCTTGCTTATTATCTATAGACTTAACAGGTACTACAATACACATTCTCAATTTTTTAAGCCAATCTCGACCTAACAGAGGTACACCACCGTTTTGAATCACGAATAACTTTAGGTTTTCACTTATTTCATCGTAACTCACTGGTACAACGATGTACCCGATACACTTAATTGCACTGCCGTCGTAACTTTTTAACTTATCACGGTTATTTTTCAACTCGTATTCTGTAAACAAATCCGCGTACATCTTATCGCCGACGCATGAAATCGCCGAGCCTGTGTCCACGTGCATGGCCAGCCGCTCGCCCGCGACTGCCACCTCTGCCAGCACGGGCTCGCTCCCTGTCAGCTCCACCATGTACAGCCCGCTCGGTCCCTCGGACCCGTCGAAATCGCTAGCCGAGCCCTCCCGCTCGCTGCCGTATTCGCCGTCCTCGTCAACCACCGAAACGTCTGTCCGCGTCGTGTCCAGTCGAAGCACTCGACCCTCCGGCTTTCTCCCGCTGCTGCTTGGACACACGCGCTTTAGATGGCCCGCCCTTAAACAGATCTTGCAGGTCCATCCGACGTACTTGCAGGTCTGACGAGTATGCTCTTTGCTACCACAACAGTCACACGGTACGTTCCTCGCTCTTGACCGATTGTCACTGTTAAACCCGCTCGAGTAGCTTGAATCCCGATTTCCAACACGTACTCCCCGCCGACGCGCGCTCCAACCGCCGCGCTCAGCGAGTGCAGCTGCCCGCGCGGTAACTGCGTGCACCGCGCCCTCTGCCGCTCGTTCCTGAACTACCGCTTCTGCATTACTTCTAGTGCCACGGCTTTTCTGTAAGCCGCCGAGAAGGTGACGTCATCCTCGCAGAACAACCTTTGCCGCGTCGTCTCACAATACAGCCCGCAAACGAACTGATCTCGTAAATTTTCTTCGAGATTTTCTCTAAAGTTACAATCTCTCGCTAGATGTTTTAATGCGGCTGCAAACTGGGCGACCGTTTCACTAGAAGACTGCGTCCGTTTGCGGAACTTGTATCTCTAGAGCTGCGAGGAATGATGGCGTCGGTTGAATGTGTTTTTTCACTATATGTACGAGTTCACTGAATTTCAAATCTGCAGGCTTCCTCGGAGAACATAAATCCACCATCAGTTCGTACGTCGCGTCCCCGACGCACGCGAGCAACGTGGCCACTTGTAGGTTCACTTTTACGTCGTTAGCCAAAAAATACTGCTCCATTCTCTCGACGTAAGTAGTCCATGTACCCGAACCGAGGTTGAATTCGCCTAAACGTCCGATCGGCATGCTGTTAGACGACATTAAAACCGAACACAAACCGACTGCGCCACTGTAGTGTATTGGCGTAAATGAAACACGTAGTTCTTGAAGTACGTTTAATCCAAGACTGATCAGTGCATGGCGACATTTGACAATTCGTTCAAGTAATAATTTAAAGTACCCACATCATAAATATATCCCAGAATATATATATCATTGCCTAGAAAAATATAAAGAGATTTCCATTAAACGCACGACATTGTTCAGTAAGTAGCAATAAATCTATTCACACACCGAAAGCTATACAATTGGCTTGCTCAATGACGTGTATACGATTCATATTCCTTTCAGAAGCAAGGATGATGTAGACTCATCTATTCTTTTATGAATCTAAGAAATGAACTAGAGATAAAATATGGGTAATTCGACATAATATATTTGAATAAATGCTTTATTATTCCAAAAACAACATAGATCATCTTAATTATAATACTAAGTACCTATACTAAAGTTACTCTAGTCCCAGAGATAGTGCTTCTGAAACTGAACTAGGGTTTCCTGTGCTTCAGCTTCAGTGCCTTTTCCCCTTATGCTGTTACATAATATCTATTTTATTTAAAGTTTAAACAAGGAATTAAACAATAGAACATAAAGTTAATTGACAATTTAATAATATAATACATACATAGACACTATAGGTGAACCTCTCTACGATAAACTAAATAAATATTCATAAAAATGTGTGTCTGCTTAATGTGTGTGTGTGTGTGTGTAATGATAGAGAACGAGAGGGTGTGTTCAATTCTGTAAAGTGTGAATGATTATGATATTATATAAACATCTAATCTAATAGGGCATCTATTACTCTTATTTATCAGAAGTTACACTAATTGTAGTCACTTTAAAACGATTAGAAGGCTTTCAGTTTCCTCATATGATAACTTGAGTAAGTGTGAGATAGCTACTTTTTTGCAATTTATTTTATTAAGTGGGTAGATTTGTGCCAATGCATTAACTTTATTGTAAATGTAGGGTCCTAAGAAATAATAAAATTTTTGAATAAACGATGTTTTTGACTGTGGTATTATCACTACTCTGTGTTTGACTCTTCTGTTCGTTAGAGATGCATCATACATCAAACTAGTATGTTGCTTTAACAAAATACTTAGGAGAAATAATTTCCTGACAGATAAGACTTCACAGTTTCTATATAGCAGTGATGTGGGGTACAAAAATGGTCGAAACGTTGCTACTTTCAGAATTGCTCTTTGCGCAATTTCAAGTTTCATTAAATATGTTTTAGAAGTACCTCAACGTGATGATATGCAGTACGTGATAATAGATTGACACAAGGCCAAATATATCCGTTTTAATATGTCTGGTTCTACTACATGCCTGAGATTTTTAAAAATATAGATCATTTTATTTAATCGGTTTTTTAAAGTATCAATATGTTTATAAAAGTTTAATTGAGAATCTAAGGTGACCCCCAGATATTTTATACTTTCAACCTCTTCTAATACTGGACAGGTGCAAGAATTCACAGTGGAGTAGAAACATGAATGGGCTAATAAATTGAGGTTGTTTGGAAAACTACTAAGTTTTCGCATCGAGAACTTGATGTATTTCGTTTTATTAATGTTAAGCGACAAGGAATTATCGTATAGCCATTTAGTTACGGAATTTAATCCTGACTGCGCAGCTTCAAACACTTCACTCCATGAGTCTGCAGCAAAAACAAGTGCAGTGTCATCTGCGTAAGAAATTATTTGACCCTTTGCTAGTTCTAATCTAGTCAGAAAATCAATATATACCAGAAAAAGGGTAGGTCCCAGAATGCTACCCTGTGGTACACCATGGGTGACCAATAGATCACTACTAGTAAATGAATCCACTCTAACACATTGATATCTTTCTGTTAGATAATCCTTGAAAAGTTTTAGCTGAAGGCCCCTAACCCCAATGCATTCCAGTTTGTTGATTAAGACTGGTATGCTTACAGTGTCGAAAGCTTTAGCCAAGTCCAGAAAGATGCATATACATTTTTTACCTCGATCAAGATTTGTTGCTATATAGTTTGTCAAAGTATGCACTGTTGCATCAGTGGATTTACCACATCTAAAACCAAATTGGTTTGATGATAAGAGATCATTATTCTCTAAATATTGCACGAGCCTTATATTAATAATTTTTTCAAGGATTTTGGATATTGATGGCAAAATGGATATCAGTCTGTAATTCCCAATGTAATTTTTGTCACCATTCTTATATATAGGCCGAATCTCTGATTTTTTTAGAACCTTAGGAAAAATACCTTTTTGTAGGCAGCAATTAAGAATATGAGTTAAAGGCGGAATGAGTATGGTTTTACAACGTTTAAGAAGATTATTCGAGATACTATCCCAGCCTACCGCGCAGTCATTTTTTAAATTCATAATGATATTATTGACCTCCTCCTCATCAGTATTCAGTAATACAAAAGATTTTAATTGCTTATGAGAAAGTTTATCAAATTTAGGCGTGGTATCATCTCCATTCTTAAATGATGCAGCCAAATTACTACCAACTTTGCTAAAATAGCTATTTATGTAATCAACCGATAACTGCGGTGTTCCCTGAAGATTCAACAATTCTTTACTATACTCTGTACGCTTGGAAGGACTTATAATATTTTTAAGGACGTTCCATAACTTTTTATTATCATTTCTGGCTAAATTAACCTGTTCTTTGTCATAGTTTATTTTAATTTTTTTCAATAATGAATTACAGAAGTTTCTGTAACGTTTATAGATTAGGCAGGCAACATCATCGTCTGGAGAACGTCTGGCTTTCTTATGCAATTTATCTCTATGCCTTATACATCTAAGTAGGCCGGGTGTAATCCATGGCTTAATGATCTTTTTACGTCTAGACAATGTGACTAACTGTGTGTTATTATTTACAGCGGTTTTTATGGTATTTATAAGGTCATTTAAAGCAGAAATTGGATCTGGATTGCTGAGCACAACATTAAAATCACTGCTTAGGATATCAGAGTATAGTTTTTCTGAATTAATTTTTCTAATTTTAGTAGTTGAATACTGCGTTGTGCGCAATTTCATTTGAAAATTTAGTATAACGGGCTTATGGTCAGTTAATTCAGTTTGAGGGACTATAGTCATTGGTGGATTTTTTGATTTCAACAAAACGTGGTCAATGCAAGATCCACTAGCATCGCGCGTAACTAGAGTATGGGCAGGTAATAATCCATGAAAAGCCATTAAGTTTAGATATTTTTTTTTTTTTTTTTTTTTTTTTTTTTTTGTTTTTTATAAATATATTTGAAGAGATAAAGTAGAAGTTTATTTATACGATTTTAAGCAAACAGTGAGAGTACTAGCATTTTATTTTGTTCATAAGTTTTGAGAAATATTTTTATTAAAGAATTTCGCTGTTGCAGTATAAATATTTATATTAACCTAAAGCTAAAGCTAAAGTACGCAAGCGTAAACTCTTCTCATAAACATTTAAATTATCTTTTCTTTTCCTTTCTCAATCTTCTCTGTTTCATGAAGTTTTTGATCCATATGTTCTAAATACCACTGTAACATTGTATTCATATATTGTGGTGACCAAAAACTTTCTTATTTAAGACAAACCTAATGCCCCTAATGGTTGCTTTTACTTAATTACTCAGTAGTTACTTTCACTCATTACTACATTCCCGTAATCATACTCTATGCCTAGTAATATAAATAACTAATTTTGTTACTTTTTATACTTTTCTATTTGTTATTAGTTTTCTTACTTTTAACCCGGAGGCGGGCATTTAGTGCTGCAGCCTGTTGCAAATTAATTTCCGCTCTTTAGTTTAAAGTACCCTATTATTTTATGCGAAAACAAATCAATAAATAGTGGGATGACGGTAATGATAAATTCATCAGACGAACACTCAAGGTCAATATCATTATAACGCTTTATTACCGTTTATATAACTCTTTAGCAGATCACGATAACTTTCAGAAATAAAAGGCTTGAAAGCGCCGCTCAAAATGGGTCGAGTGCCGATCAGCACTTCAGAATAGTTAAGCAGCATCTTAGCCGAGACATAAAAGGCAATGTCCGTTCTGCCCGCGCGTTCCAATAGGGAAATTGGTCTTTTTATTAACGCTCATAGACGGTGATCAAGGTGTCAAATAGGAGATCTATTGTACGGCAACTGAGGCGAGAAGTGTATGAATGCCCACACACACACACAGTATATGATTCGAGTATACTTCAAGCCCTTTAATAGATTTTTAAGAAGTATAGTTTAGACAAGAAAGAGGCATTTTTTCAAAGAGGTCGTTTAAATAGCATATTATTGAAATGACACGTTTAAAGAACAATAAAAAAAGTTAAGTTTTGTCAATTCTTAGAATCCGAAAAAAATATTATATTTTTAATAATAGTACAAGAAGAAGTTTATAAAAATAGTATATGAAGTTAGTGAAAAGGTTAGTTTAGCAATTTCAGAGTGCATAATAATATGCTCTTGGGTAAAGTTTGCAAGGTTGATGGTTCATTGATTGATAGTCTTATAAGAGCGAGAACATACCAAAAGCGAGTAAATGCCATTATTTAACAAAAGTAATCATAACATAAAAATAATGGTATAAATTTTTAAGTGCCGAGTTTTTTTACAGTTCGGTACAGCCAAATGGGGCTCTATAAAAAGGCGCCTAGAATTAAGAGCCAGTACCAAGCGGGTGCCAACCATTTTGACCACATCTATACAAAGGAAACCTATGCTGAATTGTAGGTAGATAGACTAAACGTGGGAAAATTAGTTAGAATGCAAGTGTATTTGTAATGAAATAAAAAAAAAACCTTAATGACTAAGAAAGAGGAGGTAAAGTAGGTACTTTTAAAGTTGATTGGAAATGTGATTAGCTGCGAAGCTCTCAGTCTTTGTTGTCTTAGCTCTCGCATAATATTGAATTACAAAGAAATTAATTCTTCCATGAAAATGCTTTATAATTAAAATTCTTTATTTTCTTAACTATTTGTATTCTAGCTTGCAAAATTCACAGAGTAAAATGTATATAAATGTTAAATGCTAACGATCATAATAATACCAGTGTTATGAAGGAATTTTCTCAATCTCTCTTTATCAAAAATACTCCGAAATATAATTTCTTTTTTCTCTTATACCAATCATCAACTTGTAATAAAAATATTCGAAAAAACATGCCCTAATTACAATGTGTACGAGAAAATGGGAAAATATGAGTCGTTTTTTCTACATACGAAACCAGTTTCGCAGATTTAGTGATTAACAATATTCCCTCGAAGGCCTTGGTTTTGATTCCCTGTTGGGTCTAGTGAAATATCCACAGGTATTTCTCTGTCAACAAGATTGGTAGATCCCATTTATTGTATAGTGAGTGAAGTCATCGTCATTATGTATCGTTTCATCGATACAAGATATACTTTTGTTCGATGTTTTTTTTTTATCGAAATAATAGTGAGACAAGCACGACGTTCATCTGATTTTAAAAGTTATGGCTCTCCTATTTTCTCGTATGAAGAAGTTTTGCGTAAAATGTTTTAATGACCATAATCTCAGATTTCTTTATTTTGATATAATTATCTATTTTATCGGGGTAACAAGACCAAATCATAGAAATGATAACAGGACAATGTCCACTCAACAAACATTTTCGCATTCTAAGTATCACAGACAGTCCTTTGTGCAGAGACTGCATGAAACCAATGACTTCTATGTATAGGATACATAGAAGTCATTGCATGGAACGGTGTATCCGACCAGCGCAAAGCAAAACTTGGCTCCCAAGCTGAACTCCTTGAAGCTCTAGACGACCTTGACAGTCTGTTTGGCTTCTGGAGGGAGCTGGGCTGGCTCAGGACCTCCAAATGTAAGGAGATCCCAACTCCCAAGCGTGGAAAAGGTCCAATATGTATTAAGAAAGAAAGAAGCCCAAGGAAATCCCTCAACTATTCTCAAAATTATGAAAAACCACGTTCAAGCATCTTAATGAACATCAAAAAGTTGCAGGCAGCAGCGAGATTAATGACAATTGAACGCGCCATTTAACATTTCACGGGAAAATTGTGTACAGTATGAGAGCCGTGCTCGTTTCATTACACGGAAATGTGCCCTTAAATGAAAATAGTTGCCCTTTGACTGCGAACAATGACGTGAAATTCCACCTACATGCATTTTTCATCGCGAAACGGAGCACTTTAAGATTCTGCACATGTTTTTGTTTGAGTGTTACGAAATATTTTATTTCTTTCGTATACATTTTTCCTTGCATACTTTGATGTATATAAAATAGGTTGTTTGGTTGATCCCTAAACTTTTTTTACATTCTAAAAGTTAATACTTTGACTGTAATATTATACCTGCGTTGAGTGAAGATGCTGATGAAAATGTTATCGTACATTTAAACGGTTACTACACAGTTTCGCACCGTAAATCTATGCTATAAATCGCAGCACTCAACTCAACTTCGGCCGATGCATCGAATCCAAAGCAAAGACAACTGGTAAAAAACTCGGCATTTTAAATAAAGTTAAACAGTACTTCACCTCCGAACAGCTCCTAACCTTATACCAGGCACAGGTTCGCTCATGCATGGAGTACTGTAGTCACTTGTGGGATGGCTCTGCCAAGTACCAGCTTGATGCTTTGGATTCGGTGGATCGCCGTGCTAGAAGACTCATTGGCAACCCGACACTGATCCACAAAAAAACTTCAAAGCCTTGAACATCGTCGTAAGGTTGCCTGCCTGTCGGTGTTCTATAGAATATATTTCGGAGAGTGTGCACAGGAACTTTTTAATTTGGTTCCCCCGTCACCTTTCTACCATAGAACGGCAAGGCATCGTAAAGGCTTCCACCCATACATAGTAGACGTACCAACGACGCGTACGAAGCGGTTTGGTTCCTTGTTCCTGATACGCACTGCAAAGGCCTGGAATACACTCCCAGGCAGTGTCTTTCCTGCCACTTACAACCCGGGTGCCTTCAAATCAAGAGTGAATAGGCATCTTCTAGGCAAGCGCGTTCCACCTTAGACTGTATCATCACTTTCAGGTGTGATCACAGTCAAGCCTATATAGTATAAAAAAAAAAGCAGTGCATCCTTGCCGGTACGTCGGTGACCAGCCACGGCTGGAGCATTCCACCAGAATAGACCTGGGCTGATTTAGAAATGATAAAAGTACAAACTGCCCCGTAGCGAGAATTAATCTTGGAAATTCCACTCAAATTCAAGCCCACTGCAAACTGCGCTAGCATAGACTGACAATAATAAAAATTAAATTTAAATGAAAAAAAAACTCCGACACTTGTCATTTAACGATTATACTGGCACGCGTGAAGCACTTAATTGATTAATCACGCGCTAAAAATGCTTTACATCATTTTGGAAAAGAGCTGATACTCTTAAACTGCTGGACCGATATTAAGCAAACATAGCTAAAACTACCGCAAAGAAACTGGCTTTCAAATGTGAAAACCCGCATTGAAATCGGTCCATCCATTTGAGAGCTACGATGCCGCAGACAGACGCACACAAAATGAGACAGAGATCGACGTCAAACTTATAACACCCCTCTTTTTGCAGCGGAGGTTATAACTAAACAACGCTATATCGTTTGTGCTCATCATTCCCATAAAATAACGTAAAAACCTCTCGTATACCTCTGGTACACTCCGTGAGTTTTCAGTGACGAAAAATAAATATGAAACATGCATCCAACGTTACAGTTCTCGACCTAATTATATCGTTTATTTATTTATTTATTTTATTTATTTATGTACCAGAAACTTAACTAAAAATAATTATACAAAGAAAAGACGTGCACAAAGGACAGCTTATCTCTACTGGAGAGATTTCTTCCAGGAGCCCTTGAATATGGGAAAAATAAAGTTTGGAAATGCTGAGTAGGTACTGAAAATTGTATATTACTATTGATAAAATATAAGATATATATATATATACATATATAAACAATATAAATAACTAGTGATAAAAATGAAATACATAATATATAAAAAATACGTATAATAAATATATATATAAATACATAACTAAATAAATACATATATATAACATATACATTGATATACCAAAAATTAAATATTATTAATCCTGGATCGAGAGATAATGCTGTTTCAGTCTAGCCTTGAATGTACTAATAGAAGGATTGTCACAGAGAATATGGCTTGGGAGCGAGTTCCACAGTCGCGCTGCAAGCACTGCAAATGATTTAGAGTAGAAGCTGGTGTTATACGAGGGCACCTCCAGAGCCAAAAGATCGTTCAAAAGTTCCAGCCGCTCAAAAGTTTGAATTGCACTTTAGAATATTATTTTAATTAAGTACTTAAAAAACCATTACGGCGAGCCAAATTAATCTATACTTATAATAAATCTGTAACAGGTCAAATTCTGTACATTAAAGATATTTTGAAAATTTTTTTTCGAGGGCACCCTAAAATCGGTTCTGAACCCAAAACTGTATTTTTTTTCATTTTTGTCTGTCTGTCTGTCTGTCTGTCTTTCTGTATCACGGCCGCGCATCACGCCGAAACTACTGAATGAATTCCAATGAAACTTGGTATGACTTGAGTTCATACTACGAGGAAGGACATAGGATACTTTTTATCCCGAAATTCAGCATGGTTCCCTTAGGAGAGGGGATAAAAGTTAAAATGTATACTGTTTCTTTGTAGCCAAACTCCTCAGAGACGGCTGGACCGATCGTTATGAAATTTTCAGGGAATGATCTCTGGGTGCGGGACCGGGCTGTTATCTATATTTGATGTCCCAAAATGCTGAAAGAACCCTGGCCCTGGCCGATTTAATTTTCCCATACAAAAACCAAGGACGGTACCGGTGTACGGTGGAATCGAACGAATCGCACATCAAATGAAAGAGCGTAAAAAAATAATCGATCCGAGTCGAGGACTTATATGTGGAGACTTATAGGATTATCGAGTATTTTCGAAATAAAAATAAAATTAATAAATTGATTTAATGGCGTTGCTAAGTAAACATTTCATTGCTGTCACGTCAGCACCTCTGACAGGTTTGTTTCGAAATTTGTAGCCGGAGTATGATGTCCGACCTCTTTGGTCTATTTAATTTATTTGATATGCAAATAACGTTATAATACCGATTGTGGTTTTGGAGAATATCGAACATTACCTACGTCGATGCCAAGTATTTATTTGTTCAAGAAAGGGTTAACGCTGAAACAGATTGACAAATTAGGACCTGCTCCAGCGTATATACAATCGTTAAAAAATGGTCAGAAGAATTGATGACCCACGAAGCTGGACGGCCATCAGCTTCGAGTACTGAGAATAACGTCGGAAATATTTGGGATTTCATACTCGGGGCCGCTGATCGAAAATCAGAATCAGGGCTTCGAAGTTTTCTGCGAGATGGGTACCGAGGCTTCTTTCAGCTGAACATAAATGCAACCGACTAACGATTTAGCGCAAATGTTTGGAGTTGTTTAAAGCCGATTCACCAAACTTCTTACAGATATTTGTTAGTACTGATGAAACTTGGTAAATCAGGGTTGGATTTACTTTCCTTTGGCAGGAGTTCGGGGGAGAAACTAGAATGGTGTTGTATTTGGTAGAGGTTTGGTCCTTGATTATAACAATACTATTCGCATTACGAGGTAACGCACTGTTTTCGAGCTTTTTCAAAAAAACAATTATTCAATTTATCAGTCAGGTCAGTATAAATCGGGAGGTCTTTTTTCGAAGTTAGGATGATTTTTAGGTGATACAGTAGGACGAGATGGAACACCGCACATATATTTTGTTGTACCAACAAAAAAAATAGGCCACAGAACTTTTTAAATATGTTATTTGTAGTAATACAGATTCAATTTTTGACACAAACCACTTAGGATGTAGAGCGAGCGAAGCGAGCTCGGGACTTGGGGCACCTCGACTTAACGGATAGGTGACGAAGAGTTCTTATTCTTCTGAGTGGTTATTTTCTTTTATGACCACCCAGAAATGGGAGCCCCGCGAAGCGGGGCCCGTCGACCGAGCCTTAAAAAGGGTAAAGGAAATACTGAAGACTTAGGATGTAGAGCGAGCGAAGCGAGCTCGGGACTTGGGGCACCTCGACTCGGATAACGGATAGGTGACGAAGAGGATGGTGGGGCTTGCAAGGCCCCACGATCCTTCTGAGTGGTTATTTTCTTTTATAACCACCCAGAAATAGGAGCCCCGCGAAGCGGGGCTCCGTCGACCGAGCCTTAAAAAGGGTAAGGGAAAGACTGAAGAGTAAAAAAAGAGTCTTAACCTCAAGCTTTTAAAGCTCTGTCGACTGACCCTTAGGGGGGGTGAGGGGTAGATGGTGATGGATAAAGGGTTTTCCTAACTCCTTTACTTCTTCTTGAGGCTACAATTCCCATTCCAAAACATGTATTTCAGTAATTATAACAGCAAAATTGAATTCAAAACAAAAAAAAAAATATTTCTTAAAAACTACTACGTGTCGAAAGTTTTAGCTTGGGAGGGGGGAAAAAATCCCATTTTTTTTCTTCCCACCCCTTCCCCTTTCGCTTCTCTCCGCGACGAAGCGACTCCATCATCGTCATTTTAATTATTTCATCTTTTTAAATTTGCTCAAGAATGGTGCAATACCTTTTCAGGGAGTGGTATCGGGGGTTAGGGGACACTTCCTTTCCCGTCCCGCTACTCCTGCCAAAGGATTCTAAATTTTTACCATGGAGTCTTCTTACATTCTCTCCTATCTGCTGTCAACCTGCAATACTCTTCCATACGATCCATCCATTTCTTTTTTGGTCTTCATCTAAGTACTTACTAAACAAACCTCTCTTATTCTGAGAGAAAACCCTAACCCAGCTATTGTGGGGTTGAGATGAAATTCAATTATATTTGATCCAGCGAGAGGCTTCGGCCGCGTTCAATTAAATGTTGACATCAGAAGTGAAAATCTCAGGTGCCATCTCGAAACATAGTGAGGCAACGATAGATAGATACACCATGACATAACTAAAATTCGGTAATGCGAGAAAAAATTACTTTCAAGAAGGTACCACATTAATTTTAGAGATGGCGCTATAAGTATTATCGCGGCATGACTTGGCTATACGGTTTGACTTACACTGAGGGTTTGTGTGTCTGTAATTTCTGAACTACAAAACTGATAAACTTTAAATATTTCAGAGACAATCTATGAAGTACCTCCTTTCGAACAAAAAAGAATGAATGAAATCTGACCGCGAGTTAATGGGTTTATAACTTAATACATACACATTTTGACTTTGATGTCGTCTTCCAGGGAAACCATGCTGAATTTCGGAATAAAAAGTATCCTATGTCCTACTTCGGTATATAAACTCACATCATGCCAAGTCTCATTTTAATCCATCCAGCGGATTAGCCGTGATGGGTGGCCGTGAAATAGAGAGACAGACAGACAAACAGACAAAAATTAAACAAATTACAGTTTTGGCTTCAGTATCGACTTCAGTGCTCTGCAACAAAAAATTTCGAAATATCTTCATTGTACGGAACGTGACCCGTTACAGTTGTACCTATTAATAAATAAATAAAATTATTATTATTGTATTATTAATATTATGAGAAAAAAATAACACGCAAAACGAAGTTTGCCGGGTCAGCTAGTGGTTTAATAAATTTGCCCGTGCATTCCAAGCAACAAAGGCAGTAAAGTTCACAAAGAGTTGTTAGTAGGTATCTTCGGGGTATACTGTAAATTAGAGAACCCTCTAGGACCTAGGTACAACTAGGTCGTCTTTTCTTTGTTTTGGAACATGAGATGCGAAATCAACTCAGATCTGATCAGGGTGCAGCTGTTAAAATTGTTTTTGATGGTAAGTGACAATGCAGCCAAAGATCGTATATGAAAGCTATAAGTATACAGTCACTATACACAAGTAACAAAATTAAAAAAAAATCGGAATGTTATAAAGAGACTTCGCGAGGATATAAGAAGGCACTTCGGGTACTTTGGTTTTCTTTGGACCTCAAATTGCTTTTCAACCGTTGCTTTGAATTTCCAAGAACAAGACGTCAAGATCTTTCCAATATATAAAATACTCGTGTTCTCACACTCTAATCACAGTGTTTGTGAAAAATTTCCTTCGAAATGACTTTAACGCATTTTATATAAAAATCTGTATTTTTGGTATGTTATTTAACCATATTTTTCCTACCCCTTTTTGAGTGATAAATAATTTATATGGCATAAAAACGTTTGGCGGTACAACTAATTCTCATATCAAATTCTAACCAAGATTTTATACAAGCTTGTATTAATATGCTGTTTTGGCCATAACTTTTGGTTTTTCTTTCTGTTTGAATTATCATATTAACTAGGTACCCATTGCAAGCAACTTTGGCGAATACTAAAAACAACAAAAAGTAACACATATTTTATACGCTGTACGCCAGGGTTCCTTGACGTAATGGGGGAACATCTAAAAACAACGTATAATGCGAAACAACCCACACTGCGTCATGAATTTATGATAAGAAAGCGTTGTGTTGTTGCCCGAGTGTTAGCGTTGCTTAATGGATTTTTAACAGCTTAAGTTGATAGATGAGCTCGTGCTTATGTTATGGGATACTTTAGAGTTAAGATACACTTTGCGGTAAGCATAATTTCATAGCAGGCACGTTTAGGCTTAGTGTCTCTAAAGGGCGGATAAAATGTGCTTTCAATCAGTGGACGACGAAGACAAAAACGTTCCGAAGATCAAGTTAATACAAGCTCTTATCTTGCAGTGTTTGTATGTATATGCAAATTGCCAACCTCTTCAATAAATTATTCGGCCAAGTAAAAGTCGGACTCGTGCAAGAAGGGTTACGTACATAAAAACGGCAAAAAATTACGTTTTATTAGTAAAAAAGTCGTATCAAAAAAGTTTGTTTTGACACCAACGGCGTCAGTAGTAATACAACCGTGCTATCGTTTATCAGATCACTTCACTGTGTTATTAGTCCGCACGCGCGTTTCCAACAGGTACGGTCTTTTCCAGACTGGGGGGCTATTCACGTGTCGGCTACACTTCGTGATGTGAAATGTCTACAAAGGTGATGGCATTTACGTATTTAAGCAGACGATATCGAAATCTAAACATTTTTTGCGAATACTGGAAAATTTATTTTAAGACAATTGATAAAGAGCGTAAAATTGAATGTATTTCAAATGTTATGTTGGTCGACAATTCAGAAAGTTAAAATTACTTAAGCGCGTCAAAGTCGAGCATTGTATTTCCTGTGTTGAAATACATGTTTCACAAGTGTGCGAAAACGTTACCTGAACGTCATAGCTGTGGCGCATAATTTTCTCCTATGAAGAAAGTTTATGGTAAAATATCAACATGATATTATGGTGGTGGGCTCATCTTTTGGGTTTCTCCTATGAAGAAAGTTTATGGTAAAATATCATCATGATATTATTTTGGTGGGCTCATCTTTTGGGTTTCTCCTATGAAGAAAGTTTATGGTAAAATATCATCATGATATTATGGTGGTGGGCTCATCTTTTGGGTTCATATCGGTAGTTTCAATATACGGACGGGACGGGAACTATGGAATCCTACACTCCGCGTACTCGGACACGTCTTTGCCGGTTTAGAAAAGCTTCTTACTGAGAGCGAAGCAAATATAAAGAGTTATTCATGTCAAAAACAAGCTGCAAGGGCGAGGATTCTTTGCCTTTTAAGCTTTTTAATGAGAAATAAAACAAAGGTGGTGGAGTGCATTCTTTATGAGCCGTACACATTTTCCTGTTAGGTGTCACTGTTTTATTCTCCGTGCTATTATGTATTTCGTGTACTCTCATATGTTTCCTTCGTACGGCAAAATTGTTCTAGAAAGAGCTACTCAAACATTGAACTGCAGAGCTGCTGCTCAAATATTTGAAGCTCGTCTTGTGAAACACGTTTTCCCGGAGGTGAGAACTTTGTACACCAATATCCTTTTTAATATGCTCAAAAAGTTGACATTTCCATGTGTGTTTAGCGTGCGCAAAGTTATTCTTTTCCGCACTAGTGCTTTTGTGTTTTCCTTCTACGCGGTACCGGAGCGGGCGCACCAGGAGCGCATGAACACGAACGCGGCATGCAAACGCGGAGCAGGCAAACACGTAAAACCAATATTTTTTTTCGCAAATATATTAAAAAAAAAGTAGTTCAATGCACGTGCGGAATTGTCATTTTTACTCGTCCTTATAGTTGACCATCGCCTTCGGCTTGTGCCAACAAACCGGGACTAGTAAAAAAATGACAAACTTTCCGCACTTATATTGAAATGTACTATTTTAGTGTTCCATATCAGGATGGTAAAAATGGAACGCTTATAATGCGACTGCATCCGTTCGTCCATCACAGTCCATTTCAGTAATTAGAAGCCAAGGTCCAAATAACATATTTGGAATAGTAAATAATAATAGTGACCCAACATAATTTGAAAAAACTGAATATTATTATTAATTCGTCCATTAAAAAAAACGAGTGGAAAAAGTTTGACTTCCAAAGCATCGTATGAAAGGAGTTTACACATTCATTTTATAACTAGCTGACCCGGCAAACTTCGTTTTGCCTGTTATTTTTTTTCACATCATATGGGTATGAAAAATAGCTCACGAGTCACGACCTATTCTCAGATTTACTGAATAAAAGGTCAATTAGATATTTGTCATAATATCTGCTCTACTATCTATATTAATAGGTTCAACTGTAACGGGTCACGTTCCGTACATTGAAGATATTTCAAAATTTTTTGTTGCAGAGCACTCTTTGGTCGATACTGAAGCCAAAACTGTAATTTGTTTAATTTTTGTCTGTTTGTCTGTCTGTCTCTCTATTTCACGGCCACGCATCACGGCTAATCCGCTGGATGGATTAAAATGAGACTTGGCATGATGTGAGTTTATATACCGAAGTAGGACATAGGATACTTTTTATTCCGAAATTCAGCATGGTTTCCCTGGAAGACGACATCAAAGTCAAAATGTGTATTAAGTTATAATTCATTAACTCGCGGTCAGATTTCATTCATTCTTTTTTGTTCGAAAGTAGGTACTGCATGGATTGTCTCTGAAATATTTAAAGTTTATCAGTTTTGCAGTTCAGAAATTACAGACATACAAACCCTCAGTGTAAGTCAAACCGTATAGCCAAGTCATGCCGCGATATTACTTATAGCGCCATCTCTAAAATTAATGGTACCTTCTTGAAAGTAATTTTTTCTCGCATGACCGAATTTTAGTTATGTCATGGTGTATCTATCTATCGTTGCCTCACTTTGTTTCGAGATGGCACCTGAGGTTTTCACTTCTGTCAACATTTAATTGAACGCGGCCGAAGCCTCTCGCTGGATCAGATATAGTTAATTGAATTTCATCTCAACCCCACAATAGCTGGGTTAGGGTTTCCTTTCAGAATAAGAGAGGTTTGTTTAGTAAGTTCTTAGATGAAGACCAAAAAAGAAATGGATGGATCGTATGGAAGAGTATTGCACGTTGACAGCAGAAGAAGAGAATGGAAGAAGACTCCATGGTAAAAATTTTGAATCGTTTGGCAGGAGTAGGGGACGGGAAGGGGGAAGGGGGGGAGAGGGGGTGTCCCCTAACCCCCGATACCACTCCCTGAAAAGGTATTGCACCATTCTTGAGCAAATTTAAAAAGATGAAAATAATTAAAATGACGATGATGGAGTCGCTTCGTCGCGGAGAGAAGCGAAAGGGGAAGGGGTGGGAAGAAAAAAATGGGATTTTTTCCCCCCTCCCAAGCTAAAACTTTCGACACGTAGTAGTTTTTAAGAAATATTTTTTTTTAATTATGAAGTTTTAAATTCAATTTTGCTGTTATAATTACTGAATGTTTTGAAATGGGAATTGTAGCCTCAAGAAGAAGTAAAGGAGCTAGGAAAACCCTTTATCCATCACCATCTACCCCTTACCCCCCCTTAGGGTCAGTCGACAGAGCTTTAAAATCTTGAGGTTAAGACTCTTTTAGCCTTCAGTCTTTCCCTTACCCTTCTCAGTCTCGGTCGACGGAGCCCCGCTTAGCGGGGCTCCTATTTCTGGGTGGTCATAAAAGAAAATAACCACTCAGAAGGATGGTGGGGCCTGCAAGACCAATGCAATCCTCTTCGTCACCTATCCGTTATCCGAGTCGGTGTGCCCCAAGTCCCGAGCTCGCTTCGCTCGCTCAAGATCCTAAGTGGTTTGTGTCAAAAATTTAATACTACAAATAACATATTTAAAAAGTCCTGTGGCCTATTTTTTTTTTGTTGGTACAACAAAATATATGTGTGGTGTTCCATCTCGTCCTACTGTATCTCCCGAAAGTCATCCTTACTCCGATAAAAGACTTCCCGATTTATACTGACCGCCATATAGATTGATTTTTGAAAAGCTCGAAAACACTGCTTTACCTCGTAATGCGAATAGTATTGTTGTAATCAGGGACCAAACCTCTACCAAATACAACACCTTTGTCCCCCGAACTCCTGCCAAAGGAAAGTAAATCCAACCGCGATTTACCAAGTTTCATCAGTAGAGTACGATTCACGAAAGATGACCACAAATGGCGGGTCTTTTCTTCATGTACACTCATGAAGAAAAGACTTAAGCCAAAATAATTACCATATATTAGTTAAATAAGATCATATATATTAGTTAAAATAAATAAGACCATAATATTAGTTAGATAAGTCCAAAGAGACCTAAAATAGGCCCGCCATTTGTGGTCATCTTTCGTGAATCGTACTACAAATATCTGCAAGAAGTTTGGTGAATCGGCTTTAAACAACTCCAAACAATTGCGCTAAATCGTTAGTCGGTTGCATTTATGTTCAGCTGAAAGAAGCCTCGGTACCCATCTCGCAGAAAGCTTCGAAACCCCAATTCATTATGAATTATGTTTCTAGTTCGTTCATAGGATACACCTATGATTTCAGCTATTTATCTGATTTTCGATCAACGGCCCCGAGTATGAAATCCCAAATATTTCCGACGTTATTCTCAGTACTCGAAGCTGATGGCCGTCCAGCTCGTGGGTCATCAATTCTTCTGACCATTTTTTAACGATTGTAGGTATACGATGGAGCAGATCCTACTTCTTTGTCATTCTGTTTTAGCGTTAATCCTTTCTTGAACAAATACTTGGCATCGACGTAATTCGACGATTTTCTCCCAAACTAACAATCGGTATTATAACGTTATTTGCATATCAAATAAATTAAATAGACCAAAGGGGTCGGACATCATACTCCGGCTACAAATTTGGAAACAAACTTGTCAGAGGTACTGACGTGACAGCAATGAAATGTTTACATAGCAACGCCATTAAATCAATTTATTAATTTTATTTTCAATTAGAAAATACTCGATAATCCTAAGTCTCCACGTATAAGTCCTCGACTCGGATCGATTATTTTTTTACGCTCTTTCATTTGATGTGCGATTCGTTCGATTCCACCATACACCGGTACCGCCCTTGGTTTTTGTATGGGAAAATTAAATCGGCCAGGGCCAGGGTTCTTCAGCATTTTGGGAGATCAAATATAGATAACAACCCGCTCCCCGACCCAGAGATCACACCCCGAAAGTTTCACAACGATCGATCCAGCCGTTTAGGAGGAGTTTGGCTACAAAGAAAATCGAGAGAATTTTATATATTAGATTAACTTTTATCCCCTCTCCTAAGGGAACCATGCTGAATTTCGGGATAAAAAGTATCCTATGTCCTTCCTCGTAGTATGAACTCAAGTAATACCAAGTTTCATTGGAATTCATTCAGTAGTTTCGGCGTGATGCGCTTATATGTTACATTAACTTTTATCCCCTCTCCTAAGGGAACCATGCTGAATTTCGGGATAAAAAGTATCCTATGTCCTTCCTCGTAGTATGAACTCAAGTCATACCAAGTTTCATTGGAATTCATTCAGTAGTTTCGGCGTGATGCGCGGCCGTGATACAGAAAGACAGACAGACAGACAGACAGACAAAAATGAAAAAAAATACAGTTTTGGGTTCAGAACCGATTTTAGAGTGCCCTCGAAAAAAAATTTTCAAAATATCTTTAATGTACAGAATTTGACCTGTTACAGATTTATTATAAGTATAGATATAAAACTTCTGATTTGTTCAAACTCTCTTTAATTTTATCCTATAAAGCCCATCCTGGACATGACATATGGGACGAGAAAATGGAGCTCCAATAAACATGTAATCCATCAAAAATGTGACTATTCCTACGAAATTGAGTAACACGATCCAATTTTGACATCGTCCTTTTATCTTGAAGGACAACGTCACTATAAATTCAACCGTACCGTAATATGTCCCTAAAAGGCATGACTCGATCATTCCATTTAATCAGACGCCAATACTCTCTAAGCCGAAACCACCGGTAATTTTGACAAGGGATAAGCAAGCCGCAGGGGCAAGGGAAGCTAGTGTATCATAAAATGTTTACCAAACCAATCATAAAATTCATCCAATTCCAATTCTCCTAAATACTGATTTTACAGCTTCAAAAGCGGCCATTGGTTAAAAATTTCTAACCAAGATTTATTAAGGTTTGAAAACGAATAAAATTCCAATGCAGTGGTGCCAAGCCAAGAGAAATAAGTCTTGTATAGGTAGAGCAATTATTCGAAACCACAATCGCCTTTTTTCAGCCACCCAATTTGAATCGAGCCATTTTTTGCGGCAATTTGAGCTATGGAAAAAACTTCAGTATCCAATATCAACTGAAAATGGAAACTCGCGGTAACGCAATTTCGAGTGACTCAATACTCCATGATTGATGGAATTACTTTTCGTTCGACACTCATCTCATTACCGAATTGTAAATAAAACATATAAGTACTTAAGCTTTACTTATAAACGTTGTTCAGGATACCGAGTCTATAACAGAATTAGACTTTCGAAAAAGAGCACAAAGAATTTTCGAACTAAAGACGAACCTACTGAACAACGATATAAATAGGTATAGAACAAAAAACCTCAATTTACTTCAAACTCATGCTTAGATGCAGCTTTGCATTAAAGTATTTAATCTGATGTTTCATTTATACTAAAACTTTCCAAAAATTATGCAGTTGAATTGAAATTCGCATCTAACTTACGAGTTTATTATTATACGCGTCGAATAGAGAACCTATTAAAAGTCGTAAAATAAGTAGCATATCCATTTTACTGAATAAATTATACACCTCTTCTTACTCAAAAACTTTGGGATTTAAGGCTCTCTTTTCTAAAGAGACAAATAAGGCCATAAGTTATGGCTTAAAGAAGTGATAAATATAAACTCTCATATTTCTTATATAAGATTTCACTCAGAATACCACCATATAAAATATGACCATTACGATTAGGTATCTAAGAGTGAAATATACGAAAATAAATTGAAAATGCCTATCTCAAACAGTAACTCCGAGCATGTTAGGGTGTTAACAGATGCCTTAACAAGAACATGGCTCTCTCTGCAGAAAACTTGTTTCATATAACTCGTACTCTAGAAAGCTTACGCTTAACATGGGCACAAAAAGCGCTGAGATGCAAGCTTTTGCTTCAGTCATATTTGTTTCGGTAGAATATTATAATTTTCACGATAATTTAAGAAATATAAAATTAAAAATAATGATAGAGCTGATCTTTATCTAGCGTCAAACTTTTATTTTATAACTGTTATACTGTACCCTTAAGTAACTGTTTATAATCTTAATAAACCAGTAGGTACGTATGTTCTTTTTTTCAATCGTCACCTGATGGTATTTCAGTACACACACAAATACACACACATACGCACAAACACACACACATACGCCCAAGCATACGCATACGCACACATACACAAACACACGTACACGTACGCAAAAACTAAAGCATTTAAAGTTATGTAATACATTTGTTTTCACCGGATAATAATTAACTGAAAACACAGTTGTTTGGAATATTAAATTACTAATCACAATAACAAATAAATATATAGTAATTCTCACGATATGTCACTTAGTTTCCACGCAGCTGCACACAGCTATTCTGCAAATTTATTACAGGCACTGTAAAGCTAGCGGCATCATAGGAAAATATTACACAATTTTTAACTCTAACCTCAACGAAGTAGGGTTCAATTCGGGTTGTAATTTGTAGGTCATTTGCTTAATCCCGTATGCTATTAGTTTTATGTGCACGTTAGCACTTTTGAAGCTTGACCCCTAGCAAATTGCACCGAAACTCACATTGTAGTGGTAAATAGGGAATTTTGTTTGTCTACCATGTTGAAAATACTAGGAGGATTTCATTTAATTTCGTAATTTTTTATATGTTTTTTAAACGTTTTGTATAGGTTTTTAGCATTTGATGAAATGAAATTAGAACAAAAGTTTGAACGCTTAGGTATACACTCACGCACACAACCTACTCGAGCACATAAACACACATAGATAGATAGTTTTAAATATTACTGTTATTTTTTTGCTCATTTGATATTATTACCCACGACCGAACAGAGTACGGGTATATGCGTTTAGGGTGAGAGACCGTTTGTATTTATGGCAGCTCCTCCTTAGATCTTATACCTACTTTCCTTTAGTCGGGGAGTTTAAAAAAAAAATTTAATCCTTTTTCAATTACAAGGCAACAGAAGTCGTGGATGTTTTAATTTTTTTAAATTTTCCACTTGTGAAAGGATATCCGCAGGCGTAGGGGTATACGCATCGTAAATTCTTTAGTTGCAAAAGAGTAAAAAATATAACCAAAAAATACGTCCGCGTATATTTTTGAAGCGGTCTGTCTGGTTTTGCCAGTTTACAGAATTCATAACACTGAACACGGCGCTAGAACAAACTAGAACTAACGAAACTACAAACTGAACTGTAAAACTAGATATTATGCAGAGTTGATTTTTGATTGTGGTTTCAGTCATTTAGCTGAATACCTACCGTGTGCCATTAGTTTCGGTGTCGCGTGAACGCGTTTCAAAGGGTGACCTTATTTCTGCGCTTTAGAACTTTTGTGATCTGTGAGACCGACCCCTTAGACTATGATCTGGCCTTTCAAATGGGTATGAAAGGTTAGCCTTCATTTAAATAGCCCCAGCGGAGTTCTCAACCTCTCGATGAGTTTTATACCGTATGTTTACTTTTATGCTAGTAACTACATATTATAATTTATTAGTCTCTAGGTAGTTTAACTTCGAATCACGAAAATATTATTTTCAGAATGAAGTCCATTTTTTGACGTGACAACGTCTTATAATTCGATAGAGCCGGTTGCACGCACGAAAAAACATGACTCATGCGGCTTTACCGGCGTTACGGCGTTACCTCGCTCTGAGGCGTTCCATGTAAGGCTTGAAGTGCAAGCGATAGCGCGGAACGAGCGACAAAGAAGACGTTGTCACGTTCAACTATCGTCAGTAAACCGACTTTACAGACAACAATTTTTTTTTTACTGCATTATTATTTTATAGGCTTCATACCTACCCAAAGGGTAAAAATAAAACCTGTGGCTGGCTGACACACAACAATAGTACGCGGAGCGCGCGTGGGTAGAAAAATTATTAAATTGAGTCAGTCCGCCCGCACGGCACGCGTTGTGCGCTGCAGTGAATATTCACGCGCGGAATTTTACGTGTCTTAATATATACTGTTATCCCGCACGATTATATTCTCATTACATCGCGTTATATACTTAATGTGAAGTATAAACTTTCTGTTAGGCGAATCATAGTGAATAAACCATATTTGAACTGTGAAGTGACTTTTGATTATACTTCGTAGCTTCTCCCAACGACCTCGCCTACACTGGTGACCCCCGAGTAGTTCAATAATTATGAGCAGCGACGGCAGTGATACGGATAATTCGGGAACCTCGCAGAAAGCGAGCACTCACCACCGCGCGAAGAAAAATGACCCATTAGCGGAATTATTTCGTGTTGGCATCCGCGTACCACCGTTTTGGCCAGAAAAACCTTCTATATGGTTCGCGCAAATAGAGGCTCAGTTTAACATCGCACGAATAACTGACGATAACACGAAGTTCTATTACGTACTTGCGCATTTGGATGGAAAGTATTCAGCTACCATAGAGGACATAATAGAAAATCCACCTACATCTGGAAAATACGACAAACTTAAGTCCGAACTCATTAAGCGGCTTTCCTTATCAAGGCAGAAGAAGGTGAAGCAGTTGCTACAATCTGAGGAACTTGGAGATCGTAAGCCGTCCCAATTTTTACGACATTTACAACAGTTAGCGGGACCAAATATGCCTGACGATTTCATCACAGACGTCTGGACGAGTCGACTTCCACACAATTTACAGACTATAATAGCGTCGCAAACAAATCTGTCCCTCCAAGACCTGGCGGATTTAGCCGACCGAGTCCATGACATTGCTCCGGCGTCTCCTCATATCGCGGCAACCTCCTCCATCTCAAGATTGGAATCGGCAATTGACATCATGGCCCGACAAATAGCGGAATTAACGAAACAAGTGAGCGCACTAACTAACGCTGGTCCTAGCAGATCGCGTTCCCGTTCACGAAGAACCTCGCGTGACAATAACCGGACGTCATCTCGGACCAGATCGCAGTCGAGCTATAGAAAATTTCCTGTGTGTTGGTACCACCACAAATTTGGTAGCCAGGCGAACAAGTGCCAAACGCCGTGTGACTTCAAGGCGGGAAACGCACAGGGCAGTCGATAATGGCGGCTGACGATTGCCTCCCCACACCAGGCCGCCTCTTCGTGACCGACCGCAGTTCCGGTATCCAGCTGCTTGTGGACACAGGAAGTGATCTCAGCGTCTATCCACGGAGCACACTTCCTCAACGACGCGCGAAAACAGACTATCAGTTGTGTGCGGCAAACGGGACTCCAATTGATACATATGGTTTCGTAGAACTCAAACTTAATTTAGGCCTGCGTAGAGATTTTATGTGGCGTTTTATAGTAGCAGATGTCACAAAGCCAATTATAGGTGTTGATTTATTGTCATATTACAATTTAATTGTAGATATTCGCAACAAACGATTAATCGACGGTGTGACTAATTTATCTGCTGTAGCTACTATTGCACTATCTAATAGCTTAATTTCTAGCGTTAAGGTCGTAACTGGTGATTCAAAGTATCATAACCTACTTTCAGAATTTCAGGAAATTGTAAGACCCACAGGCGCTCCTCGCACACCAAAGCACAGCACCGCACACCACATTCGCACTACGCCCGGTCCTCCCGTTTCATGCTCACCACGTCGACTTGCCCCGGAGAAATTAAAAATAGCAAAAGCCGAGTTCGAGGCAATGTTAGCGAACGGTACAACTCGACCGTCAGAAAGTCCCTGGTCGTCGCCACTGCACCTAGCCCCCAAAAAGGATAACGGCTGGCGTCCTTGCGGTGACTACCGGAGACTCAATTCCAGAACCATACCTGATAAGTACCCTATCAGACATATTCAGGATTTTGCACATAACCTATCTGGTTGTAAAATCTTTTCCACCATCGACCTAGTTAAAGCTTACAACCAGATACCAGTTTACGAAGAAGATATCCCTAAAACAGCCATCTCAACTCCTTTCGGACTCTTTGAGTTTCCTTATATGACATTTGGTTTGCGTAATGCTGGACAAACTTTTCAGAGATTCGTCGACGAGCTTACCCGTGGTCTAGATTTCTGTTACCCGTACTTAGACGACTTTTTGGTATTTTCCAAAAATGAGGATGAACACCTGCAACACCTTCGCCAGCTTTTTACCAGGATGAAGGATTACGGCAT
Organism: Coenonympha arcania; assembly: GCA_036785405.1. NCBI lineage: Eukaryota > Metazoa > Arthropoda > Insecta > Lepidoptera > Nymphalidae > Coenonympha > Coenonympha arcania. The sequence continues at coordinate 17,080,908 of CM072066.1, read as the reverse complement.
CCTCATCAATACCGCCAAGTGCGTCTTTGGTGCAACAGAAGTGACGTTTCTAGGCTACCACATCTCTCAACATGGAACAAAACCTCTGGACAACAAAATACAGGCAATCAAGGAATTTCCAGTCCCTAAAACAGCAAAGCAGCTCAGAAGATTTTTGGGCATGATAAACTTCTACAGGAGATTCTTACCACAAGCTGCCCAAATTCAAACCCCATTGAACGCACTATTGGCTGGTTCCATTAAAGCGTCGGATCCTGTACACATAGTCGGAGATTCACTTAAGGCATTCGAAGACTGCAAAGAAAGCTTATGCAATGCGGCCCTATTGGCACATCCTGACGAATCATGTAAGCTAGGACTTGTGACCGATGCTTCAGATTTCGCGATTGGCGGAGCACTTCAGCAGTTAAGAGACGGCAATTGGGAACCTTTGGCCTTTTTCTCACGTAAATTAAGCCCAGCACAAAGGAAATATGCGCCGTATGATAGAGAACTCCTATCCATATATGAGTGCGTCAAATACTTCCGGCACTGGTTAGAAGCTACAAGTTTCACCATTTATACGGATCACAAGCCCCTGTGTTACGCGTTTACAGAGCGTAAAAATAACTGCTCACCGCGTCAATACAGATATCTCGACTACATAGCACAATTCTCGACAGACATCAGGCACATTGCTGGGAAAGATAATGTAGTTGCTGACACGCTTTCCCGCGTCGAGGAATTGCAGAGTCCTGTAGATCTAGCAGTAATAGCTGAGGCTCAAACATCAGATCCTGAGCTCGCTGAATACGTGGGAGAAAATTCATCACTGCGTATAGAGAAGCTCACTGTACCTGGAAGTCACATTCAACTGTACTGCGATGTCAGCACAATGACTCCCAGGCCTTTCGTACCTCAACCTCTCCGCAGACAAGTTTTCGAGAGCTTACATTCACTCAGCCACCCAGGCGCTAATGCTAGTGCAAAACTCGTAGCACAACGCTACGTGTGGCCACAGATGAGGAAGGACTGTCGCGAATGGTCTAAGGCATGTTTGGCTTGCCAGCGCGCGAAGGTAAACCGACACGTTTCGTCACCTTTAGGAACTTTCGATTTACCTTCAGCACGTTTCAAACATGTCCATCTAGACCTGGTCGGACCATTACCTCCGTCTGCTGAGTATCGTTACTGCTTGACAGCAATCGATCGCTTTACGCGATGGGTTGAAGTTGTCCCTATAGCCGATATTACAGCAGAGTCTGTGGCTAAAGCATTCCTGTCTGGCTGGGTAGCAAGACTGGGTTGTCCAACAGTCGTAACCACAGACAGAGGTAGACAATTCCAATCAGCAACATTTGTACAACTCTCGAAAACCCTTGGATTTACACATCGACAGACGACAGCATACCACCCACAGTGTAATGGCATTCTCGAGAGATTTCACCGTCAACTAAAAACAGCAATTATTTGTCATGCTGATAGTAGCTGGTCAGAGTCGTTACCATTCATTCTCCTCGGTATCCGCAGTTCTTTTAAGGAAGATCTTCAGTCATCTTCGGCTGAGCTGGTCTACGGGGAACCGCTACGACTCCCAGGCGAGTTTTTTGGTCACAATGTTGACAAATGTACAACTGACATAACGGACTTTACAGCCCGTATCAGAGCATTCGCCAACAACCTCCGACCAATTCCGGCTTCTAACCACTCCAAGAGCAAAATTTTCATTTATAAAGATCTCTCATCTTGCTCACACGTCTTCGTACGGGATGATACAGTGAAAGGTGCATTACAACCGGCATACACTGGTCCTCATGAAGTCATTGAAAGAGGTACCAAAGTTTTCAAGATCCGAGTTAAGGGCAAACCTGTTTCAATATCCGTAGACAGGCTCAAACCTGCCTACATACTGTCAGATACCGACAATACACCTGAAACACCACAGAAAGTTAAGCCACATTCAGCTAAGTTACCACCTGATCCCCCCGCGAACGTTAAAACCTCACGATCAGGACGCCGAATCAAATTCCCTGATTACTTTCGCCCGTGACACGGTCTCCGGAGGGGAGTGATGTGGCTGGCTGACACACAACAATAGTACGCGGAGCGCGCGTGGGTAGAAAAATTATTAAATTGAGTCAGTCCGCCCGCACGGCACGCGTTGTGCGCTGCAGTGAATATTCACGCGCGGAATTTTACGTGTCTTAATATATACTGTTATCCCGCACGATTATATTCTCATTACATCGCGTTATATACTTAATGTGAAGTATAAACTTTCTGTTAGGCGAATCATAGTGAATAAACCATATTTGAACTGTGAAGTGACTTTTGATTATACTTCGTAGCTTCTCCCAACGACCTCGCCTACAAACCCTATAACCGCCGTCCGTCTGTCCGTCTGTCACCAGGCTGTATCTCCTGAACCGTAATAGTTAGACAATTGAAATTTTCACAGATGATGTACATATTTCTGTTGCCGCTGCAACGAATACTAAGAAACACTCTAGCTTTGAACATCGTCGTAAAGTTGCCTGTCTGTCGGCATAAAATATATTTCGAAGAGTGTGCTCAAGGACTATTTAATTTAGTTCCCCCGTCTCCTTTTTGCCATAGAACTGCAAGGCATTGGAAAGGTCACACCTACATAGTAAACATACCAAAGGCACGTTTGATTCCTCGTTTCTAATACGCACTGCAAAGCTCCTGAATACCTGGGCGCTTTCAAATCAATAATGAATAGGCATTTCCTAGACAAACGCGCTCCACCTTAGACTGTATCGTCACTTTCCATCAGGTGTGATCACACTCAAGCTCTAGCCTAGTAAAAAAGTAAATATTTAGAGGGCTCCCATACAACACACGTGATATTTTTGCCGTTTTTATAGATAGACGGAACCCTTCGTGCATGAGTCCGACTCGCACTTAACCGGGTTTTTACTGTTAAGTGCACTGTAGTTGTCTGATATTACCTGCACTTAAAATAACGATAATAGTAAACAATCGTTTGTCAAATATGACATCGATAATGCAATATCAAACGACACACTGCACTGCCTCACCATCCTGAGACGTCAGTTGTTATTAGGTCTCATCTCATCTCATCTCATTTTGCCCAGTCATCACGTCGGCGTACAGTGCCCTTCAAACCGAAATACAGTAATCTATAATGCGGTAGAATATCAGACACTGCCAGGCCAGTCTCACTTCTCACGTGACCGTCCCGGCTACAAGCAGAGTTTCGGACTACCATATTTCAAAGGGTTGCCGCTCGCGGGCTGACTTGTACGCGCCGTCTGACTACGGCAGCCCTAGTACGTCGTAAGAGATAAAGTTAGGCGATAGAAAGACACCACAACATTGCATTTGTTACGTGTCGATTTTGAGGGCCAGGCGCTATTGCGAACTGAATTGCACTTTTTGTGTCAGCGCTAGAGTCGCTATTTCTTTAAATTTTCGTACGGAGTGGACCTTCTGGTACTATTTAGTGTTCTGCGACACTGCGGTGATACTCGGACGAATTTCGCAGGAAGAGTTCTACGAAACTGCTTTCAACGAAATCATGTAATAAAAAAAAAAAATTAGTAGCTCTCTACAGTTTACTTCGTGGTATAAAGATAATATGAATAATACTTAAGCGGAACATAATTTCGCGTTTAGTAATAAATTGTGGCGAAAGGCGGCGAGATCTGTTCGGGTTAAAACCTCTTACGTAATAAATGAGTGCCTCCCCCGTACCTACGAGCATAATCCGCGGAAGAGGCGCTTTTATTACGCACTAGTTGTTGCCTGCGGCTTCGTTCTAGTGCTGCAGTCTTCCATTTTCATAAAAAAATTGGTTGTCTGTAAAGTCGGTTTAAGGACGATAGATTTACGTGATAACGTCATAATATTGGCCTCTCTATCGTTTGTTTTATCGTGCCTCTCTATCGCTTGTTGCGCGCTCTCGCTTGCACGCACAGGCTCATGTGGAACGTTACGTTGAACGTTACTATTTTTCATGTGTGTTGCTGGTGTTCATCAACGTTATCAGGGTAGTTACGGGTCATATACAACCGGCTAGACGGGATGGAACTATATTAGTGTTATTATCTCGCTGCAGACTCGGTCATAAATCATTCGAGTGTTTCGCTTTTGTTGTTCTTTGTTGAGTTGTACATTACTGCAGAACAACAAAAGCGAAACACTCGAATGATTTATGACCGAGTCTGCAGCGAGATAATAACACTACTATAATCGAATAATTTTGGCCTGGAATTACTGCTTGTGATTTTAATTCACAACTGAACTATCGAAGCCAAATTCAAACAACTCATCCAGTGGCATCATGAAAGTAGTTAGGTACTCCATATATTATCCATCACTAGCTGTTGCCTGCAGCGGCTCGGCCCGCGTGAATTTTGGTTTTTAAATTCTTCCCGTTATAAAGTACCAAAAGACAGATATGGGGTGTCGCGGACTTTTTTAGAAGTTTTAAAGAAGGTCAATTCCGTCATGTATGACTGTTACGTGATTTTAATCCGTGCATGCAATGGAAGCACCACAGAGCTGGCTCTATGCTGGCAAAGAAGTTCTCTTGACGATGTAGACAAGAAATAAGGAAGGATTTCTCGAAATTCCCACGGAATTACCCGAGCGAAGAAGTGAGTTTGTATGTAGAGCAAAAACATTTTCAAGTCTCCCCATGGAACTTTTGAGTTAATAGGTTTTCTTTATTTCCTAATGCAGTCAGCTCACGTCTACAAGTAATAGGGTAGGCAGTTCCGTAATGTCAACATGGTGTGCTACTAATACCAACAGAACAAATCGGAGGCTATAAAAAAACAGCTATCTATAGGACGAGGTCGTTTGGTAAATAGCGGTCTGGAATTGATCATCGCCTCCGGGATCAGTGGGGATGTTCCGGGATAATATACTCGTTTATTACCAATTTCACGCGGCGTCGCCTGTGGGATGTGAGACGATGTGGGAAAGTAGCTTTATGATGCATAACCTAGCCAAATATTCGTTGGATCACAATTTATTCATAAGTACGAACAACCAAACTACGAGTATAAGAACAAAGTGCGAGTTGGACTTGCCGCCGCCGAGGGTTCCGTAAAAATCTGTGGGTACATCACACTTCACACAAATATTACAAAAGCGAAAGTTTGTGTGTAAGTGTGTGTGTGTGTGTGTGTGTGTGTGTGTGTGTGTGTGTGTGTGTGTGTGTGTGTGTAAGTGTGTATGTTTGTTACTCCTTCACGCCGCAACTACTGAACCGATTTGGCTGAAATTTGGAACATAGATAGCTTATAACCCGGATTAAAACATAGGTTACTTTTTATCCCGGGAAAATACATAGTTCCTATGGGATTATTTAAAAAACCCTAATTTTCAACAGTAATCTATAGCTACAGCTATAGGTAGATTACATTGGCAATCTTTCCTGAAAGTAGGCGTAAGTAGTGTAGTAGGGGTCATTGTAAAGGAAATTCAATTTTCATCTCACCCGCTCGGAAAGGAGATTTTTAATGCCCAAAATGCGGGCGGGAAATGTTATTATATTCCCTAGGGCGAGAAAGTAGTATGAAAATCCTTTCCCGCCCTAGGGCGAGAAAGTAGTATGAAAATCCTTTCCCGCCCTAGGGCCGCAAAGCATTTCTAAATTCGAACATGACGTAATCTCGTATTGCGTCTATAATAATGTCTAATGGTGGCACCACACATGGCTATTTGTATTTGTGATTGGATGATCGCGTATTTGCCAAAATTTTCGACCTCATGGAGCCAAATATGTTATTGGCTGTATTTGCCAAACAGGCAAATATGGCAAAAATTTTGGCAAATATACTCTCCACACATGGAAGTTATTTGACAAATATAAAAAATAGGCAAATACAAATAGCCATGTGTGGTGCCACCATTAAACTGAAGACTTCTTTTTAGGGTTCCGTAGCCGAATGGCAAAAAACGGAACCCTTATAAATTCGTCATGTCTGTCTGTCCGTCTGTCCGTCTGTCCGTCTGTCCGTCTGTCCGTCTGTCCGTCTGTCCGTCTGTCCGTCTGTCCGTCTGTCCGTCCGTATGTCACAGCCACTTTTTTCCGAAACTATAAGAGCTATACTGTTGAAACTTGGTAAGTAGATGTATTATATGAACCGCATTAAGGTTTTCATACAAAATTTTAAAAAAAGTAATAAATTTTGGGGGTGCCCCATACTTAGAACTGAAACTCAAAAATTTTTTTTTCATCAAACCCATATGTGTAGGGTATCTATGGATAGGTCTTCAAAAATGATACTAAGGTTTCTAATATCATTTTTTTCTAAACTGAATAGCTTGCGCGATAGACACTTCCAAAGTGGTAAAATGTGTGTCCCCCCCCCCCTGTAACTTCTAAAATAAGAGTATGATAAAACTAAAAAAAATATATGATGTACATTACCATGCAAACTTCCACCGAAAATTGGTTTGAACGAGATCTAATAAGTAGTTTTTTTGATATTTACATTAAACCTCTAAAAACAAAGTTCGATAAGAAAAGTGGTTTTTATGGTTTTATTCCTCCGGTTGTAGTACGAAACCCTCAGTGCGCGAGTCCGACTCGCACTTGACAGGTTATTTTTTAAATAATGCATACGGTCAGTAACGAAGTTCGACCTTTGAGTTTGTATAGGTAGGTGTACATTACTTTTTAGGGTTCCGTAGCCGAATGGCAAAAAACGGAACCCTTATAGATTCGTCATGTCTGTCTGTCCGTCTGTCCGTCTGTCCGTCTGTCCGTCCGTATGTCACAGCCACTTTTTTCCGAAACTATAAGTGCTATACTGTTGAAACTTGGTAAGTAGATGTATTCTGTGAACCGCATTAAGGTTTTCACACAAAATTAAAAAAAAAGTAATAAATTTTGGGGGTGCCCCATACTTAGAACTGAAACTCAAAAATTTTTTTTTCATCAAACCCATATGTGTGGGGTATCTATGGATAGGTCTTCAAAAATGATACTAAGGTTTCTAATATCATTTTTTTCTAAAATGAATAGCTTGCGCGAGAGACACTTCCAAAGTGGTAAAATGTGTGTCCCCCCCCCCTGTAACTTCTAAAATAAGAGTATGATAAAACTAAAAAAAATACATGATGTACATTACCATGCAAACTTCCACCGAAAATTGGTTTGAACGAGATCTAATAAGTAGTTTTTTGATATTTACAATAAAACCTCTAAAAACAAAGTTAGTTTTGCGGTTCGATAAGAAAAGTGGTTTTTATGGTTTTATTCCTCCGGTTGTAGTACGGAACCCTCAGTGCGCGAGTCCGACTCGCACTTGTGTTTTTACATTTTCTTAGAATATCAATAAAAATAATAACTCTTATTTAGTTTTATTAATTATAAAGGAAATCTAATTAAATCCATGATATTTACTTATTGTTTATCTAATTGTTGTAATTTTTTTCTTAATCTTCTATTATCGTTGGTTCTTAGAAATTGATATTTCTGAATGCATCCAAAATAAAAGTAGAAAAAAAAGTATCTCATTTTTTTTTCTGATCGTGATAAATAATAATATCTTGTTTTTATTCACCTTTTTATTTGTTATAAGATGAGTTGTGATTTAGGGTGGATTTAATTAAGTGAGTGAAGTTATTGCAGAGTATTACTAAAGACAACATCTTACATACCTACTCGCAATGCCGATCAAAGTGTTCTTCAAGTGATTTTCCTCGCTGTGGTGAGATGAATAATTTTGTGTTATGTACGGCCGCAATTTTTTTTGGGTCTCATGTCCTTTGAATGCCTCGCTATGCTCAGGATTCTATTCTTTGAACCCCTCGCTGCGCTCAGGGTTCAACCCTAGAATCCTTCGCCGCTCAGCATTCAAATTTGACACTCGGCTCAAAAATCCATTTTGCGGCCTTGCATAACAAATAACTATTTTTCTCGGGATTAGTAAAAAATCGAATTTAACGCGGGCGGAGCCGCGGGCAAAAGCTAGTACAAAATATTTTTATGGCCTTGCTTTGTCAGGTTGTTTTGTATATATGTGCTCCATGATATCCTCCTGCTTGTGTCTGCTTTAACGGGCAAGTAGTTGTAAATATTTTGTGCCTTGTACCTACATAAATACCTAACTAGTAGGTAGGGCGCGTGGGTGTATCGCTGTCTTCTCGAATGCACAAACTTGATGAGGTTTCTAGTGGTTTTTTGTTTGAGCAGCCCCTACCTATCTAAACCCTTGGTCATCATCTCTTCCCACATTTTTTCTGGCAGACTGCATACCTTGCATAGTTCCCTACTTATCTAGTCTAGTCTCTTCAATATTCATCATAGATACATTTTCTATGGAAAACTAAATTCTGCGATTTTGACTTTTTTAAATCATCGAGTACTTCAAGTTTTGATCACTTCTGCTAAGAAACCACTCTTCTATTTTTTATACTCTCCGAGATAGACAAACAAGTTTGTATGGCGGCCATCTTGAATCCGACATTTTGTATTTTTCTTTCAGCTCTTTGCCAATTGGATGGGGTTCCGAGTATTTTTTGTTTACGTAGCTCTGGCCGTACTGGAACGCCTTCCAAACCGAATTTTGAAAAGTTTTGTTAGTTTCAATGATAGGAACTGCAAGGCTGAGAGCTTTCTCGTATTTTTAAATTCAACAGTCCATCAGTACCAAGAAAAATTAATGTTTAGTTTTAATTTCAACTTAATCTCCACGCGTTCCCGTAATCAAGGGTCGTGACAGACAGACGGACAACAATGTTATGTTATTAGGGTTCAGTTTTTTCCTTTTGAGGTGCGGTCTACGGAACTCTAAAAAGCCGTGCCCAAAAGGGGCCATATAAACGTTGAATCAACGAAAACCTGCTAATATCTAACACCCGATTACGTCAAATTAATTAAAAGGTCCACGTCAGAAAGGACTAAGTTCTTAAGCCGCAACCCGCTCCACTCCACACAACGGGATGACCCTTCTCACTGGATCAGAGGTTGTCGCCATAAACCTTTGTTTTGTTACGTGAAATCTGCTCTTACGATGTGTCATGTAAGTTCCGTTGCATTGAATCTTAAACGAAACCGGTCTAGCTGTAGAATTCAATTTTTTTTAATGCTTAAAACACATTGTAGGCATGTCACAGTAAAATTGTGGGAATTGCAGTAAACATTTTGTTTTTTTAATTTCTTTTATGTATTTTTCAGTAAATTTAGTCTTAACATAGGATATTATGTATTGTCATTGTATAACCTGTGATTTCTTTTACAATTAGGAATTCGCATTTAACTCAGTCATGTTGGTTTCCTCACTAAGCAAATTATATTTGTCTACCAAATAGGTACGCATAAAATATAGCACCGATTACCTTACCGAAAGATTTAACCGAACAATCAAGTTTACTCAAAAACCTCACTTCGCGCGATCAAATTACTGTTTTAAAAGAACAAATTGTTATGGAAACCAAAACAACATTTCCCTATAAATTATTATCATTCAAAGCTGAAATTTTATTAAAAGCTCTTCTAATTCAAAAAACACTTATGGTTATCCAGCTTATTCATATATCAATGGCGCTATCTCATAATTCTTTAACAACACATAGGAAAAAATCGTAATAACGACATTGAGATTATCATAAGCGGTTTTAGTACTTTATTGCATTTAATCATCCTGTAAACGCTTCCATTAAAACGGGCTTAGTTTTAAATGTATGATAAGCTGTTATCACAATGACTTTGACTGCGGAGTTTAATGTGAATCTATAGGTCCTGTACTAAGCTAACCCTTGTTACGACGTACCTACTAGATACTTTCTGAATAAATAATACGAACTTTCTAAAGTGATATTACTCTGTGTAATCTAATCAATGCGCGAGCCGCGAGCGTGTATAGGAGAGCGAGCTTTTTTTTAAGTTATGACAGACGACAGTGCTACACATCAAACTGTATGTACCTATACAAAATTTCAGCTCAATCGGTTAAAAATATCTCGAAATTGATTCGTAAAATTCCACTCGAACAAACTTAGGTATGTCATTGAAAGTAATATAAAAGCTTCTAAAATTGGCCAGATAAATATTTTTTGCAGAAAAGAGAAATTAATGACCAAGTCGACACCCGAAAAGGTGAAAACTTGTAGATTTTGGGTACTTTTCCTATATTAAAACTTTTCTTCTTGGATGGAAAATCTCCACTTGTATAGCATGTTGAGTTATGCTCACACTTTATTATGAGTCCGAGTAATCGATTGAGTATAAGAAAAAAAATGTTTGAGATGGGACGTCATAGGTACGGAGCAGTATGCCATAAATGGGGTTTGGGTGGAACTATCTCGTAAATAACAAACAAACGTATTCATTTTCACATACACTTGCTCTATAAAGCACTTAATGCGTAAACAGATTACGTCGATATGGAGTGGATTATATGCTCGATTGACACGGCGAAAAACACCTAGGCACAAAAACGGAATTCTCCGTACGGATAGCTATAAAAACTCACTATTTTATAGAATTATAGTTTTACAGTTACTGATGATTGATAGAGCGCATTCTCAACTTTGCTATAATTTTACCCTAAATTTTCTGAAATCCTTTCTTAGCTGATACGTATGTCATAATAGCTATCTGTATGCCAAATGATGTTATGCATTGGTGGATTCGTCAGGCATTCAGTAACTTTCTCTTTTTCTCTCTCTCTCTTTTGGATACGTTCGTTAATATTATGAACATATTTTTTAATGTTTGGATATTCGTAACACCTGAAGCTAATTTAGCTCAAAGGAAGCTCACAACTTACATACAACTACTTTTTATCGCAAAATAGTTCACGGTTTCCTCGGTATCTACAAAACATCTTTTAGCAATGTTCATTGAAAAAGGAAAGCACCTAAAGATCGCGGTTTATACAATTTGTTTTTGTTTGACAGGGTAATATGCGAACATCATGAAACGTTATTTTCGTTAGAAAAGTAAGCCTTAACGAAAAGTAAATTTTGATTTGTTGTTTTTGATAAGTTCCTGAATATCCTACTTGGAAAAGTTTTCGAGTAAATATCAAGCGTAATATAATTAGGTTTACCACATTACTGCGAATTTGCTTTAGTTGGTTGAAAGTTTAACTGTTGTTCTCATTGTTACTTCTTGTTCAGTTAGCAGTTTAAATTATTTTTGAGGATGTTATTCTGGTTGTTTTTAGCTCTATGCTAACTGACCTGCAAAACGAATCAGCTTTAGTCAGTTTTAAGGTTTTGTTGTGTTTGTGTAACGTGTAGTTAGCATTTTTTGCCGGACTGCGTTTTTAAAGTAACTTTGGTTTGTTAAATTTATATGCAGAATTTCAATGAACCTACTCGTATTTACGAAAATCTTATCAATGTAAACTTTGTCATTGGCAAAAACAGTTACGTGCAAAAGATTACAATTAACACTTATAAGAACATAATAACAAAAAATCACAATATTGTAGGAATGTTTGAACGCAGGTTGAAGAATTTGTCGATAATGTGGATCATAACTCACACGAGATTGATTTATTGAATTTATTTTTGTTTTTCTCACTCTCACGGATACGTTGGGTGCGACATGCAGCGTCGCGGAAGAATACCTTTACCTAATTACTCAAAAACTAAGCCAGTTATCAAAAATCGGTTTGTAAGCGTTTTTGGATATTGTTATCACCGACATAATTACAGTTACATTCATTGTAGTTTCCGATAAAAAACAGGAAAACTGATATTTTGGAGCAACTTAAATACGGCTTGTACGCCGTAAATATATAACAATATCAACCCAATACAACGGCGTTGGTCTTCGCAGTACGGAAGTTGGACACAGTAAAGTGTTTGCGGTAAGTAATGGATTTTTCCAAATGTACTAATGGCCCGCGACACGGCACGGGCGAGTATAACGGAAATTGCAATCAAATGTCACGTTAAAAAGCTTGAGTGACATTTTCGGAGCCTTTGAAAAATTTGGTTTTCTTTATGATGTCAAGGTTTCACCAAAAAGGACATGCAGTATTCGTTTCTTGTTAGTTCTTCTCAGTGCAAACTTTTGCTTTTCGAACTTGATGGCAGAGTTTTGACTTCTCATAAAGATATTTAAATTAGGCCTATTTAAAAAATAAATATTTTCATATTCATTCCCACTTTCAGTGGAGAACACACATGTGAGGCTCGTGTCTAGAAATAATAGTAAAAAAATGGAAACTCTTTATTTGTTTAAATACAAGCTACAACAGAGATCTTACGAAACTAATGGTTACAGTACATTTGCCTCATTAGGGCGTGCAAATTTTATTAGGATTAAGAAATATTCCAATTCTCTGGTCCTTCTGGTCATTGACCTATAAACACTCCCGAAAATTTGTTCAAACTCTCAGACTATCACGTGCTTATTTTAAACCAACGGTATCCGTACTCGTGCAGGCATTGTATTATAAAGTTTTGTTTGGCCACGTTTCGGGACGTCGTCGCGGGCTTATCAAACCCCTGCAAGAGTAAGTTTAATTCCGCAGCATTTTCAGTTATCCCGCACAGAACTCGCCTGGTTTCGAATTATTCACTGGAGGAATAAAGGATGAAAATGTTTAGCACACTGCCGCAAAGACTGCAGTATCTGCACGTGGTTTTTCTCACTTTTCTTTTGCTTGATAAAAAACTTATGATACCTTGAACATTGCCATAATTGATTGAGAAGTCGATCTTTCTAGGATATATACCTCTTATAAAATATCTATTTTATTAAGGTTGTAATACTAAAACACATTTTTAGTACTTAAACTAAATAACCACAACTCTGCAAAAATATATATTTTTTTTTCACTGTCCTTTATTTTATGATTTTTCTTTTCATTATATTCGCTTTTTTAACACATTTGAAAACGACACAATGCTAAAACCAGTATAGTATAAGAAGAATATCATACCCTCTTATCAAAGACACTAACACGCTAGGCGCTTGCAGATTGAGTAGCAGTCTACCAACAAGTTCTATCTGTTATTTAGTTTTATCTGTTATTCTACATAGTACTCGTTTAGCCTCGGATTATGCACAAAAGCAAGAACAGTTAAGTATGCTAAAGCTTCGAAGAAATTATTAGATGAGCACGTTTAAGCTTGTTTGAGGGATTAAAAATACAAATTAAAACGGGTATTCAAACTTTGCACGTTTAAAAACAATTTAATTACTTCTTCTTCCTCTCCTGAACATTAATTAATTGCTCTAGGTGGGGTCCGTTTCTCCGATTTCTTGTCCAGTATCTACTTCACCCAATCTGAAGAATATTGTTTAAGCTGATTTAGTGATAATCCATAGTAATAGTTTTTTTATATAATTGATAGGCTTGCGCTCGACTACAATCAAGTCTGATGAACAGAAATGATGAGGTCTAGGATGGAGCGCGCTTGCCTAGAAAATGCCTATTCACTCTTCTCTTGAAGGCACCCAGATTGTATTTGGCTGGGAACACGGAAGCTGGAAGGGTGTTCCTCACCTTAGCGTTTCGTATCAGAAACGTAGAAGAAAAACGTTAAGTTCATATTATGGTGGACCTTTGCTTACCATCAGTTGAGATTGCAATCAAGCCTAACTTGTTGTAAAAACTTTTAAAAATGTAGTTATGAAAAAATCTATGTAGCTTAGAAAAACAATGTAGATTTTTTTTCTACAAACAATACCCTCCGTTTTGCTGTTTACAGTTTTCTGGGATCCCTATTAATATAGAAGTGAAAACATGAAAACAGACTCACGAATCAATATGAATGCAGCATGTTTTTTATTCGCCGCAAAATATCTTCCAATTGGGAATGCATTCAACATTTTATTCCGGCAACATTTTGATTGTAGCCAATCACAATCTAGCGGGCGCGCAAAAGCAGTCGTTCCGCCCTCCGACAGTAATTTTCCGTTCACTGCATTGGATTTAACAAAAATATAGAAACAATGCCAAAGCTGTTTCAAAAGTTTAATAAAAAAAAAATCAAAATTATAAAGTGTTTTTCTGAAATAGGCTTCATGGATAACCAACTATTTTTTCCACATATTTTGATTTTGAAAAGTACGGCCTCCCTCGCTCAATAGTGCGCGCTTAGATTTGAATGGGAAGTCGCGGGTTTGATTCCCGCCTCTTGCTTATGGGTGGGAGACATCGCCGCATAAATAGCCTTATTTACCATCCGGCATCCGACTAGTAAAGATGCACTGCCAAGCTTTACTGAAAAGTGTACTGGAATAAAGAAAAACTATTTTTCATCTCACCCGCTCGGAAAAGAGATAATGCGGGCAGGAAATGCACACTTGCAAACATCCCCAAACATTTCTCCCTAGGGCGGGCAAAAAGGCACTGCCAAGCTTTACTTATAATTTCATAAATATTATGGAATAAGTACCAAAACTATTTTAAGTATTGAATATAAGGATAAGATAAGTATATTGACTTATACATGAAGCCAAGGAAACCTCGCGTAATATTTACTCCTTATGATTGATGATGATTAGAAATCCTGAATACTGAATAGGGCGGCATATTTCGCATTCAGATGCCTTTCTGTTATCGTTCATGCATCAAGATGTGTTAGCCGATATGTAAAAGATATACGCACTATATTATCATATTCACAAAAGAATAAAGTTAACTAAAGGGCATAATAATTTTATATGGGGTGAGGAAACTTCTATCCCTTTTTTCATCGTATCAAGGATTTTTTGCGCTTTTTTAGCCATAATTTATATATTTTTTAGCGACAAAAAGTTATTTGCGTAAAGAGGTTTTCTACTTTCTGTGCTTCGGTTTGAAGGCCACTGTGAATGACGAGATAACTGGACAAAAGAAATCAGGGTGATGAGTACACTGCAGTGCGTCCTATGATATTGCAATGCAAAGTCGTGGGTTGCACTGCATCGTCTTACAAAGGCTTAAAACGTGCTCGCCTCATCTTTCTTCATTTAGAAATAATGCAGGTAGGTATATGCAGAAGGAGTTCAGTAAGTTAGAATAATTAATCGTATATAAAAAGCACATAAATAAATTATTTACTCAGGAATAGCCAAGTTCATAATATTTTAGTGTAGAAATAGTTATCATAGTTTAGCGAAACACTCTTTGTATGGCTCCCAGAAATTATACTTGAAACGGAAGTTGGAAGAGCGTCCCACACCTTTACGGTTTGTATCACAAACTTGGAAGAGAAAGAGTTCGTTGGATGTCAACCACATAAGGGTGCCACTTCTCTCGACGTTTTACGGTTCTATGGTAGAAAGGTGTAGGACGTACAAGGTTGTGGAGTTCCTCTCTCCTCTCCTTTTCAAAAAGGCGCATAAAATGTCATCAGCTAAAAAGGGACGGCATTACAATGTTTAATTTATGAACTCCAGTCTAGTATTCCAAATACATCATTCTGACCACTGGAT
Organism: Coenonympha arcania; assembly: GCA_036785405.1. Classification (NCBI taxonomy): domain Eukaryota; kingdom Metazoa; phylum Arthropoda; class Insecta; order Lepidoptera; family Nymphalidae; genus Coenonympha; species Coenonympha arcania. Next base: position 17,065,541 of record CM072066.1, on the reverse strand, counting down.
CAACGAGAACACATTAAAATATTATGTCACACCCATAAGTCACATTCATTTCGCTCTCCGTCATAAAAGTCTTTGTCGTCAACTTGTCGTAGTATTATGCTAACGGCATCGTTAAAATTTGCTTTTATGACGATATAGCGTAGTAACTTCATAAAGTAACTAGTGTTTGGTAAAATAACGCCATGTTTCGATACAACTTCATCGTATAGAAAACACAAAGCGATTTTATCGGGATAAATTAGTATGTAACACAGATCACGGAATTCCCTGATCTGTGGTCTGTAACGCTGTAAACTAGTCAGTCCACACATAAATCCTGAAAATAAGAACTCTTTGATTGAAAACCTCCTTCATTCATTTGGATGTTATAGGCAAGAGAAAAACAAAAAGCTCTAGTGTGAAAAAGAATAACTTTCCGCTGTAAACACACGTACGTAAAACTTCAGTTTTTGAGAAAATATAACAACATTGAACTCGAAAACGCTATAAAACTCATTAACTGACATGACTTTTTTCAGTTTTCGTTTTTCGCAACTATAGCCAGTTTTATACTGAGTTATCTAAGACAAAGAATGTTTTGTAAAAGCTTAAAGCGTGAGATTATTGTGCAAATTTAATTAAAAATACGTCATTATTGAGGAAGGTATTCCCTTTATCTTTGAACTCAACTCGGTCAAAATGTTTTTCTTTCGCTGTCATTTCAAATTACTGGAGGACGAAAAATACAGAAAAGGGACTCGGCGCGACCTTATGATGCTAATGGTCCGGAAGACGGGACTTCGTTGTTTTGACTGCTATGCCTCTGAAATAACTTCGTATTTTTAACGCCTTCAGTCAAAGAATTTCTAAAAAGGTCTTCTATAAATGAAGATATTCCGTTTGTTCGTTTCATCCTATGTACTTAAATCTACTGGTGGACATAGTCATCTGTAGAGATTCCCAATCTGGACATTTATACGCTTGCATCCGGTGGCTGCCCGCGACTCTCTTAGTGTCATCAGTCCACCTGGTCGGCCTTGCTCAGCAACCTGTCTGTTAGTACTTCTAGATGGGAAAAAATGTGTAATCATCATTAGCAATTAACGACTTTAATCGCAATCGCAATTCAGTTCCACGTAGTGAAATTCAGTAAAAAAGCAATCATATTTGGTGTTTAATAATTATTTTTACGATTACATCTATAGTAAATTGGTGACTAATAAATTATTTTTACGATTACATCAATAGTAACTGATTACGTTCACGATTACTATTTTAATAATTAGGTCAATCAGTTATCACGATGGATTGAAAAAAAGAAAGAAAAAATGCTTATTTATTGAAAAAAAAGACACACCTTTCCGTCACACATACAAGATATTATAATCAAACAAAATATAAATACAGACCAATTATTATTGATAATCATGCCTTACCTGTGTGTCAAAAACCCAACGGCCCCGGCTTCATGTCTACTATGTGGTAAACCAGCAGCGCTGATTTTCAGCCGTAGCGACCCCCGGGGTAGTTAGAACGGGGTAGTTAGAAGTTGCAATTCGAATCGTTAATCATTCACTTTGCCCACCTCTGCCTGTACCTATACCAGAGTTGCTGTACAAGTTTTGTTAAACAGTAGCTGCCCGTGGGGAAATACAATAGCGAAAAAGGTCTCTGTCGCACTTAGGAGCTTTATAATTTAGCGGTCTCGTCGCTACCTAGCGATCTCTTCAAGCCAACTGATTTAAAAGCCATGTTGTCACAAATACTAGAATTTCAAATTACTGATAACTGAACAATCTTAAATAACTTTTTAATACATTTGCTCAAAAAGTTGACATTTCCATGTGTGTTTAGCGTGCGCAAAGTTATTCTTTTCCGCACTAGTGCTTTTGTGTTTTCCTCCTACGCGGCACCGGAGCGGGCGCACCAGGAGCGCATGAACACGAACACGGCATTCAAACACGGAGCAGGCAAACACGTAAAACCAATCTTTTTTTTTCGCAAATGTATTAAAAAACGTCGTTCAATGCACGTGCGGAATTGTCATTTTTACTCGTCCTTATAGTTGACCCTCGCCTTCGGCTTGTGTCAACAAACCGGGACTCGTAAAGAAATGACAAACTTTCCGCACTTATATTGAAATGTACTATTACCCACCTCTGCCTGTACCTTTACCAGAGTTTCTATACGAGTTTTGTTAAACAGTAGCTGCCCGTGGGGAAATACAATAGCGAAAAAGATCTACTACTGATAACTGAACAATCCTTAAGCTCGTACAAAGAACCAAAACCACGCCTTAGAGAGTAAAATATAATTAATATTCAGGAAAATTTTAAAAAAGAATTTCATGCGGAGAAGCCTTAAAAATCTCCAGCAGATGGTCGGATGAAAATTCGTATTTTTTTTTCAAACAAAAAACGAAAAGGTAAAGTGAAATATCTGTCTGAAGAATAATATTATGATTGTTATCTTTCCATTTACAGGAGCTTTACGCTTGTAGAGGTTTTTTTTATGAAAACAAATGGCAATAAACCTTTTTCAAATCTTTAAATAACGGCCAACTTATGTACTTGCTCTTTTGTTTATAATATAAGTAGCTGACCCGGCAAACGTTGTTTTGCATTTAGGGATATAAAAAAATAGATAACAATCAGCTCTCAGACCTAGTGATGATACACTGAAAATTTCATAACAATCGGTCCAGCCGTTTCGGAAGAGTTTGGTAACTATAAAATTGGCGAGAGGATTTTATATATTAGAAGTACTATTGATTACTATAGTAATTATTTATTTAAATTACAATGTTATATTAGCTGACTCACCATTTCTTGGGCTATTTCGATTTATGTTTGCCTTCATCATGAAGGAAACCTCTATGCAAAATTTTAGCTCGCTAGAACTAAGGATTTGGACTTCAGAGTGGGCGATACTGTACACAGTGAGTGAGCACTGGCTTTTCCTTTTACATGAGACTAGCTCAACCGGCCCCGCTTCGCCCGCATGATCCCTTAGTACCTAGTCCAAAAACGCCTTTATTTATTTCTTGTCTAATCAAAAGAACCTATAATGCCAATTCAACTTTTTAGATCTAAGCCAGGTTTGGGCTGAGTGATGATGAGACAAGACTTCTCTTTTCATAGAAATATACTCAGGCATTTCTTGTGAGGAGCTAAAAATCTAAATTTAAAATTAGTATTCAGAACGTTAATGTAACCACTTAAAAATCAAAATGTTTATTCCACGAGTACAAAGACCTGAAAATATCAAACTATACCGCCATTTTCGGAAAGCAGTTTTCTAGCAGAGTATACTAGTGAGGAACGCAGCTCTTCTATTAAAACATTTTCTCTTTTTTTTAAACATCTATACATATTTACCTACTCAGGGCTGATTTTTCAATCTCCAGTTAAGGAGATTGAAAAATAAGGAATAATTAATATTACTTTTTGACAGATTTTGTATGGCATATGTTTCAAATTTATTCCTCAGTTAGTCTATCTGACGATTGAAATTACACCTTTAGTCATATAAGTATAGAAGTTACAATTTGTCTTGTGAAAAGCTTACAAGCTCAAGCAATTGTCGGAAGTGAAAATTCATTAATATTCAAGCCGATATCGCTTCACATATTATATATTTATAGTTAACGACGTGCGTGTACACGTGCATGTATATTCCGAGTCCCACGCGAAAGTAAAAGCGAGTCTATAAATAAACAACAATGCTCAATATATTATAACACCCTTTTGTGCTTTACTAAACACCCTTAAGTACCTTTTTCCGGCGGCCGGCAAGAGTTGTATGAATATCCATATCTGTCGTGGTTTAGCAACTAAATAAATTACACACTAAACTCATATCTGTGATGTAATTTCAACTGTGACGATCTTTCACTCTGACACATGGCAACGAAGGAGGTAACTTACAAAAGGCTCACGTATGTGTGCCTCGGATTCGCCTCGGCTCACATTAAAACGTTCGTCCACCAACGCCTCTTTTGCTGGCCGCTGCAGTAATGTATAATTTAAGAGCTTCACATTTATAATGTTAGTTCTGCCCAAAGACTGATACGTATATCTATTTTCAGATTCTATCATGATAGTATTCCTGGCCTCATTGGTAAAGCACCGATAGCTGGGATCCCATAATTTTGCATTTCAATATCATACGAGACAGTGTGTATTTTGAAACCTCGTATGCCTGACGACTTATGTTTTAACGACCTCCCTGGCGCAGTAGCGGTGCGCTCGGATTCGAGTGGGAGGTCGCGGGTTCGATTCCCACCACGGACCCACTTTGGAATTTTATAATTTCTAAATTGGCTCAGGTCTGCGGTGTGATTCTCGAAAATATAAAATTGTACAGCGGCCAATCATCGCAGGTAACCATGGCAACGCAGCCATCAGCGGCCAATTGTTGTCTTGGCTGCATAACTGACGCAAACATTAACCAATCAACGCATAGCTGTCAGCTCGTCGCTGTTTTAGGTATTTTTGCAGAATAGCACAGCTGGTCCTTTGGGAGGCTTTGGCCGTGGCTAGTTACCACCCTACCAGCAAAGACGCACCGCCAAGCGATTTAGCGTTCCGGTTAATGCTTGTAGAAACCGTTGGGCTAAATTTACTTACCCTTCCAAATTAGTACGATAACATCTTAGGCTGCATCATCGCTTACCATCAAGTGAAATCGCAGTCAAGTACTTTTGTATAGAGTAAAAAAAATGTCTAGGTATGATTTTTTTATAAACACCTAATTACAAGTAAAATCAAAATCAAGTCGTTATCTAGTCCTTCCACGACATTTAGTTTTGCATTCGTTTGCCAATTCTTTATAATTTTTCTGACGTGACTTATAGTGGCGGTGATTGTTTTATAATGGGTTTGTTATCGCATGATGTTAAAAGGAGAAATGGTCTGAAAGTGATTGAATACGCTGTGATTTTGTGATTCTGAGCCGGCGGAAATAGTGCTAGTTTAGTGTAACACCGCACCAAAGATATGTAGCGAAAAATAATGTAATTTTTTCAGTATCGGAAATCTTCCGGATACTTTCTCTATATGCCAAATTGACTCCACAGTCCTCAATATATTTTCAGCTTGGATACCTATGTAATTTTTCGTTTCGTTTTTATCATCGGATATTGTTCTAGATATTTTCTATGCCAAAAGATTTGATTTCCCAACACATTGATTGACTTGATGAAAAAACATCGTAAACTTATTTGGATAAATCTCTTATTTATTGAACAACGTTTGATTCGCTTACACCAAAGGTACTATTATGATATTCAATACATCTAGTAAATCAGGGTTACTATACGATTGAAGAATTTTTCAATGACAAGAATTCTTGGAATGATAGGGATATATCTCCTCACGAGATATCCTAAAAATTATGTAATAATTTTTGATATTATTTAGGAAATTGTATATGATGACATTTTTGAAAAGAGCAAGTGCCGAGTTTCTTGCTAGTTCTTCTCGGTGCAAACCTGCTTTCCGAACCTGGCGGTAGAGTTTTGACTGTTCAAAAGAGCCTATTATTTAAGCTTATGTGAAAAATAAAGATTTTTTTTTCATTTTCATAGTGCTTACGTCTTGTAGGAATAATATTTTTAGTCTCTATTTTGTCGCACCGTTAACGCCCACATGTGAATAGAGCCTTATGTGAGAGTGATTGCTTCTTTTGCCTTGAGAGTGTAATCAAATGAAGATCTAGTAAATCCTCATTCGTCATACTATGCTTTGATAAATTCGCAATAAATTATACTCCTCAGTTTGCTCTTAAGTTAAAACAAGAACTATTGCAGACCTTCCTAACTCAGTTGCTGTGTCTTGTTGTATGTAAGCAAAAGTTCCCAAGTTCAATTTTCGGCTCGAAGTCACAGGTCAACTTATGATTTTATGATATTTTTTAAACTCCTAATCACACCTGATGGAAAATGTATATTCATTACGGTACGGTGAGGAAAAGATTTTTTCCTTATTCCTTCATGCATCATTCAAGATTTCCTTTTCCCAGAGACTAGTATTATATCTTTCCAAACACACCTTTTGTGAGACTCTTAGACAGATTCGCTTCTTTACCATTGACTTTATGGTCTATCGTTTCTATAAGTCCATAGATATACATCGCAGAGTTCCAGTGGTGTTTAGAAACTTTATACATTATGCAGATACAAACTTACATTTAAACAGAGTTATCCAAATAAATATTAAACATGTAGGTATCTGATCTGTTGAAATTAGCTGCATGGTTGCTGAAATTAAAAACATAGAATATTCTGATATCTTTATAAGAAAAATCACCATTATACAACATCTCCTAAAGACGGGCGACTATACGAGTTTATTGAAAAAGAAAAAGGATTCGCCTTTATGTGAACACATCCGAAAGAAAAACACAGTAATAATCTGTTAATATTAAACAGCTGTTACTGCTAAATACTTACATGCCTTGATGCTAAAGAGTCATTATCACGAAGATGACTATATTGATTAGTCACTTTCTTCTTATTATTAGTTATTTTCTTAGTGTCAAAATAAATGAAAACACAAACCACCAAATCACTCCAATACTGTCACATTTAGAAGTTCCATTGTGAAAGTTCCAGTTCCGTAAAAAAAGTTTTATACACTTTTAATTTGAAATTAACTAACTAAATCCACTTCAAAATAAAATATAAATTAATTTCATTAATTCAGCAGTTTTGAATTCACAAAATTACTAATAATAATACCAATTGTTAATAGTATATTCAATAGTAATTTAGTTTATCGAAATTATTCACGTAAAAATAATTAAAAAAAAAACCGGAACTTTTCGTGAAAAAAAAAACAACGATGAAAACTAACGCGGACTAATTTTCTTGGTGAAGGAACCGATTATTATGTTTATTATTTATTTTAGAAACAGTTAACATGGGTACGCGTTCGTAAGCTAAAGTTGCAGACGGGAAAAGCGACCACTCCTGTCTGGATCCGATCACTGACTGCGCGCGTCTGTGGGTTACCGTGTATGTCTGGAATCTGGATGAGATGCTATTGTCACTGATAAGAAGCTAGAAATGCACATTCCCATAGGATATGGGCCATGCTCATCATCCAACCATTCTTGTTTACCCCATTTTATGTCCCCATCATTGTAACATGTAGAATTTTACTTGTATAGTCCGCCTGTATGGCTACCACCGCAGTGTATGACATTCGTTTTTTTCCTCTACAAGTTAGCACTTGACAGCCATCTCACCATCATCAGGTGACCGTTCAGACCATGAGGTAAGAGATGATGTAGTTGATGTAGGTGTTTGTGATACCGTCACGTACAAACTTAGAAGAGCAAAGGAAATCACCCCTAAACGGTTTGTACATACAGGAATACTAAATCGCTTGGCAATACGTCTTTGCTTGCAGGGTGGACCGTGGCAGGAATCGAACCCGCGTACTATCAATCGGATCCGAGTGCGCGCCACTTCGCCAGGGGAGTCGTCAAATAATGTGCTGTAAAGCAACCACTGTGTTTTGGAAAAATAACTGGATTTTGATGATGTCTCAGGATGAAGTCATTGCGTTTTTTGAAATTGTAGGATGCACTGTATCTAACATGGGTATTGGGCAGACGTATCACTTACCATCAGGTGAACGTCGTACGAGACATGACTGAGTGTATAAGCAAAGACATATTTTTATTATTAAAACTGGCTTGCGTTTGAAGATAGCTCTAACTTTAAAAATATGTTCGTCCGAGCACTCGAAACTTGAACTAGTTCTTGTTATCAGTTAAACGCTAAAGTCATTTACTCGTCCTTATAACCAATGACTGCTTTCTTTTATAAAAGAAAACTTGCAGTGTCCTTTTTCGGTAAAACCATACGTATTTAGTTATAGAAAGAACACTACCTCAGTTATTGCTACTTAAGGTGAAAGTAATTAAATACCTCGCTAAGTGAGGTGCGGAGGTACTCGTAAAAACAATCTTTATTTATACACATCTCACATCGTACCTCCCAAACCCACTCGTTAACACAGCGCCCGTTAATGCTATAGCAGTCAATAAACGTTAAACGAAAGCTCCTTGCCATTGACTTAAAATATTATTGCGTATGAACCGGCCCATTGAACAAGCAAATTGACTCTTTTTTCGTCTGAATTAGGTGCTCAGTGGACGCGTTAGTTTTAAATGTGAGGGAAAATGATGTCGTGAAATGAGAAAAATATTGTTCACTAATTTCGCCAAAATCAGGGATTCTTCCGGAATAAAAAGTAGCCTATGCGTTAATCCTGGGTTTAAGATATATCTGTTCTAAATTTCTAATAAATCGATTGAGTAGTTGCGGCGTGATGATTCACAAAATCATATATGAATCTTCACTTACTGATTGGCTGAGATTACTATATTAGTCATATTAATTGCAAAATAAATGAAAACTCGCGAAAAACATCCCTCGCGACTCGCGAGGTTAGGGCTTTTATTTACATAAGTTTAAAAAATCAATAAAGTCGGTGCCATTTGTCTGTTCAAAAGCCCAGTCCATACCTACGCAGTATTAAACATCTATGTAAAGCGAATTAGTTTTATTAGCATTGGTGAAGAGTGCTTAAGATATTCGGCACAGAGAGTACCTATTGGGACTTACACTTTTGAAGACTGCGTGTGGAATAAATGGAAATAAAAAAACGTTATTCAACCAAATAATTACAAAAAACTGTTTGAATATATGCGTGTTTCGGTCGAATACTACAGAATGCAGATTTAAGACAAGAGTTAAGACAACATCTTTTGAAAATGTTCTTATCATAATAAAAAAAAATGGTGGTAAAGTTTTCACATTAGACCTACTTGAATCTTAAAAATATGTATTTAAGTTTCAACATTTTGCAGCGGATCCCTAAGAATAGATAAGTGTTCATATCGGTCGTGTTTTCGCTGTGAATATGTGAATATTGAAAATGTAATAATATTTTTTCATTTCCTCCCCCTCAGTTCGTTGTTATCGAAACGAAGTCCCAGATAATGAAATGAGTGATGTAATTTTTTAGACTGTGTTGTTTAATTTCTCGTTTTTTCGGTATTTTTAAGGATGTTTTAATTGAAGTAAATATCTACTCTTATCACAAAAAGAAAGAAAAATACGTTAGGAAAATCCGTATGAAACCTCTTTTCAAGTTAATATCTACTTGACTGCAAACTCAAATCTTGAGTAATGCCAAGTAACGATAATGCTATCGCGCTAACTTATAAGGAGCAAGTAAGCCCTAACAGTTGCTACACAGCATTGAGCATCGCACCGAAATATTTATCAAGTGATTAAGTTTCCGGTTTGCGGAGATTCTTATTTAAAGAGGTAAGTTTAGTGAGTTCCTTGAAAAAAATTTTTTTTTCAAACAAATGGTAGGAAGTGAGTGGATAGGGGGAGGAAAGGAGGCGTTTTCGGGAAATGTCTAATTAGCTTTGTGTCAAAAGCCTTTTAACGGAACATGGGGGTATTGTCGTTCCGAGAAATTCAGGGTGAGAGCAATTTAAGAAGAGATGTATTTTATTAAGATTAATGCTATTTCAAAGTCAAATTGTTTCAGATTTCAATCTGTTTACAGAAATTCAACCTTTCTTCAATTTTATCACGTTTATTATAATAAGAATATCTACGAGTATTTGTGTAACGTTTATGTACGTTTATTGAATTTTCGTGTTATTTAAGTAAGTTTATTATATCTCTTTGGCTTTTGTATATATTTTTCATGTGCCGGGTGTGAGAGTTAAATTAAATATGAAAATAATAATAATAATAAATATTTTGAATTTTATCAGAAGCATTGAGGACAACGTTGCCAGGTGTCCCGATTTTTGTTGGACGTCCCGATTTTTCACAAAATTTGATGTCCCGCTTTTTGGAGATAACTAGCAATTTGTAACATTCACTCCACAGACTATTGTTTCAAAGTTTCTACTTGGAACGCCATATTATTCTAATGAATTTTTCGATATTGATTTTATTTTATTCAAAAGACGAATAAGACTTAATTATTTAATAATATAGAGTACCTAAATCTGATTTAAAATATTATACCAATAAAAGACGGTTTCCTAAATCCGGTCCAGTTTGGTGGAAAGCTTCAGCTACTGGCAAAAAACTCTGCCGCAAGAGATTCACCATTCCGGTGCGATGCTTTGTAGCAACCGTCAGGGGCTACATATTTACCCTTTCCAAGTTGCTGCACTTACTATCAGGTGATATTGGAGTCAACTACCTTGCGGTGTGTAAAAATAATTCGTTTCATAGGAACCTAGCTGTAACTATAAAAATCACTGCATTCAAAAGCTGGCGGGGAAACGTCTAAGGTATTTTCATTGCCCGTATCGCGGTCGGGCCTCGGGGAGATATATGGCTTTTAAATGCTTTTCCTATACTGTTATAGCGTGTATTTAATATCGGTTTGCCGTTAAAAAGTATTATAATGTGGTCCATTATGTTGTGCAAAATCTCTAAACTAAACTAATTTAAAATTGTGGTACATATCCTTTTCCATAGGGAGCAGTTTAAAAAGGATAACAGTATTTTAAATAACTTTAGTTCGGGGATTTTGTACAACAGAATAAGCTCCATTATATCAGTAAAAACGTTTCGCAAATAGTCGTTGTCATGATGTCTTTTATCAAGTAATAAACAAGTGCCAAGTTTCTATACCGATCTTCTCGGTGCAAAACTACTTTCCGAACCTGGGCGGCAAATTCTGATATTTCCTAATTGCCTGTAAGATAGGCATATTATGTAAAATATTTTGGTTTGATTTGGTGTATATCACCAAAAGCTCTAGCGGATAGATGGAATAGAAATGAAGAAAATCCAAAGAATGTATGAAAATTATCACGTGATTTCCGCGCATTCTTATCAGCCAAAACTAGATTTTCAGAACAAACCACGATACACTGTTTTCAACACACATGTAGGTACTAAGTCTTTGGTCTAGACACTCTGAATGAATATACGAGCAACGTGATAGAAATAACGAAGTAGACATTGAGATATGAAGCTTTTTAGAACGCTAACCGTTCTAGCAGCTAAATTGCTACACTGTTCGGTTTGATGGTAAAAAGTTCTTCGTTAGTACGTACTACGGTACTGAGCTTAGCAAAAGCTTCTTAGGTACCTTTTTTGTGTCTGATGGCGTAATATATGGCCCCGAAAAACGTTGTTTTGCTATTAGGGATATAAAAAAATAGATAACAACCTACTCTCAGACCCAGTGATCATACACTGAAAATTTCATAACAATCGATCGAGCCGTTTCGAAAGAGTTTGGTAACAAAGATTGGCGAGAGAATTTTATATAGGTATTAGATCTGGTATCTGTAAAATACCATTTTTATATTTTCTAATATATAAAGATTCCCGATTCATAGTGTTTGTAACAAATCTCCTCAGATTCGGCTTGATCGATTTTTATGAAATTGGTTGGTAGATCTACCGAATACTTACATTTTTCATACCTATAAGTAACAACTGCTTTAATAGCTAAAAGAAACGGGAAGCGCAGTGTTGATAGACCTAGGTGGACGAATGACATCAAGAAAGCTTCGGAAAGGCTTTCGAGGCTGTACTTATCAAACGCTTGAATTTATTTTTGTATTTCTCACTCTCACGGATACGTTGTAGGTGCGACATGCAGCGTCGCGGAAGAATATAACAGAAAACGACCTTTTACCTGATTACTCAAAAACTAAGCTGGTTATCAAAAATCTGTTTCTTAGCGTTTTTGGATATTATTATTACCGACACTTTAAAACAAAAATTACAATTACATCCAATGTAGTGTCCGATAAAAACTAGAAAAACTGAGATTTTGGAGCAACTTTTGGGAGAACTTTCTATCGAGAAAATTTTATCCAATCGTGTTTCTGCTTCTTAGCGATTTTAGATTAAAGACCCAAAATACATGACATGTAAATTTGAAAGTAATTGTCTTTATAGTTTTTGCATAAAACTACATTCAAAATCGCTTAAATACGGCTTCTACACCGTTAAATACGGCTTCTGCGCCGTTAAGTCCTTCTGTAGGTTTTGAAATTTTATCATGGCCCTAAATATTATATTTTGGCTAAAAGCTAAAAAAATAGTTTTATTATACACAGTTGCCTTGCTTTTACAATAAAATATCTGCATAAACCTTTCCAGGTGAATTTTGCAGTGGGTTTTTAAACGTCCATCCTATCGGCATACCCGTCTAGCGTGTCGTGAGACGCATCGATAGTTTCTGTATTTTGCCGCCAAAATACATTCTAAATCGGCAATAGTTCCGATTTGAGTTTTGTGTGGGACGGGGTGATTTGTCCGTGAAACTGGATTTGTATGCCTGGCTCTTATATTTAAGATTTAACCTCACCAAATATTTAACTACAGTTTTATTAAGTCAGATATTGTGAAGCCGTTTTCAAAAAGTTGGAATATTAAGTATTCTTGACTAAACCATCGTTAAGAGTGCTTGGTAAATAATAGAACTAAAGGCTGCCATTCCGTAAGTATATTAAAAGTTTGTTAGGTTTACTTGAAGGAATACACATATTTGAACTGACTTTGTTTTTCTTAAACGAAAGTCATTTGAATTATTTATTGATAACAAGTTTCGAGGATAAGTAATCCCATAATTTGCGGATGTCGGGGCACCGAGGGGATACAGTCTTGATTTCCTCGTTGATTCCCAAAGGTCTATGGAATTCCTTACTTGTTTACTTATTTATACTCTTTTCCGCTAACTGTTGTCTGTGGCTCCGCCCGTGTGGATTTTGCTTTTTCACTGGGATATCCGTTTTGACGAGAAACAATCACACACACACACACATAGCAAAGAGAAAGAAAGAAGAAAGAAAAAACTTTATTTCGCAGAAAATTATGCCACATGTGACATACACACATATACACACACACACACACAAACACACACGTAAATACGCACGTACGCTCACACACAACATATCAGAAAATAAGTTACGCACATACACGCATAGTAAATATACGTAACCTACTAGTATAATAATAATATGCTCTACTCTACATAATTATACGGGCATTATATGCCTACAACTATGGTACCTAATCGTATTTTATTCAAACGGAGAAACTTCAGAATTAAATACAAAAGTAGTCCAAAAAGACGGATTATGTCATCACAACAAGTTGATATAAATCTCTCACTGGCTGTTACTTCTTTTCGCGGGAGGAAAATTTTCTCATTCCCTATTGAGAAAATTTCCCAACGCTAAAGTTCGCCGCCACATGCGGTCTCAGACTAGGGGCAAGTCGGTCCACGTAGCAAACTTGAGCATTTGGCGAAACTAATCATGGTTATTTATTTTCTTCGTCAATATCTGCTAAGACTCGCTTCCTGTTACACACTTGTGAGGAAATGGTAAAGTTTATAATACTACTAGCTCATTTTCGCGCTACGTGAAATATGTGACCAATCCCACGTGGATCATGTATTTTAGTATGCATAAACGTGTTATATATTATCTGTAATCCTTTACTTTATTAGTCTATACTCTATAAGTGTTATAGATACTCTGTGGTCATGAACTGACAACTAAAAATTGAAAAACGTGTTTGTAAAACTGATGGTACAATCTATCACGAAGAACCCTCATAAACTTAGTTTTAAGTCGAGAAATAGTAATCACCATTGTTGAATAAGTATTGAAAAGAAATAACTCTTCATTAGTGCCTGTAAGTTAGGCCTACAATCTACATACTTAAATGAAATTAAGTATTTTAAAATTTGTCCCCAATTTTTTTTGTTATTTAGCCGCTGATTTTTCAATAATTAAAACGTGAAAAAGGTCACAAATTTCTGTAACCTGTTTTCCTCGAAAATTCAGGTCTACTTGGTATGAATAATAATTCTTAATCTGTGACGACTGGAGATAAAATCAATATCATAATAGATACGCCAAGGAATAGGTTTGGGGAAAACATGGGAAAAATTGGCACCATGCCTATAACAGACGACGAGATGGCGAGAATGGTACACGAGTCAGTTTCCCATCGGCAAAGACATAGACACCATGTCTCCTTACGCTACGCTTTTCGCGTATTTTGGTGTAAGTTTCTATCTGCTGATACCATAATACTAAAGAGCTAATTTTTTTCAGTTTTCTGTGTTTTCGAATGTGTGTATATATAAGTGTGTGTTCCTCTATATGTGTGTGGGTGTCTTCGTGTGCTCCTCTATATGTGTGTGTGTGTGCTTGTGTTTCTGTAAGTGTCAACTCGTTACTTCTATTGTATGTTAGAGAAGAGTTCAGCAATGTTAAGGTCTGGAATAACCTCCGAAAATGAAAAATCCATTCCCCTTCCCCTTCTTTCCCGATAACTTTAACGTAGTCAATACCAAACCATAATATAAACCAGCATACATGTCGATTCTCTTTTATCGATCGCTTCGAAAACTAAAAAATGTAAGGGAATGATATATCCGTCCGATTACCCGATAAGTAGATCTGCAGCTCTAGCTATTTGACATATTGCGATACGATAGATCGAATCGAAGTGAAACGGAATTCGAAAAGTAAGAAAAAATGATAGCTGAATTGATCACGTGACTTCCGCACATTCTTATATATTTTTTGAAATTCGATCAATTTCCAATTCATCTATTGGATCGCCATGTCATATATGGATTTTCATAAGTTAGCACTACGTGTTATGTTAACTTTTGCCTAATGCATTATGAATTATTATGAGTAAGCCAAGCCAATTATAATATGGGTGCCTTCAATAGAAGAGTTAATAGGCTTTATCTAGGCAAGCGCGCTCCACCCTAGACCTCATCATTTCTGTCCATCAGACATGATTGTAGTCAAGCCCAAGCGCTATCAATTATAAAAAATATTTGTCATAATAACAACCTTGATAAACATATGACATATGGCCTTAGTTTCTGATGAGTAACTAACGAATCTCATTCCCTGTCCAATCGGGAATCGAACCCGGGCCTATATGCTGAAATAACCACAGAACTTCAAGTGCGTCAGTGAATCTCGTAATAAATGTTATAACTTGTTTTCTTTGCTAAGTTTATGACTTACGTCTTTAATCTGTGACGACTAGGGAATTAATCAATATGAAGAAGTTATGCAATGTAGGTTTTGGGAAAACAGCGGAAAACTGGCACTGACTGGTTGTGTATTATGTATGTGACATATAATATTATATTTAGTTACTCCGTTTGCGAATATGTTTGTGTAATTTATGTGTACACATATGCGTAATTGCGTGTGTGTGTGAATGCATACCAGCATGTGATGAGCGTGTGCGCATGATTGTGTGTGTGTGTAAATGGGGTGTTATGTGCCTTACTATGCGGACAGTGTTATGTGCGGACAGTGTTTTAATGTGCATTGAGCGTGTGTATGTATGTGAAAAGGTGTTTTTATGTGCTTTAATATGCGGGCAGTGTTTTATTTGAAATGTATGTGTATGAGTGTGAAAATAAGGTTTTTATGTGCTTTAATGTGCGAGCAGTGTTTTTATGTGTATTGTGCGTGTATGTACGTGAAAATGGGGTTTTATGTGCTTTAATGTGCGGGCAGTGTTTTATGTGAAATGTATGTGTATGTACGTGAAACTGGGGTTTTATGTGCTTTAATGTGCGGGCAATTAGGTTTTTTAGTTTATATGTTTAACAGCTCGTTATCTCTTTCAGCTGTACTTCTTATTCATGCTGGTGTTCTTCGTGCTGCTCTGTCTGTTTTGCTTGCTGGGGCTTCTTTGGTACCACAGGAAGGAGGGCCTCACGTGTGACCTGCCAGAAGACACGCCCATCAGAAAACATAACACTGAACGGCCAGGAACTTCCACAAATTCCGCGATTAATTAAAAACAGACCTATAATAATATAACCTAAATTCTAAGTGTTGAATTTTATTTTCTGAGGAATTTCGAAATTTATGGTGCTAATTTTGGGTTTAATTGTATTTTTATAGCATTGTTTAAATCTGTGATATACAAGTAATAAAAATATTACAATGCTGAAAACGTTTGGGTGTGAAAAATTAAATAATTTGTGTATATTTTTACTCATTAATTTTAAAATATAAAAACACTTATAACAATATTAAAAACGTCCATTAAACGTACAATATAATAATATGATTGATATGTATTATAAATGTTTTATTATTTTGAAGAAAAATCCCTAATTGTAGATATATACCCAGGTTACAACAAAAAATATTTTTACTGTGCCAAATGAATTCTACACCAACTGAAAATGTGCCCTAACTTTGCTGAAGATGCATTGAGACTTGACACTGGTACCTGTGTTTCCTGTATCTTATCCCCAACATAATTAAGGAACGGTCGTGAAAACCATTAAAAACATTAGATACCCTCTTATAATTAAGTTCCAAAACGTCAAACAGCGCAGATGTTTTCTTCAGGAACAAGATACAAATGACCCTCACGTCGGGGACAATTCAATTTGGACCCAGGGCGACAGAAGGGCAGGGGATGAAGAGAGAGGGGTTTCCGTTCTGCGTTCAAAATTATTCATGGCAATGCCTCGCCTTTGTTAAAATTTCGGACTTGTCTCCAGCATTTTTCAATCGCGGGCTTATATTACTTAAGAGCCCACATATCTGTTAGCGTTAGAAAAAAAATTGGTTGTCTGTAAAGTCGGTTTACGGACGATAGATTTACGTGATAACGTCATAATCTCTATCTCTCTATCGTTTGTTTTATCGTGCCTCTCTATCGCTTGTTGCGCGCTCTCGCTTGCACGCACAGGCTCAGATGGAACGTTACGCGGAACGTTACTATTTTTCATGCGTGTTGCTGGTGTTCATCAATTTATAAGACGTTATCACGTCAAAAAAAAATTAGTTGTCTGTAAAGTCGGTTTACGGACGATAGATTTGCGTGATAACGTCATTATCGTGCCTCTCTATCGCTTGTTGCGCGCTCTCTCTTGCACGCACGGGCTCAGGATGGAACGTTACGCGGAACGTTTCTATTTTTCATGTGTGTTGCTGGTGTTCATCAATTTATAAAACGTTATCACGTCAATAAGAAAAGAATAACTAACTGACTGACTGATCTAGCAACGCACACCTCTTACCACTGGATGTATCAAGATTGCTATCTGTTATGATGTAGGATGTAGGCGTTATTTGAAATAATCGTACTTAGTGTCATGAGAATTTAATAGAACGGAGTCATTTTTTTATTTAAACCAGATCTTGCGTCGATGAAATGACAAACCAACGAACAAATTTAATATTTTAATATTAAAAAAACATACCAGGTATCTTGATTTTAAATAAATTACGTACTATCTTGATTTTGAATGGTAAAAAACGAACTCTAAACGATGTTACATCTGGCTCTAGGACTATCGGCAAAGTCAAGGAAATTCGAATAAATCCCACTGAAAATCTCCAAACGAGTTTCCCAACAAAATTAAAGGTCGACCTTAAGAGAAATGGAGATAAAATAACACTGCATTGATTTGATGTTTTTTATTGAGTGCGTAGGAGGGAGGGGATGAAATATATAAACTTGGGGTAGAATTTGAAATGATCCTTCTTTGGCTAAATATTTTTACAAGATCTTATGTCATTTGATTTGATATTGTTTATGTTAAATGATTTATATTTGCACCTAGAAGTAGAATAAAAGAAGTAGGTTAAACTTTACGTACCTATACGAGCAAATGTTATGAAAAATTCTAGATTCATTGAATTTTAGTATGCTTAATAATTTTTGATACCACCGCGAAGCATTTGTTTTAATCACGTATAAAATTTTATACCGGGAAACCCTCATAAAAACCTCACTAAAAATAAACGAAGCCTTACACATTGCTGGTAAAAGCCTAACCATATTCTACATTTTTTATTTGAGTAACATAGGAAAGTACCTAAGGGAAAAGTAAATTAACAGCTAATTTATGCGTCTCACTGGACTACTCAACATTGAAATTAACATTATAATATTATTTTTTAATAATAACTAATTACTTACTACTTTAATACTAATTAGTAATTACATATTTTATTTGAAGTTAATTTCAAAATTAAAAAATAGCTTCTCTTTAGGAGCTACTGCCGAGTGCTTTTCCCGATAGCTCTAAATCTGGGAAACTGCAGAAAATAATCTTTCGGGAACCAATGGTGAACGGGAATTTATGAGCAAAGTTTTTTATTAAAAACATGTAGAATGTAGATGCATAAACATTATGCTCTCAAAACCCATTGCCTTATTGCTCTATTTGCCAAAACTAAATACTTAAAATTTGATTTTCGCGCCCGAATTATATACTCAACCACTCAACAATTCAACAGTTTAACCACAAGAAGTGTCACAAAATGTATGAAGCCTTAAGCAGACTTTTGCTACGCTATGATTAAAACAGTTTAATTTCGGACAACTCAAGGTAATCATTATTTCACGGATGCGTTTTATTTTAGTTTCGCAGTTTAATTTTGTATTTCAGTAATTGCAATCCCGAATATAGGTAATCTCTCGCTAAAATAATCTATTTTATCTGGCATTGAATTTCATAATTATTATTATGACTTAAACAATATTTTGTTTGCACAAAACACGTGAGTCTCATTAGTTTCTGTAGTTAATTTAAACAACATTTTGGTCAAAGCGCGGTCAAAACAAATAATTGCATGTCGTAATTATTTGTTTTTCATTCGGTTAATTAAACTAGCAATTAAAATAATTACCGAAGCGGATTAATGAAACATACCATGTGTTTGTCACGGACCGCAGGTTGTCTAATTTAATTTACCTATATAGGTATCTCGATAAGTGTGGGGCACACCGGCGTAATACAAAGCTTGTAACGGTCACTACACATAATTTCGGTATGCCAAATCGCTTGGCCGCATTTGCCAGTATTGAAGTGCCTATCTAGCTGTGGCCGAAGTCGCCTACCAGACCGAACGTGACACAATTTAAAAGCAATTGAACTAAGGTTTAATGGAGTTTCACTTGAGCCTATTTACAGTACGAAAAAGCTTGGCTATTTCCAATAATTATCTATAATTTTTCCTACTAAAGATATTAATGTAACAAATTATGTCAAATTTCTATCTAGTAGGGCAAACCATAAATAGATCGAGAGATAGGGTATTGGGAATTGTCCAATAGATTAGAGTTGTGGTGTAAACGAGTAAGTATAGATGTACTTGTACCGACCCCAAAAACAACATACAAATTTTCGTCTAAATACAAGTCAAAAGGAAGACGACCTCCCTGGCGCAGTGGCGGCGCGCTGGGATTCGATTGGGAGGTCGCGGGTTCGATTCCCGCCACGGGTCACTTTGGAATTTTATAATTTCTAAATTGGCTCAGGTCTGGTCTGGTGGGAGGGTTTGGCCGTGCCACTACCACCACCTACCAGCAAAGACGCACCGCCAAACGATTTAGCGTTCCGGTGCGATGCTTGTAGAAACCGTTGGGGTAAATTTACTTACCCTTCCAAATTAGTACGATAACATCTTAGGCTGCATCATCACTTACCATCAGGTGAGATCGCAGTCAAGAACTAACTTGTATAGAGTAAAAAAAATCATCAATGCTTCTACAATAACTTAAACAGCCATAAAGAATTCCTCTATAAAGCCTTCATTTGAATAACTGAAGGTATTCAGTCTGCCACTGTGGCCGCCGGAAATAAAGGCCGGCCGCCTGACTTCCGGTCGCCATGTTGGATCTGCACTGCATTCTATGTACTAGCTTATCTCTAAGAGCTTGAATAGTCACTGAAATAATCGAGTGTATCGGACGGGCGGATGAAGTCCATAAGGGTTCCATTACTATCATTTTGCTATTTAACCCTAAAACCAAAGTAGCCGCAAAGTAGGGCCGCGAAAAGCTAATCCTTCAACATTATTAAGTTTTCTTTATAATTAATCTCCCTAATTTTCTTTTATCATCACTAACGCAAATAAATGTCAACCTCAATTTTTCATTTTTTTTAAATATCGTAAATATCTACGTAAAACACTCAAAACGATTCTAATAAACTCAATCGTCTTACTCGTATCTATAAGAGTAATTACGGTAGGATTTTAATGCATGTACTCCGAATGGATGGCTGACACGGAACACTGCAGTGTTTCTTCCATGAAGCAGTAATTACATTACTGTGTTACAGTTAGAAGGGCACTTTACAGCTTAAAATGAGACTCAAGAACTAATATCATTAGATGACGAGTACAGTGCGTTGCAGTGCAGTCTTGGAACGCACTGCATCTGACATTCAGCAGGCATATCACTTAACATCAGGTGACGTCTCGCGCGTCTCGTTATTCTTTGTTATTGAAAAAAATCCTTACTTTTTGTTGCCACACTATATTGTTAACAATCACTCGCTGCCCGCGGTGCAATAAAGTAGAGGAAAGTTGAGTTTAAAAAAATATTCCTATGGTTTCACTTTATCCTAGCGGTCTGTTTAATAACCTGTAAGTGCAGACAGAGGCGGTCCCCCCATAGTTAAGCAATTTCACCTGGATAATTCCTCAATGCCTGAAAACGAAAGTGAAGTGAAAGAAACCAATGCGTCCTGCCGGTCCTCACCTATGGCGCTGAAACGTGGACACTAACAAGCGGCCTGATCCACAAATTCAAGGTCGCTCAGCGTGCTATGGAGAGGGCTATGTTAGGGGTTTCCCTGCGTATTAGAATCAGAAATGAGGAGATCCGCAGGAGAACCAAAGTCACCGACATAGCCAAAACCATTAGCAAGCTGAAGTGGCAATGGGCAGGTCATGCTTGTCGCAGGGGCGATGGCCGTTGGAGCCGGAAAGTCCTGGAGTGGAGACTGCGTACGAGTGAGCGTAGTGTGGGGCGACCTCCAGCCCGCTGGACCGACGATATAAAGCGGGTGGCGGGAAGCGGCTGGATGAGGAAGGCGGAAGACAGGGTGTGGTGGCGCGCGCTTGGGAAGGCCTATCTTCAACAGTGGACGTCCGCAGGCTGAGATGATGATGATGAATTGTCGAAATCCAAGGACCATCAATAGAGGTCAATTCACTTCTCCCTTGTTCCATAGGTACTGAGAGATATTAAGCAACGTGCTCACTGCTCATACACCGAGCTCGACGCCGAGCCGCCTCACCGCAAATAACTTGAATCGGTAACTAAGTGCCCTGTCCCCATTAAAGCGAAATTGAACTGCAAATAGGTCACAGAGATAAACAGATTTTAGTTATTATAATACAGAATACATGAGTTGGATATATTATAATGACTGGAAAATTTAAAGAAAAAATTTATTCTCTTGCATTGTGTATCGCCTTGCATTTATTAACTTGAAGAGTTATTTTTACAATATATTCGGTATACGACCGAATGGTGTAGTGGTAGCGAACCTGCGGGGCTAGACAAAGTCACAAGCGTTTGTTCCCTACATATACAAATTACTCTATGGTTTGGCGTTAACGCTAGTCGACAAAAATGTATGGACAAAACAAATGACTGTAGAAAAACCACGACAATAATTAACTAAACACGCTGTGTTTGATAATCTACTACGACAACTTGAACAGAACGCAGAACTTGTAGATAACTTTAGCGTACTTCGCGTGACAATTATTGACATCCGACAGTATCAAACACAGCGTGTTGAGCTCTATTCGGTCGTGGTTTTCCTACAGTCACGTGGTTTGTCCATACATTTTTGTCTACTGTCGTTAACGCCAAACGACTGTTACTTTGTCTAGCCCCGCAGGGCAGCCCTACTATTCTCGCCCACGGTAACGGACGCGGTCACGGTAGAGCGGGTGAACAAATAATTACCGGGCTACGGACAGCTACCATAGAAAGCGACTTTACCTGGCCACATACAATACCCGGGCGTTGAGAGCGGACGAACATCTCGGCGAAATTGAAGTAAACTGAGCAACATTAATTGGCAATTTCTGGGTTTATCAGAAGTCCGAAGAGGATACGGATAACACTAGAGTCAGGCCACATGCCCCACTATAATACTATAAACAAGGTTTTTTAATACATTTGCTCAAAAAGTTGACATTTCCATGTATGTTATTTCCAAAGTTATTCTTTTCCGCACTAGTGCTTTTGTGTTTTCCTCCTACGCAGCACAGGAGCGGGCGTACCAGGAGCGCATGAACACGAACACGGCATGCAAACACGGAGCAGGCAAACACGTAAAACCAATATTTTTTTTCGCAAATGTATTAAAAAACGTCGTTCAATGCACGTGCGGAATTGTCATTTTTACTCGGCCTTATAGTTGACCCTCGCCTTCGGCTTGGGTCAACAACCCGGGACCCGTAAAGAAATGACAAACTTTCCGCACTTATATTGAAATGTACTATATTAGTCCGTCTACAATGACGTAGAACCTCTACGCAAGGTCTACGGACCTTGATCGTAGCTCCTTAACTTTATATGCCACACTGTATGTCGGATAGTTAGCTAACGACGTCATCCTAAATCCAATATGGAGGATCACCCAAGATGGTGCATTACTTATTTTTATGCATTTAACGTGGGTTATTAAATGAAGGGTTACTTACTTAAGAATAATATGAATAAACTGACGTATGTAACTTTTTGTTTTCTCTCGAGAACTATTGAAACTGATCTCGAATAGGTATTTTGTAGATAAGTCAAGAATTACTTCAACATCACCGGGTAGGCATAGAGGAGGTAGGCTAGGAGTCAATGAGACGGTTTCGGAGTACAATAGAGCATTCCGTACGCTACATTTGGCTCGCCCACTACCTCTACTCGCTACCCGCTACCTCACTACCTCACTACCCGCATACCATGCTCAATTCTGTGCCAACTGAAGCGGAATGGATTCCCGTCATACCTCGACCAATTGCCTGGCTCCTATAGTCAGCAAAAAAGATTGAAAGTCTTTCATTTTCCAGATATATTAATCAAAGTGAAGTGAAAACTCGAAGATGATTTATTCGACAGTGTAGACGATTACAGTTTTGACTAAGTATAAAATATGTGTTAGTAGTTGGTGATAAAACTACTAATAAACTTAGCTTCGTATTCTTTTCTGGTTATCACCATCTTGCAATGACACTAAACGAACTAGTATCGAAATCATACAATTCCCTGTTATTTCCAAGTATTTCAAAATACATATAAAAAAGCATCCTATGGGGTTGATATCCAAGAACTCGAACGAAACTTGTTTCTTCCACATTTCTGATACGAATCGCTAAGGTGTGGGACATCCTTCCAGCTTCCGTGCTCCCAGCCGAATATAATCTGGGTGCCTTCGAGAGACGAAGGATGTATAGGTATTTTCGAGGGATGTTTGCCTTGAAAAGCCTGTCAATAATAAAAAAAAATTCCACAGCCACCAATTCCATCATAGTACCTACTTAACATCCCCGACGTGACCTCGATGCGCGGAATCAAATTCAAATCGCAGACAACGAAATTGCCCTTCCGAAGGGCGATTTTTGACAAGGAAATTAGCTATTCGTCACGTTTTCGTTTATCGCTGCAGTAAAAACATCTTGACGCGATCCGCATGCTACCATTTCAGTGGGTAGGTATACCGCAATATCGCCTAACTGGTATTTCTAACACGTTTCTTACGGTTCCGTACCCAAAGGATAAAAACAGGACCCTGTTACTTTTTGTCACCAGGCTGTATCTCTTGAACCGTGCTAGTTAAACACGAGATATTTTCACAGATGATGTATTTCTGTTGCCGCTATAACAACAAATACTAAAAAAAATAGAATAAAATAAATTTATCCCTTATAAACATGATTTTTTGCTTGTTTTTGAATTTGGTGGGCAGGGGTGTTTAGTTTACTTCAATAGGTACTATTGAGAATCTCCCGACTCGCAGTTTTTTTTTTTTTTTTTATCGACAGAAAATGCCTAACGCATACCCCTTCGACAGGGGAAACGAAGGGGTTATGTGGGGCTTGCACCCACTAAAAACTGTCTGTTCCTACGACAAACCTTCTGGCGGGAGTACGGGATTCACTATCGTATTCATCGCGCTCCCGCCAGGTCTCGACCAGCCACCTCAGCAGCAAGTCCCATCATTGTCGGCAGCCTGGTCGCTGCTGGAACCGTCTGAAGGGCGCGCCTGTTTTTGCTCGCCACCTCCGGGCCTGTCTATATTTGAGTGACGGACGGCCCCTAACGTCCATCACCAGACAGGCCGGCAACTCATGGAGGCCGGAGGTCAACTGCCCTCCGGCGCCCGGTGCGTCTCCTGCGAGAGGGATGCGCCGCCTGATGTTCCCTCTCGCGCTCCGCCGCCTCCTTTGCAAGCATCACCTCCTCACAAAAGTTGGCAACGGCATTCCACGCTGTCTCGCTCTGAACCATCGCCTGAACGATGTTTGAGAGCGAGAGGCCACCAATAGCTGCCTCGAGTACACTGCGCTGCTGCGCCCACGCGGGACACTCCTCCAGTGTGTGCTGCGCCGTGTCCTCGAGGCGGTTTCCACAGTGGCGGCAACCATCACATCATCTTGGATCACTGGCAATGTCTGCAACGGACAAAGCAAACCTATTGGCGTCTCTGTTTGCAGAAAACTCCCGTCTCGACGCTGGTAGTGCTACACCTCCTACCCTCACACCATGCGGCTCTGTTATGCCGGAGATCCGCATTCACCAGCACGAGGTCCTTAAAACTCTTCGTGACCTAGACGTGAGCAAGGCCAGTGGCCCAGACGGCATACCTGCAATTGTCCTGCGTAATTGTGCTCCCGAGTTGTCTCCTGTACTAACACGCTTGTTTCGCCTCTCTCTCTCCACCGCTCGAATCCCACTTTCTTGGAAGGTTGCCAACGTGCAGCCGGTGCCCAAGAAGGGTTGTCGTGCCGACCCGGCCAACTATAGACCGATTGCCATCACGTCCATCCTTTGTAAAAGTATGGAACGTGTACTCAATCACAAGCTCCTAGCATACCTTGAAGAAAATGACCTTTTGTCGGACCGTCAGTACGGCTTCCGTTCCAACCGGAGCACTGGCGATCTTCTTGTGTATGCCACGCATACATGGGGCGAAGCCATAGAGAAATACGGTGAGGCGCTCGCTGTCTCACTCGACATCTCTAAGGCTTTTGACCGAGTCTGGCACGGCAGCCTACTCAGCAAACTCCCAGCTTATGGAATACCCGCTGGCTTTTGTAACTGGATATCTGATTTCCTGAGAGAACGGTCTTTTCGAGTGGTCGTTGACGGTCACTCTTCAGACCTAATGGCTGTCAATGCCGGTGTACCTCAGGGATCTGTTCTATCCGCGACATTATTCCTTCTGCACATCAACGATTTGCTTAAACCAGGTTTATTTGGTTACGCTGATGACAGCACTGTTTCGGAGAGATACATGTCTAGTCCAAAAGCCAGCGGTGCTGAGATACTAGAGCTAAGAGAGGCATTGGTAGATCGCGTTAACTTGACTCTAAAAGAAGTGTCTGAGTGGGGTGACGCTAATCTAGTCAAGTTTAACGCTACCAAAACGCAAACGTGCTTATTCACCGCAAAAAAGAGCCCCTTCACCTTGGCTCCCACTTTTCAAAATGTATCCGTTCCGATTAGCGATCATATCGACCTCCTGGGTATTAACATCTCACCCAATCTCAATTTTGGGAAATGCATCGAGGAAAAGGCAAAAACAGCGGCCAAAAAACTTGGCATCCTGAACAAGGTTAAGCGGTACTTCAAGCCCGAACAGCTTTTGACGCTATATGAAGCTCAAGTTCGCTCCGGCATGGAGTACTGCAGTCACCTATGGGATGGATCTGCCAAATACCAGCTCGATGCATTGGACTCGGTTGATCGCCGCGCACGCAGAATAATCGGCAAGGAATCGCTAACACGGGCGAAACTGCTCAGTTTAGAACACCGACGCAGTGTTGCCTGTTTAGCGGTTTTTTACAGGATATATTTTGGAGAGTGTGCTCAAGAACTCCACAACCTTGTGCCACCTTCACCTTTCTACCATAGAACCGCGAGACGTCGAGAGAATTGGCATCCTTATGTGGTTGATGTCCAGCGTACTCGGACGAAACGCTTTTCTTCTACGTTTCTGATTCGAACCGCTAAGGTGTGGAACACCCTTCCAGCTTCCGTGTTCCCAGCCAAATACAATCTGGGTGCCTTCAAGAGAAGAGTGAATAGGCATTTTCTAGGCAAGCGCGCTCCATCCTAGACCTCATCATTTCTGTACATCGGACTTGATTGTAGTCAAGCGCAAGCCTATCAATTATAAAAAAAAAAAAAAAACCAGGCGATTGCTCCCGACCTATGCGATGCAGATACTTACCGAAGCAACCATGTCCAGTAAGTATCTGCGTCAGCCGGAAGGTAAGGGCGCCATGCTGGCGCCCCAGCCAATCCTCCATGACGGGCCTTACCGCCGCTATCGTGGCGTGCCCTGCGCTGGGGTTCTCCAATCGCTCCCTCCATTCTGCCAATAGTATCCGACGGAACTGGGAACGATACCGCGCGTACACACGCGGCATCGGTCGCTCACCCCGTCTTCGTGCCCCCCCGCTCCATTCATGTAATGAAGCGAGGGCTTTAGCCTCAAGATCCCATGGCAGGGATCCGGCAAGAAGGCTCGCCGCCTCAAAAGAGATCGTGCGGTATCCTCTTATTACTCTGACGGCCATTGCTCTCTGCGGTCTCCGCAGTCTTGCAACATTACGGGCCGTCAGGTTATCCGCCCATACAGGGGCCCCATAAAGGGCCATCGACCTCACGATCCCCATGTAGAGCTTCCGACAGGAGGCGTTTGGACCGCCAAGATTGGGCAGCAACCGAGCAAACGCTCCCGCAGCCCCCATTAATTTAGGGAGCAAACGCGCGAAGTGCTGCCCGAAGTCCCATCTGCTATCGAGGACGAGTCCCAGATATTTCATCGTCGACTCGACGCCGACGCGAACACCTCCTATGATAATGTGCGATCCCGAGGGCGGCGCACGTCGACGACCATGGAAAAACAGCGCTTCCGACTTATTGAGCGCCACCTCGAGACCCAAACGCCGGATCCTTCCTACAATTTGTGCAACCCCAGCGGTTGCCAATAATGTCGCCTCCCGGTGTGTTTCTCCACATGCGGTAACTAGCGTGTCGTCAGCGTAACATGTGACGGCGACGCCGGGGAGAAGTGCACCGCGCAGCACCCAGTCATAGCCGATGTTCCACAGGAGTGGCCCCAAGACAGACCCCTGCGGAACACCGCACGAACACTCTCGCCGACCCCATCCATTCCGACCCGGGAAGATTACGGCTCTATCCTTCAGATAGTCCCCGATCACAAGGCGGAGGTACTTCGGCACTCGATGGTAGGCGAGTGCCTCCTTGATACAGCTCCAGGGCAAGGTGTTAAAGGCATTGGCGATGTCAAGAGACACCGCCAACATCACCTCACCCCTAAAGGCTGCTTCCTCCGCCAGGGCCCTAACGCGCATTATTGCGTCCACTGTGGAGCGCCCTCGACGAAAGCCGTACTGGTTGTCTGCCAGGTCCGGCCCCTCTCGCTCCAAGTGTTGGACGAGGCGGTCCGATAAAATTCTCTCTAAGAGCTTTGCCACCTCATCCAAAAGCACGATAGGCCGGTAGGCAGACGGAGAATCCGCCGGGCGCCCATCCTTCTTGAGCAGAACCAGCTTCCCTGTCTTCCATCGGATTGGGAATTGGCCCCGCTCCAAACATGCGCTAAAGAGCCCTAGCAATCGGGGCTCCAGAGACTTTGACGCAAGAACCAGGGCACGACCGGGTATGCCGTCAGGCCCCGGAGCGGTGTTTTTACACTGGAGCCGTCGCACCGCCGTTCTCAGTTCTTCCCGGGTCACTTCGGGCACGTCATCATCGTTGTCCGCACTAGGCAATGCGATAGGCGGAGCCATCAGAGGCGGAGTGTGCTCCTCTCTAGATGGAAACAGGGAGCACACAATGTCCTGCAGTAGTTGCGGACTGAGGCTCTGGGTCAGTGGAGGAGCCGAAGGTCGGAGTTTGCCCCTGACCATTAAGTAAGGGCGTCCCCATGGGTCAGTGTCAAGTGCCTCCAGCAACTCCTCGCGAGCCCTAATTTTGGCCAGTTGAATGGCGGACTGAAGGGCCCGCTTTGCCTCTCTATACGCCTCGTACAGCTCCGCCTCTACAGCCGGCCCAAAATGGGTGCGGCGACGTCTCCTGCGGTGCCTAGCATACCGGCGCCTAGTCTCCACGCAAGCAGCACGCAAGTCCGCTATATCCGGCGACCACCAGCGTACACCTGGCGTACACCTGGCGTACACCTGGCGTTTGGCAGGAATGTGCAAAATACGTGGCATCGCCGCATCGCAGACTTGTGACAGCGCCTTCTGGAGCCACTCAGCCTCCACATCTACACTGATAGGCCTGTTCGGTGCAGAGACCCAGGCCTGTACGATGGAAGCCTCCAAGAGCGCCTCTCTATTGAGCCGTTTTAATGCCCAGCGGGGACCGCCCCTTCCTGAGCCAGCACGGATTTCATCCTCCGAGAACGAGGAAGAGACATCAAACCGTATATATCGGTGGTCCGATAATGTCTCCACCTCTTCCATGACACGCCATTCTCGCACACGACGCGCTACAGCCGGGCTAGCAAATGAAATGTACACTATAGACCCTCCCCGCTGACGCACGCAAGTGTGGACGGATCCTTGATTGAGAAGGAGCAGGCCTTGCTCAACAGCCCACTCCTCTAGTACTCTTCCCCGTGCATTTGTCGTCTGAGAGCCCCAAGCCGATGACTTGGCATTAAAGTCCCCAAGGACGAGCACGGGGTGAGGACTGCTTCGACTGATGACGATGCCTAAATCTCCGAGTAAAGTCTCAAAGTCGGCGAGAGTGCCATTAGGTGAGGAGTAAACACCTGCAACCACCACTTCCCCTATCTTTGCCGCTACGAAACCCCGTCCTCGTACGATATTTTCCAAGGTCGGACACTCAACAGCTGCCCGTAGAATCAGGGCAACCGTGCCCGATAGATCTCCCACCCAGTCGTCTCTCTGAGGGATAAAATACGGCTCAGCGACCACCATAACGTTGATCAACCACTGCGCCATGCTTTGGAGGAGCAAATCCTGAGCTCTGGCGCAGTGGTTGATATTTGTTTGGAGAAAGCGGAGATGTGGACCCATTATTAGGTGTCCATTCTCTCCCCCTCCTGGGGCCGAGATGGTGGAGGATTAATCTCGGACCTGCTTGATTTGCCCTTGCCTTTTTCTTTAGGAGCGGCACAGGTTTTGGTGCCCACTCTGTGTGTCGCCGGTTTGCCTGCTGCGGCGCATAAAACGCAGTGTGGTGCAGCTTCACACGAGTTGGCCTTGTGCCCAGGCTGACCGCAGCGGTAACACAAACTGCTGCGGTCCACCCCCGAGGTGCATTGTGCTCCGACGTGCCCCTCCACGAGACATCGGTAGCACCTCAGGGGTCTAGGCTGCAGGATCTTGACCTGCGTAGACACCCATCCCACTAAAATTCGGCCTCCCTCGGCAAGCTTTTTGGCCGCCGCAACAGGGCAGCTGACGACTGCTGTCCCCAGCCCGGTGAAGCCCGATGTGATTTGGCTTGACTTCACTTGTGCCGGAGAGCATTCTCCGACCTTTGCAACGGCAGCCACCAATTCTTCAATGCAGACGGAGTCATCCAGACCCAGAATGCGCAACTCCGCGTTTTTCGTAGGTCTTGACACCTTTGCTCCCTCAGGCTCCAAACACACCCTCAGTTTTTCAGCAAGGGCATCAGCCTGCGGTCCGCTGGTGGCACCTGCAACCTCCAGCATGCGAGCACCAGTTACCGTAGTTTTGCACCGGATGCCCGTGATGCCAAGCTCGCCGAGGTTAATTTCAGCCTTAGCCTTTGCTAGGGCAGCGGCATAAGTAAAGCCCTTCTCTTTTGCTTCAGGCTGCAGAGTTATTACTACAGCTGCAGAGCGAGGTGTACGGAACTGCGCCTTCTGCTTTTTCGCCGCTTTCTTTGCTTTCTTATTCGCTTTCTTGGCCTCTTTCTTATCTCCTTCGGTCTGCCATTGACCTTTGTTTGGGATATTTTGCTGCTCCATGCTCGATGTTGGTGAGACCTGGGCCGCGGAAGTCTTCCTCTTCCCCTTGCCTTTACCCTTATCCTTGTTTGAGGCGGTATCCTCGGGTGCCTTCTGGCTGGGCTGTTTGGAGGCCATTGGCACCGCAGAGCCCTTTCGAGTATGCAGGCCCGACGTACTTGGCTTTGCAGCCATCTCTGCAAAGGAAGGCCCCGCATGTCCTGCTATCCGCCCGTCTGAATTCAGCGGTGGTCGCAACACCCGCGCCTCAATAACAGAGAAGCGGGCAGATAGATTCGAAACCTCTTTGAGAAGCAGGCGAAACTGATCCGATTGGTTATCCTTCTGCGATAGTTTGGATCGAGCTGCTTCTGGCGACTCCCCCTGTCGAATTTTTTGCAGCTCTGCCCTCAACAGGCCTTGCTCACGTCGGAGCTCCACCATATCTGCTACAAGTCGAGTATTTTCTTCTCGCAGCTTTCTTACCTCCTCAGTTGAGGTGCGCCTCAGAAGGATCTGCGTTGCCTCTTCAATCGATGCCACTGCTTCTTTGAGGGCCTTCTGGCAAGTGCCTTTCAGGCCCTTGGA
This sequence comes from Coenonympha arcania, assembly GCA_036785405.1. NCBI lineage: Eukaryota > Metazoa > Arthropoda > Insecta > Lepidoptera > Nymphalidae > Coenonympha > Coenonympha arcania. The sequence continues at coordinate 17,034,936 of CM072066.1, read as the reverse complement.
TGTTTTGGAAACTCCCTTAATGGCATTGACGGCAAATTGAACTCTGTTGTTGAGTTCCGTCGCCGTCAAGCCCTCAGCTTCCGCACTGTCCGAAACCACAGAAGAGATCACTGACGCCCTGCTTGCTCTACCAAAATCTAACTCAGCTGTCAGATCATCGACCTCCTTATCGTCGGCAGCCTCCTGTTCCGCCCGTTCTGCAGCACGTTTGGCAGCCTCCAGGTTCTTTCTAGCCTGTGTTAGACCGACATACTTGCCGGTCGTAGGCGGCCTTCCTCGCCCGCGTTTGGCAGCACCAGGTTTAGGTGCCATTAACGCTTCTTCGCCGCTAAGCGGCCTCTTGCGTCGAGCGCTTGTTGCGCTCCCCGCATCCACACTTACAAAGCTCAACGCTGAGTCTGAATCAGATTCAGACATCAGGTTGGCCTTTCCTCCCTCCTTCTCGACCTCCTTGTTTTTAGTTTGTTTTAAATTTTCCATATTGAGTCCCACGAGTGTGACGGAAAAATGTCGACCCGGGCAGAGCCGTCTGTACCCGAGCAAGTGTAAATTTGTAACTCAACCAGGGGGTCCACCGGTACCCTGGCTGGGGGTGCGCTAGCGACTGATGCCCCTCTGAGGTTAGAAGCAAAATCCGTCAGCCATTCATCAACTCGTCGCGCACCAGAACTTGAGATTCGGATAATTTTTTATAGAGGTTTATTCCTCGCGGCCCGGGCGGTTAAGCCAAGACCCTCGGTCCCTGTGCAGGTCACGAGACATGACCATCACCCGCTACTCCTAAGGGATTACGATTTCACGGCGAGGGCAGCGCAGGACTAGTTCCCATGCAGCCCGCTCGGAGGCAGGGTAAGTGCACACCGAGCTCGCCCCAGGACCCTCCCCTCCAGAGGATCCTCTCACCCCTTCCTTCTCATGTCCTCTGCCGAAGCAGAGGTTCGTACGGTACCCTGGATGTGCAAGTTCGACTCGCATTTTACCGTTTTTATTTCACGTCTTATTTAAATACTGGACCATTAATTTGTAGGAATTTTTATCAGTACTTCTATACGATATAGAACATATTATATATATATATATGTTTTATCCCTATCACCTGGTGTTTTCGTCGGCTTATAAACCCTACTTAACCGTAAATGCTTTATGTTTTTCTTTCGAAAGCATTTGTAATGGAAGCACTAATTAATTAAACAGCAGCTGAGAGTCGTTTATTATAGGGACATAGTAATTAAATTAAACATAGTGTCTCCTATATTAACGGTTGGGAACTAGAAACAATAGCACAGACAGATGGTGACTCTCACGGTAATTTATGCTTGAAAGGTTTCGTCAGAATATACTGTGCGTGGTTTCTTCTTAAATATGACACCTGTGACGAAAATTTTCCGAAGTGGCGTCATTTATTTTAAGCGCAGGTATCTTAATTTATTCTATCTCTTTATAGGGCACATTGCTAGTGGATAACCAAGTTAATATCAGTTGTTTAAAGAAAAAGGAACTGCATGTCTGAGTTTTCAGCAGTGTTCACCTAACCTGTGTGTGAAACATGCCAATCCTTACTTGGCTAGCGTGCTGGGCTATAGTTAAGCTGCTCTCAGCATTATAGTGTCCTTACTATTCTACGAGAATAGTAAGGACCTGAACAATAGACATGTGCCCCGGACAACCCTCCACCACCCATGGCCCAATCAACCTCGCGGTTATGGGGGCCGAAACACGGGAGGGCGCCCGTTCGGTACTTGCCCTTGGCGTGTTCCCGGGGCGCCTTCTTGACTCCCTACAAGTTGTTTACTCTCGCTCCTTGTCACTCTCTCCATTCTGGGGCAGGACGATACAACGCCTCGCGCCTCGCGCCGTCGCTGTCCGCAGCATAAATTATTATCTGTATCACTCCAAGCCGCTTCGCCTCATAAGCGAACTCCCGTAGCTTTCCGAAGTTGGCCGCCGAACCCACGAGATCCTGATAATAAACTGGGCCAGATACTTCGCGAACGATCCCATCCAGCCACAAGCACCGGATCCTCGTATAAGGAGCACTCCCACAAGACACGGTGGAGGTCAGGTCAGCCAGTCCGCAGAAGCACTCGCCAGTCTCGACCAGACACATATCATGCAGGCGCTTCCGAAAACGACCGTGCCCCGTCAGCATCTGCGAGGTCTGATAATCCGGGATGACCTCATGTACCCCGGACAGGGTAGACGGCGCAAAAAAACGTCGCCAGTGTATCGGTGCCAAAAATGCACCAACAGTAAGGCCACGCTGCCGTTCGGTCACCAGGCACCTATAGAATTTGGACAGATGGCTCTACTGTTTGCTTGTAGGAAAAAAGTTTACGTTAATCGTTCGGATTCCCTGAGATTTCTTATCAGTGACCTAAACAAACGCGCACGAAACGTTTTTCTTCCACGTTTCTGATACGAACCGCTAAGGTGTGAAACGTTCTTCCAGCCTTTGTACAATCCAGGTGCCTTCGAGAGGACAATGGGTATTGGATAGGCATATTCTAGACAAGCGCTCCAACCCTCATCATTAGTCTTTCCATCAGACATTGTCGTCAAGCACTAGCCTATAAAAAATATAATAATCGTAAGGATTTGAAAAGTTACAAAAGCTTTTAAAAGCTTTTCCCCGTGTCGCACGAGTGTGAGTTATCCAATGAGTTATCCAATTCTATAGCTCGAGCTTGTTAGGTGCGTACTTGTAAGTCTGGTTTATCGGACCGTAAAATACAGTTGTCGATTTGACTACACTTGAATGGAGCCGAGGAGGGTCTATGACGTCATTAATTTCAATTTTCAATGTTTGAAAGTTATTTTGAACGCTCTGACGAACTCTCTGGTGTAGTTAGATTCAAGCTGGAGGTCCCAGGATCGATTCCGGGCACGAGCGAATTTGCAATTTCGATTGGCAAAGATGCACCGCCAAGCGATTCAGCGTTTCGGCACGATGATGTGTGTGTGTGTGTGTGTGTGTGTGTGTGTGTGTGTGTGTCCATAAGGGGTGAGTACAATAACATAGTCAGTCAATCACCTATGTAATTATTATTAAAATATAATGCAATGAGTAACTATAAAAGACTTTATTCCATGGCTGACTGGCAGACAAAGCTTATACGGCAACATAATGATTATTAATAGCACCACAAATCTTGCCAAAACGAAGTATAGTTCGTTCGCTTTCATATTCTTCATATTTGTATGAAGCCGCACGAATCTACTATGGCATTCGTGACGTGTGACGTCACAATTTAATATCGCTATCTCTGTCTAATCTGAAATATTTTAATATTTATAACTGTTTGTTATTTGATCGATTTAATTAGTTTAGTAGTTTAGTTTTTTCAGTGTTCGTCATCTAGACACGCGGCAGCGTGTCAAGACAAGTTCAAAAAAAAAAGAACTGGCTAGCCAGCGCCGAGTGTAATATTACACGAACCACTTGGTGCCACTTTTGACCCTTCTATAACTCAAAACCTCTTTAACGTAAACACATAAAACTACGTGTGTTTAATTATATCCATAAGGACATATAGAAGCCCAAATTTCATGAAGCTAGCTCAAACGGTTATAAAGATATGAAGGTCAAAAAGTCGTTAAAATTCATACTGACTGACATATAGTACAAAAACCTAACCTACTTCCAGATGACCTAGAAGGATGAAATTTGGAATCCAGCTCGGTGACTGTGTGTAAGCGTAGGAAAAAATCAAAAAATAAAGAAAAGTCAAAAAATAAGGGGTGTTCCCATACAAACTGAAATATAGTACCTAAATCGAACCTATACTTCCAGATGACCTAGAAAGATGAAATTTGAAATCCAGCTTGGTTATTGTGTGTGAGCGTAGGAAAAAATCAGAAAATAAAAAAAAGTCAAAAAATAAGGGGTGTCCCCATACAAACTAACATATAAGTACAAAAACCTAACCTACTTCCAGATGACCTAGAAGGATGAAATTTGGAATCCAGCTCGGTTGCTATGTGTAAGCGTAGGAAAAAATCAAAAAATAAAAAAAAGTCAAAAAATAAGGGGTGTCCCCATACAAACTAACATATAGTACAAAAACCTAACCTACTTCCAGATGACCTAGAAAGGTGAAATTTGGAATCCAGCTCGGTAACTGTGTGTAATCATAGGAAAAAATCAAAAAATAAAGAAAAGTCAAAAAATAAGGGGTGTTCCCATACAAACTGAAATATAGTACCTAAATCTAACCTATACTTCCAGATGACCTAGAAAGATGAAATTTGAAATCCAGCTTGGTTATTGTGTGTGAGCGTAGGAAAAAATCAGAAAATAAAAAAAAGTCAAAAAATAAGGGGTGTCCCCATACAAACTAACATATGAGTACAAAAACCTAACCTACTTCCAGATGACCTAGAAGGATGAAATTTGGAATCCAGCTCGGTTGCTATGTGTAAGCGTAGGAAAAAATCAGAAAATAAAAAAAAGTCAAAAAATAAGGGGTGTCCCCATACAAACTAACATATAGTACAAAAACCTAACCTACTTCCAGATGACCTAGAAAGATGAAATTTGGAATCCAGCTGGGTAACTGTGTGTAATCGTAGGAAAAAATCAAAAAATAAAGAAAAGTCAAAAAATAAGGGGTGTTCCCATACAAACTGAAATATAGTACCTAAATCTAACCTATACTTCCAGATGACCTAGAAAGATGAAATTTGAAATCCAGCTTGGTTATTGTGTGTGAGCGTAGGAAAAAATCAGAAAATAAAAAAAAGTCAAAAAATAAGGGGTGTCCCCATACAAACTAACATATAAGTACAAAAACCTAACCTACTTCCAGATGACCTAGAAGGATGAAATTTGGAATCCAGCTCGGTTGCTATGTGTAAGCGTAGGAAAAAATCAGAAAATAAAAAAAAGTCAAAAAATAAGGGGTGTCCCCATACAAACTAACATATAGTACAAAAACCTAACCTACTTCCAGATGACTTAGAAGGATGAAATTTGGAATCCAGCTCGGTAACTGCGTGTAAGCGTAGGAAAAAATCTAAAAAAAAAATAGTACCTAAACCTAACCTACTTCCAGATGATCTAGAAGGATGAAATTTGGAATCCAGCTCGTTAATTGTGTGTAAACGTAGGAAAAAATCAAAAAATAAAAAAAGTCAAAAAATAAGGGATGTCCCCCATACAAACTGACATATAGTACCTAAACCTAACCTACTTCCAGATGACCTAGAAGGATGAAATTTGGAATCCAGCTCGTTAATTGTGTGTAAACGTAGGAAAAATCAAAAAATAAAAAAAAGTCAAAAAGTAAGGGGTGTCCCCATACAAACTGACATATAATACCTAAACCTAACCTACTTCCAGATGACCTAGAAGGATGAAATTTGGAATCCAGCTCGTTAGTTGTTAATGTTAGTAAAGGGCTAGTGAACGGCTCTATTGTAGTCATAGAGAAAATAAACTGGGATGTCGATAGAAACAATAGTGCACGTAGAATTATTATCAAATTTAATAATTTAACTTATGAACTAGAACGTGTCAAGACTAAGTTTCAGATATCAAATAATGTATATGTTCACCGGGAACAGTTCAATATTTGCTTGGCTTACGCTACTACCATCCACAAATCACAAGGACTTAGTCTGGACAGCGCTCTTCTGGACATAGGCACTTCGATATTTAGCAGAGGACAGGCCTACGTTGCGCTCTCCAGGGTTAAAACCCTAGACGGAGTACACCTTATTAATCTAGACCCTATAGTCAAATTAAGGCGCAAGATAGTTCTATAATAGAATATAACCGCCTGAGATCCCTATATCGCCCGGACTTAGCTAATTTAAGCATAAACAGGAAGCTTACTAAAAAGGTAGCAGATAATGAATGGGCAATGCGCACTATTATCTCTAACATTCAAGAGAGTGTAAAAAATAGTATAAAAAAGAAAATCACGCAGCGGAAACGCAAGAAAAAGCTTTAAACTCAATACCTGCCTAGTTTTCTTTACAAAAAGTAATGATATCCCACCAAAAACATAAATGTAAAAAAAGGAGAGCCAAGTTCAATACAAAAATTATGCTTGGCTGTCGGCTTCGCCGCAAAAAGAATGGAGATCAAAATGAGTGCCAAGTTCTATGTAAAATCGAAGTTTGTATTTATAGGAACAAAAAAATAATATGAACAATTATTAAACTCTATTTCTTGGCTTTATTGGATACCTATAACAATTGCTGTTATTCAAAAATGTGAGATCTTAAAATAGGTTAGATTTGACTTGGCGAGTTTTTATCGGAATTAAAATGTATAACTTTATAAAATGACTGATGTAATGAAAACTGGCCAAGTCAAATCTAACCTATTTTAAGATCTCACATTTTTGAATTACAGCAATTGTTATAGGTATCCAATAAAGCCAAGAAATAGAGTTTAATAATTGTTCATATTATTTTTTTGTTCCTATAAATACAAACTTCGATTTTACATAGAACTTGGCACTCATTTTGATCTCCATTCTTTTTGCGGCGAAGCCGACAGCCAAGCATAATTTTTGTATTGAACTTGGCTCTCCTTTTTTTACATTTATGTTTTTGGTGGGATTACTTTTAATCCTACCTACTTTATTATAATAGAGTGATAAAAAAATTGGAGTCAAATACCCAATCACTACATAGTATAAAACAAAGTCGCCTTTTCTGTCCCTATATCCCTATGTGCGCTTAAATCTTTAAAACTACGCAACGGATTTTGATGCGTTTTTTTCCAATAGATAGAGTGATTCAAGAGGAAGGTTTATATGTATAATACATGCATCATATACTAAGGCAACATTGCTAATTTTAGAGGTTTCTAACGTGATGTCGTAAATTAACCTATTTTTTTGGGCTTATTTAGCAATTTAGCAAAAACGCTGCCTAAACCCTACGAGTTAGATCAAATTAATGTACTACAGTATTGTACACCATAAAAAGGTCTACAAAAAAGTCCAGGATGGTATATGTTTATATTTTAGGGATAACCCACATTAACCATTTTTATTGTTTACTTTTTACGTGAAAAAATGGCTTATTTACGAAGCTATTTTAAGCAATACGGCATTAATCCTTATCGAATTAAGTACCTTAAATACAGTGTGCAATTAATATAGATCAATATGGTTCCTTACAGCATGTAAATTAAACAAATATTTTCGGAGATATTACAAATTTAAAATTTGCGTTTGCGGCGGGCGGTACCGGTCGGACGGACGTTGCAGGCTTAGATTTGAGCGTTGACTGTTTTTCACATGGCCAACTATTATATGTCGCTCTTTCAAGAGTAACCTCGAGAGAAAACATGTTTGTATTGTCTAATGACAAGAAAGCTGTGAACGTTGTGTATAAAGACATCCTGTAATATATTAATTGTTGTAAAAATAAAATAAATACCTAGGTAAAAATGTAAAAAGTAAATAAGTAAAAATGTGTAATGTAATAAAAATTGTATGAATTTAGATATTCCAAAGATAGCAGGAAATCTTCATAGTAAGTATAGGGAAAGAGGAATTGTTTTACTCCAAATTTAATGCGTGCAGGCCAAGGGCAGTAATGAATGAATCAAAAATACTGGATCGATTTTAATCATGTTTCCATTGAGTGACATAGGCATATATATTTTATGCCCGTGCAAAGTCGGAGCGGGCCGCTATGTTTTTATATACAACGTTAATAGTTTTTCTGTAGTGTATTTAATTTAGTATCAGCATTGCACCCGTGCGAAGCCGGGGCGGGTCGCTAGTTTGTAATAAAAACCACTTTCACAAAATACAATAAGGTCTGTTACACACGCCAGCGCGGACGAAATCGAGTGTGATAGAATTGTGATATATTTCCTTTTATCACCCTCAGAGCCTATCACATTTGTTTTGAGGACGAGTCTTATTTATCAGGTCGTTAAAGCTCTAAGGTTGTGCGCACATCTATTCCAAACAATACGGAGACGTGTATTGTACCTTAACTATTGTAAATCGTATTTTATCAAAAGTGCTCGTATTTTTTTCTCTTATTTTTCGACAATAGAACAGATATTTTATTGTAAAGGTGGGTTTTTTGGCAGTATAGGTATTTTCGACAGCCAATAACGAAATACTTAGCTACTAAACTAATAGCTCGAAAGAAGCTAGCATTTGAGACTCGATTGCATATTTTTGGTTACTTATTTACATCAAAAGTGATTTCATAATTTATTTAAAATACGATTCTGAATTCAGGCACTTTGTAACAACATTATTATAATACACAACAATACTACCACTGTTTTATAATGCAGTAACAATTTTTTGCCCAAAAGTGTTCTGCGAAACGCCGTATTCGCATATAGCTCACTTACAGGCGCATCAACAATACAACCACACTGGGAGCTAAATAAGGACCACCAACAATAACGGGCAAGAAACTCAGAACTTTTCAATTCCGAGTTTTTCACTTATTCGACAGTGAGAGCGTAAACGCGAATTTGTATAGGATTGTTGTAGCGACATCTATTGACACAATTTGTAAACTACTCCAATCCCATACAAATCGGCGTTAACTCTCTCACGATCGAGTAAGTAAACATATTTTTAAAAACTCGGAATCAGCACACAGTTGCCAGAGGGAAACGAATTTCGAGTCAACTCACATCGCACATACGAATCGAATTCCTCCATACATATACAGCCAGCGCCATCTATTGACAGCAGCATGACAGCGACTGTCCATAGATGGCGCTGACTGTAAGGCCACAAGCCAGGACGGCGAGGCCTTAGCCCCTTACCGGGGCTAGAAGAACGACACCGGGGGCGCGCTGCGCCTCCGCGACACATCGCCCGGGTAAGGAGGCAAGCCTCGAGGCCCGTACCCCCGAAGAGACTCGTTCCCTTCGGAGAAGACCACGCTGCTGCTGACTGTAAATACATGAAGGAATTCGATTCGATTGTGCGATGCGTGTCGACTCAAAATTCGTACAAAAATCTGTACTAACACCTCAGTCTTGTCCAAATCTTATGGGGAAATTATTATTGATTTTTCTCGGTTAGGTGTGCGCATACCCTAACAGCCAGCGTTTATAAACATAATAAAACTAGTAGGGTGCGTGGGGGCGCGGGCCACATGTGGCCCGCGTGCTGTCTTCCCCCTATTTGCCTTCCAACTTTCCGTCTCTTCAAAATTCGCCATACATTTTCTATGAAAAATTAAATTTCCGCCATTTTGAATTTTTTTTCTGTCCATCGAATAGACCTTTAGGTCCTGATCAATTCTTGTCAAGAAACCGTTCTTCCATCATTTATATTAGGTCCTTACATATGAAATTGGCGTTTTGTCGTACTGGCCACTTTGATCTCAAATATCTCTTCTTGGGTTTGGAATTCCAATTTCAAATTTATACAGCTATTTACTCATGCTTTTGTGTTTTGAAAATCGTAATTCATTTGTTTTTTTCTCTTTTGGTTTTTTTTTTGCGCCACTCTGTTTACAAAATGGAAAACTTGAAATATCGCGTTATTTACGAGTACGAGTTCCATCGTGGCACCAGTGCTGCAGAAACGGCTCGAAGGATTAATGATGTGTACGGCGAGGGTGTCGCAAAAGAAAACACAGTGCGTTTTTGGTTCCAACGTTTTCGTTCTGGAAATTTCGACCTGCAGAACAAGCCCCGTGGACGGCCGGAGACCAAAGTTGACAATGAAGAATTGAAGGTTATTGTGGAAGCGGATCCATCGCAAACCACGTCCGAGCTAGCTGCAGGCTGCGGTGTTAGTGATAAAACTGTTTTAGTTCACTTGAAGCAAATTGGGAAGGTGAAAAAGCTTGAAAGGTGGGTACCTCATGAATTGAGTGCAGCAAACCGACAAACGCGCGTAGACTGCTGTGTTACATTACTCAACCGGCACATTAATGAAGGGATTTTAAATCGAATCATTACCTATAATGAAAAATGGATCCTGTATGATAATCGGAAACGCTCATCGCAATGGTTGAACCCTGGCGAACCAGCCAAATCCTGCCCCAAACGAAAATTGACTCAAAAAAATTACTTGTGAGCGTTTGGTGGACTAGCGCCGGCGTCGTTCACTACAGCTTTCTCAAATCTAGCCAGACGATTACCGCGGATATCTATTGTCAGCAACTGCAATCCATGATGGAAAAACTAGCTGCTAAACAACCGAGGCTGGTCAATCGTTCTAGGCCACTGCTGCTTCAGGACAACGCTTAGACCATACACTGCACAACAGACGGCTACCAAATTAGAGGAGCTTCAATTGGAATGCCTAAGACATCCACCTTACTCCCCGGACCTTGCTCCAACAGATTACCAATTTTTTCGAAATTTGGATAACTTCTTACAAGGGAAAAAATTTAACTTCGATGAGGCAGTCCAAAGCGCTTTCAAAGATTTTATTGATTCCCGTCCGAATGGCTTTTTTAGTAAAGGGATCAATGAACTACCTATAAGGTGGCAAAAGTGCATAGATAGCAATGGTACATACTTTGATTAAATATATATACATATTATATTACAAAAAAATCGACTTTATGTTCCTCCCATACAAAACGCCAATTTCATATGTAAGGACCTAATACTTTCCGAGATAACGGCGAAATTCATTTGGTGGCCATTTTGAATCCGCCATTTTGAAAATTTTTTCAGCTCACTGCCAATTGGATGACGTTTCAAATGACATTTGGTCGAGCACCCCCCACCTATCTTTGATACCCTGGCTGGGCTCTTCACCTGTCTCCGAAATCCTCACTCATCAGCTCTCTCCGTATTTTTCCTCCGAATGAATTTTTTTCTTTTATATGACACCATCTTTGAAAAAAATTTTTTTCATACAAAATTGTTCAGGAGAGGTGATCAATCAGTCAGTGAGTCAGTCAGTGGCCAATCAGCACGAGTAGCTATATATATAGTAATATTACAGCACATAGTTATATGCCTCATAACATAAAAGTAAATAGGTTGAATACTGCCTTTTTGCCACTTTTATTGACACTTGCTTATGAAATTCTATACGGTCTTGGTATTAAAAAAATAACGTCATCAAAAATGTAATTGGCAATCGGTCGTTATGCTGAAAATCTGCAGAAAACAGCCAGTATTAGTTAAATTACAGAGACGGGGTTAGAAATTCTGATGCTAAGGAGACCAAGTAAGTATGTAACTTTAATGACTTACAAGGCAAAAACTATAAAGATTTTATTTTTAAATTAAAATGTCATGTAGGTACCAATGTGGGATTTTTAATCAAAAATTCAGAAGTTCGGGGCAGAAACACGATTGGAAAATGAACTTTGTTGAGAATTTTCTCATATTATTAGGTCCTTACATATGAAATTGGCGTTTTGTCGTACTGGCCACTTGGATCTCAAATATCTCTTCTTTGGTTAGAAATTCCAATTTCAGATTTATACAGCTATTTACTCATGCTTTTGTGTTTTGAAAATCGTAATTCATTTGTTTTTTTCTCTTTTGGTTTTTTTTTGTGCCACTCTGTTTACAAAATGAAAAACTTGAAATATCGCGTTATTTACGAGTACGAGTTCCATCGTGGCACCAGTGCTGCAGAAACGGCTCGAAGGATTATTGATGTGTACGGCGAGGATGTCGCAAAAGAAAACACACTACGTTTTTGGTTCCAACGTTTTCGTTCTAGAAATTTCGACCTGCAGAACAAGCCCCGTGGACGGCCGGAGACCAAAGTTGACAATGAAGAATTGAAGGTTATTGTGGAAGCGGATCCATCGCAAACCACGTCCGAGCTAGCTGCAGGCTGCGGTGTTAGTGATAAAACTGTTTTAGTTCACTTGAAGCAAATTGGGAAGGTGAAAAAGCTTGAAAGGTGGGTACCTCATGAATTGAGTGCAGCAAACCGACAAACGCGCGTAGACTGCTGTGTTACATTACTCAACCGGCACAGTAATGAAGGGATTTTAAATCGAATCATTACCTGTGATGAAAAATGGATCCTGTATGATAATCGGAAACTCTCATCGCAATGGTTGAACCCTGGCGAACCAGCCAAATCCTGCCCCAAACGAAAATTGACTCAAAAAAAATTACTTGTGAGCGTTTGGTGGACTAGCGCCGGCGTCGTTCACTACAGCTTTCTTAAATCTGGCCAGACGATTACGGCGGATATCTATTGTCAGCAACTGCAATCCATGATGGAAAAGCTAGCTGCTAAACAACCGAGGCTGGTCAATCGTTCTAGGCCTCTGCTGCTTCAGGACAACGCTAGACAACACACTGCACAACAGACGGCTACCAAATTAGAGGAGCTTCAATTGGAATGCCTAAGACATCCACCTTACTCCCCGGACCTTGCTCCAACAGATTACTATTTTTTTCGAAATTTGGATAACTTCTTACAAGGGAAAAAATTTAATTCCGATGTGGCAGTCCAAAGCGCTTTCAAAGATTTTATTGATTCCCGTCCGAATGGCTTTTTTAGTAAAGGGATCAATGAACTACCTATAAGGTGGCAAAAGTGCATAGATAGCAATGGTACATACTTTGATTAAATATATATATTATATTTAAAAAAAATCGACTTTATGTTCCTCCCATACAAAACGCCAATTTCATATGTAAGGACCTAATATGTTGACCCAGAATCTCCATTATTTTAAATTTTTATCGGAAACTTCAATAGATTTTTATGCCATTTTTATTGCATTTCTATCGGTTATAATAATTTCCAAAATAGCTGCGTAATAAATGTAGTAATAAATTGCGTAATAAATGCTTAGTTATTAAGTAATTTGGTAAAACATTGTTTTTCTGTGATATTTTTGCGCAATGCTGCCTGTCGCACCCTGCACCATCGTATTCGTAAGACTGAGGAGTAGAAAAATAAAATCAGTCTACGCCTTAAATGGCCATAGTCCACCAAATTGGCAATTTTCGAAAAGCTTTGATAACTCTAGCAAATGATAGCAATTTCCTGTGTTCTTCACTCGATCAATAATTGATATTTAAGTTATATTTATTTCCAATATACGAAATGTTTCATTTGAGTTCATTTATCTGTAATTCATCAACGATGTTATGAATATAGAAAAATTCCACCCACTTTGTATGAAGTTATTACTCACAGAAAAAAAAATTAAATTACGACTCACAAATTGAATAGCCTTTGAACATAAAATCCTGTACCGTCAAGCGATCTTGAACTTCTGTTATTGTAATTTAAAGTCTATTTCAGCTTGTGTCATAATGAGGAATTTTGGTGAAGGTATAACTATGTTACCATTTACCGATGCCCGGGACGCCGCAAAATATGGGGGCACGAGTATCTATGATGGTAAAACCTTGCAGGAATATTTAGCTATTTCCTAGCGCTTGCTTGTGGTTTTGTGTGATTATACAACCTCACTGGCGCAGTGGAGCACGCTTGTTTTTTTCTTATCATAGCGGTGGAGTGGAGTAACGATTTGTGCATCACTTTTATGGAACTTAGCGGGCAACTGAATAAATCGAGAGTTTGGATGGCTGAAACTCCTCCAGCCTCCACTCGCCAAGACTCGTGTCGAGAACCTCTATGAGGCGTCTCGCGAGAGTCTGGAGCCGGCGTGATAACTACGCGGGTGAGGCCGCGGGAAACACCTTTTTTTCCCCTGTAGGAGGATAATCTTATGGATTCCATACGACATACTCGACTTCAATGAGAGAGGTGGTATACCCAGCGACTAAAAACCTCCTACGCTCTCTGGCCACCCTTCCTGGAACCGCACGAAGCATTACTTCAGCAAGAGGACCGTCTGGCAGTGCTACTCTTGGTTTGCTCTTTGCCTATTCATCTCATCCTTTACTCTCCTTTCCATGATTGTACGTAGCATGATAGCCCCCTTGTCCCAGCCCTTTTTGCTGCTAAGCATTAGTGGCACCAAGTGCCTACACCTAGTGCCTACGCAAAATATACTAAGGTTTATATAAGGTAAGATTCTATTGTCATAACATGAAGCTATTTAGTCTACATTTAATCTAATTAGAGGTGAATGTAAACACACACAGACACAAAGGTACCAAAACTGTTCAAGTTGAACACTCACTCAATCGTGTTCCCTTCACAATTAATTGTTTTCGAACTGCCTCCTCCAGTTATAGCTATGAACATAATCGAGTAAATCGAAAAAGAGAAGACTCAGGATATATGTATGTATGTATGTAAGTATATACTTTTTTTGTGCACCCAAGAAACAATTAACAACAACAAGAAATAAAAAGAAGACACAGGTAACAATGTGGCGGACTTATCGCTAACTAGCGATCTCTTCCAGACAACCTCAGACACCGATTAATTAGGAAGTAGGAAAGCCTCATATACGAAGATATTTCGACAGATTTCGTGATGCAAGGACGCTGCGGCCTGCGTTTCTGGTCCATAGTTGTCAAATTCAAGAGATAAACAAGTTTTTTCCTACGCCTAGCACCATATCATCGCTAAAGAGGCCAATCTGGCCTCTTTAGTGATGATGAATACGTTCATTACTTATTGTAGCTTTCTTGTTGTCCTGTATTTTAAGTGATTGCAGGAGATAATAATTATTACTATCTTTCAAAAATTTTCCATTTCAATCCATATAAATTCTATGACATTCATATTGATTCATTGAACTGCAAAACTATTGAACGTCTTTGACTATATTTTCAAACTTTCCGATAAAAAAAACTACCTAAGTATTCCATAACATATTTGTTTTTATCTGCCAATCTGCTAGCCAATGCGTACACGACTAACGTGCTAAGATCTCCTCACCTTTCTAATTCTGACAGGCAACCAGTGCCATGAGTGGATTGAAATCTTAATAACGACGCATGTGTGACTTTTTTAACACCTTGTAGTCCAGTACTTTGGCGCAAGAAAAATATGTGACTATCTTCTCACCATCAAGCGGGAGGGACGTTGCTTTTCGAAAGTAATTCATCCAACAACTGAGAGACGGAATAAATTAATTCTCTAAGTCTCGAAAACTCTATAATAGAAGTGTTGATTCCGTTTAAGAATTGTTTTTATGACAATCACAGAATCGACGTCGAATGAACAAAGTTAAATTACAGTATTAACTTTAAATGGGATGGAAATTGTTATTTTTTAAGCAGGCTAAGTGAAACATCGTCAGGCTGTTTTATTTCTACTTTCTTTTTTGTTGATATGCTGAATAGAGATAATATAGCAGTAATTGGTTGCTCTACCTAATGTTTCAGATACAGTCTCTCTCCAGGGGATCAGGGTTCGAATCCCACGCTGGACTTTTCGGGAGTTATGTGCGTGTATGGAGATTAATATCGCACTTTGCTTAATAGTGAAGGAAACATCGTAAAGCCTGAATGCATTAAAGTTGACCATAATGTTCACAAAGCTGTGTGAAGCCCGACAACTCGCCAGCCTAGTGAGCTATGGTGAACCCCTTTCACTCTGAAAGGAGTTCCATGTCCAGCCGTGGGAATGGAAAAAGTGTTAAAACAATCTAGAAAATACCATGCACGCTTTATTTGTAAAGAATATTATCTTGTAATACCTGATACTGAATCAGCGTATTTTTCGCTGCAACATCAATGCATCCTTGACAAATTTGATTTAATAACTCTACTAATTGCATTTGTAAGTATTGGTAAAAATGGACTCACAAATATTTAAATGTCCTTATAAATTAATTTACATTTCACATGTTGTACATTTACACCAATTTAAACACAGATTTTTCAATCGCTAGATAGACTATCTAAAGAATAAATTTGAAACACATGCTACAAAATCTGTCAAATCGTCATATTAATTGTTTATCTGGCGAAAAAAATCGGCCCTTACATTTACTGTGTTGTACCTACATTTCTATGAGTCAATAGAATAGATGTTATCGCCTTGAATTAAGAAACCAGATTAATCGCAAAGAAATAGGTAGACCGAAAATAGATTACAAACCTAGATTAGCTTCGCCTTAGCCAAGTAGGCGTTTATGTACATCCGAAACAAATACACCGACGGACAGCAAAATTGTCTATTCGTAGACGCTTTTGACAACAAAATAGCCCACTCAGCGCTTTCCTGTTACCATTTCCCATCAAAAACATCTTGCCCTTGGACTTTACCATGGCATTTACCCATTGCCATGTTACTGTTAAAACTAGAACGGCGGAGTTTTCTTAAATAGACAAGTCTCATTTTAGAAATACTAACTTAGTGCAAGATAAAGGAGAATACGTGGGGATACCTGCTTGCCTAAGTTATTACATACATAACTATAATTTAGTATCTGCTACTAAACTTATATATATACCTAGTAGTGACAAATCAGATATTTTCTTCATATATCTACTACAACAAAAATTTGCTCGTGTAGTTTGTATACAAACTGATAAAAATATGCTGCAAATAGAAAGTCTTTAGGACTTTCCGTTTTAATACATTAACAGTAACATCTTATTCAACATTTTGGGCTCTTTTTGTTAACTTCCTAACAACTGGGCGAACTTGGGAAAAACAAGTTTGACCACCTCCCTGGCGCAGTGGCGGCGCGCTCTGATTCGAGTGGGAGGTCGCGGGTTCGATTCCCGCCACGGGCCACTTTGGAATTTTATAATTTCTAAATTGGCTCAGGTCTGGTCTGGTAGGAGGCTATGGCCTTGGCTAGTTACCACCCTACAAGCAAAGACGCACCGCCAAGCGATTTAGCGTTCCGGTGCGATGCTTGTAGAAACCGTTGGGGTAAATTTACTTACCCTCCCAAGTTAGTACGATAACATCTTAGGCTGCATCATCACTTACCACCAGGTGAGATCGCAGTCAAGTACTAACTTGTAAAAAAAAAAAAGTTACCTACCTAAGGCATTTTGATGTGACTGACACTGTAACAGTAGTGACTCTAGTAATACTATATTATAGTAGTAGGTATGCTAGTATATAGTAGTATGCTAGTATAGCAGTAGTGACGTAGGTAATCATCCAGTACATATGAAATATTTTTTGAAAGTTTAAGTCTTAAGTATAGGGAAAAATAGAAGAGCATGTGATTTTCACATACGTCCCGTAACAGATAAAAAATATGATAGACTAAAATTTATCATATTTTTTACAACTTTTCGACCCTCGGATGAAAATGTTACAAACTTTCGCGTATAAGTACGTGTTAATGCGATAATGCGTAATAGTTATTTATCACATATTGTAACTATGCGCAGATTATGTTTTGGTAAGGCGCTTAAACCAGTAACTGGCTGCGACAGTAATCATAGTTGATCCCCTCAAGCGAGCTTTACGGGATAATTTGTGGGGCTTTATGTTATTACGCAATTGTATAGAAATAATAGAGTTTTGTGATACAATCAGTGTTGGCGATAGTGTGAGCGAGTAATATTACTACCATTATGTGATATTATTATGGCGATTGGAGTTTTGGTACGCAGATATACCTACTAAAATTGATTGATACGATGATATATAATTAGATTATACTAAAATTAAATTACTAGCAGTGGTGCCTGCGGACTCCGTTTCGCGTAAGAATTATTTTTGTCCCGGCCCGTTTGTCCCGGGTAATACTTCAGATTAAAAGTTCGGGATGAATAAAAAAATATAATTTCGTACGTCAACGTCCGTTGCGTAGGGAGCTTACCTGCCTATAGGCTATAGGTATCGCGCGACCCCACGTTTTATTTTGCTATGAAGATATTTGTTTTTACTGTATAGAGTAACGGGCATAAATATTCTACATTAAATTTCCGTTCTAATAAACCTAATTATAAAGATATAAATTAATACCATATGGGCTAAATAAGTTTCACAATAATAATTCTTTTTTAATCCACAATTTTAACAGTAAAAGCAGTTATTGTGAGTTATCCGTATGAAATGGGCATAATATATTAGATTAGATACTAAAATTATTTATCAGTATCAGTAGCCATTAGCCATTGTGTACATTTTGTAAATATTTTTAGTCTTAATTTATTTGTAGACATAAATTACAATGTTTTAGTTTTACTTATTATTTGTGTCGTATACTTAATTTAAAAAATAGACAATCAAAAAATTATGAGAAATTATTATGGAAATGTAAATAAATATTGTCGTCATCAGTAGCCTAGAGAGTTCACTATACTGTTCTCAAAGTATGTGATGTCCACCAACCCGCACTTGGCTGCTCTCATTCTGAGGAGCCCAAAATTATTAAGCAAATAATTTTCTTTTTTACTTCTACTTAGACTTCATACAATATTATATATTATATTAAATATTACATTTCAACGTATAAACATATTTTCCATTTTATAATATGGGTGAGTAACGAAGTTCTGTGATACAATATTCATCACAGAGCATAATGGAAATGCTATTATAATAATTTTGCTCTCTCGTAAAACCTATCGTACGTAGAGATTAAAACGCAGGGGCTTTGCTGAAATTTATTATTAAATATAGAAGGCTTATTTATAAAACATTTTTCAGGATTCATTCTGAAATATGAAGTTCGTTATTATTTTTATACTCTGAAACATAAAAGAAAACCTATCTGCAAATGAATGATACAAAAATCAAGAAGCATTTACAATTAAGTACCCACTGAAACACAAACAAACTTTTAATTAAAAAAAACCCTTACTCGCTTAAGATCTAAAAAGGATCAGCCTCATCATAGAAAGATTTCTTTTACAACTGAGACAAGGGATAAACAAGGATTTTGCAGTAAGCGTAGAAAGCGAGGGTAACCTAATAGAAAATACGATTCCAGAATACCACTAGTTAGTCGGTGCGGCAATCCACAAAGCTATAATGGTTTTCACGTTCACTGGATTGGTGTAAAAGATTTTGATGAACTCGAGTCGAGAGGGAGGTCGCGGGTTCAATTCCCGCCACGGGCTTCTTTTTAATTTTACAATTTCTAAATCTGCTCAGGTCTGGTCTGGTGGGAGGCTTCAGCCGTGGCGACCACTCTACCAGCAAAGACGCACCGCCAAGTGATTTAGCGTTCCGGTGCGATGCTGTGTAGAACCCGTTGGATGATAAATTTACTTCCAAGTTAATACGATAACATCTAAGACTGCATCATCACTTACCACCAGGTGAGATCGCAGTCAAGTACCAACTTGTATAGAGTAACAAAAAATCAGTTTTAGATAGAATTGGGTGAGAGAAGGGAGGGGGGAGTAAGGAGAAAGGGGTTTTAGAAGATGCTACGTGCTAATACTTGGTTGTGTTCCAACATTACTCCACTACATTACAAAAGGGACACTCGCGTCTATGTCACAAGCCCTTGCTTTAAAGTGATGTATTGTCTTCAAATACATCTCAACTGTGTCTCCGGTTTCTATATTATAACGAATACCGGGCAAGCTTGCCTTCACAAATCATAAATGTAACCACCCTGGTAGATGTCTTTACTGTCCCCCGATTCAGAGCTTAATCACCGTACGATTCGGTAAGTTATCGTCAATATAAAATGTTACAGTACAGAAAACCGTATCGAAGAAGATGCAGAAAAGCTGTGAAACTGTGTGAGAATGCGTATTAAAATCTGAAATGAGGCGGTTATCACTTACTACTGAATACACTGAGCTTTAACCATCTCGCACACATTTTCCGCTTCCATCATCCTTCGCACACATTCCTCGCACGCATTCTTTGCTTACATCCATCGTACTCATCCTCGTACACATATCTTGCACGCATTATTCACACGCATATCAAAATATCTTTATTTCATATGGGCCTTACTAACAGGATCTTGTAAAAGTCAATATGATACTTATTTGTGACTTATGTATACGGTGATAACTAATGTCGTCTTTAAACAAAGTTTACGAGGTTATCTCGTACCCATTCTTCACTAGAGTCTGTTTTGTTTGTAAAAAAACTTCGTTCAATATCTACCTATCTATCTATTCGTCACAGATTCGCTGAGAAAATAAAGTAATACTGGATGACTTTTTTCATCGCGCAACCCTGGAAGATACGTAACCTAACTACGCAGTTTAAAATATTTTGGTTTCGAACCTGTACTTATGCTGTGGCGAGGTTCTATGGCTTCACCAATGCATAGGCCTATGCCACAATATGGCTCAAAACCAAACTAAATATTTTAAACACCATAATATGCAGTTTTGCAAAAGAAGGTCCGTCGCGAAAGGCACTTTTTAATGCTTCTAATAATATAGTACATTCTATATTTGAGAGCGCAAAGGGTTACTGAATATTGAATATACTTAATATTGACGCAATTTGTAAAGTTCAGGATCGCGAAAGAGTTATGACGAGCAGCTTCTAGTGTCAAAAGCCAATATGCTTTAGGTCTCTTACCAATGACTCAGCATCAGTAAAACATTTTTCACAAGATCACGGGTCGTAATATTTGAAAGGTCTTCAGACTAGAAAATATGGGTGCTAAGGCCTGTGGGGACAATAACTCGTCCCTTTATGGCTATTCATTAAAAAACCTCACTCTGTTCGAA
The DNA here is from genome assembly GCA_036785405.1 of Coenonympha arcania. Classification (NCBI taxonomy): domain Eukaryota; kingdom Metazoa; phylum Arthropoda; class Insecta; order Lepidoptera; family Nymphalidae; genus Coenonympha; species Coenonympha arcania. The sequence goes on along the minus strand of CM072066.1, from coordinate 17,014,499 downwards.
TTTTGCTCACGTGAGATAGTTACGACAATTTTAATTCTTGACTAGCGATCCACCCCACGACAGTCCCTGACTCTACATAATATACAAATAAATACAAGTGGAAAATTAAAAAAATTTAAAACACCCACGACTTTTGCAGACTTGTAATTGAAAAAGGATTAAATAATTTTTTTGAAACTCCCCGACTAAAGGAAAGTAAGAACTAAGAACCTATCAGTATAATTACAAATCCAAGAAAATCCGTCGGAGCTGCTGTGTTTTGCCTATGACGGTGTTGATGGTGCTGTTTACCAGTTGATGACTAATTCAATTTCTTCATACTTCTCATATACCGGCAGTTTATCAATACTTACTAATTACATTAATTGATATTGGAAACGAAAATAGCAATGGCAGCTCCGACGGATTTTCTTGGATTTGTAATTATACTGATAGGTTCTTAGTTCTTACTTTCCTTTAGTCGGGGAGTTTCAAAAAAATTATTTAATCCTTTTTCAATTACAAGTCTGCAAAAGTCGTGGGTGTTTTAAATTTTTTTAATTTTCCACTTGTTTTATAGTTCTTCGATTAATATATTAATGTAATTTAAATTATATTATTATTAAAAAATGAAAATTAATCTTCAAACTAGCCATTAGCTCCTCTAGCAACGTTTGAAGGCATCATCCCTTCCAAGTCATAAAGAGACGTTTATTGTGGCGCCCCCTGCTGTTCAATCACAAGAACAATTATCTACGAACCATTGCCAATGACTCACTAATACTTTATACAAAACTGTATCCAAATCGGTTCAGTCGTTTTTGTAATAATTGAGAACATTCGTTTGCACTGTAAATGTTTTTTATGGCGCCCCCTGGTGATCGATGTTCGTAACAACTATCTAAGAACCATTTCCAATGAATACCAAACATTATATAGAAAACTGCATCTAAATCGGTCAAGCCGTTTTTGAAATAAATGGGAACATTCGTTTGCAATATAAATGTATTTTATGGCGCCCCCTGGTGATCGATGTTCGTAACAACTATCTAAGAACCATTGCCGCTGAACACCAAACATTATACAGGAAACCGCATCTAAATCGGTCAAGCCGTTTTTGAAATAAATGGGAACATTGATGTGCACACACAAACAAACAAACCAACAAACAAACAAACACACAAAAATATTTTTCCATTATTGGTTTTTGTGAACAATTTAACATACAAACAAACATAACATCTCAATAATAAAGTAATGTACAAACGGTCTATCACCCTAAACGCATATACCCGTACTCCGTTCCGTCGTGGGTAAAAAAATGCTTTCAAATAATATATCTACACATTATTGCAACCCATAATAAACAAATAGGCTACTTTTTATCCCGGAAAAACCATGTTACGACCGGATGACGGTGCGGATTTGTGAAAATCTACATTTCACGCTGGCGGAGCCGCGGGAAACAGCTAGTATTATCATAAATGTCAACCCAGCTAGTTAGCGCTTAACTTAGCGTCAAGAAAAATCGAGGCAAAAATCGACTTCACTTCACAAATTCCAGACTATTTACGAAATACGAAAGCATCGTTACAGAATAGCTCCAGTACAGTATAGTAGATGATTTGTGGCCTTACAGAATCAGACGTTTTCGCCCATCCGAACTCGAATGGCCAATATCTCAGGATTACATGTCCAGTCCATATTTTCGTTCAATCTCAGCAAATACGACATGAATGAGGTATTTTCTTAAACGGATATTGAACGACTATGATCAGTGTATCATTTTGACAGGGTAAATAGTTTGGACTATTTTGTATATTTTTTATTTTATTGAAGATAGGCTTGCGCTTGACGACAATCATGCCTGATGGAAAGCAATGATAAGATCTAGGTTGCAGCGCGCTAGCCTAGAAAATGCCTATTCACTCTTCTCTTGAAGGCACCCAGATTGTACTTGGCTGGAAACACGGAAGCTGGAAGGCGTTCCACACCTTAGCGGTTCGTATCAGAAACGTGGAAGAAAAACGTTTCATGCGTGTTTGTTGTACGTCAACCACATAAGGATGCCACCGCTCTCGACGTCTTGCAGTCCTATTGTAGAAAGGTGAAGGAGGTACAAGGTTATATTGTAGTTCCTGAGCACACTTACCAAAGTAAATCCTGTAAAAAACCGCTAAACCGGCAACATTGCGTCGATGGTGTAAGCTGAGCAGTTTTGCCCGCGTTCTTCTTACCTAGGTACAGGGTTTTATATCAAAATCATAAATAGGACCTTAGTAATATTATACTCTATCTTTCTATCTAACTGCCTCGTTTGTCTATTGGTGAGAAAGTTCGATTTCTATCTAACGTCAAGGAAAAGGTCAATGAACTTAGGAAGTGTAATCGACTGTTTAATTGACGAATAGGTTAAATGTGGGTAATCTTAAAATAATTATAGATCAGTTAATAATATAAGACTAACCTTTAAAAGGCATCCCAGAATAAATCAAGTTACGATGACGCATTTTCAGTGAACCAACATATTATAATATAGGACGGCTATTTTTAATACCCTTAAGGGAGATACAGTTTATATGGCAAAACAACGTTTATCGGGTCAGTACGTAGGGAATAAAAAACTTACTGACATCAACATATTAGAATCTTATTGGGGTTGACCCTGACATTGCAAAATCTTTGTAGTGAAGCTTGTCATGGTCTTTTTAGGGTTCTGTATCCAAAAGGTAAAAACGGGACCCTATTACTGAGACTTCGCCGTCCGTATGTCCGTCTTTCACCAGGCTGTATCTCTTGAACCGTGATAGTTACACACTTGAAATTTTGATTCAGATTAGGTATTTCATATACAACTCCTATACAACAAACGTGATTTTTTGCACGTTTTTAGTCGGTGATCCAGAACTCCCATTACTGCTACTAATATACTACTTATATTTATTTATTTATTGTATAGTAGTAGTAGGGTATTATTGAGAGTTATGGCTACTGCATCATCATCCCGCTACGTTATATAGATAATGGTGCGGAACCCTTCGTGAGCGAATCCGACTCGAGCTTGGCCGTATATTCTAGCTTCATATTTTATTTCCTCGGCACCAGAACCGAAACTTGACAAATGGGTGCCTCGCGTGTCCACTCTCCAGGCTGGTTGGATCCTGAATGGGAAAATTTATCGTCCGACTTCTGAACTTGATTTAGGTAACCGTTGAGGTCAAGCGATGTTCACATAAATTTAGCTCGGGTCATGCATTTACCTACTGATTGTTATGGCGACACCACACTGGCTTATTCGCGTATTTTTAGTACTTATCCGAATCCTGGAGTATCCGAATTTCAGTGTTTCCCAAATCTCGTGGGATTCATTGATTTTCCGGGATAAAAAGTAACCTGTCTCTGCTCTCCGCGCTTTCAAGTATGTCTGTGCAAAAATCGTGCACGTTGATTCGCTGTGGCATGATTGAAGGATAAACAAACAAACAAATCAACCAACTCATATTTAAATGTATATATCATTAAGGATTTATTCGCTTTGGTACAAATAACAAATCAAAAGGCGTAAAGGGCAAATATTTGCTGCACTTGGTTCAATCAACCAAGGATGATGTGTGTGTCAAACCTCGGCGTTCTACATTTTACCTATTTAATGAATGACGGATGGATAAACAAAACTGGAATATAATTTTGTACATACACACTCTACACATACTCAAACAAAAAAGTCTTTAAAAAATTTAAAGGATGCATTGATTGATAATAAATTGAAGTAATTTAGATAGTAAAAGTAATATGATGAAATTAGGAGATGCTACAGAAACGTCTATTGCACTTTTTAGTTTGTTGGATTGTGATTTGTGATAAAGCAAACATTTCACAAAATTTGAAGATATTTATGGAGTGATTCCGCCTGATTAATAACGTGTTACCAATAGTATCGAACATGCGAATAATGTTTGTTCAGATATAATGTAGAAAAATAATGAACAATTTACACAAAAAGTGTGTTACACTAGTGGAACGGTGTGCTTATTCCGAATTTTTCACTTATTCGACAGTGAAAGCGTAAACACGAATTTGTATAGGATTGTTATAGCGACACCTATTGATACAATTCGTAAACTATTCCAATTCCATACAAATCGGCGTTAACTCTCTCACGATCGAGTAAGTAAGTATGCATATTTTAAAACTCGGAATCAGCACACAGATGGCATAGAATGCGAGGTTTTTATGAAAATATTACAAAATAAAATTACTAGAATATCATAAAAATGTTATAAACTTAAAGCAGACAACGTAATTAAATGTTTGTCGTTAAAATTTTACTGTTAATTATTGTTGTAATTTTATGTATCGTAAAAAAAATTAAAATCAAGAATTCGTCTCCATTTTGTCAAAAATACCTAAGTGGTGTTTAAAGTAGACGTGGCAGTAAAAGCGTCGGACGCTAACTTAGCTCCACAATGTTTTAGCACAAGTATTTATGAGCCATTTTGTTACAAGTTGAATTAGGTAGAATGTGGTAGAAGTGACATTTAAAACTTTTGGAGTGCTATCCAGTACGTTTTTAACACGATTTTATTAGTTTCTATGTATCTAAGTGTGTCTGTGTAACCGAATCTTTGAAGGTGATGTTAACTCACTTCTAAGCGTCGGATAATTTAAACTTCGCGCACTTATGTACCGATGACATTATACAGAACTATTACTATATATATAGCTACTCGTGCTGATTCACTGATTGACTGACTGACTCATTGACCACCTCTCCTGAACAATTTTGTATGAAAAAAAATTTTTTTAATGCCCATTTCGTATTTAAGGGAAAAATTCATTCGGAACAAAAATACGGAGAGAGCTGATGAGTGAGGATTTCGGAGACAGGTGAAGAGTACAACCAGGGTATCAAAGATAGGTGGGGGGTGCTCGACCAAATGTCATTCGAAACGTCATCCAATTGGCAGTGAGCTGGAAAAAAATTCAAAATGGCGGATTCAAAATGGCCGCCGTTCGAATTTTGTCGATATCTCGGAAAGTATAAAAGATGGGAGAGTGGTTTCTTGACAAGAGATGATCAGGATAAGGAGATCTATTGGATGGATAGAAAAAAAATCAAAATGGCGGAATTTATTTTTTTATAGAAAAAATATATGGCGAATGTTGAAGAGACTAAAAGTTAGAAGGCAAATAGGGGAAAGACAGCACGCGGGCCACATGTGGCCCGCGCCCCCTACTAGTTAATTTTATAAACATGAAAGTTTGTTAGTTTGTCTGTTTGAATGTTTGAAAGTTTGGGTGTTCATCTGATCAAAAAACCGTTTCTGAGAGTTTTTGGATAATATTATTGCCGATACATTAAAATAAAAATTACAATTACACCCATTGTAGTTACCTGATAAAAATTGAAAAATGCAGATTTCGGAGCAACTTTTGGGAAAACTTTCTATTGAGAAAATTGTATCCAATCGTATTTCTGTTTCAGAGCGAATTTAGATTAAAGACCATGGGATAATAAAAACATAACATAAAAATAAATTTAAAAGTAATAGTTTTTATAGTTCTATCTGCAGGTTCCTTAAAATGCCTAAATAGTTGGATGCCGTTAATTTTCATACATTTTTTGAATTGCGTTTCGTTGTATAACTATTAAATAAACGCAATATTATGTCATATGGCTCAGGCCTCGAAGTTTTTACTATTTGTAGCGTTCTAACTGTAGGCGACACATTTTTAATCGTTTTTTAATTGAAAAAGTGTCACCCTTACTGAAAGCAACGGTTATTGAAGATATTATAATAGAAAAAAAATTGTAGACATAAAAGTTTTATGCAATGGTGATAACATCATTCACAAGTTTTAATGCTCGTTATATACATACCAATAATTTGACTTTCTCACAAAATAGGGACGTATTCAATTTCGCGAGAGAATAAAAGACTTAACAATAACTTGTTCTACATTCATTTTGATACGAATATTGAAATAATATTCGGTATTTGATTGCAAATTGGAAAAAGAAAAGTAACGAATCGAAAATATTCCTTTCCTGCCTAGCCTAGGAATGTTCATTTAGAATTTAAGAATTGTGATGGAATCTCCCATATTATTATGTTACAATAATATCTTTTCATCTCACCCGCTCGGAAATGAGATCTTTAATGCCCAAAATGCGGGCGGGAAATGCTATTATATTCCCTAGGCCCCAAAAGAAAATTTATTCCTCCCTAGGGCGAGAAATATCTCTTTTCCGAGCAGGTGAGATGAAATAGCTATTTTCTATTCAACCTTGGTTTTTACGCACAAGTTAGTAGGTTCGATGTGACTGCATCTCACCTGGTGTTAAGTGAAGAAGCATCCAAAGATGTTATCATACTAACTTAGAAGGGGAAAATAACCCCTAACGGTTTCTACACAGCATCGCGCCGGAGTGCTAAATCGCTGTGCTTCTTTGCCGGTAGAGTAGTAACTAGCCGCGGCGCAAGCCTCCCACTGGATCAGACCTTACCCAATTTATAAACTGTATGTAGAAGTTTTGAAATACTTAAGTTTCCCATGGCGGGAATCGAACCTGCAACTTCAAACACTGGAAAACTGTGCCTGGCGGTCGTCACTATAGTTTTCCATAGATGTTAATTAATAGGTATTGAGCCTTTTTGAGTTCTTAAAGGTTTAATGATGAGATTTTTAGGTTTAGATTTAAAATATGAAATTTTATTTGTTAACCACATTTACTATTAACATCTTGTATATTTATTAATTTTTAGTATCTAGAAAGGTATTAAAACAAGTGCTTCCAATACTTTCTACAGCGAATGCAATATTAGAGACAAAATGAAAAATATGGAAAGCACTCCAGTCATGTGGCACGCACCTGCGCTAAATGGAAAAAGGGCTCTCTTGCAGAACTGAAGATAAAGCTAAAAAAAGTCGGATGGATGAGATAGATGGTATCCTAAAAGCTGCGAAAAAAATTCAAAAAGTATTTTTCATGCGAGAAAATGTTTTAATGCAGAGCTTTATTATTCTTAAACTATTTTTTTTTGAAATTAACTCTCTCAGAATACAAACGGTTTGTAATGTGCGTTAATCACACTTTTGATATTATAAAAGCGAAAGTTTGTGTGTAAGTATAAGTGTATAAGTGTGTATGTTTGGTAGTCCTTCACACCGAAAACACTAAACCGATTTGGCTGAAATTTGGAATGGAGATGGACTGTACCCTGGATTGAAACATAGAGTACTTATTATTCCGGAAAATTCTACGGTTCTCGCAGGATTTCTGAAAAACAGTGAGGAGCCGCGGACGTTCGCTAGTATCAAGTAAATAAGACATGCTTTGCTGTGAAGGATTACATTGTAAGGAAAACCACGCTGCATAATTTCACATAGGTAGTGTTAAGTCTTTTTTTTTATTCTATACAAGTTAGTACTTGACTGCGATCTCACCTGATGGTAAGTGATGATGCAGTCTTAGATGGTATCGTACTAACTTGGAAGGGTAAGTAAATTTACCCCAACGGTTTCTACACAGCATCGCACCGGAACGCTAAATCGCTTGGCGGTGCGTCTTTGCTGGTAGGGTGGTAACTAGCCCCGGCCGAAGCCTCCCACCAGACCAGACCTGGGCCAATTTAGAAATTATAAAATCCCATAGTGGCCCGTGGTGGGAATCGAACCCGCAACCTCCCACTCGAATCCGAGCGCGCCGCCACTGCGCCAGGGAGGTCGTCATACTAAGCTTTTGACTAACGTCGCCAGCAAGCAAGGAGCTTTGGCCATAACTCATGGGGAAACGGACAACGTTTTTTTTAAGTGGACTGCTACAAGTGGAATAAGACAAAATGTTTTAAAAAAAATATCAGATTTTATTTGTTTCACACCCGTTGTATCATGGAAGTGCACCCAAATTGTCCGCCATTTTGTGTTGTTCGCCATATTGGATTTAGAATGACGTCACTTAGGAACGTGTATTACCAGCTTTCAATTTCATTTGCACGTTTGAACATATGGAAATATTGCAAGTAAAATAAAAGCTTATGAAAAGATTTTTAATAAAATAATCTCCAAGGACTTGAATCGGAAGCCACAATAACGGTAACTTTCATAATATTAAGTTTTGTCCGTGTATGAGTTCGTTTCCTAAAGAAGTCCCCTGTGGTGGTGTCAGCGGTAAGTATTCTAATAACAAGAAAGGGAATTGATTACTTTTTGCAAAAAAACCTGGTAACTAATAGCTTCATAATATTATGATGACTATTAGACGCTAACTTCGCTTGAGTAAGTGGATTTTCGTAATAATTCATAGCTATTTTTATGCAAAACTAGTTGTTCTTTTGTGTTTTCTAGGGTAAAATTCAAGAAATCCACTTCGAGGATTTCTTGAATTTTACCCTAGAAAAATATGGAAAGCACTCCAGTCATGTGGCACGCACCTGCGCTAAATGGAAAAAGGGCTCTCCTGCAGAACTGAAGATAAAGCTAAAAAAAGTCGGATGGATGAGATAGATGGTATCCTAAAAGCTGCGAAAAAAATTCAAAAAGCATTTTTCATGCGAGAAAATGTTTTAATGCAGAGCTTTATTATTCTCAAACTATTTTTTTTTGAAATTAACTCTCTCAGAATACAAACGGTTTGTAATGTGCGTTAATCACACTTTTAATATTATAAAAGCGAAAGTTTGTGTGTAAGTATAAGTGTATAAGTGTGTATGTTTGGTAGTCCTTCACACCGAAAACACTAAACCGATTTGGCTGAAATTTGGAATGGAGATGGACTGTACCCTGGATTGAAACATAGAGTACTTATTATTCCGGAAAATTCTACGGTTCTCGCAGGATTTCTGAAAAACAGTGAGGAGCCGCGGACGTTCGCTAGTATCAAGTAAATAAGACATGCTTTGCTGTGAAGGATTACATTGTAAGGAAAACCACGCTGCATAATTTCACATAGGTAGTGTTAAGTCTTTTTTTTTATTCTATACAAGTTCGTACTTGACTGCGATCTCACCTGATGGTAAGTGATGATGCAGTCTTAGATGGTATCGTACTAACTTGGAAGGGTAAGTAAATTTACCCCAACGGTTTCTACACAGCATCGCACCGGAACGCTAAATCGCTTGGCGGTGCGTCTTTGCTGGTAGGGTGGTAACTAGCCCCGGCCGAAGCCTCCCACCAGACCAGACCTGGGCCAATTTAGAAATTATAAAATCCCATAGTGGCCCGTGGTGGGAATCGAACCCGCAACCTCCCACTCGAATCCGAGCGCGCCGCCACTGCGCCAGGGAGGTCGTCATACTAAGCTTTTGACTAACGTCGCCAGCAAGCAAGGAGCTTTGGCCATAACTCATGGGGAAAACGGACAACGTTTTTTTTAAGTGGACTGCTACAAGTGGAATAAGACAAAATGTTTTAAAAAAAAAATCAGATTTTATTTGTTTCACACCCGTTGTATCATGGAAGTGCACCCAAATTGTCCGCCATTTTGTGTTGTTCGCCATATTGGATTTAGAATGACGTCACTTAGGAACGTGTATTACCAGCTTTCAATTTCATTTGCACGTTTGAACATATGGAAATATTGCAAGTAAAATAAAAGCTTATGAAAAGATTTTTAATAAAATAATCTCCAAGGACTTGAATCGGAAGCCACAATAACGGTAACTTTCATAATATTAAGTTTTGTCCGTGTATGAGTTCGTTTCCTAAAGAAGTCCCCTGTGGTGGTGTCAGCGGTAAGTATTCTAATAACAAGAAAGGGAATTGATTACTTTTTGCAAAAAAACCTGGTAACTAATAGCTTCATTTATGATGACTATTAGACGCTAACTTCGCTTGAGTAAGTGGATTTTCGTAATAATTCATAGCTATTTTTATGCAAAACTAGTTGTTCTTTTGTGTTTTCTAGGGTAAAATTCAAGAAATCCTCGGAGTGTCTTTAACGCCTATACCTAATTATTTTTATCACTTATACTTATCTATTAAACCCTACGTAGTGTTGTGTTAACCACAAATAAATAAAAATAAATAGAGTAGTGTAGATTTCGGCAATAGGATTTTTGGAAATATATTTTCCACAAGTGTCACATCAATTTTCGACAATTTGTGTGAGTTTAATTGTGAAGGTGGGTCACTGAGTGTCACCCGTATATTGGCCTGGCAGGTTTCCTCTTTTCCGCTCCCTCTGGTGAGTATTTACTTAAAAATTGTTATTGCTCAGTGCATTATGGAGGTCAACATCATATTGCATTGCGTTTGTATAATTTACGTTCCATATACAATAACGTGATTGCTTTCGACCTAGAATAATCGTAGGTGAACAGTTTGCTAATAATAATCAACCTAAATGAAAATAATTTTTAATGTACACCAATTCGAAGTCGGGCAATAGTCTATAATTTTGTCGTTTCTTCGCACATCAAGTTGTATAATACGAAAGACTATAGTAATTGAACGAAACATTGTCCGACTTCGAATTGGTGTACAGTACCTACATTAAAAACTATTTCACTCTTTGTGGCATTTAAAGTTGGTTTTTCGGTAAGAATCTTGCCATTTTATTTTATTTATTTTTTCATAAAATTCGTACCTCGTTTAGTTTGCTGTCTCTTTTCGTTGTAAAAATATTAAGTTCGATAAGGAATTAACATTTTAGCGTATAGCCCACAGAGCAAGGAATGACTTTTATATTGGTATAGCCCATCTGGTTTGTAATGCCATTTCTACCTTACAATGTGAAACTGTCTCTATTTAGACGACCGAATGGCGTAGTGGTAGCAAACCTGCCGTCTGTGCCGGAGGTCGTGGGTTCAATTCCCACTACTGATGTTTGTGTGATGATCATGAATGTTTTCCAGTGTTTGGGTGTTTTTCAATATATTATATTTATGTATATTAGTATGTTTGTATATTTATCAGTTATCTAGTACCCATAACACAAGCTATCGCTTACTTTGGGGCTAGATTGCGGTGTGTAAAATGTCCCGTATATAAAAAAAAATCTATATCATAAAACGCCCATAATAATGATTTATCGAGGTGTCTCGATGTAACGCATTTCATGATAACTCATAAAATCTTTCGCGGTACTGAGATATGATGTTTGCAGAAGAGATCGAGATTCGAGGTTGACCCTTATTGGTGTGAACCTTAAAAATCAATAGATATACCTACCTAATAATAAGTTAATATAGTATGTACATTGTACAATAATATTTATTCCTATCTGACCGGGCAAACGTCGTTTTTCTATTGGGCATAAAATTTGCTTACGATCTATTCTCACGAAATTTTATTATTTTACAATGATAATACTCATATAAATCAATACTCATACGTATATTTTTTTTATTCTCAATCTTACAGATTCCAAATAAAGGTGTCTCCTTTACTTTAATCTCTAGTACATTACATGCTCGTGCCACAATGTTGCCCGTTCCGAAACGGCTTGACAGATTTTCGTGATTGTTTCTGTGTTTATTCGTTAGGTCTGAAAATAGGACATAAACTATTGTTCATACAAATATGAGCGAAAATTTATCAGTTAGTATAATAAATAAAATTATTCTCATGTTACAGTACCTAGTTAGTTTAAACTTACGCGTGCTGCTTGTAGTGCAATAAAATAGTGAAACAAAACCGCGAAAAAAGTAATATGAAAATCTTTTTTATCATATATAGGCTAAGAAGGAAAGCAGATTTACATTTAAAAAACTGGCAAGAAACTTTTTTTTTTACTCTGTACAAGTTAGTACTTGACTGCAATCTCACCTGATGGTAAGTGATGATGCAGCCTAAGATGTTATCGTACTAACTTGGAAGGGTACCCCAACGGTTTCGCACGCTAAATCGCTTGGCGGTGCGTCTTTGCTGGTAGGGTGGTAACTAGCCACGTCCGAAGCCTCCCACCAGACCAGACCTGAGCCAATTTAGAAATTATAAAATTCCAAAATGGCCCGTGGCAGGAATTGAACCCGCGACCTCCCACTCGATACCGAGCGCGCTGCCACTGTTCCAGGGAGGACGACAAGCACACTTAGCACACGGTTGCCTGGCCGACCTACTGTGTGTCCATTTTATTGCCCTCCGTGCAGCGAGATATTGCGACTACTATAGAATGAGGAGGAAGTTTGTTAATATTCGTTTTTGAAGACCTTCGGGAAATCCAAATAATCAGTAATTACATTATTATCTGTATCCCCTGCACTTATCATTTGACCTCTTCACACTGCAAAACACCGCTTATTGCCCTCCGTGCAGCGAGATATTGCGACTACCTATAGAATAAGAAGAAAGTTTGTTAGTCATGAAATACAATAGCTATTAAATAGTGAATAGAATGAAAAGTAAGTTTATTTTTCGTATAATATTCGTTTTAGAAGACCTTCAGTTAATGTTTATTGTGGGAAATCCAAATTTATTCCAGTAATTACATTATTATCTGTATCCCCTGCACCTATCATTTGACCTCTTTAAACATTGCAAAACACCGCAGATAACTGTTTTTTCCTACTCATAACTCTATATATATAGAGGTGTTATAAACTTCGTAAGAAAACAATATCAGAAAGTGTCTAAGATGAGACAAACATTGACGTGTTTAATCACATTTGCGGTTTTGGCTGAATTGAGTGAGTAACATCAATTTATTTTACTACATCCCCTGGACAGGGGATATAAAGTTAATCCCCCTATTTTCTGACAGCAAACCAAATCATCTTTTCACGAACATGCTTGGAAATTTGAGCATTTTTTTGACAACCTTCTTCTAGAGAAATCGAAATTGCTGTATCGGCTATGCTAAGCGGCCTTCAAAAATTGCATGAGAATCCATATCTGTCGTGGTTTAGCGGCCAAATAAATTAGATTTTGAAAATTTCTTATAGGAATTACTTAGTTTTTATTTCCGAGCATCGTTTAAGAAAAGTACAATACAAAGCCTTGACTGTGGTTACACGTATGTTTGCCTCGGCTCCACTTCGGCCCACATTTATACATTCGTCCATCAATGCCTCTTTTGCTGCCCGCTGTTGGTTATGCACTATTTCCAGAAAGCACGGCAGAAGGGGAAAGGAGATCCCCGCTTGACATAATACTTAGACAAATATTTTATCCCGAACTTATATTAAAAACATACAGGTACGGACATGAGAACGACACACGGAATTAACGTAAAAGGGTGAACCTTTGCTTTAGTTTTGTCCTCGGGGGATATTATACCCAAAATTAACCTTCATTTACCAAAAACTTGCCAACAGTTTGACAAAAGATTTGACAACCTCAGTGGAAATTATGAGTCATGATCCGAAAGGGCCATTCGTCAGGGACGCCTGACGAATGGCCCTTTCGGATCAAAGCTCGAGGTGTCGGGTTTGATTCCCTGCAAAGGTTTAGGATTTGATAATTTCCCAATTAGATTTTAATGTCTGGTTGGAGGCTTACCAGCAAACATGTACTGCCAAGTGATTTAGCATTTCGGTGCGATGCTGTGTAACAATCAAGAATAATTATCTCTTCCAAGTCAATGTACCATCCTTGGCTCCATCTTCACTTACCATCCAGTGAGATTGCAGTAAACTTGTGATGAAAAAATAAACTTTCACAGATGGCCAGCAATTCCGATGCGACTACCGGTTTTCCACTGAAGCGGATGGGTGGCTGAAACTGCACAGGATTCCTGCTAGCTGGAATGACGCCAGGTTACGGTGTCAAATGGAAGGTATGCCTCATCAGCGTCTTCTTCAGATAGACTGCTAGATATTAATGTTTCGTGGTGGTATAATGTGAGGAACTGCATTCTTTTTCTGTAAATCGCTGCCTATCACAGAATGATAGCAACAGGCATAATATAGGCAGAAGGGGGAATGGTATTTTTTATTTTTGAGGTTCGGGTACGGAATCCTAAAAATGGTCTAGTGTGAGGCGGGCTCGACGATGAAACCAATTCTCGATAGTATTTAAGTAGGTAAACCAAATACCTCTGCCCTCTAAATTAATAAGGGTTCCATTTTACCATTTTGGTACGGAACCCTAAAAAACGAACAAAAATACCACGTTTCAAGTATGGGAGGCCCTCTTCAATGTTTGTTTTATTCTGTTTGTTTAAACGACTTCGAAATACAAAAGTAGGAGGAGGAGGAAATACGTCATCTTTGAATAACTGTCTCACTACCATGACGGTTCATGAGATACAGCCTGGTGAGAGACAGACGAACGGACAGCGGAATTTTTAGTAATAGGGTTCTAGCAGGACAGATTAATCTTTGCGAAATCGTTGACTTCAACATCTCCTGAGGATGTCCCGGTGTCGGGACGAAACGTGCGTTGAAGAAAGTGTTGGAAAATTGTGTGTGCATGTGGTGTTTCATGTTGGCAGTGTTCCTGCAAATTGTACCATACAGAATTTTTTCAAGTAGCGGATTATAGCAAAACAAATTAATCTGTCCTGCTAATGATGGATTTCCGCAAAATAACGCATGCTTCCATTCAATATTTAATAGGGTTCTGTTTTACTCCTTGGGTACGGAACCCTAAAAACCATTGAATCGATTTGCCTGAAATCAAGAATAACTTGGACTAACGCGCTGGCTTCTTGCTATCCCGACAATATCCCAAAAAGTAGTGAAGTAAAATAAATTTGTTTCCAGGCAGCAAGTTGGCATCCCCGCTGAACGAGGGTCTAGCTTCAGAGATGCGCTCCATGATGGAGCAGGCGACGCTCAGATTTGGGGCCTTCACTGGGATACACTCGTATTTCTCTAAAGGCGATTTCGTCTCTATCGAAGGTAATTATTAATCAAAAACCGGCCAATGCTAATCGGATTCGGACAAGAAGGAATATATCTTACCTTCATATTTAGCTGAAATTTGAGATAGAGATAGATTGTATTCTGGATAGACACACTATCTACTTTTTATCCCGAAAAATTCCATGGTTCCCACTTCCCGTGAAATATGTTAAAAACTGAAATTGACGCGGAAGAATGCTCCTTCACGCCGTAACTACTCAGACGCTTTTGCTGAAATTTAGAATGGAGATAGATTATTCCTGGATGAACACACTGGCTACTTTGGATCCTGGAAAAATCCATGGTTCCCGCGGAATTTATGAAAAACTTCAATTCACGCAAGCAAAGCGGGCGTCGGGAGTTTATTGTTCGATGTTGCAATCTCCCATATTCGTCCAAAATTCTCACTATAAGTAATGGATCCGTTGGTTTGAGTCTTTTAATGATTTGCAGGAGTGCCTCTGTCCGACATCCCCCACACGTGGGCTGAAGATCAACCGGACCCTTACAGCGACGAGGGCAACTGCATTTTGATGGAGACCAGCGGAGAGCTAGCCTACGTCAACTGCACGGAGCTGATGCCTTATATCTGCTACAGGAAAAACACCACAACCGTCTTGAACGACTGCGGTACTATCGATAATGGTAAGCCTAAGTAAACTGCACGAAATGTATACCTACCTTACGTATGTCCTATAGGAAGGACACAACGACCGTGTTGAATGACTTTGACTCGTACGATAATAGTAGCGGCAAGCTAGCCTGAACCTGTAGACAAAGTAAATTTCTATTAGCGATGTCTGTAAACTACGCTTGAAATTCATTCTTTCCAATAAAAACGAATTATCGATCGATCGGCGTGATTGAATTATTTACACATTTGTCGCGCAATTTATTATTGTTTTTATTGTTTTTTCATGGGTCTTTTCACTATCAGAAGTGGAGCGAATTGAAATGGGATCATAAAAGCTTTCAAATAAAAAAAGAATCATCAAAATCGGCTGACCCCGTCCAAAGTTTTAAGGCAACACTGGCGAGTAGAGAACTGCCTCCTTTTATAAAGTCTTCAAAAGTAATAACATTGGTTATCTTAATTTTAGAGTATACGTTGGATTCCCGCACGGGCAGCTGTTACAAGTACCACACTACACCGCGCAATTGGACGGACGCGTACATGGCGTGCGCAGCAGAGGGCGGCCACTTGGCTATCATCAACAGTGAGACAGAAGCACAGGTACAGTTTTGTTTACCTATATGTTGCACGCAAAGGTGCTAAAATTAGTACAGTACTCTTTGTGTACTAATTACAGGACCTTAAGCATAAAACTCACCTATTATGTGCAGAAAAGTAGCTTTGTTTTTACCACTTATCAATATGCAACTGATTTTCCTTCCTGAGAGTAATCCGAGAAGAAGAAATTGCTGAAAAGGAATATTGAAATTGCCAAAGATGCAAATGGTCGGACGATATAAAGGATTGGAAGAAACTTAACTACCCGAGGAACTTTGCAGATGTTGACTTAAATTTGTTATAATAATACCTTTTCTAATATATTATTATAAAAAAATCTCGTGTCTGTTAACAAACTCCTCTGAAACGGCTCGACCGCTTGTTATGACATTTTCTATGTATATTCCTCGTATATTCGGTTGGTCTAGGTAAGTTTGTAAAAATACTCCTCCACGCTACAGCTACTGAACCGATTTGGAATGTAGGTAGATTGTATCCTGGATTAATCCGAGGTTCCCGCGGGATTCGTGAAAAAACTTAATTCACCCTTAGTTGTTGATAGGCTCCGTGGGACCTCTTCGGCGATGAACAGCTTGTGCACGAAACTTTGCTTTTGTGATAAATGATTGTTTCTTTTTTTAAGGTTATCAGGGAGGTGTTCGCTCGTAACACAGTGGGGTCCCGGACCGACAGCTTTTGGAAAGAAGCTCACGTCGGGTTCCATGACTGGGGCGAATCCGGAGGTATCAACAGATTTCTGACAATTCATGGTATGCCATAAATAAAATTTACTAATAATAATAATTTTAATCCTTTTTATCTACGCTCATTGCATAAAGTTCGAATTATAAAATCGAAATGTGTCAAATAATTACCTACTTTATTCACAGACTTCTATAATTATTAAAAAGTTATTCATAATAACATCGCTCTACTATGGAAATATTTAAAGAAAGTTGTATAAAATCCATAACGATACACGGCTCTGGACTCCTGTATTTGTATCTGGGGTTTTGAAGGAATTGATTACAGTACCGCTATCGGCAATACAACGGTTAGCGGTTACAATTATTATCTGGGGTAGGTAATATTTTTTATGTAATAATTTTTAAAGTGAATCCACAGACAACATATAGTTGGTAGTCATTGCCGAGAGTATAGATGGGCCATGATTGACCATAGACAACAACACAATGTCTAACGTTCCGCGTAACGTTCCACCTGGGCCTGTTATTATGATTATGATTACGATTACGACTAAGATTACGATTACGATAACGATTACGATAACGATTACGATTATGACATTATCTCGTAAATCTATCGTCCGTAAACCGACTTTACAGACAACCAATTTTTTTTGTTACTTAGTCAAAACTTTGCGCTGAGAAATGTCTAGTAGTGAAACCTACTAAAGAAAAATCATTCCACCTGACATCTTAGTAGTTGCAATGATTTACGACAAGAGTTAGCAAGATTTTATGATTTGGATTTATGATAATAATATGAGCGTAGATAAAGTAGTGTATGAAACTCTACATAATTAGGTATTAAAACACTCGTGTGATACTATTAAAAAACTCGCCTGCGGCTCGTTTTTTAAACTCACACTCGTATTTTAATACCCCCCATTATGTAACCGTTACATAAACTACTATAATAATATCATTATTTGTATACTTATTTCTTACTCCTTCACACCACAACTTAAAATTTTGGACTGTGATCCCAAAGACCCTGGAATAATACATGGCTACTATAATCACATAAATTCACTGTTCTTCCACAAAATTTTCATGTACTTCAAAATTTTAGATTTTCAATAAAAATATTGTGTTAGTGTTAGTGCTGTGAGAAAAAAAACTGATAAAAATAGAAAAATTTTTGTATAAAAATGAAATACCCTAATATGGCCGATATAGAAAAAAATACTTCAAAGATTGTCGTAGTGGCCTAATAGTATTTTTTTTGAACCCCACATTACGGCTACATAACACAAATTGAGTTTTTTTGAAACATTGTTCCATCCATCACAAGACACGTTCAAAAGGGCATGGTCCCAAGTCTTCGCGTCTTTGTGGATTGAACTACTTATACTAAATATTCATCAATTCCCGGCACCTAAAGCTATTGTAATGATTGTTTTCCTTTTAGGTCAGACGTTAGAAGAGGCAGGTTACGCCAGATTTGCTAAAGGGGAACCAAACAACGTCTTGGGAGGCGAGCATTGCGGGGATGTTTATAACGACGGACTTTACAACGACCAATGGTGCCCGCGCTTCCGACCATTCATATGCGAGAAGAGTCCTAACAGCTTACTCTGTAAATCTGACGGTCAGAAGACCCCTTAATTTATAGTTACACTAGCAATCTTTTGGATATTTTAAACCACCATGGTTTAAATGTTGTTTTGTTTGTTAATTTTGTTAATTTAGTTAATTAGTTAACTATCGGGTACATGTATCTGATGAGCGAAGCGAGGTCTTCGGGTTAATTTCGTGGATTTCGATTAGTCCGTCTATCAGAGCATTATAACTTCTGAATTAAGTTTGATATCTCAACAATGTGCTGTTTTACTTCAGAAGTGGCAGTTTTGAAGTATAACAACAAATAGGAACAATATTCGATAGTAGAATAATAGCGACAAACAATACATGGGTAAAGTACGAACTTTATGAGTTGAGTTACTATTACGTTAAATTCACCAAAAATGAATAATTCTATTAATTATTCATTTTTGGTTAATTTAATGTAATTTCAAGCAAATGGAGGGCTTAATTATAATTGTTTCGCTTCACATAAGAGCAAGAGTCCTTTTGAGTAGAATATGAAACTATTCTTTTTAACCGAAAATTGACGATTTGGGGCTAACCAAGTCTTTGTTAGGTTGCAAGGTCCGAACGTGCTGTGAGGGACTGTGTTAGTTCGTGAGGGACGACTAATATATTTTATTTTACATTATAATTATTATTAATTAAGTTAAAAACATTGTCAACTATCTTTGAAGAAGATGATTAAATGAAAACATAAGTAAATTACTCTTGCCTTTTTTGTTCTGTTTTTCACGTCAACACATCTTTGATTTCACTTCTAATTATAAGAACAAAATCCGTAGACGCAGGTTTGTATTGCATCTGCACAATAACATCGGCCAGCTTTATACTATACCCAAATTGAAATGACACCGTAGTCTTCTTAAATATATGTATAAATGAAGAAACTGACTAATTGGTTTAGAGACTCCAAATTTGGCACATGGGTCCCTTATAAGGTCTAGGAGTGCAATAAGAAAGGCCTCTGAGAAACTCACCACCAAGACGTGAATAAGTGTTTAAACCAATAAATAATAATCTGACAACCACATGCCTCGTTTAACCATTTTTCAGAGAACCAGGACAGTATATTTCTGCAAGCTAAATATTTGCATTTCATTACTTTCCTGATGAAAATGGTACGTTTTAAAAGTTCATTTTCAGCTGCACTCCAGAAAATTCCGGTAAAGTCAACAGAGGTCGGTTGCATGAAAATTGAAAATGGAAACTAGATATGGCTTCAGGCAATGTTTTACTACTATAGCATTTTCTAAAAGGCATTAAAATCGTTAAATGTTGATTGGAGTATAGATAGGCTGTAAGGCATAAAATCAAGCTAGGACTTTACTAATCTTTAGAGATTTAAGTTTTTCTGTATGGATGCAACGGGAACGCATAGGGCGCTAATTTCATTAAAAAAACACGTTTTCTTTTATAAAGCGAAGGTAACAGGTAAATTTCAGAAAAGTACTTCGCATTTTCACTGGTTTGTAGGCTTAGTTTGTAGGTTTCGGTTCAGTAATCATGTAATGTTACATTTTCTAATATAAAATTATTTTAAAGTTTAGGTATAGGTACGTTAAGTAAGATTTGGGAGTCAAATTTGGGATTTTCCATCAAGCTTTTTCATGGAATCATGTTTTCAGCCCATATTATGATCACCCGCTCTAAACACAACAATATGTATTCCAACCACGAAATAAGTCTTAAATCATATTATGATCATTAGTAACCATGCTCAACTATACCTAGTCTGGCCATAAATACTGTTACATAAAAACTTTTCTTTTTTTCAGCTTTTTAATTATTTTGAATTTGGAACACGTATATTATTTTAAAAACTTTTTTCGATTTCGCGCCATTTCACATACTTTTTCGTGTTCATTATCAAATTACAATATGGCATGGGGTGTTAAAGAAAATAGGATTGCAGTGATCGCCTTGCACAAAGTGGGTATGGAGCCGTCGGTCATATTCCAGACACTTCAAAAGCTTGGTATCAGACGTATGTTCGTTTATCGTACAACGAACATACGTCTGATACCAAGCTTTTGATACAACAACACTTCGTCTGTCGAAGACCAGAAAAGATCGGGGCGGCCGCGTGCTGTTAGAACTACAAAGGCTGTTAATGCTGTTAAAGCCAGAATTCGTCGAAACCCCATTAGGAAGCAAAAAATCTTATCGCGAGAAACGAAGATTCCCGCTAGGACTCTGTCGCGTATTATAAAACAAGACCTGAAGCTCGGTGCTTATCGTCGATATACAGGTCATGCCCTAAATCAATCTTTACAATTAAAGAGAGTGGAACGATCAAAACGCCTTCTGTCGCGATACGTAGGTGAAAGGCACAGAAATATCCTCTTTACCGATGAAAGAATTTTCAAGATTGAAGAACACTACAATAAGCAAAATGATAAAGTGTACGCTCACAGTTCTAAAGAAGCTGCTCAAGTGGTCGGGAAGGTACAACGTGGTCATCATCCTGAGTCAGTGATGGTTTGCTGGGGCGTGTCTTATCAAGGAGTCACAAAACTGCATTTTTGTGAAAAAGGAGTGAAAACTTCAGCTAAAGTATATCAAGAAACAGTCTTGGATCATGTTGTGAAACCTCTCAGCAATACTCTTTTTAAAAATATACCGTGGACTTTACAACAGGACTCTGGCACCTGGTCACAAGGCACGAACTACCCAAGCCTGGCTTGAAACCAATGTTCCGGACTTTATAAGAGCTGAAGACTGGCCCTCATCTAGCCCAGACCTCAACCCTTTAGACTTCAAATTATGGTCAGTTTTAGAGGACATGGCCTGCTCTAAACGACACGGCGACATCGAGTCTCTTAAAAACTCTTTGGAGCAAGCAGTGGCAAAATTTCCCTTGGAAACAGTGCGTAAATCCATAGATTCGTGGCCAAACAGATTAAAGGCCTGTATAAAAGCCAAAGGTGGCCATTTCGAATAGAATTTTTTTTATTTTTTGCTGTGACTTTAATAAATTTGAAGGTATTTTTATTAATATTACATTACTTCATTTAAAAAAAAAGCATTTTCATTTGTAACAGAACTTATGGCTGGACTAGTTATAGGTACCACATTATATCAATTAGAGAGCAGGACAGATTAATTTGTTTTGCTGTAATCCGCTACTTGAAAAGATTCTGTATGGTACAATATGCAGTGTTCCTGCATATTGTGCTAATTATGGATTTCCGCAAAATAACGCCTGCTTCCATTCAATATCAATTATAGATTTAAACCCCCTATTGGATTTTGAGCTAAGCAAGCTGAGGTTAATGGCCGGTATGGACATTAAGTGATCAATGCCATGAATTCTTATCATTAAATTATTTATTTATATAGTGCTTTATTGTGTGAAAGGTTAATTATCTGATTAACTATATGGGTTTATAATAAACGTTCGGGTAGTTAGTATCTGCTCAAAATGAGGCACATGTTGACGTATTTCATCGTGTTTGTTCTTCTGACTGTAATAAACTGTAAGTTCAAAACATACATAAATAAGTCCTACCGTCTGTTGTAAACAAGTATGTTTGTATCCAATGAACTGCAATTAGTGATATGCCGGACAGTTAAAAATGTATATCCGCGGATACGGTTTCGGTTACGGATATTTCGTGCCAAGATCCACGGATCTCTATTTTCTTACTTAATCGATGTCGATTGTTATGTACTAATATTACAGTAACTTACTACTATAAATATTTGCAATAATATAAAGGTGCCAAATATTTGATTTAAAAAAATAAAAATTACTCTGAGTGGAATATACTAAATAATTTTTATTTCTACCCCATCACAATATATCGCTTAAGATTTAAAAGTGATTAATGTGCTAGTGAAATTTTAACCCTATCGATTGATTCAATAAAATAAGTGAGCATTCATTTAATTTACTGATTTTATTATGTTTGACTGCCTGAGGTATGATCTTTTTTATTTTTTGAATACAGTTATAATATGCTTATTTTTAAAGTATTTTTTTTCTCGCAAATAAAATATGAAATCTTCAATATAAATATTTTTCTCCATGTCCTATTATATCTTCTATAACTATAAAAGGCTTTGTCCTGAGTGACTGACTGACAGACAAGCTGCAGCCCAAACGGCTGAACGTAGTGAATTTCAGGGAAGATTCTTTGTGAACCCAAACCGCTCGCTAAGAAAGGATTTTTTAAAATTCTACCCCTAAGGGGGTTAAATAAGGGATTTAGGTTTGTATGAAAGTCCTTCATTTTTCAAGTTAGATTCATGAAAATTGGTATATAGACTTCTGAATAAAAACAAGAGAATGGGTGTCCGAGGGATTTTGGAAATTTCACCCCTAACTCTCTAAAAAGGGGGTTGAAACTAGAAAACGCTTGGTCCCGGCTGGCTGGCTTTTGGACAAGCTACTGCCCAAACGGTTGAACGTAGAAACCTGAAATTTTCATGAAATATTCTCTTAACACCCTAGATGTGTACTAAGAAAGGATTTTATGAAATTCTACCGCTAAGGGTGTTAAATAAGGAATTTTATTTTATATATATGGGAATCCGTCAATTTTCAAGTTATGTTCATTAAAATCGGTAAGTAGGATTTTGGATAAATATAACAAAGTTCCTCGATTTTTTAATTCCACCCCTACTAACGAGACTACCTCCTAGGGGGGTGAAACTGGGGTCCAAAGATATTACGAAGAAATGCTCCTTCACGCCGCAGTTACTGATCGGAAGTGGCTGAAATTTGAACAAGAGTTCAATTATATTCTGGATTAATAAATATACTACTTTTTATCCCCCAAAAATCTATGGTTCCCGCGAAATTTGTAAAAATAGAAATACGCGCGGGGGCAATACTCCTTCACGTCGCAATTTCTGAATCGATTTGTCTGAAATTTGGGATAGAGGTAGATTATATC
This sequence comes from Coenonympha arcania, assembly GCA_036785405.1. Taxonomy (NCBI): domain Eukaryota; kingdom Metazoa; phylum Arthropoda; class Insecta; order Lepidoptera; family Nymphalidae; genus Coenonympha; species Coenonympha arcania. The sequence goes on along the minus strand of CM072066.1, from coordinate 16,991,272 downwards.
CCGATTTAATACATAGGCTACTTTTTATCCCGAAAAAATCCATGATTTCCGCAGGATGCGTGAAAAACCAAAATTCCTGCGGGAGAAAAACTCCCTTACGCCGCAACTACTGAAACGATTAGGCTAAAATTTGAATTAGAGGTCCATTATATAATGATCTAGCACTTAGGCTACTTTTTATCTCGCAAAATTATGCGGTTTTTGCGGGATATTTGAAAAATCGAATTCCCTGCCAGATTAAAATCGTTCACGCCATAATTACTGAACCGACTTGACTGAAATTTGGAAAGGATATAGATTATATCCTGGATTAATGAATAGGCTACTTTTTATCCCGAAAAATCAATGGTTTCCGCGAGATGTGTGAAAAACCAAAATTCACGCGGGAGAAAAACTCTTTTACGCCGTAACTACTGAAGTGATTTGACAAAAATTTGGATCAAAGTTAAATTATGTAATGATTTAGAACTAAAGTTACTCTTCATCCCGGAAAAATCCATGGTTTAACGGGATTTTTGAAAAATCGATTTCCACGCAGGAGAAAAATCCTTTACGCTGCGATTACTGAACCGACTTGGCTGAAATTTGGAATGGAGATAGATTACATCGTGCATTAATACATAGGCTACTTTTATCCCGGATATATCCATAGATTCCGAGAAATATGTGAAAACCCGTAATTTTCGCGGTAGAAATACCTTTATGCTATAACTACAGAAATGATTTAGTAATATGGAGAGAAGATAGACGATATCCTGGATTATTATACATCTTATCTTTTATTCTTGAAAATCCGTGTTTACCGCAAAATTTGTGTAAAAACGAAGTTCACGTGAAGGAAGTACTACTCCTCCACGCCATAACTACTGAACCGATTTGGCTGGAAATTTAAGTGGTGAAAGATTGTTACTTGGATTAATACAAAGGCTACTTTTTGTCCCGGAATGATTGGCTGAAATTTGGAATGGAGATAGACGATATCCCATAATTACCACATAAGCTACTTTCTAGAAAGTAAGTATAAAGGCTAAGGTTGATAAGGAAATTTAGGTTTTTGAAAAATCTGAATCTCTGGGTTTGTGAAAAATCGAAATTACCGCGGGCAAAGCCGCGCGCAAAAGCTAGTAATTATATAAAAAACCTAATCATTTACAGGCGGTAGACAATTTCGCTGTGACTACAAATATTATAACGAAGCACATGGTTGGCTGAAGCTACACAAGATCCCTGCCAACTGGCGGGAAGCAAGGTTGCGATGCCATCTAGAAGGTAGGTAAAAGTAGAGATCATAATTTATGGAAGCACAGATTAGATTAGTTACTTCACAGTTATTGGGAAGAGGAAAGAAGGCTAATGTTAGGAAATTTTTTAAGCGATAAAATCCGAAATAAAGAGATCCACAGGTGAACTAGGCTACTGAATGTTAAGCACTTTCACTTACACTTACACTTTCTAGGTAAAATATAATATCTAGCCTCATAGTTAACGATAGATCGTGTTATGGGTAGTGCCCTGAACTGAACTTATAGATAGACATAAATTATTACAATATATAAAACCGACAGACGAACAACAAAGTGAACCTTTAAGGATTTCGTTTTTATCTTTTGAGGTACGGAACTCTAAAAACAGAGTTTGGGATTTTGGAAAACGATCTTTATCACACAAATATTTGCAGTTGTGGGAATCAATCTCACGATTACAACCTTCGGCGCAGAAAGATTTCGGAACATCAAGCTTAAAAAATTTGTAGGAGAATTTGTGAGTTACAAAATCAACAAGTAGGCAGACTAATTTAAGATTTTAAAATAAAATTCACATACACATACGTGATATACCTGCTTATTAGTATTTTATGTATAAAATTATACCTACAAATTGCGAAAAACCAAACGAAAGTTGAATTTAGCGGGGATTCCCATTGAGCTAATATGAGCATTCCCAACTTACCTAACTAATAAACCGTTATTAACTTTCTTACTTTGCAAAAGTGTTCATAGTTGTTTCATTTCAGGCAGTAAGCTGGCGTCTCCATTAAACGCCGATTTAGCCTCGGTGATGCTTAGTATCCTGGAGCAAGCGGGAACCAAGTGTGGAGCTTACACCGGGATACATGCGTATTTCTCGAGGGGCGATTTCCATTCTGTCGAAGGTAACTTCCAAGTTTTATAGATCACATATCGGCAAATATGCACTGTCAAGCTTAAGCGTTCCGGTGCAATGCTGTGCTGCAACCGATAGTTGTTACTAACCGCCTTTCGAGTTAATACAATAACATATTCACTTGCATCGTCACTTACCAGCAGGGCTAGACAATGTCACTTAAGCGTTTGGCGTTAACGCTAGTCGCTAGTCGACAAAAATGTATGGACAAAACAAATGACTGTAGAAAAACCACGACATTAATTAACTAAACACGCTGTGTTTGATACTGTCGGCCATGTCAATTGTCAAGCGAAGTACGCTAAGTTATCTACAAGGTTCGCGAGAACGCCAGCGAGCGTTGAAGTTAGCGTAGTTAATTATTCAAACACAGCGTGTTTAGTTAATTAATGTCGTGGTTTTTCTACAGTCATTTGTTTTGTCCATACATTTTTGTCGACTAGCGACTAGCGTTAACGCCAAACGCTTAAGTGACATTGTCTAGCCCTGCAGGTAAGATTACACTCAAGCGCTAAGTGGAAACTCGAACAGAGGTGTCGGTTACGGTTACAGTGTCGCGAGTCCAATGGTTTTTTCCCATCTCCAACTAGTGTTGGTTACGGTATCAGTGGTGCGATCTGTACCCATCGTGCCCAAGGAAAACAGATCAATAAATTTCACTTCAAAAACATATCGATAAATGTTCAATGTTTTGTAGGCATCCCCTTATCCAAGATCCCCCACACGTGGGCAGAAGGAGAACCAGATAACTACAATGACCAAGAGAGCTGTATCGTGATGGAGGAAAACGGGAAACTGGCCGACGCCAACTGTTCCGAGCCCCTGCCCTACCTGTGCTACAGGAAGAGCAATTATAGAGCCATCGTGAATAGCTGCGGAACCGTCGATAATGGTGAGTCTTCCACATCCTGTCCTTCACCTTTCTATCACAGGTGCGCTATTCCTGTGACGTGTCGGCTAAATTTCGTGATGTGAAATGTTTAAAAAGGTGATGGCATTTACGTATGTAAGCAGACGATATTGAAATCAAAACATTTTTTGCGAACACTAAAAAATTAATTTTACGACTGTTGACATAGAGTTTAAAACTGAGTGTAGTTCAAAACGCCATGTTGGTCGACATATTTTGTGAGATTGAATTTACTTAAGCGCGTCAAAGTCGAGCATTGTATTTGTCTATGATGAAATACATTAAATTCTTCACTCTAAGCCCATAACGTAAAGTTCATTTTTCAGTGTAATTTTTTTTCTTTCTTTTTCTTGTTTCACATCACTAAGTGTGTGGAAACGGTACGAGAATGTCATAGCAAAATCGCAAGACGCCGAGAGAGGTGGCATACCTATGTGATTGATATCTAGCGAACCCGAACGAAATGCTTTTTTCCGTGTGTAACCACTACGGTGTGGAACACCTTTCCAGCTTCTGTGATCCTAGCCAATTATAACTACCTAATGGGGCCTTAAAAAAAGAGTGAATAAGTATATTCTAGGCGTGAAGGAGTATTCCAGCTTCAGGCATGATTGTCGTCAAGCGCAAGCCTATCACAGATTATAAAGACGAGAGTTGTGTGTTGTGTATGTGTGTACGTGTGTGTGCGTAAGTATGCATGTGTGTGTGCGTGTGACGTAGGTACTATCCTCCACGCCACATTGTCTTCATTGATCCGAGACGCCATAACTACTCAACCACTCAATGTGGCAGTTGGCAGTCAAATGAATTGTTCATACAATTGTTCGTTAGACTGCTAACAGCCGAAATAGGAGCTAAACTCAAAAATGTCTAAATCAAAGCTTTATAATTAGCTCCGTGTACATTACATTAATGTCATTAATAGAGTTAACGCACTAGTACGATTTTATATCATTCTGATGAAGCAACTTTCGCAATAAATCATAACTTTAATGACTTAATATCCATATTGTAATAATTCAAGGAATATTATCATTGTGATAATTTGTCATTTAAGTTTACATAGAATTGCATAATTGGGGGTAAGGGGGTGCACTTCCATCTCGGCACCCCAACCTCTCTCACCTGCCCGTGGTGCCCCTGCTGATCGACGAACGAGGAAATGGCGAACCGACAAACGGCGGGATAACCGTTTTCAACTGGCTAGGCTGAAAAATGGAGCAGGTCGGTGTCGGGCAGCAGCGACACCGGCACACCGGCGCGACCAGTCTGGCCCTGCGGACGACCAACCCGTCTGCCCAGCGTGGTCGTCTATTGGGCATAAACCCTGAATGATTAGCCGAAATAGTCCATGGCCCCCAGTCCCTGGCAGCCCCGCTAGCCCCGGCTCTGGCAGCGGTACGGGTAACGGCGGGGCAGGGGGTGCTAAGAATCTCCAGCAGAGATTCCGCTGCCAACCCCGACGACTGGACCTGGCAACTTATAACGCACGCACTTTGAGGACCGACGAGAAGATTATCGAGCTGGAAGAAGCTGTGAGCAAGTTACGGTGGGATATCATAGGATTATCAGAAGTCCGAAGAGAGGGGGAGGACTCTGTTATTCTCCAATCCGGCAACTTGCTCTACTACCGGGAGGGCGACCAGCAGTCCCAAGGTGGTGTCGGGTTTATCGTCCACAAATCTCTCGTCAACAACATTGTCCACATCGAAAGTGTGTCGAGTAGGGTAGCGTACCTGATACTCAGAATTTCCGAAAGGTATTCGTTGAAGGTCATACAGGTGTGTGCACCGACGTCGGCACATCCCGATGAGGAGATCGAGGCTATGTATGAGGACATCTCCAGAGCCATGCATGCCTCGAATACCTGCTACAGCGTTGTGATGGGGGATTTTAACGCAAAACTGGGCAAGCGAGGCGTTGGTGAGGTGAGAGTGGGTAATTTTGGGTATGGGCAGCGGAACCATCAGGGGCAATTGTTGGCGGACTTCATGGAGAAGGAGGGCCTCTTCATGATGAACTCCTTCTTCAGGAAGTCGCCTCACCGGAAGTGGACGTGGGTGAGTCCGGATGGTTCCACGAGAAATGAGATTGACTTCATCATGTCAACTAAGCGGCACATATTCAATGATGTCTCTGTGATCAATAGCGTTAAGACTGGGAGCGATCACCGAATGGTAAGAGGCACATTGAATATCAATATAAAGCTGGAAAGAGCTCGACTGGTGAAGTCAACGCTCCGCCCCACTGCTGTGCTTATCCAAAACCCTGAGGCCTTCCAACTCGAACTTCAAAATCGCTTCGATTGCCTGGAGGATTGCGTATCTGTGGACGATTTAAATGACAGGCTGGTGGAAGCTGTCCGTACTGTTGGGTTTTGTAAAACTTACTGCCCAAAGAGACCCAAAAAGTTTTCAGACCAGACCCTCAAACTCATGAACGAGAGGAACGAGATGAGGCTCCAGTCTTCTGTGGACGTATCCCAATACCAGCGGATCAATAGACAGATCTCAAAATTACAAACGCGCGACCTACGTGCTTACAATACCGAGCGCATCAAGGACACCATAGAGCAGAACAGGGGCTCGAAAGTGTTCGCCAGGGATCTGTCTATCGGGAAGAGTCAGCTGTCGCGTCTGAAGACCGATAACGGCAGTCTTATCTCCTCGAAACCTGAGATCTTGAGGGAGGTCGAAAACTTCTACGGAAGCTTGTACACCTCAGTCCAGAAGCCTGTACAAGATTTGGCTGGAGACCCTAGAGCCAAACTAACCCGGCACTATACCGAAGATATTCCGGACGTCAGCTTATACGAGATTAGAATGGCTCTCAAGCAGTTGAAGAACAACAAGGCGCCGGGAGATGACGGAATCACAGCTGAACTGCTGAAAGCGGGTGGAAAACCGATTTTGAAGATCTTTCAGCGAATGTTCAATTCCGTCATTCACGAAGGAGTAACGCCCAAGGCGTGGAACAGGAGCGTGGTGGTTCTGTTCTTCAAAAAAGGTGACAACACTTTACTGAAGAATTACAGACCCATCTCGCTGCTGAGCCATGTCTACAAACTGTTCTCGAGGGTCATTACGAATCGTCTCGCTAATAGGTTCGACGACTTCCAGCCTCCCGAACAAGCCGGATTCCGAAAAGGCTTTAGTACCATAGACCACATTCATACGCTGCGGCAGGTTATACAGAAGACTGAAGAGTATAACCAGCCACTTTGCTTAGCGTTTGTGGATTATGAGAAGGCCTTCGATTCGGTGGAGACATGGGCTGTGTTGAGATCTCTGCAGAGATGCCGAATCGACTACCGGTATATCCAAGTGTTGAAGTGTTTGTATGAAAACGCCACTATGTCAGTCCGTATCCAAGACCAAGCTACGAGACCAGTCCAACTGCAGCGAGGAGTGCGACAGGGGGATGTCATCTCTCCAAAGCTGTTTACCGCGGCGTTGGAGGACGTCTTTAAGCTACTGGATTGGAACGGATTTGGCATCAACATCAACGGCGAGTACATCACACACTTGCGATTTGCCGACGATATAGTCGTCATGGCAGAGACCCTGGAGGATCTCAACACAATGCTCAACGACCTCAGCAGGGTTTCTCAACAGGTTGGATTTAAAATGAACATGAGCAAGACAAAGATTATGTCGAATACTCATGCTTCGCTCCAACCCGTAGTTGTTGAAAACTCTGCACTCGAAATTGTTGACGAGTACATATACCTTGGACATACAATACAATTAGGTAGGTCCAATTTCGAGAAAGAGGTGAACCGCCGAATCCAACTCGGCTGGGCGGCGTTCGGGAAACTCCGCGATGTCTTCTCGTCCAACATCCCTCAGTGCCTGAAGACCAAAGTCTTCGAACAGTGCGTGTTGCCAGTGTTAACTTACGGATCAGAGACATGGTCGTTTACTATGGGCCTCATAAGAAGGCTCAGTGTCACTCAGCGAGCGATGGAGAGAGCTATGCTCGGAGTATCTTTGCGCGATCGAATCAGAAATGAGGAGATCTGCAAAAGAACCAAAGTAACCGACATAGCTCAACGTGTCGCAAAGCTGAAGTGGCAATGGGCGGGGCACATAGCTCGCAGGACCGATGGACGTTGGGGACCCAAGGTGCTGGAATGGCGGCCACGCACCGGGAAGCGCAGTGTCGGTCGACCCCCCACCAGGTGGACGGACGACATTAAGAGGGTCGCGGGGAGTCGCTGGTGTTTGGCGGTCATTTCAGGAGGCCTATGTCCAGCAGTGGACGTCCATCGGCTGAAGCGAGCGAGCGACGAGAATTGCATAAAAATAGACTAACCAAAATTAAAAATCAGGAGTCGTGAACACGGTAGGACAAATTTGTATTGGCAATTTAAATTTTATCGTGGCATTTGTATGTGATAAGTTTTCAAAATTTTAAGAGAATAACTTGAATACTTATAAAATTATCTTACTCACCAATTAGACCATGAGTTTGGATTCAGATTGGTCACCAGAATTATACTCATTGTAGAGTACACATTGAATCCTCGCACGGGAAGCTGTTACAAGTTTCACACGACGGCGCGGACTTGGTCGCGAGCGTACATGGCGTGCGCAGCAGAGGGCGGCTACTTGGCTATCATAAACAGCGAAAAAGAAGCCCAGGTAAAGTCTATAACTAGTTTTTGCCCGCGGCTCCGCCCGCGTTAAATTCGATTTTTTACTAATCCCGAGAAAAAATTGAATTTCCTTTTCAATGACCTTTACACCTACTTTCAGGAAAGATTGTCAAAGTAATCTACCTATACCTGTAGCTATAGATTACTGTTGAAAATTAGGGTTTTTTAAATATCCCATGGGAACTAAGGATTTTCCCGGGATAAAAAGTAGCCTATATTTTAATCGGAGTTATCAATTTCAGCCAAATCAGTTCAGTAGTTGCGGCGTGAAGGAGTAACAAACATACACACTTACACACACACACACTTACACACAAACTTTCGCCTTTATAATATTATTAAGTGTGATGTGATAGTGTGATATTAGTGTGATAATCAACATCTTGATCATGAATCATAATTCACAACCATAGTCATAATCCAAAAAATTATAACTACGATTATGTTTCTTAATTAAGCATATTAATATAACAGTAATTGCTCTATTATTTGCAGGTTATTCGGGAGCTTTTCGCGAAGCATAGCTCAGATTCTATGAGAGCCGCCTTTATCGGCTTCCATGACTGGGGTGAACACGGAGAATTTCTGACCATCGAAGGTACAAGAATATTATTTTGAACTTGAATATTAATGAATATCGTGAGAACATCTCTTACAATAAACTTAATATTTTTAGTGATAACAAAGAGGAATAACCTCTTTAGTGGTAGCACAGTCTCATTTTATGTAAGCAATTGCTATGGCGAAAATGAAATAATTATTAATACCTACTAAAATTAAACTAATTATTAATACTAGAGCCTAGTCCTTGTTACTAAGACAAAGTGATAAATGTAGTTTAGTATTTGAAATGTCCAAATGGTCTTATTATTTTATTGAGAGCAATAATAGGCCCATGATTATGATATTATTACGTAACAATTATCACGATTATGGTTGTGATTATAATTAACTGCAACTTACCATAAAACTAAGATAACTATCGTAGTTATATGATGACTAAGGTTGTTGCAGACTTTGATCATTTGTATTTATTGAAACTAACGGAAAATTGCACAAAGAAAAAAATAGAAAGAAAAAGATAAATAGAAAGACATGTTATGTTGTACTAAATTAATTAGCTAAAGCAAAGATCAATGTACCTATTTTTGTTATCATGGACGCACTCTGAAATAAATAGCTATTTTATTTATTTATTTTATTTATCTGTTGCTAGCGGCTCCGTCCAGGTTAATTTCGGGTTTTCACAAGTAATCTGTGTCCAGAGTATAGTTTATCTCTATTCCTTATTTCAGCTAAATCAAATTAGTAGTTGTGGCGTAACAAACATACACACTTGCGCTCTTAGATATTTACAAACTATCGCCTATAATATTAGTGTGATACTTCCTAATGTTCTTCCTAAGAATAGTACATTTCAATATAAGTGCGGAAAGTTTGTCATTTCTTTACGAGTCCCGGTTTGTTGTCAACTATAAGAACGAGTAAAAATGACAATTCCGCACGTGCATTGAACGACGTTTTTTAATACATTTGCGAAAAAAAATATTGGTTTTTTGCCTGCTCCGTGTTTGCATGCCGTGTTCGTGTTCATGCGCTCCTGGTGCGCCCGCTCCGGTGCCGCGTAGGAGGAAAACACAAAAGCGCTAGTGCGTAAAAGAATAACTTCGCGCACGCTAAACACACATGAAAATGTCAACTTTTTGAGCAAATGTATTAAAAAATATTTTTTCCAGGTCAGTCATTAGAAGAGGCAGGCTACGCCAAGTTCAAGAGCGGTCAACCAAACAACGCGACAACGGGCCAGTTCTGCGGCGCGGTGTACCGGAACGCGCTGCTCAACGACCTGTGGTGCGAGAAGTTGTACGCGTTCATTTGTGAGAAGAGCCCCGACAGCCTGCTCTGCGAGGACGACGACCAAGACGACCAATAAAAAATATATATATATATATACCGGACATTTTACATATCGCAATCTAGCCCCAAAGTAAGCGATAGCTTGTGATATGGGTACTAGATAACTGATAAATATACATACATGCTAATATACATAAATATAATATATTGAAAAACACCCAGACACTGGAAAACATTCATGCTCATCACACAAACATTTACCAGTAGTGGGAATCGAACCCACGACCTCCGACGCAGACGGCAGGTTCGCTACCACTACGCCATTCGGTTGTCAAAATCTACAAGTTTCACAATAAATTAAATACTTTATTTCATTGAGGTAGACCTTACAGGCACTAAGATGAATGACGCACAGATTATATAGTATACACTCTTGTACCACTAGACTCTGTATACCTAAATTTTTTATATATCTTATTTTTTTTAAGTACGTCATCTGCACAAAACAAGGGATCCTAGTGTTTATTATTTCTGGATGTTTTTATTATATTAACAAAATATCTAAATAAATATTACATTTTCCAACACTTGTCTGTGTGTGATATAAGTTGATCAATTTCACGATTTAAAACTAAGTTCACGAAGGTTTCAACGGGTGATGATGTAGATAAAGAAGTACTTTTCATAACTCCTTATGATTAGGTACGATACTGATTATGGTTGTGATTAGGATTATTGTTATGATTATGAATATGATTTACGTACACCACTTTAAAAAAAAACAAAACTGTTTAAGAGTAAGTTTTGAATATAAATGAGATAAAGAATCATTGAAACTGCTTCAAAATTTATACAAATAATAATATGGGCTAACTAACACGATGAAACTAATATAAAAAATAGTATAGAATTGATACTGAGAACTGGGAAATACCAACACAAACAAAAACAGGAAATAACATTATCTTCTTCCGGTAGCCAGGATGTTTCATCCTCTAACAATAAAATACAAAGCTTCAATAAATAGTGAATAAATAAGCCTTTAAATCACTAAAAAGTTTCACAAACTAACTTGGTATTAGTATGTATAGTTACTATAAAAAAGATTTACTTTCAAAAACGTCATGTATTTTGGATTTTAACCAATATTCGCTTTTAGGCAGAAACACGATTGGCAAACAATTTCACGATAGAAGATTTTCCCAAAAGTTGCTTTTTGCTACAGTACATTCTTAAATATTTTTTTTATTTTTTTCGCCAATATTAATTTCCAAAAACACGGTACTTGATTAGTTTTTTAGGGTTCCGTAGCCGAATGGCAAAAAACGGAACCCTTATAAATTCTTCATGTCTGTCTGTCCGTCTGTCCGTCTGTCCGTCTGTCCGTCTGTCCGTCCGTATGTCACAGCCACTTTTTTCCGAAACTATAAGAGCTATACTGTTGAAACTTGGTAAGTAGATGTATTCTGTGAACCGCATTAAGGTTTTCACACAAAATTTAAAAAAAAGTATTAAATTTTGGGGGTGCCCCATACTTAGAACTGAAACTCAAAAAATTTTTTTTCATCAAACCCATATGTGTCATCTATGGATAGGTCTTCAAAAATGATACTAAGGTTTCTAATATCATTTTTTTCTAAAATGAATAGCTTGCGCGATAGACACTTCCAAAGTGGTAAAATGTGTGTCCCCCCCCCCTGTAACTTCTAAAATAAGAGTATGATAAAACTAAAAAAAATATATGATGTACATTACCATGCAAACTTCCACCGAAAATTGGTTTGAACGAGATCTAATAAGTAGTTTTTTGATATTTACAATAAAACCTCTAAAAACAAAGTTAGTTTTGCGGTTCGATAAGAAAAGTGGTTTTTATGGTTTTATTCCTCCGGTTGAAGTACGGAACCCTCAGTGCGCGAGTCCGACTCGCACTTGACAGGTTTTTTATTAATTACACCTTTCGTACCCATCAACATAATATTTGGGTAGGTACACCTTTATTTGCTATTATGTACTTATTCTTAGGTTGTCGTATTTATTCTTTAGCAAAAAAAAACACATTTTCTTTAAATATATATATTTTTTAATATTATATCGAGAATTTTAGCAAACCATTGTAATTACTTTTCTTCATGTGTCATAACAATAATATAGTTTCGTGCCCACCGGTACATTGCGAGTTCTTAGTTCGGGGCGGACCAAGAATTCATTCAGACCACGTAATCTACACCATTGCGTTAAATTAAATCAAGGCGTAATTTCCAACTTCCAAGATCGCTAAGTAAATCTCTAATCTAACTTAGAAGTTCCGCCAAACTTTATGTAGAGCCTCCTTAGCTTGCAACTAACTTAGTCCCCATACAAATGCGACCTTAATTACTGACCCATATACCGTCAAATGGTAAAGGCCTTAACTTTATCCGACCCTAATTATACAACTTGAACTTGATAGAAACAGCCCTCTGTCTCTCTCTCTCTCTCTGTGTGTGTGTGTGTGTATGTGTATGTTTGTGTGTGGGTCTGTCTGTAGCATCGTAGCTCTCAATCGTATGGACCGGTTTCGATGCCGTTTTTTCATTTTTGTCACAACTCCCTCAATATGGGTATCAAATGAAAAGGGCTTGATTATACTATAACGAATTTCAAATCCTAGATGTCCTTCGACGCAAAATGGCGAATTGTAGTTGTTGTCGAGGGTTTTTTAAATTTGTAATTGGAGTAACATGTGTATTTTTGGGAACTCTGATGTAATGTAATTGTATTTTTGGGAAATCTATGTGATGGAAATGTAATTTTCTTAGCGATTTAGAACACCTTCCCTAAGTATGTAATGGATGCAGCCTAAGAAGTTATCATACCGACTTGGAAGTAATTAACACATCACGGCTGCTACACAGCATTGCACCGGAGCGCTAATTCTACCAAAACAAAAATTACCGGAAACCAGTCACTATCGGAGCCTCCCACCAGACCAGCTATGGCATTCTCGTAACGTTTTCACATACTCAGTGATTCGATAAAAGAAAAAGAAAAAAATATTAACACTGAAAAATGAACTTTACAGTAATTGGCTTAGAGTGTAAAATTGAATGTATTTCATCATAGGAAATACAATGCTCAACTTAGAGGCGCTTAAGTAATTTCCGACCGACCGAGTCGACCAATATGGCGTTTTGAACTACATTCAATTTTACGCTCTATGCTAATTGAATTAAAATTAATTTTTCAGTGTCCGCAAAAAATGTTTTGAATTCAATATCATCTGCATAAGTACGGAAATAGAATCACCTTTTTAAACATATCACATCACGAAATGTAGCCGACACGTAACGTGAATAGCCCCCCTGTTGTTTCGAACAGTTACAGCTTGGTTTCCCTTAATAATGAACATTTGAAATTTTCATTTTACTGAGTAATTTTGTTGCTAAGTTTTGACGTAATCGCATTCAGTTCTCCATTATAATGACGTCACTCAAGTAATGGTGGGTGGTTCATTTTACTAATGGGAGCACATACTAACCTAATTGCAACTCTTGTTATTTTATTATTATGATGATAGGTTGCCTAGACTTTGGATGGATGTTTAGTTTAGAATGGGTCTTGATAGTACGGAACTCCCTTTCGCCCGACTCGCACTTGGCCGATTTTATTCTTGTATAAAGAAGGTAATGGCGTAAGATGTTCAGATGGGCTCATCTTGAGGTTCATATCGGTGGTTGGCAGGCAGTTGTTAGCGTTTCAAAAAGCCCTTATCAGCGCGCCATCTGGCGGATTTGCCGTGATCCCGTGCGGGCGCGGCGCGGCACGCCCGGCTGACAGGCAGCTGCTGGTGGACATTTCAGCGGATTACAGCCTCGATCTCGCCTTCATTAATACTGCTTACTCCCTAAAACTGAGCCATCGACCGAGCCGAGGGTAAACGACGGTCGGAATCTCGCTGAGAAAGCAATCATTAACAATGTGCAATATGTGTACGAACGTAGTATAGAGATCGTTTATTTAATGAACGCCCTTCCACTACATTTTTCGTTCACCGTTTGAGCTTAAACACACATAGTAGAGATCGTCTAATGTGTGAATAAACTACATTTTTCATTCAACGGGTGCGGGGTGAGCATAAACACGTGGAGTGGCCATGGAGTACCTACGTCAACTTGAATCTTGTCTCACTCACTTTCTAAGCACAGCTGCGAGCTCAGTTAAACCCTTCATCCCGGAAAGCGGTGTACAGATGGTCTCTTTATAATTTAGATATAATATAAGGTGTAGGTAAGAATGCTATCTCCGGATTACCCGAAAGCCCACGAGATTACCAATGCGAAGTATGGTTGGCCAGCTAGTTGTTTACTGATAGAGTTACTTTTCGTTTAAACATAAGTAACCTAATTAAGTATAAAATAATTAACCATTACAGCAATATTTTTAGCAAAACGAAATCTTCGAGGTTTCCGACGCGCCATGCACTGAGAAGAGCCCACAACGGCCTCAGCCAGGCTGGGACATGGGGTATAAATTTGCAGTTAACACCCATTGCTTCATCTTGAATTTCAGTTTTTATGGTATATCCCGTAATAATAATGAGTCAACCTTAGTAAAAGAGACATTGTAGTGTCGCGGCCTTATTTATAGAACTTTTAAAAGAAAACAATTTCGTAATGATATTTACATAATTACATTGACTGTTTATTACGCAGAGCACATACGGAAGCTCTCCAAACGAACAATTTTTCCCGTTTTTTTGCCTTATAAAATATGGACATAAATGGACTCTACTATCTCTATGGACATGGAATCTTAAAACATACATAATTTTTCAGTTCGGACCAATAGTTCCTGTCATTCACACGTTCAAACGCACAAAATCTTCAGCTTTATAACGTTAATACAAAAAACTAATTAATATTAAAGTATAAGTAGTAGTAGTTATAAGTAATTAATATTAAATCCAATGCATCACCCGTTTACCTGATTTTTGGCCGTTGCTAAATGGAAACTAAACATGAAATAATGTAGTGTTAACTCGATAAAGTTGAAACGATTTCCATCCGAGTGAACTGTGCACGCGGGTTGACATTTGCTGTCACAATTTATTATTATAATAATCTGAACAAAGCAGCGCAGATAATTGTAGTAAAATGCATTTAAATTACCGCTGATGTCATCAGAGGCTAGCAAGCATACAGTTGGGAGACCACTCGGGCGCAGTTTCAAGTAGCTATTTGAGCGAGAGAAGGAGATTGATGACCGGTACAGTTTAATTAAGGTTTTGGAATAATAATGGAAGGAAAACTGCGAAAACCCCATTGTTTAATAATAATGAAAAATAAGCTGTAACGTAAACGTGTCAGACACACACAGTGAAAAATTCATCTTTATTGCTGACAAAATTAGAGATCACGCACACACATCTCCGGCATGAAAATCCCGACATAAAAAAGTCCACGTAAATCCCGACATGAAGAAAATCCTTGAAAACCTCAGTCTTTACACACTAGTTGAGACTTATAAAAAATTTCCGTTGCAGCCCTCTAGCTATCAGCATACACATCCGGGTCGTCCACGCGGACCCTTGCGGGTCCCGGGGTAACTGTTCGGGGCGATGGCCCCCTGCAGTGGTCTCAGCGCCGCCTGCGACTACAGGCGGGGCACTGGGTGGGACCATTGCTGGTCCGTGGTGTCAAGAGCTATCAGCTATTATATGATTTTTATCATATGATTTGATATAAGAAACTCATTAACGCGAGCTAACAGGACATAGTGCCATCTATCGAATGGTGGATGGACTTCGTTACAATCGAGGCAACGACAATCACGCATTCTTTTTTTCTGAACTGGACAAATACTAAACTTTGTCGTAATTATGTTCGTTTCACATTTAACTTCTATGAACACGCGGCAATTGCAGCAAACATTTTAAATTAGAATGTTTAAATTTTGTTTGCTATTTACTATAACCACAAATACAAAAATATAAAAGAACTTTCTTTGCAATAATAATGTAAACAAAAATTTAACAGTACTGTTAGTAAACATAAACACACGCTTTTCCTTTAATCCTCCCTCACTACCGACACTCTTTCGTTTTTTATTAGATTTATTTCCAGAAAACCCTACCTTATCGCAACTAAAAACTATTGAACAATGTTAAAACCCTTACTCCCTGAATAACCAATTAACTGCCGATTAATTTTCATTACAGTGAAGCAACGATATTGAGAAAGCAGTGGAGTTGCAAACCATCGTATCAGACTCTTCGACATAAACGGCAAGGTGTCTTCAGTCATTCGAAGCTAGTTCAATCTGAAATAATGGGCCTTTGAAATTTGATTGAAACTGCAATTGTTTTTTTATAATTATGATGACTCCACAGTCTGCCAGGGTAATATACTAAACTAGACGGATGCGTGGCTGCGCGGGCCACATGTGGCCCGCGGTTTGTCTTCGCCCCTATTTGCCTTACAACTTTAGTCTCAACCTTCCCCATACATTTTCTATGAAAAAACAAATTCCGCCAACTTGAATTTTTTTTCTGCCCATCGAATAGACCTTCGGGTCCTGATCACTTCTTGTCAAAAAACCGTTCTTACATCTTTTATACTTTCTGACATATCGACGAAATTCCATTAGCGGCCATTTTGAATCCGCCATTTTGAAATTTTTTTCAGCTCAATGTCAATTGCATGACGTTTCGAGTGACATTTGGTCGAGCACCTATCTGCAATACCCTCCCCGTGCTCTTCACCCGTCTTCTAAATCCTCAATCATCAGCTCTCTCCATATTTTTGTTTCCCGTCTATGTATATGACAGTATACGTGAAAAATAAATTTTTCATACAAAATTATTCAGGAGAGGTGATCAATGAGTCAGTCAGTGGCCAATCAGCACAAACAGTTATATATTATATAGTAACGAACTCTACAATTTTCAACACAGGTTGCTCTCATATTGAGAATGATTCGACCTACGCTACTACTAGGACAAGACTGGATTGGCAGGACTTATGCACCTTTGTCCAGGTTAAAGAACACTCTCTGACGTGAAGAATTTCATTCATCGTATAAGCAGAGAGATATCTACCGGGGTTCGTTACTACCAAAATGGCAAAACGTGTAGCCAAACGATTTAGCGACCCGATACAATGATGTGTAGGTCCCTACAGAGTACCTATATTATAAAGTCATTCCTTGCTTTGTTAGAGTAACATTCCTTTCAAGCTACAACGATAATAATATTTTTAGTTTCATCGTCACTACGCAGCAATAAGCTCAAGGGTACTAACTTATAGCGAAAAAAAGCGTGAGTATTGTGAAACACTCGGCAGAAACAAAGTTAGGATTAACACCTAAAACGAAACTCCATCAGCAGCGTGGTCTTCTCCGGCGGGTGTGATTTCCCTCCGGGGGGTACGGGCCTCGAGGCAAACCTCCTTACCCGGGCGATGTGTCGCGGAGGCGCTGCACGCCCTCGGTGTTGACCTTTAAGCCCCCTGGTTAGGGAGCTAAGGCTCCGCCATTTTGGCTTTGGGCCTAGATCAGATTGCGTCATTGGTCCTGTCCAGTGATGATCCTCGCGTCGTCTTCTTCGTCTCCATCGCTACCCATAAAATGCCGGGAAGGGGACGGGAACCGTAGCAGCTCACGAGGTAGGGGAAGCCCTTGCGGTGGTCGGTCGGAGTATAGTGGCAATCCCGTGGAGGTGTGCATACGGCCCCTTATCCGCGCGAGCGAACATGCAAACGTTGCGCAAGAGTACGGATAAACTCCTCCACGGTGGGCGTCGTGTTCCAATGGATACAATATGATAAAACTCCATTTTATATTTTCATGTGTAATTTCACACATCACTCGATAGATGGCGCTGTCTTCAGTTAACTCTCGCGATAGCGAATTCAATACCAAATTATATGTGAATTCAATCACGTATAAAAATTTGGTATAGAATTCGTACCTATTCTGTTGACTAGTAAGTGAAACAAAGTACAAACTTTCATTCTGTATTTTTGAAGACTTTCGTAGATTTTCTTCGTGACGCATAAAATCCATTTCTTTCGCCTAGCTGCGCGATACCCTCCGAAAAGAAACTTTGTTTCAAAAACAATGCGCTACGAGGATTTGAATCCCCGATCCCGGTCCAATTCGAATTATAGGAACCAACTTAACCACAGCTCTGAGGTTTTATATTAAAGTAAGGTCAACCTAATTATCGTTGGCACAATGATGCACACATAATGCAATTTTCTACGGAATTGTGAAAAACTAATATAATAAAGATCGACTGTCGATAACTTGGTTTTGATTCATTAAGAAAATGAAGGTTGCTTTGTTGGTGTGCGTCATATTCTCTTGCCTATTTGTGGTGAGCAATCAGTTGAAACTAGGTAAATACTACTTTAGATATTTGATATATTATCTGAGTACATCAGAAGGGAGTCGCGAAGCTCTTCGAAAAAGAAAACCTTTCATTAGAAAAAAAATCACTGAAGTGGGACAGCGGCCTTCGAGAGGGCCTCCCTCTGTCATGAAGTGAGAAGGGAAACCATCGGCAAAGTTTCTGCAAACGAGTAGTACCTACCTCGTTTCATTCTAATGAGCGCTGCCGCAGTGCTTAGTAGAAGCCTGGCAATTTGGTAATGAGCTTTTTAGAGGCCTGACCTTAGTTTGTCGACCTCACTAGCGCAGTGGCGTTTGGATTCGAGTGGAAGGTCGCGGGTAATCAAACCCGCCACGGATAATTTTATAATTTCTAAATCCCGACCAAGGTGGGATGCTTCGGCGGTTGCAAGTCATCACCCTACCATTTTTTTTTATTCTATACCAGTTAGTACTTGACTGCGATCTCACCTGATGGTAAGTGATGATGCAGTCTAAGATGTTATCGTACTAACTTGGAAGGTTAAGTAAATTTACACCCAACGGTTTCTACACAGCATCGAACCGGAACGCTAAATCGCTTGGCGGTGCGTCTTTGCTGGTAGGGTGGTAACTAGCCACGGCCGAAGCCTCCCACCAGACCAGACCTGAGCCAATTTAGAAATTATGAAATCCGAAAGTGGCCCGTGGCGGGAATCGAACCCGCGACCTCCCGCTCGAATCCGAGCGCGCCGCCACTGCGCCAGGGAGGTCGTCAAGATACTTACTTACTTAAAGATATAATATATTCCCTGCTGATAAAATCTTCGGCTGTATCACTTATCATCAGATGAGATAGCAGTCAACTGAGGCGGTCAATTACTAACAACTTGTACCAAATAAAAATTGTTGATACACCCACTTGCAGTAAATGAGTTTCGCTGCGACTACCAGTACGTCCCGGACGTGGATGGGTGGCTGAAGTTCCACCGCGTGCCGGCCAATTGGTACGATGCACGTCTCAGGTGTCATCTGGAAGGTAAATTCAGGTGTCGTGGTTCACCTATTCAGACTACGGGCCTATGGTAACGTAAATTAATATTAAAATCTTTACTTCTCACATTCATAGGCTTATTTCGGAAAGCAGGTTTAGGGCCAAGGACCTCGGGGCATCAGTTAAGACATCTTCCTCCTCCTCGGGGCATCCTTCCCGGTGTTTCCAGCCAATTAAAATCTAAGTGCCTTCAAGAGAAGAGTGAATAGCCATTTTCTAGACAAGCGCGCTCCATCCTAGACCTCATCATTGGTTTCCAACAGGCATGATTGTCGTCAAGCGCAAGCCTATCTTCAATAAAAAAAAACCGCCAGTAATTTTTCGGGCTACAGTGCCCTTTAGACTGAAACTCACACAATTGCTTACCTACTTACCACTTGCTTACCGAAGAAAAATAATAGAAACCAGCTGCAGCCTGCATCCTTTAGAACTCTCCATAAAGGTGTGTGAGCCCTGCAATCTACACTTGGCAAATCCGTCTCATTCTTAGAGTAGCCCCCATTAATGGACTGTGAAAAGGGATTGAAAAAGAGGAGAGAACCTCGAAAACTAAGAACGGATTACTTTCATGTTACAGGAACAACCTTGGCGTCACCCCTGAACCCAGACGTCCAAGAAGCAATACTCAGCATCTCAAATGACCCAGGGTTACCGGGCAAGGATATTTTCACCGGGATCCATTCCACTTTCTCCCATGGGGACTTTTACTCCATCGAGGGTAAGAGGATGTTTTCGATTCCTCCATTCTCGCCTCGGCGTACATGCCAAATGCATTGCAATATATCGGCAGTTGCAGAAGAATACGATATGCGTCATTATACTGCATCCTTATAGTGCTGAAAGACACTCTTATACGATAACTGACAGGTATTGAAACACTGGCAGTAGGTAGGACGACCTTGACGTCTTTATTGCATTTAATAAATCAGCGCGTGATGATGCACCGATCCGACAATCATGCCCGTCGTGGCGGTGTGACCAAGGCATTTGAACTATCTCACCGTGAGAACCACTGTACCATTTAGACTATGGGGCCCTCTCCGAACCTTTGCCTGCTTTAAACTTAAGACGGGAAGACAATGTCTGTCAGGTCAGCTATATTATATAGGATAGTACCAGCTGGGGAACTGCAGTACTGATGGCTTACAGTGGTCTACTTATTGTGTTTATATACTTGGTAAATTAATGAACTGTCCGTTTCAAAATGATTATGATAATATTGCGTTGCCTAGTGCCTGGTTATCCATAATATTTTATGCATGAAAACACGTAGAAAACCATTTTCAGGTGTACCTCTATCAGATATTTTCCATACGTGGGCTCCTGATGAACCCAATAATTTGAAGGACAATGAAAACTGTATCTTCCTCACCTCGAGTGGTACCATCGGCGATAGTGACTGCTACTCTCCCAGACCTTACGTGTGCTATAAGAAGAACGATGAGGAGCTGCTGCTAAACGAATGTGGTACCACGGATGATGGTAGGTACATTTATAATATGGTTTTTATGGGTTCCGCAACTCATATGGAATAACGGAATAACGACCTTCTAAGATCACTGTGTTTTCCGTCAGTCTTCAAATCATAGAGTGTTTGAAGTGACCTGAGCGTCAGACCCTCTGTATGCCTCCTTTGGTCCTTTTTCTCAGAAAAACGCTTTTTAAAGCTATTAAGTTAAATTCATGCGAAAGGTCTATGGTCTTAGACCTTTAAACCTCTAGTCAACTAACACCTTGCTTATGAGATTACCACAAAATTAAAAAAACTAAAAAGCTTTAATCATCACTTGACTAATGGAACAAGTGCAAATTAAAGATAGCAGCAGTACTGAAGATTTTTAAGGTGAGGAGACGAGACGAGATGCTAGATAACCAGATAGCTTCATTGAGACACGCTATGAAGCTATCTGGTTATTTCCACCAATGAGGAAACCGGGCTTTTCTACCGTTTTTTTTTGGTTAAGATATAATAATTGTTAGTTGTCATGGATGACATATCAGTGCTATTAATGTTCTCAGCATACACAATGGACGAACATTCCGGCAGCTGCTATAAGTTCCACGGCACGCCGCGCGTCTACTCACGCGCGTATATGGCCTGCGCCGCGGAGGGGGGGTACCTCGCCATCATCAACAGTGACCGGGAGGCGGACTTTATAAGGTACTGACTGGCCCAGAAAACTTTGTTTAGCCATATAAATTATTTCCCACTTGGGGCAGGCCCAGTTTACTTATCACGTGATCGAACAAACTACAGGTAGCCGTTAGACGGCCGCCGCGCGCCGGCTAGGTTTCACATGTTAGTTCTTGTATGGTCTATTTCACGCGCTGCGTGCGCCCGATTACGAGGCAACCTTAGTACGTTGAATGAGATATAGTTACGCGACAGAAAGAGACCACAACTTTAGATGCATAGCGAAGGCGGAGCCGGGCGCTATTGCGAACTGAATTGCACTTTTTTGTGTCCATGCTAGAGTCGCTATTTCTTTAAATCATCTTGAGTGAACCTTCTGTACCGTTAAGTACTATTATCACAGATTGGGGTAATCTGTGACTATTATGTATTCCGTACTTGGGGTATGAAAAATAGCTTTGCCTGGCTTTTCTCCGACCTAGCGAATGGAGACAAAAGATTTGATAAAAATCAGGCGACCTTCCGGATGAGTTTTGGTACAAACACTGTGACACGAGAATTTTATAAGATAGACTAGCTAACCTGGCAAACGTTGTGTTGGCATTCAGGGGCAGAAAAATAGGTTATGACCTATTCTCAGACCTACCGAACGTATACAAAAAATGCATAAAAATCGATCTAGCTGTTTTAGAGGAGTTTGCTTACAAACACTGAGAGACTTTATATACAACGAGAACTTTATTTATTAGAGATTATAAATAGATAGAATAGATATGCAAAGGACGATATCAACACGCAAATAGAATGTGGAGAAATATAGCTGCTCCAATTCTGCAGTGCATCCCAATTTGCGCATTGCACTATTATTCGATGCACTTATCTGTATATGCCCAGTAAATTCTCCGACTACAGTGCCCTTTCCCGAAACACAGCAATGCCCCGCAATTGCTGTTTCACGGTAGAATATCTAGATATATAAACCCGAACAGGCAGACACTGAAAAACAACGGCCTGCAACCTAATAATTTTGCATGGCAGGATCTCTTCAGTGTTAAAAGATTAATTATTTTCTTCAACAGAAAGCTGTTCGCTCAGAACCCCGCGTCGTCCATGATTGGATCTTTCTATAAGGATGTGGCGTATTTGGGATTCAACGATTGGAACGAGCATGGGGAATGGCTTACTATTCATGGTAAGTAATTGTTTATTACCAAAGAAAACACGGCCTCTCAAAAATGGCTTATTTAGGGACACAGGAATAAATAGAACGTTTTAGCTTTTGGATACAATATACCAAAACTTCAAACCAGTAATCTGAAAGATGAAGAGTTAAACTGACTTTAACACATCCATAAATTTGAAACCACAGAACTGTTTTTGAAGAAAGTAATACCGTTTCCAAAGTTTTGCGTTGGCCGTGAAGAATAAAGGCATGTGCGATATGCATAAATTCCATAAAAATTTAACTTATCTACGATCTTAAAAGAATCCTTTCGAAAGCTCCATTCCATACCTAAATGGAGCGAAATTCAAAAAATGTATGGGAATAACATATCCGAATAAAAAATTTATCAAATGACTTATCGAAGACAACTGTCTATGCATCATGGTAGAAAAACGGACACGGCAGTAGTAGCCAGATGGACTTTACGATAACACTTCGGTCGCTGAGCTAAAAATAAAACCCCAATGGAGAGACTTTCTTCGTTCGTCTGTCTGTCTGTCTGTCACACTCAAATATTTCAGGTGAGACTCTTCAAAAGGCGGGTTACTCGCAATGGTCATCAGGCGAGCCGAACAACTTGACGGGCGACTTCTGCGGCGCGGCGTACCGCTCGGCGAACTTGCTCGACGTGCGGTGCGACACCGAGCACGCCTTCATCTGTGAGAAGAGCCCCACTAGCCTCCTGTGCGATTGATGTTCTCATTCGTTATTTGCGGCAAACTTCTTGAGCTCTGTATAGTACCACAAACTTTTCTAGCCTGGTGAAGGTGTCGCTGTTGACGATTGTAGAGGTGAAGCTTCGTGGATAACTTCTTATTGCTGAACGCATTATTTATTCAGATAAAACTTTGTAGTTTTTATCTATCGAAAATTATAACATCACTCACTGTTAACAATAACAGAGCAGACAGTAAGTTGCTCAACAAGTCTATAGCGACGTTAGTTCCAGTTTTGGCCACTGGGTTAGAAAAGGTTGTGACACTATACCTTGTTGAAAAGTGTTAAGAAAGTCATACCATACTAAAACAGCGTTTCATTAACTTAGGTAGAGCTATGGAAAACTGAAGTGTCTACTTAATATCCGGCCACGGCGGTCAATCTCAGCAGAAATTTCCTATCTAGACGGGTGATAGTATAGTGCAGAAGTGTTATAATTGTAAACAAAAAAAACGGAGACCCAAGCTTACCTTTTAGCTCAAGTTACCAACCTAAATATTTTAGGTTTGTAACGGTATCCTGTCAACATACTATGCTAGTTGCTAACTTGTCACAAAAAGAATACAAAAAAAAACCGGCCAAGTGCGAGTCGGACTCGCGCACCGAGGGTTCCGTACTCAAGAAGTACTGAAGCAAAACTATCAGGCATACTAATGTAGATGTAACACGACCAAAACTGTAACGACCAAAGATGTAAAACAGTAATAATTACCTTTGTTTATGAACCGCAAAACTAACTTTGTTTGTAGAGGTTTATTGTTAATATCAAAATAACCTGTCAAGTGCGAGTCGGACTCGCGCACTGAGGGTTCCGTACTACAACCGGAGGAATAAAACCATAAAAACCACTTTTCTTATCGAACCGCAAAACTAACTTTGTTTTTAGAGGTTTAATGTAAATATCAAAAAAACTACTTATTAGATCTCGTTCAAACCAATTATCGGTGGAAGTTTGCATGGTAATCTACATCATATATTTTTTTTAGTTTTATCATACTCTTATTTTAGAAGTTACAGGGGGGGGGACACACATTTTACCACTTTGGAAGTGTCTCTCGCGCAAGCTATTCATTTTAGAAAAAAATGATATTAGAAACCTTAGTATCATTTTTGAAGACCTATCCATAGATACCCCACACATATGGGTTTGATGAAAAAAAAATTTTTGAGTTTCAGTTCTAAGTATGGGGCACCCCCAAAATTTATTACTTTTTTTAAAATTTTGTATGAAAACCTTAATGCGGTTCACAGAATACATCTACTTACCAAGTTTCAACAGTATAGCTCTTATAGTTTCGGAAAAAAGTGGCTGTGACATACGGACGGACAGACGGACAGACGGACAGACGGACAGACGGACAGACGGACAGACGGACAGACAGACATGACGAATTTATAAGGGTTCCGTTTTTTGCCATTCGGCTACGGAACCCTAAAAACTATGCTAGTTAGAGCATTGGCTATAGTTTTCCTGTAAAATATACGTAACTTCCTATTGACCATAATTATTTGAGATTTTTCGATTGGTAAACTCCGGAGATAAGGGGGGGAGGAACGGTATTTTTTTAGACACTTTCCCCGATAAATCAAAAACTATCATGACTAAAAATAATTAAAAATCGGTTTTGGAATGTAAAAAGTAAACCCTTTCATATGATACCCCACACAGTACAGTTATCTCACTTTTAAATTTCAACCCTCCGATTTTCCCCCCTTTTTAAATAAGAACAAAAATAATTTCCATTTTTTTTTTATTCCAGTGTCATTGGGCCACTAATATACACAACTATTCCAAATATCATATCGATAGCTCCGGTAGTTACTGAAATAATCGAGTGTGACGGACAGACAGACAGACGGACAGACAGACGGAGAAAGTCGCACCATAAGGGTTCCATTTTACCATTTTGGTACGGAACCCTAAAAATAGGATTTTGCCTTCATTTTCTTCGTTAAGGGGATTGATTGAATTTATTTTTGTCTTTCTCACTCTCACGGAGATTTGGTAGGTGCGACATGCAGCGTCGCGGCAGAATATAGCAGAAAAACGACGTTTTACCTAATTACTTAAAAACTAAGCTGGTTATCAAAAATCCGTTCTAAGCGTTTTAGGATATTATTATTACCGATACATTAAAACAAAAATTACAATTACATCCATTGTAGTTTCCGATAAAATATAGAAAAACTGACATTTTGGAGCAACTTTTGGGAGAAATTTCTATCGAGAAAATTTTATCCAATCGTGTTTCTGCTTCTTAGCGATTTTAGATTAAAGACCCAAAATACATGACGTGTAAATTTGAAAGTAATTTTCTTTATAGTTTTTGAACTGAACGATACAGCTAGTCTGCTTGAGTGAGTATTCAACACCACTCTGATTCCCTTCACAACTCTACACAATCAAGTCTACACTTCAAAATAGGTATGCGTGAAACGTAGAGAGGCTCTGAAACCCGTCTTATGTGAAGTTAACGGAGTGTGAAATATGCAGCAACTTATCTTGCGGGATTACTATGCGCTACAGCATATATTTGTGTATACGTAAGAATCCTGCCTGAGCTTAGATGGTACGGCCAGGTTTGGGCTCGCGTTTCTTTGCGTTTCGTATTCGCAATCTAACCGACATCTTTTAATGTTTAAGAGAACTTTAACGGAGTCTGTAAAATATTTTTGAAAAATGGCTGATATACTTATTTCAAAGCTGCGGTGTTACGCAAATAAAATATTTGGTGTAGGAACTGCCTACTAGTACAAACTAATAAACTTTGTTTCTTTGGAGAAAAAATATGAAATTTTTGTAGACTTGCACTACGTAATTACAATTGTGATTGTGGTGGTAGTGACCATCCGAGTATCCCTGTGGTACCACCGCACTGTCAGTTATTCTTCCGAGAAGCAGTAACGTATTATCTAAGTACTGCATTACAGTTTCAAAGACACTGTAGCCGACGAAATCACCAGGCCAATTAAGACTCAATGTCTCAGAGTGACGAACGCAGTGCAGTGCGTCGTATATTGCAATACAAAGTCGTGGGATGCACTGCATCGTACATCACCAGGCGTATCGCGTCAGTGCGTCAGGTAAACGTCTTACTTGTCTCAATATCCTTTTGTATATAATAATACTGATGTTCATAGTCAAAAACAATATCCATTTACTTTGTTTAAAAGAAAACAAGAAAACGGAGAAAACGACTTTTCAAAATACATTTGTCTGGGATTTTACTTGACAATTATTCATTGACATGCTGTTGACAAGGGAATACAATGTATTTCAAAGGCTTTCCAAGATGTCTCTCGATCCGTATTCAGGGGCCTACTTCCTGTGTGTTTATTGAAGGTTTATTCTTTATTCGGAGCTTATTGATTTCAGAACAAAGGACTTATGTTTGGAAGTATATCTTGAAATATTTGCTTTGTTCAATGTATTATCATTTTTTAGTACTAGTATGTCTCCAAACCACGATCTTATATTTTTTAGTTTGTCCTATCTTATGATCGCCTAAAACTGAACAGATAAACAGGCAACATTACTCCGGCAACATAACGAGTAGCTAAGCACGTAACTGACTTTGTTTTAAAAATAATGGAATCGGCTACTATTCATCCAAAAGTTGACTCATGTCTCAGGTCCGAACACACCGATATATCAAGCATTGAAGCCACGAGTGACCCACCGATATCCGACAAAGAATCCGACAGATTTAAAGACTGTGATTGCGGTGAACCTGTGTCAGACCAACACCTAGTGCTAGACTTCACGCCAACTGAAGAAGACACTGATTACGTTCAGAGGAAATGCTGTGCCTTTTGGGAGTTTATAAATCAGCAAGATGATTTAGATGGTTTGGTTGCTGAGTCAGTAAGTAATGATTTATGATTTATAAACAATATTTTTTATATACTACTTACAAGTATTTGACTGAAATCTTACTTACAGCTTTGGCCATATGATTCATCTCTTCAAAGTGTATAATAATCACGGTTATCAATTCAATGAAATCATGTGAACTATATATTTTTTAGATGTATGGAAATGGCATCCAATCCAATTGATATGTCATTCCCATACATTTTGTGAATTTCATTCGAAAGCGTCTAATAGGTCGAAGAGATGCATCTTAAGCAATGATGGTTTAGGGTTTGGAATCTACGTCCGAGTCAAGCGCTGGCGATTATATTGCAGTTCAAGAAGATCCTTACGCGAATAACCAAACCCTTACTCCAAAATTAAAGAATGTGGAAAAGACGGCAGTCTCCATGCTGGAACTGGTGGAAGAAAATGGTAAAGTATATGAATACTTTTGTTATTTCTAAAGCACCGGAACAGACGCCATGAGCGTTTAGAGTGGGAGGACTGTTCAATCAAAAAATACTCGAAACCCCATTCAAGCATTGACGCAAAAAAAAGCCAAAATGGCAGATTCAACACGGTGGCTATACAAACTTCATAGGTGCTTATCTGAAGTAGGTATAAAAGATACAAGAATGGTTTTATGGAACTCGGTCGGTAAAGGCTCAATGGAGTCAACACAAGACTGCCCGCGAACCAAATAATGCGTCTACGTGACCAACTACATAGTTTCATTTTAAACTTGATGCCCTATCATTTGTTTTAAAATATTACTTATAACCTCTGAATATGTAGGTTTGATCGATAGCGCCTTTGAATCAAGATTGCCAACTTCTCGCTGCAGTTTGGGGCTTAATAACTATGACGTGGAATCCACTGGCAGATCCGAAGGCAAGCACATCCATATTAATATTTATTTTCTTTATTGACTTCTCTTCTCTATCTGCTTGACTTTGCTTGATATACCTATTTGTTTTCTTTAATCTTTTCAAAAACGTGCGTGATTGGAATTTATTATTCTTAGCAGAAGGTAATTGGCAATTCAGTTGATGATGTAATCGTAGCAGTGACAACATAGAGCGAGGCCCCATTAGTACGCTGCGCTGCGTTGCGTCGTCGCTGCGTCGGTGCCATATATTTTTTACGACATAAGACCGTAGCGTCGTCGCACGCGACAATTCAACGGATCGACGGACGAGAGACGAAGCGGGAGGGAGGGTGATGCGCTGCGTTGTCGGAGCTCCGCTGCGACGACGGACAGTGATCCACTGCTAGAGGACGAGCTAGAAGGCTGAACTGAGACGCAGCCAGTGCAGTTGCTGCGATGCTCTTGCGCTGCGATATCGTGCGTCGTCGCAACGCAGGTGTGGCATACAATGCGCTGTTCCGTTGCGACGACGCGACGCAACGCAACGCAACGCACTAATGGGGCCTCGCTCATATTGCTTTTCCTGCTTCCTAAATCCCTCGAAAAGTGCATAGCCGCCGTCGTCGGTCGAAAATTCCTTTTTTCATTGTCGCTTGACGACAGTAATGTCTGACGTAAAGCAGTAATGAGGTTAATTAAGTTGGAGTGCACTTGCCTAGAAAATGTTTATTCACCCTTTGAAGACACTTTTAAGCTCGTAGCTGAAAACACGGAGTCTACGCCTTAGCGGTTCGTACCAGAACCAGAAGCGTTTAAGAAAAACGTGTTTCGTGCGAGTTTGTTGGATGTCAACCACAAAAGGATGCTACCGCTCTTGGCCTTTCTATGGTATAAAAACTCATATATATCAATAAAGCATAACAATAGCAATAAAGACTCAGTCTTGAGTCCGTTTTGCGAAACTGGTGTCTCAAAAATGTCTTGGAAATTTGTTATTGGAGAGTTGGAAGACTTTTAACTTAGGGACAAAATGTTCCAAGACAATTTAAGAAATAAGAATGTACTATACAATTTTTTTGCAGGTGAACCATCGAAGCCTCGGTTATCCATTACTGCGAGTTATAAAGTCAAGTCACAAATGATTAGAGAACAAACCGACATCCAAGCGAGAGTAGCGGCCACAACAAACGTCCAAGACATGTGTAAAACCCTTCAGGAATGGGATGAGATACATCCTAAGTATACCCACTTAGTTACTTTTATCCCATTGTTACATTTTAAAGTTAAATCTTGTATGTTTATTACTACATACTCCTTTGGGGCACAATTTTTAGTGTTCCATACCAAAATGGTAAAAATGGAATCCTCATGGTGAGTCTTTCTCCGTCCATCCGTCTGTCCGTCCGTTCTACCGTCCGTTTGTCAAACTCGATTATTAAGATAGGTTTTGCCTAAGTGACCTGTTTACTGGACAAAGAGCTGATGTCTCAGGATGTACGCAGTACCGTATATTGTTGATATTGCAATGCAAATGGGTCGCACTGTATCTGATCATGCATCTGATGGCAAGCTTTTTACTGCATCAGGACTTTGTATTGAAAGTGCCGTCTCCAATTTTTCTACTGTATTTTCCAAACTATAGTGAGCTCTAAAAAGGGTTTAATACAATGCACAATGTAGATGGTATAGTTATTATACTATACTACTACTATACTATAGTATATTATATTCGTTCCAGATCTATGGAACCACCCGGCCCTTCGCCTAATTTGGAACATGGCGCTGTTGAACTGCCTGCTACAGGGAAACATACCAAACAGTGTGTTTGCGAAAATGTATGTCGCGTGAAAAAACATATGCAATGATCTCATTGAATATGCATTACATTATGGTTGTAATATATTTTATTGTTGTCATTTCTCATTTTGTTTTTTATTTAAAGTACCCATTACCTACATTACGAGATCCTTCACCAATATAAATGTATTCCTTGGTCTGTGATTCTATCTCAATGGTTATTACGAATGAAAATTGTTTGATAGATAGATAGATCTTTATTGTATACACACGGTACCTCAGAAAAATTAAAGAAAATATCAAAAAACACAAAATATAATTGAAAATAAAATTAATCCAGGTTTGACAGCAGGTGATTTTATTACTCAGGATCAGCAGAATAATAGCCATGTAAAATAAATTCAATATAATTTTTACTTTGCCGTCATTATTGTCAGATTGACTTGCGAAAATATGTGTGAAATATATTATACAGATCTTTTTACAGATCAATGGAAATCTTAGTGTAAAATTGTATTCATTTGGATCCCCAATTACCAATCCTGTGTCTTCTGAAATCAGTGTATTAAATGATGAATTAATCGCGGTGTCACAAGGTATATATAAATAACCGCTTGAATTTGTTCATATTGCATTCAAAGAAATTACTAAGTACCAATACTGAAGACCTGAAGACCAACTGAAGACGTACCATGATAAGTTTGCCAAAGACAAAACGAGATCCTGAGAAAACTGCTGATCTATGCAAGTTAGTATTAGCGATTGAAACATCTAGATTTATGGATATCCCTGGCGACCTAGTCGTGATGTCGAGTTGGATTTACACTTGACGCACGACGACACAGGTTTTATTTGACTGGTGGTGGCTTCGGCTGTAAATCAAGAATACCTAAGTATATACACAGAACACTTAATAGTACCAGAAGGTTCACTCCGCACGATAATTTTAAGAAATAGCGACTCTAGCGCTGACACAAAAAGTGCAATTCAGTTCGCAATAGCGCCTGGCCCCGCCCTCAAAATCGACACGCATCAAACGCAATGTTGTGGTCTCTTTCTATCACCTAACTTTATCTCTTACGAAGTACTAGGGCTGCCGTAGTGGTGGCTGAACAGATGGCGCGTAAAATAGACCGTACAGAACTAGCGCGTGCAACTCGGCCCGCGAGCGGCAACCATCTGAAATATCGTGGTCCGGACCCGTACTTGTAGCCGGGACGGTCACGTGATAAGTGAGACTGGCCTGGTATATGCAAAGTTTGTTGTAGGCTTCTTAGTTCATAACCGCCCTACGCGGGGATGTCGGTATATCCAGGTTTACACAGAACCTCGCATCATCATCGTCGTCTCCATGATCGTCCCCGCGCAATTCTACCGGGGATGAAGACAGCAGGTGCTCGCGAGGTAGCGGATGCCCGTTTGCTGGTCGGTCGATAGATAAACATCTTTGCTGCTTTACTGGTCGTCGTAAGGTCGCCTGTCTGTCGGTATTCTATAGAATATATTTCGGAGAGTGTGCACAGGAACTTTTTAATTTGGTTCCCCCGTCACCTTTCTATCATAGAATGGCAAGGCATCGTAAAGGCTTCCACCGATACATAGTCGACGTACCAAAGACGCGTACGAAGCGGTTTGATTCCTCGTTCCTGATACGCACTGCAAAGGCCTGGAATACACTCCCAGGCAGTGTCTTTTCTGCCACTTACAACCCGGGTGCCTTCAAATCAAGAGTGAATCTAGGCATCTTCTAGGCAAGCGCGTTCCACATTAGACTGTATCATCACTTTCCATCACGTGTGATCACAGTCAAGCGCTAGCCTATATAGTATAAAAAAAAGATAGGTGGTGCGATTCCGTGGAGGTGAAGAGCGCTCGAGTGAAAAGGCGCATCCTGGTATCCCGGTGTATGACGTCATTTCTGACGTACCTCGGGGCTCCTATCATTCACCATTCACTACCCGCTATCAGTAAATTCGTTCAGTCTGTTTCCAGATGTCGCCCCATCTGTAAAAGCCGCCGACGGCAATGGAACGGCGAGCTGCAGCACACGTCGGAAGAACTGCTGCTTGAGAGGAAACCCCTCCAAGAGTGCTTCCAGCGTTGGCCGACGGTAGGCATGATATAGCAATCCTCACTAATAAACCTACTCAAAAAATTTCATCAAAATCCATGCAGCCGTATCGGAGAAGTTTTGTTAGAAACACTGTGGCATGAGAACCGCACTAATGTATTATGAAGGCGAAAGTGTGTTACTCTTTCACGCCGCAACGTTTCCGAGATTTGGGATTGCATTTTCAAATTCAATCAATTGTTTATCGATTAGTGTTTTTGTTTTCACTGCTCTTGTATCTGGGTCATTCTCAAAGGGGTCAAAAATGCGTGTCCGAGGTAGAAACCTCTATTCAATTAATTATTAGCTACTTGAAAATATTATGTATGGTAGATATGATCTAAAATAAGATTAGGCCTATGGATTTTTTTAAGATAAAATAAATATAAGTAGGGTAAAAAAAATAAAAACTTTGAAAATATTGACATCGGTGCCGCGTCCGCAACCCATATTGTATCGAATTTTATTTTTTATCTTTTATTATACTAAACGCACCATCACACAAAGATAGTTTAGATATAGCTAATTAGTTCTTAGCTTAACTTGTAATATTTATAATTAATAATAGACGTTATTCGATAACTTATAACGAATAGTTTTTATGTCCAACGTTTAGAATTGATATCAGTGGCGCTCACCAATTCTCTCCGTACTGCTTCACCTTTAATGACTGCGAGAATAGTTGTTAGAGTAGGACAAACTCTCCGACGCGCTACGTTATTTGATAAAGACGAGACGTCTGTGCCTTTTTTAGCAGCTTTGTTATTGAGGTAAGAAGTCGATTTCGGTGGCTTGGTATACCCTTAAAATTGATTTCGGTGCAACTGATTTATCCCAGTGTATTAGAACTACTACTATTTTGGTTTTGTAAAGATATAACGAATGAGTTCCTGATTTAAATAATGGAGGCTAACGTACGGAATTTTCATTAGTTTTGTGGAAATTTAAGATTTAGCTTATTATTTTGATTTCGGTGGAATTGATTTCAGTGTTTTCGGTGGAAATAGATACACCGAAATCAATTTTAGCCCCACCGAAATCAAGTAATTATGGTAAAAATCATGGATTTAAGGAATTTTTCCATACAAAAGTTAAATTTTCGTCGTTGTTCCAACTACTCCGGAAAAACTAAAAGTCGGAGAGATCTGAAATTTGGTACCTAGGTTGATATTAGGTCATGAAGGTGCACTAAGCACGGGATTTCTGAAATTCACATTTTAAAGGGTAAAAATCATGCATTTAAGGGATTTTTCCATACAAAAGTTAAATTTTCGTCGTTGTTCCAGCTACTCCGGAAAAACTAAAAGTCGTAGAGATCTGAAATTTGGTACCTAGGTTGATATTAGGTCATGAAGGTGCACTAAGAACGGGATTTCTGAAATTCACATTTTAAAGGGTAAAAATCATGCATTTAAGGGATTTTTCCATACAAAAGTTAAATTTTCGTCGTTGTTCCAGCTATTTCGGAAAAACTAAAAGTCGGAGAGATCTGAAATTTGGTACCTTGGTTGATATTAGGTCATGAAGGTGCACTAAGAACGGGATTTCTGAAATTCACATTTTAAAGGGTAAAAATCATGCATTTAAGGGATTTTTCCATACAAAAGTTAAATTTTCGTCGTTGTTCCAGCTACTCCGGAAAAACTAAACGTCGTAGAGATCTGAAAATTGGTACCTAGGTTGATATTAGGTCATGAAGGTGCACTAAGAACGGGATTTCTGAAATTCACATTTTAAAGGGTAAAAATCATGCATTTAAGGGATTTTTCCATACAAAAGTTAAATTTTCGTTGTTGTTCCAGCTACTCCGGAAAAACTAAACGTCGTAGAGATCTGAAATTTGGTACCTAGGTTGATATTAGGTCATGAAGGTGCACTAAGAACGGGATTTCTGAAATTCACATTTTAAAGGGTAAAAATTATGCATTTAAGGGATTTTTCCATACAAAAGTTAAATTTTCGTCGTTGTTCCAGCTACTCCGGAAAAACTAAACGTCGTAGAGATCTGAAATTTGGTACCTAGGTTGATATTAGGTCATGAAGGTGCACTAAGAACGGGATTTCTGAAATTCACATTTTAAAGGGTAAAAATCATGCATATAAGGGATATTTCCATACAAAAGTTAAATTTTTGTCGTTGTTCCAGCTACTCCGGAAAAACTAAACGTCGTAGAGATCTGAAATTTGGTACCTAGGTTGATATTAGGTCATGAAGGTGCACTAAGAACGGGATTTCCGAAATTTACATTTTAAAGTGTGAAAATAATACATTTAAGGAGGAAGGGGAGGGAGGGGGGTTTGGGGTCAATTTTTTTTTGACCCATTTGCTCGCACTTGACCAATTTTCTAAAGTTATAATACTAATTAAGTGTAATCATAGTTTATTTTGATTTCCGTGACAAAAATATTGATATCGGTGGTCACGCTTTTTCTAAATTTGAATAACTATTTAACCGTTTGACATATATAGTTCCCTATTATTCAAATATTACCCCAAAAAAATGTAGATTTTAATATCTTTGTTAGTATGTCTCAAAAAAAATTGTGACACCGAAATCAAGCAAATAACGGGGCCTCTGAGAAAGACCCATCTTAATTAATAAGGACACAGTAAAATACAAGTAATTATGGAAATATATCCATGAATAATTCTCCACCATTTGAGCGCATTGCAGTTGAATAAAGAACCTATATTTTCAAGTGCGAGTATTTATTTTACCATTGAGTTACTGAAAAGCCTCTGTAAAGCATCTAAACAGGTTTTCCAAGCACGTATTCCTTATTGGGTGTTTAATACGGTGTGTCCTCTCAAATTCCCGCTTGGCAATTCGCCAGGGCCTGTCTGTATTGAAAGAAAATTGCAGCCATTTTAAAGTCTACGGCGAGCCAATTTAGAGGCAAGCTATAAAGGACTGTTTTGTCCTAAGCGGTATTTGAGTGAATCTGTGTGCTTGGCTACTTTGTTCGCTTTTGAATTGGCGTATTTATTTACCCTTTGAAGTGGAAACTTCTGTACGCATTCGGCAATTTTTGAGATGAGATAAAATTATTAAACTCTCGACACTTCTTCGGAAGTTTCTTTAGGCGAGTTGGTCATTTTTTTGAGATGGAAAAAACAGCCTTTTAGCAGATATATTTTCTTACTGGACATAATGAGTCCCAGGATGCCGTTTGATGCAGTGAATTCCAGCAAAGTGCAGTGCGAGATATTGCAGTGCAGTCTTTTCGGAGATCGTAACTTGATCTTGAAAACCCCGTCTCCATAATTTAATATACAACTGTGGTATTTCAGTCCACGAAGACGCGCCCCATTCTGTCAAAATCGCTTGTTTCATTTGATTCGTATGGAGTCTGACAGAGTGGGGCGCGTCATCGTGGATTGAAATATCTATATCGTTCAATTTTTGGTTGACCACTTGTTTCCAGAAAGTGTTTCCGAATGGTCCGTGTCCATTGTTCGCGCGGACACGTCACGTGACGGTCGTAGAGAGGGGTTTCGATCGCCCGCCGAACGTCGTCCGAATATGCCAGGCGCCGATCGACGATGTCGTGGATACACCTTATTTGAAGTTCGCTCAAATGGTTAAAAATCTAGGTGACCGCCATTGTATATTTTCCTTCATTTGTCATTATTGGTAGATCCTTCGTAGACCTTCACTGAAAAATTTTAACAAGCTCTAAAATTTTCCTCGCATTGCAAATTAAACCAGATTCCCGCGGCGCGCGATTATCCATCTATCCAAAGGGTCCAATAATTTAATTGTGGACGTGTATCGGCTTAAATTAATATGTTGATAAGACATAAGTCTTTTGTCAATCAGGTGCAATGAACGCGGTGAAGTCGCGTTGCCCGTTCTGCAAGTGCATCGGCTGCTGCGTTTGTCGCGCGTGCGACTACGAGCCGGCGGACGAGACGCGCGACAGGACGCGGCGACGCGACATGCGCGACTTCGACAAGCGCGTCAAAAACGACTGCCAGACCATGCGGATCATGTACTAGCAAACGAAACAGTAGTCGCTGCGTCTGTTGCGCGTGCGACTACGAGCCGACGGACGAGACGCGTGACAGGACGCGGCGACGCTACTTGCGCGACTTCGACAAGCGCGTCAAAAACGACTGCCAGACCATGCGGATCATGTACTAGCAAACGAAACAGTAGTCGTTGCGTCTGTTGCGCGTGCGACTACGAGCCGACGGACGAGACGCGTGACAGGACGCGGCGACGCGACATGCGCGAATTCGACAAGCGCGTCAAGAACGACTGCCAGACTATGCGGATTATGTATTAGCAAACTACTCAGTGATCGCGGTGTTTGTCGCGCGTGCGACTACGAGCATGCGGACGAGACGCGCGACAGGAAGCGGCGACGCGACATCTACAAGCGCGTCAAGAACGGCTGCCAGACCATGCGGATTATGTATTAGCAAACTGAACAGTAGTCGCTGCGTCTGTCACGCGTGCGACTATGAACCAATGACTTCTATGTATGCTATGAACACATGTTCATAATCGTTCATAGTCGCGCGCGACATGCATAAAAAAATAGCGCTTGCTACGCTCGCAACATTTTTTTCCGCTCCTGTGTTAGACACAAAAAACTACATGATCTATTATAATTATTTAATATTTCATTAATAAGCAAGAATGTATTTTTCTTTATTTTTACCTCAACACGACTCAATGCCTGAACCGATCTTGACGTTACATTATACATTTCATCACAATTATTGCATTTATACTCTAAATTCTCTAACTTTACAAAAGGTGAAGACAATGTACCTACGAGTAATTTGGTTCACGTAAGGTTCAGAATAGGTTTACGATAGGTTCACGTAGGTTCACGATTGGTGGAACATTATTCACTTTCTCCAGTACTCGTCCTCGCACAGCAAGCTGGACAGGCTCTTCTCACAAATGAACGCGTAGTGTTCGTCGCACCTCACGTCGCTGAGAAGAGCACTCCTGTACATCGCGCCGCAGTACTCGCCCGCAGTACTGTCCGGCTCTCCTGGGGAAAACTTGCCGTAACCTGCCTCTGTGAGGGTCTGACCTGGAAATTCATTATATTCGTACTGAGTGACGGAAGCGGAAATTTTCTAAATAGGAATAATTAAATTTGAACCTTCAAAATGACTATAATAAATTATTTTAGCAGTTCTTCTTTTTATGGCCCATTGATGGACAAGTTTCATCAAAAAATTACCAGATTTTATCGTAGATTGGCCTTTAGGCCTTTAGGCCTTATTTCTACCAAAGCGGAGTCCGAAAGAGATGCGCTTTCGGTCGGATCGGTGAGATGCGATGATCGGTTGAAAAATCAGACTTACAAAGTCTTGATGCAGGGAGAAGATGCGTAGCGAAAAGTAGATGTAAGCTGGGCGTACATTCGGCGGTGCCGCTCAACCGCTCGACTATAGCCGATCTCTAGAATCATCTTAAAATTCTATTAATTATGACGCATCTCAGCTCTCCTCTCCGCTTGATCCATTTCCACCGAAGCTAGGCGGAGAGGAGATGTGGAAGTCGCTGGGTTGACCGATGGCATGATATTTTCATTACCTCAAAGCAAGTGATATTTCGTTGCCACAAAATTACATCATTTAGATGTAATTTTGTGGCCAAAGATATTCTATATAAGAAAGAGGTAGATATCGCACACACGGGCGGTATTTGTTGCCAAAAAATTACACTAATCAGTGTAATTTTCATTAAGTCCGCGAGCAACGGAGAATGAGGTTACGCGTGTCTGGCGTGTGTCAGCGCGCAACACAACTGAACGTCGCTTAGTATGAACATAACATATCTTTAGAATATCTTTGTCTAAATCCGTCTGGAGGGCTCGACAATCCGAAACAACGTTATAGATATTTCAATCCACGACTTCGCGTCCCACTCTGTCAATATCGCTTATGTTTCATTCGTTTATATGGAGTTTGACAGAGTGGGGCGCGCCATCGTGGATTAAAATATCTATAGACGTCTTTACTTCAAGGAAGGTTACAACCTTAGCTTACCATTAATAGTCAAGAACTCTCCGTGCTCGCCCCAGTCGTGGAAGCCGATGAACGCGACGTCCTTGCGAAACTCTCCCACCATCGAGTAGGGAGGGTAGGCCGCGAAAACTCTTTTCAACACCTACTAAAGCAGATTTGTACAGCTTATGCTTAAAAATAACTCCAAGTTATATAATTACCAGCGTTTGCCCGCGGCTTATCGTCCGTGTGGATTTCGGGCTTTTTCAAATCCCGTGGGAACTATGGATTTGCTGGGATAAAACTGTGCGGAAACAGCACTAAAGCTTCTTTAGTCTCACAATCTCTCCCATTTATAATATTACCTAGAATAGATTACTTGTTCTTCATCTAATTCTAATGAGACGTTGATAAAACTGTGCGGAAACAGCACTAAAGCTTCTTTAGTCTCACAATCTTTCCTATTTATAATATGACTAGAATAGATTCCTTGTTCTTCATCTAATAAGACAAATGAAGAGAAGGGTTCGTCCACTAAGATCCCCTAATCAGATCCCCCAGGGGATCCTGGTGAACTCAATAGTTCATCATGTTTTGACATAAACATGAACCTCACCTCTGCTTCGTCGTTTCCGTTGATGATGGTGAGGTACCCGCCCTCCGCAGCGCAGGTCATGAAAGCTCGCGACCACGTGCGCGGAGTCGTTTGAAACTTGTAGCAGCTTCCAGTAATGTTGCTGTAAATATACGCTGAAAAAAAATCATCATGATCTCTTATGAGAGCCAGAATCACAAAGCCAGCAATTACGACCACTTGACTCGGAGTACTGACTAAATCGCTGGACCGACGACCTGAAGAAGGTCGCTGGCAGCGGGTGGATGAGAAAGGCGGAGGACCGTGTGTGGTGGCGCGGTATCGGAAAGACCTCTGCCCAGCAGTGGACGTCCATAAGGTGATT
The DNA here is from genome assembly GCA_036785405.1 of Coenonympha arcania. Lineage (NCBI taxonomy): Eukaryota > Metazoa > Arthropoda > Insecta > Lepidoptera > Nymphalidae > Coenonympha > Coenonympha arcania. The sequence goes on along the minus strand of CM072066.1, from coordinate 16,952,642 downwards.
AAGTAAAAATAAGATTCGCAGTATCTCTTTGTATCACTATATGAATTAGGTTGAAGGCAGGAAACGGAATCAGTCCATCAAACTCATATTTAAATAAAAACATGTCCTTACAAATTATATTAATGTTTCATCTCTCAAGGCGAAGGGTAATGATGTCGTCAAAATAATCACGTAAAGTTACAGGATTGGAGTGAAGACCGCATATCGGTAAAATGCTTCATTGGACGACCTCCTGCCCGCTGGACCGACGAACTGAAAAAAGTCGCTGGTAGCGGCTGGATGAGGAAGGCGGAGGACAATCTGTGGTTACGTGCTCTTGGAAAGGCCTATGTCCTTGCTGATTAAGTCAAGTTAAGAAAGTCTCCAATTACCAGCAGCAGTGTTCCCTCAAAGCTTCAACATGGGATTATTCAAGGGGAGGCGGCAACGCGTTTGCGATTCCCCTGGTGCTGCAAATGTCCATGGGCGACGATATTCGCTTAACATCAGGTGTTCTGCCTGCTCTTTTGCTTGAGTGTTTTATAAAAAAAATCTCACCAGGATCATGAGTAGCACAATCATAATTGTAATCTTGCAGGTCTTCGTCATCGGTTCTGTAGCACACGTACGGCTGCGGAACCCTGCAGTCCACATCTGCCAGCGACCCATCAGGCTTCAAGATCAGACAGCTCTCAGTGTCATGACGGTTATCAGGCTCCCCTGGTGACCAGGTGTGCTGTATTTGTGATAACGGTACTCCTGAAACGATGATTGAAACCGCTTCATTATAGTGGTTAGCCTTGCGAACGGATATTCTCATAATATATTTCTCAAGTTTCTAAAGCCTTAACGATTGTGGAATAAAATTACTACTTTTATTACTAGAGGCAACGCCTTAAGCTCTTGCTCAAATCTAACCTGTGTACATTACATACCCTCAACCGAAAAGTAGTCTTCCTTAGAGAATGTCGCATGGATTCCAGTGTAGATATTCCCAGAGTCGCTGGACTGACCAGCGGTGCTTTGTATTGCCTCCAGCAGTGCGTAGTTTAATGGTGATGCTAGTGTAGTGCCTGAAACATATAGATAATAAGATTTTGTTTTTGCAAACTGATAATTTAGCTGTTCTTGGGTTATTACATTTTTTTATGGTTTAATAGTTAGTACTTAGTCTGTTATCTAACTTATTGGTAAGTGATTATGCAGCCGAAGATGTTATTGAACTAACTTGGAAAGGGTAAGTAACCACTAACGGTTTCTAGACAGCTTTACGCCGGAATATTTATTCGCTTGGCGATGCGATCTTTACTAATGTTAATACTGTATAGATGTAATTAATTACTTACAGAAGACTATAGTCTATAATAGACTGTACAGTAATTAGAAGCAATTGGTGATAAGTTTTGTAGAATAAATTATGGTATTCTATGGTATAGTGTAGATACAATAAGCCTTGCCCACGCGTAAGAACAGGAGGTAAGCTGTTGTATTAGGTACATAGGTACTATCTAATTCACACATATCTGATGGATATTATAAAGTTTGTATTAGTAGCGTGGATTTAGAGGAAAGACATTCTAAGTAAACTGTCGAGTCTCAAGTGTCAGTTATCAGCGGTTCATATCGACACAAGTTAGCCCATATCCCGATAACGAATGATAGGTAAGTTTCCAAACACAACCAGTGGGGTACGAGCGAATCGATCGATGTCGGTAGTTGTGTTACATCACTAGCATGGCCAGCAAAAGAGACATTGACGTGCAAATCCATTAATGCATAGCAACGAACATTATTTTTTTTTAATCGATTTTAATTTGTTACTCGTAAGAAGTTTTTTACAGGATAATTTTGGCAAGTTTGCTCAAGAACTCCACAATCCTGTACCTCTTTCACCTTTCTATCACAGAACCGCAAGACGCCGAGAGAAGTGGCATCCTTATGTGGTTGATGTCAAGTCAACTCGAACAAAATGTTCTTCTTCCACGTTTCTGATACGAACCGCTAAGGTGTGGTACACCCTTCCACCCTTCCTTCTGTGATCGCAGCCAAGTACAATCTTGGCACCTTCAAGAGAAGAGTAATGAGGCATTTTCTAGGCAAGCGCGCTCCATCCTAGACTTCATCATTTCTGTCCATCAGACATGATTTAGTGATTGTAGTCAAGCGCAAGCCTATCAATTATAAAAAATGAATAATTTTAATTGAAGACCGACTGGCGTAGCGGTAGCGATCCTGCCGTTCGTGTCGGAAGTAATGGGTTCGATTTCCATAACTGGAAAATGTTTGTGATGAGCATGTAGGTTTTATCAATACATTATATTCATCAGTTATCTAGTAACCCGTAACTCAAGCTATCGCTTACTTTGTGGCTATAGATTGCAATGTGTGTAATGTTAAAAAAATATGACCTGACCCGTTGATTGAACCTAGAACCTCGTGATCAGCAGTTGAACTTGCTCACTACTAGACCAACGGTATAAATAACTGACACCACGACGGTACTTACCCTGACGGACTCTGCAAGATAAAGGTACAAGTTGGTAGCCGACTGCACGCAGCAGCAGCAGACGACGTGTCGCGGCGACACTACTGGTTTCTATGTATTTCTATGAAATTCCCTCCGTAGTGAGCGACATGAAGCCAGCGACGCGTCGTCGAGCGGCAGACGGCAGTGTCGTCCGACCGCAGATCAGTAGTGCCGCTGACGCTGGAGCAACGACACTCTGATTAAACTTAATATAAAATCGAACTGTTTTTTATTTAAACGACAATACTCTCTGAATTCTTGCATATCGCTTTTCAAATGGTTTTTGATCAGTATTGAATAAGTTCCCTCACTTGCTCTACATTTAAGAGTAGGACGTGTGGCTTTTCGTCTTTTTCTTTTTAATAAAACAAGTCATCATCGTCTTCTTCCTCTTCCAATAAAAGATATAAAAAATGCGATCACTATTCTCGAACACGTCAGACATCATGTTTCACGGAGCACTTGGAGCCAACTGGATGCCATCTGCTGTTGCCGTCTGCAGTCGGGTTCGAAATCATGACTGCAGCGACATGATGCAACGACGTGTCGTGACGACATGACGCGACGACATGTCGTCTGCTGCTGCTGCGTGCAGTCGGCTACCAACTTGTACCTTTAGTCGTACCGCCAGTGAAAATCTTTTTACCTTCGAGGTGGCACCTCAGGCGAGCGTCGCGCCAGCTGGCGGGTATTTCATGGAACTTCAGCCATCCTTCCACGGAAGGCTCGTATACGTAGTCGCAGCGAAAACGATTTCCTGGTTAGAACAAATTAGTCAAATCCTTGGGAGTGAATGAACTGCTGTATTATAATTACTAGCTCTACTAGTTTTCATGAACATTTGTGAAGTGGTGATAACCGAAAACAAAACCCGGCTGAATTTGTTGTGGGCTTCTTCTCAGTGCAGGGCGCGTTGGAACCCTCGTAAACTTAGTTTTAAGTCGACTTGTAGTTATCACCGTACATAATATTATGTAACAAATAATGTTGACGTTTTACAAGTACCTTGTAAGGACTATGTGAAATAAATATATTTTGACTTTGACTTTGAACATGAAGCAACTATTTAGTGTTCCGTGCATGAAGTAAGAAATTACAATATTGTTGTACTGGCAAATAGTGCAGAAAAAGAAGAGAGTTTTTACAAAAGCAGAGAGTTTTATGTATTCCTATATTATATTTGTTTGAAATTTTTTGTATATTAATTATGCATTTTTATAGCTTTGGTGGCGTCTGAAAACCTAGCGCTCAGGCCTATAGCCTGAGCCTTCATGCTAAGACGCCACCATTTCAAAATAGGAATAGGGTTTTTTTTTCTTTTTTCTTGCAGTTTTATATTTTAAATCTTTTAGTTTTTTGTTTTACGTCCTATATACCTATTTATATTCTTTTGAATAAATTTATTTTCTTTCTTTCTTTCAACATACCCCGCAACTGGCGGAAATCGTTCCTTTGGAAACTCGGACTGCGGACTAATAAGTAATATAGTGAACACAGACAAGACAGCGATTGGCTTACAACTGATGCCGTTGGTGTCAAAACAAACCAGTAAACTGGAGACATTTTTTCGCGCGGTTCGCCGGGTCCTGTCTATTTCTACCATTACTGATTTATTTGTACAGAGTCATGGTAATTGGTACACATGGTTTTTCGTAGACTCAACTAACTTATACCTTAATCTGTGGTCTCTAAAACCAATGACTGGTGTAACTAACCTAAAGTTTCCCGCCCTAACTTGAGTAAAGGACAGTCTTCTCCCGTACAAACGGCGACCGCGTTGGCAACGCAACCGAAAATAAGGAGAAACGACTTCATTTCACTAGAGTAACAACCTCTATTGCAATAACTTACTGTAAAATATCAAATACGCGTCTTTATTTTACTGGTTCACTGTTGAAACAAATTTTCCGCGTTTAATAGGTAATTCAATGGCGTGGAAATAATTGTAACGGCCAGCTTCGCGTCAAGTAATTAGATTAGATATAGCAATTAATGATAATATTAAAATACATACCACCTGGCCAGAAAGACGTTGTTCTGTCCTTTTTATTACCTAACTCTCCTGAGCGCGAATACAACTAACTCCACAAAGTTTCCTTGCAATGTTCAGGGGCCTGATCTTCTACTCTTCACTTCACTTCACTTCTAAAAATAAGTCGAGTTTTCCTCCCTGACGCTATAACTCCAGAACGCACGAACCGATTTCCACGGTTTTGCATTCGTTGGAAAGGTCTCGGGCTCCGTGAGATTTATAGCAAAGAAAATTCAGGAAAAATTTCAACAGAAAAGCGGAAAAGTATTTTTAGCGGGAAAGCCATCTGGTGGCGAAACGGAGTTCGCCGGGTCAGCTAGTTGGCTAATAAAATCGTATAGGACCGTATCGGTTATCGGCAAAAAACCTCTTACTGATTTAACACCTAATTGTCTACAGCTGCTGATCTGGTGGAAGACTTCGGAGCGGCTGTTTATGAACAAAGATGTGCTGTCAAGCGTTCAAGCGTTTCGGTTCGATGGAACGATAAGAACGACATAACTCGAGTATGATTATCATATCTTCGACATCGAGAGTTGTATTGTAGCTGAACTTTTTTTTCAACTATATAGGCCAGCGCTTGACTGTGATCACACTTGATTTCCATAAATCCCAAATCATCAATTTCCATCATGTATGATACAGTCTAAGGTGGAGCGCGCTTGTCTAGGAAATGCCTGTTCACTCCTGACTTGAAGGCGCCCAGGTTGTAGGTGGTGGAAAAGACAGTGCCTGCGGGGCTAGACAAAGTAACAGTCGTTTGGCGTTAACGCTAGTAGACAAAAATGTATGGACAAACCACGTGACTGTAGAAAAACCACGACCGAATAGTACCTACTAAACACGCTGTGTTTGATACTGTCGACTGTCAATTGTCAAGCGAAGTACGCTAAAGTTATCTACAAGGCCTGCGAGAACGCCAGGGACCGTTCAAGTTGTCGTCGTCGTCGTCGTCGTCGTTTCAGCCGATGGACGTCCACTGCTGGACATAGGCCTCCTGAAATGACCGCCAAACACCACGATCTTGCGCCGCCTGGCGCCAGCGACTCCCCGCGACCCTCTTAATGTCGTCCGTCCACCTGGTGGGGGGTCGACCGACACTGCGCTTCCCGGTGCGTGGCCGCCATTCCAGCACCTTGGGTCCCCAACGTCCATCGGTCCTGCGAGCTATGTGCCCCGCCCATTGCCACTTCAGCTTTGCGACACGTTGAGCTATGTCGGTTACTTTGGTTCTTTTGCGGATCTCCTCATTTCTGATTCGATCGCGCAAAGATACTCCGAGCATAGCTCTTTCCATCGCTCGCTGAGTGACCCTGAGCCTTCTTATGAGGCCCATAGTTAGCGACCATGTCTCTGCTCCATAGGTCATCACTGGCAACACGCACTGTTCGAAGACTTTGGTCTTCAGGCACTGAGGGATGTTGGACGAGAAGACATCGCGGAGTTTCCCGAACGCTGCCCAGCCGAGTTGGATTCGGCGGTTCACCTCTTTCTCGAAATTGGACCTACCTAATTGTATTGTATGTCCAAGGTATATGTACTCGTCAACAATTTCGAGTGCAGAGTTTTCAACCACCACTGGCTGGAGCGAAACATGAGTATTCGACATAATCTTTGTCTTGCTCATGTTCATTTTGAGTCCAACCTGTTGAGAAACCCTGCTGAGGTCGTTGAGCATTGTGTTGAGATCCCCCAGGGTCTCTGCCATGACGACTATATCGTCGGCAAATCGCAAGTGTGTGATGTACTCGCCGTTGATGTTGATGCCACATCCGTTCCAATCCAGTAGCTTAAAAACGTCCTCCAACGCCGCGGTAAACAACTTTGGGGAGATGACATCCCCCTGTCGCACTCCTCGCTGCAGTTGGATTGGTCTCGTAGCTTGGTCTTGGATACGGACTGACATAGTGGCGTTTTCATACAAACACTTCAACACTTGGATATACCGGTAGTCGATTCGGCATCTCTGCAGAGATCTCAACACAGCCCATGTCTCCACCGAATCGAAGGCCTTCTCATAGTCCACAAACGCTAGGCAAAGTGGCTGGTTATACTCTTCAGTCTTCTGTATAACCTGCCGCAGCGTATGAATGTGGTCTATGGTACTAAAGCCTTTTCGGAATCCGGCTTGTTCGGGAGGCTGGAAGTCGTCAAACCTATTAGCGAGACGATTCGTAATGACCCTCGAGAACAGTTTGTAGACATGGCTCAGCAGCGAGATGGGTCTGTAATTCTTCAGCAAAGTGTTGTCACCTTTTTTGAAGAACAGAACCACCACGCTCCTGTTCCACGCCTTGGGCGTTACTCCTTCGTGAATGACGAAATTGAACATTCGCTGAAAGACCTTCAAAATCGGTTTTCCACCCGCTTTCAGCAGTTCAGCTGTGATTCCGTCATCTCCCGGTGCCTTGTTGCTCTTCAACTGCTTGAGAGCCATTCTAATCTCGTATAGGCTGACGTCCGGAATATCTTCGGTATAGTGCCGGGTTCATTTGGCTCTAGGGTCTCTAGCCAAATCATGGACAGGCTTCTGGACTGAGGTGTACAAGCTTCCGTAGAAATTTTCGACCTCCCTCAAGATCTCAGGTTTCGAGGAGATAAGACTGCCGTTATCGGTCTTCAGACGCGTCAGCTGACTCTTCCCGATAGACAGATCCCTGGCGAACACTTTCGAGCCCCTGTTCTGCTCTATGGTGTCTTTGATGCGCTCGGTATTATGAGCACGTAGGTCGCGCGTTTGTAATTTTGAGATCTGTCTATTGATCCGCTGGTATTCAGATACGTCTATAGAAGACTGGAGTCTCATCTCGTTCCTCTCGTTCATGAGTTTGAGGGTCTGGTCTGAAAACTTTTTGGGTCTCTTTGGGCTGTAAGTTTTACAAAACTTAGACCCAACGGTACGGACAGCTTCCACCAGCCTGTCATTTAAATCGTCCACAGATACGCAATCCTCCAGGCAATCGAAGCGATTTTGAAGCTCGAGTTGGAAAGCCTCGGGGTTTTGGATAAGCACAGCAGTGGGGCGGAGCGTTGACTTCACCAGTCGAGCTCTTTCCAGCTTTATTTTGATATTCAATGTGCCTCTCTGTTTATACTGACAAGTTGTCGTAGTCGATTATCAAACACAGCGTGTTTCGTACTATTCGGTCGTGGTTTTTCTACATTCACGTGGTTTGTTCATACATTTTTGTCTACTGGCGTTAACGCCAAACGACTGTTACTTTGTCTAGCCCCGCTGGAAGGATATTCTAGACTAGGTATAGTTCTTTGCAATGCGTATGCGTATCAGGAACAAGGAATCAAACCGCTTCGTACGCGTCTTTGGTACGTCTACTATGTAGGGGTGAAAGCGACGCAAAACTTATTATTATACGTATTTATCCAAACTTTACGTCAAAAAGTTGCATTACAATAATAATAGACATACAAATACTTCAAACTTATTACACGCCTCTTTTACCACCAGGGGTTAAACAAGAATACAGTAATTGGAAGCCATGATTGTTCGAATTGATTTTCGACACAAAGTAATTTAACTTTGAGCCCTGTTTACCAGACCTTGATTACGGACACAGTTTAGTTAGCAATCAGTTCAGTATATTCTATTGTACATTTAACTAAAACATATTCTATTCTGTATACACATTTATTCTATATCATATTATATTCTATTGTGCATTTAACTACATTTAACCAAAATCGAAAAAAAAAGATAATTAGAAAATAAAGATAAATATTGTGCAACACGAGTAAGTATAACAATCCATTTTATGCGAGATGTTTGTCTTCTGAGCTAAAGTCGAGAGTTGATAGATAATAGTAAATCCGAGGATAAAAATGGTTATGTGACCAAATCACACATGCTGCCTTTCGCTTCGTTTGCCAGTTATTTCTTGTAAAATTACATCAAAATTTCAGATAGAAATTAACACACGTTTTGTATTTATTAAATTGGGAACTGAATAAAATCTTTTCGCACGTTTCACCCCGACACCGAGATATCATGCATGGGGTCATATAAAAATACCAAATCGCTCTCGGTCTTGAACAACAAAAGTTGTTACATTGTCACTAACAACTTTTGTTCTACGACTTTTCAAAATTTAGTAATCATATATTTCACACAAAAAAATGTTGTTTCTGTAAAGTGACATTACACTGTTGCGGTTTCGCGCCACGAGTTACATACAGATTGCTACTTGCCGATGTTACATTACAGAGTAGGAACAAGTGGAGTATCAGTGTAAAGTATTGAATATTTGGTATATCTCAAAATATCGAGTAGGAAGAAAGTCGTAGAACAAATGTTGGTAGTTTTAATGTAAACAAAAACAGGCCGAGAGCGTTTTGGTATTTTTATATAACCCTGTATAGTCTATATGCCTATACAGCTATCTCGCGACCAGCTGTACAGTGGCTATGCTGAGTCAATACCTTTCCCTCAATACTCGATAACTTCGCGGTGGAGTAACCGCCGCCGCGGCGCGCTCTCCACAAACTAATCGAGTATGACAAGTAGATATTTAAACGACATACGAGGCTTAGACGGGATATTAACTGTGAGTTTACACTGACAAAATAAATATGGATTATGTTGATAACTCTGTATTCAAAGTCTTTACATTCACATTGACTGAAAACTGAAAAGAAAGATCGTCACATAGAGGTTTGCGAGACCTTAGAATAGAATTATAGCTCTGACTTCCTTTTCTGCAATACAAAGATCATTTGAATATCAGTACCAATATCCTAGAGTATTTTTTGAGAAGTAATTCGTGATCTTAGTTAGGCCCACTTGGACCAACCCGGGTTAGTGTGTTAATTCAAAGTTAACACGCTAACCCAGAGTAAATTGTCAAAATTGTCCAATTCTAGGGTTAAAAATCTAAATATAGTTATTTAACGCCCGTTTCGCGCAAGTGGACCTTAGTGAATATAGAATCATTTTCGGATAAATTTTTTACAACAAGAGTCCACTCAAATTAACTCGGAGACTGTCAATCGAGCGAAGCGAGCCGCTCGGTTCAAAATATTCATTACCCGCTCTACGCGTTCAACTTTAAAATGAATATCTTCGCTTAAAACAGATCATTTCTATTCTGGTCGAGTCAATTAAACTGGTCGTTTGAGAGCTGTTTGCTCGCCAAGCCATTAACTGTGACGTCACGATAAGGGAAACATGATAGGGGCATTTGTCGCTAATGCCTTTTGCTTTGACCGCTCTGTACAGTGGACAATCGTCATCCTCATCACCCAATGGACATCTACGACTCCTTTACAATATTTTTTCTTTTCAATATGTTGTACTAGAAACATGAAATGTAATACGAGAAAATGGTAAGTACTTACTTGCAAAACTTGTATAAGAAGTACCCCTTGACTTAAAGTTTTTACACCTCCAAAGCCTTTAATATTAAATTACATCTAGTCTCTACCAGTTCCCGAAATTAGGCTATAAGACCAGCAAAGACGAACTAGCGATTTAGCGTTACGGCGCGATGCTTTGTAGTGACGATTAGGAGTGAGATTACTTACCTTAAGTTAGTACGATAACATCTTCGGCTGCATTTCTAGATTGGCTTAGGTCTGGTCTGGTGGGGGGCTTTGGCTGCTAATGATAATCACTCACCACCAAAAACATACCAAGCGCTTTAGGGTTCCGTTGCTATGCTGTGTAGCAGTGGTTAGGAGCTATATTAACCCTTTCAAAGTTAGTACGATAATATGGCTGCATCGAAATCAAGTACTAACTTGTAGTGTGAAACAAGTTCTATTTTCAAAAAAAATATTTTTAAAAACAAGCTTTTATATGTTTTATCTGTGTCCTTCTCAGCGCCAAACCCTGGCTATCATCTAGCACCAAAGTACTCATCAAGACGGATCAAGCGAGTCCATACTCGACGGGATTGTGTCGTTTGTCGTTTATCTAACGACTTGCTAGGGCCACCATTTCAATCATCAAAATATCAGCTCCATGTCAATATAATTTTGCATTGTCATCCGATATATGCAGGCATGCATAATTAAATTACAGACAAACAAACATAAGTACAAACATTGGGTCAGGTTAACTAACGAAAATCTAGTAAAAAAGTGGGCGACAAAAACACATATCACTCAAGTACCCATAGAGATAACAGAACTATGCCTAGCTAGCCTAGCCTTGCGTGATATGCGGCGCCAAGATTTGTTGTCAAATGTTCGTGTACTGTGTTACTAGGCGACGCCATTTTATGCGTCACTTTACAGATTAAAAATAGTCACGCAAATATTGTAGACGGAGCCTGTCCTTATTGTTTCCTAGGTAGGTGTACGTACCTGATTTTGTAAGGGTCTCTCTCATGTTTGGCGCGGAAGCCTAACTAGGAACTATTGTCGAACGTATTGCCAGGGCGTGAGTCCAAAGTTCCAAACATAGTGTACATTTTTGTAAGCAAACACCACATGCAAACGGGGTGACTGGGGAGTCAACTGTTTGTTTGCAGAATTTCGCAAAGTGATGAAATGCTCGGGAAATATTTGACTAGGCATATAAGGTGACAGTCTAAGTAACAGTCACCGACTGACATTTTTCGGGGTTGGTTTGTTGCTCAGGTTTGTTGTTAGTTACAATTTGATTGCAAAGGGCGTTTGTCATTTATAGTCCATTCGCTTAGAATTTGTCGTTACAAGTACATGCGCACGGTCGGCGTCGTTTGATGTCCTTTGAGAATACCGACGTCGCAACCGGCCGCGCGACAACATGAAAGCGAACGAACTATACTTACCTGTCCTTTCCTTTTCCTTTGTGGCCGATAGGGTGATATACGTAACTAGTTTTGGCCGCAGCCTCACACCAGACCAATGGCAGGCCAGTCTCACTTATCACGTGACCGTCCCAGCTACAAGTGTCTGACTACGGCAGCTCTAGTACGTCGTAAGAGATAAAGTTAGGCTATAGAAAGAGACCACAACATTGCATTTGTTGCATGTCGATTTTGAGGGCGGGGCCAGGCGCTATTGCGAACTGAATTACACTTTTTGTGTCAGCGCTAGAGTCGCTATTTCTTTAAATCATCGTGCGTAGTAAGCCTTCTGTACCTATTTAGTGTTCCGTGCCCATGGGCTGATTCTGTATCATTCAGTTTGTTACTTAGCGATCCTTACTGGGTTATTAACTAACAAACCACAGGCAAAAATCTTATATTTTTGCATTCTTTTTGCACATGTTAATTACCAACTTACGTTAGTATGGTAACATTATCACGTGCCAAAACTTGGTCTCGTATGTGTAAATTATTATTTCGCACACAGTCTCCCTTCAAGATCCGTATACAAAGTGAACGTGATCCTTGAAGTGAAGTCTCCTCAACATGCTAAGGATCGATAATGCACATATTCGAAAAAAGGTCTACCCTAATGAATTATAATAATCCTGGCGAACAAAACTGATTCATCCGCCTAATTCTTTATTTGTTTTTTTCCTACATATTATTTCAATGGATTTTTCGCAATTTGTATATGCTAATGCCATTGTTATTTAGGCTCATGACAGGTTTGCGGGATTTATAAAACAACTTACGTATCATCTTCATACTTTTAAGGATAAGTCCGAGAATTGACTATTTTGTTATCACAATTTACTCTCATAGTTACGCATGTAACTCGATAGGTACTCGAATAATCGAATTTCTTAAAATGGACACCTCTAAGCAAAGATTACAATTATACTTTTATACTAACAAGTAACATGCGAACATGATCCTACCATAGCAGCAATATTACTTTCACTCCTACAATGCGAAAAAAAAATATTCAATTTAGCAGGTCCGTTTCGCTCACCTTAACCCGAACAAAGGTCTACCCCAATGAATTAATGATCCCTAACAATCATAGTGCTGTATAAAACGCGAGGTTTCCCGGGATACAGTGGTTTTCCACGGCTTCCGACTAATTAAGTGAAGCCAGGAGCCCTTTGCCTCGCAGGGAGAATAAACAAAGCCTGCGAGAAGATTCACGAATGTGAACAGAATATTTAGTTTATCTTGCAAATTGTGTAAGTAATTAATTTTGTGAAGTATGTTTGAGAAGAGTCAAACGCTTAAAACGCTTTATTTTGCTGAAAAGTTAGTAAAGTTACAGAATATTTCTCAGAATTAATTGAAACTTTTACTTGGTAATAATAAAATTATTGTTGGCTTGCTTCTTCACAGCAGAAAATTCCATAATTCCTAACATTCCAAAAATGACCTTTTCTAAGGGCTAACCTTTGATTAGGTTGATTACGGTGTTACTACTACAACGTTAAAGCTTACTTAAACCACAGTTGAACTCGTCCTATTTTCAGACCTACCGAATTACACGTACTCATATAATATATTTCATAACAATCGCTCAAGTCGTTTTGGAGAAGTTATGTTACAAACACTGTTAACAGTTTAACACAAGAATTTTACATTAAACGAGTACTCTTTTTTTTAATTCTATACAAGTTAGTACTTGACTGCATCTCACATGATGGTAAATGATGATGCAGCTTAAGATGTTACCGTACTTACTTGGAAGGGTAAGTAAATTTACCCCAACGGTTTCTACAAGCATCGCACCGGAACGCTAAACCGCTTGGCGGTGCGTCTTTGCTGGTAGGTTGGTAACTAGCCAATTTAGACATTATAAAATTCCAAAGTGGCCCGTGACGGGAATCGAACCCGCGACCTCCCACTCGAATCCGAGCGCGCCGCCACTGCGCCAGAGGGGTCGTCAAATTATACTTATAGATTGAATGTGTTTTTCAGGAAATTCTTAATATCAGAGCAGACTTCGGCGGAGGTTGGCCTCGTGCATTGGAGAGCACGTTAAACCGAGATTTCTCTTCGATTATGACGAGCTGCCGTTCTGCCGAACGAAAAGAGTGAGGGAATAGGGAGTTAGTTTGAATTGTAGACTAACAATACCTCCACCGTATTTGACTGAATCTCCGTTTGAGGATTAATATTGCTATTAACGCGCTGACCACGTACGTTCGCAGCTGTGTGCATTGTACATCCATTCATCACTCGACAGCGCGGCATCTCATCAATCGACATTGTGTGTTAACTGGTCGCCCTTTATAAGGTCTCGTGATACGTCAGCGCGAACAAATGACTCCGTTGTGTTGAAAGGGGCGGAACCACTTCACACCTTTTGTTCGACCTTTTATTAGCCTTTGAATGCCAAATCAAAAACGGACGCGCGTACCCTAACCCTCCACGCAATGTCAGAAATGCAAAGCAAATAATGCCTGCCTAAAAATATGGATTCCGAAACTTCATCAAAAAAGAAAGAAGAATTCAGGACAGATTAGTTTGTTTTGCTATAATCCGCTACTTAAGGCTTTAAGAGCTGGCAAACTGACTCTTTTTTATGATGTTTAAGGCATTTTGTTTAACGAACTGATCATCGAATCGTTACAGAAAAAACATGTAACGGAAAATTAGGGTAAGTATTATGAACAATCGATATTGACAAGAAAATGAATTTTCTCAAACCCTGTTTCAGAAAAAAATTCCCAAAAAGCATCTAATTTTGTCATGCTTGCATGCATTTTGCATGCATGAAAATTGTCTTTAAAGCGGCACAAGCTATCTAATTAATTCTTGCACACAAAAAAAGTACATAAAAATTAGAACAACTTTGACAGTTTTATTTTTAGGCCTTCTAACAATCGTGTAGTGTAATAATTTCCCCGAAATTTAAGTAAATCAGCGTGAACGCGGCTGCTCCGTCCCCCTGTAAACTGTCATTCGACCTTCTTAAAGCCTTAAAAAGAATCTTCGAGGCACACTTTACACTTTCTTTTAAGAACACTTTCTTCAAGGCACGTTTCGTCCCGACACCGGTACATCCTTAGGAGAATTTGGCTTCACATTGCGAAATTGTAGAGACTCTACGAAATGACTTGAAGAAAGTGTTGGAAGAATTGTGTGTGGTGTTTCATGTGGGCAGTGTTTCTACATATTGAACCATACAGATTCTTTTGTAATATCACCCGTTCACGGAAGCTTTGCCGGTGATTCCCCCTCCCACTTCAAACAACCGCAACCTGCGCTCGTCTGATAACAGGCGCGCGGGGGGGCGGTCGTATTAAGTGGGAGGGAAAGTCACCGGCAAACCGTCAGTGAACGGGTAGTAACGGGTAGAAAAACAAATTAATCTGTCCTGTTAATTATGGATTTCCGTAAAATAATGCCTGCACTAATAAGAATTAATTTTGTTTACGTTAACAACTTTCGAATAAAAAAATTGGTTGTCTGTAAAGTCGGTTTACGGACGATAGATTTACGTGATAACGTCATAATCATGATCATAATCATAATCATTATGATAATCGTAATCGTAATCATAATCGTAATCACAATCATAATCGTAATCGTAATCATAATCATAATCATTATTTTAAGTAATTTTTGTCGTGCCTCTCTAGCGGTTGGTGGAACGTTGGCGAACGGTTTGTTGCGGACATTTCATAAGTGCCTAGAAGTTAAGCATAATATGTATGTGAAAGAATACAAGTTTTATTTCGATTTGAATGTAACAATAACATCTTTTATTTATGTCACCTACTATACAAACTCTAAAAGTAAAGAATTGATGACTTCTAACCTTCTAATTGATGCTTCTAACGTATTTTTAGACCGAATGACGTCCGTCAACGACGCAAGTGAATCCCGTACTCCCGCCAACGAGGTCCGTCGTGGCAAGCGACAGGTTTTAGTGAGTGCAAGCCCCACATAACCCCTCCGTGTCCCTTGGCGGAGGGGTATGCGTTAGTCATTTCCTGTAAAATTTACGTCATCGCTCAATTATCTACTGTGGGTTGTACTTGCATGTAATGTTTACAGTTGTACACCTCATATTTACATCCGAAATCCCCGCAATGACACAAGACAAATAGGGCGAGTTAAGACGAAATAGGGACTTGAGTACGAGTGTTTGTTTAGGACGCAGGGCGCGACCTGGGCTCGCTTCGGACAAATTGCTTCCCATAACGAGGGGTCGCTGTTACATCTTAATGACAGGCTTCTATACGGCTACGACATTTCCCATCGGATAGTAGTCATGTGACTTATCTACGATTGTAATAGAAAACTGTCGATCAAATGAAACGAATTGAAAAAAATTGGTTGTCTGTAAAGTCGGTTTACGGGTAGATTTACGTGATAACGTCATAATTGGCCTCTCTATCGTTTGTTGTATCGTGCCTCTCTATCGCTTGTTGCGCGCTCTCGCTTGCACGCACAGGCTCAGGTGGAACGTTACGCGGAACGTTACTATTTTTCATGTGTGTTGCTGGTGTTCATCAATTTATTAAACGTTATCACGTCAAAAAAAATGTAGGAGGAGTGACAGCTATATATAAGAGTCAAGTGATTGTTGAATTCCAAATTACAAATTACGTCGTAATTTGCAATTAGGAATAAAATAATTATGACGGTCGTAAATAAGTTAAATCGTTGGTTGCTGCGGTGTCTCAGGTTCAATACCCGTTTTTTCCAACTCTACAAGTTAGTACCTACTTGAATGCGATCTCGCCTGATGGTAAGTGATGACTGATGATGCAGCCGAAGATGTGTTCCTCTGATATCTTACTAAATTGGAAGGGTAAGCTCACCCCTAACGGTTTCTACACAGGATTGCACCGGAAAGTTAAATAGCTTGGAGGTGCGTCTTTGCTGGTAAGGTGGTAGCCACAGCTAAAGGCCCCCAATAGATCTGACCTGAGCCAAATCAGAAATTCTAAAATTCTAAAGAGGCCCGTGGCGGGAATCGAACCCACGACCCTCCTCTCGAATCCGAGCGGGTGCCACTGTGCCAGGGAGGGTGGAAAGGTAGGGATATTTTTAATGAAATATTTTTTTCACTAGCCATTGTAGGTACTCAACTTCGGCCGCTTTTATTACTATTTTCGTCGTTCCCCGCATATCTTAATACAACCAATTTTTACTTTTTGCACTCTTTTTTTAAATGAATCAGCGATAAAGAAGGAAATTGGATGTTCCAGGCGAAACAGTGGCAGACTGCCAAGTAAAAATAAAATAAAAAATAACTAATTAAGTATACTTACCTATAACAAGACGTCATGTAAACGATCCAATCCTCCTTCTTACTACAGTCGGTGCTATTACTGCCCGTGATGCAATAAAATGGAGAAATTGGATGGCGGCTGTTGCTCGACAGGCGCATAAGCGTGACAGAGAGCACAAAAGGAAACCTCTTCGCTATTTTATTGCACCGTGTGCAGCCAGATATTAGGTACGCGTACGCCACTATAGTAAATCATGTACGATTTTACGGACGCTTTAGTATGTACCTCGTTGGACTTTACACTTTTTCATTTTGTTGCGAAAATAAATAGTCTAGGAAATAAATAAAAATACATAGTCCCCAGAGGAGGAACCATAAAAGTCCATCCGTCATAAAAATGCAAATTCTCAACCCTAAAGCGTCAGAGCCACAACCCGGCTATGTGTCACGTCAAATGAATGGAATTGAACGCGCCGAGCGGCATTCCAATTCATAACTAGGGTTGCTGACTCACAGTTGTTTGTCTTATCTCTCACTTTGGAAGATTTTCTATCTAAAATGTTTTCAAGGGAATACACAAAATAAAAATATTATGTGGTTTCATGAAACCACTATGTAAGTGAAACTTTTAAACCAAAATTACACGAACGTATAATGAATATCGAAACCAACATCGGTTGCTAAGCATCATTATATGAATGGTATAAACTTGGTCATCATTTATCAAAAGAGTTACGAATTTCAGCAAACGGCCTTAGATCTCAATTTGTATGACATCTGACCGGATACAGAAGGCTGTAATGCGACATCCGACATGCTTGAGATGATACGATACTTTAATAAAAAAAAAACAAACAAATATAAATATAGCTTTAATTACAAACAAATAATACCGATTTCAAATGCCGTTTCCGATCACATAAAAATATTTGTGTTACTCTGGTGCACTACGCCGCAAGTTATACGCTTTGACATGAACTGCTTGAGGACTCTGATTCGTTAGTTTCCACCCACCCAGCGGGAACACTCGGCTGCTGAATACTACTTCTCCTTCACCGCAGAACAGTTCCAGGCTGCTCGCATCCAGGAACACCCGCCAGGTCTTTGAACCAATAGGAGACCACTCCACTTGCCTCACATCTCCTGACCCTCGGTCCACGACGACTTTACGTACATCAGGATCCCAACGTAACCAAACCGCGCCACCACCTTCTTGACCTTCCAGTAACAATTCCACTTTTTGATTTATATCACTGTCGATTAACAATTCCACAGCTTTGCCAAACTGTAACACTTGATTTGACCATAAATCACCATCCGCTGCAACTCCTTCTCTAATACTGACAATTTCCTCAACAGGGCTCATAGTAACTCTATCACCGACTACCCTCAACTCCCGTGTTAGTGTCAGCATTCCCGCCCAGCCGTCGACGGCCTCAAGAAGTGGCATTTCCCACATATTGAACCAAGCAGTGATATACCTCTTTCCATTAGCTTCAGTCGTCGTAGCCGCGTAGAAGTCATGTCCAAAGTCAATTTCTTGAAAGCCGACTTCCGGCACAAATTCGTTAGTGTCATAACTAAAACTGCCAATGATGTAACCGTTTTGATGAGTGTTCTTGTACCTGTCGCCTTGAGCTGGTATTCCTTGGGGAGACATCAGTAGAACAAACTTTCCATCCAATTCGAAAAAATCTGGACACTCCCACATGTAGCCCAAATCTCCCTTGGACTCTCCGATCACTGAGAGAAACTCCCAGTTTTTCATGTCTCTAGATTTGTACAGAAGCACTCTCCCTCGGTCGTCCCATGTTTTGCTGCCAATGATAACGTAATAGTCGTCTCCTCGTTTCCAAACCTTGGGGTCACGGAAATCTGGTTGTCCATTCGGGGATATAGGTATCACTGGATTACCTAGATATTTGTAGAAGTTCACGCCATCGTCGCTGAAGGCTAGATACTGGCTTTCGTTGAAGTACGGTTCGACATCTATGCCCGCATGGCCAGTATATATCAGCGTTAATTGGTCGCCTTGACTTATAGCACTTCCCGAAAAGCATTGCTCTTTTTCAGGCAGAAGCGCTGTGGGTAGCTGCTCCCAGTTTACCAGATCAGGGCTTTTAACGTGTCCCCAGTGCATCGGTCCCCATACGCTGTCGTACGGGTAGAACTGATAGAAGAGGTGGAACTCGCCTTTGTGGTACGAAAATCCGTTTGGATCGTTCATCCATCCCACTGGTGGAGCGACGTGGTACAGTGGTCGGAATCGCGGATTGATTTCCTTCTTCTTATTCTGGATGTAGTCTTCCAACTCAGCCTTTGCATTTTCGTAGTTGCTCACGCTTGACGCGCACACTACAGTTATGAGGCCCACGAGAATCAAACTATCACGTATCAGAGACATATTGAATTTGATTGACACTCTTAACTGTTTCTCTATATTTATAGTGCTTCCTTGTGATAAATGTTAATACTGCTATGTCGTATCTTCATATCTTTCCAGTGTTTATCTATCAGTATCTACGTACATCTTCACATAAGAATCTTCAGATGGTGGAAAACACTAGATAAATTATTTTATGAGTACTTCACAGGAAATACCGTGTGGTCCACTTGAAAAGTTTTTCAAAATATTTTTAGTCGTAATGAAAATTGAACACAACTTTATTATCGAATACAGATCTTGATACAAGCTTATATTATGTAGTTTCCAATGTATTAGTTATGATTCAAAGCTTATTAAAATTGTTTTATTAAAAGCAACAAAAAATGCACGTTTTCTCTAGATCACATAAAACAATACTGATGTAAAAATACTACAGCTGATACTACAACTCTGACCTATTAATAAAATAAGATAACATGCGTATGAAAAAGAATTGACGTAATAAGATTATAGATAAATATTGAACTTTTTTCCTGACGAAATGAATTGTCACTTAGCCAAGACCCTTGACCTTGTGGCCTACATTGTACGTAGAAGATTACTTATACTAGTACCAGATAAAAGTGCGAGCGGGTAAGTGCGAGTTAGACTTGAGTACTAAGGGTTCTGTACTACAGAGAAGTAAAACCTAACATGCCTGAGCTAAAACCCGGCTATGTGTCATGTCCATATTTTTCCAATAAGAGATGTCTATCCCCTACCTATGCTATATAATACATGAGGTTATTTCCTGCCTATGCCATTTGCACCAAATTGGTACGGAACCCTAAAAATTAGTATCAAATTGACTTTATTACTAGGGTTACCACCTGCTGTAAAGTGAAACAAGAAATGTTTAAACACCGATTCTTTTCGGGATACTATTTGTATTGTGGGCGGGTCGGTGGAAGAAGGAAGCTACGAAGTATAATAATAGTAGTCACTTCAAAGTTCGACGACAACCATGCCTGACGGAAAGCAATGATGAGGTCTAGGTTGGAGCGCGCTTGCCTAGAAAATGCCTATTCACTCTTCTCTTGAAGACACCCAGATTGTATTTGGCTGGAAACACGGAAGCTGGAAGTGAGTTCCACACCTTAGCGGTTCGTATCAGAAACGTGGAAGAAGAACGTTTATTTTGATATCTACAATGAATCGCCTAACAGAAAGTTCACATTAGGAATATTTAACGCGATATATAAGTAGGAGACAATAGTGTAGGATCACAGTATACATTATACTTAACAGGTGCGCGAAAAACTCCGCGTGAATGCTCAATTGTAATTCAACTGAACAATATAACTGCAGCGTGCAATGCGTACCGTGCGGACGGACTAACTGAGTTTAATATTATTTCTACCCACGCGTTTGTAGATCGCGTCGTGTACGCTGTATCAAAATCGTATCTACGACTCACGCGCGCTCCGCGTATTATACTATTGTTTTTTGAATATTGTTGTGCGTGTAGATTTTATGTATTATAAGACAGATAGTTATTTGAATTAGGGCCGATTTTTCAATCGACAGATAAGCTATCTGAGGAATAAATTTGACACATATGCTTGACATAATATGCCATACGAAAGCTGTCAAAACGTCATATTTATTCCTCAGTTAACGTTTATCTGGCGATTGAAAAATCGGCCCACGGTCGATAATCTTTGAAACCAAAAAAAATTACAGTAGGATGAAACCCATTAGAAAAGGAGGGGAATATGATCAAAATGGAATGGTTCGGGAATGCGGGGGGGGGGGGGGGGGGGTTTAAGGGTAAAACCAAGTTTTTGGTTTTTTATTTATATCTATTTCAAATTTATTTTTTCTACGAAACTTGGTGAAAACTTACCTTATTATGTCCCAAATACACTGTAATTTATTTAATTTAAAATATTTATTTTTTTGCCTTATTTTAACTTAATATCAAAAAAGCACCCTAATTTTCAATCGAAAATTCTGACGTAATCAAGTCAAAATATCAGCTTTTTTCAAAAAGTTGGTATGTTTTCTGTTCATTGAAATCTCTACTTTCCGATGGTGAAAAAAAAATATAATACTAATACTCGAGCTTCCTTAATTTACTGCACACCTATTTTAAATAAATCAGCGATAAAGAAGGAAATTGGTTACCCTGGTGCAGCAATTCCTAGTAAAAATAAAATTAAAAATTGTAAGTTCCTTAACATCAAGACCCATTCTCAATAAACTAAACACCCCTGCCACGTTTGTTGTATGGGAGACCCCCTTAAATATTTGTTTTAATTCAAATTAACTATTTTTTTTTAAGTGAATAAGTATACGATCAAATATTCTGTGAACATTTTAAGCGGTATTAATATCGAACAAAAACAATCACGTTGATCATTTGTTGTTTAGGAGCCCCCTTAAATATTTATTTTATCCTAATTTTCACTATTCGTTTTTATAGCGGCAAAGGAAATACATCATCTATGAAAATTTCAAGTCTTTAGCTATCACTGTTCACGAGATACAGCCTGATGACATACAGACGGACGGACGGACAGCGAAGTCTCCGTAATAGGGTTCCTTTTTAACCCTTCGGGTACGGATGCCTAAAAATACCTATTTCTAACAAGAAGCAATTGACGCTATCTTAGTTAACATTATATCTGTATCAAACTTAAAATAAAATATGTAATCTAACTCTAGAAAAGAGGTGACACAAAAAGAAGGAATTTTAAGCGTCAAAGTATTCCTCCGAATCGGTGTCAACTGGAAAAGTGCCCAGAAGGCTGGCAGCATTGCCACGCTGGATGGCAATGCTTATCCTCTGACCTAAAAATAGGCCAGCCCTCTGGTCACGAGAGGCGTCGATTAAGCGCTTTGAAATTTCTCTGAAAAAGAAGCGCGTACTTGGACCCCACGGACCCAGCGTCTCGACCCCAAACGGCTCAAATACGTAATCTCCAACGAGATTACTGTATTTGCGCCGCTTGAGAGACAACGCCCGCACAACCCATCGTGCTAGGAAGATGAGAAGGCGCAAGGGTGTCCACGCAAGTTGCGTCCCACACCAAAGGCCTACCCATCTTCCATGGCATCAATGACATGCCGTCCGGTCTCCTGCCATCGTCGCGCGACGGATGATGCCATTGATGCTAGCGTGGCGCGGTATACGGCCGGCACTATTGACGCTATCTTACCTTACCTTAGTACTACAGTCGGCGCAATGTATTCCTGCCCGTGATGCAATAAAATGGAGAAATTGGATGGCGGCTGTTGCTCGGCACACAGGTTGTGCGACAGAGAGCACAACAGGTGACATTTTCGCCATTTTATTGCAGCCAGATACTACACCACTAATGTAAATAAAGGAGCACATACGAGCTGCTGATGAGTTGCTTACTATTGGTAACTATAACATGGAGAGGTTTGACTCTATGGTGAGCAAATGTCAGTGCTCAGGGAAGCTACCGACGGTGGGCACTTCAGAAGATCAATGCGTTAACAGTAGTCCTAAGCATTTAAATAATAGTAAGTTTGTGGGAAACAAAAGTAATAGAAGTAAAAATGTATCTCCCACCGTGCAGCGTAAGACTTTTGTTGTTTCAGACAATATTGGCAAAAAATTTGGCCACTTATTGAGTAATAATTTAGACCAAAAAGTCAGTAACCTATGTTGTCCCGGGGCCTCTTATGAATATTTAATTGAAAATATTCCAGCTGACCTTTTAAATCCATACTCAACTATTGTTTTAATGATAGGAGACAGTATGAATGTGACTAAAAAACTAATTATCAAAAGTTTTGAGTATTTGGTCTCCTTACAAATGAAATCTGGGTGCAAATTCATAATATGCACTTTTCCCTACTCAGACCATTTGACCCAGAAACAAAATGAGCATGCTCACAAGCTCAATGCAGCCTTGTATAATTTGGCATTGAGTCCTAGGGATGTTTTTCACATTTTTGATATAAATAAATTTGTAAATAGAATTCATATGACAGAAGGTATGATGTACCTACCTTTTATTTATAAAAAACGAATAGCTACTCTTGTAGCTTGTAATATTGTGGACTCGGCTATATTTAGCACGAAGCCAGTTGACTTAAGTACATGTTGTACAAATAATAATATTGACATAATTAGTAATAATACTAATTTACCTATTTTTACCTCTATTAATAGTAATCCTACTATTGTAAATGTTGACCAAAATAATACTTTAAACTAAATAATTCGACAAAGGATAAGCTCTGTAAAATCTGTTTAGTCCATCAAAATATTCAGGGCTTACCCGGCAAGGAATATGAAATAGAAATGTTTGTTAATCAATTCAATATTGACATTCTTTGTCTTACTGAGCATTGGCTAAATAAAAGCCAATTGCAAATATATTTAAATAATTACACTTTGTCAAGTGCCTTCTCAAGAAAGACAGCAATCCGGGGTGGGTCTTTAATAATAACACATAACCATCTCAATTGTAAGGAACGAAAAGATATTGTCAGTCTTTCCAGAGAACGCATTGCAGAACTATCTTGTGTTGAGATGGAAAGATATATTGTGGTTTGTGTCTACCGACCCCCCTCAGGTGACCTTAAACTTTTTGAGGATATAATGGAGGATGTACTCAAGCGACTGTCGACTTCAACTAAAAAAGTATTAGTATGTAGGGATTTTAATATCGATATTTTATTGAGTAATTCAAATACTGTTCAGTTGCTTAATTTATTTAAATGCTTTAATCTAAAAAATGTGTTCAAGGAGCCCACTAGAGTAACACAAACCTCAGCCTCCTGCATTGATAATATATTTTGTAACTGCGAGATTGTGGATAAGGCTATAGTAAATAGGCTTAGGTCTGATCACTTTGGTCAACAAATTAAGGTCTTGAATTGTTCTGTTAAACTCAAGCAAATAGTTACATGCAGACCTATAACTAAAAATAAGTTAATGCGGTTCAAAGATAAAATATCTTCTACAGTTCCTGCCTTAGTCTTTGAACATGAGCACCCTGATAGCATTTATGGAACCCTATTCAAAGCAATAGATTCGGAATTTAATAATATTTTAAAAAAAATATTCTTTATTATGAATATGCACAAAAAAAAACATGAAAATTACTAACTTAATGTAAAACTATACCCAGAAATATCATTAAATTAAAATAACTAAAATTAAGAGGTAAAATACTAATCAAAATTTTGAGCCCTAGGTAGGGTGCCCATTATGCAGGCAGCATTCCCGCGCTGAATAGCTATTGAAAGTCGTTGCGCGAGAAAGCTGCCCGCGCGAGGGTCGCCTGTTGCCTCCCTAAGGCGTTTGCTGAGGTCCTTGTGGAGCCCCCGGGCACCCTTGCCCCACGGTCCCAGTGTCTCGACGCCAAACGGGACAAATTCGTACTGGGCGCCGAGACAACTGTATTTATTTAATTTTTGGCGCTCTCGCGCGTCCGCCGCAGCCCCGGCTCGTCCGCTGGTCGATTGTATATAGGATGCCGCCAATGTATCGGCACACGTAGCATCCCATACCAGCGCACGGCCCATTCTCCACGGGATCAACGACATCCCGTCGGGGCGCTTGCCATCGTTACGCACGATCTGGGGCTCCAGAGCGGCGGGAACGTTAACAATGACGAGCGCCCTTCTCAGGATGTCGTTAAGCGCGGAGTGGCGAGACAAGCGGCCGGCGCCCGAGGAGCAGGCGAGTCCGTGATGGCCGAGGTGATCCACGTGGGATTTTTAAATTAAAATAAAATTTTTAAATTAAATTCATAATATTTTTAAATTAAAAAAGATAGATATTATGAACAATAAATTAAAATTCAGCGATTGGGCAACTATCGGCATTCATAAAAGTAGAAAAAAGTTATATGAGCTTTATGAAGAAAGACAATTTAATAAATCTGCAATTTTCCTAGAACAGGTTAAAATTATTCAAAAATTTTCAAAAATGTATGTATTCAAGCTAAATCACTGCATATTAAAGAAAAAATTACTCAATCCGATAACAAGATAAGAACTACATGGAATATAGTCAACAGGGAAGCAGGAAAAACCAAATCGCGCAACCCGAAGATTGAAATAAAAATGCAAATGGTAATAAAATAACATCCGATTTGGAGGTCGCGAATACCTTTGAAAACTATTTTCAAAATGTTCCTGTTTTGTTAACGGATTCTCTAAAGTCATCGCCAACAACAGCTCAAAAACTTTTAAGAGAAAACGTAAAAGAGTGCTCTGCCTTATTTAAATTTGAACATGTCACTGCAGCAGACATTAAAAAAACCTCCCGCCTGATAAAAATTAAAAGAACTGGTGACCTTTGGGGAATGTCTGTGCAAGTAGTTTTTAACATAATTGACTCCATTGCCCCTTATATGGCTGTATTATTTAACCAATGTATCGACCTAGGAATTTTTCCAAATTTAATGAAGCATAGTAAACTTATACCACTATTTAAATCTGGGGATAAACAGGACCTCAATAACTATAGACCTATTTCAATCTTACCAACTCAGAGTAAGATATTTGAAAAAATCATTCTTGACCAACTCCTTAGTCATTTTAATTCTAACAAAATTCTTCACTCCGAACAGTATGGTTTTACTAAGGGTAGGAATACAACTGATGCAGGTGCCAAGCTTTTAAGCCATATCTATGATGCCTGGGAACAGTCTCAGAATGCCATCGGAGTCTTCTGTGACCTGTCCAAGGCTTTTGATTGCGTTGAACATCAGACACTACTATTTAAACTTAGCCATTACGGCATCAAAGACAGAGCTCTTGATTTCGTTGCCTCTTATCTAAGTGATCGAACACAAAAGGTATGCATAAATGACATAAAGTCGCAGGGTTGTTCCCCCATAATGGGTGTGCCACAGGGTTCAATATTGGGCCCTTTTCTATTTTTAGTGTACATAAATGATTTGCCGCACCATGTAAACGGTATTTGCGAGATAGTATTGTTTGCTGATGACACTTCTTTGGTTTTTAAAACTGATAGAGGTAATGACAACTTTAACGACGTAAATTATGCTATCGCGCATGTATCGCATTGGTTCACTGTTAACAATTTACTTTTAAACTCAAAAAAGACTAAGTGTATTGAGTTCGCACTACCAAACGTAAAAAACGTAGCTACCAACAAAAAGGTGATTGTGAATGGTGAAACACTAAAAATGGAAAACTCTACAGTATTTCTGTGGGTAACCTTAGACGATAAACTACAATGGGGCGCTCATATTGAGACTCTGGCAGGTAAACTTAGTTCAGCTGCCTATGCTGTGAGAAAAATTAGGCAGTTAACAGACATTGATACAGCCAAGCTTGTCTATTATGCCTATTTCCACAGTGTTATGTCCTATGGTATTCTATTATGGGGCAAAGCTGCTGAGATTCAAACTATATTTGTATTGCAAAAGAGAGCAATTAGATCTATATACAAAATGAAGCCACGCGAATCTCTTCGCCAAAAATTTAAAGAAATAGGTGTTCTTACAGTGGCATCTCAATATATTTATAATTGCTTACTCTTTGTACGTCAAAACATTAATAATTATAAGCAACGTATAGATGTAAGTAACCGTCCAATTAGAAATGGCGGACACAAGTTAGTTGTAGTACCACACCGTTTACGTAAAGTACAGAAGTCCTTTGTGGGGTTGAGTGTACGCTTCTACAATATGATCCCGAAGTCTGTTTTGGACTTACCTTTACACAGGTTTAAAGTCACTGTCAAAAAACATCTAATAAGTCGGGGTTACTATACTATTGAAGAATTTTTCAATGACAAGAATTGTTGGAATGATAGGGATATATTTCCATCTCTTCACGAGATATCTTAAAAATTATGTATTAATTATTGATATTATTTAAGAAATTGTATATAATGACATTTTTTTTTGAAAAGAGCAAGTGCCGAGTTTCTTGCCAGTTCTTCTCGGTGCAAACCTGCTTTCCGAACCTGGCGGTAGAGTTTTGACTTTTCATAAGAGCCTATTAATTGGGTCTATGTGAAATAAAGATTTTTCATTTTCATTTTCATTTTCAAATCTTGGCTTTTCGTTTTTTCATTCTGTTGCGAAAATAGTCAAAAATGTTTTCCAAGGGAAATGAAATGAAATTATTTATTCATAAAAATGTACGTAGTATTTGATGTTACAATATTTGAATATGCCGATTACATTTTACCATTAACTGGTGTATGAATATTAAAGTAATAATTCTAAACTTAGGTAGGTATTAACACAATTTAAAAATAGGTAGGACGTACACTATAGATTGTCTCAAAGATTACCATAAAATGTCGAACATAATAAAAATTGTTAAAGTAATGTCAGTATTATATTATTATACATTCATATTGTTATATATTCATATGTCATATTATATATTGTAGGAAATAAAGAAAATTATAAGTACTCAAGAAGGCTCGAACGATTTTCATAAAATTCATTACATATATAAAATATTTTTCATAGTTACTGATTCAAATATTCATTAACAGAATAATAACATTTTCCTAGGAGCCATTTATGCAAATTTGTCTTAAGACCTGGAATTGACATTGTTTTGAATTGCGAAGGAAGGTGATTATATATGTTTATCGCCATACAATATGAATTTTTCTTAAAAAGACTTAACTTTACTTGAGGCCACAACAATCTATCTTTGTGTCTTGTAACACGCTGCACTAAATCCCCATGCCTATTAAAATATTCAGGATTTTTTCTAACGAAAATACAAATTTCTTTTATGTAAAGACAGGGCAGTGGTAGTATATATTTAGCTCCTTAAACATCGGGACACAGCTATCTAAGTAGTGAGCGCCACAAATTGCTCGTATACACTTTTTTTGTGCTTTAAAAGCTCTATCTATATCGATCGAGTTACCCCAGATTATGAGACCATAGCTAAGGACAGATGAGACATATCCATGATAAGCACACAATACTGCGTTTTTAGTTGCTATTTTCCTTAGTTTTTTCAAGGCAAACACAAATTTATTGATTCTATTGCAGACATGATCTATATGGGTTTTCCAGTTGCAGTTTTTATCGAGTTCAATGCCTAGAAACTTAGTTGACTCAACTTGACAGATATTTATACCATCGATTTGTACATGCAGATCTATATCTTTAGCCTGAGGGTTACTGAATGCAATCAATTTAGTTTTGTCTACATTCAGTTTTAAGTTATTTTTGTGGAGCCAATTTATACACAAAAAATACAAATAAATACAAATATTGCTTTTATTACATCAAAACAAATTTAATACCGATTCAAAACGCCGTTTCCAATCAAATAAAAATAAATATGTTACTCAGGTACACTTCGCCGCAAGTTATACGCTTTGACATTGACTGCTTGAGGACTCCGATTCGTCAGTTTCCACCCACCTAGCGGGAACACTCGGCTGCTGAATACCGCTTCTCCTTCACCGCAGAACATTTCCATGCTGCTCGCATCCAGGAACACCCGCCAGGTTTTTGAACCGATAGGAGACCACTCTACTCGCCTCACCTCACCTGGCCCTCGGTCCACAACGACTGTACGTCCCTCAGGATCCCAACGTAACCAAACAGTGCCGCCGCCTTCTCGACCTTCCAGTAATAATTCCACTTTTTGGTTTAGATCACTTTCGATTAGCAATTCTACTGCTCTACCAAACTCCAGTGCTTGATTTGGCCTTACATCACCATCTGCTGCAACTCCGTCTCTAAGACTGACAATTTCTTCAATAGGGCTCATAGTAACTCTATCGCCAACTACCCTCAACTCCCTGATTATTGTCAGCATTCCCGCCCAGCCGTCTTCGGCCTCGGGAAGGTGCATCTCCCACATATTGAACCAAGCAGTGATATACCTCTTTCCATTAGCTTCAGTCGTCGTAGCCGCGTAGAAGTCATGGCCAAAATCGATTTCTTGAAAATCGACTTCCGGCACAAATTCGTTGGTGTCATAATTAAAGCTGCCAATAATATAACCGTTTTGTTGAGTGTTCTTGTACCTGTCTCCTTGAGGTGACATTCCTTGGGGAGAAATCAGTAGAACAAACCTTCCGTCCAATTCAAAGAAGTCTGGACACTCCCACATGTAGCCCGTATCTCCCTTGGACTCTCCAAGCACCGAGAGAAACTCCCAGTCTTTCATGTCCCTAGACTTATACAAGAGCGCTTTCCCTCGGTCGTCCCATGTTTTGCTGCCAATGACCATGTAATAGTCGTCTCCGCGCTTCCAAAGCTTGGGGTCACGGAAATCGTGGTGTCGATGCGGAGCTTCCGCTATAACTGGATTACCTTTGTATTTGTAGAAGTTTACAGCATCTTCATCGCTGAAGGCTATGTATTGGGTTTCATTGTGCCACGGTTCGTGATCTAAGTTTATATGAGCGGTATACATTAGCGTTAGTGAGTCGCCTTGAGTTATAGCACTTCCCGAATAGCATTGCTCTTCTTCAGGCAGAAGCGCTGTGGGTAGCTGCTCCCAGTTTACTAGATCTGGGCTTTTAACGTGTCCCCAGTGCATCGGTCCCCATACGCTATCGTACGGGTAGAACTGATAGAAAAGATGGAACTCGCCTTTGTGGAACGAGAATCCGTTTGGATCGTTCATCCATCCTACCGGTGGGGCGACGTGGTATAGCGGCCGGAATCGCGGGTTGATTTCCTTCCTCTTATTCCGGATATATTCTTCCAACTCAGCCTTTGCTTTTTCGTAGTCGCTCACGCTTGACGCGCAAACTGCGGTTACGAGGCCCAAGAGAACCAAACTATCACGTATCAGAGACATTCTGAATTTGATTGATACTGTGAACTGTTTCTCTATATTTATAGGGCTACCTTGTGATAAATTTCATGTTAATCATATTTTCATATCTTTCCAGTGTTAATCTATCAGTATCTACATGCATCTTCACTTATGGATTTTCAGATAGTAGAAAACACAATAAATTATTTTTTTAAGTACTTGATAGGAAACCCTGTGTGGTCCACTGTGGATAGCTTTAAATATTATGTTTTTGTCGAAATGAAATTAACGGAATCTTTATTATGGAATACAAGTCTCGATACTTATATGTATCCAGTATACATATTAAATATGGTTCGAAGGCTATTGTTTATTTTCTCTCTAGATCTCTAGATCACAAAAATTGGTCAAGTGCGAGTTGAGCTCGCGCACTTAGGGTTCCGTACCTACAAACCAACCAAGACACCTCAAATAAAAAAATTAACCATAAAATCCTCTCCGTTCCCTTCCCCCTTAAATGTATGATTTTTACACTTTAAAATGTGAATTTCGGAAATCCCGTTCTTAGTGCACCTTCATGACCTACCACCAACCTAGGTACCAAATTTCAGATTTCTTCGACTTTTAATTTTTTCGAAGTAGCTGGAACAACTAAGACAATTTTACTTTTGTATGGGAAAATGCCTTAAATGTATGTTTAGCCCTTAAAAAGCGAATTTCGGAAATCCCGTTCTTAGTGCGCCTTCATGACCTAATATCAATCTAGGTACCAAATTTCAGATTTCTTCGACTTTTAGTTTTTCCGGAATAGCTGGGACAATGAAAAAAAAATAATGTTTGGGTGGAAAAATCCCTTAAATGGTTTTGGTACAAGAAAACTACTTACTAGATCTCGTTCAAACTAATTTTTTTCAATTGAAGTTTGTATGGTAATGTGCATCATATATATTTTTTAGTTTTATCATTCTCTTATTTTAGAAGTTATGGGGGGGGGACACAAATTTTATCACTTTGGAAGTGTCTCTCGCGCATAATATTCAGCCGTGCTATTCTGCAAAAATACCTAAAACAGCGATGAGCTGACATCTATGCGCTGATTGGTTAATGTTTGCGTCAGTTATGCAGCCAAGGCGACAATTGGCTGCTGCAGCCATCAGCAGCGTTACTATGGTTACCTTCGATGGTTGGCCGCTGTACAATTTTATATTTTCAAGAATCACACCGCTGTTTAGAAAAAAATGATGTTAGAAAGTAGAAACCTCAATATAATTTTTAACAGACTTCAAAAAAAAAAAAAAAAGAAGGAGGTTCTGTATTCGACCCGTATGTATGTATGTATGTATGTTTGTCCGCGATTATTTGGCGTTTGGCTCAACCGATTTTGATGCGGTTTTCAATAAAGTATTTGTTACATTCTGGAGAAGGTTTAAGTATATTAACTGACTTAAAAAAGTTAGAGGTTCTCCGTTTGATCGAAATGTTTGTATTTAAGTTTGTCCAGGAATATCTCGAGTTCGGCAAGACCGATTTCGACGATTCCTTTTTTGTTAGGTAGGCCATACATCAGAGATAGTCTCAATTTGGTCGAGATCTTATGAATATCTTTGGAGATGGAGACCGGAACTCCTCAACGGAAAAGAGTAAATCGCTAGCGATCAGTATCTATAACTATTTAGTTTTTGAAATCGGTGCCATACCAACGTTTGAGTTTAGTTGGAATTTGTGAACAGCATGCTCAAAATGATTTGCGACTGCGAATTTGGCACCGACTTCAAAAACTAAATAGTTATACCCAGATGTATTAGAAAATTATTTTGTGCTTTGCAGTGGGTTTGTTTTTTGAAGGCGGTCCCCTTTTTTAAAAAAGAAATAGAAATATCATGTGTTTTGATTGGGTTTTTTTTTAGAAGACCTATTCATAGATGACCCCACACCTATGGCTTTGATGAAAAAAAAATTTTGAGTTTCAGTTCTAAGTATGGGGAACCCTATATTGTTTATTTTTTATTTTTGGGTGAAAATCTTAATGCGGTTCACGGAATACACCTACTTACCAAGTTTTAACATTATTGTACCTACTAACTACTTAAAGTTTCGGAAAAAAGTGGCTGTGACATACGGACGGACAGACAGACAGACATGACGAGTCTATGGGTTCCGTTTTTTGCCATTTGGCTACGGAAACCTAAAAACAATACTGATTTTAAAAATACTACAACTCTAAGCTATATAGTAAGTAAAAGATTAACTATTACTAGAGAGCTCAATTACCACTGACTGACTGACTGACTCATTGACATAATTGTTCTCCCAGAAAGAGGCGGAAAACGATATAATGATGTAGGGGAGATGTGTTCGGGTGCGGGAGTCGAGTAGGGTAAATGATATAAAAGAGTTATGACATTTCAGAAAAACAAGAAAAAACGACGTGACTTTCGTAACTCTTTTGTTTTCTGCCCGATTTTGTTCAAAATGAGTAAACGGTTTTTAGAAAAATTGGAAAAATTTGGAAAATCAAGATGGCGGCCGAGCTGTAGTGTTTTAAAATTTTTCATTTTGGACCCCAAACCGCGGCGTCGCAGATTCTAAACGGGGTAGGTACTCGATGATGATAATTTTTCTTGTTGCGCCCACAATTATCCTGAGTTTTGACAAAATGGGAGTGGTTTTTAAAAAGCCAAGATGGCGGCTGTTCTGGCAGCCGATCAGTCTGATGTACGAAAAAACGCAATTTTGAAATTCAAATTTCTCATAGTTGGCAACATTGGAGCATATCGACTTCTATGAGGCGATTGTGAGCATAGACTCGCAGTATTGAGTGAGAGAAAAAATTTACCCCATTTCTCGGGAAATTTCAAGATTTTCACCAAAAAGTAAAAAATCGAAATACGGACTTTTTGCGAGATCTGAGTATGAAGAACCACGTGTATTACTGGTACAAATGACATTTGGGTATTTTTGTCGCCGGGCACTCGCAACACTGGAATCTATCGAAGTAAAAGTTATTCTCGACATGGTCACTTTCAGGGCCAATTACGACACCTGGGTGCGAGCGAGATGAAAAATTGAAACGTCATCAGAAGCGGCATATCCTGTAGTTATTGGGAAAAGTACGAAACTATGTAAAATATTTCTGCGATGTGAGGTGGCGGCCATTTTGTATTTTTTTGGTTTAGCAACATTTGGCGAAATTGACATGGTATGAACCGATTGTGTATCTCAACGCTAAGTATCGAAATATTTAAGTAGTGTTGCCACATTTGGGGTAGTTTTCGAGATTTTCCTCAAAATGTCCTGCTGTAAAATTTTGTATGAAAAATTTTTTTGTTCACTTATGGCTTCCTATAGACCTCAAGAAATGACTCGGTGAAAAATATAGAGAGAGCTGATGATTGAGGATTTCGGAGACGGGTGAAGCGCACAGCCAGGCTATTGAAAATAGGTGGGGGGTGCTCGAGCAAATGTCAATGGAAACCTTATGCAATTACCAGTGAAAGCAGCGAGCCGGGGTGTAGATTGGTGGAAAATTGGACTGTAATATTGATACTGATAATGATAACTGATATTGATATTGATACTGATATAATGATAATGAGTACGCGACGCGAAACCGCCCGTAACGTGCCGATGATATGTACGTACTAACTGAAAGCCTTTTAGGCACGCGTTTCGACGACGCTAGGTGTAAGGTGCTGACGGAGCAGTGTTAGGTTACACGCAGTGTACCGAATACCTGAAGACCAAAATCTTCGAACAGTGCGTGTTACCAGTGATAACCTACGGATCAGAGACATGGTCGCTAACTATGGGCCTCATAAGAAGACTCAGGGTCACTCAGCGAGCGATGGAGAGAGCTATGCTCGGAGTATCTTTGCGCGATCGAATCAGAAAAGAGGAGATCCGCAAAAGAACCAAAGTAACCGACACAGCTCAACGTGTCGCAAAGCTGAAGTGGCAATGGGCGGGGCACATAGCTCGCAGGACCGATGGACGTTGGGGACCCAAGGTGCTGGAATGAGGGCCACGCACCGGGAAGTGCAGTGTCGGTCGACCCCCCACCAGGTGGACGGACGATATTTAGAGGGTCGGGTTGAGTCGCTGGCGCCAGGCGGCGCAAGATCGTGGTGTTTGGCGGTCATTTCAGGAGGCCTATGTCCAGCAGTGGACGTCCATTGGCTGAAACGACGACTACAGTTGGCGCAATGTATTCCTGCCCGTGATGCAATAAAATGGAGAAATTGGATGGCGGCTGTTGCTCGGCAGACAGGTTGTGCGACAGAGCACAACAGGTGACATTTTCGCCATTTTATTGCAGCCAGATACTACACCGCTATAACATAAATCTTGACTTTTCGCTTTTTCATTCTGTTGCGAAAATAGTCAAAAATGTTTTCCGAGGGAATACACAAAAAATACAAATAAATACCAATATAGCTTGTATTACATCAAAACAAATTTAATATCGATTCAAAATAGCGTTTCTAATCAAATAAAAATAAATATGTTACTCAGGTACACTTCGCCGCAAGTTATACGCTTTGACATTGACTGCTTGAGGACTCCGATTCGTTAGTTTCCACCCACCTAGCGGGAACACTCGGCTGCTGAATACCGCTTCTCCTTCACCGCAGAACATTTCCATGCTGCTCGCATCCAGGAACACCCGCCAGGTTTTTGAACCGATAGGAGACCACTCCACTTGCCTCACATCCCCTGGCCCTCGGTCCACGACGACTTGACGTACCTCAGGATCCCAACGTAACCAAACAGTGCCGCCGCCTTCTCGACCTTCCAGTAATAATTCCACTTTTTGGTTTAGATCACTTTCGATTAGTAATTCCACGGCACTACCGAACTCTAGTGCTCGATTTGGCCTTACATCACCATCTGCTGCTACTCCGTTTCTAAGACTGACAATTTCTTCAATAGGGCTCATAGTAACTCTATCACCAACTACCCTCAACTCCCTGATTATTGTCAGCATTCCCGCCCAGCCGTCTTCGGCCTCGGGAAGGTGCATTTCCCACATATTGAACCAAGCAGTGATATACCTCTTTCCATTAGCTTCAGTCGTCGTAGCCGCGTAGAAGTCATGGCCAAAATCGATTTCTTGAAAATCGACTTCCGGCACAAATTCGTTGGTGTCATAGTTAAAGCTGCCAATAATGTAACCGTTTTGATGAGTGTTCTTGTACCTGTCTCCTTGAGGTGACATTCCTTGGGGAGAAATCAGTAGAACAAACTTTCCGTCTAATTCAAAGAAGTCTGGACACTCCCACATGTAGCCCGTATCTCCCTTGGACTCTCCGAGCACCGAGAGAAACTCCCAGTCTTTCATGTCCCTAGACTTATACAAGAGCGCTTTCCCTCGGTCGTCCCATGTTTTGCTGCCAATGACCATGTAATAGTCGTCTCCGCGCTTCCAAAGCTTGGGGTCACGGAAATCGTGGTGTCGATGCGGAGCTTCCGCTATAACTGGATTACCTTTGTATTTGTAGAAGTTTACAGCATCTTCATCGCTGAAGGCTATGTATTGGGTTTCATTGTGCCACGGTTCGTGATCTAAGTTTATATGAGCGGTATACATTAGCGTTAGTGAGTCGCCTTGAGTTATAGCACTTCCCGAATAGCATTGCTCTTCTTCAGGCAGAAGCGCTGTGGGTAGCTGCTCCCAGTTTACTAGATCTGGGCTTTTAACGTGTCCCCAGTGCATCGGTCCCCATACGCTATCGTACGGGTAGAACTGATAGAAAAGATGGAACTCGCCTTTGTGGAACGAGAATCCGTTTGGATCGTTCATCCATCCTACCGGTGGGGCGACGTGGTATAGCGGCCGGAATCGCGGATTGATTTCCTTCCTCTTATTCCGGATGTATTCTTCCAACTCAGCCTTTGCTTTTTCGTAGTCGCTCACGCTTGACGCGCAAACTGCGGTTACGAGGCCCAAGAGAACCAAACTATCACGTATCAGAGACATTCTGAATTTGATTGATACTGTGAACTGTTTCTCTATATTTATAGGGCTACCTTGTGATAAATTTCATGTTAATCATATTTTCATATCTTTCCAGTGTTAATCTATCAGTATCTACATGCATCTTCACTTATGGATTTTCAGATAGTAGAAAACACAATAAATTATTTTTTTAAGTACTTGATAGGAAACCCTGTGTGGTCCACTGTGGATAGCTTTAAATATTATGTTTTTGTCGAAATGAAATTAACGGAATCTTTATTATGGAATACAAGTCTCGATACTTATATGTATCCAGTATACATATTAAATATGGTTCGAAGGCTATTGTTTATTTTCTCTCTAGATCTCTAGATCACAAAAATTGGTCAAGTGCGAGTTGAGCTCGCGCACTTAGGGTTCCGTACCTACAAACCAACCAAGACACCTCAAATAAAAAAATTAACCATAAAATCCTCTCCGTTCCCTTCCCCCTTAAATGTATGATTTTTACACTTTAAAATGTGAATTTCGGAAATCCCGTTCTTAGTGCACCTTCATGACCTACCACCAACCTAGGTACCAAATTTCAGATTTCTTCGACTTTTAATTTTTTCGAAGTAGCTGGAACAACTAAGACAATTTTACTTTTGTATGGGAAAATGCCTTAAATGTATGTTTAGCCCTTAAAAAGCGAATTTCGGAAATCCCGTTCTTAGTGCGCCTTCATGACCTAATATCAATCTAGGTACCAAATTTCAGATTTCTTCGACTTTTAGTTTTTCCGGAATAGCTGGGACAATGAAAAAAAAATAATGTTTGGGTGGAAAAATCCCTTAAATGGTTTTGGTACAAGAAAACTACTTACTAGATCTCGTTCAAACTAATTTTTTTCAATTGAAGTTTGTATGGTAATGTGCATCATATATATTTTTTAGTTTTATCATTCTCTTATTTTAGAAGTTATGGGGGGGGGACACAAATTTTATCACTTTGGAAGTGTCTCTCGCGCATAATATTCAGCCGTGCTATTCTGCAAAAATACCTAAAACAGCGATGAGCTGACATCTATGCGCTGATTGGTTAATGTTTGCGTCAGTTATGCAGCCAAGGCGACAATTGGCTGCTGCAGCCATCAGCAGCGTTACTATGGTTACCTTCGATGGTTGGCCGCTGTACAATTTTATATTTTCAAGAATCACACCGCTGTTTAGAAAAAAATGATGTTAGAAAGTAGAAACCTCAATATAATTTTTAACAGACTTCAAAAAAAAAAAAAAAAGAAGGAGGTTCTGTATTCGACCCGTATGTATGTATGTATGTATGTTTGTCCGCGATTATTTGGCGTTTGGCTCAACCGATTTTGATGCGGTTTTCAGGAAAGTATTTGTTACATTCTGGAGAAGGTTTAAGTATATTAACTGACTTAAAAAAGTTAGAGGTTCTCCGTTTGATCGAAATGTTTGTATTTAAGTTTGTCCAGGAATATCTCGAGTTCGGCAAGACCGATTTCGACGATTCCTTTTTTGTTAGGTAGGCCATACATCAGAGATAGTCTCAATTTGGTCGAGATCTTATGAATATCTTTGGAGATGGAGACCGGAACTCCTCAACGGAAAAGAGTAAATCGCTAGCGATCAGTATCTATAACTATTTAGTTTTTGAAATCGGTGCCATACCAACGTTTGAGTTTAGTTGGAATTTGTGAACAGCATGCTCAAAATGATTTGCGACTGCGAATTTGGCACCGACTTCAAAAACTAAATAGTTATACCCAGATGTATTAGAAAATTATTTTGTGCTTTGCAGTGGGTTTGTTTTTTGAAGGCGGTCCCCTTTTTTAAAAAAGAAATAGAAATATCATGTGTTTTGATTGGGTTTTTTTTTAGAAGACCTATTCATAGATGACCCCACACCTATGGCTTTGATGAAAAAAAAAATTTTGAGTTTCAGTTCTAAGTATGGGGAACCCTATATTGTTTATTTTTTATTTTTGGGTGAAAATCTTAATGCGGTTCACGGAATACACCTACTTACCAAGTTTTAACATTATTGTACCTACTAACTACTTAAAGTTTCGGAAAAAAGTGGCTGTGACATACGGACGGACAGACAGACAGACATGACGAGTCTATGGGTTCCGTTTTTTGCCATTTGGCTACGGAAACCTAAAAACAATACTGATTTTAAAAATACTACAACTCTAAGCTATATAGTAAGTAAAAGATTAACTATTACTAGAGAGCTCAATTACCACTGACTGACTGACTGACTCATTGACATAATTGTTCTCCCAGAAAGAGGCGGAAAACGATATAATGATGTAGGGGAGATGTGTTCGGGTGCGGGAGTCGAGTAGGGTAAATGATATAAAAGAGTTATGACATTTCAGAAAAACAAGAAAAAACGACGTGACTTTCGTAACTCTTTTGTTTTCTGCCCGATTTTGTTCAAAATGAGTAAACGGTTTTTAGAAAAATTGGAAAAATTTGGAAAATCAAGATGGCGGCCGAGCTGTAGTGTTTTAAAATTTTTCATTTTGGACCCCAAACCGCGGCGTCGCAGATTCTAAACGGGGTAGGTACTCGATGATGATAATTTTTCTTGTTGCGCCCACAATTATCCTGAGTTTTGACAAAATGAGAGTGGTTTTTAAAAAGCCAAGATGGCGGCTGTTCTGGCAGCCGATCAGTCTGATGTACGAAAAAACGCAATTTTGAAATTCAAATTTCTCATAGTTGGCAACATTGGAGCATATCGACTTCTATGAGGCGATTGTGAGCATAGACTCGCAGTATTGAGTGAGAGAAAAAATTTACCCCATTTCTCGGGAAATTTCAAGATTTTCACCAAAAAGTAAAAAATCGAAATACGGACTTTTTGCGAGATCTGAGTATGAAGAACCACGTGTATTACTGGTACAAATGACATTTGGGTATTTTTGTCGCCGGGCACTCGCAACACTGGAATCTATCGAAGTAAAAGTTATTCTCGACATGGTCACTTTCAGGGCCAATTACGACACCTGGGTGCGAGCGAGATGAAAAATTGAAACGTCATCAGAAGCGGCATATCCTGTAGTTATTGGGAAAAGTACGAAACTATGTAAAATATTTCTGCGATGTGAGGTGGCGGCCATTTTGTATTTTTTTGGTTTAGCAACATTTGGCGAAATTGACATGGTATGAACCGATTGTGTATCTCAACGCTAAGTATCGAAATATTTAAGTAGTGTTGCCACATTTGGGGTAGTTTTCGAGATTTTCCTCAAAATGTCCTGCTGTAAAATTTTGTATGAAAAATTTTTTTGTTCACTTATGGCTTCCTATAGACCTCAAGAAATGACTCGGTGAAAAATATAGAGAGAGCTGATGATTGAGGATTTCGGAGACGGGTGAAGCGCACAGCCAGGCTATTGAAAATAGGTGGGGGGTGCTCGAGCAAATGTCAATGGAAACCTTATGCAATTACCAGTGAAAGCAGCGAGCCGGGGTGTAGATTGGTGGAAAATTGGACTGTAATATTGATACTGATAATGATAACTGATATTGATATTGATACTGATATAATGATAATGAGTACGCGACGCGAAACCGCCCGTAACGTGCCGATGATATGTACGTACTAACTGAAAGCCTTTTAGGCACGCGTTTCGACGACGCTAGGTGTAAGGTGCTGACGGAGCAGTGTTAGGTTACACGCAGTGTACCGAATACCTGAAGACCAAAATCTTCGAACAGTGCGTGTTACCAGTGATAACCTACGGATCAGAGACATGGTCGCTAACTATGGGCCTCATAAGAAGACTCAGGGTCACTCAGCGAGCGATGGAGAGAGCTATGCTCGGAGTATCTTTGCGCGATCGAATCAGAAGAGGAGATCCGCAAAAGAACCAAAGTAACCGACATAGCTCAACGTGTCGCAAAGCTGAAGTGGCAATGGGCGGGACACATAGCTCGCAGGACCGATGGACGTTGGGGACCCAAGGTGCTGGAATGAGGGCCACGCACCGGGAAGTGCAGTGTCGGTCGACCCCCCACCAGGTGGACGGACGATATTTAGAGGGTCGGGTTGAGTCGCTGGCGCCAGGCGGCGCAAGATCGTGGTGTTTGGCGGTCATTTCAGGAGGCCTATGTCCAGCAGTGGACGTCCATTGGCTGAAACGACGACTACAGTTGGCGCAATGTATTCCTGCCCGTGATGCAATAAAATGGAGAAATTGGATGGCGGCTGTTGCTCGGCAATCAGGTTGTGCGACAGAGCACAACAGGTGACATTTTCGCCATTTTATTGCAGCCAGATACTACACCGCTATAACATAAATCTTGACTTTTCGCTTTTTCATTCTGTTGCGAAAATAGTCAAAAATGTTTTCCGAGGGAATACACAAAAAATACAAATAAATACCAATATAGCTTGTATTACATCAAAACAAATTTAATATCGATTCAAAATAGCGTTTCTAATCAAATAAAAATAAATATGTTACTCAGGTACACTTCGCCGCAAGTTATACGCTTTGACATTGACTGCTTGAGGACTCCGATTCGTTAGTTTCCACCCACCTAGCGGGAACACTCGGCTGCTGAATACCGCTTCTCCTTCACCGCAGAACATTTCCATGCTGCTCGCATCCAGGAACACCCGCCAGGTTTTTGAACCGATAGGAGACCACTCCACTTGCCTCACATCCCCTGGCCCTCGGTCCACGACGACTTGACGTACCTCAGGATCCCAACGTAACCAAACAGTGCCGCCGCCTTCTCGACCTTCCAGTAATAATTCCACTTTTTGGTTTAGATCACTTTCGATTAGTAATTCCACGGCACTACCGAACTCTAGTGCTCGATTTGGCCTTACATCACCATCTGCTGCTACTCCGTTTCTAAGACTGACAATTTCTTCAATAGGGCTCATAGTAACTCTATCACCAACTACCCTCAACTCCCTGATTATTGTCAGCATTCCCGCCCAGCCGTCTTCGGCCTCGGGAAGGTGCATTTCCCACATATTGAACCAAGCAGTGATATACCTCTTTCCATTAGCTTCAGTCGTCGTAGCCGCGTAGAAGTCATGGCCAAAATCGATTTCTTGAAAATCGACTTCCGGCACAAATTCGTTGGTGTCATAGTTAAAGCTGCCAATAATGTAACCGTTTTGATGAGTGTTCTTGTACCTGTCTCCTTGAGGTGACATTCCTTGGGGAGAAATCAGTAGAACAAACTTTCCGTCTAATTCAAAGAAGTCTGGACACTCCCACATGTAGCCCGTATCTCCCTTGGACTCTCCGAGCACCGAGAGAAACTCCCAGTCTTTCATGTCCCTAGACTTATACAAGAGCGCTTTCCCTCGGTCGTCCCATGTTTTGCTGCCAACGACCATGTAATAGTCGTCTCCGCGCTTCCAAACCTTGGGGTCACGGAAATCGTGGTGTCGATGCGGGGCTTCCGCTATAACTGGATTACCTTCGTATTTGTAGAAGTTCACAGCATCTTCATCGCTGAAGGCTATGTATTGGGTTTCATTGTGCCACGGTTCGTGATCTAAGTTTATATGAGCGGTATACATCAGCGTTAGTGAGTCGCCTTGAGTTATAGCACTTCCCGAATAGCATAGCTCTTCTTCAGGCAGCAGCGCTGTGGGTAGCTGCACCCAGTTTACTAGATCGGGGCTTTTAACGTGTCCCCAGTGCATCGGTCCCCATACGCTATCGTACGGGTAGAACTGATAGAAAAGATGGAACTCGCCTTTGTGGAACGAGAATCCGTTTGGATCGTTCATCCATCCTACCGGTGGGGCGACGTGGTATAGCGGCCGGAATCGCGGATTGATTTCCTTCCTCTTATTCCGGATGTATTCTTCCAACTCAGCCTTTGCTTTTTCGTAGTCGCTCACGCTTGACGCGCAAACTGCGGTTACGAGGCCCAAGAGAATCAAACTATCACGTATCAGAGACATTCTGAATTTGATTGATACTGTGAACTGTTTCTCTATATTTATAGGGCTACCTTGTGATAAATTTCACGTTAGTCATACTTTCATATCTTTCCAGTGTTAATCTATCAGTAGGTATCTACATGCATCTTCACTTATAGATTTTCAGATAGTAGAAAACACAATAAATTTTTTTTAAGTAAGTACTTGACAGGAAACCCTGTGTGGTCCACTTTGGATAGCTTTCAATATTTTTTTTTGTCGAACTGAAAATTTACGGAATCTTTATTATAGAATACAAGTCTACTAGTAATAGTAAAAGACTAGTGGGGCGCGTGAGTGCGCGGGCCACATGTGGCCCGCGTGCAGTCTTCCCGCCCATAAAAGTATCGCCGTCATCTCCATCGCCAATTGGAATCCGATTGGCAGTGGGCTGAAAAATTACCTAGTAGCACGGCCATGGTTTTAAAGAAAGTTAACTACTGTTCGAACAAAAAAATACGCTGAACCTCATCAGATGAGGTCCAGGTATTTTTTGTTCAAACAGTCCTTAACTATTTTTAAAACCATGACCGTGCTTCTCAATCATCAACCAAATCCTAGATCATCGTCTCTTCTCATATTTTTCTCTGGCGGTTCTCCGTAGACGGTAGAACTGCGTTAATGACGTGCATAGTTCCCTACTTATTGTGGCATGTACATTTTCCATCGAAAAATAAATTCCGCCACTTAGAATTTTTTTCCATTCATCCCGTAAACCTTGAAATCCTGATCACCTCTTGCTAAGAAACCACTCTCTTATCTTTTATACTTTCCGAGATAGAACAACACGAAATTTATATGGCGGCAATTTTGAATGCGCCATTTTGAAATTTTTTGAAAAAATAAATCATCTCATTTGTTATAGTCTTGAATGTGTGCAGAAAAACTTACCAAAAATTAGAGGCCAGTTAATTAAAATACACAGAGTCGCACCTACTAGGCTAGCATAGGGGCCGTAGAAAATTTCCCATGCCATTGAACTCCATTTCTACCAAATTGGTACGGAATCCTAAAGTTGTTATGAACTTGACAGCAATCTGTTCATTTGATGATAATTGATAAGTGACGATATATGATGATGTTATCAAAGTAATTTGATGTTATCTGAGGCAGTGCGGACTTTTATCTTGGATTTTGAACCATCATGCAAACAAGTTATTAAAATAACACTAATATCAATCAAAAAGGCGAAAAATTTTGTGCAAGTGTGTGTGTGTGTGTGTTTGTTACTTCTTCACGACGCAAGTACTGAATCGATTTGGCTGAAATTTAAAACGGAGATAGATTATTAGAGATAGATTATGGCAGAGCCGCGGGCGACTGCTAGCAACTCATACTGCTAAAAATTAATAAACACGACTGCCCTGTTTTAAAACGAACTAAAAAGTAAAAAACAAGTTATTTTAGTTCATCTGCATAGTGACAAAGGGAAAAGTGGTCAAATTTCTCATTAATTAAAACAGATAAACTCATATTATGGCAGTCGGGGCGGTCCCTCGAGGAACACCTTCTATTCTAAGAGGTCCCCTAAGTCTTGATTATACTAAACTGACGATCGTCGATCGCCAAACACACTCCAATCGCAATGATCAAGCCAAAAGCCCGCACACTGTCGGTTCTATCTGATCCTATCGGCATGAAAATGGATCGTTTATGGCCGGCGTATAGATGAATTTCTGTTACATTCTCATTTGCATAAAAAAGTCAATATGGAAGCTTATTTGGAACAACAAGGGGAACGCATTCAATAATGCTTCCACTATATTTTATAATGGAGAATCAAGATATACCTAATAGACTTTAAGAGACGTTACCAAGGACAGTATATACTGTAAGCGAGCTGCAAGCATGATGGAAGCCTATATGAGGTTCAATAAGAGAAACTTCTATTGGAAATGACAGGAAAAGTAAAACAGTTCATTTTTAAACAGTTTTACTCTATTTTAAAACTTCTCTATTATAAGAAACATTCACGAATGGATGTTCGGTATCTTTTAGTAAATCATTTCTATGATAACTTTCATTGATATCGATTTTCTCATTTTTTACTCATAAAAGCAAATTTAGTACTATTTTTTGTTTTTATTCTTACTTCTAGACATAAAAGCAATAAAAATAAATTATGTATAACCCATGCGCAAAAATGCTGTTGACCGGTGTAATTGAAGAAAACATTTTGATTTCCACTTTTGAAATTGGCGCCTCACGGTCGCCATATTAACTTTTTCCAAAAAAAAATATAGCCTATGTTACCCGGAATAATGTAAGGATTCTAACGATACCCCATTTGTCCAAATCGGTTCAGCCATTCAAAAATTATGGTGGAATAAAGAAACTCACATACATACATACATACATGAACCCTAAAAACACTCCTTTTTTGGGCAGTCGTGTAAAAACACGCGCTGTCGCAGTCGTGTAAAATTTGCATA
This sequence comes from Coenonympha arcania, assembly GCA_036785405.1. NCBI lineage: Eukaryota > Metazoa > Arthropoda > Insecta > Lepidoptera > Nymphalidae > Coenonympha > Coenonympha arcania. The sequence continues at coordinate 16,908,563 of CM072066.1, read as the reverse complement.
GATATTTTCTTAATAAAAATCCAAAACATCTACAGACATCTTGAAAAGCCCTGCTAAAACGGCAATCTCAATCCAACAAACTCCTTAATTTCCGTAGCTCGTGTGTAAAGCGCACATAATATAGTACCTACAGTAAACTACCGGCACTTTAACAGATTCCGTATTTCACGGCTAACCCGTCCTCTTTGCCAAATGTGTCCCTCAAGAGATCGTCCCAAGAGCGTACGACGCCTAATCTTAATTAAAATCGCTTGTTCATAATATTTTGAAGAACACCCGAATCTTGGCGAGCAGTTAAATCCAAGTTAATCTTTAGATTAGGTAATATATATATGATGTAATCTGTAGTCTTTATTATCCAGTGAAAGTTTTATAACTTATTAAAAACCAATATTGAAAAAATAAAGTCATAAAGTTAAGTAAAGTACTCATTGTATAATTATTACTAGCGGATACCCGCGGCTTCGCCCGCGTAAATTTTAGTTTTTCACTATTCCCGCGGGAATAAAAATCTCTACGATTTCGCATTGTGAAGTCAACATCTCCTGAGGATGTCCCGGTGTCGGGACTAAACGTGCGTCGAAGACAGTGTTGGAAAATTGTGTGTGGTGTTTCATGTGGGCTGTGTTCCTGCATATTGTACCATACAGAATCTTTTCAAGTAGCGGATTATAGCAAAACAAATTAATCTGTCCGGCTAATTATGGATTTCCGAAAAATAACGCCTGCTTCCATTCAATATTTTTCCGAAATAAAAAGCAGCTTATGTAGGTACTAGATATAATCTAATGTCCATACCAAATTTCAGCTAAATCGTTGCAGTAGTTCCGGCGTTGAAGAAGTATTTCACCCACGTGAATTTCTGTTTTTCCCTTTCCCGCTGACTTCCCCCCTTTGAAATAGGGGACGAATCTTTTAACCCTAAAAATCACAGCTTGAATATGGATCTCGCACCCGCTTCTCACACAGACCCCAGCAGACCTGGGTATAGATATTTCAATCCAAAAAGACGCACCCCACTCTGTCAAAATCGTTATGTTTCATTCTATTCATATGGAGTTTGACAGAGTGGGCGTGTCATCGTCGATTGAAATATCTATATGATACTGTAAAAGCCCAAACCACGGTAAATCCTAAGATTTTCGGTAAAACCTAAGATTCGCCAACCCTTAATGGTAAAAGTCCGATTAGTTTTAGATTATCGTTCATTTCGAACTTTTACCACCATTTACTTGCTTAATCTTAGGATTTACCTCTTGGTACAGTATATGTTGAAAAAGACGAGTACGAGACGATACACTGAACACGTTATGACTTGCTTTTTCAACATAATATAGGAACCGTGCCTAGAGGTAAATCCTAAGATTTACCAAGTGAATGGTGGTAAAAATTCGAAATGAACGATAATCTAAAACTAATCGGACGTTTACCGTTAAGGGTTGGAGAATCTTAGGTTTTACCGAAAAATCTAAGGATTTACCGTGGTTTGGGCTTTTACAGTAACATATATACAGTATCTGCTAACTTCGAAGACTCTGGCGAAGACAGTGTAATTTTTTTAAACCAATTACTTACCCCATTCCTTGTTCAAACTGAATACTTACTATCAAGGCTAAAATGTCTGCGGACAGTGGGTTTCCTCCTTTCCCAATATAACACGCCACAATATTTCGGAAACTGTCTCCATGGAAACGTGCGAGCAAACTGTTGATAAGGTCTTTGGGGGAAACCTGTCTATGGACAATATTGCTGTCGGCTTACTACTGACGCTGTCGGTGCTAATACAAACATTTTTGGCACCGATACATGCATGACACTTTTTCGAACGGTCCGCCGCGTCCAAGTATAGGTTATCACACTTCACACTATCACACTAATCACACTAATCACACTAATCACACTATCACACTTTATTAATATTATAAAGGCGAAAGTTTGTGTGTAAGTGTGTGTGTAACTGTGTATGTTTGTTACTCCTTCACGCCGCAACTACTGAACCAATTTGGCTGAAATTTGGAACATAGATAGCTTATAACCTGGATTAAAACATAGGCTACTTTTTATCCTGGAAAGATCCATGATACTTCCCATGGGATATTTAAAAAACCCTTATTTTCACCGAAATTCACACGGGCGAAGCCGCGGGCAAAAGCTAGTTATATACTGTTATCGTATCGCAATATGTCTCATGGTTATCGAGCTGTCTAGTGGGGGATTTGGCCATTGGTGGTAGGTACCTACTTATTACCTGCAATAAAGTACTTATTTTCCCTATTATCTAATCTGTTGCCGAATCGATCGGACTTTGCGTGGATTTAGCGCCCTGATATTATCTGCATCGTACTGGCATGCTTAAATGACTCGGGGCTGTTTGTTTTACAATATAATTTATAATATAGGTACGTATGTTATCTGCAGCTCAAGCCATAATAAGTCCTGTCCATGCATTTTTAGGATGCAATATTTTTTTTTTGCATATTAGGTCCTTACATATGAAATTGGCGTTTTGCCGTACTGGCCACTTTGATCTCAAATATCTCTTCTTTGGTTAGAAATTCCAATTTCAAATTTATACAGCTATTTACTCATGCTTTTGTGTTTTGAAAATCGTAATTCATTTGTTTTTTTTTTCTCTTTTAGTTTTTTTTTGCGCCACTCTGTTTACAAAATGGAAAACTTGAAATATCGCGTTATTTACGAGTACGAGTTCCATCGTGGCACCAGTGCTGCAGAAGCGGCTCGAATGATTAATGATGTGTACGGCGAGGGTGTCGCAAAAGAAAACACAGTGCGTTTTTGGTTCCAACGTTTTCGTTCTGGAAATTTCGACCTGCAGAACAAGCCCCGAGGACGGCCGGAGACCAAAGTTGACAATGAAGAATTGAAGGATATTGTGGAAGCGGATCCATCGCAAACCACGTCCGAGCTAGCTGCAGGCTGCGGTGTTAGTGATAAAACTGTTTTAGTTCACTTGAAGCAAATTGGGAAGGTGAAAAAGCTTGAAAGGTGGGTACCTCATGAATTGAGTGCAGCAAACCGACAAACGCGCGTAGACTGCTGTGTTACATTACTCAACCGGCACAGTAATGAAGGGATTTGAAATCGAATCATTACCTGTGATGAAAAATGGATCCTGTATGATAATCGGAAACGCTCATCGCAATGGTTGAACCCTGGCGAACCAGCCAAATCCTGCCCCAAACGAAAATTGACTCAAAAAAGATTATTTGTGAGCGTTTGGTGGACTAACGCCGGCGTCATACACTACAGCTTTCTTAAATCTGGCCAGACGATTACGGCGGATATCTATTGTCAGCAACTGCAATCCATGATGGAAAAGCTAGCTGCTAAACAACCGAGGCTGGTCAATCGTTCTAGGCCACTGCTGCTTCAGGACAACGCTAGACCACACACTGCACAACAGACGGCTACCAAATTAGAGGAGCTTCAATTGGAATGCCTAAGACATCCACCTTACTCCCCGGACCTTGCTCCAACAGATTACCATTTTTTTCGAAATTTGGATTTCGAACTTCTTACAAGGGAAAAAATTTAACTCCGATGAGGCAATCCAAAGCGCTTTCAAAGATTTTATTGATTCCCGTCCGAATGGCTTTTTTAGTAAAGGGATCAATGAACTACCTATAAGGTGGCAAAAGTGCATAGATAGCAATGGTACATACTTTGATTAAATATATATATATATTATATTTAAAAAAACCTGTCAAGTGCAAGTCGGACTCGCGCACTGAGGGTTCCGTACTACAACCGGAGGAATAAAACCATAAAAACCACTTTTCTTATCGAACCGCAAAACTAACTTTGTTTTTAGAGGTTTATTGTAAATATCAAAAAAACTACTTATTAGATCTCGTTCAAACTAATTTTCGGTGGAAGTTTGCATAGCAATGTACATCATATATTTTTTTTAGTTTTATCATACTCTTATTTTAGAAGTTAGAGGGGGGGGACACACATTTTACCACTTTGGAAGTGTCTCTCGCGCAAGCTATTCATTTTAGAAAAAAATGATATTAGAAACCATAGTATCATTTTTGAAGACCTATCCATAGATACCCCACACATATGGGTTTGATGAAAAAAAAGTTTTTGAGTTTCAGTTCTAAGTATGGGGCACCCCCAAAATTTATTACTTTTTTTTAAATTTTGTGTGAAAACCTTAATGCGGTTCACAGAATACATCTACTTACCAAGTTTCAACAGCATAGGTCTTATAGTTTCGGAAAAAAGTGGCTGTGACATACGGACGGACAGACGGACAGACGGACAGACGGACAGACGGACAGACAGACATGACGAATTTATAAGGCTTCCGTTTTTTGCCATTCGGCTACGGAACCCTAAAAAATCGACTTTATGTTCCTCCCATACAAAACGCCAATTTCATATGTAAGGACCTAATATTTTACTGAGTCTTTTCAGACTTACGAGTAGCGCACTGAGTCACGTGACTAATGTAGCGATCGTTTCCATACATTTTTGGATATCGTTCCACTTCTATCTTTATCGCAAAATTCCAATATACAGTAAAACCCGTTTAAGACGATTTCACAGGGACCCAAGAACGTGTCTAAGCGAGAAAGCATATTGCGGTTTAGGGGAAATAAAACTTACTAATGGTAATTAACTAACGACTATTACATTATATCATGTAGGTACATGTGTACATAACATATAACATGTCGTATGTTCTAATTTCGTATATTTATGTACACATGTATATTTATTGTATGTAAAAAAAAGATTCCGACGAATTGAGAATCTCCTCCTTATTTTTGAAGTCGGTTAATTACTAAATTACGTTAGATAAAATAACTTTGGTTTGATTTTTTTATCAGGACATTACACAGATCGCAATCTTGCCCCAAAGTATGCGATAGCTTGTATTGTGTTGTTGGGTACTAGATAACTATATACATAATATCTGGGGACACGGTAGTGTCCCCGCCAGACGAGTCAAGCGAAGCGCGAGGGCACTACCTATCTTTTCTCGAAGTGTTTCGCCGTATTTTTAAACCCTTATAACTTAGGCCAGAATTATTCCAGATAATCAAAATTCTCGGGAAATGATGTCGCCGGTGAACTTATTAAACCTATAAAGTTTCAATATGACAGGTCTTATACTTTAGATTTTATTGACATCTGAAAAACCCAAATTTCGTCACTGACTCACTGATGATCATCAAAACCTCCTAGGTACTTCCGGAAGTCCTAGAAAGCTGAAATTTGGTATGCAAGCTAGAATTAGTACACAACCAACAAAAAAATACCAAAAGTTGGAAATTTAACCCCCCAACCCCTTAAAATAGGGGATGGAAGTTTGTATGAAACTACGGAAAATATTGATGAATCAACAAAAAGTAAAAAATTTATCCCACCAAAATCATAATTTTACGCCCAATGTAACGGTAGCCAAACGGTCAAGACATTATTGTAACTAAAGTGTAGAGTTTGTGAAGTTAGAGCTTGTATATAAGGGTGTATAAAGTCAGAAGTCTTGCCCTACATGAGATCTGATAACTTTTTGACAGTGTGAGCCATATGCTCGTCTGGCAACAACTGTTGGGATTTTATATACATAAATATAATATATAGGAAAACATCCAGACACTGGAAAACGTTCATGCTCGTCACAAACATTTACCAGTAACGGGAATCGAATCCACGACCTCCGATACAGACGGCAGGTTCGCTACCGCTATATGCCATTCGGTTGGTAGAAAGATTTTAATGCATTACCAATTACAAAATTTTCAAGAATATTTAACTTTTGCAGTGCATCTACGGTTTGATTCAAAGAAGCTACTTAAATCTTTTTAACCGACTTCAAAAAAAAGGAGGAGGTTCTCAATTCGTCGGAATCTTTTTTTTATCAGCTGTTGACAATGCCTGGGCGTTTGACATAATCGGAGTGGACTCATCTTCGTAAAACTTAGTGCCTCTTTTGTCTTTTATTCGAATAAATTACGTTGTCCGTAAAGTATATAGTCCGCATAGTCTGTTGGCGAATTAGGCGTATTAAACGGGATGACGAATCGTATTAAGCGTTATCCTTATCCTTACTAATATTATAAATGGGAAAGTGAGTTTGTTTGTATGTTTGTTCCGCTTTCCCGCCGCTACTACTGAACTGATTTGGCTGAAATTTGGAACATAGATAGCTTACAACCCGGATTAAAAAATAGGCTACTTTTTGTTCCGGGAAATTCCATAGTTCCCATGGGAAATTCAAAAAAAACCTAAATTTTTACAGCAATCTATAGCTACATCTATAGGTACGTAGCTAAAACAAACATCTTTGAAAGTAGGTATAAGGTTGGAATATTGAATGGGAACGGGAAATTTATGTTTCCCTCAGGATTTGTTAAAAAGCGAATTTGATACAGGCAGGGCGGTGGGCAAAAGCTAATGATTCTACAGATCTGATACTACGACTACTGATCACTACAGCTGTGATAACGGGCACCATATAGGTTCTGAACTTAGCACTGTACGCTTTTAACAATGTGTGTTTAGTAATGCGTTATGGGTTAGTAACATTATAACTGAGAAAACGGGTACCAATACAAACCCTAAACTTACAACTTTTTCGCTATTAACAATGTGTGTTTTAGTTGAAAAATGGGATATGGGATTATAATGCTATAAATGTGAAAATGGGTAGGTACCTAAATAGGTCTCTATTTACATTGTGTGTTTTAGTTTAGCAATGGGATTTTGGGTTAGTAATATTGTAACTGTAATATTAAATACCTATATAAATTCTGACTTACCATTGTTTCACTATAAGTTTTTTTGTTTTAGTTGAGATAGATGAGTTTAGATGAGTCAATGAGATACAGGTTAAAAATATTATATTTGTGAAAACGGGTACCTACCCATATAACATAGGTTTTAAACTAATAACTGTTTTGCTACTGAAAATTTTTGTTTTAGTTGACAAGGGATATGGGAAAGTAATACGATAATAATGTGAAAATGGGTACACAGCTGCTGAAATTGCAAGAACTCCAGGTTAGCTTAGGTAAGAGTAGGTTAGTATGCAGCGTTGCGGAAGAATATATCAGTAAAACGACGTTTTACCTCATTACCTACTAAAAAACTAAGCCAGTTATCAAAAATTCGTTATGAATATATTATGTTTTAGATGAGCAATGTGATATGGGATAGTAATGCTGTAAATGGGAAAATGGGTAGATACATTGAGCCCCGTAGTTGAAACTATATTGATTAAGGACGGAAGCGGGAAGAGCAGTAAAACTACTAAGCCGCACTGGCATATTATTCGAGAAATCGTAATAAGCGTAGGTATTAAGCCTGGTTCTACTGTAATTAACCGTGATGGTCTAAAATTAAAATAGGACAAACTTAGCAACAACGACAAACTATCACGAAACGCTTTTCTTCCACGTTTCTGATACGAACCGCTAAGGTGTGGAACGCCCTTCCAGGCTTCGTGTTCCCAGCCAAGTACAATCAGGATACCAGGTGCCTTTAATAGAAGAATGAATAGGCATTTTCTTGGCAAGCGCGCTCCAACCTAGACCTCATCATTGTTTCCATCAGGCATGATTGTCGTCAAGCGCAAGCCTATCCGAACCGAGGCTATTTGACGGCCGAATGGCAGCGAACCTGCCGTCTGCGTCGGAGGTCGTGGGTTCGATTACCCACTACTGGTAAATGTTTGTGTGATGAGCATGAATGTTTTCCACTGTCTGGATATTCTTACATACACTTAAGTATAATATTTAAGTATCTTTCTTTCTTCCTGGCCTTTGCCTTTTATGTGGGGTCGGCACAACATGTATTCTCCTTCCATTCGCTCCTATCAGCCGTCATCTCGCAATCCACACCTTTCACACGCATATCTTCTTTCACGCAATCCATCCATTTCTTCTTCGGTCTTCCTCGACTTTTTCGTCCCTGCACATGCATACTCATCGTTCTTTTAGTGACATGACTTTCATCCCTCCGCATAACATGTCCATACCACGCTAACCTTTTACTCCTCATCTTTTCTGTTATTGGCGCAACTTTCAAACTTCCCCTTATGTACTCCTTCCTTATCCTATCCATTCTCGTCACACCACACATCCATCTCAACATTCGCATTTCGGTCGCATGCACCTAATATTTAAGTATATATATTTATCAGTTATCTAGTACCAAACACAAGCTATCGCTTACTTTGGGGCTAGATTGCGATGGGTGTAATGTCCTGATATAGGTATATTTATTTAATTATTTATCCACAATAAAAAAGGAGCCCCTTTTCCGAAGTCGGTTAGTAAATCTCACGTTTATAATAACAATTGCGAACGTGATCAGATGTTGTCGGTGGCAGTTGGAAGGGTCTGTGCGTGACGGTTCCGTACGTGCGCATTTAGGGTACCGCAGTTTATAGAATAACCCGCCTATTGTTGTGGCTTAGTTATTGTACTTATTAAGTGCGCCTTTGGGTGAAGAGCACATCGTTAAACGTAACAGACGGCTGGGAAAAATCACACCATATTAAGGGTTCTACTTTTACAATTTTGGTACAGAACTCTAAAATTATTTTAAACTGACGACAGTATCAGTTTGCAATGAACCAAACCAAATAGGTGATAACATTGGAGTTGTTATAATTATAATCAGAGTTATCTAAAAGGAAAAACTTTTGACGATGACGTCAGTATTACAATAGGTATTTGCACAAAAACAACAACAAGTAAATTGAGGAGTAAATACTTTGTACAATTGATGCAGATTTTTTTCGTCGTCGTCGTCGTCGTTTCAGCCGATGGATGTCCACTGCTGGACATAGGCCTCCTGAAATGACCCCCAAACACCACGATCTTCCGCCGCCTGGCGACAGCGACTCCCCGCGACCCTCTCAATGTCGTCCGTCCACCTGGTGGGGGGTCGACCGACACTGCGCTTCCCGGTGCGTGGCCGCCATTCCAGCACCTTGGGTCCCCAACGTCCATCGGTCCTGCGAGCTATGTGCCCCGCCCATTGCCACGTCAGCTTTGCGACAAGTTGAGCTATGTATGTATGTTGCGCGCGACCTACGTGCTCATAATACCGAGCGCATCAAAGACACCATAGAGCAGAACAGGGGCTCGAAAGTGTTCGCCAGGGATCTGTCTATCGGGAAGAGTCAGCTGACGCGTCTGAAGACCGATAACGGCAGTCTTAACTCCTCGAAACCTGAGATCATGAGGGAGGTCGAAAATAATTTCTACCGAAGCTTGTACACCTCAGTCCAGAAGCCTGTCCAAGATTTGGCTAGAGACCCTAGAGCCAAACTAACCCGGCACTATACCTACCGAAGATATCCCGGACGTCAGCCTATACGAGATTAGACTGGCTCTCAAGCAGTTGAAGAACAACAAGGCGCCGGGAGATGACGGAATCACAGCTGAACTGCTGAAAGCGGGTGGGAAACCGATTTTGAAGGTCTTTCAGCGAATGTTCAATTCCGTCATTCACGAAGGAGTATCTAACGCCCAAGGCGTGGAAAAGGAGCGTGGTGGATCTGTTTTTCAAAAAACCTGTCAAGTGCGAGTCGGACTCGCGCACTGAGGGTTCCGTACTACAACCGGAGGAATAAAACCATAAAAACCACTTTTCTTATCGAACCGCAAAACTAACTTTGTTTTTAGAGGTTTATTGTAAATATCAAAAAAACTACTTATTAGATCTCGTTCAAACTAATTTTCGGTGGAAGTTTGCATAGTAATGTACATCATATATTTTTTTTTAGTTTTATCATACTCTTATTTTAGAAGTTAGAGGGGGGGGGACACACATTTTACCACTTTGGAAGTGTCTCTCGCGCAAGCTATTCATTTTAGAAAAAAATGATATTTGAAATCTTAGTATCATTTTTGAAGACCTATCCATAGATACCCCACACATATGGGTTTGATGAAAAAAAAATTTTGAGTTTCAGTTCTAAGTATGGGGCACCCCCAAAATTTATTATTTTTTTTTAAATTTTGTGTGAAAACCTTAATGCGGTTCACAGAATACATCTACTTACCAAGTTTCAACAGCATAGTCTTATAGTTTCGGAAAAAAGTGGCTGTGACATACGGACGGACAGACGGACAGACGGACAGACGGACAGACGGACAGACGGACAGACGGACAGACGGACAGACGGACAGACAGACATGACGAATTTATAAGGGTTCCGTTTTTTGCCATTAGGCTACGGAACCCTAATAAAAATGGGTTGTAATGTAATGCGATGCACTTTAAAACGTACTGAGATAACATATATCCATAATCTTCGCTATAAAAAAGAGATATCACAGCTGTCTATGGAGCGTAAGTTACGACGATATTTTCATCTATTTTGGAGCGCTAAAACCATTATAAACTAGTTTAACGTGAAGCGTCTTCGTCGCTGACGGCGGGAGTGACGTCACATTTTACGACTCTTAAAAGCTTATCCTACAGCTTTGCATCAGAAGGTAAACACTTTTACGTAGTAAGCACTTTATTCATTTTCGCTTCTAACGAGCTTTTATGAAAGTTGAATGTTAGTTTGGTACCTACTTCAGATATTGCACGCCGAAACGTACAATCTGATGTATTATCGAATTCGCAATAAAAAAAATGATTTGATTTTTATTTAGTAGAATAGATGTATTATGTGCACCGCATTAAGGTTTTCATACAAAATTTTAAAAAAAGTAATAAATTTTGGGGGTGCCCCATACTTAGAACTGAAACTCAAAAAATTTTTTTTCATCAAACCCATATGTGTGGGGTATCTATGGATAGGTCTTCAAAAATGATACTAAGGTTTCTAATATCATTTTTTTCTAAAATGAATAGCTTGCGCGAGAGACACTTCCAAAGTGGTAAAATGTGTGTCCCCCCCCCCTGTAACTTCTAAAATAAGAGTATGATAAAACTAAAAAAAAATATATGATGTACATTACCATGCAAACTTCCACCGAAAATTGGTTTGAACGAGATCTAATAAGTAGTTTTTTTGATATTTACATTAAACCTCTAAAAACAAAGTTAGTTTTGCGGTTCGATAAGAAAAGTGGTTTTTATGGTTTTATTCCTCCGGTTGTAGTACGGAACCCTCAGTGCGCGAGTCCGACTCGCACTTGACAGGTTATACTCGTGTTTCGCTATTCGTCTCGTATTCGACGAAACATTTGTATACGAATACCAACGCGAACTGACTGTTCACACATTCGTGGTGTGATTCATTTCGATTTTCGCACACGAAGGAGGACGTCCATTTTTAACGTCGTGCTAGGTCGGGCGCTAGCTGTTAACTGAATGCAAGCGAATATGTGAACAGTAAATTCGTATTCGCTATTAGTGTCCTTTGTGTCGCGTTCGAAAAACCGCTCTCAACGCAAAACCGCGAATCACGAATACGAAGCACGAAGCGAATAGCGAAATCAGTGTTCACACATGCGTGTTCGTTATTTGCTTCGTTATTCGTGTCGCTATTCGCACGAATGTCTAAATGCGGCATGAGCAATGCTCGCACCACAAAGCTCGTCATTTTGTGACATCAGCGGGTTATTATCGTAAATAAAATTGAACATCGCCGGTTACCATAGCAACGCAGCCAACACCAGCCAATCGGTGCGTTGGCTGCACAATCGATGCAAACATTTACCATTCAGTGCCTCCGCGTCTCGAACGATGCCAGCATTAACGGCGTTAACGGCTATGTAAGTGATTTTTAGTGGCCTGCAGTTTAAAAACTGTAAGGCCAATTACTTTAAAATTTAAACGTGTTAAACGCCATGTATTTTGAGCCTTTAATCTAAATTCGCTGTGAAACAGTCATGTCGATTACTAATACATTATACAACATCTATTGTACTTTCCAATTAAAATTAGAAAAATGAAAAAATGAAGATTTTGGTGCAACTTTTGGGAGAAATTTCTATTGAGAAAATTTTATCCAATCGTGTTTCTACTTCACAGCGATTTTAGATTAAGGAACCCAAAATACAAAAAATTTGAAAGCACATGTTTATAGTGTTTACATTGCAGGTCACTAAAAAAATTGCTTAAATAGCCCTGTAATGCCGTTTACTACAGCATTGTTAGAGACTTCAGCTAGCTATCACTAACCTAGCATTTAGATTAAGGGTAAACCGCAAACTCTGTGCCAATACATAAATCTTATCTAACACCTTGTGAATAATTATTACACGTATTTACATAAGAACACCGCAGGTATGAGCTTTACCATTTGCAGAGGTTTGAGATAATTATTCCTTACCTCTTAAAGTTTAACTTATAACGTAAACATTGTTTACTTACTTGTTATTAAACATTTCAATTGTCGTTTTATTTGCTTAGATTAGTGAAATTATGGTAAACTAGCAGATACCCGCGGCTTCGCCCGCGTAAATTTTAGTTTTCCCTATTCTCACGGGAACCATCGATTTTTCCGGAATAAAAAGTAACCTTTGAGTTAATTTAGAGCGAAATCTATCTCCATTTTAACTTTCAGCCAAAAATTTTCAATAGTTGCAGCGTGAATGAGTATTTCTCCCGCTGGAACAGTGTAAAACAAATATTCAAGCGGGAGAAATAACCATTGATTTTCCCGGGATAAAAATAGCCTTCTCTATTCTAATTTTCAGCCAAACCAGTTCAGTAATTACGGCGTGAAGGAATATTTATCCCGCGTGGATATCTGTTTATCACTGTTCCCAAAGGAACCATGGATTTTTCCGAGATAAAAAGTAGCCTTAGTATTAATCCAAATCAGTTCAGTAATTACGGCATGAAGGCATATTATCTATCACTATTATCATGGAAACCATGAAATTAGCCGATACCCGCGGCTTCGCCCGCTTAAATTTTAGTTTTCCCTATTCTCACGGGAACCATGGATTAGCCCGGGATGAAAAGTAGCTTATGTGTTAACCTAAGATGCAATTTACCTCCATTCCAAATTTGAGCCAAATCGGTTCAGTAGCTGCGGCGTGAAGGAGTATTTCTCCCGCTGGAATAGTGAAAAACAAATACTCAGAAATAACCATTGATTTTCCCGGGATAAAAAATAGCCTTCTCTATTCTTATTTTCAGCCAAATCAGTTCACCAATTACAGCGTGAAGGAATATTTTTCCCGCGTGGATATCACTGTTCCCGAAGGAACCATGGATTTTTCCGGGATAAAAAGTGGCCTTAGTATTAATCCAGGATATAATCTATCTCTATTCCAAATCAGTTCAGTAATTACGGCATGAAGGCATATTATCTATCACTATTATCATGGAAACCATGAAATTTTCCGGGATGAAAAGTATCCTATGTATTAATCCAGGATAAAATCTATCTCCTTTCGGAATTTCAGTCATATCAGTTCAGTAAGTGCAGCGTAAAGTAGTATTTTTCGCGCGTGAATATCAATTTTTCAGTTTTCCCGCAAAAAAACGTGGATTTTTCCGGGATAAAAAGTAGCTTTTTCATTAATCCAGGATACTATCTATCTCCATTCCAAATTTCAGCCAAATCCGTCTTGTACTTACTGCATGAAGATTTTTTTCCGCGTGAATTCGGTTTTTAACTAATCCCACGGGAACCATGGATTTTCCCGGGATGAAAAGTAGCTTATGTATTAATCCAAGATGCAATTTATCGCCATTCCAAATTTGAGCCAAATCGGTTCAGTAGTTGCGGCGTGAAGGAGTATTGAAGCTTGGTAAAATACGAATTTTGGAGCCCCGTTTCACCCCTTTAGGGGGGGAATTTTGAAAAATCCTTTCTTAATGCACCCCTAGACCTCATAAGGAACCTGTGTGCCAAATTTGAAATCTCTAGACCCAGCGGTTTGGGCTGTGCGTTGATATGTCAGTGAGTGAGTGAGTCAGTATCTCCTTTGATATACCATGAAATTTTCCGGGATGAAAAGTAGCCTATGTATTAATCCAGGATAAAATCTATCTCTTTTCCGAATTTCAGTCATATCAGGTCAGTAAGTGCAGCGTAAAGTAGTATTTTTCGCGCGTGAATATCAATTTTTCAGTTTTCCCGCGAAAACCATGGATTTTTCCGGAATGAAATGTAGCCTTTTTATTAACCCAGGTTATCATCTGTCTCCATTTCGAATTTCAGCCAAAATTTTGGTTTTTAACTAATCCCACGGGAACCATGGATTTTCCCGGGATGAAAAGTAGCTTATGTGTTAACCCAAGATGCAATTTTTCGCCATTCCAAATTTGAGCCAAATCGGTTTAGTAGTTGCGGCGTGAAGGAGTATCGAAGCTTGGTAAAATACGAACTTTGGAGCCCCGTTTCACCCCTTAAGGGGGGAATTTTGAAAAATCCTTTCTTAGTGCACCCCTAGACCTCATAATGAATCTGTATGCCAAATTTGAAGTCTCTAGACCCAGGGGTTTGGGCTGTCCGTTGATATGTCAGTGAGTGCGTGAGTCAGTATCTTCTTTGATATACCATGAAATTTTCCGGGATGAAAAGTAGCCTATGTATCAATCCAGGATAAAATCTATCTCCTTTCCGAATTTCAGTCATATCAGGTCAGTAAGTGCAGCGTAAAGTAGTATTTTTCACGCGTGAATATCAATTTTTCAGTTTTCCCGCAAAAACCATGGATTTTTCCGGGATGAAAAGTAGCCTTTTTATTAACCCAGGATATCATCTATGTCCATTCCAAATTTCAGCTAAATCGGTCTTGTACTTCCGGCGTGAAGATTTTTTTCCGCGTGAATTTCGGTTTTTAACTAATCCCACGGGAACCATGGATTTTCCCGGGATGAAAAGTAGCTTATGTGTTAACCCAAGATGCAATTTATCTCCATTCCAAATTTGAGCCAAATCGGTTCAGTAGTTGCGGCGTGAAGGAGTATTGAAGCTTGGTAAAATACGAACTTTGGAGCCCCGTTTCATCCCTTTAGGGGGGGAATTTTGAAAAATCCTTTCTTAGTGCACCCCTAGACCTCATAAGGAACCTGTGTGCCAAATTTGAAGTCTCTAGACCCAGCGGTTTGGGCTGTGCGTTGATATGTCAGTGAGTCAGTGTCTTCTTTTATATATTTAGATAAACTGTAGAACGATGGGCGTATTATTTCTTCTTGTCGTTTATCCCTCGAGCCGAAGGCGAGGGTTGATATTTAAGGCCGCAGACGGTTTTTATTATTATCCTCTCTCTTACGGAATGAAAAGGATCGTCGATTTTTTAACTAATTCCTTCAACGTATCGCGAGCACATATTATTACTTTTTGAAACTATGTTACATACGTTGTTATTTTGGCATAATGGACTCTTGCAGTAAGTACTAGTACGAGCGAAAACCGACTCTAGGGTGACGAACCTTTTGATTCCGTGACTGTACCTATACATAAGTGGGTGCAGCACATGCAGCATCGCGAATAATACGACAGAAAAACGACGTTTTGCCTATTTAATAAAATAACTAAAACAGTAAGCAAGAAATTTTTACTAAGCGTTTTTGGAAATCATTACTACCGACACAACTTTTGGGACAGCTTTCTATCGAGAATTTTTTCCAATCGTTTTTCTACAAGACCCAAAAAACATTTTTAACGGTTTGAAAATCTTATTTGAATTGTTTTTATGGTTTTCCCGGTCACTTAAAATCGTTTAAAAACCGTTCAGCCCGTTAAGTCGAGGGGGGCTGATCTAGCTATCTACTAGCTGTCACTGGTGGCCAGGCTTCTCCGGAGAGGGGGCAACTTGTTAACGGCTCTTGTCACAACCTCTTTCGCTTAGCGCACGTTAAAAATTCAGACGTTCCTCAACTTTGCGCTGCAAGTGGCGTTTTTTTGGGTTCCGTATCAAAAGGGTAAAAACGGGACCCTATTACTAAATACTTCGCTGTCCGTCAGTCCGTCCATCCATCCGTCTGTCACCAGGCTGTTCCTACCTATATCTCTTGAACCGTGAAAGCTAGATACTTGAAATTTACACAGATGGTGTATCTATATTTCTGTTGCCGCTCAACAAATGCTTAATTAATATTTGAGGACCTCCCATACAACAAACGTGATTTCTTTGCTTGTTTTTGCTCGATATTGATAGCGGCAACAGGTAGACGCTTACAATATTCAATGAATATTTGGTTTTATATTCAAATTAAAAATAAATAGTCAATTTAAAATGAAATAAAAAATATTTTAGGAGCCCCTCCTATGCCACAAATATTATTTTTTGCTCATTTTGAATCTGCTGGGAAGAGTTATTTTGATTGGGTCTTGATAGTACGGAATCCTCAGTGCGCGAGCCCGACTCTCACTTGACCGATATTACTGTTTTGCTACCTAATGCCACTTACGACGTTGTTGGACCTGCTGTTATTTTTGCTTTTAAAGTTTTTAGATAATTGAACTCGCGACCTTGCATTTGAATCCACTGAGCACTTGAAACAGGGATAAGGGAGATCGTCAAACTTTAAGCCACACAGGCGCGTTATTATCGCGCGATAATATCGCAAGCGTTTTTGCGATCATGCGTCCCGATTCCTTGCACACAGCTGCGTTCTTATCACGCGATAATAACGCGCAGACGGACGCAGCGTCCCGCGTTACTATCGGTCGTTGTTATCGCAGCAGTGTGTAACTACTTGATCATCCTAATACAAAATGTACTGAAATATGTACAGATATCGCAATAACGCTTGCGATAATATCGATCGATATACTTCCATTGCGGCGTTATTATCGCAGCAGTGTGTAACTACATGATAATACAAAATGTACTGAAAACAGATATCGCAATAACGCTTGCGATATTATCGCGCGATAATAACGCGCCTGTGGGGGGAGGCTTTAAACGGTTCCTTGACGGTTCCTATACATAGATTAGGTACCAGACTATACAGCGCACATCTGGCATGCGTAACAAGCTACTCGTAAGTCGTATTAGCATTGCATTGTGTGACAGACAGACAGACGCTCTACAACGTCGGGAGCGAGCTTTGTGTATGTAGCTACCGCTGCGGAATTAGGTTCCACTTACAGCTCTCTCCAGTGACTGGTAACAATATTGCGTTACAAACTGAAACAAATAGTTCGTATAATACCTAGTACTTAAGGCGCTTCATGCGTTAGTATTATGCTTGAGTCAAAATTTACGATTTCCGAAGGAACATAAAATAGTTATGTGTTCAATTAGAGGAAAGTCACCAAGTATGGAATAGTATCCTAATATGGAATACCTTCATTTCTCTAAGACTATAAATATGAAACGCAACACTCGACCATCTTTTGTTTCACTCGGTCTCCTAACTATCGCACCCACACCATCGAGCCAATTGCGCGAATGCTTCACGTGTGGCAGGCGTATTTTGTTTTGTTGTCGTGCAGAAAATTTTAAAGGTAAGTAATAAACGAGTATTATCAGCTGTTATTTTTGTTTACATAAGTGTTATACTATTTAGTATATCGGTATTATGTTTATTTCACCATTTTGTGATCTTTTGTCATTAAAATATTGTGACTATAAAAAATATTTAGAAGAGTTTGAACTAGTATAAAAATCCAAATATGGACAGTCGTCCGTGTCTAATCATGGAATATTCCATAATTAGGTTTTAAGATTTCGTATGATAGATACTTGCTATTATTAAATATATGTAATGTTTGTTTTTAAAATGTCCGGTTCACAATCAACCAAACGAAAAACCTGGGATGAAGAAAAAATGGCACAAGCTATAAAACTCGCCCGGGAAAAGAAAATGGGGTATTTGAAAGCTGCACAGATACTACAAAAATGATTTAGAAAATAAAAATATGAAGAGACAAGAAAAAGAAAGTAAACTAGTCAAGAAAAAGAATAAGAATAAAACTGCGAAGAGAAACAAAGAAAAATAAGTATGATAGTGAAGAAGACTCTGAGGAACTAGACGTTATCCAGTTTGATGATGGTAGTGAACATAATGAGTTGATGGACCAATTACCTCCTGACTCTGCTGATGCAGAATGTATATTCTGTTCAAGTCTTTTTTCCATGGATAAAAGTGGAGAAAACTGGATTAAATGCTTGATGTGTGGGCTCTGGGCACATTATGATTGTGCTGGTCCAGAGTTTGATACTTGGATCTGTGACTTTTGCAAGTAATTATGTAAAGAAATTACATAATTACTTTATCACAATATATTATATTTTTTTAATTGATCTAAAAGATAGAAATGTTCATTTTTGTTATTCTTATGTTGATTTATGCTTATATTCCATATATGGATACCTATTCCATATTTGGTTACTCATTTGTGATTTTGTTTTTTGTGTTAGATTTTAATTTGATAACTAATATATTTGATTAAAGGCTGTTAATTACTACATATAAATGTATGACTGATTAGTAAAAACATTAAACTGATTTAATTTATATGTAGTTTTTTTTTAATATCCCAAAAACAAAATGGTATTCCATATTTGGTGACTTTCCTCTATAGATTAGATAATTGAATTCATATTATTTGGCATTTCTTAATCTAGAACTTGTCTCAAAAATATTTTAAAATATGTGTATAACTTTCTCACTCGAACAGTTTTTGTATAGGCTGTTTGCTAAAATAGCGGTCGACGCTCTACGCAGATGCAAGATATTTGCCATGTTTCTTAACATAAACTTATAACAATGACATATTTAGAAAATTAATAACATTTACTAAAAAGTGTCTAAAAAAAACACGATTTTCCTAGATTTTCATTCAAAAACCATAAACCGAAAAGTGTCATTTTAGCTTTTTTCGATAAATTAAAAGTATTATTTTAAGATAAAATCCAAGATATTTTGTTATTTCTGAATTATAGTAATTTAATTCAATTAATATTCAATGTCACTGGTTATTTACTATTTTAATAAGTAATATATTTATTTTACTATACATTTTTTTGTAATATCGCAATTTGCATTTTTTTGTATCAGCGCAAAATTGCGTCAACGCCAACGAAAAACCAATTTAGTATGGCAAGAAACGCGATGCGCGCTGTTTTGCATGAACGCTCTTAACAATTATTTTGAAATTTGCAGGCAGTTTAACAGCATCAGAAAAAAGAATATCCTTACCAAGGATGGATTTCCTACCTACTTAGGTCATAGATATACTAAGGATGACGGGTCAGCGCTAAAAAGTGTCCGAACCAAAAGAGAGATACAACGCGAAAAGGGAGACAATCGCACTATAGCTAGTTGCAAGTAAAATTAGGTTGTATGATAAAAATTACAATGTTTTAGTATGTTTATAAAAATACACATACTTAGGTTTTCAAATATATAGGTATAGGTTTTAGGTGAATTTTCACACCACCTGGGGTCCTTAGTAGGGCATGCAAATCTCGGAATTGTTTCAATCCCGGTATTGGTTTCGATATTGGACTTCAATACCGGGATCCCGGTATTAATACCGGTATTGATGTTCTCAATTTGTACTTAAATATTTTTCAATAAAAACACGTTTTTAATGATTTTCAATCATGTATTTACTTAAAATCTTAATTAAAAACACTCACAATCGATAATATTATGTTAACGTTCATTTTAAATCATCTACATTTTCATATAACTTTTTCTCAGTCTTATTTTTCGAAATCAACAGATATATTCTTTTTATACTCTTTAACAAGTGGAAAATTTAAAAAAATTTTTTTAAAACACCCACGACTTTTGCAGACTTGTAATTGAAAAATGATTAAATAAATTTTTTTTAAATCCCCGACTAAAGGAAAGTAAGAACTAAGAACCTATCAGTATAATTACAAATCCAAGAAAATCCGCCGGAGCTGCTGTTCCTGCCTGTGACGGTGTTGATGGTGCTGTTTACCAGTTGATGACTAATTCAATTTCTTGATACTTCTCATATACCGGCAGTTTATCAATGCTTACTAATTTCATTAATTGATATTGGAAACGAAAATAGCAATTGCAGCTCCGACGGATTTTCTTGGATTTGTAATTATACTGATAGGTTCTTAGTTCTTACTTTCCTTTAGTCGGGGATTTAAAAAAAAATATTTAATCCTTTTTCAATTACAAGTCTGCAAAAGTCATGGGTGTTTTAAAATTTTTTAATTTTCCACTTGTTTTATAGTTTTCCGATTACTATATTAATGTACTTAATTTAAATGATATTATTATGAAAAAATGAAAATTAATCTTCAAACTAGCCATTAGCTCCTCTAAGCAGCGTCTGAAGGCATCATCTGACCCATGTCACCAAATTTATTATTGGAGCCTAGTTAAACATACGAATCCCTAACACCTTGTGTACTAGAAAGATAACACATTAAACGGAGAATTTCTCTTAATAAAGTAAAAAAAGCTGAGCGAGGTGCCTCTAGCGCCGCCTTTATGAGGCTGACGCCCTGGGCCATGGCCCTCTTGCCCCTAGGGTAAATACGCCACATTCATTCATTAATCCTCGCCACCAAGCCTAATGTGTTAGAATAATTTAACCAAATCAAATGAGACTAAACTCGATTTATTTGCCAGTTACCATTATTAAGCATCGCTAATCAGGCCCATGTTGCATCATCAGACCCTCGTCACCAAATTTAATGTTTGAGACTAGTTAAAACAAATACAATCCCTAACACAACTAGAAATAACATTAAAACTGAGAATTTCCCTTCCAAGTCATAAAGATTTGGAAATGTTTCATCTTCTGGCATTTTATAAAAGTTCGCAACGTCAGTAAGGTAATGAAGTACGCCCGCCACTAAAAGACGCCTCTCTTTTATTCGTTCTCGCAAGTTAAAAGTATTTTTTTTTTCAATACCGGGATTTCGGTATTGCGCCTAGTCAATACCGGTATTTGAATCTCGGAATATCGACCGAGATCCCGGGATTTCGAGATCTCGGGATCCCGGTATTCATGCCCTAGTCCTTAGATAGTAACTAAGCTAATGACTTAGGTATAGATATATGGAAGAGATCGCTGTGTAGCGATAAGGCCGCCATATGTACATTAGTATAACTTTTGTGTATTTATCAATGTTTTCTCATGTTTTATTGGTGTACAATAAAGAATTTTCTATCTATCTATCTATCTATAGTTAAATAATCTAGTGTGACAGACGGCCTGACGGAAAAAGTCTCACCGGGTTCCATTTTTACCATTTTGGTATGGAACCCTAAAAATTACGTGACACAAAACTACCAATAGAAGTTTAAACATGAGCAATTACTTGAAATGTCGCGGTTACGGTAATACTGTCACGAATCCAATAGTTCTATTTCGAAAAATAGTTGTGAATTCTATGAAAGTTGAAAATCTTGCCCTTTATTTGCTGATAATATGAGCGCTTTCCTATATACTTAATTTTATTTTATTTTTGTGATTTGTTGTTATACCTATCTACTTAGGTAGGTGTAGGTACCGGCATCGGCAAAAATTTTGTTAGCACTCTTTCTCTCAGTAACTTTTTGGGTACGGGCTACGAAATCATAAAAGACTGAAATTAAGTAAGTATGCTGTTTTGTTTGGATTTACTTCATACGGCTTTTTACTTCACGTTTACAGGACTTGAATTAAATCCAGACTCCCAAATAGAGCTGAAATACAACTGAAGCCTCCGTTTATTACTTATCACAGACGTGACTTGCGTCAATACTTGATTGAATATTGAGTTGTGATTAAGTAATTTCCCTAATGAAGTAGGTACCAACTACCTACCTGTACATTACTGTCAATTTGAAGATTGTAGCGTGATGCCATAAGTGTTTGGCTTTTACCTTAAGTGCCTAGATACTTGTGGGGTATTTCTATTTCGTAGGTTAGTAGATACCTAGACCTACCTAGGTATTTCCAACGTTGATCTGTTCTATACAAGCTACTCGTATGTACCTCGCCCATTACACCATTACCTAAGGGCCGATTTTTCAATCGCCAGATAAGCTATAATTATGAGGAATAAACCTGGAACATATGCCATACAAAATCGTACATAGAGCGTAAAATTGAATGTAGTTCGAAACGCAACATGGTCGAGAATCGTAAGAATGAATTTACTTTGCGCGATAAAGTTGATAGATATTGACGACCGAATAGCGTAGTGGTAGCGAACCTGCCGTCTGCGCCGGAGGTCGTGGATTCGATTCCCACTACTGGTAAATGTTTGTGTGATGAGCATGAATGTTTTCCAGTGTCTGGGTGTTTTTCAATATATTATGTATGTATATTTATCAGTTATCTAGTACACATAACACAAGCTATTTATTAAACTTATATTAAGCTTATACAAGCTATATATCAAGCTTACTTTGGGGTTAGATTGTGTAAAATGTCCCGTATATATGTATAAATTAAAAAAAAATATTTTGTATGTTGAAAGACATTCAATTTTACACTCTAAACCAATAGATGTAAAATTATTTTTTCACAACACTCAGAGTGGGAAAACAGAGAGATAAAGGACAAAGATGGTCTGAAGCAATAGTTACAAAAGGTTATAGAACTTTAATTATCACCGATCTCTCCATGGAATTAAGTGTCTAGGACAAATTAGGACAAAAAAATTATACACATTATAATGTTACTGCATGTTTTTAAACTATCTATGACGTAGGTACTTAAAACAACTTAAAAAATAATGAAGTAGGTAGATACATATTTAATTTAGCATGTGTAATTTTACATAATTATGTAATTTTCGTAGATAATAAGCATTCCAGGTGAGAATAATATTATTGTAATATAATTTAACACAAACACACACATTATGAATAATCCTAAGGGTTATACAATACGGCAAGGCTCTCGTAGCCCTTTTAGTAATCTGTGTAGCCCTTATGATATTTCACAAACACGAAATAATAAGCAAATTGTTATTTACTTAGTTGAGGGATTACAATACAATAAATAACACTTATTTTCAACAAAGCGCTTAAAATTACTACCGGAACAATAAACCTAGATACCTATTTAACATCTTTACTAAACTCAGGTTTCAATTTACGATAACAACCTCCATGTTATCTATACAATCACCATTTAAAAAGAAATAAAAGAAATGTTTTTACAAAAAATATTCACCGTAATAAATATGATTACTTAAATGATATATCTAACTGCTTCTTTTATCTAGTCGAAATATAATAATATTGCGAATGTTTTAATAAATTTAATAAATTATATAATAATTTATTAAAAATTTAATATTATTATATTATAAGTAATCTACCTATATCTACATAACCATATTATAATCGGTAAGCTACCATACACTTGTTTGAACTATGTAGGTGCAAAAGGCCTTACTATTCATTCAAATATTTCACCTATTTTAATACCAGTTAGATATTGTTATGGCCACCAAACCTGTAAGTAATTGCTAGACGAAATGCTATTTTCTGACGAGTGAACCTTATCTAGGGATCTTAATACTTCCTTATTAACTAAAGCTGGAGCGTCAATTGCCCAAAGGTAATCTAAATGATTGAATTCTGGATCTGGTACCTTGTAAACTTCCGTCGAAGGTGGTAACTTTTCAGTCAGAAGCTGAACGTCTTTCTCACTAGAGAGCAGATCATTTTCTGCCCAGAATAACTTAATCGGAAGAGTTACTTTACTGAGATCGTACTCCGGAGGATTTTCCAATCCGTACACTTTTAAATTATCCGTCGTCCCGTAATCGAACTCCTGGAACCTTCCCCCAGCTGTAATTTCTTGAGCGAAATGAACAGCCGTCTTCCAAGACGTGCCCGTTCCTAAACTAGACACGAAAACCGGCAGCAAAGTCTTGTTAAACTGCTTCTCGTTGTAGCCACAGATGTAAAATATCACGTTCTTGCACACCACTGAATCAGTGTTATCTACGTCGCAGGAATTTGTCATCCTTCCGAGAACAGAGTCCTTCGGTATAAACTCATGAGAACCATACAGCATCTCCATGTAAGCGACGTTGCTCGCGATCGGTGCCAAGGATTTGATAGGCGACTTTATATCTGACATGAACACTACAGGAGCTAAAGCGAACCCTGCACTGAGCTTCTCATTGTACTCAGGTCGCAAAGACAGCATGGCGAACAGTATAGTGGTCCCCATAGAGTGGCCTATGTAAGTTATTTTAGCACCACGCTTTTGTTCCGCGATGTAATCAATAACATTCGGCAGATCGTACAGAGCCACATCGTGCCACGAAAAATTCCAAAATGATTTCGAATCGCTCTTCAATTCAGCATGCTCCTTCGAATACTTGTTCCCTCTAATATTGGGCATCCAAACATCGTAACCGGCGTCTGCTAACACATACGCGAGAGCTTTCTCAGGACCGTTTAAAATCCAGTCCGCGGAGCTAGCGAACAGTCCGTGTTGTAAAATCACAGTATTTTCTGGAGTGTCCACGCCGTTTTTGGAGCGAGGAATCCTGTGCACGTTCAGCATGTAGCCTTTAGACACTACAGTGTGGGTTTCGCAAGTGTACCCGTTGCGAGCGATTATGGATGGCACTGACAAAATCACATCCGGGTTTTCCATTTTCGCCCCCGGCTCTTCGACTTTAAGGTACGACGGGCTGAGGGTATCGGTCATTTTCCGTCCACTTTCCTTTATATTCTCCACGTATTTGTTGATGTCTACGCCAATTTTCTCGCTTTGACCCTCAACGTAAGTGCTCACGGTGTCCTTCATTCGTATAGCTTCTTGGTAGCTGGCGTTGAAGGCTTGTTCCACGCGATTCTTTTGCGCCTCGAAAAATGTTTTCATGTTCTCCGAAAAGTTCTGAATGGGATTCATTTCGAAGCTCCAATATTCTGGTAATGGAAACGCGGCGGAGCTCGAAAGCAGCGCAAAACATAAGTATAGTACGTTCATAGTAGTACACGCGAGTGCTAATTCTGACCGACCTCGAGATGACTAGCAGTCTGTACTGTGGGTAGATATTGTTCGCCAGATGACCTGAACGGGTTAACGCGTAATTGTGATAAATGAAATAATTGTATCGAGTCTATGTATTTATAAATTTTATTAGGTAGGTACAATTATTTTCCCCAATGATTATCATTACAAAATTATTACTTATTGTTATTGTAGTTGTCTACGTCATTCTCGTGTTTTTTTTCGATAACCTATATCGAGGAAAAAAATAGTATTTTAGTTCTGAGAAATATAAATGAAGATGATAGTATGACAGAGGTAGGTACTTTAAGTACTTACTAAGTACATAGTTTCAGTGGCGTATTTTAAGATTCAGCGCCCCGGGCCAAAAAGGATTTGCCGCCCTATAGAAGTGTAGAATTGGACTTATTCTAGAGTCGAAACGTTTTTTTTTTTCAAAGTTTTCGATATTTTTAAAATAAGCAAGTGCGAGACGGACTTGCACCAACCGTCACACATTTTTTTTTAATTTTTTTTACAAAGTTTTATTTTCATTGCTTGTTATAAGTTATAACCATAATCATGACCGAATACTATATATAATATTTTGGTAACTAGATATGCGAGCGAAGCGAACGCGATATTTCCTATTTTTTTACTGTTTCGGTTAATTTCAAGCAGTGGCATAATTTATCTCTATGCCAAATTTTAGCAAAACTTATTCAGTTGTTGCAGCGTGAAGGAATTATTAACATACATACATAAACACTTATTGATTTACACACTTGCATACAAACTATCGCCATTATAATATTAGTATGATGTGATGCACGGCTGCAAATCTTTGACGTCTCATGTCTTTGAATGCCATGCCACACTCAGAATTCTATTCTTTGAACTATTCGCTGCGCTTATCGTTCAACCCAAGAATCTTTCGCTGCTCGCCATTCATAGCATACTCGGCTCAAAAAGCTATACTTTCCAGCCTTGCTTAACCAATAATTAGTTCCCATGTGACTTTTTTGCTTTTTTTGCTCGATATTGATAACGGCACCAGGTAGATGCTTCAAATATCCACGGACGATTTAGTTACATATTCACTTTAAAAATAAATAGTTTGTTTAAAATAAAACAAATATTTAAAGGGGACTCCCATACAAAAAACGAGATTTTTTGCTCGTTTTTGAATGACTTTAATTCTATTGAGAATTGGTCTTGATAGTACGGAGCCCTCAGTACGCAAGCCTGACTCGCACTTGACCAATTATTAACAGTACGCCACAAGCTGATGTGAACCTAAATGAAAAAATCGATTCTTTATGCGGCCCTCTCCGATAACATTTTTGTAATTTTGTATGCAATTACTTGCTTTGGGTCATCAATAAACGTATAATTAGTCAATTTGAAATTATTCTGTTCAAAAATTCAGAAGTGAAACTACTCTAACGGACCACGTTCTTTGAGTTCATATGTTACCATAAACACATAAGTAATGTTACTAAAACTTTTTGGTAGGTCTCGTAACTTTTAGTGCAACAGAAACTACAATTTACCTCCAATATTTGTTAAGGCTGGTTACAAAAATCGCCTCTCGCCGCCCATAGTGTATGGTGACAAACTTTTCATAGTTTTATTTTCACGCTGAGCCTAATCTTAATATATATAAATCTCGTGTCACAATGTTTGTCCGCGATGGACTCCTAAACTACTGAACCGATTTAGTTCAAACTTCGTGAATATCTGTCATTTGGTCCAACTTAAAAGATAGAATAGTTTTTATCCCACGTGGACGAAGACGCGGGCATCAGATAGTTAGATATAAATTGTTACAACTTAAACAACTGCTTCATCGCTTTGCGCCTGTCAAAAAGAAACTGTCGATTGTATAGACTATTTAGTCCAGAGTGCTTGTACTATAGAGGTCAGCTGCCGCCCTCTACCATCGGCGCGCCTGTCAGTAATAACTTAAAATTTAAACGATGCCTCGCGTTGTTACGTCTATCAAACTTACAACCATATAACATGTAGTTAAGTTTTTGATGTCCTTAATCGAGAAATATTGAAGAAATTATTTTAAAAAACGCCTTTCTAATGATCTAATTATGTTTTTTTCTAATTTGTTTAGGCCAATGAATTAAGTGATCTCAATAACAAAAAAGTAAAACAAGCTGAGCGAGGTGCGGCTTGCGCCGCCCCTCGAAGGCTGCCGCCCTGGGCCATGGCCCACTTGTCCCTAGGGTAAATACGCCACTGCATAGTTTGTAAAGATCGATTGCTATTGTTTGGCAGTATCTTTCATCATCAGGGATCCGGATGTTATACTTATCATCTTGACGTGATTATGTAAATCTTCACGTTTTTATCTTCGCTTGAATGTATCAAGATGATAAATATCTACCTACTGGAATTCCCGGAATTTCACTGTGATCTACTGACCTACAATGTCTTCTCATTTGTGGCTCGATTAGGTTATAGTTTCTAAAATAACTCAGGTCGTCTGGTGGGAGGCTTTAGCCGTGGCTAATTACCACAGAAAAACACAGGCGATTTGGCGTTCCGGCGCGACGCTGTGTAGATACCATCAGGGATTAATGACTCTTCCAAGGGAGTAGAATAACATCTTCGGCTGCAACTTCATTGGTCACTTACCATCAGCTGAGATCATAGTCAGGTAAGTACCTACCTATACTGTCATATAGAGTGTAAGAAAATCCCTTTTCAATAACTTAAGTAATTCAAACACTTCAAGAGATTAATAAATACAGGTAAATACTTAATAATAATTACTTACCTAGTTTATAATTTTACGTAAACAACTTCACCAATAGGTAGGTAAGTACTTGAGCGAAATTCAATAAATGTAACTATGTAGGTACTTATATACTTTAATGAAAAACCAATAATTTTTTTCTTAGACTTTCGTCAGATTTAGGATCTGTACCTACCGAATTTAGTGTGTAAATAAAAAAGGCCATGGGAGTAAAGCAGCGGGCAGCCTCTAGTAAGAGTTATAAAATATAGATAAATTATTATTATTAAATTATGCCTAACAAAAATAAATTCTTATCAATAAACTAAGGTTTAATTAATGGTCTATTTCTCGGTAGCGTGGTGATGGCCCCACTGGCTCCCTAGAAGTCTATCTCAATGTCCCTTTATCATCAGTATTACATTCATGTTCAGTGCTATACTAAGGCTCGGTTGCTCCACTTAATTTTAACCGAAACGTTACAGGTAATTATTGTGGTTAACTGTGACCCTTATTTCGAAAGACATAAGAGTCAGACTTGACTTTAACCGAAGCGTTAAAGTCAAGTCTGACTCAGTCAAGCAACCCAGCCTTTAGTGCCAAAAACTTTTCTGACCCGCACACGTACCTAGGTATTCTGTAACTCGGTGCTTACAGCCACTGGAATATATTCTCTATCCATTGAAGGATCGCTACGAAAATGTTATTTTTTAATTCATAGAAAACCTTCAATGGATAAAAAATATGGCAATGGCTGTCATTCTTTACATAAAAAAGCCGGTGGACAAAACAGGAACTATTGTCCAGGTTGATTGGTTAAGTTTGTTGTCTATTTAGTATGTTGTTGTTTGAGTCGTGTTAGGTACTAAGTATCTATAATTTTGTAGTTTCGCCTGCATAGGTACTTTCTTAATTAATTTCTAAAGCAATAAGTAAGTGTTGCACGAAAGTCGAAACATCACCACCACGTTAAAAACACCCTCATCAAGTCAGATAAGTTGGCAGTTGGCACTATAACTTTATTAAGTCCAAGGATGAACCATTGACCGCGAGCGCGCGTCGCGGTAGTATGAAGTGGGGGAGGAAGGCATCGGCAAAGCTTCTGCGAAAGGATAGTATAAACCTGATACTAATCCACGCCTTCAATCGGTAGCGTCAACAGAGATAACAGAACTATGGAGATGCCCCATTCATTCATTCTAGACTAGACTTGTGTAATGCATCGCCATAGTGAGCGCCAAGATATTTTGTTGTCAAATGTTCGTGTTACCCTAGGGGACGCCATCTTATACGCCACTTGACAGATTAAAAAATAAAGATAGTCACGCTAATTTTGTAGAGGGAGCCAGTCCATATTGTTTTCTAGGTCTGTGGTAGCGTCATGCCGATTGGTCAATATAGAATGGAAGGAATGGATTGGTCTCTTCGTCCGAGGATGGTATACTTATGCTATAGACGTGAATCTTCTAGACTCTAGAGATTCACTTTGCAAAATTAAGTAGCGACTTTATAGACGATCCTAGATAAATCTACCCACCGAAGTATCTACATAATTATTTATGTATTATTATCTTTGATCTACGACTTCTATCAAACACGCAATTCGTCAGAATAAGCTTGATGGGACCTCAAATAATTTATTATGGTAACATTTTGGTGTCGGTGTTGAGGAGCGAGCGGCGTGTAATTCCAATATTTACGGCTCGTTGAACAGAGCTCGTTACGTGACAAAAGGGTTGCCGTAATGACATATGGCGCGGCAATTTACGCGTCTCTGCTGTAAATGAGTAATACTTACAGTTCAAATAACTTTGCCGCTCCGATGGAAGCTTTTCGACTGTTTCCACTTTCCTATACTGGCCTGTTCGTTCGTTCGTTTCAGCCGACGGACGTCCACTCTTGGACAAAGGCCTCCTGCAAGGATTTCCAGCCCGCACGGTCCTGACTCCTGCGCCTCTTGTATCCAACGCCTTCCCGCGACTCCTTTAATGTCGTCAGTCCATCTGGTCGGAGGCCTGCCAACGCTGCGCTTCCCTGCGGGTTCACCGCTTTCCCGTGGGGGGGGGGGGGGGGGGGGGCGCTTTTCCAGCACTTTGGATCCCCAACGTCCGTCGGTTCTACGAGCTATGTGCCCCGCCCATGCCACTTCAGCTTCGCGATACGTTGAGCTATGTCGTTGATTTTGGTTCGTCTACGGATCTCCTCATTTCTGATTTTATCACGTACAGAAACTCCGAGCATAGCTCTCTCCATCGCTCGCGGACTCTGAGCCTTCTTATGAGGCCCATAGTAAAAGACCATGTCTCGGATCCGTATGTCATCACAGGCAACACGCACTGTTCGAAGATCTTAGTCTTCAGGAACTGAGGGATAACCTTGGTATACCTGTAAGAAATTGCTTAAAGCGATAAGGCCGCCATTTGCATACCTACCTATCTTACAGAACAGCGCTGACTTAACAATTAGTGATCACACATGTTTTTAAATTAGGAAAACCAAATATTTTATTAATGAAATATTTTTCAGATGTAACTTTATGTGAGAAGGTTTCCTTGTCTATCGGGATATTATTAGGATACAAATAAAACCAAACACAAAAGGAGATAAAATACGTTTATTTCTTAAAATTTCTCATTATTAATAAATCAGATACGCGTACTTTACACTGCACTTGGTAATCAGAAACACAAACACTCTGCTATTGGAAATTGAAACAGTTTCAACATCAATAAATATTACGATATTTTGTCAAAACAAACAATGTGAAATGAAAAACTATGTTTGCATAGCACGAGCTAATATGTATATAATGACAGCCCTATTGTATTTTGTAATCCAAGATAATTTTCTATCCAAGGAAAAATAATAATATTACCAAACAGCAAGACAATAATTTAAAACGATGGTACTGCGAAAAAGAAGCTTTAATTTTAAATGTTTCCTACTAGATGGCACCAGTCTTGTGCCTAAGGACCAACAATTTATTTCTTTACATCGTTGGTAAGGTCTGAATATATAAGAACCCGTTCGCAGAAGCTTTGTCGGTGACTTCCCCTTCCACTTCATAAGACCCCCCCAAGCGCGGGTTGCGGTTGTATGAAGTGAGAGGGGAAATCAACGGCAAAGTTTCTGCGAACAAGTTATACGTATCAAAATTATCGTCTCAGAGTACGCCTGTGGCTCAATCGACAGAGCTCCCAGCCGCGATAGCTGGGGGAGGTAGGTTCAAACAAAACCGGTTGCGATAATTTCGATACGTAGTCATTAAAATTTATAAGATATCCAAAGTTATCTTATAAATTTTAATGCACTCGAATTATTATAAGTTATCTTATAATTCGAGTGCATTTTGATGTTAAAATGAATAATCACATCGTTAATTAGCAATTAAAATAAACATAATATTTTATCGCAATATTTATTAACATCCTTTTTGTTTATGACTGAATATTTACAAATCAAGACTGAATAAACTTAGTTCAAAAATCTAAAGTTTTTCTGCACTTTATGGAAATCTAATTTTCATAGCGGTGAAGTCAATTTTGGTAAAAGAATTGCCTGCAAAAATTGTAAGTAGAGTAAGACATTCTTAATGTCATACATACAATAATAAGATTTGCTTGATAACCACAAAATTTTGAAGAAAAAAACACGAAACCCAAAAAAACTCACTTGACCTATTTGGATGAAACTTACGTTTTTTAACCTTCAATGAAAAGTTTACAACTCTAGTTATTACACATGCGTCCACGCACACTCACACACACACACACGCAATCACACACGCAACCAAATTCTTATACCAAAGAATTATCATAAACAGCATTGACCTAGGAATAACTCTATCATAATCGGTCCAGCCGTTTAAGACACTAAGGGGCAAACATAATAATTTGTCTAACGTGCACACAAAACAAATTATATATTCTTAATATATATTTATTTATAACTCTTCACAAAATTCACTTTTCTCAAATCGGCTAAGCCAATTTTGAGCGAGCTCGAAATAGAGGATAGAATATTCGAATGCCGGGTGCGCTACAGAAAACAAACACATCGTCCTAAAGCCTCAGATATTTCACATATTAAATGCTAAGTTACACATTATTTTCTAAGCTTTTTTTCACTTGCGTGGTCTTTACTATTATTATCATATCATATTACTATATTTAATTTTAATATATGTTATAATATAACATATCGCTAAAATAACCATCAGTTTACAAATTTTCATTTACTATCGTTAATAATAATAATAACATAGTATTATTTTAATATTATTTAATTATTCCTATAGTATATTTAATATATTTTACATAGAAACCGATCGATAAAGGTTTTTCTAACAAAAATATTATCCAGTTCCGTATTATTAAATTCTATTGATGCAACAACAGTATTGTAAAAGAATCATTGGTAGGTACTCATTCAGTTTAATGAAATCTAAATTAAACTGTCATAACGGTGCCAATTCTTTTATTATACTAAATTATACTCTTTCCATTCGTATATTTTCTCTTTGACACATGAAACAGATATAGCAAAACCGAGGGACCAGAGAGAGATAAAGGTAAAGTGGTCTCTTTCTGGTCCCTCGCTATTGCTATATCTGTTTCATGTGTCAAAGAAAAAATAAACAAATGGAAAGAGTATAATTTGACGCGTCTGAAAATAGCGATGTCCTTCTCAAAAAGTTTTCAGTTTTATTACAACTACCATTCTGTAAAAAACAGTCCTATTTTAAGTTGTAATACGTCATGTTAATGCAGAGATAAAGTAAAACTGTATAATCTTATCGGTGATCAGTAATCATGCAGTACCATATAGGTATTAAATGTGACATGAATTGAAGGGCATTTGTGACGTTTTCGCCACAAGCAGGCCTGTACAGGCACGTGTATGAAAACGTAGTTGTATTTATTGTAATCGCCAAAAATTGTGTTCCCTTTGCTGTTCACTTATATCAGTCCAAGCAGGCGGAAGAATTTGTTGCCGATTGCGATGAATTTGTCTTTCTTAATGATACTTGTGATATTGGCAACACTGAGTATCTGTCAACGTCAGAGCTAAAGTGACAAAACGAGAGCTCAGTCCAATAAAGCTAATTCCGTTGAGTTGAAAATATACCCGTGATGTACTCGTATATTATGTATTTAACAAATAAACATATTCATATATGTTCCATTTCCTTTTAGTCCGTATTGTCATTAAAAAATCTTTCTCTAAACTAAATGAAATACTCTGAAAAGCCATCTCTATGTTTAGTCCTGTAAATTCAGTTTAGTTAAAGATTTTCTACAATCGAATAAGCATTGTTTTGAAAAAAAAAACCGTTCCATGTCTCATTCTAGTTGTTAATTTAATGGCCACAACAAAACCTAATTGAATACATCCATCCAAAAGTATTGCCTAACTTGATTCCACTATGACGGAAACAAGTGTAGATATCTGATTCAAGTCAATAAATAGAAACTGGAGCATCATTGGTAGTAACATCCATTAATTAAAATAACTATACTTCATCCAGCCATTTATGTTTTTCAATTTAAACATATACTATCAAGAATTAAGGCACCTCAGCCTATTTCACGTTTACCTCTGGTCCTTTTACTGTGATCCGTCTTATATGTCAAAAGTAAAATAAATGATTGGACGGAGTATAGTATCACCTATATCTTTTCATTCGTTTATTTTCTATTTGACACATGAAACAGATTTAGCAATAGCGAGGGACCAGAAAAAGACCACTTTACCTTTATCTCTCTCTTGTCCCTCGCTATGGCTATATCTGTTGGATTTATAAAATTGCGATTTTAGTTAACGACACTAAGAAAGATGGCTGTCTCAAATCAGCACAATTAAATATTGTATCTGTTGTTTTGTTTGTTGTAGAGATCAGTGAATATTAGACAAACCATGGGTACAAGGCATATTCATTTACGAAGTTGCAAGTTTGAAAGTCAATCTAAATAATATAAAATTAATATTGCATTTTCGCATGTCTAAACTAATTTGATCGATATTTTTAAAAATAAGACTTAGAATAGAAGCTTAATAACTAAAAATGGTTCTTAGAAATCAAAATGTAGAGTGAATTTCTGTTGTTTACTTTTCTAAGGCATATTCTTTATCAAGAATTTTGCATACATGGGTATGCAAAATTGTATACCCATAATCTTTTTTCTGGATACTTTTACATGGGACGGAAATAATACCTACTTCAAACATGATTATAACTTTTTTTTGATATTATTAACCGATTATGTATGTTAATAATTCCAGTTTCAAATATTAACGATTAAAAATTTTAAAATCAATGTTTTGATTTCAGTCAACTACCCAATTGCGATTTTTTATGTGCTTTGGTACGATTCTTAAAATACAATTTTTTTGTAAGCACTGCATTTTTCTTTTCTCGTATTTGAAATATGCAAAAATCCTAATTTTAAAACTCACCAATTAAATCACGGTAACTACCGAAGTAATTGCTTAAATTTTACCTAGGTATAAAGTAGGTTATTTACTAATTAGAAATTGATGTCTCAAATTGGATACATTTCTTTTCATTTAGTTCAACGATTCAACAATACAAAATATTATGAAACAGAATTACTTTAAAGTTTCATTTAAATATTAATTGTCCTATTAATATACGAGTATTAAATTATTAATGTATTCATTTAAATATGTTGTACTTCATTCAAAATTCGTATATTTTCGTGTCATTTTTGGGCACACAATGTTGAACTTGTGTTAAAAAGAATGTATAAACTGTGATAAAATCAGCCAAACTTTTTTTATCACAAAAAATAATAAGACTGAAAATATTTACAAAATTTCGCCGCCTTTTAAATCGACTAAATATGTTAAAATTTTCAAAACAACTTCAACATACGCGCCAAATTCAGAACCTCCCATTTCTTTTGGCTCTCGAATTTAGTTATTTTAAATTTAAAACGCAGTACGACCTTGAATAGCCTGTCAAATCAAGTTTACCAAGACTGTATATTTTATTTCCCCATAATCTGCCGCCGGCTTTGCTATAACATCGACAAGTATAGGTATTTCAGTCATTTAACAGATTTGCATGTGCAACGATGCAAGATAAATAGTCGGACCCCCGAGATATAACTAATTTGACAGTTTTTAAATAACCTACTACTGCGTAGTTATTTCAAGGCAGAAAAAAAGAATTTAAAAAAAGAAGTAAGATTTAAAAATAATTGGTAATTTAGGTATGATCACATACACTGCAAACTGTCAAATCTATCAACAGTCAAATATACTAATTATCTCGGCGGTCCAACTTTAAAAGAGAAATTTGTCTCTCTCTTCAAAAATGTTTGTCTGTTAATTTATTTCATTATATTTTTTGTTCGTTTAAACTGATCGAAGTAATAATGGAAATCAAATAAAGTAAATTCGTTATTGTAATTTATTATAATTCGTTTATTGCAAGCTAATAAGTAATATATAATATATGGTGCACAGTTAGCCGAAATCTTAATAATGTATTATAAAACTAAACATAATAAATTACTTCTGTATGATTGCACTTTCTGATAAGTAATAAAACAATTGTACAGTAAGACTGCGAGATATTTAAAACTATGGTTTACAAGGTGTTTTAATTACTGTAATATTATTTTAAAAAATCGTACTATGGATGTTACGAAGAAATCACTTTTGTTTTGTTTGTGACTAATTTTATTCATTCCCCTTACAAATAAAGGGAATAGAGGTGGAATATTTTTATTCTATTGGTGTTTTCCTTCGAATATCAAATTAATCAAGATAACGAAAGACCAGAACGGAGTACCTATTCCACCCCTATTCCACGTTTATTTGTTTGACACATACATAAATGCACAAATATTAACGTCACGTCTGACCCATATAGAATAAAAAATCAATCGTAAATTTATTATTATAGTCATGTTTTATAATACCCTACATCATAGGGTTCATAAAAAACAAATGTACTTCATAAGTAGTTTTGTTTTCGTCGACATTTATCAATGAAGTCCGTGAGTTTTCGAAGCCTTTACCGTACAAAGTCAAACATACAAATGAATGTACAACGAGAAAGTTAAAAATAAAATATAATAACGCTCTGACATCGCACTGACGTCGCAAAGGAAATTAAAACTTAAAATTACGAAGGAAAATTAAAACAATATGCCTTACTTGGTGCACAACGTAAAACTTACTCCGAGAGAAATACACACTTTACGCTTAACACTGTACTGTAATGTAGGGTTCACTGTCAAATTAATGGGTTTGAAATGTCAATTTGTTGGCACACCACGCGTCGGCGGTGGGACTGTACGCAATTGGTATTTACCGTGATGACGTCTGTCAATTACGACATCCTATCCGATGCGCATATTATATTGTGTAAATTTTCAGCCTCCTAAGTGCGAGTGAGCGAGTGAATGAATAAGTCAGATCAGATGATACCGTAGTAATTTTCCAGAAACCCTTCCTTATTCCTACTCTACGCTGAATGAAACTCCCGGTGAAAAATTTCGCTTTCGCATGCGCAAAAGTTAGGGCTAAGTGTGTGAATGAAGTCATTATTTTTATTTTGACTAGGTTTTATTTAACTTGTAATGTCTGTGACTCTGTATGTATAATTATGTTCGGGTGAAACTTTGCAAATGAATTGCAAATTAGTTACCCTCAACAGATTCGAGATATACTTAATTTGAATACATGTTTCATTTGTATTACAATTTACAATACATGGTTAGCTAAGTGACGTCATCCCAAATCCAAAATGGCGGAGTACACAAGATGGCCGACTGGTTATTTTTTGTGTAACCTCATGGCATCGATTCAAATGAAAGGGATTCTGAGAAGAATACGAATAAACTGACATAAAAAAGCTTGTTTTTTAAATGACTAATTATTATTCTAACAGATAGGAAATTGAAGAACTGATAGCACAATAGTACAGACCTCTGTCTCTCAACAGGGAATCGCGGGTTGGAATCCCGGGCACGCATCTCTGACTTTCCTGCGTTTAGGAAAAATAAAACATCACTTGCTTAGCAATGAACATCAGAGGAACCCTGCAAATCTCTCTCTCTTTCTCTCTCTCTGAATGAACCTGAGAGGGAAAGGGACCCTCGAAGAAGGGACCCTCGAAGAAGGGACCTGACGAAGATAAAGAATAGGAAATCAAAAGCTACAATAGACATCATCACGGTAAGCTAGTCCATGTGTCCGGATGTTAGATACGCGTCGCGCGGCCCGCCCTACTGTGTGGTGGTGCGGCCCGCTGAGCCCGCCGGGCCGCATGCGGCTCACGAGGCGGGGGCGGCGGGCCGTCAATACGCGCGCCGGTCGTCCATGTCCGACACCTGCGAATTAGTCCTGTTAAATAAAAACCCTATGTTTGTCGTATGATTGAATAGTTTCTGACTAATTATACGTAAACCGATCAATTATTATGGCGAGTGGGTGCTTTTCGATATCTTTTTTTGTGAAAAATTTAACACTGCCCCAAACCCATATTAATATTGTAAACAAAATTGGACGACCGAATGGCGTAGTGATAGCGAACCTGCCGTCTGCGCCGGAGATCGTGGGTTCTATTCCCACTACTGGTAAATGTTTGTGTGATGAGCATGAATGTTTTCCAGTGTCTGGGTGTTTTTCAATATATTATATTCATGTATAATAGTATGTATGTATATTTATCAGTCATCTAGCACCCATAACACAAGCTATCGCTTACTTTGGAGCTAGATTGCGATGTGTAAAAATGTCCCGTATATATTTATTATTATTTATATATGGGTTTGGGGCAGTGCCATCTATTGAAAACAATGGTAATTTATAACGTCACGCGACCTATCCCTTCTACAAATCGGCGTCAAATTTTACCATTACATCAGTAATGTAGTTTCACCATAAAGAAGAAACTGTCTTATGAGTTTTTTTACCCATGTGCAATAAAGAATCGATCAGTTCATCTGGTTGAAGCAATAAGGTGAGTTTATATCACCACCCCGAGTTTGTTTCATGCCTTGCAGGTCGGAGATCCTTACAGCAGGTCTTAATAAACAAGGGTCCGACATGACTGGAGAGAGATCAGGCACAGGACCGTTTGCTTAACGTGCTCTCCGAGGCAGAGGGGTGAAGCATTGCCTATTGCCAAACTCCAGGCTAAGGTACTGAGAATTTCCTGTTTTAAAAAACCCCAATGCGTACTTGATTGGCCCGACCCGGGAATCGAACCCAGGACCCGGTGATTTGTAGTTGAACATGCTCACCACTAGACCAACAAGTCAATGGATATGTATATAGATATTTCATATCCACGACGGCGCGCCCAACTCTGTCAAGCTCCGTACGAATCGAAAGAAACATAAGCGATTTTGACAGAGTGGGGCGCGACGTCGTGGATTGAAATATCTATAGACGTACGTGGTACGTGTACGTATGTGTACGTGGTACGTGTAGGTGGTATGTGTACGTATGGACCTATCGGTGGTGCCTTACGTGGTGATGCTTGGCGCGCTTGTGCGGAGGGTCGTCGGGCGCCTCCTCGATGACCAGCTCTCCGCCCAGCGCCGAGCAGCCCTCCTCGCCGCCGTAGCCGCTGCGACACACCACACATGTGTAAAGATGGGTCTACGCTAGACGAACCGAGCACGAGCGGAGCACGAGCCGAACACAATTCGTATAGTGTGGACCGACTTACAAGCCTCGAACGAGTGCGCTGCGAGCATTTCGTTCGTGCTCGGCTGCGTTCCGCCTGTTGTCGGTTTTTTGACGAACACAAAGGGATTTGCTTCGCGCTCGCAGTGCGCTCGTGGACGTGCAGATAGCAATAAGACTCGGCGGACTGCGCGAACAAATGTAGCCAGATTTGGATCCACGGAAGACCAGCGCTATGACCGTGGGGCAAATCCAGGCCCCACGGTCGTAGCAAACGCCGAGTGGACTCTATTTTGGAAATCACGCAATTTCACACAACATAATTATAATGTATTCTGGCGGACTATAACTGTGTTGTGATTCCGAATAAACGTTCTTTCTTTCTTTCTTTCTAGTTCACTGGTGTCAAAATGTTTGTTTCGACACCGACAACATCATTCCTATAAATTTAGATACAAATCAAAATTTCACTCGAAGCGGGATTTGAACCCGCGTCCCCCAGCTATCGCGGCTGGGTGCTCTTCCGCTGAGCTATACGAGCCATATCCCTCTGCGATGGAATTCAGACTCGTAATATTTTAGGTCCTTAGGCAGAACCAATGCGAGTGAAATTTGGATTCGTATTTAAATTTAGAGGAATTATATCCGAAGTGTGTAAAACACAAATCAAAAAGATAATTAGTTACCAACGACGTAAGTTGTAAATCGACTGCAGTAATACCTATAGACCGCGGTCCACGCCTGAAATCACTATTTACATAGATACTAGCTGACCGGGCAAACTTCGTTTTGCCGTTTAGGGACATCAAATATAGATAACAACCCGCTCCCGGACCCAGAGATCACACCCTGAAAGTTTCATAACGATCGGTACAGCCGTCTTGGAGGAGTTTGTTAACCAAGAAAAGCGAGAGAATTTTATATGTTCGATTTCAATCCACGAAGATGCGCCCAGTATGTCAAAATCGCTTATCTCACATTCGTTTCGTATGCATTTACAGAGTGGGGCGCGTCATCGTGGATTGAAATATCTATAATATAAATACCGTATCTCGTATAGTACACGTATAGTAAAGAGATCTTACGCGTAGTAAGGCTCGTAAGGCAGGGCGGCGCCCTGCACCTCCTCCTCGGGCAGCGACATCAGCCCGCCGCTCGACGTGTTCACCACGTACTTCTCTGTAACCAACGAACGTTATACGTTATGTGGCGGTCTCTTACACTAAATGACACTCTACAGCGTTTTCTTGTTGATTATGTAACCCATTCTATTAAATACGTAGTAGCAACGAAGAACAGACCGCAGAAAAACGATGGCGTTCGCGTTAGGAGGGGAAACAGAGATATACAGAACCTAGCAAAAAAAAGTTAACGTTAAAAGCTCAGCGGGGCTAGACAAAGTAACAGTCGTTTGGCGTCAACGACAGTAGACAAAAATGTATGGACAAACCACGTGACGAATGAAAACAAATGAAAGCAGAATGAATCTACGTTATGCTTAGCGTTGTACATTGTCGGCTGTCAATTGTCATGCGAAGTACGCTAAAGTTATCTACAAGGTCTGCGAGAACGCAGGGAGCGTTAAAAATGCCGTAGTCGATTATCAAACACTCCCTCCTGTTTTCCTCTATTCGGTCGTGGTTTTTCTACAGTCACGTGGTTTGTCCATACATTTTTGTCAACTGTCGTTAGCACCAAACGACTGTTACTTTGTCTAGCCCCGCAGATCACCGCATGCTTAGATTCATGTCGGCGATCATTCTATAAACTCAAAATATCTTCTTCTAGACAGAAGAAATTTTGAATTTGAAGATTAGACATATATACACACAAAAAATGTCACCAGTTTAAAAATGTTTGTTTTGACACCAACTGCGACAGTAGTAAGCCGACCGCACTTTTGTTTATGGACCGACGCCACAGATCACTATACTCGTTATTAGTCCGCACTCGTGTTTCCACAGGGACGGTTTCAGCCATATTGTGGCGTATTACCGGGGACACATGGCGTTACTTTTTTATTTAGATAAAATTTAATGAAATGAAATTTATTTGCTTGAAACATTGTACAAAAATTGATGTTACAATAATTCTAAGAACCAAACATGTTTCGTCTAATGACATGCAAATAATATAAAATAGGGATATAGAAGCGTATGATTGTTGATGATGTTTTTTTGATCAAATGTTCAGATGGGTTCTCATCCTTAGGTTCATATCTATAGCACGGTCGCGGAGCACGAAGAATTTCGTACATTAACCTGTTACTACCTGTCTCTGTCACTCCCGCGTCAAAATAATGCGGTCACGCTCGCACAGGACGGGGTCATTGCATCTGTGCGAGCGTGACCGCATTATTTTGACGCGGGAGTGACAGAGACAGGTAGTAACAGGTTAATGTACTAAATACTTCGTGCTCCGCGACCGTGCTTTAGTGGTGAGATGGTTTGAAGCTACGGACGGTGGAGCGTTACCTTCCCGCTCGCCGCCCGCGCCGTTGGTGACGACGGTGATCTGGTGGCCCGTCATCACCAGCCCGCTGCCGCCCGCCGTGTACGACAGCCCCGCGCCTGCGCACACACACCAGATACCGTAATAGAGCGTTACCTTCCCTCTCGCCGCCCGCGCCGTTGGTGACGACGGTGATCTGGTGGCCCGTCATCACCAGCCCGCTGCCGCCCGGCGTGTACGACAGCCCCGCGCCTGCGCACACACACCAGATACCGTAATAGAGCGTTACCTTCCCTCTCGCCGCCCGCGCCGTTGGTGACGACGGTGATCTGGTGGCCCGTCATCACCAGCCCGCTGCCGCCCGGCGTGTACGACAGCCCCGCGCCTGCGCACACACACCAGATACCGTAATAGAGCGTTACCTTCCCTCTCGCCGCCCGCGCCGTTGGTGACGACGGTGATCTGGTGGCCCGTCATCACCAGCCCGCTGCCGCCCGGCGTGTACGACAGCCCCGCGCCTGCGCACACACACCAGATACCGTAATAGAGCGTTACCTTCCCTCTCGCCGCCCGCGCCGTTGGTGACGACGGTGATCTGGTGGCCCGTCATCACCAGCCCGCTGCCGCCCGGCGTGTACGACAGCCCCGCGCCTGCGCACACACACCAGATACCGTAATAGAGCGTTACCTTCCCTCTCGCCGCCCGCGCCGTTGGTGACGACGGTGATCTGGTGGCCCGTCATCACCAGCCCGCTGCCGCCCGGCGTGTACGACAGCCCCGCGCCTGCGCACACACACCAGATACCGTAATAGAGCGTTACCTTCCCTCTCGCCGCCCGCGCCGTTGGTGACGACGGTGATCTGGTGGCCCGTCATCACCAGCCCGCTGCCGCCCGGCGTGTACGACAGCCCCGCGCCTGCGCACACACACCAGATACCGTAATAGAGCGTTACCTTCCCTCTCGCCGCCCGCGCCGTTGGTGACGACGGTGATCTGGTGGCCCGTCATCACCAGCCCGCTGCCGCCCGGCGTGTACGACAGCCCCGCGCCTGCGCACACACACCAGATACCGTAATAGAGCGTTACCTTCCCTCTCGCCGCCCGCGCCGTTGGTGACGACGGTGATCTGGTGGCCCGTCATCACCAGCCCGCTGCCGCCCGGCGTGTACGACAGCCCCGCGCCTGCGCACACACACCAGATACCGTAATAGAGCGTTACCTTCCCTCTCGCCGCCCGCGCCGTTGGTGACGACGGTGATCTG
Source organism: Coenonympha arcania (assembly GCA_036785405.1). Classification (NCBI taxonomy): domain Eukaryota; kingdom Metazoa; phylum Arthropoda; class Insecta; order Lepidoptera; family Nymphalidae; genus Coenonympha; species Coenonympha arcania. The sequence continues at coordinate 16,866,627 of CM072066.1, read as the reverse complement.
GTGGCCCGTCATCACCAGCCCGCTGCCGCCCGGCGTGTACGACAGCCCCGCGCCTGCGCACACACACCAGATACCGTAATAGAGCGTTACCTTCCCTCTCGCCGCCCGCGCCGTTGGTGACGACGGTGATCTGGTGGCCCGTCATCACCAGCCCGCTGCCGCCCGGCGTGTACGACAGCCCCGCGCCTGCGCACACACACCAGATACCGTAATAGAGCGTTACCTTCCCTCTCGCCGCCCGCGCCGTTGGTGACGACGGTGATCTGGTGGCCCGTCATCACCAGCCCGCTGCCGCCCGGCGTGTACCGTTGGTGACGACGGTGATCTGGTGGCCCGTCATCACCAGCCCGCTGCCGCCCGGCGTGTACGACAGCCCCGCGCCTGCGCACACACACCAGATACCGTAATAGAGCGTTACCTTCCCTCTCGCCGCCCGCGCCGTTGGTGACGACGGTGATCTGGTGGCCCGTCATCACCAGCCCGCTGCCGCCCGGCGTGTACGACAGCCCCGCGCCTGCGCACACACACCAGATACCGTAATAGAGCGTTACCTTCCCTCTCGCCGCCCGCGCCGTTGGTGACGACGGTGATCTGGTGGCCCGTCATCACCAGCCCGCTGCCGCCCGGCGTGTACGACAGCCCCGCGCCTGCGCACACACACCAGATACCGTAATAGAGCGTTACCTTCCCTCTCGCCGCCCGCGCCGTTGGTGACGACGGTGATCTGGTGGCCCGTCATCACCAGCCCGCTGCCGCCCGGCGTGTACGACAGCCCCGCGCCTGCGCACACACACCAGATACCGTAATAGAGCGTTACCTTCCCTCTCGCCGCCCGCGCCGTTGGTGACGACGGTGATCTGGTGGCCCGTCATCACCAGCCCGCTGCCGCCCGGCGTGTACGACAGCCCCGCGCCTGCGCACACACACCAGATACCGTAATAGAGCGTTACCTTCCCTCTCGCCGCCCGCGCCGTTGGTGACGACGGTGATCTGGTGGCCCGTCATCACCAGCCCGCTGCCGCCCGGCGTGTACGACAGCCCCGCGCCTGCGCACACATACACCAGATACTGTAATACTCAACCGAATTCACATAAATTATTAATATCTGGGTGACCGAGCTTTGCTCGGTTGCCAATAGATGGCAGCAGGGTTCATATTATTTTTTGATAAATTCGACATTTTCTAAAAGTGAATCCTAGCTAGATCGATTTATCGCCCCCAAAACCCCCTGTATACTAAATTTCATGAAAATCGTTCGAGCCGTTTCCGAGATTCAGATTATATAGAAATATATACAAGAATTGCTCGTTTAAAGGTATAGGATTTATTAGTAAAAACATTAGTAAACTATGTCACGTTTACGTGTTCGGCTGAAAACTGACAAATGTATTTTAAAGCAGTTTATTAAATTTTAATGCACAAGTAATTAAAGTAGTAAGTAATTTTAAAGCATACTTTAAGTTTAAATTGTAAAGCAGCAGCGGTTGAGATAAAAAAGTTACATTATTCTAAATCCAATATGGCGGAACGTACAGGATGTTTGCTGAGAAGAATACGAATAAACTGAAGTAAAATTGATGCCTATTGGACAGATTTAATTGATCGTGTGTGGTGTGGACGAACTGCAGATTGGCTCATGCATACACCATCATACCGATTTGACAATTGAATACACGGTGTACAGGCGGCTTAAGTTAATGGTGTACAAACTGTGTGGTGTACAAAGTGAGTGGTGTACAACGTGAGTGGTGTACAAAGTGAGTGGAGTACAAAGTGAGTGGTGTACAAAGTGAGTGGTGTACAAAGTGACTGGTGTACAAAGTCAATGATGTACAAAGTGAGTGGTGTATAAAGTGACTGGTGTACAAAGTACAAAGTCACTGGTGTACAAAGTGAGTGGTGTACGAAGCGAGTGATGTACGAAGCGAGTGGTGTACAAAGTGAGTGGTGTACAAGGTGAGTGGTGTACAAAGTGAGTGGTGTACAAAGTGAGTGGTGTACAAAGTGAGTGGGTACCGGGCGAGCCGGGCGCGCTCTGGCTGACGGTGCTCCGCTGCGGGAACAGGTACTGCGTGGACTGGCTGCTGGCGCTGCTGTTGTTGTTGAGCCGCTGCTGGCCCGCCTGCGGGAAACAAACGTATGAAACACATGGCAATAACACGTCACACACTATTGTATACATGTGGGCTGACGGAAGAAAACCTCTACCGTGTCTTGTGGGATTGATCCTTATAGGAGATGGTGCGTACTGCTGGATGGGATCGTTCGCGAAGTTTCTGGCCCATTTTATTATCAGGATTTTCGAGTGCTGCGCTTGTGCAGACTTAAGATCAACGGCACAGGAAGTAGACACTGAGGTAGAAGCCCATAATCTGATTACTCACATGCTGTGAAGCGAAAACGCATGGCAGCGATACAACTAAATGCCGAGGGGCATAATGAAGAGAAGAGAAAAGGAGAAATGGAAATAGGAGTCCGGCATGAGGTAATGCTTTGCGGTTTCGTGCTGAAGAGGTCTTCAGAGGTCCAGGTGGAAGACGGGGAGGTTGTTTTAGTCCGTGCGAGTCGGACATACCCTGCCATAGGCAGAAATCCGCTATGGACTTTTTCCTCCTCGAAAAAAAAAACAAACAATTATCAGGATCTCGTGGGTTCGGCAGCCAACTTCGGAAAGCTACGGGAGTTCGCGCACGCATGGCATAAGAGGCGAAGCGGCTTGGAGTGACACATAGAATTTATACTGCGAACGGCCGACTTTGTATTGTCCTGCCCCACAATGGGGAGAGTGAATACATAAGGACAAGGAGCGAGAGGAAACAATTTATAGGGTGTCAAGAAGCCCCGGGAACACGCCAAGAGCAAGTAGCGAATGGGCCGATTCGGGCTTCATAACTGCGAGGTTGATTGGGCCACGGGTGGTGGAGGGTTGTCCCTACAATATTGTACACATCAGGCTACGGAAGTTTATTGTTGAACACCACATGACACCCTTTTTCAGCCTTTCTCATACAGCCTTTCCGCGCCACCCTTTGCGTCGTCAGACTATCAAGATGGAGGGCGCTTGGTGAAGGTATTCTTTTTTTTTTTACTCTCTACAAGTTAGTACTTGACTGCGATCTCACCTGATGGTAAGTGATGATGCAGCCTAAGATGTTATAGTACTAACTTGGAAGGGTAAGTAAATGTACCCCAACGGTTTCTACCAGCATCGCACCGGAACGCTAAATCGCTTACCGGAGCGACTTTGCTGGTAGGGTGGTAACTAGCCACGGCCGAAGCCTCCCACCAGACCAGACCTGAGCCAATTTAGAAATTATAAAATTCCAAAGTGGCCCGTGGCGGGAATCGAACCCGCGACCTTCCACTCGAATTCCGAGCGCGCCGCCACTGCGCCAGGAAGGTCGTCAAAAACTGGTTCTGAGGTATACCTGTTCCTGCTCCTCCCCGGTGAAGAGGTCCGGCGTGGGCTCCCTCGACAACTCCTCAGGGGTCACCAGCCCCGACATGCCCACTTGAGACGGCGACGTCGGCGCACTTCTGGAAGATAGCACCGATTAAAGCTTGCACGCCAAATTACTGATACATAAACAAATTAAACTTTTATTACTTGTTAAAAAAGAGATCTACAATTTCCTAATGCGGCCAACCTAAACTAGAAAACCTATGACTTAGGGATCAGTTTAAAAAATTAAAGAACAAATTACAGCACAGACAGACATCACCTGTATATGTGCAAGCGATTTTGTATGTACGTATGACATTGTCATGGATGATTTTTCAAACAAATCATATATAATCAGTCTATAATATGATAGTCTACAGCTGGATATACTACTACAGCTGCCTTCCTCACCCACCCGCTACAAGCTACCTCTTTCAGGTAGACACTTGCTCGTAAACTTACGACCACGTTCTCCACTACAGACCCAGAACAAATATTTGGCAACGGCTATTAGTTCTACGTCAAATATGACTTGAGAACTGCTACTTCAAGCTTACTTGCTGCTGAGAGTTTGGCGGCCTGTGGTAAGAACTAGCCCTAGCTCCGGCAGCTATCCCCACTACTACCTGGAGGAGAGTCCGAAGGGCGCGCGGAACTGCACCCCCCTCGGGCGCCGCGGGCGGAAGGCCAGCTCGATGAGCTCGCCCTCGCTCTGAGGGTCGATGATATGAACTAGCCCTAGCTCCGGCAGCTATCCCCACTACTACCTGGAGGAGAGTCCGAAGGGCGCGCGGAACTGCACCCCCCTCGGGCGCCGCGGGCGGTAGGCCAGCTCGATGAGCTCGCCCTCGCTCTGAGGGTCGATGATATGAACTAGCCCTAGCTCCGGCAGCTATCCCCACTACTACCTGGAGGAGAGTCCGAAGGGCGCGCGGAACTGCACCCCCCTCGGGCGCCGCGGGCGGAAGGCCAGCTCGATGAGCTTGCCCTCGCTCTGAGGGTCGATGATATGAACTAGCCCTAGCTCCGGCAGCTATCCCCACTACTACCTGGAGGAGAGTCCGAAGGGCGCGCGGAACTGCACCCCCCTCGGGCGCCGCGGGCGGTAGGCCAGCTCGATGAGCTCGCCCTCGCTCTGAGGGTCGATGATATGAACTAGCCCTAGCTCCGGCAGCTATCCCCACTACTACCTGGAGGAGAGTCCGAAGGGCGCGCGGAACTGCACCCCCCTCGGGCGCCGCGGGCGGAAGGCCAGCTCGATGAGCTCGCCCTCGCTCTGAGGGTCGATGATATGAACTAGCCCTAGCTCCGGCAGCTATCCCCACTACTACCTGGAGGAGAGTCCGAAGGGCGCGCGGAACTGCACCCCCCTCGGGCGCCGCGGGCGGAAGGCCAGCTCGATGAGCTTGCCCTCGCTCTGAGGGTCGATGCGCCAGAAGCTGCCCTTGCCCGGCTCTTCTTGACTGCGCGGCACCTTGATGAAGTACCTGAGGACAATCGTGCATGTGTTTATACTGGAACCTGGTAATTAGACGTTGATATTCCTCTTATAAGGCAGCAACCAGTGGGCGACACGTGGTCTCTACTTTACTCCCTTAAGGTCATGAACCTGAGGATGCAACCATCTGATCGTTTTACTCAAACAATTTCCATAAAAGAAAACAGTAGCGCCATCTGTCAAAACTCTATTGGTGGCTATTGTGCGAACTACTTGGAGCACTTACTTCTTGCAACTCCACACCATTGATGACATTTATTAGCTCAGTTCGCCACATCCAGTCTATTCTTAGGCGTTAGTTTTGGACATACAAATATGTTAGAGCTATGAACTCCACATGTCCTATAGTTTGGGCTGTTTGTTGATAGATGAATCACTTTTTTGCAGTACAGATTAATATCAGATTAGTATCAGAATCACCTTTTTATTTCACATATTATACAGAAAGTACAGTCGCGGAACGAAAAGGTTCGTCGATTTTCAAATTGATTCGTTCAACGTATCACGAGCACATATTACGTTTTGAAACTATGTTACAGAATAGACTCGAGTTAGAGAAAATAAAGTTTAACTGTTCGTTAGTAAAGTTCAAAATTGTTCAGATCAAGGTAGTTTGACTATTTATCTTGTCAACAAGATTATTATGGATAAACTGCAACCTTCTTGTTAATTCAACCTGACATTATTATTTCTGTTAAAACTATTGTCAATCGGTCAATATCAAATGTCATAATTTCAAAATATCATAATTTCTCCTAAATAACTAAGGTTTTAATGAGGTTTTAATACATTTTGGTAACACATTGACGGGATAGAAAAACAAGCAAAACCTTATTCGATAGCAAACGTCATATTTATTCAAATGTTAGCAGCGCTGTTTCTTGCACTGGAATGTTGGCATAATGGACTCTTGCAGTACTAGAGTACTAGTGCAAACGAATAGCGACACTAAGGTGACGAACCTTTTCATTCCGCGACTGTACATAATATAAATCTGAGTTTAGTGGGTTCATTCTGTATAGGATTATAAATAGGAACTGAACGATACGGAATCAGCCCACAGATCTGCATCTGGCAAGTAGGTAGGGTTGCCAATTCGAGGAAGCGCGGAGACACTCACCGGTTCAAGGATAGATTGTGACGTATGGAGTTCTGCCAGCCTTTGTCCGCGGTCCGGTAGTAGGGGTAGTGCTTGGTGATGTAGCTGTAGATGCCGCTCAGCGTCAGCTGCTTGTCCGGCGCGGAGGCCACCGCCTGCACTATCAGCTGAGCGTAGCTGCAGAGAAACAAATTCTATGCTTATTGTGAGTCCCTTATGGTTTATTTTGGCATGATCTAATCGGTGTTCCTATACGGCATTTTTTTTTTATTGAAGATAGGCTTGCGCTTGACGACAATCATGCCTGATGGAAAGCAATGATGAGGTCTAGGATGGAGCGCGCTTGCCTAGAAAATGCCTATTCACTCTTCTCTTGAAGGCACCTAGATTGTACTTGGCTGGAAACACGGAGGCTGGAAGGGCGTTCCACACCTTAGCGGTTCGTATCAGAAACGTGGAGGAAAAACGTTTCGTGCGAGTTTGTTGGACGTCAACCACATAAGGATGCCACCGCTCTCGGCGTCTTGCAGTCCTATGGTAGAAAGGCATACAAACATTTTTGTTATTGTGTGTCACTTATAGTTCAACCGGTGCTTGTGATCGGTTGTAAATCTAGCTCAGCCTTGTGCCATATGCATGAACGCAAGGAATGAGATGTAAATGCGCCTCTCCAATCTCGTTAGCAAACTCAGCGTCGTTATGAAATCCCGCCTTAGGTGCAGTTGCCGACATGTAACTTGGCAAGGTTTTGACGTGGTGGAGGAAAGTTTGCGCATCCCTTCGTGCAACGAGTGCGAGAGAGAACAGTGAACTGGCCAACCAATAGTGACCCGCTTGGTAAGCAAAGCGACCCAAAAGCATTTCAGTTACCGGTTCTTACCAAGTAATGTGCCGGCAACTGAAATACGAAGCAAGAAAACCATAAAGCTATTTCGGTACAGTTACCGAGGAATCTACATCACTCTCAACATCTTCAGGCCAATATGGGCATTAATTAGACGACCGAATGGCGTAGTGGTAGCGAACCTGCCGTCTGCGCCGGAGGTCGTGGGTTCGATTCCCACTACTGGTAAATGTTTGTGTGATGAGCATGAATGTTTTCCAGTGTCTGGGTATTCAATATATTATATTTATATATATATTAGTATGTATGTATATTTATCAGTCATCTAGCACCCATAACACAAGCTATCGCTTACTTTGGGGCTAGATTGCGATGTGTAAATGTCCCGTATATATTTATTAAAAAAATTGCCGGAGAGCGGGAAGTCACAAACCAACTTACGAGTGAAAATAATTGGCTTTTTGCCCTTCGTACCTGTACGGTGGTTTGGCATCGTCGCGGCCGTCTCGGTGGTCACGATCCCTCGCGTCTCGAGAGTTGTAGCCCGATTCAGATGTGGATGAAGCCTGCAAACAAGAAGAAACTTTATGACTGAGATCCGAGACACCTCAAATCATACTCTCTACTCCTGTGCTCTACTCTAACTGGTATTACTTTAGCAGATTACATAATAATCTCTGGTCCATTGCATTTCCAATCCTTACAGATACCAGGGCAACAACCCTCCACCTTCTCATGGCCCCACCGCCCTCTCGAACTCTTGGGCCGAAACGCGGGAGGACACCCGAACGGTACTTGCTCTCGGCGCTTTTCCCAGTTCGGGTGCCTTCTTGAGCTCCCTACAAGTTATTTTTATCTATCTTCTTGTCCCTTTTATCACTCTCCCCTTTCTGGGGAAGACTCTACTATAACGTTCTTCTTCTGCCGCCGCTCCCAGCCTACTCCTCTTCCGACGAGCTCCGGTTCGTTTCGCTGCTACTGCAGCTCGACGTGAGCTCCTCCTCCTCCTCAGCCTCTCGTCGTCTCCTTCGTTGCCGCACATCCGAGCCGCTCCGCCTCCTGTGCCACGCGTGCGCGAACTCCCGTAGTAACAATACTAGGGCAACAATCGAGATGATACTCACAGCAGTGCCATTGGAATTTGGCCGGTGCTCCGCCAGCGCCGCGTACAAGCCGAGGTCAGGATGCCGCCGCCCCGACGAGCCAGCGCCGCGCGGCGACGTGGGGCAACTGTTTGTGGCGCTTATGGTGCCTGTAAATAGTGGAAGAAAATGCATCAGATGAGTTTGCAGTAAAGTACTGGCTGGCCACACTAATGAGGTGTTTGTTATCTTTTCATTTAACGCCAGAGCAACTGAACCAAATTGGCTGAAATTTGGAATGCAAAACCATATCACCGGATTATTTTGGATCCTTATGCCGGAGACATCTAAAATTCCCGTCCGCAAACATCCAGAGCTCTCGCTGTCCGCTCTCCTCCACCAGCGACTGGGAGTGCAGCCGGCTGTTCGTGGATGTCGAGGGATATTTACCGGTGGGAGACGGCGCGGGGCTGCGTCCGTCGTTGTCCATGGGGATGGTGATGCGCAGCGGCGGCAGCGGGGGCCCGGCGCTGCCGCCGCTCTCCTCCACCAGCGACTGGGAGTGCAGCCGGCTGTTCGTGGATGTCGAGGGATATTTACCGGTGGGAGACGGCGCGGGGCTGCGTCCGTCGTTGTCCATGGGGATGGTGATGCGCAGCGGCGGCAGCGGGGGCCCGGCGCTGCCGCCGCTCTCCTCCACCAGCGACTGGGAGTGCAGCCGGCTGTTCGTGGATGTCGAGGGATATTTACCGGTGGGAGACGGCGCGGGGCTGCGTCCGTCGTTGTCCATGGGGATGGTGATGCGCAGCGGCGGCAGCGGGGGCCCGGCGCAGCCGCCGCTCTCCTCCACCAGCGACTGGGAGTGCAGCCGGCTGTTCGTGGATGTCGAGGGATATTTACCGGTGGGAGACGGCGCGGGGCTGCGTCCGTCGTTGTCCATGGGGATGGTGATGCGCAGCGGCGGCAGCGGGGGCCCGGCGCTGCCGCCGCTCTCCTCCACCAGCGACTGGGAGTGCAGCCGGCTGTTCGTGGATGTCGAGGGATATTTACCGGTGGGAGACGGCGCGGGGCTGCGTCCGTCGTTGTCCATGGGGATGGTGATGCGCAGCGGCGGCAGCGGGGGCCCGGCGCTGCCGCCGCTCTCCTCCACCAGCGACTGGGAGTGCAGCCGGCTGTTCGTGGATGTCGAGGGATATTTACCGGTGGGAGACGGCGCGGGGCTGCGTCCGTCGTTGTCCATGGGGATGGTGATGCGCAGCGGCGGCAGCGGGGGCCCGGCGCTGCCGCCGCTCTCCTCCACCAGCGACTGGGAGTGCAGCCGGCTGTTCGTGGATGTCGAGGGATATTTACCGGTGGGAGACGGCGCGGGGCTGCGTCCGTCGTTGTCCATGGGGATGGTGATGCGCAGCGGCGGCAGCGGGGGCCCGGCGCTGCCGCCGCTCTCCTCCACCAGCGACTGGGAGTGCAGCCGGCTGTTCGTGGATGTCGAGGGATATTTACCGGTGGGAGACGGCGCGGGGCTGCGTCCGTCGTTGTCCATGGGGATGGTGATGCGCAGCGGCGGCAGCGGGGGCCCGGCGCTGCCGCCGCTCTCCTCCACCAGCGACTGGGAGTGCAGCCGGCTGTTCGTGGATGTCGAGGGATATTTACCGGTGGGAGACGGCGCGGGGCTGCGTCCGTCGTTGTCCATGGGGATGGTGATGCGCAGCGGCGGCAGCGGGGGCCCGGCGCTGCCGGCGCCGCCGCCGCTCTCTTCCACCAGCGACTGGAAGTCTAGTCGGATGTTCGTGGATGGGAAGCGTAGCGTGCATCTGGAAGGTAACAAAAAAATATCATTAATACATGATATATAATAACCACCACCTTGACCACCATGACTAAATAGTGCAGCACATGAAAAGCGGTGTCTAGTAGTTCCGTCACTTGGGCAATAATTTCCCATTTGGGGAAAGCTTCGAGCATCGTAATAGCACTTACATATATAAGTTACCTATACCTTCTCTTTATTTCTACTTTAATTTTTGTTAATTGTTTCTTGGGTGCACAATAAAAGTATATACATAAGTGTGTGCATTTATTTTCTAAAACGATGACACATCAGCTCAATCGGTTAAAATTATCAGCTTTAAAACCGAGTTACAAGATTCCACTCGATAAAATTTACAAATACATTGCAAGTCAAATAAAAGCAGTATTCAAATATTTTTATTTCTTTCTGAATTCTGACATGCACCTGTGAACCTTTTTATACTACTCAATTACTGATATGGGGCTCCCTATGAGAAGAAATGGCCTTGACTAGCTTTTGACTGTGGGTCCTAAATCCTATTGCGTATAATTTAGATAATTTACTTCGTAATTTGATTTTAAGATAGGGTGTCAGGTATCTCAATTCCAAATGATAGAACTTACGGCAACAGTAAAAACAATTTGAAGTAGAATTCCATAAGTTTTATCAAAACAACTTGGGTACCTACTTCATACAGAACTATTATCATATTTATGTAATCTACTGTCGCAAATATGGAATCGATTTTTCCATTAAACTCGCATTTAGTAAGTACCTTCTAGGCAACGTATAAACAAATAGTCTACAGCAGTTCTAGTGAATTGCTATCGATCCAGGCATATAAATATCCTAAGTGCTTCCAAGTACGGTAGGTAGACCTCGCAACTATTATGTAATTTAGGTACCTATATATGTGGGTATATAAATATGTATGTATGAAACTTACGGCGGTTTTAATACGCTATCTATCCACGATTTTCCGACTAAAGAATAAAATTTGACATCAGCTTCATAATTGCTGTATCAAATTTTAACCTTTAGTAGCCATAATTGTGGTTAAATTCGAGGTTAATTACTAGCTTGAATAGTGAAGAGAAACAAGGAGAATAATTGCGGTTTATTCTATGGATCTATACTAGTCGCAATTTCTCGCTGCCTGCGGTGAAATAAAATGAAGAAACTAGAAGAAGAACGAAATATTGCACCGACTTTCATACGTTTTTACATATTTCACATAAATATACTCCACATGTTTTTAATAGTCCGATAAGCAACTTTCTAAATAATAAACAATAATTACATTATCTACGAATGTACAGTGACTTGCAAGATGCAACCCAGTCGCCACAACATAAACAATTAAAACAATCCGTAGTCAGTACCAACTGTATCAATGTTTGTTGTGGAGAAAAACAAACATTGTTTACTATTTCCATTCATTTTACCGACTGTGTATGTATAGTTTGCATTCATAAGTATATTATAGTAATTAATAGTTGTTAATAAACAACATTTCATGAGTACTTCGCTAACATGAGTGGAAACAACCGCCTATAGCTGATTATCTGTAGAACGGACAATCGAGCTAGCCTGTGTTGAATTAAAGTTCATTATCGTCTGTGTATATAGACCTCCCTTATCAAACTTTGAACTTTTTGAAAAATTAATGGATGAAGTTTTATTCAAAGTATCAAAATGTAATAAAGAGCTCATTGTTTGCGGTGATTTCAATGTTAATATTTTGGAACGCTGCCCTGCAACCGTCAGGTTATTAAATTTATTTAAAACTTATAATTTAATGAATGTCTTTATGGAGCCAACTAGGATAACTTCCCATAGTGCCACATGTTTAGACAATATTTTTACAAATGTAAAACCAGTTAATAGTGAAATAATAAATAAATTAGACTCGGATCATTGTGGCCAACTTATTCAATTAGAAGCAATTAAGAAACCTGTAGAAAAACGAAAAATTACTTTTGTGCCAGTAACATCTGACCGTATAGAAAAAACAAGAGTAAAGCTAGTGAAGGGACTACCATTCCTACCCGTCACTATGAATGCAAATGAGATGTATAATGCATTTTTTGATAAATTTAGTTCCATCTTTAATTCAATATTTACAAGTAAAACGGTATTGACTACTGACACATTGGTTTTCAGTGAGTGGGCAACAAGTGAACTGCATTAAGATAGGCATAACTATATGAACTATATGCTGAACGTACATTCAATACTAGTGATGAGTTCAGAGAGCGCGTTAAATTATTGTCAAAGAAGTTTAAAAACGATTGTATATTATCAAAATCAAAGTATATACAAAATAAAATCAAAAATAGCACCAATGTCACGAAAACTACATGGAATATAATTAACCAGGAAACTGGAAGAGCAACTCCGCGTACAAGTACCATTAAACTAGACATTGCCAATAAATCTATCACGTCAGACCTTGAGGTTGCTACTGCTTTCGAAGGGTTCTTTACGGACATTCCAGTTTCCACAACAAAATCACTGCACTCTTCACCAGCTTTCGCCCTCTCACTGTTAGAAATTAATGTGCCTGAATGTAATAGCATCTTTACTTTCAGCCATGTTACTAGCTCTGACGTTATTAAAGCATTTAGGCGCTCTGCCCACTGCACCGCGCCCCGTCGCGTAGCGCGGGATGGCAGATTTTACTTTGTATGAAAGTATGTCAATTTGTATAGAAATCACGCCTAGCACAACACACTGGTGACGCGAAACCGCGCGGGAAGGCGGCCGCTCGCAGTTTCTGCCAATCTGCGCGGGAGCGCGGGGCGTGCCGCGGGGTATGACACACCGGCTCCGCAGTCCCGGGCGTGATTTGATACTGTCCAAAATCTTCTATGGACGCAGTGTCTTTTAATTCTTGTATACAAAATCCTTAAAATGACAATATAACTGCAACATCTTGAAATTGAATAAATTCGTCCATTCTCCACGTCGATCGACAACACAGTGAACATACGAGTTTATTTAGCGCGAGGCCGTCGCAATCAGCATCACCGCGCGGGGGAGCAGATTACACCGCTAAGTAAGGCAGATCTGCGCCTCCGTCACCGCGCGCGTCATCTGTCGCTCCGCGCACCGCGGCGGGACGCGTCTCCAGTGGGCAGAGCGCCTTAAATTAATAAATATAAAGAAAACTAATGACTTGTGGGGCATTTCTGTCAATGTTTTGAAGTCTTTGATTGATATTGTTGCACCAGATTTGGCAGTAATATTTAATAATTGTGTAGATTGTGGTGTTTTTCCTGACTTAATGAAACATAGTAAAATAATTCCACTGTTTAAATCAGGTAGTACCAATGACCCTACTAACTTTAGACCAATATCTGTACTGCCTACTTTCAGTAAAATTTTCGAAAAACTTATACTGATTCAATTGCTTACTCATTTTCAAAAGAATGATATATTACATAATAAGCAATTCGGATTTACGCGGGGTCGCTCGACTACCGATGCCGGTGTCGAGCTAATACAACATATATTTGAAGCCTGGGAGGAGTCACGTGATGCGTTGGGCATTTTCTGTGACTTATCCAAGGCGTTCGATTGTGTAGAGCATGATACATTGGTCAGGAAGTTACACCACTACGGAATTAAAGGTGCAGCTCTTGATTTGATGAGCTCCTATCTGAGCTGTCGCATTCAAAAAGTGGAGGTCAATGGGAAACGATCTTCGATTCGGTTCGACTGTGAGGATGGGAGTTCCTCAAGGGTCTATTTTGGGTCCATTCCTATTCCTTATTTACATCAATGACCTTCCTTACCTTACTAAGGACAAGCATGAGATAGTACTGTTTGCTGATGATACATCACTACTCTTCAAAATTAATCGACAAAAAAGCAATTTTGACGACGTAAACAGTTGTCTCAAAGAAGTTGTACATTGGTTTGAGCTTCAAATATAATTAATAATTTGCTGCTTAATAGCAAAAAAACAAAATGTATTAAATTCACTTTACCTAATGTTAGGCAAGTTCAAACGAATGTAAAACTAGGGGTAGAGGAATTATATCTTGTAGATACAACCGTATTTCTAGGAATAACGTTAGATGCTAAATTACAGTGGGACCCTCATATAAATAATTTATCGAACAGGCTTAGTTCTGCTGCGTACGCGGTTAAAAAAATTAGGCAGCTCACAGACGTCCAGACTGCTCGACTGGTATATTTTAGTTACTTTCACAGCATTATGTCCTATGGTCTCTTGCTATGGGGTAATGCTGCTAACATTGATACCATTTTTGTGCTGCAGAAGAAGGCTGTTCGTGCCATTTAAAAAATGGGACCAAGGGAATCTTTAAGAGAAAAATTCAAAGAATTTAATATAATGACGGTGCATGCACAGTATATATTTGATAATTTGATATATGTGCATAAAAATATTAATAATTTTGTTAAAAAAAGCGATCTCCATGCAATTAATCTTAGAAGTAAAAACAAACTAGTAGTGAATAAAACAAGACTAGAGAAAATAAATAAATCATTTAAAGGCAACGGGATACGCTTTTACAACAAACTTCCTAGTGAAATATTAAATTTATCCCTCAAAAAGTTCAAAGTCGTTGTAAAACGAAAGCTTGTCAATAAAGCTTACTATATAGTGTTAAGGATTATTTAAATGAATCGAATCCTTGGGAGTGACCTGCTTTAATTTTAATTATACTAGCTCAACTAGTTTTTAAGAGCATTGTGAAGTGGTGATAACCGAAAACAAAACCCGGCTGAGTTTGTTGTGGGCTTCTTCTCAGTGCAGGGCGCGTTTGAACCCTCGTAAACTTAGTTTTAAGCCGTCTTGTAGTTATCACCATATATAATTTGTAAAATATATTATATTGACGTTTTACAAGTGCCTTGTAAGTTAGGCCTATGTGAAATAAATATATTTTGAGTTTATTGCAATGGCTCAGACTGACCAGCATATTCGTAATTAATACTTATGTATAATTATCATAAAATAAAATTGCAGTGTTCCTTTCAGTCTGTGATTTTTAATATAAACATGAAAACTGTCTTACTCCAGTTTTGTCAGTCTAATCCTAAAAGTTTTTCTCAAGTAGGCTCAAGAACAGTTCCAAGGGATTTCAATTAAAATTTTCGCGTAGGTATGACCGTACAAATAGATCCCTCCTGTTGTTTGATGGGGATAGGGCAAAAACAACACTTCTATGGGCGGATTCAAGTTGATTTAATCATATAACACAGTAACACGGTAATACTACATTGTTTACAGTAGACGAGATTAGCAGGAACAAAAGAGAGCCAGCGACTGTCAATGTGCGCTTTATATACTGTTGTTAAGCCGTCTACAGAGAATATGGACTATTATACGAATCTAGTGGTCTACGTTAGTTATAATTATGTGTACTGAATCGATAAGTACGAACGAAGCTTAAATCACAGATCTATAGAATCTAAACATTATGGTACATTGTTAATCTATGGTTTGTGTTTACAAACTCTAACATTGTTGACTACTTATTGCAACAACTAGGCCGCGTAGCTCGCAGCGTCAATCATAATTGCTCCAATTACTATGGCATCTCATAACATATTGACGGGGTCAAGTTTGTTTGGCCCCCTGTCTATAACTAAAGCTCATGAAAAACACACAGGCTGACTCCCCGACACGTATGATAACTTCTAGTTCTACCCTTTTGGGCTAAGTGCAGTTCCGGATCTAAGTGCAGGAGCCTCAAGCAGAAATTTCAGGAGACGCCAAAATCAAAACATAATATAATTAAAATTGCAAAAACTGCTCCACAAATTGCCTAGTATACGAAAGCCTGGTTGGATCACATCTCTCAGTCGTCTTGTAAGAAAAGGGCACGACACAGGAGAGGAGGGACTGAAGTATAAAGATTCTCTCCTGGTTCGAAAAATCTAGATATAATAATTATTATTAACCCACAAAATCCTTGCGACCTGAACTGCACTTTATTGCAAGGTATTCTGTGACAGAAGTTACTAAGGTAATAGCAAAGTGTGACTCTGCCAGCTTCTCAGTACCTAACTACAATATAAATAGCACGCTAAAAGAGCCTTTTAACGGTGTAGAAGCCGTATTTAAGCGATTTTGAATGAATTTTTATTTAAAACTAGCAAACCCGGCGAACTCCGTTTCGCCACCAGATGTTTTCCTCACCACCTTTCCCGCTAAAAAGATTTACCCGCTTTTCTGTTGAAATTTTTCCTGAATTTTCTTTGCTATAAACCTCACGGAGCCCGAGACCTTTCCAACGAATGCAAAACCGTGGAAATCGGTTCGTGCGTTCTGGAGTTATAGCGTCAGGGAGGAAAACCCGACTTATAAAATATAGTAGAGATAAAAACTATAAAGACAATTACTTTCAAATTTAAACCTCATATTTTGGGTTTTTAATCTAAAATCACTTAGAAGCAGAAACACGATTAGATAAAATTTTCTCGTTAGAAAGTTCTCCTAAAAGTGAGCAAAGTATCAGTTTTTCTAATTTTTTTCGGAAACTACAATCGATATAATTGTAATTTTTGTTTTAATGTGTCGGTAATCATAACATCCAAAAACGCTTCGAAACAGATTTTTGATAACTGGCTTAGTTTTTGAGTATTTAGGTGAAAGGTCGTTTTTCTGTTATATTCTTCCGCGACGCTGCTTGTCGCACCTACAATCGTATAAGTATGCGTGAGAGTGAGAAAGACAAAAATAAATTCAATAAATCCCCTTAATATCAATGTATTATTATCAGCGTATATATTATGGTATCATTCATTATCTCGCGTAGCCGCGGCGCGTGTTTGCCTCGAGAAAAGAAAACGGCCCGTTTGTATGTAAACAAAGCAGATTTATCGCCGCGTGCTCCGCTTTGCAGATAAAGACGCTAGCCAGCGTTACGCACTGCCGAGGTTTCTACGAGGCTGTGCTATATCCGGGTGGTATGTCACATCACGCGTTTGTCACACGAATAGCACGTTATTTATAGCGTTATGATGAGTTAAATCAAATCCGTATAGCGCTTTTGTGACGCGAATCCTATATAGAACACAGTGTAGCTGTAGAGTAAGTTTTTCAGACGGAATCTCTAATATATAAAATTCTCTCGCTTTTCTTTGTTACCAAACTCCTCCGAGACGGCTGGACTGATAGTTATGAAACTTTCAGTGTATGTTCACTGGGTCTGGAAGCGGGTTGTATCTATATTTTATGTCCCTAAGTAAGAAAAAAATTATATGGC
Organism: Coenonympha arcania; assembly: GCA_036785405.1. Taxonomy (NCBI): domain Eukaryota; kingdom Metazoa; phylum Arthropoda; class Insecta; order Lepidoptera; family Nymphalidae; genus Coenonympha; species Coenonympha arcania. The sequence continues at coordinate 16,849,628 of CM072066.1, read as the reverse complement.
AAAACAACTTTTGCCGGGTTAGCTAGTACTATAAAACACTTACTCGTACTTCATAAAAATAAGCAAAATGTTCTTGAAGACAAAATATGCGAAAACTTAAAGAAGAATAGCGATTCTCCAATCATCTTTTTATACTGTTCTAAACTTCTAACTCTATACTAAAAAAATATTTTATTTATTTATTTCGCCTGTAATTCTAAACTCATTAGTATAGGATTTTCTGTTAGTAAGTGCAGAAAAATTAATATTTCTTTTCATAGTATTACTATATATATACCTACTCGTGCTGATTCACTGACTGACTGACTCATTGATCACCTCTCCTAAACAATTTTGTATGAAAAATTTTTTTTTCACGGATGGGGTCGTATAAAAGGAAAAAAATCATTCGGAACAAAAATACGGAGAGAGCTGATGATCGAGGATTTCGGAGACGGGTGAAGAGCACGGCCAGGGTATTGAAGATAGGTGCTCGACCAAATGTCATTCGAAATGTCATTCAATTGCCAGTGAGCTGAAAAACATTTCAAAATGGCGGATTCAAAATGGCCGCCATACGAATTTCGTCGATATCTCGGAAAGTATAAAAGATGGAAAAACGGTTTCTTGACAAGAAGTGATCAGGACCCGAAGGTCTATTCGATGGACAGAAAAAAAAATCAAAATGGCGGAATTTATTTTTTAATAGAAAATGTATGGGAATATTGAAGAGACTAAAAGTGGGAAGGCAAATAGAAGGGAAGACAGCGCATCCACGCGCCCTACTGGTTAATATATATATAGCTGCTTGTGCTGATTCACTCACTGATTGATCACCTCTCCTGAACAATTTTGTATGAAAAATTTTTTTTTCAATGACCGTGTCGTATATGAAGGCAAAATTCATGAGGAGGAAAAATACGGAGAGAGCTGATGATTGAGGATTTCGAAGACGGGTGAAGAGCACGGCTAGGGTATCAAAGCTAGGTAGGGGGTGCTTGACCAAATGTCATTCAAAACGTCATCCAATTGGCAGTGAGCTGAAAAAAAATTCAAAATGGCGGATTCAAAATGGCCGCCATTCGAGTTTCGCCGATATCTTGGAAAGTATAAAAGATGGAAGAACGGTTTCTTGACAAGAAGTGATCAGGACCCGAAGGTCTATACGATGGACAGAAAAAAAAATCAAAATGGCGGAATTTATTTTTTCATAGAAAATGTATGGGGTATGTTGAGACTCAAGTTGTAAGGCAAATAAGGGGAAGACAGCACGCGGGCCACATGTGGCCCGCGCACCCACGCGCCCTACTAATCGTAAATATAACAACAGCAACAACCGCTATGAAGACAATATTCAATGTACCTACTCTGTGACTGAGACATAGACAATATTCGAGGGCACAGACAATATTCAATGTACCCTGTGACTGGGACATGCTCATTGCGTTTTGTTTCGATATTCAAAAGTCAACACGCACATTAATTTGTCAATGATGTAAGGTTGTCCGAATTGGAATAAGGATGTCCGAATTGTCATAACAGCACTTATGGCGGTTCCCAATATTCTATCTATCGATGGTTTGCTTTATTAGGGATAGAAATTTGACAGAACTTGTATGAAGCTTATTTCACACCCCATAGTAGGGCAAATAGAAGATAGAATATTGGGGACTGGCATTTGAGTGTAAGACGACATCGATGTTTTCATCAGCAAACTTGAGTAGTTTGAGTTGAGTATATAGAAGCACCGAAGAAAACAAAATAAAGACAGGATTTGGTTCTTTTATTTTTAGATTCTTACTATATCAAAGTACCTAAATCTTCAACAACAACAACAGTTCGAACTCGTAAGCTTCTTATATTCAAAGTACATGACGCCTTTTGCTCTAAATAAGAGGCGTAGATCATGAGCGGTTGTTATGGAAAATTTTCCTTTGGTACTTAAATACTTAGTTACTTACCTACATACTTAATGGTTTTTTAGCTATTTCTAGTGACCTGTTAAAAACTCGAAGAAATTATGTACTTTATCAAATTTAAACATCGTGTACCTTGGGTCTTTAATTTAATTCTGCTTCGAGGCAGAAACATTTTCACATTAGAAAGTTTTCTCCAAAATCTTCATTTTTAATTTTCATCGGAAACGACAGTGTATGTAACAATTTTTGTGTATTTTTTTAATTGTTTGTGTCGGTAATAATAATAATTTCCAAAAACTGGTTTAGTTTTTAAGAAGTAGGCAAAACGTCTATTCTATGTGAAATTCTCTCGTAATGCAGCCTCTCGCACCCACGACGTATTTGATTCGAGTGAAGAGAACAAAAATAAAATCCTTCTTACGCCTCTTTCTCTAAAGAAGAGATCTACGCCTCTTTCTCTAATGAAGAGGCGTATGATCGATTTTATTTCACGGGCGTTTGTTAAGGAAAATTTTCCTTAGGATATTTTAAGCTTTTGCCTGTAGGTAGAGGTATTTCGGGTGGGTATAGGTACTTGTTGTTATCAAAGCCAACCTACATACTACAGTAAGTTGCGAATCAATATCTACAGAGCTTGTTTACGTCGCAGTACGGACGTTGTTTACCGTTCCGAGCTACATCAAACACGACTCTACCCACTTGGGATAGAGTCACAAATTAATTGAAACGTGCGTACCACCCCAACATAATAACATTTGCACATCGGTACAAAACAATGTAATAATTTCAAACCTTTCATTATATTAAAGTCATAGCCTTCCATCTCATATTTCGGACATACCATTTTGAAACGAAGTTTCTTTTCTGGCGGTACAGTAAGGGCCGGGCGAGGTGAAAGAAATTTTTTTTTCCAACAAAACAAACACGACATAAAGAAAATCTACGAAAATCTCAGTCTTCAACTCTTCACACACTAGTTAAAACTAAGTATACCCACATAAAAAAGTATCCGCCGTTGCAATCATGTAATCAGCTATAGATGATTTAGTATGAGAAACTCTTTAGAGCGAGATATCGCGACATAACACAATCTACCGAGCGGTTGGTGAACTTCGTTTCAACCGAGTGTTTCACTACACTCACGCATGCTTTGTATCATTTTGTTATCCCACTTCTGAACATTTCTTAGTCTACGCCTTGAATACAGTCGATCAATAGGTACACGTGTCAGACTACACAGCAGTATCAAAAAGAGAGATTACAAATTGAAATCAGCTTTTCATGAAAATTTCCTCGTTGCGTACAAACCGCAACGTACTCGTTTACGTTTACGTGTTTCAGGCCACAATATACCGGAGAGTAGGAAGGGAACACAGCATCCGGTAAAAAATAAACCAGACTCTAACTTTATAGGAACAAGGTGGAAACTCGTTCGTAGTTAGCAATGCAGTAGTCTATGAACAATATTTTAGCAGAAATGTAGACTGTATCGCATGGCGATAAGAGCTACGTATACACGTGCCATAAACCCGGTTTTCCACTGTTTCCGATGCAAATGCGATAAAATGGACACACCCGATTTTGTAAGAAAGTTCGTCGTAACCGTACCTAATCGGCAAACAATACTGATTTCTCATACATGCTTGTTTTGAGGATTAATTTGACAAACTTCTTTGAGATTAATAATTGAACTTACATAAATATAGGTGCTTTGGCTTCGCTTCCTCGCACATTTACACATTCTGATTGGCATTCTACTGTTTACATTTATATCAGCCGCCTTCATCCGCGTGAATTTTTATTTTTCACGATTCCCGCAAGTAGACCCTTAGACTTTACCCGAATAAATAGCCGGCTATATTGTGACCAGAACGTAATTTTACATCTCCAATCTGTTTAGTAAAAAGTTCAGTTCAGTTCAGTGAAGTAAAATAAAACCGATTTAAGTAACACCAATAATGAAAGCATTTTGTTTGTATTTCTATCTTTATTACTTGGCTACTTTCGCCACAGTAACTAAACCTATTAGAATGATATTTCAGGTAGATGACAGGAATTCATTATTCCAGTGCCTTTTAAATGTCTGAACTTTATCGCGCCTCAAACTCCTCCATACAAGTAATATAGAGAGTTAGTATTTTTTCTCTTTGATCATTATCGGGATCGTGTCGGACACAGTGGAGGGTGGCCTCAACCTGTCAACACATAAGGCGGTGTACAGACAGGATCGATCGGCCGTCTCGGCATCGAGCGACGCGTGTCCTTCACCTCGTGGCCTTTAGAATTAAGCGACTATTTAGGGAAGATGACTAGCAACACGGGCGTTAGCTTCAGTTCTCCCAATGCCACACTTTACAGGCATCAGCGCTTCGGTTGCCAGACGTGTATTGTTTACGTATTTAGATTTCTATTTAGGGCAACGATAATGTGCGTTTATCTTTGCCCTATTAGTTCGTACAACTTTTTACAGCTCAGTTTTTTTTACTGTTTTGGCAACATAACTATACTAATTTATATTTTGCAGTGTCTATGCAACACTTCCCAGCCTCTCGAGTAAGGGTTACGCTTCGTTCGCTCGGCATTTTATCCTCACAAAAGGTCTGTTCCTTTGAGGATAAAGTAACAATACGTTTTCATTGCACTAGCAAGTTTTTCACAGGTATAATGCTGAAAGACCACAAGTTAAAAATTACTGTCTCATCATGGCCTCAACAATCCTTTGGATCTAGAAAGCTAAAATTTTGCACAAGTTTCAAAATGAAGACAAGGGATAAAGAAGGATTCCTGGATGCTTCGTACGGGATCACTAGAGAGCTTACTTATACGTACGGGAGAACTAGGAGTCTTATAAAAGCCCTCGTGATCTTTCAGAAAAGTATCTACGGCTGTATTTTGGGAAAGCTTTTTCCAACTTTACATTTAGTTTACTTTGCCAACATCTTTACAAGTACCTAAAGGTGTAAAAAATGGATTGCTACTCCCTCGGCGCGGCGTGCTATTTACGGATCTAGAAGTCACTGTTGTTTTAGGACAAAGTTAACGCACGGTCTTCATTGTCCTACCCAAGCAAGTTCGTTCCTTACAGGTATAAAATATTCCCTCGTGGTTCGATATTCGCGTGTCTTGGGAAGACAACCCCCAACTCCGCATTTGGGTCAGTTAGTCAACATTGTCACACTCCCGGGCAACGTTCTTGTTTACCCTGTTCACGTATTTAGAACTGTGTGCGTTTGTTCAGGACAAAGTTAGCGCGGTTGCTTCTTTTGTCCTAGCAAGTTGATTGTGTATTTAGCAATATTTCATACCAGATATCGTTGTACTTACTTATTTATTTTATTTACTTACCTACTACAAAACTGTATGTTTATGTTTTCCTCGTAAGTAAATGAATGAATGAATTAATACTTTATTGCACATTACAAGAAAGGAAAACATAACAAACAAGAAATACATACAAATAACAAAACATAATGCGCAAAAGGCGGTCTTATTGCCATAGGCAATCTCTAAAAATAAATAAATATATGAATAGTCAACGTTACAAAGTTCTTTACAGCTAAACATTTCTTGTGAAGCTTTCTTTACACATGACAGCATGATAAATAGGGTATCTCGCTGCCTGAAGGGCAATAAAGGAGGAAATAGGCAACTGTTGCCCGGCAAGCCTTCCGTAAAGCCCGTAAGTGTGACAGGGCGCACAATAGTCAGCCTGTTTACCCTCATTTTATTGCACCGCAGGCAGCGAGATTTTGCGCCGACTATAGGTGTTAACTTAAAATAAGCGTGTTTCAAATGTACAAAACTGGTAGCTTTAAAGTCAGGAATGAGTGCAAAAAAAATCAGTTTAGCAGGTATTTGTGACAATATTTTGATCTTTGACTTTATCACGATTTTCCATTACATATTTTGCAATTACATACAGTAAACAAACTGGACAACTTGTTGCCTTAGTATTACATGCAGTAAACTTCTTTACAACCCAAAACATTCGGTTCAGCGTTCAGACTTCAGTATACACTCGCATGTGACTTGTCCTATAACGGCAGCCATCCAAATGGTAATCGATTGAGTCGCGACTCGCGGCCGACTTGCCGACTGTGCACTTAGTTGAGACTGACCTAACAATAATAGCAGCATGCATGCACCAGTGGGGTGAGCACCGATGTGAAGCTGAGGACGAGCCCATCGGAACATGTTACGTCAACCTTCTCCATAAAAGTAGGCAAAAAGTAGCGCCATTTGTCAAAAGTTCCGCTAATACTCCGTGAACATGGCGGAAATCGTCCCTGTGGAAACTCGCGTGCGGACTAATAACAAGTATAGTGGTGATCTGTGGCCATAGCAAATGCGGTCGGCTTACAACTGACGCTGTTGGTGTCAAACCAAACATTTTTGACACCAGCAAGCTGACGACAATTTTTCTCGCGGTCCGCCGGGTCCTGTGTATACGTCTATTGGGTCGAGACACGAATAAATCGGAGAGATCGCAGAGTCCGGCGGATCGTCTAGCGCCTGCCACACAGCTATTTGCAGAATACAAATCAAATCAAAATATATTTATTTCACATTGGCCTAACGTACAGGCTCTTGTAGAACGTCAATATATTTGTCGCATATGTATGGTGATAAGTAGACGGGGGGTGGTAGTGCTACAAAATGATGATTAAGGGAATTCACTGAATTTATTTATGTCCTTCTTCTTCTTCTTATGAATACGTTGGTAGGTGCAACAGGCATGCGTTGCGGAAGAAGATAACAGAAAAACGTCATTTTTACCCACGACGGAACGGAGTACGGGTATATGCGTTTAGGGTGAGAGACCGTTTGTAGATTACGCAATTAAAAATATTTTGTGTTTGCTTGTATGTTAAATTGTTCACCAAAACCAATAATGCAATAATATTTTTGTTTGTTTGTTTGTTTGTTGGTTTGTTTGTTTGTGTGTGCACATCAATGTTCCCATTTATTTCAAAAACGGCTTGACCGATTTAGATGCGGTTTTCTGTATAATGTTCGGTGTTCAGCGGCAATGGTTCTTAGATAGTTGTTACGAACATTGATCACCAGGGGGCGCCATAAAATACATTTATATTGCAAACGAATGTTCCCATTTATTTCAAAAACGGCTTGACCGATTTAGATGCAGTTTTCTGTATAATGTTTGCTATTCATTGGCGATGGTTCTTAGATAGTTGTTACGAACATCGATCACCAGGGGGCGCCATAAAAAACATTTACAGTGCAAACGAATGTTCTCAATTATTACAAAAACGACTGAACCGATTTGGATACAGTTTTGTATAAAATATTAGTGAGTCATTTACAATGGTTCGTAGATAATTGTTCTTGTGATTGAACAGCAGGGGGCGCCACAATAAACGTCTTTTTATGACTTGGAAGGGATGATGCCTTCAAACGCTGCTAGTCCGAGCTAATGGCTAGTTTGAAGATTAATTTTCATTTTTTAGTAATAATTTAATTTAAATTACATAATTTAAATATATTAATCGAAAAACTATAAAACAAGTGGAAAATTAAAAAAATTTAAAATACCCACGACTTTTGCAGAATTGTAATTGAAAAAGGATTAAATAATTTTTTTGAAACTCCCCGAATAAAGGAAAGTAAGAACTAAGAACCTATCAGTATAATTACAAATCCAAGAAAATCCGTCGGAGCTGCCATTGCTATTTTCGTTTCCAATATCAATTAATGTAATTAGTAAGTATTGATAAACTGCCGGTATATGAGAAGTATCAAGAAATTGAATTAGTCATCAACTGGTAAACAGCACCATCAACACCGTCATAGGCAAAACACAGCAGCTCCGGCGGATTTTCTTGGATTTGTAATTATACTGATAGGTTCTTAGTTCTTACTTTCCTTTAGTCGGGGAGTTTCAAAAAAATTATTTAATCCTTTTTCAATTACAATTCTGCAAAAGTCGTGGGTATTTTAAATTTTTTTAATTTTCCACTTGTAAACTTTTACCTTATAACTAAAACTAAGCTATTTATCAAAATACTCAGAACGAGGGTTTTCGGATTTATAATAACCGACATATTTTAATATCAAAATTCAAATTTAAATTTGAAAGTGTAATCTACATTGCATTCAAAAGCCTTAGTTATACAGATATTAACCGGAAAAAATTCAGCATTTGCTCTTTTCTAAAAACCATGATACAAGCACGTCATGGTTCCTTTCAAATGAATTTCCCCGGCCCGACGCCCGATTCGTTTTAATATCTGCGCAGAAATTGATAAAGTTGCAATTTAAAAGCACATTTCACTGCGCATGTAACGCAATACACTGCGATACAGGATACAGGGGGTGGTTGGAGGAGGGGTGGAAACGACCCATGTGACGTCACGATCCACACCACCACAGTTAGGGGTGGCGAATCCAAGTTAATATAATATACCAAGTTTCATTCACATTGACGCTACTGAGTACGATTTGTTTGAGCTTGTAAAAGTAGCTTTAGTTTTGACGTCGAAAATAAAACTACGTTCGTACTCCATACATAAGCTCTGTGTTCAAACAGAATTCATCAATCATACGAAGCAGTAAGTTCATTCCCGACTCTGCACCAATGCCTATATACAAAGAATATATCTGCAGTTTAACCCATATCAAAGATCGAACGATATAAATTAATACACTCAAAATAACCAAGTTGGCACAGCCCTTCTCGTTAGTTACCCTTTACCAGAATTAAACTTAAAACAGCTTCACGAAAATATACCCTTTCGCCAGAAGTGTAGAATTCAAATTGCTTTGGAAACTAGTGATATTTTGTTTTGTTGGTTCATTTCTGCGTATTCCATTACCAGTAACAGTACTAGATAGAGCAATGCAGAGTGGAACTCTTTCGTTGTATGGCAGATTGTAAAATTTTAGTATCTCTACGTAAAACGGAACGTATTTCATTTTCATGGTAATGCTTGTATTATGTATACTTACTTAGGTAGCTTTCATAAAAAATGAACCCCGCAAGGTTTTTGCGTCGCATTTGAGTAAGCAGTGTACGTATTAAAAGCATGTTATTGTCATTGTATGAATTATAGTGAATGTATGCTTTGAGTTCAAGCTACGAGTTACCACGAGTATGTTAGCGAAGAAAAGTTATACCGGTCGCCCGAGTAGACAAATATGTGCGACTGCGAGTCCCATAGACTAAAAATAAAAACATATTATAAACATACATTCTAGACGCCTGATATTTGTTTTTAAATGAAATTAATGTATCAACTAACACAACAATCACTGAAGCATGATCTGGAGAAGACAACGTTTTTAAGCCTGACAAGATGTTTCAGAGCGCTTCTAGGCGGGAAAGTAAGGGTGTTTTTCTACGGCAAATCCGTAACAAGGATATGCGTCGGATGGGTAAAACCCACGGGATCGGCCGAGACCAAATCGAAATCTATAATACAATGACAAAATGAGAAATCACTCGCAGATACCAAGAACAACACTAACTTGGAACAGTAAATATATGGAACACTTGGCATGGAAGATATGCTATTAAGACTGGAATCCTGGGTTGGTCGAGCCGGCTCTATGGTATACCAATATCAGCTAGATGGGCCCCGTGCAATTCGAGACTGTCATTTGAAAAATGTTTAGTTAGACTGTGGAGGCAACCAGGCTTCCAGAAACAGTGAATAGTGCGTGTGACCTGCTAATACCAGACAGAAAGTTTGCTTGAGGTGATAACATTAAATGGACATAGCCCTTTCAGATTAATTTGTCAGGCGTTTTTAATCGGGGTTACTATACCTACCATTGAAGAATTCCCTAATGACAATGATTCTTGTAATAATAGGGATATGCTTCCGTCTTCAAGAGATATCATAAAACTCATGCAATAAACTTTCATACCATGTTAGAAAATTTTTGGAAAGAGCAAGAGCCGAGTTTCTTGGTAGTTCGTCTCGGTACAAACCTGCTTTCCGAACTTGGCGATAATTTTGACTTTTCATACGAGCCTTTAAAATTGGCCTATGTGAAAAATAAAGATTTTCCTTTTCACTTTACTACAGGAGTCTATTTGGGTTTAACGGTCAATACATAAAGCGCACCGTCTAGTTTGGACGGCCGTTTGGACAAATATGTAAGTGGAAGCGAACTGGCATACAGTAAACAAGGGAATCGGAGTTCTTATGCCGTCCTTGGTATTTGCTTCCTCAGCAATTGGTCTCCTTGTAATCACTTTGTTAAAAAAAAATGATGGAATAACATCATCAGCGATCGAATCAGAAACGAGATCTGCAAAAAAGTGACTGACATAGCTCAAAGTTAAAGTGCACATGGCTCGTATGTCCAATGGACGCTGAAGAGTGGAGAGTGGAGACCTAAGGCGTAGTGGGGGAGTCATCCAACACCCCGCTCCCACAAGATAGCGGAGTGTTGGATGACTGCCCCACTAGATGGACAGTGGCTGGCTTAAGGCGGAAAAAAAATCATGATGTTTGGCGATCATTTAGGAGGCCTGTCTAGAAATGGACATCCGTCGGCAGAAACGACGATTACGATATTTAATTTTTTGCATGGTTCCGCCTGCATGGATTTATTAGCCAAATCCAGTGGAAACATTAAAGGTAGCCGATGTGTCATATGGTTAGATGAGTCATAGTTATTCCCAATTCCTATTTCATTTATTCCATTCCTAACTCAGATGATCAGACTTTCATAGAAGTTGCATTAACAAATTATCTATGGGAAATCGGAAACATTTTAGGTGTTTCTGAGAAAGGAACATAATACAGTCTGAATTCTGACCCGTTTCTCCAAGTGCTCAAGAGACCGTTGTGAACGCCTTTACTGTCAAGTCTTTGTTCCAACAGATACAACAGTGCGCCATTTCTGTAATCTAGGCCATTCTTTGTCGCTGTGTGCTCTTTGTATGACCGCCTCTTGATGCGTCTTGTTCGTTTACAACTTTACATTATAAGTTTATAACCTTTAACACAAGAGTGGTGGGGTAAAATTTTAAAAACTAAAAAAGCTTTACTGTATATTATGTTTTTTACACACTACAAGTAAGTACTTGGCTGCAATCTCACCTGATGTTAAGAGACGATGCCGCCAAAGACGTTATTGTACTAACTTGGTTAGTAGTCCCCTGACAGTTGCTACACAGCATCGCAACAGAACTCTTATACGCTTGGCGGTCCGTCTTTGCTGTAAACCATGCCATGGTAACGAGTTGCGGCCGGATTCTCTCACCAGAGTATACAATTTAGTAATTTAGAGAAATCATAAAATTCCAATCTGGCTCGTGCCGGGAATCGAATATTTTATTCGTTTTCTAGAATACTGGACGCCTAATTAAATTCTCAATAAAATCCATAAGACGTCATTTCGAATTTCGAATGTCAGATCACTTGCTCTTGTGCGCTACAATAAAATCACAATGGGAGCTGTGCCGGTCAATACATTTATTTGCACACAATGAGGGCCTGTACCGTCCAAAAGCTGACGTATCAATGGACGGAAGGCTGACCATAAAAACTACGCTCATTTTAGTAGCTACTAGCTGCGCTGTGGGCTGCGGGTCACGGCCCACTCTGACTCAGAGACGCGAAAATATTTTGTATTGTTTTGAAGTCATAAGTTAGTCTTTCCTTGTGTTTTGTGACGCCCTTGGTCCTTAAAGAGCTACAAGGACCAAGCGATGGATAACTATGAATTCTCAACTGGGTCATTCCGAGAAAAATAGGGGGGAACCTTTATTAAACTTTATTGTAGGGTTCTCAGTCCACTGGTGGATGTGGTTGCCTTGTCCACAAAATATTAAAAACAAAGAAACGACCAATGGCCAAATAAGGTCATCGATATCTCCCATTCATATTAGATGTACCAGTTAAATTTTGCACGCCCTGGCCTCGTCTTACAGGAGGCAACCCTGGACTGTTACAGCCTCCGAAGTCCGATCTTTGAGTGTGAGGAACCGAACAAGTCGTTTCGAAAACACTTTCAAGGAACTTGGACCCTTATTCGCTATATCAATATATATCAAAGCAGCGAAATCTGCATTCAAGATTCTAGATGTCGTAGACATCAAAGGCATCCTACCGTACCGTGCACCTTGAAAAGTTTGAATCACTCAAATTGCCACGTGAATATTTTGTTCTTTTATAGAGATGAATGAACGGATTCATCTCCTGCTGCTAATAATAGATCTGTCGAAATTTCACGACTGTGGCGTCATTATAATGCGTCATCGTCCTTTCGATATCGCAGTTTATTGAGGGCCAGTTTCACAAGTCTAATCAGTTGGTAACAATTAGTTTTGAAACCGAATTCACAAGTACCTATATAAGACCAAATAGTGGAATGTTCTATAATCCTTATCCAATTTTGGGAAATCAGGGAGAACCCGTTCTCTTTAAGAGGAGCTGGAATCTGGATATTGACGAGAATCTAATAATCTTATTACTCTTACTTCTACCACAGGTGGATGGTAATATCCTTTATTGCTAGAATTAAACCTTTCGAGTTTGGGCTCATTATTTATTTTAAATAAAAAAATTCTCTCTATAAGTATGAGACCTACATTTTAGATTTCTGGATTTTGTCAATAATTGTCTCCCTTTTGTAGGAGTCTGTTGAATTTACAAGAGTCCATATTATTGGAGTTTGTTTTTGAGCTGTGTCATTTAAATAGTGAAAGTCCATATGAAGCAGGTGTGTTCTAAAAATATAGTAGTGAATCGTGATTATTCATGTGTTACAAATATTAATAAATCGCACACGTAATTTTAATGTCTAGCGCAGTTAAACTGTAATTTTAGACGCAGATATAAACAGTAAAGGAAGGTAAATATGTATCAAGTAGTTGTAAACAAGATCACTCATTGCTTCGGAATGCTATTAAATTACCTATAAGCCGTCGCCGTTGGCAGATCAACTTTGCAAATCGTTAAGGCATGTCGGTCAATCTTAATTATTATATTTAGACCGGATCAGTTCACTAAAAAATTAACTGCACACATGCACCACACAGCTGCACCATGCTGAGTTGGGGCCCGTTTCTGGATTGTGCCACACATGACAAGCGGTGTCTGGTGCTTCCGTCACTTGGGCAATAATCTGGTATTTGTTGCCCAGGTAGTAGAAGCTTCAGTCATCGTTTTAGTACAGAAGTGTGCACATTGTTTTTATGTGTGGCATAATGTTATGAAATAAAAATATTTCTTTCATTTGTGAATTATGCTACATCTCTTCTTTTGGAAAATGGCTTATTTGGCCCTGTTTATTTATAATGCGTTTCCCTAAAATATGTTACTTGTATAATCACAACTGTTTTCTACACACAAACACAAACAAATCAGTAACATCGTTTTAGCTTGTGTAAAAAAATCAAACAAAATACGTCGGCAAAGTTTCTCGTAAAAACAACTTGCCGACAGACGAAGATTGATACCAAGGCCTGTTGCTACGCGGGACAAACAGTTAAACAGTCAGAGGCCTGTGAGGTTAGTACAAATTGTTGGATAAACGATTCGAATTTCGATTCGATTTCGCCATACAATGCAATCTACCTATATACGGGGAGATTTTTTTTATTTACTTAATGCAAAAAACAGCGTTACAAAAAATGATTTACAATTAAGTTAAAGTTTATAATAAGGCCAAATAAGATTACAAATTACAGGATACAAAGATAAAATTATAAAAGTGTATATAGCAAGAACAGAGAAAACCGAAAACGAATAACGATATCGAATTCTAAGTAGTATTGTACCTTGTGCTAGCCCATCAGAGCTATTCTGTGAGTATGTTTTATAAATTGTAACTCGACAGTGACGTTCGAATCCGTCTTCACTCTCAGGCCTCAACTTCTTGAGTTCTGTTTGTCATTTCTTTATGTATAGGAGACTGCCTAACTATTTTTAGGTTTAAAACACGAAGGAATGTTAATTGATTTTTCACCCGATATTTGGTGGTTTCACAAACTTGTTCCTCCATCTATCTACCACAGATCGAATAGATATATTAAAATACAGACGTTGCATCAGTATGTTATTGAAATCCTATCCACAAGCACTACAATTTTTTCAACGTTTCTATTCTGAATACACTCTGATAATTAATATTCCACTTGGACTTCCAGAGTCTCAAATAAATCTCTATAGCCCTTAATCTGGTCACTTTCCTATAATGTAAGTGCGTTCAAGAAGTGAGTGAATAGACATTTTCTAAGAAAGTGCAATTCTTCGTGCAGACTTCCTTACTTTCCATCACATACATTGTTCTCAAGAGCTTGGTCTGATGAATAATGTCTGAAGTGAAGTGAAGCTTCAATATCGAGTTGGCTATTTTGTAACTAGTCTACTTAAATAGTTATTTCAGGTACGACGCTTTATGTAACATGCTCAAGAAGAAAAACACTGAGAGGCAGTACTGTAACCGTTTAATCAATCAGATAAGGCAAAACAAACTTAAGATCTAGGACGGTAGAGTCGTAAATGACTAGGTATCTTAAATGTCCACCACGTCTAATCGTGAGATGGTACGAATAACTATTGAGGACTCAGGAGAAATGAACTTTAAATTGAGGATGAGAAAGTCAAAAATCGGTTGATATTTAATATGATCCACTTTGCACCGGCATAGTCATATTTTATACTTGGAAGTTGAAACGTCAAGTACGTACGTGGAAGTGAAAAATAAAACAGTAAAATTTGGTCTAGAAAATAGAAGCTTTTGCATGTGAACTATTGATAAAAGGACAACACTACAGGAAATGAGAGCAGTGAGCACTTATGACTTATGACCTCCTAAATCTTAAACGAATATGACCTTCCAAACCGACAATCCAGCCAAACAACCGGATACCCGGATACGGGCTTTATGTGCTCTCCGAGGCACGGGGTTCAGCTCACCAAAACTAACGATTGAAATGCTACTATGTATTTAACGCAAAATAAGCTTTATAACTAGAGATAATAAAGTCATAAATGTTATGGTTGTGGAATCAGTTCAATAATGCCCCTGATAGGGCAAAACGAACTCTAACTTGAGCATAGTAGAGTAACATATTATTCTGAAAAGACGATGTCCTATTTCACGAGGGTCCGAGTTGAGACACACTTGAGCGTCAACAAGGTGGGAACCGGGAATCTTTGAAAAAACGATGTTCTATATTTCATGAAACCGTCAGGTAAGTATTGATTTTCAACTGGGTGTCAATCTCGGAATAGCGCTAATTATGCGGAAAACACGTTCCTAAATACCGATCTACCTACCGATAAGGTTGTTGTGAATAAATTTATTATCGCCGACTTCCTGTCCGCGGTAGCGACTCCAAAACAAATTAGTAAGAACCTACTTACGACTGAGTAATGAGTTAAGCAACATATCAAAACACACTACTTAATACGACAAAGCGTTTATACGAGCTACGATTTCATTCATTACGTAGAGATAACAGAACTCAGGCAAAACTTTTTTTTTTGCACAAAAGGTTCTGGCGAATTCAGACGATGAATGGTTTTGAGCCGCTTGGATCTGCAGCGTCTCTCCACGACTCTATTTGTCGGTGGTTTGCCAACACTGCGTCCCATAGTGCAGGCATGTGCCTGTTGGCATCCTTTCCAATTGCAGAGGTCGCCCATTGCCGTCAGCTTCGGGGAACGTTAAGCTATTCGTGACTCCGGTTCATCCACGGATCTACTTATTCCTGTTTGATTGCGCAGAAGTAATAGAGACTAGTGTACTCCAAGCATAGAGCCCTCTCCATCACCCGCGTCATCCTTTCCTCTCCTCCATCCTCTTTAGCATCCTTTGAGGCCTCCGCAAATTTTCGTGTCTAACACTCATAAGGGTAGTGTCTCTAATATAGAAATGACATCTGATGAGTGATGATACAACTAAAATGTGGAGAACATTTCACTGGACTTCATAAGGCGATGATTATTCACACATGATTTGAAGGTCAACTTGGGCAAGTTGTAAGCGGTTGGGAAGACGAAAGGCTCAAGGCCAGGAAGGTATTCTTTGGAGTGCGTATTAGGAACGAAGAATCATAGCGCTTCGTTGGGTACGTCAACTATGCTAAGATCTCTAGCAGAAATTCCGCTATCGACCCCTACTCTGCCTTATCTATCTGCCGTATCTTGACAAGAATATTAAGCATGTCGCTCTCGGAATAGCCACAGAAAAACCCATGGGGCCCAGACATTACCCGCCGGGCATTGTGGTGTTACTAGCTGTAGGCTGAGACGTAAACCGACGCGTCGACGGCGTCAGCAAGTCTCGCGAGATCACTGACCTCGTCTTTTGCGAAAGCTTTGACGAGTCAGCAGTATGTTTTACCAGCGTTTTATGACCGTTTATTTAAATCGCAATGTTTGTATGTTTGTTCGGGTCAACACAACTGAATTTTATAGTAATACTAACCTATTCTGAAACGATTAAGCTGATATTATGTATACACATTTAATTTGGATGATATTGCATCATGGTTGTTAAAGTGTCGTCATTCTAAATCCAATATGGAGGCACTATACTATAATGGCGGACCATAGATACTTTTGTACACTCCCATTATATGAGTATCCCATTATAATTAAATGAAAGGATTTGCTGAGAACAACTGATTTGAAGTTAATTCATTCATAAGGATAAGTAATAACTAAGTATAATTCATAGTAGGATCAGTTGGACGTGGTATTCTTTCCCAAGCCTATTTGAATACTTCACGTTTCGTAATGCTCATTACACGTTTATGCGGTTTCCAATTTCAGCGATGAATTTGGTTTGTAGATCGGCTGGCGACTGACGTCTGGAGTGAAATCGTATGCGATCCTTCGCAGTCTGATCTGAATCCCTGTTTCACAATTCGAAACAAACGTGCGATGGTGTCAAATGTAAAGAGCATGGTAATTTGTGTTTTGAGATTCAGGGATGCTGGCTGTCCTACATAAAGGATTGATGTTGTTTCAAAGGCTAGCAGTTGCTTACGAAAGCATGAAGGGATTCCTTAAATGTATATAGGTGGAAGGGATACAAAGTTGAGCTGTTTGTCCACCGACGTGAACGAGCAGACGGCGTCATTTTTTTTATAGCGCTTGACAGTGGCCACACTTGATACTCTATAAGATGAAGCGTGCTTGCCTGTAGGAAATGCCTATTCACTCTTGTTCAGAAGGCACCTACGATGTAGGAGATGGGAAAGACGGTGACTGGGACGGTATTCCAGCTCTTTGCAGTGCGTATCAGGGACGAGGAATCAAACGTAATTCGTATGTGTCTTTGGTACGTCAACTATGTAGGGGATGTACGCCTTTTCGATGCCTTGCAGCAGTTCTATGTATTATTTCTTAAAGGTGACGGGGGAACTAGATAGCGTATCCATCGTGCGCCTGTCGTCATCTTGATCCCATACAGAAATAATATTGATCACGGTAGACCATCTCATTATATACTGTTACTGGCAAATCCTTCTTTTTAAACGGTCCATCTAAATGGGAACGGGCCTTAATATGTGAGCGGATTTAACCCTCCCCCGAGCTCTCATGCGGATTATTTTACCTTTAATAACAGGAGATAATCCTAGATTTAGGAGGCAGACACGACGTAACATACTAATACGTCTGTAAACTGACATTTTTATTAGGAAAAACGCTATCGATCAGAAACATAGCATGTCTTTAACTCTGATTACAAGATTCTTATCAGGCCAACTCGACGTAATACTATCGTGATTTTAACAATATCGGTTTTCATTTACTCATGATGGAACATAGGCTTTTGTAAAAAGTTATTACTAGGGAAATGGTTTCGTTCTTATCGATTTATGTGTGAATGAAATAAAAATGATAATTAAGTATACCTAACTGTGGTACCTATGTATTTAGTAGTTGTCCCCACGTATTTCTTTTCGGTTGGCTTATAGATTTCAAGCTTGGTAAATTTTGTCTTGATTGCACATTTTTAGTCTAGAAACAGACTATTTTCTACCGCTCTCGCTCCTGGCAGTGGCTGCACTGCCAAAAATACGCATCGCTCGTCAGCGTGCTCGCGATGCGCCGGCGCACGCGTGGCTATTTCTGCGCGTCATTGTGCGCGTGCGCGTGCCGCAGTTTGTTGTCATAACTCCTAAGGTCCGGTTTCCACCAAAGCGGAGTCGAGAGGAGACGACAGCAGATGCGCTACGAAGCTGTTTCTTTTTAAACTTTGCTCCTGTCGCAAACCCGTTGCAAGATTCCTATAAATTTAAGAACGAATCAAAATTTATCACTCGCAGCGGGATTTGAACCCGCGTCTCCCATCTCTCGCGTCTGGGTGCTCTGACCGCGAGCTATACGAGCCATATCCCTCTGCGATGAAATTTTCGATTCGTCACACCTACCTTACCTACAGGTTGATGGTGTGGCTATGGGCTCGCCTATAGCGCCGGTGGCGGCGAATATATTCATGGAATGGTTGGAAAATGAGCTCATAAATAGGATGCCTTTAAAACCTCGCTGTTGGTTACGTTACGTGGATGATGTGTTTGCCATTGTGAACAAAAACGACCTGGCTATTGTATTACAGAACATAAATAGTTTACATAGTAAGATACGGTTCACCATGGAAGAAGAGAGCCAGGGAAGGTTGCCGTTTTTAGACGTGATGGTTATAAGAGAACCCGGAGGAGGTTTGAGTACTACGGTCTACCGTAAACCTACTCATACTAATAAATATTTACATGCGAGTTCTCACCACCATCCGGCTCATTTATCATCTGTGCCGAGAAGTCTAATTAATCGGGCCTTATGTTTGTGCGATCCACCTTACGTAGATGACGAGCTAAAGCAGGTGAGGCAAGTTTTGGAGCACAATGGGTACAGTTGGCGCCAAAGTGTGCGGGTTGCCCATAATACCTCTAGACCGAAATCTATGGCCGTTGAACGTTCGCCAGCCTATCTTACTTATATCAAGGGGGTAACGGATCAGATAAGTCATCTTCTGAGACGCAAATATGACATAGGCACTAGGTTCCGTCCATCCGGAAAAATTCGAGATATTTTGCGTTCCCCCAAAGATAGTGATCCCCTGAGCGTACCTGGCGTATACAAGATTCCTTGTGACTGCGGGAAGAGCTACATTGGCGAGACTCGTCGTAACATCCAGACAAGGATTTTGGAACATATACGCAGTGTAAAGAAAGTGGACACAAATGGGTCAGCAATAGCGGAACATGTCCAGAATTCGGATGTTTCTCACTACATTCGTTTTGACAAGGCCTCCGTGTTGTCCAGGGAAAAACTTGTAGTACCTCGTAAGATTCGTGAGGCCATTGAGATTTATAGACATCCGAATTTTAATCGGGACACCGGTTGGGCGTTGCACCCGGCGTGGAAACCACTTATTCAGTGCAGGACTGCAACATCTATGGGTCACGAGATAGACACCATTAGTTCGGCGTGTATGAAGTTTCAAGATTGTGATGGACAAGATCTTCAGGAATCAGAGGCGGGTGGGGTGTCACCTCCCCGCGCGCCGCAGCCACCGCCTTCGCAGCGCGCGTTGCGCGCAGCGCGCCGTGCCGGCCGCGTTTCAGCAGTATAGCTCGGGCGTCCGCGCGTGTACTATGCCCCTGAAGAAGGACCCCTGATGGGTCCGAAACTGGTCGGGCGATCCTGACCAAGTCATAGTGAGTTTTAGCCGTTTTTTCAGTAAAATTTTCGATTCGTATCATTAGGTCCTTAGGCAGGACTAGCGCCATCTATTTGTGAAACGTAACAGTTTCAAGATACTTGCATGTGTAATACCAATATCCACCGCCGACGTGGGTGTACCGGATTCTGGTCATTGCATGGCAAGGGATTTCAAGTTTTTACCAATGGGCATTCAAACGTGTTGTCATAGAAATACGACACAAATTGGTTTGTGTAGCATAATTTGAAATTTTGAAATCCCTTGGCATACCGTGAGTCCGTGACCAGTATGCCTTTAGGGGCAGAGTGAACGTTTGTATTCCCCAATAAAGACACATCATTAGCAGAGTCTGTGCTCTAGCCGAGTTATCGTGACCCAAATCTAGGTCAATGTTCCGCTATTACCTTCTTCATAGCCTCCGCTATTTCTGTGTCGTCTGCTGATGCAAATAAAGTCTGGCGATAATGTAAGTTCCCAGGATATTAAATATGTACTTGGATTGAAGATATTATGATAGCGAGGCCAGTTTTCTTTTCCAGAACATTGACTTTAGGGAAAATCTGACGGCGCATCCCTCTCGCCGGCCTCCAGAATTTGCCGGCCGGCAGGTTGCGGATGTTAGGGACCATCACATAAACATTCACAGGTCAGGAGGTGGCGACCTCTCTGCCGACTGTGACAAAACCAGAAACCTACCGCTGAGGTAGCTGGTGGACACAGCGCAGGAGTACAGTGAATACGAAAGGGAATTCCGCAGTGAGTATTCCGTCGTTTCCCTGACGAAAGGATGTGTGCTTGACATTTTCCGTCTATAAGAAAACCTTAATTCTGTATGTTTAAGCGTCGGTGGCAACTGGGTATCACTTGCTTAACGCTTTCATTTTACGAGGAGGATTACGGCCAGGAGACTAGGTTGAAACTTAATATTATAACATGAGCAGAAGGTACAACAGTAACGACCTATACCCCTTTCGGTAAAGAGCCCGGTCTCCATATGCAAACGTCAAGAGCGATGCTCCACGCTGACCGGTAGAATGCGGACTGTATACGAGTATTTGCTAAGTGCATCACTGCATTTAACTCCCATCTGACCTATATCCATAACTTTACGTTGGAAAACAGACCTTGTCTGAATTATATTTGGTTTATAATGGTTTGTCAAACGAGGTCTGTTAGATCTCTTCGGTTTCGGATGTTGCACGCCCGCCTCGAGTCTTATCGGATGTTAACAGGTACATTTTACGGCTTAACATCTACGTGCACTGATAATACGTTACCAAGGGAGGCACTGACACGTTTTTTTTATCACGATTGACGCCTATTGTTGAACCGACATTTTGAATGAAGCGATCATATTATGATAAAGTTTTGTCGTCTGGAGACAAACTATTTCAACAAACGAAATGATTAATGTATTTTAGATAGTCTATATTTACGTATCTACGTAAATAAGTACCTATCTAATATACGTACATACTTCCTCAACGATTTTTCCTGGATTTTTTATACAAGAAACCATTTTAGGATAAACCGTGTTTAGCATAATATTTTACTTCAAATAGACCAGAATCTTAACAAAAGTGAAAGGATACACAAAACCCAGCGCGTTCGTAGCGGCAAAAGGATGAATCCACCACTAGTTACTGCACTCTTTTCTTTATAATTACATCGAGAAGGCTTGGAGCGGCATTCTTCAATTCGCCCGATACCCAGCCGAGTACCAGGCAGCCTACGGAGCTCCTCGCATGAAGGTGGTTCTCTCCATTGTCCGCTAAGAACAATGAGCTGAAATGGGAAATTCCGGGGCCGGTTGCTCGTAAGACTGATAGATGTTGGGGCTCCATAGCATTGGGTCATGGGTGGTAGTCGATGGCAAGATAGTTCGGGCACTGAAGGTGCTGAAAAGGCAAGTCCTCTCCAGGGAACGTTGGCAGAACTCAGTCGCGAAATATTCTGAACCCATGCTGCCAACCGTACAGGTTGGAATTTGGGGATTTCTCCAGAAGGCCTATGTTCAGAAGTGGACGTCCATCGTATGAGGTGCAGATATTTATTACCTACTATCATCTAGAAAGCAGTGATTCAGACGTCTGCGTCTCGTCAAGGGTAGATATTACGATTACGGAGGGTTCGAAGTCCTGGACCTAACTTTTCGGGAGGTATGTGCGCTTGCGGAAACTGTAAACTGAACATCACCAGTTTAACCCTGAAGCCTCTAGAGGAAACCTGCATGTTCAATAGTCCACAATGATGTTCTCAAAGGTTTGCTTAAACCGCCAGCGCCAACACGCGATTGTCCAGCGTGGTGAGCAGTGGACTACAGCCAATCCTTCTCATTTTGAGAGAGGAGAAGGACCCATGCTCAGGAGGTCATAAAAAGGAGTTAAGAAAGGATATTGCTTGTATAAACCTTGTATAATAGATATGATTATGCACCTTCTATTTGTAAACACAATGTGCACAATGTGTCATGATTCAAGAATGATCCGTCATCGGTGTATCACATGACTGAGGATCGGGTTCCCGACAAGACGGCGCTTTGGACAGTTGGACCGGAGCCCAGAGCCGACACAAGTAGGCACTAGCTACTGCTAGCTACGACCGACTAAAATACCAGATGAGACTCGAGATAAGAGCATGCCAGGTGCATGTTATCAGTTGTGCTCGTGATGACATCGTTTCAGTGGCCTACATTCGATTGGCTGCAGTACAGAAAAAAATTTGATAAGAAGCTAAAATTCATTTGTTTGTTTATGTTTGACGACCTCCCTGGTTAGCGGCGCGCTCGGATTCGAGTGGGAGGTCGCGGGTCGATTCCCGCCACGGGCCAATTTGGGATTTTATAATTTCTAAATTGGCTCAGGTCTGGTCTGGTGGGAGGCTTCGGCCGTGGCTAGTTACCACCCTACCGGCAAAGAAGCACCGCCAAGCGATTTAGCGTTCCGGTGCGATGCTGTGTAGAAACCGTTGGGGTAAATTTACTTACCCTTCCAAGTTAGTACGATAACATCTTAGACTGCATCATCACTTACCATCAGGTGAGATCGCAGTCAAGTACTAACTTGTATAGAATTAAAAAAAATGTTGTTTTGACGAAAATGAAAAGATGGGCTGGGCGTTGAAGAGGAGTCGATAAATGAATGAACGAATTATCTTTTTTCTATAGGTTTTAGGACTTAGGTATTTACAGGCGAAATAACAGGGTATTTTGATACTTTGACTGCACTGCAAGAAGAGCACTGCAGTGCGCATCCTGAGACATTAGGTCTCAGGACGACGAGCGCAGTGCAATGCGTGGCAGTTGCAATCCGAACTCTTGGGAGGACACTTACTAATTACAACCGACAATACAATACAGTTAAATATGGACTTGGTTTATTTGAGGCGTAGGGTACAAAGTACAAGTTAAAAACACAAACCTATATCGGACCTTGACAGTTGGCATTATTTGGAGGCATGGAGAATAATTATTATAGCCCATATTCTTTAAAAAAAATTGGTTGTCTGTAAAGTCGGTTTACTGACGATAGTTGAACGTGACAACTCTCGCTTGCACTTCAAGCCTTACATGGAGATGGAACGCCTCAGAGCGAGGTAACGGCAAATGAGTCATGTTTTTTTGTGCGTGCAGCCGGCTCTATCGATTTATAAGACGTTGTCACGTCAAAAAAGAAAATATTCCTGGTGCAACTTTCTGAGTTAAAACCAAACAACAAGATGCCGTATTTTGACGACAGCGCCGGCATACCACGTGTTTGTTTTGACGGCGAACTAAACGATTTCATCGTCTTCCGAAGGTTAATTAGTGCCACATACGCTAACGCACACGCTGAAGAACAATAAGCTTTATAGCGACGTTATCAAGGTTGTGTTTCCTATAAGATTGTTCAACAGGACAGGTTTGGAGCCTCGTGGTCGATAACACCCAGGTCGTTTATAACTTTAGATGCCGGCAACGTGACTCTAAATCTGCCTTTTCTGTAAACAAGGCCCAGTTAGATATAAGACGCAATAACTTGTAACTTGAAGATCTATAATGCATTAGACTAGCTAGGCCGTAGCATTAGCTGCACAACCAGAGCAAAAATTTCATCACCCGCTCTAAAAGGGTTTCAGTAAATATTGGGCCCATAGCTTACACAAATATTTTCTAATGATAGTGGGGCCTATTTTATATCAACTTTGTATTACATTTTACTGCGTTTTACTATATCGGAGCTAAGTTAAAAAACCTGTCAAGTGCGAGTCGGACTCGCGCACTGAGGGTTCCGTACTACAACCGGAGGAATAAAACCATAAAAACCACTTTTCTTATCGAACCGCAAAACTAACTTTGTTTTTAGAGGTTTTATTGTAAATATCATCATCATCATCATATGTTATATTTTTTTTAGTTTTATCATACTCTTATTTTAGTAGTTACAGGGGGGGGGGGGGGGGGCACACACATTTTACCACTTTGGAAGTGTCTCTCGCGCAAGCTATTCATTTTAGAAAAAAAAAGGATATTAGAAACCTTAGTATCATTTTTGAAGACCTATCCATAGATACCCCACACATATGGGTTTGATGAAAAAAATTTTTGAGTTTCAGTTCTAAGTATGGGGCACCCCCAAAATTTTTTTTTTTTTTAATTTTGTGTGAAAAGCTTAATGCGGTTCACAGAATACATCTACTTACCAAGTTTCAATAGTATAGCTCTTATAGTTTCGGAAAAAAGTGGCTGTGACATACGGACGGACGGACGGACGGACGGACAGACGGACAGACGGACAGACGGACAGACGGACAGACGGACAGACAGACATGACGAATTTATAAGGGTTCCGTTTTTTTGCCATTCGGCTACGGAACCCTAAAAATTCCAAATGTTATAAGTTCCAAATGTTCGAAAGCTTAAAAACCTCAATGTCAAATTGATAAAAGATATCTAAACAAACAATAAAATTCATTCTTAAATATTATACCACTCCAGGCAATAGTAATAAATAATTTCTAGATCGATATGTTAACATTCGTACAGGAGTAACACTAGTCATTATTATAAGGTAGGTCCAATGTCTGTCCCGATAATATTATATGCTGAAGCAGGCCAGTCTCACTTATCACGTGACCGTCCCGGCTACAAGTAGGGGTCCGGACCTCAATATTTCAGATGGTTGCCGCTCGCGGGCCGAGTTGCACGCGCTAGTTCTTTACGGTCTATTTTACGCGCCGTCTGACTACGGCAGCCCTAGTACGTCGTAAGAGATAAAGTTAGGCGATAGAAAGAGACCACAACATTGCGTTTGTTGCGTGTCGATTTTGAGAGCGGGGCCAGGCGCTATTGCGAACTGAATTGCACTTTTCGTGTCAGCGCTAGAGTCGCTATTTCTCTAAATCATCGTGCGGAGTAAGCCTTCTGTACTTGTACTATTTAGTGTTCTGTGGCTGAAGTAACTAACAACAACTGGAGTGTACCAGATACGACCCGAGGCGTTCGACGGTCGAGCTAAATTGTTTACTTGCTCACATGTTAGGTACCTACATTGCGTAATACGCGTCGCCACCGCCGGCCGGTGCACTGCGGAAACACACGGTCAAATATCACTGCAGTGAACGCAGCGTCTAACTTTATCTTGGTATTATTTTAAATAAATAAATAACTATTTCAGTACCAAAGCACTGATGATCCCGTGGGAACCAATATATTATGTACATTCTGGGACAAATAGTATCCCATGTGTTAATACAGGTCTAACTATCTATCAGGGGTATCTATCTTCATTAATTCATTTCAGCAAAATCGATTCAGCAATTTGGGCGTTAGGGAGTACCTAACAAACACAAATATACAAACTTTCGTCATTATGTTAAGCAGGTACCAATGTGAGGTACAGGGATCCTTTGTACTAAATTTCCAAATGATAAGTAATTTAGCATTTCTTGCTCTATTTATACCTAAGCAACCTAGAGCGTGTAATGTAATAGTTATTAACTTTTGGTCTTCTAAATGCAGGTGCACAAACGACGAGGACCTGTATGATCCGAAAGGAAAAGAGAAAAATGTAGGTATGTGTATTACCTAGTATTTAATATGTCTTAGCGAGCACATTACTGTGGCCCCATGTCAATAAAATAGAGTAGCATCGTTTCGTAGGTAAGTACTGAGTAGAACGTGATGCAGCGCCGTATGTTCGGGAGCTGTTACGTAACAAACGCACGCACAAACAAGAAATCCGTCACAGCCGCGAATCACGATGTAAACATGTGCCCACTGCCCACTGCCCGCTTATGCTTATATTATAAAGCTTAACAATATGTTTATTCCTAGCTGACGCGGCAAACGTTGTATTGCCCTTTCGGTGTAAGAAAAAATAGTTAACGACAGCTGAGCTATTTATTCTCCTCTTTCATAAAAAATCGATCGAGCCGTCTTGGACAAAGGTTAGAAGAAGAAAGATTATAATGTAATAAGTCTATGTAATTTATTTCATTCATCATTATCAAATAAACAAGCTGGCAAGATCGCGAAAGCAGCTTTAAAATGATTAGAACATAGAGAAACTTTGAATGAGGGGGTGATTTATTTCAAACTTTCGTCTATTACAAAGCATTCGGGAAGTTCAAGGTCCGCCGGGATGGAAATAAGGGGGGAAAGGGGGCGGTTCAAACCCGGCTTGCGACCTTATTCCGTCTAGTTGTCGTAAAGTTTGCGATGAGCTTTCGACATGCACCTGTGTCAAGTCTGTAATATGAAATGAATATAATTAAACAAGAATGACCAAAGTTGGTATAAAGTTTTCTCAGGAACCAAAACCAAAGTATTCTTGGAAAATAATGTTTTTTAAGAACCGGATCCAATCCGGATTTTAAGGCTTGTGAAAGGAGTGGATTGCGAGTTGACAGCTGATAGGAGAGAATGGAAGAAGACCCTTGCTGACCCTTATAACATAGGTTGAGTTTACTTGTACCTTCCAAGTTTATACGCTAACATCTTCGACTGCAACATAACTTACCATCAAGTGAAAACGAAGTCAACTACTAACTTGTAGAGTGTAAAATAAGCTGATTACCATGCGGTATTATTTTCTAATTAAAAAGTCCAAGCCATATAAAACAGTAGTCACTATAAATACAAGGAAGGCAGTAGGTACAAAGCGCATATACATATAGCGTACATGTAACAAGCAAATTGTCCCATACATTATAAATACTGTTCTAGTCGTAACTGCTCGTACGTCTATGTGTTACAAGGCCGGCCGAACCAAGAGTGCTTCAAATCGCGTGTGACACAAATACTAGGCTAGATCTAGACAAAAAGACCTACCTAGATACCTTTTACCGGTATCGTGCAAGTCTATCTATACATGTGCATGACTACTAAAAAACTAACGATTTATGTTTTGAAAATTGGCATCTACTCTGGACTGTTGTTCCCTCAGCAGCCACCGATAGAGTTTTGACAGATAGCGCTACTGTTTGGTTGTACGATAAAATGGAAAATTCTTTCCAAAAAACCAACTTCAAATGCCACTACAAAGAGTGAAATAATTTTTTATATACACCAATTCGAAGTCAATGTTTTGTTCAATCATTAATAGTCCTTCGTATTATAAAACTTAATGTGCAAAGAAACGACAAAATTATCGACATACGGAGGACTATTAGTGAATGAACGAAACATTGCCCGACTTCGAATTGGTGTAAATTAAAAATTATTTCACTCTTTGTAGTGGCATTTGAAGTTGGTTTTTTGGAAAGAATTTTCCATTTTATTTTTTACTTTTTAGTGGAAAACAAGTAATGCACAAGGCATTGGAAAAAATGTCCAAATCGCTGGAAGTATGCTTCTAAAATCTGAAGAGTTCCCTCAATTTCTCCAAGATCCCATCATCGGATCCTGACTTGATGAATACAGTCATTACTTGATGACTGCAAGGAAATGCAATAGTAACTATAAAAATACCCAAATCGCTTCAAGTATACTAGCAAAATTTGAAGAGTTCCCTCGATTTTACCAAGATCCCATCATCAGATCCCGGCCTGATGACCATAATACAACCTGGAAAAAATTACTCTTTCAAACAATACCCAAATCACTTCAAGTGTGCTTATAAAATCTGAAGAGTTCCCTCGATTTCTCCAGGATCCCATCATCAGATCCTGACTTGGTGACTATGGGACCATCTGTGAACTATACCCTTTCAAACAAAAAAAGAATTTTCTAAATTGGTCCACGCATCTTCGAGTAATCGGGGAACATACATAAAAAAAAATAAAAAAAAAAAGATTCCGACGAATTGAGAACCTCCTCCTTTTTTTTTGAAGTCGGTTAAAAAAGGTTCACGTAAATCGTCCGGACGCCCATATCCTGAGAAACCGTTCTCTTAGGTGGTTTTCAACCAATTACCTAACCTACTAGCACATTGTAGGCTTATGACAGTAAAATTGTGGGAATGGCAATATCTTCTTCACATTCGCATGTACCTGATAATCTTGGCTTTAGTAAATTAGTACGTGATGTTAAAGCTAAACCATTTATAGTTAGTATTCATTATCTTTGGCTTAACTGCCTGACTACTTTCTAGTTTCTACAGCGAAGTCTAAAAAGATCGATTAGTGAATTAAAGTAAGTCACAAGTCGGTCTAGATTCTAGAAACGTCGTAAAATATACGAATGCGCAATGTTGTACCTAATACGTCTTGCTTTTTAATAGCATAAAATGCATTCACAATAGAATATTGATCATTAATCTAGAACCGACGCCGTGCAACTTGAAGTGAACGTTAGACATGTAACATTAAAGTTGCATTTTGTTTGAAACAGTGGTTTTTGCGCGTGGAACATAATGCGGCTAGACTTAGACAAATAGTTGAATGACCCAGTGTGATAACAGTATCAGATCGAGGTATAATTTATTGTGTTTTACTGCTTTGTTTATTTGTTGTTACTTTATTTATAGGTGGCGTGTCAAAACTTCATTAACTCTTAGTCAACTCGGTTTTATCAAAGATTTTTTACACTGCTTGACTGTAAAGTGGTGATGCAGCCGTTATGTATCTACTAACCGCCCCAAACAATTTCTACACAGCATCGCGCCGGAACGCAAAATCGCTTGTTGGTGCGTCTTTGCTTGTGGGGTGGTAAGCAGCCACGACCGAAGCCACCCACCAGACCAGACATGAGCCAATTTAGAAATTATAAAATGTGCAAATGTAGATGTTGTTATAAGTAGTGATAGCCTAGTGGTTCAGATCTCTACCTTACGTCAAACAGTCGGAGGTTCGAATACTTTGCACTTATAAATTTTCTGAGTTATGTGCGTTTGTATAAAATCGTTAGACAACTTACACGTTTGAGAGTTGACCATAACGTTCTCAAAGTTATGTGAAGTCCGCCAAGCCACTCTTTGCCAACATGGTGGAACACCCATACAAAGCAGAGGTATTTAAAAGGAATTTTAAAGGGATTTAAATCTTGATGAACATGATGATGTCGCTAGTAAAATGAAGTAGGTATTTTTACATAAAGCAAGGGACAATACGTCACAATCGTGATATCATTTATTTTACCATAGTTAGGCTATTAAAAATCACTGCATCTTAGTAGTCTATGAACTATGACGTTGTCAAGCAAGGAGGATGTAGAATTTCCAGAAGGTGCCGCCGTGGCGCAACGAATAAAGCCTCCCCCACACAGGCGCGTTATTATTGCGCGATAATATCGCAAGCGTTATTGCGATAATGCGTCCAGATTCCTTGCTTACAGCTGCGTTTTTATCGCGCGATAATAACGCGCAGACGGACGCAGCATCCCGCGTTATTATCGCGCGATAATATCGCAAGCGTTATTGCGATATCTGTTTTCAGTACATTTTGTATTAGGATGGTCATGGACGCCGCAATGAAAGTAGGACGCTGCGTCCGTCGTCCCACACAGGCGCGTTATTATCGCGGCAGTGTGTAACTACTTGATCATCCTAATACAAAATGTACTGAAAACAGATATCGCAATAACGCTTGCGATAATATCGCGCGATAATAACGCGCCTGTGTGGGGGAGGCTTTATGCGTCACCAGCGTGACGTCATGTGTTTACAAATACTAACACTATCAATCTAGTCAAGTAGGATATGATCTAGTCAAATAGGATGTAGAAACCCCCAGAAGGTGAAGTGGCGCAACGGACGATGCGTCACAATTATGACGTCATGTGTTTACCTAGTCACTGCACCGAGCGCCTACTTGTGCAGTGTTCCTACACATGTCAAGAAACTAGGTTATGCATGCTTTATGCAATCGGCAATAGGTATTAAAATCACTAGGCACTTGTACCATTTCTTATACATTACCTTCTATGAAACAGTTTAACATAATATATTATGTACCTACATATATTTTGACAAGTACATGCATTTATGAACAATATAGAGAGTAATTATTATGCCAATTAGTTTTTTAGACGAAATCAGTGAAAAACTGTTAAAGAATGCAGAGGGTCTTTGAATGGAGATGAAACTAGATAGAGTTGCATCATTAGTTGATCATCTGAAATGAACATGTTTAACCAACTCCAAGAGAAATTAATATATAAGTAAGCACAAAATTTCCTACAAACAAAATTTCAGTTAAGTGGAAAAATAGAAAACCCAGATGATATCATTCTGTAATTGATAAACAGTAATTAACTGGATCTCTAGTAGTAAACAACTTTTATGACACAAATATAGATACCTAAACTAAGCAAATATACTTTACTATGTTTCAATATAACTTATGCTCATTAGCAAGTCATTAAAACATATATAGAAGCAGTGATAAAAGAGCACACCCATGCTGAGTTGTTGATGATAAATAATAAATAAACATTGAACAGTTAATTTGAACTATGGCTTTTGGATTGCATCATGTTTGCTATATGGTATATTTCGGTAATTGACAATTCTGATTACTTACAAATAACTAGCAATAGCAAGGGACCAGAAAGAGACCACTTTAAGTTTGTCTCTCTCTGGCTCCTAACCACCTAACCGCTCCAGTACACCTGAGATCTTTATATTTTTATATTTTTATGATGTTGTTAATAAAGGATAAATAAATATAGAATGAGCATCTTTCCACATATCATCTTCTTTTTGATAGTAAAGGACTATTATTCTTGCAGGCTTTGTCCATGTACTACCCCAGTGTCAGTTATTCTACAGCGAAGCATAGCTAAACAACTTATATCTTAGGATGATACGTGCAGTGCAGTGTCCAAATTCATAGGAAAGGATAATCCCCCATTAAGTTACAAGCAATAGGTAAATTCTACATTCTTGTATTGATGTACAGTCGTGGAATGAAAAGGTTCGCCACCTTAGTGTCCATTTTCCCTTGCACTAGTACTGCAAGTGTCCATAATGTCAACATACTAAAACAATGGAGTAGTGCAAACAAATCAATTTGAAAATTGACAAACCTTTTCATTCTGCGACTGTAGAGCCATAAGTACTGAAGAATAAAGATTAATGAAACATACAATAACAATAAATAAATTGCAAAAGAGCAATTAGATCTATATACAAAATGAAGCCACGCGAATCTCTTGCCAAAAATTTAAAGAAATAGGTGTTCTTACAGTGGCATCTCAATATATTTATAATTGCTTACTCTTTGTACGTCAAAACATTAATAATTATAAGCAACGTATAGATGTAAGTAACCGTCCAATTAGAAATGGCGGACACAAGTTAGTTGTAGTACCACACCGTTTACGTAAAGTACAGAAGTCCTTTGTGGGGTTGAGTGAACGCTTCTACAATATGATCCCGAAGTCTGTTTTGGACTTACCTTTACACAGGTTTAAAGTCACTGTCAAAAAACATCTAATCAGTCGGGGTTACTATACTATTGAAGAATTTTTCAATGACAAGAATTGTTGGAATGATAGGGATATATTTCCATCTCTTCACGAGTTAACTTAAAAATTATGTAATAATTATTGATATTTATATTTAAGAAATTGTATATAATGACATTTTTTTTTTAAAAGAGCAAGTGCCGAGTTTCTTGCCAGTTCTTCTCGGTGCAAACCTGCTTTCCGAACCTGGGCGGTAGAGTTTTGACTTTTCATAAGAGCCTATTAATTGGGCCTATGTGAAAATAAAGATTTTTCATTTTCATTTTCATTTTCAATAAAAGAATTATCATTATCATTCTCTTTATGAATGGCCACAAAATTTAAACCACTTTGCATTATCATTACAACAGTGAGTACATTGAATTTACACACACACACCATTTAATTAGGTATTTTTATCTCTTAGGTTTTTGTTGACAAACTTGAATCATGTATGTAGTCATTTTTGCGCATAAGATAAGAAATAAGGTAAGTACTTGTATGCTGCAAAATATTCTAGACTTAAAAATAGCTTAGAGCAATAAATAAGGAAAATAGATTTTTTAATGTTTTATTTGTTCGAATCTTACTACTTAATATGGATTTGTCTTGTCAAAAGTGCTTAGTGTCCAAAAAAATATCAAAAGGCAACATTCAGCTTTTAACTCTTAGAGCCCAAGAATTTAGATAGAGCAAAGATATTCAGGCTTCAATCTTAAAAAGATCCACTCTTCTTCACTTATCCTAAATCATGCCATTAAATTTATTAATAAATTATTTCTAGGTTTATGTTGTGACTCAAAATAAATCTAAACTTAACATACATGATTAAAAAATAATAAATTATAATATTTACAAAATATATTTAATAAATCATGACATTAATAATTAAAAAGTTTTTTAACTTGGGGTAAAGTAGAGAATTGTATTTAAATACAAAGTCAGTTCTCATAAGCCAACATGGAGATCATGAACTGGCAGGTAGAGTTGTACAAGGGATCAATACAATCATTGATCGGCAGACAGCTTTTTGAGATGACAAAAGTTTATTAAAGAATTTTTATGAATTAAAAGGAACGGAATTTAAATATTTAGGAGACAACTCAGCTGCATAAATTTTCATATAACATCACATATAATATAGAGTTGAAAACATGTGATATTATCATAATCGTTCATACAAAACAACTAAACTTGAATGACTGAGTATAGTAATTGTAACCATTGTAATAATTCTTCTTCTTCTTAGACTTAAGCTCGACTTACAAAGAGACTAGCTGACCCGGCAAACGTTGTTTTGCCTTATAAAATTTTTTCTCGCTTAGGGACATAAAAATAGATAACAACCTGCTCCCAGACCCAGAGAATATACACTAAAAATTTCGTAACGATCGGTCCAGCCGTTTCGGAGGAGTTTGGTAACAAAGAAAAGCGAAAGAATTTTATATATTAGAAGATAGATAGATAGGTCACATTATTGTTTGATGATTGAAGCAAGAGGCATAAATGCTCAGAAAGACCTATGCAAGAGGCCAGTGTTTGTAGCAATTGAGAATTTGCAAGATTGGGATAGTGGGATATCTATAACAACTAGTGGGATATCTATAACATAATGTATGCCAAAGTAAACTTGGCTAATTTAGCTAGGCTAAATATGATATTGCCCTTTTGGCCTCCATCTTCTTCACCACCTATATTACTATGATGCTTTCAAATCAACTGAAGTCATATGCTTGGTACGCATACTCCACCTTTGACTGTATAAACTCTCAACACTCTCTGTCAGGTGTGATATATAATAATACATACAAGCGCAAGCATATATAGTTAAAAAAACTGTGTTGCCAACTTAAGGTGTTTGGATTAGGCTGGTGATAAATTATATCCATGAAGCAGCATCATTATGCTGAGTCAGTAATGAAAGACTAATAAAATCAAAACATGTTTACTTTAAATGTGGCGTTATTCTGAATTTATTTAATTTCTTGCTGCTGTAGCATTCTTTGTTTACTTTAACACCACATTTGCTTAGAAATCATCAGCCAAAGGAAAATTTAAATCAAATTGCATACTCAATTACTGTATTGTTAATGCATTTAAGATTAATTGAGTGGCAAAATCAATATAATGCATACCAATACCAAACACATGCTTAATTTGGTTACTGCCATAGCAACAGAAAGTGTAAACAATTTTTACCCAAATAATCTTAATAGGTACGTAAATCATAGAAACCTGAATGCATAAAAGGAAAATGGTGACTGACTGACTGAATGACTAAAAGACTCATCAACGCAGAGCTCAAACTACCTCAAAGATGGCTGAAATTTGGTGAAATTTGGCACACAGATGGACAATTTGGTGACTGATATGAAAATATTTTTAAAAATTGTACCAAGGGAGGAGGATCAAAAAACATTAGAGAAATACAACATAATATGTTCGCAAGTGATTTAAAAATATTATGTATTAAAAATTGTTGTGTGCAACATTTTTTTTATACAATAAAAATTTTAATTATATTAGTTCAATTAAAGTCTGCAAAAAAAAACTTGTAACAAATCTAAAAGTACCTACTAACCTAGTTAGAATTATGAGAAGTAAGCATATTATATTATAATTAATAATAGAGCTTAACTTTTATTTGTCAATAAATACCCTATTATCATGCTGATTGATGGCTTCCTCATAAAAAACGTTTCCTTCAATACAAATGAACAAATCGTTTGAGGATAGGAAAAAAACAATAACAACAGGTGGGTAGATATAAACAAAAATAAATGTTTGTTTACAAACAAAATCCGAGCAGCAATAAACAGGCAGCTAAGATGACCTTTACATTATCTATGACTAGTGGGTAGGTGCACTGACCTTTTGGGCAACAGCATCGCGGCCGCTCCCTTCCGCTGGAACACCCCGTCCACGAGGACGCCGTTCTTGCTATTGCACGTCAAGTAGAACTCCGGGTGGTCGTAGAACAGCTCCAGGTGGCGGCGCGAGATGAAACTCGAGTGTCCCATGTTCACGTCCACTTGCCCGCGGCTGGAGTTCCGCCCGATCACCACCTTCTTCTGCCGAATCAAGTACTCGAAGTCGCGGCCGTCGAGCCGCGCGATCGCCACCGCGGCCGGCTCCTGCGCCCATTGCACCTTCGAGGGCGACGGCGGCGCCGACTTGAGCGAGAGCAGCGCCCGCCAGGCGTCGCTCTCCGAGCTTTGCGAGATCTGAGTCTGAGCCATGGCGCGGGCCGTAATCACCAGAGTCCACACGCAGGGCGCGCACCCTCGCCGCGATAGCACATCACAGACCCGACTCCGCCGTGCGACCCGGATTTCCGGAACCTGCCGTATCCGTGTCCCTTCTACGATTTGAGGTTACGGACGGGACGCACATGCGCAAAGTTTCTACTTGTACGGTAAACAAGAATTATATAAATCACACCACCACGTGATAAAACTGTATACATATACCTACTCGGGACACGCGGATCGATACCGTACGATGGGGCAAATACGTCCCTTGACTAATTAGGAAGGCTTTTTCGATATTGCACAACGGAATTCTCGCAATTGAACCGAAATTAGACACTAAAGTAAACACGAGGCGAGAACAAAAATAACCAAAAACGTCAGGTCCGCCATACGCAGTTTACAAATTCGAAGCGCCATCTATGCGACTCAACAAAGAAACAAAACACTTCGAAAACGTTCCGTTCTACACAGGCTAAGTAAGTGGCATTTAGAATTTTAGTCGGAAAATCACCTAGCGTTCTAATACCTACCGTTGCGAAAATCTTTCCCACCCCTGTTAATTTTGGTTATGCATCTCTTATGAGCCATAATATATTTTGGGATTAAATTACAGTACACTATCATATGCATTTGAATTGAATACACCCAGCTGCGCTGAAATCAAATCTACACCACCAAAGAAACAAAGAAGAAAGCTTGAAAAAAGAAAGAAAAAACGTGCTTTTCATTTCCGGTGCCGGCTTTGCTCTATGGAGAGTGGAGACTCTATGAATGTTTTTGACATTTGAATTTTGACACTGACAGTGACATTTAAATTTTAGAAAATTATTTTCGATTTATAAAAATAAATTTTTGTTTTGTGTTGGAGACTGAATAATTGATTTAAATTTACTGCTCATTCTACAAAATTACAATGTATCAATAAATTACAATACAATTCGCAGCAACCAGTCGTCTCCATCTATTCCACCGACATCGGTATAAATCGGTAAGTGTCGTCTGTTCGTCTGAAAAATAGCGCTGCATTTACAAGGTGTAGGACTCGGAGTTTGGACCAAAACAATGGGATTGTCAATTAAATGAACTAATGCGTCGCCGTCTGCCTCATTTCAGTGTTCGACTTATTCCCAATACCTAGTGCAACGAATAATACAACCTGTTGAGCTAGTAGGCCTTTTTTGCAGTAGTTCAATTTCACAGAACTCATTGAGCTACTGGGTTTTTGTATTTTTACTATTGCTATTATCCTATTCTGTAGATCAGTATGGAAATAAGCATATAATCTGAGGCAATTTGTCTACAACAGTAATAAACACAGGAGCAGCCGACTTATCGCCCGTTTACTGGTGTCAAAAATGTTTGTTTCGACACCAATGGCGTCAGTTGTAGATCGACCTCAATATTCTTTAAGGACTGCGGTCCACGCCATAAGTAGATCACTATACTGGTTATTAGTCTACACTTGCATTTCCACAGGGATGGTTTCTGCTATATTGTGGCATATTAGTGGGAAATTTGACAGATTTTTTTCTCATATGAAGAAAGTTTACAACTTTACATAAAATGTTCAGATGTGCTCATCCTTGGGTTCATATTGGTGCTGGCAGTAATCAGCTGTATGTAATAGAGAAAGAGCAGACAGTGTAAAAGTAGCAGTCATACAATTACTATGGCCGTGTATCACATCTCGGTGATAGTTGTGGTGGAAAAACATCCTAACAAGGTTTTATAATTAATAGTAAAATAAAACAATTTTCATTTCATTAACTTTCATTTATTTTTGACTAGAAGTTAATCACAGAAAAGATTATCAAAAATATAAATGACCTATGACCCATTTACATATTAAAATCACGCAAACACCTTCATTGGCAGCCTATCAGTTTCCTGGAAAGCCTATCAGTCTTACCTCTGGAACATAGTCATAGTAGAGCTTACTATGCTTGATGTGTAGTTACAAAATTTAATCTTTGAATATTATACAATTTAACACCCACATGATACAACATAATTGAGCTATAACAGACCTCAGTATATACCAGCTCTTTTTAGGTTAGGTTAGGGCGTCAAAGTGATCTCTGATGTACAATTCAATCATCAAGTTGAGTCAAACTAGCTACACCCCTATTGATCCAGTGTTTCTGTGCCACATCAGACCGTAACGTGATATACATAACAAAGTTACTGGAGTGGCCCGTTGTAGCCAGCACTCCTTTGCGCTCACTGGTCTTGTAAATGGGGCAGAAGTAACTCGGTGGGGGGTTGAAGTCAGCTATCAGT
This sequence comes from Coenonympha arcania, assembly GCA_036785405.1. Lineage (NCBI taxonomy): Eukaryota > Metazoa > Arthropoda > Insecta > Lepidoptera > Nymphalidae > Coenonympha > Coenonympha arcania. Next base: position 16,812,678 of record CM072066.1, on the reverse strand, counting down.
GCAGGTTGGAACCAAATGATTGGTATGGTGTCAAAGAGGATCTTGGGGTAGGATTCGTCCAGCTGCATGTTGTCACGGTTCCATCTTGCGCCCTCAAGAAATAGGCCCTGTCAAAAAAATAAAACATTAGGTGCCATACAGAAAGCATAAAATTTGTTGGTGGCATAGATGGTTTGCCTGTCCCTAGGACTTCACAAAGAACAAGATCAATATACTGATATTAATATGAAATTTCACACAGTCCTAGTAAATGTATGTCTCTGTAATTTGACGCGTCTTCTCTTTCTCAGTGAAGTCCTTGTCAACTGCATTGAATATCGACCAATAGTCCAGTCAATGAATAACCTAAAAGGGGGTGTAGAGTGCATGAGAGGGGACCTAAGCAATTTCTTCTGAAACTTGTTCAGGGTACTTAGGAAGTTAACATACTAAAAGTCCTGACGTCTCGGAGGTGAGCCGGAGTGGGGAGGGGGGGAAAAGGTACCACTTTTGGGTTTTTCACTAATATCTCAGAAACGGTGCGTCATAGAAAAAAAAAACTTCTAATAAATTAAAGCTCATAAAATTATCTAAAACTTTGGTCTTATTCAATTTTGCCGTATTCCTAACCGTTTCCGAGCCACACGCTCCGGAAAAGTTAATACTACAAAAAAAACCTTATCATATAATAATCCGGTCAAGTTAGACATAAAAATAGTGGTCAAATAACAATAATTCCGACAGAGCCAAATCTTCGTAGAGACCTTAGGTTTACCATAAGGAATAAAGTGTCAAAAGTCCCCATCAATCCTATGTGTGCAACAAAAGTTATTCGGGGTCAAATATCAAAATTTGAGGTTTTTGGATTTTTCACGAAAACGGTAAGTTTTCTCAAAAATAAATTCAAACCAAAGTTGTAGATCTTAAAATTATCTACAAAAATGGTCCTTATGATTTTTTTCCTAAGAGTTAACATTCCTGAGATATCGCGATTCTAAGAGTCACATTATACATGATATGCACATTTAGATACATAATCAGGCAATTACAATTGTAGCTGCTGAAGATATTGATTTCTTAGTAGTTACTACTTACTGCAAGGACTCCAATGGATAAAATAATTTATTTTCTATAACTTCCTAACATTAACCGTTTATGCAGTGTACGCAACGGAAACTCTCAATATGGAACAAATTTTCCCATTTTTGCAACATTTTTCATTGATGCTCCTATTGTATTGTTCGTAGCGTGATGTTATGTAGCCCATAGCCTTCCTCGATAAATGGACTTTCCAACACAAGAATAATTTTTCGATCAGGACCCGTAATTTCTAAAAAACAAACAAGTTGATCCGCTCCTTCATTTCAGCGAAATGGCGATTGCCATTGAATGATCCAAAAAACCTCAAATTTTGATATTTGACCCCGAATAACTTTTGTTGCACACATGGGATTGATGGGGACTTTTGACACTTTGTTCCTTATGGTAAACCTAAGGTCTCTACGAAGATTTGGCTCTGTCGGAATTATTGTTATTTGACCACTATTTTTATGTTTATCTTGACCGGATTAAGGTTTTTTTTGTAGTATTAACTTTTCCGGAGCGTGTGGCTCGGAAACGGTTAGGAATACAGCAAAATTGAATAAGACCAAAGTTTTAGATAATTTTATGAGCTTTAAGTAATTTATTAGAAGATTTTTTTTTCTATGACGCACTGTTTCTGAGATATTAGTGAAAAACCCAATAGTGGTACCTTTCCCCCCCCCCCCCCCCCTCCCCACTCCGGCTCACCTCCGAGACGTCAGGACTTTTAGTATGTTAACTTCCTAAGTACCCTGAACAAGTTTCAGAAAAAATCACTTAGGTCCCCTCTCATGCATTCTACAACTCCTTTATTGATTGGACTACAAAGAGTATAATTCTTTTTTTGTACAAATTGCCTTCAAGAAAAATGAAAAGTGCTATTGCCTATTGGTGCATATAGGTCTTAATCTTTGACCTAAAGACTATAGCCTATGTTAGCCAAAAATAAAATATTGAAGCAGACATTATAATTAGTGCCTGTGTCTGTTTTGTTTCCATTGCATTTTGCAGATGGTGGGGTCTATCACAACTTTCCAATGCATCCTCTATCTGTGTTATAAAAGAAGTCAATATCATTATTAGACATTAAACTCTTTAGCAGTGTGAAGTAGTATTTATTATTTAAATGTGAAACTGTAGTAATAAAGTAAATAGTGCAGTATTAATTAGAAGCTACATACACACACACGCACGCGCGCGCACACACACACACACACACACACACACACACACACACACACACACACACACACACACACACACACACACACACACACACACACACACACACACACACACACACACACACACACACACACACACACACACACACATTTTATGTCAAAATACTCACCCACACAAACACGCTGTGTTCCTGACCTTGATTGTCCATTTTTTGTGTTTGCTGCTTGTAAATTTAACATACAGGATTTTACTCATATATTAAGGTCAAACATTATTGTGTAGAGTGAGTTCCCACTTTTCTTACCGAGCAGTTCAACTGTCTCAAAACCTTTCAATGGTTGAAGTTGAACTAATAGGAGTTCAACATTTGCAATAAGTAATCAGTTTTTTTTTTTGGGAACGAACCTTAAAAGGAACAGCAACATTAAAACATGAGTCTCACCTTACAATACACCCCAAAAGTGGGTTCCTCCTCGCACTCTGCCTCCATGCTTGTGATGGTGAACTCGAAATGCACCTGGTCGATCGGGATGCGGTTGTGGCGAGAGAAGTTCTGCAGCACGCCCGTCAGGAACGACTGCGTGAAGTAGAACCCGGAGATCCAGAAGACGATCGGTGGTCCCTCGTCTATCCAGTCCTGGAGGAACTTCAATCTGACAGAGATAAAATATCTTATTAATTCGATATCCCGGAAACGGAGATTAAGAAAACAATTGCTTTTTCTGTAGAAATAGCCCTCAGAATATGGATTTTTCCAGAATAAATACCCTCCTATATCTATAATTGTTACGGCCCCTTGCCTGTCCAGATGAGGGCTCAGTTCCCGGGCCCATAGAGGAACGAGCCCGGACAGGTCGAGGGGGGACCGACTAGTGAGACTACGCGGGATCACTAGTGTACGATCAGTCTCGGGTCAGATGACGGCATCCAATCCGAGTCGGATAGCAATCGAGTCTCACTAGTCGATCAGTGGAAATAGTAATCAGCGACTTTTACTAGACAACAGGTCGGCCACTACGGCTGATACAATACGCCACCGGACGCGGCCAACTATAAAAATAGTTTAAAATTAGTAGGTGCTTATTGACTGACCTTGATCCCGAAGCGTCGGCCTTGATACGGAGTCCTCTGTAGTAGATGTGTGACAGTGTGTGACGTGAAAGTGTTAAGGGTATGTACAAGGGTGCGTGTGTGTATGGGACTGGCAGAGCCGTCTGACCTCCGCTTCAAATCAGCCTCCAAACACGAAGACCACACGCGCAGGAACCCACTTTCCGTCGGCTACCGGTTCGAAGTGCGAAAGGGACCGCACCAGCGCCCCAGCGCGCGAGAGAGGGGGCGCGGCAACAGACAAAAAACGCAGTGCGAAAAACAAGTCAGGCGCATCAAAAACGGACGTCCCGTTGCGATGTTATTCGATGACTAAACACCCGCGCAAATAGAAACGTGGCTACTCAAACGTAGTAATTTGCGTCTCGCGACTACGCGTTTCAAGGACGACACGCGATCAAAATTACGTCAGCCACGCGCGGGGGACCGCTAAGTTCGTCGGTCGACAGCAGACTGAATCCACAAGATGAGTTCACGAATACGCACAAAGGGTCGCGCCCCCACATAAAACTGTCTACAAGAATTGACGCGGTCCAAGAAGTACGTTTCTTGGGGTACAAACCGCCGGGGCAAAGGGGGCGCCGCAAAAAACCCAGCCGCACGCAAGGCTGTTGCTAGCTGACTCGTATCGTGCTTAATACTGGAGCGCACCGAAGTCGCCGCGTCATTGCAGGCATAAAAAATCTCGGCGACCGATGCGCGAGCGGGATAGGAAGATTGGCGTTTCCGCGAGTTGGAGCGGGAGCGCACGATTCGATACAAAAAACTCGCCGTAACCAAAGCGTGAGCGAGACGCGCGGATGAGGGCTTCCGCGGGTTAGAGAGAGAGAACACGATTCAATACAACACAATAGGCTCGGCGCTCGCGCCAGCTACTCTCGCGTAAACAATCCCCCGCTCCGAATCTAAGAATGTAGATTCGCTAATCAATAGGCCGTTGGGACAACGTGACCACGGCACGTTGCAATACTGAGTCCCCTACAAATACCTCGGCCACCCGCGGAACGCCATCCGATCCAAATAACAGTTTAACAATGCGTCCACGACGCAAAATAGTGGGAGTAGATTAGATTCTTTAAGCATAACAAGATCTCCCATTCTAGACATGGCGGTGCCTACACAGTGCTTGCTCTCAACAAGTAAGTCGACGACCTCCTTCAAATAACGATTGGTTCCCTTATAATTAGTCCCGCAGTCTGTCCGAACCAAGTCGGGTAGGCCGCGACGGCTCACGAAGCGGCCCAGAGTGGCCACGAACGCCTCCGTGCTGAGGGCACTGACAAGCTCCAAGTGAACTGCCTTGGTTGCGAGGCAAACAAAGACGCACAAGTAGGCCTTAAAAGACCGAGCATTCTTAAGGTTAGAGCTCTTAACTAGAAAAGGACCGGCAAAATCGGTTCCAACACCGGCGAAAGGTCGAGCAGCCCTTACGCGGTCCGCAGGCAGGTCACCCATCACAGGCTGTGCAATGGATGCCTTCAAACGATAGCAAGGAATACATTTGAAGATCACGCTTCGAATGGTTCGTCGGCCTGCCAAAATCCAAAACTCACGCTGCAAAATGGCTGAGAGGGTATTGCAACCCGCATGAGCATTTTTAATATGATAATGAGTTATCAACAGATTGACAAAGGTGCCATCCTTTGGGAGCAGCAAAGGATGTCGCGCTCCATAAGGGAGGTTGGAGTTTTTAAGGCGTCCCCCAACACGTAGTAATCCGGAACTGTCCAAGAATAGACTCAGGCGAGCAAGGTGGCCCTTCAGTGGCGAGCCTCGTTTCAAAGACTCAATCGCTGACTCAAAGTGTTCCACTTGGATCACACGTATCCAGTACATCAACGCCTCTCGCCGTTCCAAGGGCGAGAGCGCCGAGTCTAAGTTTTTATTGAGGGGATCCCTGACATTATGCATGAATCGACGCAGCCAAGCGGTTACGCCGATCAGCTTGTCAAACGAGCTATACCGCTCCAAGAGGGCGCGGTCATAAATGGGCCTATCGTTGACCACGCCAACCCTCAATCGCAAGCCGGGTAATTCGGCTGGAGCCTCAAATTTGTCCGGGGGCCAGGAGGATTCTGGGCCAGATAGCCAGCCCGGTCCCCACCAGAGTGGGTGGTAGACTAGCAAAGAAGCCTCGCAACCGCGAGAAGCGCAGTCAGCTGGGTTTAGTTCCCCGGGTACATGTCTCCATTTCAAGGGTGTGACAGAACTTTGTATTTGTGACACTCTATTCGCCACGAAAACTTCAAGATTATGGACCGAAGCCCGAAGCCAACACAGGACAATCTCGCTGTCCGACCATGCAAAAACGTCCAAAATGTTTACGAAGGGCTTCAAAGAAGCGTGGACGTGGTTTAATAACCGGTTCAATAGTGCGGCTCCCGAAAGTTCTAACTTAGGAATTGTTAGACGAGACCTAATAGGTGCAACCTTGCTCTTAGCTAGGACAAGGTGCAATGAGACTTGCCCCGAAGCGCTCACCCACCACAACGACGCAATCCAGCGCTGTGATCCGAGATCTAGCAGCGCGCGTACCATTAGCCACTCACCGTTCGGGTTGAACACCCTGACCAAAGCCGTTGGTAAAAGTACAGTCTGGCAGACCGGCTTATGGTCGTTCAAATTGTCAGGTGGGGTGGCGGTGGTGGGAACCAAGGCAGCAGCAAGTCAACGGAAATTGCCCCTTTCGGGCAACTCCTCTAGCCTTGGGCGCTCGTAAGGGCCAGCTTGCGGAACTTCTACCACACCAATAGGTGGGGTTCCCCCAGGGTACACCCAAGCGTCCCTCATGGGCTGAGGGGGTCTGGTCACGTACGACAGCCGCGGGACGACGTAGTGCGGAGGGGGGTGTCCAGACCATCGAGGGGGGTATCGCTCCAGCCTGGGGTATTCAGCCAGAGGAGGGGAGTACCTCCTTGGTTCAGACTGAGCGACGGCAAAACCTCCCTCAGGGTTGACAGAGGGCGGAACGCCCCCGCCCCTGGAGGGCTGCACCCCCGCCCGAGGGGGGGGTGAAGCCCTATCAAAACCAGGGGCCGGACGAACAGTGTTCGCCCCACGCCGTCCATCGGCTGGGCACGTGACCGAGGAGGAGCCTCCACTCCTGCCGGGTGTCTGTTCAACCACCTCCTGCCTGCCGGCACCATTGCGGTCGAGACAAAGAATAGGAAGGTGGTTGCCCTGACAGTGTGTGCAAGGCCGTTGGTGCTGGCAATTGCGTTGCAAGTGCCGACCTAAGCAAGAGTAGCACCAACGGCGCTCCCTCGCGATGGCCCTACGGTACTTGGGCGGTCTCTCCAAAAATTTAGGGCAATCGGCCGTTGTGTGCGTGGAAGCACGGCAATAGTTGCAGGGGGTTGCCTCGGTCGCAGCAAGGCTACTAAAGTTGGGGATTGTGCGGCGACCAGTCTGCTGCGCCACTACTGGCTGCTTGAAACCCCTGGTGGAAGTCGTGGGTTTAGAAGCGGGCGTCGGTCGCGCCGGCTCCTTTGCCGGTGTTCCCGAGGCCACGGCATTCTCCACCTGGCGGCTTTGTTCCTCAAGGAACTTTAAGAGGTCACTGAACGGGGGTATATAATTAGCCCCGTCCCCGCCGTACCTCTCTTCAAATCGGATCCGCAGATCGAGAGGCAGGCGGGACAGAACCAGGTGAAGAAGCCAGAAGGACCACTGATCCACCGGTAAGTCAAGTTGTCGAAGGGCGTTGCAAGCAACCACGACTGGGTCAATGATCACCTCCCGGAGACGCGCTAGGTCTTTCAAAACCGGGAGGGATATTAACTCCATCATGTGCGCGTCAGCAAGGCGGCGCACATTGGCGTAGCGCCTCTCGAGGAGTTCTCTGGCCGTGGAGTAGCTGGCGTCAGACAACTTCAAATGGCAGACTACCCCAAGTGCCTCCCCTTGAAGGGAGGTCCGCAAATAGGCCATTTTTTGGCCTGGGGATAGGTCGCGGCGGGTATGGACTAGACTGTCGAAGATGGAGATGAACCCCATCCAGTCTTGAAGCCGCCCACCAAAGTGTGGAAGGTCCAAAGTAGGCAGCCGACCCAATAGGGCGGGCTGCTGCTGCGGGCGAGGCGACTCGCACAGAATGCTCTTTCGAGCCTCACGATTCATTTTGGCCCCAGCCTCGAGCACATCGTCTGTGAACTCGAAGAACTGCTCGTAGTCCTTCTGGGCCGATTCTCGCGCCTCGTCGTCCTCCACTGTAGCAAGGAATTCCGAATAGGCCTCTTCAAAATGGGCTCGTCTGGCTGGGAGCTGCTCAAGGCGGTGGAGCAAGCTAGCCGTCCTGTCTGGACGAGTAATAAGCGCATGCGCGCTAGCTGCCCACCGCAGCTCATCCTGCATACGGCGCACCGGAGGCTTATGCGAAGGCATGGCGAGACTGCGCGAAGATAATTACAAGGAAGCACGAAACCGAAAAATAAAACAACAAGGACGTAGAACAAGCACAGATGCAAACACCAACACGTGCAGAACGCTAATCAAGGTCGCGGTTAACAAACGCGCGGCACGCGGTAAATAACGCGGCGTTGCTACAAAAACGCGTGGTGTAGCGGTACAATAATCTGTGGCCGTTAACGCGGCGTATCGGTCCGACACGTGGCGTACCGCGCCGACAAACGTGTGACCGACAGAGATACGCGACGAATTAAATACGCGCAACAAATATCGATATCGACGCGCCGAACGTGTAAAAGCCGCTTAACCAAAAGGCGCGAAACCACGCTCTGCTACCAAATGTTACGGCCCCTTGCCTGTCCAGATGAGGGCTCAGTTCCCGGGCCCATAGAGGAACGAGCCCGGACAGGTCGAGGGGGGACCGACTAGTGAGACTACGCGGGATCACTAGTGTACGATCAGTCTCGGGTCAGATGACGGCATCGAATCCGAGTCGGATAGCAATCGAGTCTCACTAGTCGATCAGTGGAAATAGTAATCAGCGACTTTTACTAGACAACAGGTCGGCCACTACGGCTGATACAATACGCCACCGGACGCGGCCAACTATAAAAATAGTTTAAAATTAGTAGGTGCTTATTGACTGACCTTGATCCCGAAGCGTCGGCCTTGATACGGAGTCCTCTGTAGTAGATGTGTGACAGTGTGTGACGTGAAAGTGTTAAGGGTATGTACAAGGGTGCGTGTGTGTATGGGACTGGCAGAGCCGTCTGACCTCCGCTTCAAATCAGCCTCCAAACACGAAGACCACACGCGCAGGAACCCACTTTCCGTCGGCTACCGGTTCGAAGTGCGAAAGGGACCGCACCAGCGCCCCAGCGCGCGAGAGAGGGGGCGCGGCAACAGACAAAAAACGCAGTGCGAAAAACAAGTCAGGCGCATCAAAAACGGACGTCCCGTTGCGATGTTATTCGATGACTAAACACCCGCGCAAATAGAAACGTGGCTACTCAAACGTAGTAATTTGCGTCTCGCGACTACGCGTTTCAAGGACGACACGCGATCAAAATTACGTCAGCCACGCGCGGGGGACCGCTAAGTTCGTCGGTCGACAGCAGACTGAATCCACAAGATGAGTTCACGAATACGCACAAAGGGTCGCGCCCCCACATAAAACTGTCTACAAGAATTGACGCGGTCCAAGAAGTACGTTTCTTGGGGTACAAACCGCCGGGGCAAAGGGGGCGCCGCAAAAAACCCAGCCGCACGCAAGGCTGTTGCTAGCTGACTCGTATCGTGCTTAATACTGGAGCGCACCGAAGTCGCCGCGTCATTGCAGGCATAAAAAATCTCGGCGACCGATGCGCGAGCGGGATAGGAAGATTGGCGTTTCCGCGAGTTGGAGCGGGAGCGCACGATTCGATACAAAAAACTCGCCGTAACCAAAGCGTGAGCGAGACGCGCGGATGAGGGCTTCCGCGGGTTAGAGAGAGAGAACACGATTCAATACAACACAATAGGCTCGGCGCTCGCGCCAGCTACTCTCGCGTAAACAATAATTATATGCATAACAACACGTTACACACCATACACATAAAAACTTTTGCACATTGCAATGTTAGTATGATACGATTAAAGTGTATGAGACCATAGAAATGTCTGATAGTAATAATTAGATGCAGAAAAATAATACTGTGGTAATTATGCTTCATTACATTGACTGAAAATGGTATCCAATAAGGGCGTCGACAACTTGGTTGAATGCTACGGAAATAAAAGTGTACAAGCAGTCTGCCAATGTAATTTGTCATTCCATTTCCATATCTTACTAAATCTGTATGAGCATTCATTGTTCTCAACCCGTTCTAGACAAGCCTGTTCGTGAAATGAAAACTCAATTGTACTTCCTTTTCCAGGCAAAAATGTCCGAGGAGAAAGTGCTAGACGAAGTAACATGGCCGACAGAAGCAGAAGCGGCGATCAACGATATAAAAAAGCACGTCGCGTCCGCCCAAGTGTCCACCAGGCTGAGGAACACCAACCAACGCATTTACATCAACTTGACGACACTTGAGAAGTCCGAATACTGCATCGAAATGTCTGCAGCGGGATTCAGGGTGGTCGGTAGACATTACGACGACACCAGCTTGTCTACCATCGAAAACATGAACTACGAGACGCCGTATGCCCTTCTCAACAGTATAAGCCAGAAGTACAGGGAGTCCTTTGGTGGAGAACTGATGAATAAGCTGCTAGACCTGGCGAAGAACTCTAAAGGTTGATGCGTGAGCGCGAGTGAATTGTTGTTGTGGATCCGTGGATTTTTATTATAAATGTGGAACTCGTGCGCGATGACTTGAGACTTGAGTGGAAGATGTCTTGTAACAATTTGGATCTAATTTCGTACTGTTAAAATTCGCGGCTGTGACGTCTAACGCCCACCCATGCGCAGAAGGTTTGGGATGATTTACCCCTACCACTTTTTTTTTGTAGACAAAAAATGCCTAACGCATACCCCTCTATATACCACTTTTTTCAATTTAACATTTTTCGTTTTTTTTTGTTCTTTTTTAGTTCGTGGCGTCACCCAGTCCAAGGCTCCGACTGAAAATCAGCGCTGTGTGCTCCCATGCTTATATGGGGCACACAGCACCATGCTGAGTTGGGGCCTTTTTCCGGGTTGTGCCACATGTGACAGGCGGTGTCTGGTGCTTCCGTCACTTGGGCAATTATTGGTTTATGTTGCCCGAGTTTTCTTTCTTTCTTTCTATCGATGGAAACGAAGGTGTTACGAGGCTTGCATCCACTGAAAACTCTCTGTTTCCACACCCGACCCGCTGGCGGGAATACGGGATTCACTTTAATATTCACACTGTTCGATCTCGCCATTTCTCGACCAGCCACGTCAGTCACGGGTCCCAACACTTAACCACCACGACCTCGCGATCGTCGACCATCGACAAACCTGCTCACGGGTTATACATACGAATACTCGATCCTCATTGTAGGGATCGCTGTCACTTAAATTATATAATTTAAAAAAATGTAGGAGAATGACTTTCTTTGTCGATGAGTCACGTGATCTACCTCCGAACAGGAAGGTTATATTCCCATATATTATTTTAATTTTCGAAGCGTTATCGTGTAGAAATAAAATCCATATGCATTTATGACAAGAAGGCTAGGTCGCAAGTTATCGCGCACGTTTAAGTTATAGGTAGTTATATAACTCTTTACTTGTGTAGAGATGACTGTTTAAATATTAGATCTCTGGTCTATACCTGTTACGGATTTTTCGATTGTTTTTTGTTTTGTATTTGCTCACTTCAGAAAGTAAATGTTCCTGACTAGTTAGTCCGTAAGGAAGTTTTATAGCAGTTAAGTTTTTTTTTCGTTTTGTATATCTCTCTGTTTTGTCAATTGAACTCTCGAAAACTTCCTTACAGAGTAGCTTTCCCAATTATTGGATGACAAATAAGAAGTAGATAGATCATAATTTCATTTCATATACCTGGTACAATTTTAGCCACAATTGAGAGTGAAGTACAAATTGTATCAGCACTATTATTATCAGCCTATTAACAAATTAGATTAAATAATACTTCCATGTGATTTTTTTCGTTTCTCAGGTGATGTTTTTCTGTTAGTATCTCTATATTTTGTAATAAGTCAGAAACTACTGTAAGATTTTCATACGGTTCTCATCAATACATAGAAGACTTTACCTTTTACCCTAAAACTTTATACATTTAAAGTTCGCGCATACTTAAAATTTTCGCAAATGCGAAGTTAAAAATGTCCCCATAAAAATATAACATCCGGGCCGCGGCCGCCTGTGCAGTTTACCATAATTAAACAAAATTATTGGCTGGAACCAGTTCATTCAACTATCTTTAACAGATCGAATCCTTATGTCTTTAGACAGACCGCCATATTTAACGAACGATTACGTGTTCTTTAAAATTAGTTTAAGCTCTAGCTAAAATTTGATTTGTTTGTTGGCTGTAAGTTGCTTTGATCATAGTTTAATTACGCAACCGAAAACTGAAAACCGTACAAAATATCGTACAGTACTTTCACAAACACAAATTCAGTGCTAAAATTATTGACCTTTACTTCAATAATAATTTATAATATAAGTATAGTGAAGATAGGTGATATATTTAAGTTACTGTTATTAGGTACATACTTAGTCTTTGTATTTCAATTTTTTGGTCATTCGACGGCTCTCTTGCTGAACAAAGTACATGTAGGTATCTAGCTTAATAACCTAGACGTATAATTTAGTTATTAAAATTTGTCTGATGCACATACGAGTAATATTTATAAAAGTACGAGATTTATTATATGAAATAACAAAATGGAGCTTATATGAGCATATTATAGAAGCAGACTGAGTACAAAACTTTAGACGAATTTACAATATCTGACAATGTGGCAATGTTTCGAATTGCGAAAATAAACTATTATTGGTCATATACACACTAGGTTTTTATTATGAGGGTCCCAATCCTATAAAATAATTGCAATTCACTTACACACGAGTGTTAATCTGTGTTAACTTTATTCTGAACACATATTTTAACCCAATTAGGTAAAAGTTTGACTTAACACGACCATACAACATTTTTCAACTTTACCCCACACAAGATCCAAGAATCCGTCATGGATATTAGGTTATAACAGGGCTTTTTGGAATGACTGTTAAATACGAAAGTGGTATGCTATGCAACATAGGCATGCTTGCATGCATCTCAGCCGCATGAAATATTATACTTAACTGTACCATATAAACATTCATGCCCCATTGATAGAAGGCATGGTTATACAATCAGCTCCTGAAATTTCATGGTGTTCCTGAGAGGTATCCAAATTTTCCCCGCCAAGAATACGGTCTGTAAGTCACATACAGCGGTACATGTCACATAGGATCCTCGTCTTTCTCAAGGGATTAAGGATCGGAACGGGACATTCACGAGGCGAGCGCAATGCCCTTGAATTAGGCATTGTTGTGGACCTTTAGGTCAACACACAAGATCCGTCAAGAACAGACGTTTTATATGAGCATTTGCATTCCGCAAATACCTTGCAGTTACCTTGTGAAGAAGTCTGTGACCCCAGCAGCTTTTTCGAATATCAACTCTCTATATACATATGGCATGGCTGCATCCACAATCGGCTCCTGCGATTTTCAAAATGGATATGGTATCTATCTCAACTTACCTCGCCAGGAAATCCGCCACATAGGACCCCAGCGGCTTCTTGGAGGGCTAGAACTTGAGCATCCACGCGGCGGGCACGATGCTCTTGTCGAAGGCTTTGTTGCGGACCTTCAGGTCAACACCCTTAAGTTTTTATACCAGCATTTGCATTCCGCAAATACCTTGCAGTTGGTTAACTAATCAAGAAATCTATAGGATCCCAGCTGTGCCTTCGAAGCATGGATATCTGTGCTCCATATACATTATGGTATTGCTCCATTCACAATCGGCTCCTGCAATTTTCAAAATAGAGTTTCGGATATGGTATCTACAACTTACCTCGCCAGGAAATCCTCCACATAGGACCCCAACGGCTTCATGGAGGGATAGGACTTGGACATCCAGGCGGCGGGCACGATGCTCTTGTCGAAGGCTTTGTTGCGGACCTTCAGGTCAACACCCTTAAGTTTTTATACCAGCATTTGCATTCCGCAAATACCTTGCAGTTGGTTAACTAATCAAGAAATCTATAGGATCCCAGCTGTGCCTTCGAAGCATGGATATTAATGCTTCATATACACATGGCATAGCTTTACATATTATGGTATCTCAACTTACCTCGCCAAGAAATCCGCCACATAGGACCCCAGCGGCTTCATGGAGGGATAGGACTTGGACATCCAGGCGGCGGGCACGATGCCCTTGACGAAGGCGTTGTTGCAGCCCTCGAGCTCCGCGCTCATGATGGCGAGCCCCTGCGCCGCCAGGTGCACGCCGTGCAACGTGCGCGCCACCACGCTCAGCAGCCTGTTGTATCTGATGAGCTCCTATGGAAGAAATTCATTGAAAGCTGGAAAAACGCAGGCCTTATTTTATGAGAGCCGTCCGAGAGATCCAATTAGAGACAAAGGCCCTTCGCATACCGCTCGTAAGTAAGCGTACCTACTTAAGCGTAGCGTAATCCGCGCGGACGACGAGAGCATCAGTACAAACAAGAATATGTTCTAACATGTCCGCAGACGAAGCGGTGTTGCAACGAATCCTAGGAGGCGTAATTGTCATATTCCGTAGCGTCCGCGTCATAACGATACGCTTATGCTTACGACTTACGAGCCATGTGCGAAGGGGCTAGGTTAAGCGGTACGTCTTTGCCGGTATGATGTCACACCGCAGCGGCCGAAGTCTTCCAGACGAGATCTGAGCCAATCTCGAAATTAAATTTCTCCGCTTAAGTGCTACAGCGAGATCTTTGCCAGGGAGATCGTCAACATGACGGAAATCAAGTATTAGCGAATCCTGAACTGCATCTGGGCTGCGGGTTATCTTGCGGAAACTTATCAGGCTTGCTAATTTCTTTTTAAATTTTGACCATTAGACATTATTAATTTCCATCTATTGGCATCATTGGCATACAAATGTGGCGCCCCCAGAACAGGGGCCGTACCACCAAAGCTTTTAGCAGTATTATTGTAATATTGTTTTGACATTTTCATACAATGTCAGTATGAAAATTTTAAAACAATATTACAATAATACTGCTAAAAGCCTTGGTGGTAGGGCCCCAGGGATCTTATTTTCCTGATCAGCACCTGTTTGAGCACGGTGTTCATGCTATTATAGTACTGCACGGGGTACTGCTGCGACACGGCCGCGACATCGTAGGGCTTCGGCAATCTCGCCATCACGTCGCGCGTCAGCTCCACCACGCCGCCGCCCTCCGCGCCCTCGCCCCCGCCGCCCGCAATGATGCTCGTCTGCGTGAGAAGCGTCCCGAACAGCAACTACGGGGACATTCGTTAACTTTATTGACCTGTTTCATAAACTACTTACTTGTTGATCTATTTCATTAACTTCATTGATGTGTTTCAACTTTATTCATCTGTTTCAACAACTTTGTTGATTCATTTCTGAGAATTTCCAATAATGTACTCGAAGGTGACCTGAAAATTGCTCGCCGACATTTGCAAGGTGCATCTTCATCGAGCCTTAGACTACTTTCAGTCACAGAATACCATAGTACCTCATGGTACAGAAGATTCACTCCGCAATATGCTTTAAATAAATAGCGACTCTAGCACTGACACAATAGAGTACAATTCACTTCGCAACAACGCCTTATACCTACGACGTTATTGACCTAAACGTTGTGCCCTCTTTCTTCAGCATTTCTTTATCTCCCACTATATCTCTCTCCACCTCACATGAGTCCTGATAAAACCGCTGGGCCGTTGTAGTTATGTGCTTGTAGCCTCTGTACCTGCAGTGCAAGTGAAAACTCCCCGAGAGGCTGCCAACCACCGGAGCGGGGAAACGGAGAAATTTAACCAATAGGATTGCACAAAATCTCCGCTCCTCTGATTTTGTGCAATCCTATTGGTTAATATTTCTCAGTTTCTCCGCTCCGGTGGATGGCAGACTAAGTGAGCAGGCAATCACCGCAGCGGTCTCCTTGTTGTCCTTGGTGATGTCCGCGTTGTCGTGTAACCCGAACACCTCGGGCTTGGCGGTCATGGGCAGCGCGCGGATGTGCTCTAGCACCGAGTTGTAGTCCATCGACGGAGGCATGCGGTAGTCGCCGCTCGGGGAGAACGAGTAGCTGCATGGAAAGAAGGAAAAAAACATTTAAGTAAGTATTTCAAATAATTATGCCACACGTAAGTCGTAACAAACACAAAGTACATTACGTACTGACACGATGCCTGAAGCTTCCCCCACATGAGAAACAAGTAACACATATCTGTGTGTATTTGTTCCAAGGACATGTCAAATCAAGAGATTGATCAAGTCTAGAAACTATTTATCCAGGGAAAATGTAGATATGGCACTTAAAACTTACGAGGGACGGTAGAATTCGATGATTCTGTTTATCAATCCTAAAATATCCGTCCAGCTCCCGATTCTGCAAAAATGCTTAGCGATGGGCATTCATCTATGCAGCTGATTGGTTAATGCTTGTATCGGTTAAGTTGCGTAGCCACTGATTGGTTAATGTTCCATCGATTATGCAGCCAAAGGGCTAACTGGCTGACATGTCTATACTCTATGGTTACCGGCGATGTTGTTTAATTTTATTTTCGAAAAATATGCCTCATAAGTTTATTCCTACTACTGAACCTTTTTATAGGTAGTTACTATATTGCACTTTTGGGTGGAATAACGGGCAAATAAAAAGCACGTACCTTAAAATTGACCTAAGTATGCATTATTCTTGCTATAGCCATCATCTACTTGAATCCGTCTAAAGTAGCATACATCTATCTGATTCTAAATCATTCCTCCAAGACTTTCCTTTTGAAGGAAGGAAGGAAATTTCCAATTTAATAATTCTTACTTAGGATCAGTAGTAACTTCGTCATTATAGAAGATGGAGAGCAGAGACAGTATGAGTCTTCGGTCCTTATCGTCGGTGACGCGCCCGCCATAGTTGCACTCTCCCGCCAAGTAGTTG
Source organism: Coenonympha arcania (assembly GCA_036785405.1). NCBI lineage: Eukaryota > Metazoa > Arthropoda > Insecta > Lepidoptera > Nymphalidae > Coenonympha > Coenonympha arcania. The sequence goes on along the minus strand of CM072066.1, from coordinate 16,796,265 downwards.
AGAGCGTCGAACGGCGTGTCAGAATACTCTGTGAGGAACATCTGGGAACAAAGTATGGGTGGAGGATAAATCTCGTCTTGACTCCTTATCTTTATAGGTTCTGCTTAAACGTGATACAAAAAAAAATTAGTTGTCTGTAAAGTCGGTTTACGGACGATAGATTTACGTGATAACGTCATATCGTGCCTCTCTATCGCTTGTTGCGCGCTTTCGCTTGCACGCACAGGCTCAGGTGGAACGTTACGCGGAACGTTACTATTTTTCATGTGCGTTGCTGGTGTTCATCAATTTATTAAACGTTATCACGTCAAAAATTGGTTGCCTGTAAAGTCGGTTTACGGACGATAGATTTACGTGATAACGTCATAATTGGCCTCTCTATCGTTTGCTTTATCGTGCCTCTCTATCGCTTGTTGCGCGCTCTCGCTTGCACGCACAGGCTCAGGTGGAACGTTACGCGGAACGTTACTATTTTTCATGTGCGTTGCTGGTGTTCATCAATTTATTAAACGTTATCGCGTCAAAAACGTGCTTGCATTAGGTTACAACTTACTCTCAGCTTAGTCCAAAAAGATTTGTACAAGATAACAAATTGTCAACTAGATCAAATAGGTTCCCTGGAAATTATAAGAAGTCTTTAAGTTGGGAGCTGGAAGAAATGGGAATGCTAAAATTGCCTTCAGGACATTGTAGTGAAAAAAATGTGAAAAAAAGTGGAAGAGCTGGCTCATTTTTAGTGGAATGAATCAGTATGTATATGTTTAATTTGTAAATAATATAGACCATTAAACTGTACCTGCTGCAATGTTAGCTTCTCTCAATACATAATATTTTCTCAAGAAAAACATACGCGTTGTTTTACCTGTAATTGCATGATGCAAATCCTCAAATCACTCTCGTTAAACTCGTACTGTATGTTCCATCCCAGAGGTCCAAAGGCCCTCCTCTCCTGCACGATCGCGTGGAAGAAGCAAAGGGAGAACAGCAATCTTCTCCATTCCTCGGTGCGAGGACAAGAGATGTAGAACTCCGGGTCGCAGATAGGGTCCGATATGTAGGATCTGTAGATGTTGTTCTTTAGACCTTTGGGAGCTTCATTTGTCATTTTTACACCTGGAAAATTGGGAAGAGTTTGAAGAAGATATTACTTGTGGACAAAATGACGATGGGTTGAAAATATACTTACAAAGTGAGAAATTACCTGACAAAAAAACAAATTCCTAAAAACTTTGATATAATTTACGTCCTCATTTACCTTTACGCAGAAAATTGCCTAAGTGAATAGGGGTAGATGCCCTTGTCACAAATATTCTTATGACTTTAGCATACTCGACATAAGCAACTGACCTCTATCATAAAAATACGCTGGACTTTGGAATATGAATCTAAAAATGAAGACACTTGATTGTTAGCGTCCATGGAACTAAAATAAAATGTCACAAAGTTACTTGCAAGTTTCTATCATAAATGTCAATTTTAGAACCGTGGACCTTCAAGCGGGACGCCTCAAATCAGCACAAAAATTGAACTGTCAATTGTATGGAATATTTAACTCAGCCAGGCCAGTCTCACTTATCACGTGACCGTCCCGGCTACAAGTAGGGGTCCGGACCTCAATATTTCAGATGGCTGCCGCTCGCGGGCCGAGTTGTACGCGCCTGTTCTGCACGGTCTATTTTACGCACCGTCTGACTACGGCAGCCCTAGTACGTCGTAAGAGATAAAGTTAGGCGATAGAAAGAGACCACAACATTGCGTTTGTTGCGTGTCGATTTTGAGGGCGATGCCAGGCGCTATTGCGAACTGAATTGCACGTTTTGTGTCAGCGCTAGAGTCGCTATTTCTTTAAATCATCGTGCCGAGTAAGCCTTCTGTACTGGTACTATTTAGTGTTCTGTGACTCTGCGTACTTATAAGGTCAGAGTCACTCACCGTTCTGCAGCACAGTGACCGGGAACGCCTTGCTGGGGTAGGAGGTGAGCCAGCAGCGGAAGTTGTCGTGCGTAAGCTGCGGCACGATCACCTCCGCGCAGATGCGCTCCAGCTCGCCCATCCACGAGTCCATCACGTGGCAGTTCTGCAGTACCACCCACCCGCCTGTTGCTATCGCTTGGTTGATCATGTTGGCTGCTATAGGACCCTGGCGGTTGAACAAACTTACAAGTTATACGGATAAATTGTACTTATCGAAGGCATTATTTGCAATAATTCTCGTTGCTTCTTGGAGGTTGGTAGAGTCCCAGCAGTATGGGACATGGTCACTCTACAAATAATTTTACCACAAGGAAAATGAAATGAAGTGGAAGGGGTGAAAAGGGTTCGGGCGGATGCAAAGGTAAGGAAGGGCATTTCACACCAAACAAATAATATAGTTGAGATTTGTATTAAACTTGCATACATTACAGAATCAGTGTACAGAACGACGTGAGAGCGCATTACATAGGCGCTGCCGCAATTCGCCATATTAGAATCACTGTTTTCGGGGTTCGCACTTTACACGAATTGGAGAGGTACGGTATTGGAGCGTGATGCATGTCCTTGTCACACTCACTGGGCACACCATATGTCAGAGCGTCGCGAACAAAAAGAACGGTGGCTAATTTGTTATATGGATATGGTTCAATAGCTCTCTCCTGAAATGGATCTCACCTGTCCTTGCCCAAGAGAGATGGTCTCAAAGCTGACCACCTTCCGCTCCGTGGAGAACTTAACCAGTCCGGACATGGGGTCGGAGCCAGGAGACAGGATGAAGATGAGCGGCGAGCAGCAGTTGCTGTCGTTGTAAGATTTCTCCAGGTCGAACGGCGGTGGTTCGATGTACGTACTTCCCATTTCTTCCACCACGTACTGCTGCACTAGAGGAATTAGTTTGTCTGGACGGATGCACCTATAAATGTATCAATTTTAATTGGCCCAAAAAGGGTAGAAGTCAAGTGGACTAGAGGTAATCAAATAATGGTTCCATGTGATGATTTAACGATGAATAATAATGTGTTTAGATGTTGAGAATCCCATGGCATACGAATTATCAGTTCGTTCGTTTCAGCCGACGGACGTCCACTGCTGGACAAAGGCCTCCTGCAATGCTTTCCAGCCCACACGGTCCTGCGCCATCTGTATCCAGCGCCTTCCCGCGACTCTTTTAATGTCGTCACTCCACCTAGTCGGAGGTCTGCCAACACTGCGCTTTCCCGTGCGGGGTCGCCAGTCCAGCACTTTGGATCCCAACGTCCGTCAGTTCTACGAGCTATGTGCCCCGCCCATTGCCACTTCAGCTTCGCGATACGTTGAGCTATGTCGGTGACTCTGGTTCGTCTACGCTGATTTGATCTCTCCATCGCTCGCTGAGTGACTCTGAGCCTTCTTATGAGGCCCATAGTAAAAGACCAAGTCTCGGATCCATATGAAATCAACAAATCTTCGAACAGTGCGTGTTACCAGTGATTTCATATGGAATTACCAGTTACCTGAACATAATAAGCTTGGGTATTCCTCGGATCTCTCCATAGGGCTCTGGCAGAGGGCTCTCGTGAGGAGCGGCCAGGTCGTAGAAGTCCTTCCAAGCGCCGATGTTGCGTTCCACGTGCTCTTTGAAACCGCGGAGCCTACGGGTTTGTTGTTTTTTTGTTGACATTAGATTTGCAATGTTTTAAAACCAAATATACTTAGTAAAATTTTTAAGAACAAGATTTTCAGAGGTCATTTTATTCGTATTCTTCTCAGCACTCCCTTTCATTTCATACCCATATTACCATGGTAGTGCAAAAATATCTCTCAAGAGTCAAGGAGTTTATGTCTATAAATTCATAATCATACCCATTCAGATTGCTGCTGCGTACGACTTCCGACCAGGATTTCTCCGAGAGCCAAGTGGGTGCAGGGTTCTCGTAGGGGTTCTCCAAGGCTACACCACCCGTCAGCAGGAAAGCCACTTGCTCATCATCCAACTTACCCTGATATGGGGTGATAAGGAAATTTTATTATCCACTCAAAGTTGCAATCGCACCTAATAGCAAACGATGCTGCCTAAGACGATGTTATCATATAAAATATAAGTAGAATAAATAACTCCTATGGCTACTGCTGCTGGACCCAAAAATGCTGTTTTTATTTTAAGACCAAATTGACGGCGTTCAAGATAACATGTCCCCTTCAGCACAATGCCACATTTTACGTGGTACGGTTTCAGACTATCTCCTACTTTCACTGCATTTTAAACCTTTCATCAGGTTTAAGGGACAATTTACAATTGAACTAACTGACCTGGCAAACGTTATTTTGCCACATAAATTATTTCTCACTACGGGGTTCTTACACAGATACGAAAATTTGATATGGGTTCGCGTATTAAATGTGGTTACGAAGCGTAATGAATAATAAATACCTTCGCTCGAAGTATGCCCAGAGTAAGAACGAGAGAGAAGATGAGTTTGTCCTTCTCGAACAAACTGCGACACACGTTCTCGTACACGCTGCGTGTGAAGCAAGCGTTGAGGCTTTCCAGCCTCTCGTCGAGGTTGTCGCTCTTTGGAGAATTCAAGATCGCTTGGTTGTATAAGTTGATGAACCTGAAAACATGATTTTTGAAGTGAAAACTTCTTTAGGCGCGTTTTGCATTTTTTTATGGGAACAAACCATTGAACTCGCAACATTGTTCCTGTTACCGACATCTCTGTACTTAAATATCTGCAGTGTAATCTGCATTTAAATTAAGCATACCCAAACCCTCAATAGATGATAAAACACACGTAATTATTAAAGATTTTACTTCTGTCGACACTCGTGGAGTGCCATTGTTTATTTTTTTTAATCAAGCGTTCATTGATTAACGGTTTGCTGAACAAAATTTCCACTGACATGTAGAGATTCCTACTAAGCAATGTACCACGCTGTATGATCTGTGTCTTAACCTGTGATTTTCACAAGCTTCAAATGCAAATCAAGCGATTCTATTAGTGCGTTTAAGTTTAACAGAGAACGTAGCATAGCAAACGACACATCTCTGATGGAAAAAACCATGGTGAGAAAGTTCATCCAGCATCTTAATCTTTGTAGGTACTTACCAGTTTAAAGAGTACTGGTACATGGGATCGATATTCGCCAAGTCGGATATACAGAAGAACAGCACGGAGGAATGCTTCGACACGGGCACGTACAGAAGGCGCGCTTCGTCGATCTCCTTCTCCGTAATGGCGGCCGCCGCTTGCTTCGCTTGGATCTCTATTGACAGCACTTTGGAGGAAGAGAGGATCTGGTTCGCCGATTCGTCTTCTAGAATGTTACCGGCTGAGGATAGTACCTACATCAAGAATCATCACACTAATATTATGAAGGCCAAAGTTGGTACCTATGTATGTGCGTATGTTTGTTACTGAACCAATAGTTGCGTAGACGTAATTTGGAATGCTGATAGAGTAATGTACCACTTTTTCCATGGATCCCACGTTATTTGTAAATACCATTAACTAAGTTTTTGTTGGTAATAGTTGTCCAAACATTTTTGTTCTTGGAAAAAAGTTTGGCTATCGCCCAAGAAGCGCGGCTTGACAAAGGCATTTTACTAATTTTATTTTAGAGAGTCTTAATCTTGCACGTCTAAAAATTGCTATATCCTTCAAAGTTACTTTGTCGGATGGCAGGTAATCCTCGACCACTCGGTTTGCCAGATTTTCCGCGCACGTGCAAATTATGTTCCAAGTAGGTATGTTTCTGTCACCGTGATACCTTGTAGGTAGGTACTTATCGCTCAAATAAACGTTATTAATATTACGGTTTTCAATATCGAGCAAAAACAAGCAAAAAAATGACGTTTGTTGTATGATTATTTCTTTTATTCTATTTGTTAGTATTTGTTGTTATAGCGGCAACAGAAATACATCATCTGTGAAAATTTCACGGTTCAAGAGATACAGCCTGGTGACAGACAGACGGACGGACGGAGCAGCGAAGTCTCGCTAATAGGGTTTCTTTTTGACGTGATAATGTTTAATAAATTGATGAACACCAGCAACACACATGAAAAATAGTAACGTTCTGCGTAACGTTCCACCTGCGTGCAAGCGAGAGCGCGCAACAAGCGATAGAGAGGCACGATAAAACAAAAGATATAGAGGCCAATTATGATGTTATCACGTAAATCTATCGTCCGTAAACCGACTTTACAGACAACCAATTTTTTTTATTGGTAATAACTAGTTGCCTAAACATTTTTGCCCTTGGAGAAAAAAAATCGCCCCAGAAGTGTGGCTTAACACAGTGACCTGCTCGTTTGCTCGTGTTCATTATAAAAAAAATGAAAATGACCTCTAAAATCTTATCCTCAATTTCCTTGAGCGTCCTCTTGTTGTCGGCGCCCTCCACGATGAGCTGGTTCTTCTTCAGCTCGAGCTCGGGCCGGTCCTGCGCCACCACGATACCTAGCAGCTGGTCTTGCAGCCCTTGCGGCGTTATCATGAAGTTCAAAAGCGTTACCTGTTAAACGATATATTCTATAATTGTTCGGATCTGGTGATCTTTAGAAAGATACGGACTCCGAGTAAGCAGAAGCAAAACGGAATATTTGAAATGCCCCTTCAGTGGAGACGCAACGCTGGAAACGATCTTCATTGGATCAACACCTATTCCTACAGTCGAGGATTTCAAATACCTGGGCTCGATCCTTACAAAAGATGCCAACGTAGACAAAGACGTAGCTCACAGAGTAAACGTCGGATGGCAGAAATGGAGGTCACTGACTGGAGTGCTGTGCGATCCACGTATGCCCATAAAAACAAAGGGCAGAGTATACAAGACTGCAGTTCGTCCGGCATTATTGTGTGGCTCCGAGTGTTGGACAGTCACGAAGACGCATGAACAAAGGATGCATGTCAACGAAATGAAGATGCTGATGTGGGCAGGAGGTGTGACTCGGCTTAATATTCGAAACGAATACATACGAGGAAGTTTTAAAATAACACCAATTACCGAGAAAATCACCGAAAACCGCCTCAAGTGGTATGGACATGTAATGAGGCGTAGCAAAGATCATGTAGTACAAATCGCGCTAAACCTACCGGAAGAGAAAAGAGGAAGGGGCCGCCCGCCTGCGACCTGGTGGTCGAATATAAAGAGAGACCTCAAGCTAGCCCAATTGCCTGAACAGACAACCCAAGACCGCACGACTTGGCGCAAAAATGTGAGGAGACCCGACCCCGAATAACGGGATCAGGGAAAGAACAAGAAAAAGTACGGATCTGGTGATAGAAGATGGCTTACGTCATAAGCGCCTTATAAGCTAGACGTATATGAAATAAAGTGTTCTGATTTTAATGGTAATCGCTTGACCGCCGGTGAAGAAAATCACTATAAAGCATTACAAGGAAACTAAATAATCGGCCAAGAGCAAGTCGGACTCGAACACGAAGGGTTCTGTGCCATTGTCTATTATATTTAATGTAGCGAGATGATGATGCCGAAGCCAGAAGGCCCATTTCAAGTGTGTACTATTATGGTTCAAGTGATACAGTGACAGACGACGGACGGACAGACGGCGAAGAGTCAATAATAGGGTCTCGCTGTTACCTTTTGGGTACGAAACCCTAAAAATGTAAGGAAATGACATTCATGTTATAGATAAGTAACGTGATTAGCCTTGTAAAACCATTCGGCAAATAATTGTTTTTTTTTGTGATGATGATTCAATATAATACTGTACCTTGACAGCGATTTCTGGCAGATAATGTGGATTGCTGAGCCTCGTGGTGATATAGAAGCGGAAATTATAATTGTACTCCAGAATATTGTCGCCCAGTTTCAGACAATCGACCCCACCAGACCTACGAAAAGGATATGAAATTACTTTTTTCACACTCTTGATTGCTATCTCACCTGATGGTACATGGCGGTGCCAACCGAAGATGTTATAATACATCATCAGCCACTTCAAAGGGATAAGGTTACATAACAGTTTCTACACAGAATCGCACCGAAAGCCTAACTTGGAGTTGCGTGTTTGCTGGTAGCGTGGTAAATAGCCGCGACCAAAGCCGTTGTAAAATTCCAAAGTGGGCCGTGACAGGAATTGAACCCGCGACCTCCCACTTAAATCCGAGCATATGCCAACTGCGTGAAGGAGGTGGTCATAGGGTCATTTATGGCTTGGATCACATATGGTTTTTGCAAGAAGGCTACAAGCAAGAAGCACTGTACAAGAAGGGTACAACTTCAAAAATTTCTGGAGTTGCTAGATCAAGGATGATTTCCAATCAAAAATACTTAGTTTACATAGTTTCAGAGGATTAAGTAATTTTGATGCCAAAACAGAAATAAGTCAATAACTACTCACTTTCTAAAAATGCAGCATTCCAAAAAAAGAAAACAATATTTACTTATAGCATTGATTTTCAGTCAGGACCTTCTCATTCAGATAGTTCTTGAAAATTCAACTCACCGGAAAATATTCCTCAGCAAAACAGGTTCCAGAACGGCGTCCAATTGTTCCCGAATATTCTCCAAGATAACGGGTAAACCCAACTGTATCGCGTTCTCCAGAACTCTTACATAGTTGGAGTCGGTCAGCTTAATCACTTTCAGTTGGTTCTCTCGCTCCATGTTCTTCACCCATTTGTTTGCTTGCTCTGTAACAATCATCGTCTTTATGATCATGTCAACTTTATGCCGTCAAGAGCTGGTTGGAGCCCTAGTGGCATAGTAAGTTTAATAAGCCACCCTCATCCTGCAATATTTTTACACATCCTCTGTCATTACTCCGCTGCATCACCAATCTCTTAGTTTCCTAAATACATAACCTAATAATAATACTTATACGTTAATTAACAAAAAAAGCTGACTTCAACTCTCATCAAACTACTGTTGAATACATCCTATCCAATTAAAAATTTAAGACTTGGATACCATTATCACAACTGGACTAAATTGAAATGGGACCACATGGAAAGCGTCAGCTTTCTAATAAAAAAGGAATCATCAAAATCGATTTACCCAGTCAAAAGTTATGGGGCAACAAACATAAAAACATAATATGGTCGAATTAAGGAATTCCTCCTTTTTTTTAAGTCGGTTGAAAAACAAAAACATGCTGACGAATGATAAATGATGAATTTTGGAAGAACTGTGTGGTACTGTAAGTTTACGTGCAGATATATTTACCCAACATTGCGGACTGCAGCAAAATAATTTCCCTCGCAAAATATCACCTCCACCAATACTCAAAATGATTAAATTATATCAGCTAACCTTGTGGGTCTATCATCAGCGCCCACCGCCGCGACTTCTCCACGATGATGCCGTTTTCGATGGAGAAGGCGTCCACGGGCAAGCCCGCGATGTTCCAGGCGCGAACCACCACCGGCTCCCCGAGCGTCGTCACCAGGGAATACGTGTCCGAACAGGGGATATCTAGCAATAATAAGAACATGACGTAGTTATAAGAGCGTTGTGCTTGGATCAAAAAGAGAAGTTCATGAAAGCACAGCTAGGCAATTGTATAAGGCAAACGTATCACTAAAAAACGTTTACTTAAAATCGGATGACAAAAAATAGGCAAAAATTTACGGAAATCGAATATATACCCAACTAAAAGGTACTGTCGTTTTATGGCACACAATAATAATACTTTGTAATATTTAATCGCTTTGTCTTACTTAGCTCTTTCGTCCGTTGATTCCACATCATCACCAGCTCTCTTCTGTAGTTAACGGTGTAGGGGCCGAGGTACGCTATGAATCCAGCCGACAGAAGCACGTCACCTGTGTAATGTATGCCAGATAAAAATATTCCATCTCTGACCCAAATAACAGCGTTTTGTCTCTAACCTGCTTAGAAGAATCCTCAGGCTTCTGAGATATGCTTTAAGTGTCTTGATCTTGAGTTAATGCTACGTTTATTTGCCTATTTTTAAAACATAGAGTTCATACCCACCGTCTGGTCCACTTGTAACTTTTGCCTCACATTTGCTAATTGTTACCTAGTCGATTGAGTCTAAGGAGGTGTAACGGCTGTTGAAAATTTTGACGGGTGGTGGTTCTGTAACTGCGTCTTTTCTCGATATTTCTTGAAAGGGAAATACTCACCAATAATGTTGGACAGCAACTCTTGAAGTTCTCTGGCCAGTTCAGTCCAGCGCGCCTTCTCCCCTCCCAACCCTCCAATCAGTTGCTCGGCTCGCGACAGCTTGGTGGAACACAGATCGATCTCGTCCTCCAAGCCTTTCTTCTTGCGGGTCATTTCCGCAAACTCGTCGTTGAGGGCCTGGTATGATATGTGCAGATGTTTTTCAACATACTCCAAATTGTAGAGGAAAGATTTATGTGACTGACATGTATCAGAATGTATGTATGGATTATCGACACATGGAGGGATAGAGAATTTCCCTTGACTATCTGAAAAAAGTAAGCAGTGGAGTCGCAGTCGACCAATCAGAAAGAATTTATTTTCAATAATGTTTCTTAAGAACTAGGATTTAGGAAGGAGTAAAACAACCACATATGCCAAAAACTCTGAGCTGATATTGCAAAATTGTCTGGTCTCAATAGAAATTGGCCTCTAATTACAATTTCAATTTATTTATTTGCTGATATAGGTACATAATGATGGTACATAATGATGGTACAGGCCTCAGCTTGATTGTCCCTATGTGTACGTACCTGCAATTTGTCAAGCACTCCTTGCAGCTGAGCCCTCTTCTCGTTTAACGTGTTCATCTGCATTTGTAGCTCTCCTTCTGCTTCTGCCAACGCTGCCTTTTTGGGAGCCACGACCTGCACAAAAGCATTAGATTTCCAGATTTTACATTTAACAATAAGTACAACTTGCTTTTGTCAGTCATTCTATCTTATGATAAGGTATATAATGATGCAGAAGATCACAAAACGTCACAACGAGAAAACAGCATAAAACGTCAACGTATCGGTTCTTTAAATCGTTTAAACCTTTACCAATAGGGGGCTTAGCCACCTTAGATCTATCTGTTTTAAAGTAGCGGAAAATAACCACAGAAATGGATATTCTTGATACTTTTGTGCATCCCAATAAACTCAGGGACCCATGGTGCTACTACAGTGTCAGCAACCCCAAAATAAAATTTGTTCATTTGCTAAGATGAAAAAATAAATTATGCGCAATATTACCTTGATGACTCTATCGTATACGTCCATCGCTCGTACCCACTTGCAGAGGCCTTCACAAGCAGACGAGACCTTGGCGATCACCGCTGGATCGAACTCACGATCGGGAATGTATCTTAGGACATTTAAAATCGTTTATATAATGTACTGGGTTAGGCCCAGTCATAGCTATGACAATAACGTAATAAATTCGCCTGATCATAAACTGAGATTGTATCCACTAAATATGTCAAATATTTTACAGATTTTTCTTATGTGCATGTAAGTTAGCCCAATGTGTATTAATCTTTGAATTTGAATCATGATTTTTTCAAAATTTGATCAAATCAATACAATAGCTCTTTGTTGTATGTATATATTGTATTTATTTATTTTTATAACTCATAGCATAGACTAGAAATTAAATTCAATTATGTACTAACTTGTCTCTTATTTTCTTCATGATGGCAGGAGGGATGTTATCTTTATCGTAATTCTTGAGGCTCTCCAGGAATTTCATATCGCCCAGCATTTTCTGGGAGGGACCCCAAAAGTCCTCAAAAGGCTTCCCTGTAAAGAAGTAAGAAAAAACATGGTTTTAAAAAGTTATGAGTTACTTTCCACAAACATATTAGCGTCCATCTTTTTATCGAAGTGTTAAATGCCTAATAACTAAGAGCTGTTTAAAAGTATTAAAAATATTCGTATCTCACCACTTGCATCCATTTTTCTATCCCCTTTAATCCCCTTCATGACGCAGACGGCTTCCATCACCAGCTTCACCCCAGCTGGTGGGTTCTTCATGGACTTCACCAGGGTTATGTCAGCAGGCTTCAGGGTGTTGAGAGCGTCCAATGCTGCCTGTAACGCTGGCACAGCTTCAGCCAAGTCCGATTCGCAGTCGTCTTTGATCGCTTGAGCGGCGGCTGCAGCTTCGTTGGCTAGCGCTTCATCTGCGCCTACTATCTAAAATTTTTAAACTGGATTTTAAACACTATGTTAGTTTTTTTCCTTATCCTTATAAGGAAAAAAAACTAACATAAGGAAAAAAACTAACATAACAGACGTAACATATACGACTAAAAAACAAAAATGGAAATGGGCAGGTCACCCAATAAGAAGTAAAAAGGAAAATTGGGCCAAAGATGTAACAGAGTGGTATCCTAGAGAAGGTAAAAGAAGACGGGGAAGACCTTTGCGAAGGTGGGAAGACGATCTAAAATCTATAGCAGGAGTCTTGTGGAACAGGAAAACTTACGACAGACAAAAATGGAAGGAAATGGGGGAGGCCTATGCAAAGCAAGACAATTACCGGTGTCATGATAACATAAGTTTAAATAGGTATAAGCTAACATTTAAATATTGTATTCTTTAAATGTGTAACTACTAACCTAGTCATAAGATAACATCTAATTGTCAAATAAAGGCTATAAATAAATAAATTAATTAATTAAACACTATTCTCTTTGGAATTAGGGATGCAAAGAAGAGAAAACAGCAGATCTAGCCATAATATGTCCACGTACATATGTAAATATTGGAATTGGTGCTGTCAAATTGTTTTTATCAGACGCAAAAGTGACGTTGGACGGCAACAATCGCGTTACAAACCTATCGCGAGATGCGTTATAAGGGGACGGGTTACTAAACACAAATTGCGTCAGTCTTTACAAATGCTCAGCTATCTAACACAGAAGAGGTTTTACCTTAAATATACAGACGACTACGGCTCCTGCGAGCACATCCAAAATCTACAAAGTTACCTCTTTCTGTTTCTCCACAACAACAGTGTCTTGCTCTATCTTAATCATGAGTTTCTCCGTTTTATCTGAAGTGTCCACTAACTGCGGTTGAAGATCGATGAGATTCTGCTGCATGACAGCGACCTGACCAGCTGCAAAGTCCAGCTGTTCTAGACCTGTCTCGTATCTGAAATCAAGCATTTTGGTTTTTCCACGAATTTCTATTTTGATCATTCTAGGAACTCTTTTTTGATCATTTTGTATTTGTGCAACCAAAACATTAAGACATCTAATCTCTCAATTCAAAAGGAAGATACAGGGGTCTTTCCTGATGAATTAATCAACGATTGGCAGAAGAATATGGTTTTCTTACCTATTCCTAGATTTTGTTATCTGGTCCACTTTCAAAGCGTACAAATTCTGGAAAGCTTTTATGAGTTCCAAGTAACTTGTGGGCGTTACGTAAACCTTCCGTTTTTGTTCTGAATAAAATCTGTAACAACATTCAATAACTAAGAAGAAGTTGAAGTTGCCTGTAAGTATTTATTCAGATGGGTTTCTTAAATTGAACTCTATTTAATGGGTGATAAAGTCCGTTCTCACCTGTCGCTAAGCTGCACGACGCTCGTGTGGAACAGCTGACATATCTCCACGCAGCTGTCTCTTAGTTCATCATCCACATTTTCCATTTTGGCTATAAACATGGATGCTACTCGCTCCAATGCTTCAGGAGGCCACGCTGTAAACCTGACAAAGTTTCACAGTTAATAGAGGGTGCAATAGTCGGGCGGCTTGATATCGAAGCTGGTGACCTATTGAAGCTATATCTACGCAGGCAGGTAAGGAATTGGGAAGGTATAGTAAAGCGTATACAGTGTTATTAGGTCTACTAGTGGACATACTGATGCAAATAAGCAACAATTCATCAGTTCAAGCAACATAAGAATAAGAATAAACGTAAGGTCAATTTGATAAAGACTTTGCGACAGTTCAACTTGATATCCAAATCGACAAACAAGATCAACTTCTTCAGGATGTTGCCACTTTCTTTACCCGTTATTCTAGATACAAACCCAGATTCTAAACGAGAGAGTTTTGAACTCTTATATACCGCGAGAGAATGTTGTTTTTCTTCTTTGAAATTTGGATTTGGTAGTAATGGAGCAAGGTCTAATAACCAGTCGATAGTGCAGCAGTTGATGAGCTAAGGGTCTACTAACCAGTCGATAGTGCAGCAGTTGATGAGCTAAGGGTCTACTAACCAGTCGATAGTGCAGCAGTTGATGAGCTAAGGGTCTACTAACCAGTCGATAGTGCAGCAGTTGATGAGCTAAGGGTCTACTAACCAGTCGATAGTGCAGCAGTTGATGAGCTAACTGTCTACTAACCAGTCGATAGTGCAGCAGTTGATGAGCTAAGTGTCTACTAACCAGTCGATAGTGCAGCAGTTGATGAGCTAACTGTCTACTAACCAGTCGATAGTGCAGCAGTTGATGAGCTAACTGTCTACTAACCAGTCGATAGTGCAGCAGTTGATGAGCTAACTGTCTACTAACCAGTCGATAGTGCAGCAGTTGATGAGCTAAGGGTCTACTAACCAGTCGATAGTGCAGCAGTTGATGAGCTAAGGGTCTACTAACCAGTCGATAGTGCAGCAGTTGATGAGCTAACTGTCTACTAACCAGTCGATAGTGCAGCAGTTGATGAGCTAAGTGTCTACTAACCAGTCGATAGTGCAGCAGTTGATGAGCTAAGGGTCTACTAGCCAGTCGATAGTGCAGCAGTTGATGAGCTAAGGGTCTACTAGCCAGTCGATAGTGCAGCAGTTGATGAGCTAAGGGTCTAATAAGCAGTCGATAGTAAAGCAGTGGATGAGCTTTAGGTCTACTAAGCAATGGATAGTACAGCAGTTGATGAGCTACGGGGTATACCAACCAGTCGATAGTGCAGCAGTTGAAGAGCTAAGGGTCTACTAACCAGTCGATAGTGCAGCAGTTGATGAGCGAAGGGAACATCCTCAGTCGGTTGCGGAACGAGTCTCCGATGGGGGACATCGCCATCACGATGCGAAGATTGGCCTTCACCCGCTCCACGTAGAAACCAAACATGGCCAATGGGGTGGTCTCCATTTTTCTGCCCTGGAAACAGTATTACCCACTAGGACGACCCAGAATTGGAAGCAGGTATAATGTACATTTCTGTTGCTTGGTTGTATGGTAAAAACGTATAAGACACTGGCGAATGCTTGGAAATTTGACCCAGATTTAAACTTCATCTTAAATACCACAATGTACCATGTAACGTTACAGCAATCGAAAGATTTGTGTAGTGCAAACAAACATAAAAGAGAGTCTGAGTTTGCTGTATCTGTTCTCGGTACAAGGCGAAGAAAATTACTGGAACTTATTTAAATTTCGACAAATATTTACCGCCAAAAAATCATTATTAATAAAAAAAGCATACATTAGTAAACGATTAAAACGTGAAAGTGTCGGGTTTAAGTTTGAAACATATGCTTCAAGGTAAAGATGTAATGCTGATACTTACAGCTTCCCTCACGGCAGCTTGCATTTTGTCAAGTATCTCAACCTTTTCATCCATTCCGTAGAGATTGGGGATGTCCCCTGTATTGAGTAACATGTTGATATCTTCTACCATTCCCTCATACATAATCTGTAAGGAGGATTATTAATAATTATTAAGAAAAATACGCAAGATTAATAACAGTGACTATCACTAACTCGTTGACTTTAGAAAAATCATGTGTAATTAGATCGTTCGCAAATCCAGCGATACCAAAAACTTCAAAGACCTGCCTTGTATACTGCATAATATTTGGATTTTCACAAGGTAGGAGAACACGTCAAAATCCAATCGAATATACCTAGTGCCTGTGCGGTTAAATATTCCGTACCTGATTGTCAGCAAACAAGAAGACCAATGGTTTCCCAATAATTCCAGCCTTCATCAGAAGCTTTCTGATGTCATCCCGCCATTCGTTCTGACCGTACACACGAGATATCTCGATCTAAAAAAACCATCAAAATCTATATGAATAAAACAAAAAGTTTTGAATAATGACTGATTTATTTTTTCACTTATTTTCCTTTTCCTAGAAAGCTGAAACTTTACACAGAAGTTCCTTTCATAATGTGGAGTGTACAATGGATAAGGAAGGTTTTCCCGAAATTCCCATCCATTTTGCCCTCGCCATTTAAAGTTGTTACAAAATTATTGGTCGACTATTTACGCTGTGTAAATAAGTCTTTAATACAGTTACACATACCTGTACGACATTCATCTCTAGGATGCTGGCAGCAAGTTTGACTGCGCTGCTCCTGCCGCTCCCGCCCACTCCGACTAACAGCAGATTGCCTATCAACATACGCCAATAACTTGTTAGGAACTCGAGTAAAATTTTCTTATTACAGACAAACGAGCAAGGGCCTGAGACTCAAAACAAGCGGGTTTACTATCATATCAAAAACTCTTTCCAAAAAACCAACTTCAAATGCCACTACAAAGAATGAAATAATTTATAATGTACACCACTTCGAAGTCGGGCAATGTTTTGTTCAATCATTAATAGTCCTTCTTATTATAAAACTTGATGTGCAAAGAAACGACAAAATTATCGACATAAAAAAATAAAATAAAAAAAAAAAGATTCCGACGAATTGAGAACCTCCTCCTTTTTTTTGAAGTCGGTTAAAAAAAAGCGGTCAATTTGTTTAAGCTCCAACCTACTAATCGAACATAAACTAAATATGCACAAAAAGATTAATCCAGACTGGACACAGAAAGCTGAAAATGTTAACAGAAGTAATGTAAACAAACAAACAAATGGATAAGGAAGATGTTTTTATTCCCAAAGAATCACCCAGCCGAGGAAAGTACCTAATACTTGCCAATAAACTTTGCCAATTATTCAAATAGCGTTCAAGGAGATTTGCTCATATAGATATTTCAATCCACGATGACCCGCCCCACTCTGTCAAACTTCTTACGAGTCGAATGAAATATAAACAATTCTGACAGAGTGGGGCGCGCCTTCGTGGCTTGAAATATCTATACTCATAAATGTTTTACTTTGTGCACCTACCGTTATCCTGCAGCAGTACCCGGGTGCACCGGGATATGTGGTCGAGCGCGTACCGGAACATCACCAGCGCCATGGGCGACGATGACACCACGTTGTATTCCTCCAGGTAGTACTCCATCTTCACCGCCATGTCGTCCAGGTCTAACACCTGGAACCGCATTACACACGTCATGACAATATTTTTTGAAGATGATCCGAGTTTTATTAAAAATTTTATGGTTAACTTTTAGGCATTTAGGTAGAACTCTTCTCGTAGAGTTAGTTAGTCCAGATATTGGGATTCTGGGATTTGCTTTGAAAGGAGCTGGCGATATTACTGGGCAAATAATTGTTCTAAGATATTCAACGACGTTAAATTTTATTTGCCTCACATAACGCATATAAAGAAATTAGAAAGGCACATAGCTCGTAGGAATGATGGACGTTTTGGGTCCAAGGTGCTGGACTAGGAGCCACGTACCAACAACACAGTATTGGCAAGGTCCTCACTAGCATTGCAAGATTGGAGATAACACAAGAAAATGTTTAAGTACACAAAAATTTAACGTGGCGCGAATCTAGTGACGTGAAATTGTGATGATTTGTAAAGATTTTCGCAGCGAACGTCCATCAGTTGAAACGAAAAACAGGAACCCCCTTGGACTAATGATGGAGTAGTTAAACTCTGTTTTGTCTTTTCCCTTCAAATGTCAACTTTCACATGACAGATAAAGACAAAACAGAGCTTAACTATTCCATCTTTATTCCACGTTTATTAATAAGGGGGAAGTGCGCAGCGGGACTAGGATGACAAAGAGATAATAATTTTGCTTACTTTTGTTGATCTCTTTTCTCTTTCTAATCCATAAAGATAGACAGAGAAAAGAGATCAACAAAAGTAGACAACTCTTCGTGCACGGACTGATAAGCAGTGGTTTAGAAGATGTCCAGTAGGAGTGAAGCATATTGCACCTGGTCATATATTTTGGGGTCGGCATCTGGCTCCATGTAGTTGCCGAAGAATATGTTGACAGCGTGCTCGTTGCTCAGCTTCTCTCCCTCAGGCACGTAGCCTGTCTCCGTCAGCACTTGGTCCATGTGCACGCGGAAGTTGCCGTACACCGCCTTGTTGACGAGATCGAATAGTTTCTTTCTATGGAAGAAGACGCACAGATGTCACACAATTACAAGTCGGTCACAAACTATCTGTTTATTTATGGCGGTTTAATATCCAATATTCTATCTATCCATGGTTTGCCTTATACTAGAGATAGAAATTTGACATAGCTTGTATGGAGCTAGTGTCATATAGATATCTCTAGTAGGGCAAATAGAAGATAGATAGAATATTGGGAACCGCCAATAAATGCCATATGTTATGTCAAATTTCTATCTCTAGTAGGCAAGCCTGGATAGATAGAAGTGGGAACCGCTTTTAGTAATAAGTTACTTAACTACCGCATTGATTTAGCGACGAGCATGTTCGAATGCAGATCAGGAGGCCTT
This sequence comes from Coenonympha arcania, assembly GCA_036785405.1. Classification (NCBI taxonomy): domain Eukaryota; kingdom Metazoa; phylum Arthropoda; class Insecta; order Lepidoptera; family Nymphalidae; genus Coenonympha; species Coenonympha arcania. Next base: position 16,777,834 of record CM072066.1, on the reverse strand, counting down.
AGTTAGATGATTTGCTTTTTTGTTACTTGATTTGGAATTTATTTATGGAGAATGTTGTTAATATTGGTACAAATATGGTATATATTTGTGCTGCAGGAGATGATCTTCTGTGCCATTTATATAATGGGTCCAAATGACTTATTTGCTTACAAATTGCGAAAAACCTAATTAAATTTGAATTTGAAGTCGCGGCGGCAATGCATTCAAGTCAAGGTTGAATGGTAATCTTTCTAAACAAGAAAAATGTAGTTAGGCACATCAGCACGTTCTCATTTCCATGAGGGTTTTCTTTCTAAACAAACTCTCGAGTGCATTTTTGAGAGAGTCTCCACTCTCCAGTACGGGAATAATGATCAAAAGGAAACCACTTGTGCTTCGAAAAGGGAACTTGCGTAAAGCGCTGGAACACGCCAAGAGCAAGTACCGAAAGGGCGATTTACCAGTGCAAGTACCGAACCGCGAGGTGGATCGGACAAGGGGTGATTGAGAATTGTCTCCACTCTCCCGCATTTCGCGCAAATGTTCGCTTCTTTATTTTTATTACCCATGCCTAAGGTTTGAAATGCTGTCCCGAAATCTGTGTATCCCGCATCTTACGACCTGGGTACCTTTAAAAAAGAGTGAACAGGCATGTTCTAGGTAAGTGCGCTCCAACTTCGACCTCATCACATTCCATCAGGTGTGATTGTGGTCAAGCGTAAACCCATATTGAATAATTGAATAAAAAAAGATTTACCGGTCGGTATCATCGACGAGCCTGTCGTAGAAGACGCGGTAGGTCTCGTGTATCCACAGCAGCACCAGCTTGTGGAGCTCGCGCATGTGCGTGCCGGGCACGAGCAGCACGCCGCGGATGACGCGCGCGAAGTCGCGCAGGTTGAACAGGTAGTGGCACTTGCTGGGCGTGGGCAGGAACTGCAGCGTCACCGCCTTGTACACCTCCATTGTTGCTGATACTACCGCCTGTGGTGATCATTTGCGGATTTATAACGCTTGGACATTCGCCTGTGATGTATGTTTGTATGTTTATACTTTTATTGTGCACCCATGAAACAATTAACAAAAATTGAAGTAGAAATAGAAAGAAGATACAGGTAACAATGAGGCGGACTTATCGCTAACTAGCGATCTCTTCCAGACAACCTCAGACACCGATTAAGTAGGAAGTAGGAAAGTGGGTGGTGGTGCAAGTTATATACAATAAACTTACATTAATTGTGATGATGATTTTTGCATGAAGGTTAAACAACTATAGCAGAAATCCCCTTTTTGAAGGAGACAATCCCCAAGATCCCCGCCATGCAGAGCATTTTACAGCTTAAAAAATTATGGTTTCCATGGTCAAACAGTACGTCCTCATACGTACAACATTTTCTGTTTGACGTTTGACAGTTACTTGAAACCATAAGTTTTTAATTGGAAAATTCATGCTCGCTTGGCACAACTGAAAGCCATGAAAAGAGCATTGAATTGATTGGAAAATTCATAATATCTCCGTTCCACAATTGGATTTCAGAGCCCGGATTAACCAAGTAGTCAAACTGGACAAATTTTATATTCTGGGAAGTGTATAAGGCAAATATTTCAGGGTTGCTTGTGCGATAGACTAAAACGGATTGTTCAAACTAACCTTAGCCTGTCTAACGAGCGTATCAGTGAAGCCCTTAGCGAAATGCCAGTCCATGATGGTAAGGAATATCTTGTTGAGCGTGTTATCCTCGAACGAGTCCAAGGTGACCAGCATCATGTGCCGCGTGAGGCGAGACGATATCAGGTTGGAGCCCCCGCCCGGAGGTAGCATTGCTGATACGAACAGCTGCGATACAAGTTTGTTGGTTAGCTTCCAAAACCTCGTATAAAAATAGTATTATCTTTTCCACAACGGCGTACCTGTGGAAAGAGATGGCAATGCTTCTATGTCAAATGTTTTTCACTGAGACCGTTATGTGACCATGTGCATGCAGTAGGCATTCTGCACTGGTATATAAGTCTCAGATATGCAGCTCGAAGCTGTTTATCCACTTTTAGCATACAATTCTGAATATGAATTTGCAAAGGTGCTTACCAATAAATTACAAATACCAATTCATTATATTTTATTCGCATTCTTACATACTGACACACAATCGCACGTACGTAAGTATGTATGCACGCACGCACGCAAACACGCACACACAAGTGAAGTTCAATATAATACTGACCACATCAACGACTTCCTGGCGCACCATTTCCTTCAGGTCATACCAGTGCCCGTGGTCTATCCACTGCCGCAGCAACTCCAGCGGCGGCTGGGCTCCCCACTGCTCCTTTTGCGGCATGCTCAGGTCATCCACGAATAACACGCACTGCAATAACACGGAGTTTCAATAAATCACTCAAAAATAAGGGTCTTTGTGCACCCGAGACGTGCTACGTTTTGTATCAAATACCGTAATAGAATAGCTCAATTTTCGTGAGGAATGAGATCTGATGAAAATTACTGCGAAGCGGTTCTGTTACTGAAAATGGATATAAAACGTAGCACAGTTACGCGTTCAAAAGTATTCATTATGTAAATGAAATACGCTTTCTTAAATCGAGAAAAGGGAAAGCCGCTTAAAATTTAGACTAGAAGCGTATCAAATCAATAGCAGACAAAATATTTCTGGAGAAAAGTTCCAAATTTGGCCAAAATTTGTCGAAAACAACGGGGTCATTTGATTTAATTTAACAGTAGGGTTCATCTGTTTTTTATGTAACCCGCTTTGGGCACAATCAAAGCTAAATATATTGGTAGGTACTCACTTTCTTTCCCATGGAAGGTCCAAAAACACCTTTTCTCCTCCTGTCTACCTTCGACATTATTATATCTTGCGTCTGCAAAATTAAGCCGTAGAAAATTTTATCAAGAAAAATTTAGTCCAATCACGGTAACATAGAGTGCATGGTAAGTTTAACAGTGAAAGCGATCATCGTGAGGATATTAGCATGCCTGAGTGTTTACCATAATATTCCCAAAGTTTTACGAAGTCCGCTAACCCAACTTGACCCGCGTAGGCTATATGGCCAAACCCCTCTATTCTGTGAGGAGGCAGGTGTCTAGCAATGGAACATAGAAAGGGGTGCAAACCGCTACTGAGGCAAGATCATAAGAAAAATTATGACTAACGAGCGTGCATTTGGCCTGCTAGTGAAGTGCAAGCTTGGGTCTTCATTACCCAACGTCAATCAGTTTTACATATTGTCTGACCGTTGCCACTATAGCTTAGCGACAAGGAGTTAAAAAACTTTAATTACCTGATTAGCGGTAGTCCTGGCGGAGAAGTTGACAGTGTTAGTGATATACTTCTCCTTGGGCAAAGAGAGCAGGAAGTTGAGCACAAGCGAGGACTTCCCCGTGCCCGTGGGCCCGACCAGCAGGATGGGGACCTTGGACTTCACCATCTTACTCACGAAGAAGCGAAGGCAGGCGTTCTCGTTCGTCAGGATTATTAAGTCATTGACCTGAAAATTATCACCAATATCGTCAATCAGATTTCTGGCTCACTTCTTTGTTCTTAGCGCAACATTGGATTTCTCAGAATCGGCATGGTATTCGCAAAAACCTATCTCTGGCTGAATAGGGATTAGGAGGCATCGCGTTTAAGAAATGTGAACTCATAGTTTTACCCTACTTGTCGTCAGTTGGATGGATCATTCAAGCATAACATTTGATCGGTTCGATTAATTTCAATCGGCGGACCTCCTTAAAGGACGGACGGATCTCTAAACTGTCCATTTTACAATGTCTGGATCTAAGCGATCCTTGCGATTTTCAATATGTGACCAGTCCACTTAGTTCGGGGTCTGATAATACAGCACTTGTCGGTGCGGGGTCTATCTTTATTTGTACAAGCTAAATATATGCCCCACCCTTTACCACTTCAACTCCGCGACACATTGAGCTATTTTCTGATTTGATCGCATACAAATCTTAGAGCATAGCACTCTCCATCGCCCGCTGAATGACTCTATGAGACCCTGAGGCAATGATCATTGGCAAAGGACGCATAGGTTTCGTAACTTATAGCATACCTTAGCATTAGAAGGCAAAGGGACCTCCTTCTCCAGTTCAACCCAGGGTATCCAGGAACCGTTGTTTCTCTTGTCATACACATAATCGAACACGGTGTCTTTGTCTTGGAAGAGCTGGTTCTTGGTCAGTTTGAACGACTTGGGCTTTGGATAGTTCGAGTTGCTGCCGTCGAGGAGTTTGCGGAAAAACGTGTCGAAACTTTTACGACTATTACCTACAAAGCCATAAGTTGTGATCATCGACCCCTCATGTATTGATAAACCTCTATTATCTGATTAGGTGCATATCCCATTATATTCTGACATAGTTATTCCAAGGTCTATTGCCAAATATTATAGGAACGTAATGTTTTAAATGTTTAAATTTTTTTTTTGTGTACAAAGTGTCATACAAACTGATCCGTTATTGGGGAATATGGAAAAGTGATATCGTGGTACCAAGTTTTATGTGGATAAGGACCAATGCCTAACGAATACCTTACCGTCAATAGTGGAACACAGTCCCCAAAGTAGCGCGAAGATAAAAGTACATTGTAGCCACAGCGTGCTAAACTGAGACTCTCCCTCCAACAGACACGTGAACAAGCGAGTGAACGACTGAAACCCGAACAAGAATTAATGTAGATACTTGGATCATCTTCAGCCACCATGCAGCGCCACGATAAAGTGACTGTATTGAGTATTTGACCAGAAACTTTCTCATTTCGAGGGCATTTATGACTAAATGTGCGCTCACGCCTAGTTACCTCTGTTTTACCCCTTTAGGGGTTGAATTCCATAAGCCCTTTTTGTAAGAACCTACCTCGTCACGATGTCTATCTGTATGCAAACTTTCGATCCCGATACTTCTAGTGGCTTGAGCTGTGCATTGATAGATCAGTCAGTCAGTCAGTCACCTGTCCCTTTTAAATATACAGATTACAAATTACTTACACTTAAAGATATTACCATAATGGTACATGATGCAGGCAGCTAACAGCAATATATCACTCACATAAAACTGATGGATCTCCCCCACTTGCACGAAGTGGCGGCATTTGATGAGGAACTCGAATATAGGCGGCACGAGCCAGTCAATCAGTTCCTGGATCAAATCGTACTGCTCCGGTATCAGCTTCTGGCTGAGCTGGCTGTTGTATGACGCAAGGAAGGCGCGCCAGCCTAAACAAACAATACGAGTAAGTAAAATGCTACTTATAAAAAGTCCAAACATTTCCGAGACCGCGAACCCAGAAAAATTGAATGGAATAGCATCCGGACTCTGAATAACGCTTTCTCACTCGCTCGCATTATTTAAATTTAACATTTTTCGTTTTTTTTCTTTTAGTTCGTGGCGTCACCCAGTCCAAGGCTCCGACTGAAAATCAGCGCTGTGTGCTCCCATGCTTATATGGAGCACACAGCACCATGCTGAGTTGGGGCCTTTTTCCGGGTTGTGCCACATGTGACAGGAGTGGGGGAACCTCCAGGCATCGTTTTAGTACGTAAGGTGTATGTTTTTTGCTACATGTGGCATTTTCGTGTGAAATAAAGTTTTTTTCTTTCTTTCTTCTTCTTTCTCGCCTCTTCTCCGGATTCCGGAGAAGATGCGTGCCGTGAATTTCATACTCGGAAGTCTCGGAACCACAGGGATTTTTCTGAAAAGACTACGGACTCCGTGGTACGCTTGGCGTCCAAATAAAAAGCAGCCTTATTTATTCTATTTCAATGATTGCATTTGGTGCGCTTGTGGAACGAGAAAATGTTTGGGAACCATGCCATCACACCTTTCTGAGGAAATATCTGTAATGTTTACTCGATCTCTTGAGACAATTTACCCAGTTGTTCCGGCTCCATGTAAATCATGCCGCAGCGGGACACGGTGGCGGGCGACGCGAACTCCAAGTCAGCTGCCTCGAAGATCAGGTTCATTTTGTTCGTCATCTGCGAAAGAATACCACAACGTTAGCCATAGCATCTGACCGGGCGGCCTTCGCACAAATTTGACAATATTGCTAAGGGAAACATCGTGAAAAAGTTTCAGGTTTCTTAAAGCAAGTTATATTTACACATAGTTTCCTGAAACACATATATAATTCAATCAGAGCTGCGTGCTTGAGGTGTTAAATCCCAATCATAAAGAGGCGAGAAGTCTGAATCAAAAGCCTATATAAGTACTAGGTCATCATAAAACATGGAATAGACACAGATGATCTGTAAGAGCATAGTGTAAGAGGGTGTTCTCCACAGAGATAACAAAACTATGAAGATGCCCTATTATTTATTCATTCTAGCGTATAATAGCGTCAAATGTTCATGTTTCGAGTTACTAGCCTAGGGGACGCCATCTTTTACGTCGCGGTAATTTTGTAGACGGGGCCAACAAATTATTGTTTCCTAGGTGTGTAGTGTTCTCACCTGTATGATCTCTCCGCTCATGAGGCACAGCTTCTTGTTGTCGTCCAGCACGGTGTTCATGTTCTCGATCCACACTGCGTCCACGGGCCCGTCGAACAGGATCCACTTGCGGTCGCGCGTCGCGGACATCGCGTACTCGCGGAACGCTATGGCTAGCACTCCGTCGGACCTTTCCAGCAAACGTTGTAGAGTGTAATCGTTCACATTTCGATAGAAAATGGAAGAGGGAGAGTGATCGGTACGAGAAACAAAACAAAAATATACAATCATAATTAAAATAGAGCAAGTGTCTGAAATCATTTACCAAATATCGTTATTTGAATTTTCATAATATAGGTACTTATACGCTTATGAAAATGGTGACGTCAAACTTGCAGCGCACTTTCCTACTTCTTAACTTCAAAGCAAATGCGGAATAACTTTCCGCATTTTAAGTTACACAAAAAATGAAAAATTAAACAATTTGTTACGTGATCTTAAATGGGGAAAAAGTTGAAAGGCTTTCAACATATCATACAAAAATCGATACGGTGTGATCAATGATATGGATACAGGCCAATGACAATACAGGCCAAAGACAATATCTGGACACGCCTTTAAGTAGCAGATGTCTGCTCCAGTATACTAAAGCCCGCATCCTGAGTAGTACAGTACAGCTGCCCTATGGTAATGGCCTTGGAGTTGCGTTTTGAGCTACCACTATCGTGAGCACATGACACGCACCATTCATGCGACGCGGGGTCAAAGCAGCCGTATAGCTGCCCCATGGTGATGGCCTTGGGGTTGATGATGCGATAGACGGCGCCGAACTCCTTGTGCCGCGGCGGTGGCTTCATCAGCTGCAGCGCGCGCAGCGAGTCCGCGAGGCACTGGTACGCCTGCGTCTTGCCGCCCATCGGTGGGCCCACTATCATGAAGCCGTGCCGGACCAACATCATTTCGTATATCTGCGAACAAAATTATCTGGTGTATTTGACTTTCGTTACATTAGGGACGTGCGACGGTAATAAATAAATATCCCCACTTCCCCACAAAAAAGAAATTATAGAAATATTTTGGCTTACAACAGCTACTAAAAAAGAAGGCAGGTTTTCTGAATTATTACCACCGTCTTTGAACAACACAAGAGAAATTATTGGTCTTTTGGCAGCTCTTAAGGAAATTTTTTATCCATCTATTTGTTTAAAAATGTTTTATGGTATGGTTAAGCACAAGCTTAACCTTCTTGCGGGAAGTTTAAACTGTCAATTTCGGGAAGACAATCTCACCTGTATAATTTTCTCCAGATACCAGTCAGTGTTCTGCAGGTTCCTCTTCTCCAGATCCTTGTTGATGCACTTGAGCAGCTCCGCGCGGTCAGGCTGCGGGATCTCCACGCCCGGGAACAGGTCTGAATAAATCCCCGAGAACAGCGGGACATCCTGGCAAAGAATGCTTTTTGAAAGCAGTTCTCTAACTTCTTAGCACCGTTTTGTTTTCGTTCTTTTTCCGGGTTGTGCCACATGTGACAGGCGGTGTCTGGTGCTTCCGTCACTTGGGCAATTATTGGTTTTTGTTGCCCGAGTGGGGGAACCTCCAGGCATCGTTTTAGTACGTAAGATGTATGTTTTTGTTACATGTGGCATTTTCATGAAATAAAGTTTTTTTCTTTCTTACTTTTTATGTTTATATTACTGAAATTAGTGTCCCGGACAGTTGCCGAAAAAGAATGGTACAATAATTGTATTCAGAAACCAAGAAAAAATAGAAGTTTCCCCTGCTCTGTATATTACTTTTAATTGATGAAAAATTAGGTATACTGACTTTTAAAATAAAGGCTGACAAAATTTCTGAAGACGCAATGATCCGATTAAATCAGAGCTTTGTATAGTCTCTAGCATTCTGTATAGCAGGCAAAAATGGTGATTGCTCTAGAAGAGTATATCTCCCAGAAACAGCATCCTTTTCTTATGACCACGATACTTTATAAATAGAATTTCAACGAAGAGAGAAAATAATCTCTAGTCTTCACCTGCGATAAGAACTTGGGCATGTTAACGTCGATGATGGCCCTCAGCACGAGTTGCGCCTCGTCCTTCTCCGGATAGTTCTTCTTGAGAGCACCAGAGGCGAGCAGCACCGACTTGACGGCTCGCATGCCGTAGTCGTAGTGGTTTTGCGAGGAAAGCTGCTCCGAACACAGTTTGTACGCTTGCACTATTTTGCGGGCTAGCCTAAAATAAACCATAGTTGGTATGAACTCGACGGTTCCTGGTCTGATATAAGTCTGCATTACCCAGAACTCGATGACTAGTATTGTACTTTACATTCCTGTTTATCTGCTTATTTGTCTTTTTGGGGATATCCTCAAATGTGGTAAGAATGGACGTAGTAGAAAGATGGAAGCGTTCTTAATTTAAAATTACTATACAACCCTTAATAAATAATTGATTGCTTTGTGGAATCGATCGTAAACTTCATATTGACTAGTGTAACGAGTAACGACATACAGCAAATAATTCCACTTTAATGTGTCAGCGACCCGAGTACTTTTAGGCCTCCGACACAAGAATTCCCCATCGCACTCGCACTCAACATACGCCACTTTTCGCCCTTGGTAAACTGGCAACGGCCATTAATATTTGAAAATCTAAAATGAGCTGTCCCAGTAGTCAAAGCTAATGCAAGTGTACCGCTAAAATCATAAACAAAAGGTTCTAAGCAGTCACAGATGAAGAATTGAGAATACTCACGGGCCAGCGTTGACGAACCCGTTGGAGTAGAGCGTGATCTCTCCGATCATGGCGTAGTCCGGCACCATCATAGCCACGGTGCGGAACAGCACCTTCAGGTTATCCGGCAACTCGGTTCGGCCTGCATAACTGAGGGCGGAAATGACGAATATTGAAAGTAACGTAGTAAGTCCCACGGTTAGGCAGTTTAATTACTATTAAACCTTGTGCCTCCCTCACCTTTCTACCATAGAACCGCGAGACGTCGAGAGAAGTGGCATCCTTATGTGGTTGAAACGCTTTTCTTCTACGTTTCTGATACAAACCGCTAAGGTGTGGAACACCCTTCCAGCTTCCGTGTTCCCAGCCAAATACAATCTGGGTGCCTTCAAGAGAAGAGTGAATAGGCAATTTTCTAGGCAAGCTCGCTCCATCCTAGACCTCATCATTTCTGTTCATCAGACTTGATTGTAGTCAAGCGCAAGCCTATCAATTATATAAAAAAAAATTCAACCTTCGATTTTACGAGCTTTGTGCAGACTCCTTGGATTACACCTTTGCGTTTTTTAAGGCTAGCAAAGGTATCGATTTAAATTGCGCTATTAGGCCTTTAACCGTATTGACCTTCAGCGGTCTATGGTGGTTCTCCATCGATCATTAAGGCAGAACTGTGTATAATCTCGACATACATATGGAAGTGATAAAGGAAGAAATTTCAAAATTCAGCCATTCCTACCACACCTGTCGAGCTAAAATGGTTCTCTCCAACAATTCCATATCATTGGACAATAGGGCAATACCAGCTGTTAGAAAGAAAGAAAAATATAGTTATTTCACAACATTGTGCCACACATAAAATAATGTACATACGTACTAAAAGGATGACTGAAGCTTCTATCACCTGGGGACCAAATACCAGATAATTGTCCAAGTGACGGAAGCCCCAGACACCGTTTGTCATGTGTGGCCCAACCCAAAAATGGGTCATAACTCAGCATGGTGCCTGTGTACCCCATATAAACATGGGAGTATACAGCGCTGATTTTCAGCTGGAGCCCTTGGCCGGGTGACGTTACGACCTAAAAATAAAAACAAGTGGTAAAAACAAAGAAACTAAAAGGGTTACCCAGGGTTCATGGTGATGAAGACGGAGCACGTGGGGTTGAGGTTGATCTCCGTGCCCTCGAAGATGAAGCGCTTCTCGCGGCGCAGGATGGCCAGCTGGATGGACAGGATCTGCTGGGCCACCACTGACAACACCTCCAGCTCTATGCGGTTGAACTCGTCGAAACATGCCCACGCTCCGGACTGGGCTAACCCCTGTAAAGCGCACAGTAAATTGATGACTGTAGGGACAGCGGGTGAATATTTCTAAAGGTACTCGTAAGTAAAGTAAAATAGTAACAACGGATTAAGTACATTAAAGAAATAAACCATCCTACTACCTGCTAATAGAAAGAAAGAAAGACAATACACCTTAGTGACACCTTACGTACTAAAACGATGCCTGAAGTTTCCCCCACTCGGGCAACAAAAAACAAAAACCAATAATAATTGCCCAAGTGACGGAAGCACCAGACACCGCCTGTCACATGTGGCACAACCCGGAAAGAGGCCCCAACTCAGCATGGTGCTGTGTGCCCCATATAAGCATGGGAGCACACAGCGCTGATTTTCAGTCGGAGCCTTGGACTGGGTTGGTGGTAATAGTATAAGCGCGAAAGTTTGTATGTATGAATAGATTTGTATCTTTATAAGTCTTTCACGCCGGAACCGATTTGGCTGAAATTTGGAACATAGAGAGCTTATAATCCTGATTAACACATAGGCTACTTTTTATCCCGGAAAAATCCATCGTTCCCACGGGATTAACGAAAAACCATTGCATTTTTATTCTTTAACAGCTGGTTAAAGAATAAAAATGCAAAGAAATTTCATAACTGCCCATTACAATTGCAAGTATCCTGAGGAGTATATTATGATCATTTATTTATGACCTTCCCCTTCCGGTAGAATATAGGAAAAACTCCATTTTACACTAAGTTTGTGCAAAATACTTAGCGCACCTTAAAGAACTTGCCCAACGCCTTATAATCCAGACCGTCAGAGCAGTTGAAGACGACGCATTTCTTGGCGACGGCCTTCGCGAGGTCTTTAGTGGTCTCCGTCTTACCCGTGCCCGCAGGACCTTCTGGCGCGCCGCCCAAGTTCAACTTAAGCGCGCTCATGAGTGTCCTAAAAAATTGGTTGTCTGTAAAGTCGGTTTACTGACGATAGTTGAACGTGACAACGTCACGATTGTGCTTCTTTGTCGCTCGTTCCGCGCTCTCGATTGCACTTCAAGCCTTACATGGAACGCCTAAGAGCGAGGTAACGCCGCATGAGGCATGTTTTTTCGTGCATACAGCCGGCTCTATCGAATTATAAGACGGTGTCACGTCAAAAGTTATCCCAGTCACAGTAATTGGCTTGACAATATCAAATAACTGGTAAAGAAAAATGTTAACTTTTCTGTGTTAATTTTTCTTTGCCAGTTATTCGACATAGCACTAGTTAGCCAAATAGAGAAAATTGGACTTTAGGGAAGTTTCAGTTCTTGGCGTTCAGCTTATAATGACATCAAGAACCTGACATTTTGCGATACGCCAACAAGATGAAAATGGAACGAAATTCAAAAATGTATGAAAATAATCTCTAAATTATCGCTAAATTGGTATCGTCTCCGCGCACTCTTATACAGCCAGTTATTCGACATAGTACTAGTTAGCCAAATATAGAAAATTGGACTTTAGGGAAGTTTCAGTTCTTGGCGTTCTTCAGTTTATAATGACATCAATAACCTGACATTTTGCGATATGCCTAACGCCAACAAGATGAAAATGGAACGAAATTCAAAAATGTATGAAAATGGCACTAATATCGCTAAATTGGTACCGTCTTCGCTTATTCTTATACATTATTCGAAAATAATGCAAGGCAATCTTAAAAAACAGATGGAAAGGACATATAGTATGTGTTACTGGCGGACTATATAGTATGTGTTGTGATTCCAAATAAACGTTTTTTCTTTCTTTCTTTCTTTCTTTCTTATATGGCTAGAGCTGCATAACAGAAAGCTACCTGTAACAGCGATCAGTGAGCGGCGTGGCTACCAGCCGGCCGGTGTTGCCGAGGTACTCAAACCCGTAGTCCACGTCGGTGGAGATCATGGAGCACACGATGCGGTCACCGCGCCAGTAGTAGCGCAGCTGCGAGATCCAGTTGAAGTCCGTCACGTCGCGGACCTTCTTGGCCTCCATCTCCTCCAGGATTGAACGTCCTGGGTTAAGGGGATTTATTGAATTTATTTTGTCTTTCTCACTCTCACGGATACTTGGTAGGTGCGACATGCAGCGTCGCGGAAGAATATAACGGAAAACCCACCTTTACCTAATGACTAAAAAGTAAGCCAGTTATCAAAAATCGGTTTTTTAGCGTTTTTGGATATTGTTATTACCGACACATTAAAACAAAAATTAAAATTACATCCATTGTGGTTTCCGATAAAAAACAGGAAAACTGAGATTTTGGAGCAACTTTTGGAAGAACTTTCTATTGAGAAAATTTTATCCAATCGTGTTTCTGCTTCTTAGCGATTTTAGATTAAAGACCCAAAATACATGACGTTCAAATTTGAAAGTAATTGTCTTTATAGTTTTTACGTACAACTGCATTCAAAATCACTTAAATACGGCTTGTACGCTGTTAACCAGGAAAATTTATGAGGAATCTGTTTCCCACATAGACATAACAGAACTATAGAAGCGCCCTACTCATTCATTCTAGCCTAGCCTTCCGTGCCATGCGACGCCAAGATGTGTTGTTAAACGTTCGTGTTCTGAGTTTTTACAGATTTAAAAATAGACATGCTAATTATGCAGACGGGGCACGGGCACTTATTGTTCCTGTGTCTGTGTTTTCTCCCCCGAAATTGCCAATTATAGGACTAAAAAGTATGCCTTCCAAAAATTAGTCTTATTTCGCGCGAAAAGAAACAGCAAGTGCGACCAAAATCATGTTTTCCTGGGATCATGTAACCTTTAGGATACTTCAACTTGCTTCACCTAAGAATTACTGTGTTGTTGAGTGATTTCATTGCCCCGTCACACACAGAGGTAGACCAATCAGGTTCATCATAATATGCTGTATAACCTTCCACTGCTGAACTGACTTGAAAGATCAATATAAGAGCTGCCTTTTGACGTGGATAGTTATGGACAATGAACATGGCCCAAGATCTCACTGAGAGCGGACTACAGTTGGTCGTTAATGTCTTGTAGTGATGGGAGATGACTCACCATGCACGTCGATGACTATCAGAGCCTCAACAGTGATCCGGTTGCCGGGATCCAAGTCTCCTTGTACCAGGTACACCAGACCGTTTATCTGATCAGTACTCTTCGCTATCAGTTCTGGCAGACTCGCAGTTTGGATTGCTTCTAAGGCCTTGAAAGGTAAAACCCACAATGTATTACTGTACGACAAACTAAACCGGGCAAAGTGTCGGGTGCTGATTTCAGTCGCAACTCACAGCCAATTACCGCTTATTCCAACAAATTTTGCAGGAAATAACTGGTATAGGGCACATGTGTTTCTAAATCAAAGATGCTTTATTATAGAGAGGTAATCCAGTAGAAGTAATCCAGTTCATGTATGAAAATATATCCTTTGTCCAAGGTACCCAACTCCTTCAAAAATCCCAACCGCTTGAAACACAGACTTTTAGCAAGGAATTAAAATAGGAGTGCAACAATTCAACATGGGTTGAAACCACTACAATTTTTTCACTAGTGGGTTATGAGGAACGTCATATATGCACAAACACTGCTTATGCAAGACCACACGTTCATATTCATTTTCACTATGGCATACCTCAGAAGTATACTGCACACAAGAGCCAGATTGCACGATTTGTCCCGGCCAGTTGAGCACCCATTCCTCGCGTTTGGAGATGGTGTACGCGTTAATAGCCTCTGACGCCACGTCGCGAAGGCTGGTCATCATCTGCTGCTCCAGTTGCTGCAGCCAACGTTCCACCATACCCTGAGAAAACCACCGTAAATGAGTCCAGAATATTTTTTTTTCTGTTAGTATGAGAAACATCATAACATGTTTTAAACCGTTCATTTGTATAAACTGGTTAATTTATAATAATTCTATTCATTATACTCGACGCGGCGAATGTTGATCCCTATGACACTGACAGCTAAAGTCACCATATAACATTGTAGTGGCGTCACCATTAAATTGGGATCATATTGGGGGCGTCTAAAAATGGCATTTATAAATTTTACGTAGCTTTTTACCATTAGTAATGATATTCCGTTGATATTTTTAACAATTCTTAACATTTACAAGAAGTTATCTTAATCTGAATATATGTTTACGTCCTGCAAAACTTACGTCGTGTGACGTTTATCGACTAGGGTGGCAAGTATCGATAAAAAATGTCGGTAATGGAAACGAGTGCACAATTTTTTTTTATACTCACATATTAGTTCATATATTATGGTTATGGTTCATATACAGGGTGTCCAGGGATAAAGTGCAACCCCGAAAGGGGGTGAAACTAGACCATAAATTATCGACAAAAAAAATAGAAAAAAAAAATCTAAAAAATTATTTTACTTTTTATTAGCGAATTAAGATTTTTATTTGTGATGTTAGAAAAAAAATCGATTTCTTCAAAATTAGTGGGTCGATTGCTTTGAAATAAAAAAAAATATTATACCACGTACTTGGCGGTAAGGATTAAATAACAATTAGCACGCAAAAAAGTAGCATCATGACATAAACTTTGCTTTTTATGAAAAAGAAACCCTTTTTTATGACTATTTTTTTCAATGATCTCTAAATTTCTCAGAAAAATGCCCCCAATACCAGAAGATTTTACGATTTAAGAGTATTCTCTATCATATTACCTTTCAAATAGAAAAAAAATCTTCGTTGTAACCCAAGAAACGAGCTGGCTAAGAGTTTTTAAAAATGACGTCACCACTCGTCGTTTGCCAGGACGCGTCCTTTTTTTGTGTTGTGGCGACTTTCAACACTTCATAGCCAGCTCATTTCTTGGGTTACAACGAAGATTTTTTTTCTATTTAAAAGGTAATATGATAGAGAATACTCTTAAATCGTAAAATCTTCTGGTATTGGGGGCATTTTTCTGAGAAATTTAGATATCATTGAAAAAAATAGTCATAAAAAAGGGTTTCTTTTTCATAAAAAGCAAAGTTTATGTCATGATGCTACTTTTTTGCGAGCTAATTGTTATTTAATCCTTACCGCCAAGTATGTGGCATAGTATTTTTTTTTTATTTGAAAGCAATCGACCCACTAATTTCGAAGAAATCGTTTTTTTTCTTACATAGAGTCTACTTATGAAATGAAAATCTTAATTTGCTAATAAAAAGTAAAATAATTTTTTTAGAATTTTTTTTCTATTTTTTTTGTCGATAATTTATGGTCTAGTTTCACCCCCTTTCGGGGTTGCACTTTATCCCTGGACACCCTGTATTATGGTTTTAGTTCATATATTATGGTTATGCAAAATAACAAGGTTGGAAACTTTTGTTTTACTTACCTACTTAATCTATGCCAAAAATCTTAAATGAATACACCAACAACATAATGGACCTTAAAAATGCACATTATAATATTTTTAAAACATGTAAGTATACCAACGTGGCTGAATGCAAGCCACGACGTTTTCTAAAAAAAAATTATCGACACGACCAAAGACACGACCCATCACTAACACAAACGTCATAGGGATCAAGGTTCGCCGCGCCGAGAATAATTCAAATGATACAGGGCTCAAACAGATGGACAGACATTCAGGAGTAAATCCACCCCAGTCATTTCGGGGGCCTCGCTTCATTCGATTAATGTATTATTGATTACTAGATAACAGATTACGGAACCGATATAATGGGTCACCAGTAGTCGCCTGCTGTCAGCTCCAAAATCACAAAAATAAATGTCTTCAATAAAATTTATCTGTATTCATATGGCCATTGTACCAAGATACCTGCCCCCTGAGCCAAGTGAGAAATAGCGTTACGTCGTAACTTACAGAAATGGAACAAAATTCTAGTGATAGTTCGTAAATAAATGTCTTCAAATAAAATTTATCTGTATTCATATGGCCATTGTACCAAGATACCTGCCCCCTGAGCCGTGACAAATAGTGTTACGTCGTAACTTACAGAAATGGAACAAAATTCTAGTGATAGTTCGTAAATAAATATCTTCAATAAAATTTATCTGTATTCATATGGCCATTGTACTAAGATACCTGCCCCCTGAGCCGTGAAAAATAGCGTTACGTCGTAACTTACAGAAATGGAACAAAATTCTAGTGATAGTTCGTATACAATATTTGAATTTTGTTCCATTTTTATACGTCGCCACGTAACGCTATTTGTCACTTGACTCACTAGGCAGCTGAAGTCAGATGGATACTAGCAATAATACCTTGGCGTCAGCGGGTTGTATGGACGAGGACAGCTTGACGATCTCGCCCTCGGCCGAGGTCATGCCAACGATCTCCTTAGCGGCGTTGAACTCCAGTGTGTAAATACCCTCGAAGCATTTCTTAAGGTGAGGCTGCACCCGCATCGGGTCCTTCGTCTCAGACAGAATCTCCAGCAATTCGTCATTAGATAAGAAGAAGAATCTGTAAAGATTAGATTCTCTCATTTTATTCCTCGTCTAAGATTTGCTAGAACACCGTTACATATGCATATGGGTATGCAGAGATGATGCTTTGCCAATTTATACGATTCTGGACACCTCTTTTACTTCTCCTACATCCATCGATCCTTTCATACACGCTCTCATATTCTCCCTAACAAAAAAAGGCACCACTAGATCCAATTTGCGTAGACAACGGTACTCAGGAATGATCAAAAGGATTTTATGTTATATATAAGGCCAAGCTTAATAATAATCCAATTTCAGTTCTTGAGCGAGTACAATAATAGTAGCAGTAAGTAAGAATTCAAACCTGGGGAAGAACAATCTCTTCTTCTCCAAATAATCATTCAGGCCACGTTGAATATCATCCAACAGTGCGTTATTGAAACGTAGTTTTTTCAGAAGGCCTGGAAAAAACGATTATTGAATTAGTTCCATGCATGCCAATGATAAATCTCATTATTATGCGATCATAGAAAAAAATATTAATAATACTACAGCAGCAAGAATCTCTAGTAAGAGAACCAACAACACTGCAGACTGGTTTAGAACCAAGACAAGTTGTGGAAGAGGTCTTCCCACCTACCACATCCTGTTCCGGCGCGCTTTGCTGAATGGAGTCTCACGATATTTCTGGGTCAGTCTTGTTGGATAAGGATCTTGTTGGATAAGGGAATGGAGCACTAAAGCACAAGCATTGTAAGAAAATAATGTGTAAGGACTCGAGAAGGGGCCCCGTTAATTCGCCAAAAGGTTGAATGGGCCGTGGACATGGCGTGGTACCTACCTGGGAAGTCGGTCGCCTGTAGCACCATGGGCTCCTTCTGCGTGGCCGCCATGATAGCGCGCCATTCTTTATCCACGTCGCGGAAGTTGCGCGCTTCCGTGGGCATCTGTCGCATGATGTCTTCCGACGAGAAGATGGGCTCCAGGTACATCCAAGTGGCTTGGCACTACCATCAACACGCAAATTATTTATACCCGTAACTATTTCACGAACATCGTGAGTTGGCCCTTATTCAGAGCAAAGTTCAAAATTGTAGAGGCATGTGAAGCCTTGCTGCATTTGATCTTAACTAACACTATCCACATTCTTAGAGCGCAGTCAGTCTGGGTTGTGATATGAGGAGGACAGTGATATACTTGAGTTTCAGGGAATATACAGGATAGACGAATTAGAAGAATACTTTTAATGAGAACTATAATGCAGTGATAAAGGGAGGCTGAGGCCGCTGAGGCGAGGGTGCTCGAGTCAGCGGACCTGGTATATGAGAGTCACTAGAACTGCAAGGTTGAATGTATTACAGTACCTGCAGCCACTGGTCGAGTATGTCCTGCATGCTGATGAGCTTCTCCTCCCAGGCGACCATGTCAGCCTCGAACGCCTTCACGTATGGCGAGCCACGCATCGTCTGCGACTTGAGGATGTGGTCGTCCAATTGCTGTTGGATGTCGTCCAAACCCGTGAGGATGCCTACTCCGGTGTCCCTGTGATGATTTAAATTCAATTTTCGAGAGCTCTCCATTATATCAAAGTCTTTTTATGCCCCACAGCTATCGGGCACCGACCTCTTAAAATTAGCATTATTTCGCACATTTTTGAGAATATTGTGGTAAACTCGCATGCAAGTTTTTCTTAACCATTAAACAAGTGATATTTGATTTTGTAAAGTGACCATATTTACATTCCGGCAAAGTCAGAGGTGTATGCCGCCTGGGATTCGTAACACCGATTCCCTGATAAGAGACAGAAGTCTGAATCAATGTTTTCTCACCTAGCTCTCAAATGGAGGCACCATAAACGGTCCTAGTCCCTTGTTGGATTAATAGTTTCATGGATAGATGGAACCAGTTTAAATGAGACGCAAAATGTGATCGATCAATAACAGCCTTCTGTCTGGTTCCTTAAAGTGAGGATCCAAAGTGGACCACACATCACCTGTAAGGTACCACCTCGAACTTGACACCGATCCATTCCTCCTTCATCTTGTTGAGGGCCTTCTCCAGAGCGTACTCCTTGGAGGCGTTCTGCTCGATCTCCTCCAGCTGCGCGGAGTACACGTGCACCCCTTGCTCCACCATGTCGGCGAGGGTGGTCTCTGGTCCGTGGACCACTTCGACGCCGACCAGATCGCTGATTTTAGCCCAGTGTCGGTCACGCATACCCTAAGGAAAAGAGATGTCAAAAATATTATAGACTTGGCGAAGTTGTGGAAGAAAACCAAGTAGTTAATTCATTATCTATCTCCGATGACATACATTAGATTCTCACCAAATTTAAATGGAACCGACAAGACGCCAAACCCATTTAAAATTAAAATAATTATCGAAATTAGTAAAGAATAAATGAAGTAACGAACGGACACCGATGAAACTGCAACAACATAATGTGGAATTAATAACCTGATCCTAGTATTGTTTTTGGCAGTTGATTAAAAAGGAATCGATGTATTATGTAGTCTTCCAGCAGACATGATGAATATGTACCGATATGTGGTCTACAATTTAGAAAACATCTACCCAAAAGGCCTTCGGTTCTGCAATGGACATAATCTGCCCTCAGTTTCTTTGGCTCCTCCCTAAAAAGAAAGATCTGTCCAGGGCTGGACTAAGGCCTTCGGCCAATTTGCTAGGGTTAAATGAAACGATTACCGTAGAACTTTTATATCATCTAGATCCACGTATGGTACAGAAGTTCTGTTATAACTGCCCTTTTCAGAGCAGGGTTTTCATAAGATAGGTAGGTATGGAAGTTAATCCACCTTATTGCATATGGCGGTGAGCACGGGCAGCAGTAGCTTGAACTTCTCGACTTTGTTCCGCACCATGTCGGCGATGCGCTTGGCGCCCGGGTACTCGATCAGCTGCTTGCCCAGCTTGTACAGCAGCTTCCACCACGACTCCACGTCCTCGGCGATCTGCTCCGCGTCCAAACCTACGAATGGACCGTGGTACCTGGAAATAATTGCGTTATACGTACTAATAAACTGCCTCGTTAATCTAGTGATGAGCATGTTCGACTGCAGATTACGAGGCCCAATGGAACCAATAACATTAAGTATTGGTTTTTTATTATCTGGAAATACTTTGAAGCTGGAGTTTGGAAATTGGTACAACCCGTGCTTCGGGGAGCACGTTTAGCCGTCGATCCTGCTCCTGACAGAGTTTTCGCCTCCGGTCGTTCCATCAGATTATGAGAGAATAAAAATAGAGATTGCACCTGAGTTGGCGCACACACTCCTGCACTTTAACATGTCCGGAATCATCCAATGGAAAATCTCGGCAGAAATTGACCGCCGTGGGCGGATCGGTCTGGAGAACATTATAACGCTAACGTGCAGCAAGTAACGACTCGAATTATATT
The DNA here is from genome assembly GCA_036785405.1 of Coenonympha arcania. Classification (NCBI taxonomy): domain Eukaryota; kingdom Metazoa; phylum Arthropoda; class Insecta; order Lepidoptera; family Nymphalidae; genus Coenonympha; species Coenonympha arcania. Next base: position 16,757,575 of record CM072066.1, on the reverse strand, counting down.
TTTGCCATTTGCCTATGGGATGCTTGTAACTTCCCGAGGAAACAATTTGTACAGTTATCTGTAATGGCAATACCATTTCTCGTAGCCGTCGTAGAAGTCAAAGGCAGTGTGCCACAGCTTGTGGAAGGGGTCGATGCTGGCGAGCATGGCCGTCATGCTGAAGTACACCGACACCTCCTGATCCAGCAGAACTTCCTCGCTGTTTATCTCTTCCGCCGCACGTTTGTCTTCCTATGTGGATGAATACATTTCTGTTAACGAACTCATGAATTTTTAGAGATGTCAAAAACCCAACGATTTCGTATTCTATTTAAGAGATGACATGAGTTTCTATTCATAATGTCACATATAATGAAGTACTTACCATCAGATTATGGTTAATCTCGTCAACTTTCCCAACCACCTCCCTCAATAGGTCCAAGTTCAGCAGCGGCGGGTCGAACCGTCGGAACTGCTCCAACTCTTTCTCATGCTTCTTCAGTCTTTCCTCGTATATCGCTTTCCTGCTCTTGAGTTTGTCCTCTGCCATCAGCTTTTTAGTGTTCAGAGTCTTTATTGTCAGGTCGATAGTTTCCTCCATATCCAGAGGCCAAAGGAACACTCGGGTGTTCAGGTTAATGTCTTCAACTATAATGGGGATGGGAAGGGTTAATTGAGAAACCGTTTAGTAAAAATTTTTAGGGACGGTAGGGTCTACAGGATTAAATGTGATAAGCTGTGTAAAGGATTGGCCAAATTCGGCAATTAGTCGATGGGAAATTATTAAGTCGTGACCAATTTATATACTGAAAATAACGTTTCCTTGTAGTCGAATTGCATTTTTATGAAACGAGGAAATAATAAGACTGTTTTACCATCCTTGAGAAAGGCCTATAGTTTCACCACAAAGGGTCCGTAATCAGTAGCAAAAAAATTTAAACTTACAGTTCAGATGAGCATGTTCCATCAGGAACAGCACGTACTCAGCCGTGGTCCTGGACTTCTCTCGCAGGTCGAACATGGCGCAGTCACGGCAGTCCTGGATATAGCCCAGTAGTTCCACCAGCTGGGCGGTAGTTTCAGGACTTTCAGAGGCGCGAGAGGCCATTTCTTCGTATATGTTACAGATTCTAGAAATAAGTATAAAAGATTGCATTAAGCATTCAAATACATTTAACTTTTGAGTGGTTTGCAGTCACTTTCTTCTGGCAAGACATTTCTTATTCAAAGTCTATGCCCTTCAATTTCCTTGACTGTTAACAAATCATCGGAAAATAAATTTCCAGAAACCAGAAATTCAGTAAAATCAGACGTGCTCTTGTGGGGTTTGTAAGAATAATAAGGCCATTTAAAATTTTGAGTCACAAGGGTAGGTGGTCTGGTTCTTCAGTTACGACACAAACTTTGATCATAGTAGAAACACTGTCTATCAATAAAACAAAAGTCGTCAAACTATGGGATGACGTTGACGCTGCCGTGTAATTCTCGCTACTGTTCACTGAAGAGTATGCCGCTTTCACTCATCCACTTCTAAATCTAGACTCTTGTGCTCAAGGTCTTCATCTTTTGACTCTAAAACACCGCACCTCGTTCTGAAAGCACCTTGATTAGTAGAATAACTCACGATCTGTTCCACTTCCTGTTAACAGCAATGAAATGGTCAACAATGTACAGCCGCAGTGCGTCCACTTCGCTCCACAGCACGTCATTGATCGGCGCGCAGTCCAACATCAACATGTTCAGGGGAATGTCGCGCCGGAGGAAGGCGGTCTCATCACGGAGAGCTCGGTACATGTAGATGCGAGCCGAGAAGTCCTGCAGGGCGGACCGTTCATATTACCTAAAGCACTATGACTGCGTATAGAGTTGTGGGCTGTATGTAAGTAAGTAAATACTACTTTCTCCGAGCATACACTTCACTTAGTACCTGGATGGCTGGCAATACTCGACCACCCGGTTTGCCAGATCCTTTTTCCGCGCACGTGCAAATTATAGAACTAGTTACCAGCAGCAGCGGTCCCTCAAATCTTCAACAGGGGCTATTCAAGGGGAGGATAAAGAAACTACGGAAGAGCCGGCAATGCATTTGCAATTCCCCTGGTGCTGCAAATGTCCATGGGCGGCGGTGTTTGCTGCCCGCCTACTCATTTGCTTGCTTAAATAATTTGCTCACAAATAAGGTTCCCAACTCATCAAGAAGCCGCAGCAAACTATAACGCTGGTTTTAAGATGGAATAGACAACAGATCTGTTGCAATCTCATAAAAAACGCCTTTAACCATCTCACAATCGAATAAGCAAAAACATGTCATGACACTCCCAATTTCCTGGCAAGTAGTACCTTCAAAGTAGGTGGAGGCTCTAAGGCAAAGAATTTCTGCAAGTCCTGGTAAGCGGTACCATCCAGAATGTAGTAGTACTCCTGGTAGATGTCCAGGAAGCTGACCGGGCCCGGGCGGTTCACGTGGAAGTGTTTGATGCACTTGTTGACAATGTCCACCATGTATTGCTCGTCAGCGTACACCGACGTTAGGTAAGGCCTTGGGCGTTGGGCACCTACAACACACAATTAATAGAATTAAACAAGATTTCACCGAGGATTTAACCCTCGATTAATTAAAAATCGTCCCTTTTTGACTGATGACAAATGCGATTTAAAGGAAACACTTATAGAATCTTCCACTAAATCATGGTCAATTGTTTGGTGAACTCCGTTCTTAGTCTTTTATGTAAGGGCTATTAATGTTTAATTAGGAAAAGATCACCGGGCGGGTTCATGACAACTATTCTGTTAAAGTCGGTACGTCGGGTATCTTAGTGAGAAATTCCAATCTCAACAAGGCCAAATTTGAAACATCTTCCTAAGAGTATTCGCTGAAACTTGAAAACTCTTATATTTAAGAAAAATGTTAACGCGAGCTTAACTTGTTTATGGACCATTCTCACGCAAAACGGCGAAGTTAAGGCCATCATTTGCACACATCCAGCATATTTCAAGCCAAGATGGCGAAGCCTTTACTTATCCGGGCTAAAGGATCAACAACGGAACCTTCGAGACTTCGAGAGCGACTCTAGTTGCCTCTTCGAGTCCTGTACCCCAGAAGGGTTTTCAGTTCCCAAAAGAGAACATGACGCTGGTAGATAGAACACAAACCTGGATACATGATAGCGTCGACGCTGGGCAACTGGTGATTAACGCCGATGATGGCGTGTAGCCACTTGATGATGAGTACACGCATGTGGTCGAGGCTTGGGTCGAAGGTGATGGCGGTGGAACCTGGCTGACCCACCACCTTGATGCGCAGTAAGGGTCGCTTAATGAAGATATAATCTTTGTATTCTTTACCGAAGTTGTTGCCCTCCTGGAAGAAAGATGTAATAGAAAATTAAATAATTGATACATGACTAGTACAACTTCTAGCTGAGACCAATCTGTTAAGAGTGAACAACTGAGGAATAGAAGACCTCTTACTCACCGAATAATACGAGAAATATTCCGCGAAATGAAAAACACTTCTCTCCACAAGATCGCGAACCTGTCTTGACATCAGTGCATGGACTGAACTGGAAATAAAGGCAAATTATAAAACGTTCACAGAAAGTTGATGGAAGACTAGCAAAACATAAACTAAAGACTCAGTACCTAAAAAACTTCTCCACTTGAAAAGTAGACTCCTTTTTCTTCTTCGACACATAGCACGCCCAATGCTTCCTCATCTTCACCATGGTGTCCGCGACGTCTATCAGCCAGTTCTCCATCAGCTCGGCCCTGGTGTCCGCGCACAGCTTGTTGAGTCGCTCGGTGAAGTCGCTCGGATAGTGCGGGAATGGAGCACCCTCTTGCATTTTATTCATGTCACAGATGTACATGTTTTGGTATCTACAACGAGAATGTTACCAGATGTTTTGTTTTGCTTGTCCGGAGTTTGGAAATTGATGATGGTACAGCCCGTACCACGGAGAGCACGTTAAACCTTTTGGCCCTGCACCTAAACTCTCTCCTATCGTGTCAGAGCTGTCGTCCCATCGAATTATGAGAGAGAAAGGGAGTGATAAAGAGTGCACTTGTGCTCTATAATATGTCCCGCAAATAGACGTATACAAAGGACCCGGCGGAACCCGCGAAAAATGTCAAGTTTAATTTTGTCAAAAATGTTTGTTTCGACATCAACAGCGTCATTAGTAAGCAGACCGCAGTATTAATGTCTATAGACAGCATTCCATGCCACAGATCACTTAAGTACCTACTTGTTATTTATCAATAGTTATAGGGGCCATTTCCGCTATGTTGAGGCGTATTAGCGAAAATTTTCGCAAATGGTGCTACGCTTCTTTCTTATATGAAGAAGATTGACTTAAAATATTCCGAATTGCTCATCCTCAGATTTATATAGGTGGTCGCGCATCAATAAAATATCTCGACAGAGACTGGCAGTGGCTGTATCGGTCTGAAGGACATCTGAGACTATAGAAACATAATTTATTCAAGCATTAACTCACTTTTCCTGCCAGAGTCGCCTGAGCTCCAACATTATCGGGTTCCCCTGGTAGTATCTGTAGGTGATAGCATGCCTGGCGCGCACGACGTTGGTGTGCCAGGGCATCGGTGCGCGCACGCACAGCGCGGGCCACAGTGTTGGCAGGAACGCTATACGGAGACGCTGTACTTCTTCTGGGTCCTCCAGGATGTACACCAGGAGACATCTTACAATCATAAGAAAGGAAAATATGAGTAACAACACTTAATAGATCTCTTGACTTGGCTTATAAACTCCTAAAAGGCATTACACCCCAAGATAGTTGACATACCGAAGACAAGAACGAAGCACTTTGATTCCTCGTTCCTGATACGCACCGCAAAGGTCTGGAAAACCCTCCAGGCTCCCGCACCACCTACAACTAGGGTACCTACCCTAAAATAAACAGTGAATAGGCATATTCTAGGCAAGCTCACCACTGTAGTCTGTATCATCGTTTTTCCACCAGCTGTGATAATAGTCAAGCACTAGGCTAAATCCCTATCTAATGTTATAAACGTGAGTGTAAGTTTGTTAGTGACGCTTCCACGCCTAAACCACTGAACCAAATTTTAAGAATTTTTTTAAGACTGGAGCAACAAAAGAAAGGACAAAGGCTACTTTTATCCCGGAAAGTCTACAGTTCCTAAACTAAATTTTCCACAATAGGTACCTAACTTATAGCGACATTATACAAGATTGCTTTAGGAAACTTCTTAGACGCACGTATACAGGTCAGAATAGGGACCGGAAACAAGAAATTGACATTTTTCATCGTGATTTGTGAAAAGCTTCATGTAACGCAGGCGGAGACGCAGGCAAAAACGAATGAAAAAAATCAACAAGTTCAACTACGAGTAGCCAAATCAGACAAAAGCGATCGGATGGATTCTCCAAGTATCGGATGCTAAGTTCCTGGTAGTTGAACGAACCTCCTCATAGCCATGACGAAGAAGTCCTTAATGTCTGTCTCGCTCTGCCTCACGCACGCCTGGTAGGTGAGGACCATGAGGCGTCGTTTGATGGCGACGGTCTGTTTGTCCACCTGCACCTTCGCGCGCTGGTATAGATGCGCCGGGAACTCTGGGATGTGGTTGCCGGTAAGAGACTGTGGAGTAAAAATCAAAAATTTTGAGACGAGCAAGACGTTCAACTGATGTTAAGTGACATGCAAGTCCATGTCAAATGCAGTGCTTCCCATATATTTGAACATACCACGCACTGACTGCGCTCATTATCTTGGGACATCAGTTTCTAGGCCTAATTTTGCCCAGTAATCACGTCGGCGTACAGTTCCCTTCAAACCGAAACACAGGAATACATGACTGCTTCACGGTAGAACAAATGGCACCGCGGTGGTACCTACCCGGACAAACTCCGCGAGAAGAGTCCTACCACCAGTAAATAGTAATCTACGTATCCAGTAACCTATAAAACTTCAGAAAGTGTTAAGTTATGGTCAAAAGAGTTCAAATTTGTTTTTATATTTATCGTCCTTATAAAGAACTACTACTAATTAATCCATTTGTGAACGATATAACCAGCCATATAGTTCGTCTATATGGCTGGTTATATCGTTAATTGTATAGCATTGTTAATTTAAAATAATATGAAAAAAACTAAAAAGAAAAAGATACCAATAAGGTACGATTTCGCACTATCGTGAGTGAAGTGAGCATTTTAGTTTAACGCGAAGTTAACCAGGTACTCTCCAGGATTACTAGAATCAAGAAAGTTATACCGTAGTCAAATAATACTGGATCCTCTCTAGATCTTTTGGGTGTATAAAGCGGTAGTGCTCCTCTTCGGTTGCCTTCAGCATCTCGGCCTTCTGCACGTCGGGATCACGAGGCAATTCAAACTCCAGTTTTGCTAAATGCCTGCAATGATAGATCCAACTTCAGTTCGTTGATTTTAAGTGATGTTTTCGTCTCGTTAACAAAAACCAAAGGATACTGGCCAAAATAATATTAAGAGTTTGGTCTGAAAGTCTACCAGTAACTCGTACAGCCATTCTATTAGGACTTATCGATGCTATTTCTACGATTGCTGTTGTTACACTTTTGGACATATCCGATTGACAAAAATATCTCTTATCGTATTGACGACAGCAGTCTAAAAGACTACACACACACACATATCAAGAAGTAGAAGAGAATGGTACCGTTTAAGTGCCTCTTGCGCAGCCCGTTCTACCTCTTCCTTCTCTTTCCGTTTCTTTTCTATTCTTCTTTTCTTCGCCTCTGCTTCAGCTTTTTTTCTTCTGTCGTACGCACCAGATACCAAATCTCCCAGTAGCACTAAGCCTATAAAAAGGTTATCAGAAGTTTTTCCTTCTTAGACTTGTATTTTTAGACTAGAGTCTAGACGTATTATGACTGTATTTTGTCGTCTTCTAAATTGGAGGACGTTACACTATGCTTTCTGTTAGTAAACATATCGATATCTATTGGTTCTCACGCAATGTGAGATCTCATATCAATGTTTGTGAATAAGGGTATACTCCTTACTAACTCAATACGAATCGCATGAAACATAAGCGATTGTTAAGAAGTGGGGGCGCGTCTTCGAACTACCTATAACATATACTTCCTCTTCATACCTTTCGGCAGCTTATTTTTGTCCTTCTCCCTCTGTATCGCCTCCAGTCTTTCCTTCTCTCTCTCAGCGTAGGACTTGAGAGGAGGGAACTGCAGCTCTCCGTTGGGTCCCAGGGGCCCATAGAGCTGCGGCGGGGGCCGTCGCTTAGGAGGCATGTTGATAGTCCTCATGGTTTTAGTGGACCTCGTATAACAGTTGCCTAAAACCATGTTTGACGTTATGTAATTAAGCAAAAGACTGAATCTTCGATAGACAAACAAATTGATGGATATAGACAGCATCTGCGAAGCCACCGGCGCGAACATTCAGAGTTCTCTCCACTAGGTTCAAGACCGAACTTGGCGAGCCTTAATCAACAAGTTGGTCTCATAGATGGTGACGACCCTCAGTCATTGAGACACGACTAAGAAGAAGAGATGTGTGTCTCACCTGTGGAGTCTGCAGGCCTCGCGTGGTTGTAGCTGTCCCTGTAGGGAACGCCTCTCGTCCAGGATTTCGCCTGCATGAGTGGCGGAAATTCACTGCAAGCTCCTTCGCTTTCACCTTGAAATAGAGATCAGACTCAATTCGCTAAGAACTCCCAAACACATAGAGATTTTGCTATATTAAGTATTTCCCCTAGGACACACATTGCCCTATTTGCCATGCCATATGTGTGGCTACTACAGCTTGATTACTCCTTCAGCGAGGATTTTCAGGTGGAGGTGGAGGATTTTTAAAATGTAAATAAATCTTGCCATTTCGTCATAATTTACCTATATCTACATGCCTCGACGCTCTGCTCCGCTCTGCCGCTCGACGAGGGAGATTGCCGCCTTCTATCTCTACTTGAGTCTGTATATACCTTCAGAATAGTAGTTGTTAGCGGCTCGCAGCAGCGCGCTGTCTCTGTCCAGCTCGTCGTCGTAGCCGGCGCGCGGCAGCCACGGGAGCGCGGGCTGTTTCCTCGCCGGAGCCGGCACGAAGCACGACGATCACTTCGCTACTCGACGAGAGAGATTACCGCCTTCTATCTCTACTTGCCGTTGTCTATACCTTCAGGATAGTAGTTGTTCGCGGCTCGCAGCAGCGCGCTGTCTCTGTCCAGCTCGTCGTCGTAGCCGGCGCGTGGCAGCCACGGCAGCGCGGGCTGCCTCCTCGCCGGAGCCGGCACGAAGCGCGACGATCACTTCGCCACTAGACGAGGGAGATTGCCGCCTTCTATCTCTACTTGCCGTTGTCTATACCTTCAGGATAGTAGTTGTTCGCGGCTCGCAGCAGCGCGCTGTCTCTGTCCAGCTCGTCGTCGTAGCCGGCGCGCGGCAGCCACGGCAGCGCGGGCTGCTTCCTCGCCGGAGCCGGCACGAAGCGCGACGGACACTTCGCCGCTCTGCCGCTAGACGAGGGTGATGGTCGCTTTCTATCGCCGCTCGCCATGATTTCGATTACTAATTAGATTTCGATGTTAAAAGTAAGAATAGGAAGGTAATAATTTTTGTTAAGTATGCTCTCTGTTTATGGGTTAATATGTGTAGGTTAAAGGTATATTAGTTAATTGCATGATCTTTGTTTTAACTACAATTAAGTTATGAACTTACCTTATCTGCTAAAATGAGTGGTATTCCAATGAAAATTACATTTTCATGTACCTATTTCTCTGAAGGAAAAACGTACACAGCAAATTGTCACAACAAATGACGCGTTGCTGTGGTAACAATTATCTTTCATGTCTTGAATGTAATGGTCTGAGATGTAAATATTGAGTTTATTAGGGTTTCGTATGTTAAATGAGAAATCGAAACCTTATAGGATAATTTTACTGTCCGTCTGTCCGTCTATGGTCTGCTGGCTCTTTTTCTCAGGGATGGGTTGAGCTATGAAGTTGAAACTCATATCAAATATTGTGGTTTATGATCCCTTGCAAGCACGTATCCAGACTTTTGGTTCGGGGGGGGACAAACATTGAAACAACTATGTAAAATTTGAAAAAATTGCTGTAATCACTGTACCTACTACAATTTTTAATAACTTAAATTACCGTAGGTATTTTAATTACCGTAATTACCGTAGTCACACACAATATATAATAATATCTAAGTATTATATAAGTATTTTTCTATTTCCGCTGGCAGCCATTACATCTAGTACTATATCAGGATCTGGCACCAAACTGGAATGAATAGACAATAGAGCAAGACCAGTAAGCCGCTCGCCCGCCATTCTGTTCCTTAGGAAGGATTTTATTCTCTTTAGGCACGAAAATGACCGCTCGACAGACGCCGTGGAAACTGGAAGAGTGGCCAAAATATGTAATAACCTTTTAATATTTGGGAAAAAAATATTGTCACACGTGTCTAAAATTTCCATAATTTCCACTGGTTTTTTTTCTGTGTTCTTCCACTTGACACACCACATACTGTACTCCGCCTTTATTTGTGAATGTCCAACACTTTCTTCCCAATAAATTTTCATATTTTCTAGCTCGCTTATCTTCCTCTCGTCCACATTTTTCGGAAGAATAATTTCTAAAGAAGAAAGCAGCTCTCTTTGATTAGCAAATCTATAATTCATGCCAGAAATCAAATCATCCAAGCATGTTATAAAAATAGTTCTTCTAAAGTATTCTTCAGAAGTATCACTGGGAGGGTTGCTTCGTGCGGTTTGGCGGACAGTAACTCGAGGACGTTGAATTTCTACTTGCAAGACATCTTCCGCTATTTTGCAGCAAGCGTTATAAATTTCCGAGAATACCGGGTTAACATTGTCACGTATCCCTTTTAATTTTCCGATTATGTCATCGGAAAATTTCATAGCAGAGGCCAGATCGTGTGTAGGACTCTGCAAATATGCGGACAGTGGAAGAGTGTAACTAAAAAATAATTCACAGGTTTTTAGAGAAATCAAGAAACTACTCTTTTCCATCGCAGCTATGAGTGTAGACGCAGTATGAGCAACAGTTCTGTTTGTGCGGGAGAGTTCTCTCAGTGTAATGACAATAGGTTCGAGTAACTCACAAAATACATTTAAAGAGTCGTGACGTTCTATAAATCTAGTGTCACACATGCCGACCAGTCTTTTTTTCTTACTTTCTGGTGTGAGTTTTTCCACATTTTCTTTGAACTCTTTCCCAGCCATTGCATTGTTGCGAAATAAATTGCAGACTTCTTTCACAACGCCCATTGAATTTCTCACCTCTGGAACTGAAAGGGCTTTCGAAAGAACTAGGTTCAGACGATGAGCCGAGCAATGTACATATGTGGCCTTAGGATATTCTCTTTTAATTCTCATCTGCACACCATTGATGTGTCCTCCCATGGTAGCAGCTCCGTCATACCCTTGACCAACTAGTTTATTGAGGTTTAAACCAATCTCACGACATTTTTCCAAAATTTTGTCACTTATATTTTCAGCAGTTAGGTCGTAGACTTCAATGAAACTGAGAAAGTCTTCCCTTAAAATACCTTTATATACGTATCTCGCACACAAAGAAAGCTGTTCAGTTCCACTCACATCCAAAGTTTCATCGCCAAGGAGAGCGAAACACTCTGAACTATTTATTTGAGTAACAAGTTTTTTCTGAATTAACTTTCCACAAATATCTATTATTTCATTTTGAATAATAGGACTAAAATACGTTGCATTTTTAGGGCTTTTGACGATATGATCTTTCAGGATATCATCATAGCATGCTCGGTATCTCAGTAGAGCCCTGAATTTTCCATCTTTATTAATTGGTTTTTCTAAAGTCAATGGTCCACTGTCTTTGTCTCCACGAAGCGGCAACTCTTGCTCTCCACAAAAAATGACAGTTTCGATGACTGGCTTTAATGCTGCTCTATTTCTTTCCTTTTCTTTGCGCCTTTGATCATTTAGCTGCGATGCAACGGTATATACACATATTTATCTATGGATGCAACGTCTATAGCTGCTGAACTCATAACTTTTAAGAAATTTTCTGCGCACAATATCGAAAATTGGTGATATTTAGCAGCAGAATGTTCGCGAAACCTTTCTGTTGCATCTTTCCAATTATCAAATGGTTTGCTGACAAAACTTCCAAGTGTCTGATGGGAACCTTTTCCAGCAGTACCTGATGAAAAGACAACACAATATTTGCAGAAGACGCCGTTCCTCGTCGGTGAATATGTTAACCATTCCCAAGATTCAATCCATTCTCTTCGAAATCTAAGTTTTCTTTTCCCAAAATCACGATGTGGAAACGAAAATGACGCATCTGGGACAAACGGCTGTGTGATAATACTTTTTTTCTGTTCATCTGTGAGTACAAAGTCAAGAGAAGAATATTGTGCGTTATATATAGTATTAGAAACCACGCCGATATCAGGAAAAGTTTCACTAATAATAATTTTATTTAAACCGCATGTTTTTGAACACTCTCCTACATCTGTAAATTTCACAGCCGGTTCGCATGGAATCACATTTTTTTCTGATGATGAATCTGACGAAGTTGTTTTTTCCTCACTAATAGCAACTTTTTTTGTCACTGGTTTGAAAAAAGTGTCAATTCTCTTCATGTTAAACTATGTTAAAATGTAAGTAATAAAATCAAGCTCTATATTTTTACTTATTGAACGAACACACACGCGAATAAAAAAACGGGCGGCTAAACACACGGCTAACTCCCTGTCAACTCCAATTAGACGGACAATGTCCTATAACGATAGCAAATTCACAATATGGCACTATTAAATACTATGGCACAACACTATGCCAAATTCTGAGGCGTAATCCCATCACTATTTCACTGTTCGGCTTGATTTTCTCTTCTTGTCACCTTTTTCTTTTTCTTCGGCTTGTCCGGATTATTCGCAACTGAATGACTGGGTGCCCGGTACGGGGCTCGCCGGTTTATATATGGCTCGCAGCTTACCCCCACTACTCATCAGATTGTCGTAGCGAACGTTCTAGAAAACTATTTTTGCAGAAATGGTGATCTAGAAATTTCTCGACGTGTCGTGGCTTGGCACACAAGTTCCAGAATGTTAAATTGTCTTAGTAAAATACAAGTGGCGTTATCTTTTATCGAATAGATTAACTATTTCAAGCAGCGTCATCTAGTGTGCCGTAGGTAAACTACGTCGTGGCGTAATCTATTTCGAGTAGAGTATACGCGAGTACCTACCGCAGACAAAATAGTCGAGATTGAGACAGGGCGATCGCTATGACCTACAAACGTCTATCTTAAGCGCTAAGCGCATTGTCTGTTTCTTTATACTTCAGTATGGCAACGTCACGCGCACGCACATACTATCAAATCAATAAAAAAAGCCGATTAGTTGTTTTGTTTGAGCGACCTATACCTACTTCGTACTTCACAGTGGTTAAGATCCCGTTAATTTTATGTAACGTCAGGTTTCGGGGGGGGATAAATCCCAACTATCCCCCCCCTTGCATACGTGCTTGATCCCTTGAAAGTTTTAGAAGTTCCATCTTTGCCCATTTATTCTTTTTCGTAAAATCAAAATCTATAGATAGAGTAGGTTTTCAGTGGTTAATGTTAATGGTCAGCAAGAGGCGAGCCCAATGGGCGTTAAGCGTGTGCGTACATTTTTTTTGTCGAACTTTGAGATATTTTTTTCGGAAAATCCGAAAGTTGTGTAGCTGTAAAAATAATAATCATAGATTTTAAGGATTGCTCTCGGTAGTACGAAACCCTCAGTGCGCGAGCGCGACTCGCATCAATTAATTATTTTATATCAGCCAGCTATTATCTACCAAAAAGGTAATAATGATGTCAACGCTAACTAGACAAAAAATAATAGAAGTATTTCTTTCCCCAAAACTGGCGTAGGTATATGGCATGCGTATGGCGTAGTTAGACTGAGTTAGACCAATACGAAATACGCTACGCTTAGATTAAATCAAGACTGTTAGACGGCTGATAATCAGAGGCAAGATACCGTATCTTTAATCTCTGGTGAGAGGCGCTGTTATAATGGCTAAAAAAATCGTGATACCTACGACTAAACTAAAAAAATAATTTGTGCAGAGCAATTTATGCTTTTTCGTTCACTGTATTAGCCTCGTATAATAAATACCTATCCTGCGCTCTTATAAAATTTAAGACCTTTAAAAGATTTTGACGAAAGAAGAACCGATATTGATAAAACTTCCATAGCAACTTAAAATTGTTGGTGTAGTGGAGTTGAAGAAATAATAAAAGAAAATAATTCAGAATAAGTAGTATAATTTATTGTCGCAGAAAAATCAAAAATATTAATATTAATAGTACATAATTGCTTAGTCTTATAAATTGCAAATACAGAGTAGGTACTTACTAAGTTATGTATAAATTGTAAAATAATCCAATTAATATGAAACACATATTATCATACGTTCTATAAAAATACATGGTTACGTAAAATAGGACAAGGAAATTTTAATAAGTTTGCAAAAAGAATAAATGCTTATACCTAATACAGCCCCCTGATTGTGTAACTTTTTACGATGAAATGGTATTCATTTGATGGCCGTCGGCATCAAAGTAAAATAAACCATAACAACATTGAATTAGAGCTCAATTTTGTGTATGCGTTCTTATACGTTTAGGTATGTACGATACGCTCCATAACGCTCCATGTTGAAATCGGTTGTAATGAATTTGTGACTTTAAACTGATACACTTAGGGAATATTTTACTTTGATGGTCAAGGAATACCATTTCATCGTAAAAAGTTACACAATCAGCCCCCTGATTTATAAAATTTTTACAAAATCTATAAGTATAATAGTAATTTATTTTTATTGCTACACTATAAAAATCTTGTAGTACCTAAATGGTCCATGACTTTTTTAACATATTTTATAGAATTCTGCATATTTTGTCACATTTATTTTGGCACATCCATTGCTTTCGTTAAAGTCGTCATCAAAAACAAAATTTATTTAATACAACAGTTCATTATTATGCTAAAACTGATTTTGAATCAAAGGAAGACAAATATTGACTTTGTAGCTTTTTACAATTTACATCAAACATATTATTTTACTTATTTATAAGAGTCCTTAATTTACAAAAATAGGCATACTTAATTATTATTTAATTCATATTTTTTCATACATCAAAATACTCGTATAAAATCGATATATTTCTTAAGTATTACATTTAACCATACAAAAGAGGTTTTTTATTATTACCTTGAATTGCTATATTTTATTATCACCGTTATCATGCAGTAGAAATAAATAACTATAGTTCTCTCACAGTTTTCGTTGTTTTGTCATGGGCATGTAATTGACAATTTCTTACAGTTAGAGTGAATGGAAAAAAGAAATAAAGGCGTCGCTTCTTATGTTTTTAAAGAATGGTGCCAAAATCGCACTTATACGATTTCCATTCGTTTATCTTTGACACATGAAACAGATATAGCAATAGCGAGGGACCAGAGAGAGACCACTTTACCTTTATCTCTCTCTGGTTCCTCGCTATTGCTATATCCGTTTTATGTAGTTTCATGTGTCAAATAGTAAATAAACGAATGCAAATAGTGTAGATTGTTTATCAGTTGTGATTGGCGGACTCCCTGAGTCAGTCCAAGAGTCCTGATACTTCTATGCTTTCTTCGTTCACTGAATTTATTTATTTATTTATTTTATTATTCTTACAGAAAATCTACAGCGTTACAGAAAGTAATAATTTATACCTATAATACCTTAAAATTATGGCCTTAGAAATGCTTATTATATTTTTCCATACATTATGGAAAAAATAAATATGCTTATTTCTATTTAATATTATTACAGGGTGATTCATTATCAAGTACACTTATATACCCTTCAATATAATTTTAACTTTTCGTTACACATCGTATTATTGTTAAATAAATAATTCACATACTGCAAAAATCACTCTTAGTAAAAAAAATTAAGTATGTACTCACAATTTCTCAGAGCTAGCAGAGTACTGTGACGAGTAACAAACATGCGCTCTTACTCGCTCTTATTGATGTGTTCGCAGGTGCGAGTGAGATCGTCTTCTTTACTGCGTCTGCACGAGTATTCAATTTACGATGACGCGCCCCACTCCATATGAATAGAATGAAACATAAACGATTTTGACAAAGTGGGGCGCGTCTTCATGAATTGAAATATCCATATCTCACTATCTACTTTACCGAATTGCAAGTATTGCATTCAGAATCAGAAAAGGTCGAGCTTAGGCGATTTCAGTCATAAAGTTATCAACATAACCATATACCTAAGGGTTTCTTCTGCCATAAACTCTTCGGATAAATTTATAAAAAAATTTGATCACGATTTTCAAGACTGAATCTTTGAACCGAAACGTTTACGAATATACGTTGTAAATGTTAAAATCAATCAATTTCTATTGTTGGTGTTCTTTTTTGTTATTTTGATACAGAAAATACTAGTTTTGTTCATAATTTTAAGTTACTAGAAACACCTTTCTTGTGAACCGCACCAAATCTGACTCAACGGAATATAGGCACAGATACCTATTCTTATTTTAAACGCATATTATATACATCATACTTTTCAAGGTTACCTCTTCCCTTCGACATCGCTCTTTTGATTCAAATAGCTACTCGACCCTTGCCAACTAAAGGAACTATCAGTATCACCGTCTTCTTGCGACTTTGGTCTCTCCGCGTGGTAGGAAGTAGGTCTATTTTCCTTTACATACGACTTCGGCCTGTCTATGAAGGAATGGCTAAGTCTGGAACCATCGAAGTGGAATCCAGCGTTGGAAGGTTTTCGCACTTCGTTCAAATATTTCCAGGTGTGACTGTCTGCTTCGTATTCCTCGGGTTTTGGACTGTACAGCCATTCTAGAAATACAAACGTTCTTTGAAAATTACTGAATTTACTACAGATTACTAAAGTTTGCAAGCATTAATTATTTAACATGCAATAATGGACAAACATACATTTGTTCAGATGAAATCTTAATACTTGATTGGGGTATTTAACATCGATCATCATAATATTGATTTTTAAATTCATTCTTAAAACTAGATTAACTGTCAAATAAAATTGGTTGTCGGTAAAGTCGATTTACGGACGATAGATTTACGTGATAATGTCATAATTGGCCTCTCTATCGTTTGTTTCATCGTGCTTCTCTATCGCTTGTTGCGCGCTCAGGCTCAGGTGGAACGTTACGTGGAACGTTACTATTTTTCATGTGCGTTGCTGGTGTTCATCAATTTATTAAACGTTATCACGTCAAAAAGATGAAAAAAGTAATTAAATGGATGAAATAACCAAAAAGTCATAAAAATCTCAAGCTTTCTGATTTATAGACAGAGATAGCTACAATGAATCGTGACTTGTAGCGCAAGTAAACTCGTGTGGTTTCATACAAATTTTCGTTTTGTGAGATGGGGTAACTTTGTAGTATTATTTGTTTATTAGTAGGTATATATTTTAAAGTATACGTCATTTATTTTTATGTAGTGTAATACACAATTTTGAAGCAAGATATTTTCTACTGACTGAAGTTTAGTTTGGGTGACAATAGCTAGCTGTGTGACGTCATTCTAAATCCAACATGGCTGAACACCCATAATTACCTCCGTTGGAAACTTTCTCGATGGCGTTGAGCAGGAAGTCCTTGTCCTTGGCCTGCAGCCGCAGCATGTGTCGCAGGATGCCCGCCATGGAGCGCTGCGCCGCCGCGCGCGCGCGCATGATGTACACGCACACGCTGCACACGCAACCGCGCACATTACACCCACGCGACCAAACAACCAGACCAACAAACAAACCAACCAGATAGCTACTACCACAAGTAGTGGCTAAAAGTCCATATAACATAAACCTTGTCGTAACGTGTTTGCCCGTAGATTTCAAGTCCAGTATTATAGCCCATAGAAAATTTCCCTAACTCATTTAAATTAGGACCTAATATCCTAAGGTGAAAGATCTTTTAAGAGCTCTGCATCTACCGCTAAAAACTTAATTAATAATAAATAACTTAATATTGTTTTAGTTGATTTACGGATGTGAATGGCGAGCTAAATTAAGACAATTTGAAATTGGTTAGAAGATATATGCCTACAAAGATCTAAAATAGTACAAATTCTTGCCAACCCTGCTCAAGTGAAAAATCTAATGTAGCCAGCTGATGATATATTCATATGTCAAAATTAAACGGAGTCCATGTCCAAATTGATGAGGGAATTATGCAATACGCTTGCGGATATTTGCAACGTATATAAATCGAGTACGTTTTTTGCGCTTGTATTTCTTTACTTACCACAAACCAAGGAGTACAAAGGCGATAGGGCCCGGCCGCACTATGAAGTGCAGCACCGCTCGAAGGGTCTCGTGCTGGGACAGGTGGAACAGACCCTCGCTCACGATCGCGAACACGTGCTCGTATTGCTTGAACGGACCACACGACTGCGATGAAGACCTGCAGAAAGTAACGGGCTTAAAAAGCATCAAGAATTAAAGACAATTTTAATCAGGACCCATTATTTATACTTTTGCTACCAACTAAAAAAAACGTCCACAGCTGGACATAGGCCTATAGATTGCCTTCAACATGTAAGATCCTGCGACTCTCCGTGACTCTCTTATGGTCCACCTAGGAGGTCTGTCAACACTGCGCTTTCCCATGCGGGGTCGCCAGTCCATCAAGGAAAAGAAAAGAAAGCCGAGCCTGGTCCTTTGGCGAGGATATCTTGCACATTTCATCGTTTCAAATCTCTTCCTTTATCAAAACTCCTAAAATAATCCATAGTTAGCCGATTTATATTGTGGATTAGGCCATTTATCACTGATAAATTTTTGTTCAGATCCTCAAGACAGGATCCCAATTATTGAAGACTTTCTTCCTTAGAAATTGACAAAGACAGATGGACTGGATTTCTCAGTGATACTTTTAGGTTCAAAACGAACCTAAAAAAAAGATACACAGAAGAATAAAATGTTTCTTCCACCTAATATTTTTTTTAATACCGTTCCGGTTCTTTCTAGTTTAGTTTTACTGTAGTATTTTCTGCAGACAGATGTACGACATTCCTAATTTGACGGTAACCCATCATAATAATTACGTACCTACTCAAGCAAATTTTACGATTGCTATACCTTAAAACTGGTAGTTAAATCATACCTTAAAAACAAAGTTCCAATGGCGAAGAGCGTAGTAAACAACGACATTGTAACCAGCATGTAGAGTACAGTTTGTGTTTGCGCGGCGCGCCATACCTGTGGGGGAAAAATTAAACTTTTCTGATATCTTTCGGGGCTCAGCTTGCAAAAATAATCAGGTTAATAATGCTCAGGCTTCTGTTTGTGTATTGACGGGGGTCAGGGATTGTGTATTGACGTCCATTTTCAATTTCAAAATGGCGGATTTTAATCGAATGACAAAATCGATAAAATGAAGGTTTTATGTGTGCAGGATACATGGTTAGAAGGATATATGGGTGAAATTTTCTGGTGATAACTTATTACGAAATGATACATTTTCAAATTCAAAATGGCGGCATTTAAAAAAAAGAATAACGTTGTAGATCAGAGTCAGCGAGTCGTGTGTTATGTGACCTACCTTCTTACCAGTCTGGCACATGCGCAGAGCGCTCTCTCGCTTGACGTAGAACAGCAGCAGGAACTTGAGCGTGACGGCCACCACCAGGAGAGGCGAGAACAGCATGCCCAGCCACAGCACCGACTGGTTGTAGATCAGAGTCAGCGAGTTGTGTGTTATGTGACCTACCTTCTTGCCAGTCTGGCACATGCGCAGAGCGCTCTCTCGCTTGACGTAGAACAGCAGCAGGAACTTGAGCGTGACGGCCACCACCAGGAGCGGCGAGAACAGCATGCCCAGCCACAGCACCGACTGGTTGTAGATCAGAGTCAGCGAGTTGTGTGTTATGTGACCTACCTTCTTGCCAGTCTGGCACATGCGCAGAGCGCTCTCTCGCTTGACGTAGAACAGCAGCAGGAACTTGAGCGTGACGGCCACCACCAGGAGCGGCGAGAACAGCATGCCCAGCCACAGCACCGACTGGTTGTAGATCAGAGTCAGCGAGTTGTGTGTTATGTGACCTACCTTCTTGCCAGTCTGGCACATGCGCAGAGCGCTCTCTCGCTTGACGTAGAACAGCAGCAGGAACTTGAGCGTGACGGCCACCACCAGGAGCGGCGAGAACAGCATGCCCAGCCACAGCACCGACTGGTTGTAGATCAGAGTCAGCGAGTTGTACGTTATGTCGAAGGCTGGAGGCGTTTCCAGGACGTTATACCTGTATATTAAACTTTATTTTACAGTATTGTCAATATCTACCATTTACCAGATCACCTTTGTGTTTAGATTGTGCAATTGTTGGTGCATACTCGACCACTAGCATATGGAGACAAAAATTAAATGAACTACAAATGACCAGCCAAAATACTACAAGCCACCTACTTGAACAGAAGCCCTCGTATGAATTCCACTGATGGGATCAGCACCAACGACACCAGTACGTCCAACATTATGAGCCGGTACCCTTCCTGACCGACGCGGGTCTCCCAACACTGCAGGAAACAAAAAATAATACAATACCATCCGCTCTCAAGACCAACAAAATGTGGTATAGGTAGTAGGCACTAGTTAAACATTACTCATAAGAAAGATATTTTAAATCACTCAATTAGTAACGGACCACACACGACTGTTTGTTTATAAATTCCTTTCCTTATATAGAATCATGTAATTCGATGCGGACATTTGATAGGTACATCCGACCGGTCCACGTGTAACCAATGATGTCATAACCCAGGTATGTTACCTAACTACTACGCGTCACCCCACTCCATTGTACCACTATATATATGGCTACCCATAATAAAGATGGAGTTCAGATTGATTCAGAGTTTCGAACGAACCTTCAAATGTTTTACTTCTTGAACCCTCGACCCTCATTACGTGGCGACCCTACCAGTTGGGGTCTAGAAGCTGTCTCCTTACATACAGACAATTTCAAATCTTATTATTAATACAGCCATTTTCAAATCTTATCAAATCCAAGATGGCGGATGTACTCATAATTTTAAATTTGAAGATGTCATTCAAGTCTACAATCTAGCACATTACATTTATTTGAAACCAGATACCAATCCTTAAGATAATATTATAATGGATGGTAAAAACAGTTTGTTTATAGATTAGGACTCTTGGAAGTGTTATTTGCGAATAAGTTCTGAAAAAGGTCATTTTCCTGCATGAACTGTAAGTGTTTGCTTATATTATATTTGTATAACCTAGGCTTAGTACTAGAGACGAGACTGTAAGTATTATTTATTTGTGACAGTAAAGATATTTTGAAAACCAAACAAACAAACTCTTGGACTCTCAAAAACGATGTCTATCAACTAATTCAAGATGTCGGATGGTGTCTGTACACATAACGCTTAAAGTCTAGAAAACGTAATCTATGAGATTACAATTTTAAGCTTCACAATATTTGAAACAATGTTGCAATTTTTGCAATGTTATCCTATACCTTTAAAGGAGCAATTCTTGTATACATATATTTCTATATAATCTGAATCTCGGAAACGGCTCGAACGATTTTCATGAAATTTAATATACAAGGGGTTTTGGAGGCGATAAATTGATCTAGCTAGGATGCATTTTTAGAAAATGTCGTATTTACCAAAAAAAAAATATAAATCTATACGTGGCATCTATTGGCGATAAAGTAAAACTATTACAGTAAACTCCTGCTGCCATCTATTGGTGAGTAGCTGAAATACAACCGAGCAAAGCTCAGTCACCCAACTAGTTATTAATAAGCTAATAAGCAATAGCTCTTAAAACTTACCTTATCATCAGAACGGACCCAATAAACAAGCAGCATGACCAATGTGCCAATGTCCAATAGCCAAGTCCTGGCCAAAGTCACGTAGAAAGCTGTCCGCGCTTCGTAATACTCCAACCTGTACAACCAAATACATATTTTCATTTCTTTATTTTTACTTTAACAGGCAAATTTTTAATAAAAAGATTTCTACACAGTGAATTATTGAGACCAGGTAAAGAAATCATCAATTCAAAGTTAACCGTTTTAAGAGATTGTCCTGAAAGTTTAGGGATATTTGGAAAGAGATAATAAAAAATGTAGGAACAACTATTATAGTAGAGTTATTATCTCGCTGCAGACTCGGTCATAAATCATTCGAGTGTTTCGCTTTTGTTGTTCTTTGTTGAGTTGTGCATTATTGCAGAACAACAAAAGCAAAACAATCGATTGATTTATGACCGAGTCTGCAGCGAGATATTACGCGCAAAAAAAATACAAAAATTTAATAAACAATCATAACTGCTTCTAAAAACCAACGTATATACTAACAGGCCAGCATATATATATTGCAAATATAAGTACAAAATATAGACATTTGAGAAGAAAATATCAAAAGAAGCCAAACCAAAAACAAAAAGTACACAACTCACTTAACTATAAAACTAAGCAGCACGGGACACGCGCCGACCACCGCGGTTATTATAAGCGATATGTATATCTCTCCGTTCTCCCGTAACTCCTGAACGCTCAGCAAGCGCCACAGCCCGAAGTACACGCCAGCTATGATGGCCAACACCAGCGCCGTCACCAACACGTTGGCCAAACGCTGCCACATCCGCACCCAAAGAGAGGTCACAATGCGCTTCCTGTTCTGTTCGTTCAGCAACTCCTGTATTTTACAAGAAATAATAAATAAAAACTTCAAAGCCTTGAACATCGTCGTAAGGTTGCCTGTCTGTCGGTATTCTATAGAATATATTTCGGAGAGTGTGCACAGGAACTTTTTAATTTGGTTCCCCCGTCACCTTTCTACCATAGAACGGCAAGGCATCGTAAAGGCTTACAACCCATACATAGTTGACGTACCAAAGACGCGTACGAAGCGGTTTGGTTCCTCGTTCCTGATACGCACTGCAAAGGCCTGGAATACACTGGCAGTGTCTTTCCTGCTACTTACAACCCGGATGCCTTCAAATCAAGAGTGAATAGGCATCTTCTAGGCAAGCGCGTTTCACCTTAGACTGTATCATCACTTTCCATCAGGTGTGATCACAGTCAAGCGCTAGCCTATATAGTATAAAAAAAAATGTCACTTTTACCACGGAATACATAATAGTAGTACAGAAGGTTCACTCCGCAAGATGATTAAAGAAATAGCGACTCTAGCGCTGAGACAAAAAGTGCAATTCAATTCGTAATAGAACGGCTAAGACTCCGCAAACAACACGCAATAAACGCAAAGTTGTGGTCTCATTTTATCGCGTAACTTTATCTCATTCGACGTACTATAGACCCAGGGTAGAAGCCTTTAAAAATAATAAAAAGTGAAAGAAAAATATTAGTAGGATGAAACCTATTAGAAAAGGAGGAGAATATTATAAAAATGAAAGAAAAAATAATTTACGGGCGATCTGAGGTCGGGAAGGCGATGGGGGTGAGTTTTTAGGACTTGTAGTTTTGCCGGAAATCAAGGAAAACCATTTTTTACCCTTAAAAACTCACCCCCTCCCACTTCCCGAACTCGGATCGACCGTAATTTATTTTTCCTATCTAATGATATTTGTCGCATATGTATAGTGATACTACAAGTCGACTTAAAACTAAGTTTACGAGGGTTCAAACGCGCCCTAAACTACTTGTCTAGAAGCACCTTGAACTCCAAGTAGAGCGCATGCGCGGCGAGGGCGGCACCGCCGGGCGAGGCGATGCCGAAGTCCCACCCGCAGAACAGCTTGGCGGCCAGCAGGTGCGACAGCGCGCCCGTGCCGCCCGTGCCGCCCGACGGCTCGATGAAGTTGCGCCGGTACGAGTATGCCGTCCTGCCGAAACAAGCTCATCCTTACCGGTGTAGAAGCCGTATTTAAGCGATTTTGAATGAAGTTTTACGCAAAAACTATGAAGACAATTACGTTCAAATTTACACGTCATGTATTTTGGGTCTTTAATCTAAAATCGCTAAGAAGCAGAAACACGATTGGATAAAATTTTCTCGATAGAAAGTTCTCCCAAAAGTTGCGTCAAAATCTCAGTTTTTCTAGTTTTTATCGGACACTACATTGGATGTAATTGTAATTTTTATTTTAAATTGTCGGTAATAATAATATCCAAAAACGCTTAGAAACAGATTTTTGATAACTAGGTTAGTTTTTGAGTAATTAGGTAAAAGGTCGTTTTTCTGTTATATTCTTCCGCGACGCTGCATGTCACACCTATCATCGTATCTGTGAGAGTGAGAAAGACAAAAAAAAATTGGTTGTCTGTAAAGTCGGTTTACTGACGATAGTTGAACGTGACAACGTCACGATTGTGCTTCTTTGTCGCTCGTTCCGCGCTCTCGCTTGCACTTCAAGCCTTACATGCGGCGTTACGTCGCTCTGAGGCGTTAACGCCGGTAACGCCGCATGAGTCATGTTTTTTCGTGCGTGCAACCGGCTCTATCTAAGAAAAACCACGTGACCGTATGAAAACAAATGAAAGCACCGTCGCCTGACAATAATTGTCAAGCGAAGTACGCTAAAAATTAACTACAACGTCTGCGAGAACGCCAGGGAGCGTTCAAATTGTCGCAGTCGACTTTCAAAAAAGCGTGTTTTCGTCTATACGGTCACGTGGTTTTTCTACAGTCACTTGTTTTGTCCATACATTTTTATCTACTGTCGTCAACGCTAAACGACTGTTACTTTGTCTAGCCCCGCAGACGTGCTGCCACCATTGCGCACTTTGCGGCAAATTTGAAAACCCCCTAAGGTTCATATCGGTGGTCGCGCACGAATTTGAAAACCCCCTAAGGTTCATATCGGTGGTCGCGCACGAATTTTAAAACCCCCTAAGCTTCATATCGGTGGTCGCGCACGAATTTGAAAACCCCCTAAGGTTCATATCGGTGGTCGCGCACAAATTTGAAAACCCCCTAAGGTTCATATCGGTGGTCGCGCACGAATTTGAAAACCCCCTAAGGTTCATATCGGTGGTCGCGCACGAATTTGAAAACCCCAGGTTCATATCGGTGGTCGTGCACGAATTTGAAAACCCCCTAAGGTTCATATCGGTGGTCGCGCACGAACTTGCCAGACTATAATATACTCACCTGTAACACAGCACCGCAAAGAACATGAGGTAGAGGCTCAGCATCGTGTAGAAGTACGCGAAGGGCATGTAGTAGCGCAGCGGGCCCGGCGTGTCGATCTCTCCGTCGTGGTAGTGCCCGTAGAACAGCAGCGTGTGCTCCAAGCCGCCCTGGAAACATATACCACTATGTTTAGGTACTGACTACTGTCAATGTATGTACCTATTCGCTTCCCTCTCAGTCAATAACTCGACTTTATAGTGCAAGCGAGAAGCAAACATACTGGCAGTCCTCTGTCCTACTAAAGCACGGTCGCGGAGCACGAAGAATGTCGTACATTAACCTGTTACTACCTGTCTCTGTCACTCCCGCGTCAAAATAATGCGGTCACGCTCGCACAGATGCAATGACCCCGTCCTGTGCTGTCCTTAACGTTGTGCTCTCTTTCTGTCGCGTTTCATTATCTCTCCTCTATCTCTTTCCGGCTCGCTACAGGCCTACTTATAAAAAGCAGTATGAACTTGTGCCTTTGTACCTACAGTGCCAGTGAAACAAGCAAGTACTACTAGATATAGTAAATAATATGATCAGTTTTTAAAACGGATACAGTCACAAATAAGATTACACTAGTTGGGTGACCGAGCTTTGCTCGGTAGTATAACAGCTACTTAACAATAGATGGCAGCAGGAGTTTACTGTAATAGTTTTACTTTATCGTCAATAGATGTCAGGTATAGATTTATATGTCTTTTTTTGGTAAATACGACATTTTCTAAAAATGAATCCTAGCTAGATAAATTTATCGCCCCCAAAACCCCTTGTATACTAAATTTCATGAAAATCGTTCGAGCCGTTTCCGAGATTCAGATTATATAGAAATATATACAAGAATTGCTCGTTTAAAGGTAGCTCACCCTGCCACTCACGAAGTCCAGGGCCTCCAACTGCGTGGTACCATTCCCAGCCTGGTCGTGTAGCGCTTGTGGCACCACCACGAAGCAAATCAGCAGCGCAGACAGCAGCAGGTCGAGGCCGAACAGCCATCGCAGCAGGTGGAAGTACGAGCCCACCGCCGAGCCCAGGTGCCCCTCGATGTTGCGGATCGCTTCGTACCACAGCTCGATCGAGAATATGAAGTCGCGGAATTTGTCACGAGTCTGGGAACAGTAATAATACTTTGATGTGAATTATTCTACAGACGATATTTATTTATTTATTCATTCACAGTAAGATGTTACAGACACAATATGGAATGGAAATTATATAATAATTAAGTTCCCATGTTAGAAGCTGCAAATGCCATATTGTGGTGACTATCCGACTCCTAACTAGGTATCCTGTGGTAAGGAAGTCTTACTTTCACCGCGGACTGGCGCAACTCAAATATGTAGGTACCTAGAACAACCTATTCTACTTACTTTGGCTCAAGCTGATTACTTAATTATTATTTTCTCCGTTATAACTTGAAACTATTAAAACTAACTAATATACACATACACGAGACTATTATTCGATTCTGCATACTTACTTGTAAAGAATAACTACAATATTACTGCGCCAATACTTCACTCAAAACACAAATGAATTATTACCATCGATATGACCATCTCATGGCGTGACAGCAGATGGTAAGATTCCCTCATAGCGAAATGGTAGATGTAGTCATGTAGGATCTACTGTTAGCGTGACGGCAGATGGTAGGATCCTCTAATGGCTTGACGGCAGATGATAAGATTCTTCCATGACGTAATGGTAGAGGTAACTTTAGGATCCTCTCATAGCAGATGACGTGAGGGTAGATGGTAGGATTTTCTCATGGCGTGAGAGCAGATGGTAGGATTATCTCATGGCGTGACGGCAGATGGTAGGATTTTATCATGGCATGAGGGCAGATGGTAGGATTCTCTCATAGCGTGACGGCAGATGGTAGGATTTTCGAATGGCGTGATGAGTGATGGTACGATTCAGACTACGAAGAGTAACGGTACAGAATACACATGGTTACCAATGGCTACATTAAACTTTATTAAACTTTATTATCTTTCATAAACAATGGTTTCCTACAAACTATGGAACGCCTTGTAGTTAGAAACTGTGTTACAGTTATTAGCGCCCTCTTCCAGCTTAACCTCACAGCAAAATGATACAGTAACTACCAATAATTTTAAAACAAAAGTAATGTTTGAGTGTATATGTGTGTGTGTGTGTGTGTGTGTGTGTGTGCGTGTGTGTGTGTGTGTGTGTATATGCTTTAAAACATGAAAGCAATGATGGTGTAACTGTAAATCGAAGATGGAAGAAATTATTTACTGTCCATAATCAACCTCTTCAACAGAGAGTCAAAACCTCACGCCAGACCAGACTTGGCTAATTTAAAAATTATAAAATTACAAATTGGCTAGCGCAGGGAATCGAAATGATTGAAACAACTCGTCAACTCTTCCATAGCGGTCGTAAGTGCAGTCAATATTTTTTTATTTTATCCAACAATGATAAGCTACTTATCTATAGCCCGAGCATCAATATCAATTAATTAATTAATATTATCACACAAAACATTATGTACTTACTCTCTTCCAAGTAAAACTGATCCTATACTTCAGCCGCTTGAAAAATGATATTGGTCGTCGTTTGGAGCGTAAACTGACTGATGCTGACAGCTTAGCGCGCACGTTCCTCTTCATAGTCAACCCTTGGGGCAGATCGCGAAGTGCTTCTCTGAAAACGTATTAGTTGTTATTGGCAGTTTTCTTCTTCTCATGACGTGTTCCAAGAGCCCCTTTCTTAAATTTCACAGGATAAATAATTTGAAAAATACACAGATATGCATAGTTTTTTTACAAGATGAGTATACTAAACTCTGTCAATTCGTTTATTTGCTTTTGACACATGAGACAGATATAGCAACAGTGAGGTAACAGAGAGAGACCGCACTAATTTACGTTTGTGTCTCTGTGGCCTTCGCTTTTTGTGTAATATCTATCTCATATGTCAAAAATATAATAAATTAATGGACCCTAAAACATTCACACAGCACAACTAAAAGAAATAATATTCTGATTGATGGTGTTTGAGTGGTGATCCAGCATTGTCCCTATCATACATGATGTGATTGTTCCATAATATAATTGAAACATTCCTTGAGTAGGTAGTAACTAGCATCATACCTCCTCAACTCTTCAGACAGAGGGTTGTCCTCCATCAGCAGTTGGTGCTGCTCCATCTCCCGGACTATGATGTCTGCCTGCTTCTCTGCTGCGTCCGGGGCGTCTGTCAGGGCATCCAGTAACGCATTGTGCTCACTGTTGACTCTCCTCAGCCTTAGGGTATCTGATTGAAATAAAATAAAAGTCATGGGAATTACAAAATATTTCTTTATAAGCTATTTCTTTATAGCTATATTATATAAGCTTTCATTCAGAGACCTTATAAGAGTCACTAAGCTATTTCACACTCACCAGAAGGCATCAAGTTTTTAATAGTAAAAATTTATAAAAGATGATTTTTAGTAAAAATAAAGTATCTCTACAATCTACACTACACCAAATTAAATGTACAAACGTACAATACTCTTGGACGATCTGCAGTTCACTGAAAATGTTTCATACTACATAATTGCAAACTAACTTGATTAGAGCTTGTTAAGGCCTCGGCCGTTGGGTAACATAATTTCTGTCCTATTTAACTCATTTAGTACAACAGTGAGTGTGCTTACATATCAAGAGAATATAATTTTTGTGATGTAGAGTGCAATTCATGAAAACTTTACTTAAGTAAACCTTAGCACTTGGAGGCTTTATTTATTACACACTGCAAGTTAGTACTTGACTTCGATCTCACCTGATGGTAAGTGATGATGCAGTGAAAGATGTTATCATACTAACTTGGCAGGGGTAAGTAAACTTACCCTTAACAATTTCTTCACAGCGTTTTGCCGAGACCCTTAATAGTTATGTGGTGCATCTTTGCTGGTATTTGAGGATAATCATACTTATGAATATTGGGGACCTCCACAATCAACAACAAAACCAAGGTAATGACAGGCATGTACCGAAAAGCACAGGGTTGGAAAGCACTAAGTGGGCAGATAACATCACTCTAGAAGTCACAGCTTGTCATTGGCTTCAGGCAGAACACAATCGTGGTCATATCAGGAGATCTATGTCTAGCAGTGGACATCCATCCCATGAAACGACAAACAACAACAACAATTTCTTGAAGTGTAGACAGGCAGATATTAGATATTAGTGTTTTAATGCTATCACGCTTTTACCTTTTATGCTTGCTTCCTTCTTTATTTGGTTGCTTGTTTTTGATTAGATTGTATTTCCAATGGCAATTCGTATCCACAATAGCTACAAACACCATGCTATTACCTACAGACTGAAATAGCTCCCTACTTGCACACAAACAAAGACTTACTGTGGGCGATTTGGCGGGAAGGCATGAAGTTGACGGCCACCTGTCTTGCCACATTGTTTCTGAGGGTGTAGGCTCTGCGGGCGCTGGACGTGTTCATCTCTATATTCTCTATTTCTTCCTCCATCTTTTATTGATTTTAATTAAAACTGCAACAACCCATTAGTGTATTATAAATCTAAAGAGAAATGTATGCATGATAAGCATATCTATGCCTATATGTTTTGAATTTATGTATATATTCAGTAACACAAGCTATCACATACTTTGGGGCTAGATTGCTGTGTGTAATGATGTGATATATTTATTTTTTATTTATTCATACATACTAACTCACAAGCTCTTGGACACAGTAAGCTGAAATTTTCACAGAGGTTCCAATTGTAATGTAGACTTGGGTGAAGCTTTAAATCGAGTCGCATTCATTCAAAGCTGAGCTTTTAAGAGAGTCAAAGCAAAAAAGTGAACGTTAAAGAGTCACCACAATCTATCACAAGGCTGAAGGCCATATATCCGTTCGCAGAAGTTTATTGTCACAGATAACTTACAATACAAGAACAAGCAAAGCGATATCGGTACTTGAGGGCACCCCGACTCGGATAACGGATAGGTGATGAGGATCCTTCTGAGTGGTTATTTTCTTTGACCACCCAGAAATAAACGACCAAGCTTTTAAGTGGTTTAAAGGTTTATCATGTTTGAAATATTCAATGCGACAGACTTTTATAGTAGTAATAGTACAAGTAATAATTAAGCTTATAATATTATACTGTACAATTACATATGTTGTGGTTTTGTTGTGCCAATGAACATAATTATAATGCAAAAATATTGGTTGTTGCAGTAAATCTTAAGACATAGCATTTTAATTTTAACCAATCAATACACATGTTTACAATATAGTTACCTACTTGTAGTTAAAATGTAGAATTCAATACAAGATAAACTTACCGTATCGATTGAGTTTTCTGTAAAATTACTTTCTCCTTGATTGAAGAAGGAAATAATCTCATTAGTGTGCTTCGGCCTTTGTCTTTAGCACTTAATATTGCACATCAAAGTGACTATCAATACATTACGCTATTATTAAGATAGATGA
The DNA here is from genome assembly GCA_036785405.1 of Coenonympha arcania. Classification (NCBI taxonomy): domain Eukaryota; kingdom Metazoa; phylum Arthropoda; class Insecta; order Lepidoptera; family Nymphalidae; genus Coenonympha; species Coenonympha arcania. Next base: position 16,727,918 of record CM072066.1, on the reverse strand, counting down.
GTATTGGATAGGAATTCATTATTGCTTGCGATAGATAAGATAAAATTACAAAATTATAGTTGTAAGTAAATGCAAAAACTTCATTTTTTATTTTTGTTTTGACTTTTGATTTTTGAATTTGATTGATTTGTATTTGACTTTGACTATGACTTGACCTGAGACTTGACCGTAGTAACTAATATTAGTGATCTGTGGACTTGACCACTGACTGGACTTTGACTTTGACTTGCATCTATACCTACTCATTATACTCTATTGTAGGTACGATTTCGAATGGTTCTGTGTTGAATGAAACGCCCCGCTGACCCGCTGATCTGGCTCTGTGATCTGGCTTTAGGTACATGGTACTGTTTCTATGTGGTTTGGTTTCTATCATAGTAATTATATCTTGGACGAAAGGATTATATCCTCTTTGGTTTCAATGTGTGTGTGGTTTGCAGCCATTTGCAGCACAAGCTAAAACTTAGTGATTATTTATACTCTTTGGCACAGGCAGAGTATATGTGTTCTGTGAGCCCAAGAGTATATGTGTTCTGTGTGTGAGCCACAGACGTATGTGAGCACAGGAGTGATATGGGAGTGATTAATCATATTATACTCCTAGTGATTATATACTCTTTGTTATAATCTTGGAGATGCTCTTGTATTAGAGAGTATATGTGTTCTGTGCTCTTGTAGCACAGTTGTAGCACAGGTTTGCTAACAGTTTTTGCATTTCTGACTTTTCATATTTCGATTTAGACAAGGAGTAAGAAAATATGGTCCTTCTCAACTACGTATTCAGAACTGGTGAATTCATGAAGGTATACGAGTAAAGCCTGATTATTTCACCAAACTCAGGGGTAAGCAACATCCGGGGTCAGATAATCATTATTTTACCACAGTATGTAATAATTCTTAGTTAATAAATTATAATTTATAACCTTACACTGGATTACTGCACTCTTTATAGATCAAATTCTTCAATTACAGATCTGAGAACGATATTTCCAATAACATGGCCTCAGCCCCTAACGTGACAGTGGATCAAGTAAGGACGATCCTATAACCTTACACTGGATTACTGCACTCTTTATAGATCAAATTCTTCAATTACAGATCTGAGAACGATATTTCCAATAACATGGCCTCAGCCCCTAACGTGACAGTGGATCAAGTAAGGACGATCCTCAATGAAGTGATTGACTCGCTGGAGTCTCCAGATTATGCGTCAAAGCTGGATGAAGCTAAAGAGGCGGCAGGCAATGAGATGCTGAAGATGATGCAGCTGGTGTTCCCCATGGTTGTGCAGATCGAGACGGAGACTATCAAGAGGCACGGCTTTAGTGGCACTAGGGAAGGTATAATGTTCAAATCCTATGGTACCTATAACCCGTTTGCAGAAGCTTTGCTGATGACTTCCCCTCGACTTCACTACCGCGGCCCGCATTTGCCTGGCAACGGCATAGGCCACCGTTGTATGAAGTGGGAGGAGAAGACCTGGTAGTACCCGTCTAGCAAATTGGTATTTTTTTCTTGGAATGCCGTGACGTATGAACAGGATGCTAAGTTTGAGCTAAACATGCATGCTAGTGATACACAAGGCATTGGTAATTATAACTCTGTAGAATATACTGTACATTGGATTAAAGCAGGTTTTACTTTCATAAAGTTCCTTGTAAACTTCAAACTGAACTATTTTTTTCTACTTTTGCATCTGTGTTGTAGCTCCTAAATAGCACAAACACAAAAACCTTTCAAATACTTCTCATATATATTTTACCCTGACATGAGAGCATTATTGAGAGATATAGTTACTTGTTAAAATGTATTTTCAATCTACAGTAAGACTTCTAAACTTTATTCCAGGTATAGTCCAGTTCACTCAGCTTGTCCGGGAGATGGAGAGTCAAGACAATGAGATAGCGCGCTTGCACAACCAGATCCGAAGCCACTACCTGCCGCCTGTGTCCATCAGCTCCACTGTGGACACCTCCCTGTGAGCTGGTCTCATGGTTAGTGTCTGACATACCCAGGCTAGCACTTTAATCAATTGTTCTGGTTGATGGAGACTAGAAACCACCTTCCTTCACCCATGGCACATCTAGCGGTTATGAAGGATGAATCATGGGAGGTCACCTATCTAGTACTTGCAAATTGGTGCCTTGGTTGAACAACTGATGCATACATAAACCAATCAGTGTCTATGTGGCTTGATCAATGAAAGCATTAACCAATTAGTACCCGAGATGTAACTTCGTCAAAGCTATAAGTATTTTTCCAGAATCACACAGTATTGTCACTCTAAGCCATTCTACCTCTTGTACCACAAGATTGGAATGCAAGACAATGTGATTGCTTGCGTGTACAGATTCATACTTCCATAGCAGTGGATGTCCAACCTCTGGTGCAGCTGTAGAGAAAACTTTGATGTCACCTATGATTTAGAAATGAAAATTCCTATAAGCCATCTGAGAATATAATTTGTAAAAAACGATGACCATGGGATGTATGGAATCCAGTACCAAACTGATTTAAATCCAAATTTTATTTTTTACTTTCATTTATTTTAAATACAATCTAATAATATTTTTTAACAATGTTTCCAAAAATAAAAATACATGTTTAAAAATATAAAATAACTTTTTTTTACTTATTATTAAAGGGTATACGGATGTGATGTGTGCAAGCAACTAATCTAGGTTATATATTCCTCCTTAATAAATAAATAAATAAATCATCTGTAGCATTATGATTTATACTATCTGGGCCCTATTCATCAAAAGTTACAAGCCTTGTATTACAAGCGATTCTCTTGTAAATTTACAAGAGAATCGCTTGTAATACAAGGCTTGTAACTTTTGATGAATAGGGCCCAGGAGGAATTTCAAACAAGAAATAACTTGAAGTAAATAAAAGTAATTAGTAAACTGTAATGGAAGTTAGGATGATGAAATGTGAATTTCAAGTAAGTTTCAAGTATATCAAAGAGGTGATTGTTAGCACAAACTCAGAGTAAACCATTGGAGTAAACATAATGGTAGCTTCTGATTAGATAAGGTGGTATGTAGGTAAACAAAACACTACGGATTGTTGCAAAATGTTACTCGACTGGGAAAGTTATGTAGGAATTTAGCAGTTCTGTCCATAATAAACTTATGATATTATGTAGTGCATAAAAAAATTGTTAGAAACATCGTGCCTTACTTAATTTATATTCAATGTGTAAATAAAAATGAAAAACCCAAAATTCAACAATATGCTTATTTGTTATTGGAGGTTTACTCAGGTGAGATTGTAATTATAAATACTCGGACAATAAATAGATGTGACAAACGGGAGTTTAGTCTGACAAGTAACAAAAACTGTTCAAGAAGGAGTAAAGTAACTGTGGCAATTGTTCTTTTTAATAAGGAAACAAAATAGAAAAAAGGGAGTCTTGCAAACTCTGCACTAAGATAGGTTGTATAATAGCCGAAGTTGACCAAGTTTGCAAATGGAATTCACTAAGAGAACTTTCTTTTATATGTATAACTGAAGCAGTGAACCCCATAAGCTTATATTAATGCACAGAAAAATTTAAGCGCAAATATTCCAAAAATATCTTTTGTCTTTTCCAGATACCTGCTGTATACTATACCCCAGTGATATACGTGATAATCTCAGTGATAATCTCAGTGAAATAGACTTAAAAATGAGGAAAAGAAGAGCTTATATGTATTGTGTGTGTGCGAGCATCCTACTGTATGTATACTACGTTGTTGGTGTGTGTGACTATGTACTCTCTAGGAGTTATAAGGATGATTTTGACTACCCACTAAATATTGACATCAAACCGTTGGTGAATGACGTGCTTTCCGGAAAAAAACCAAGCATTGCACCAATTAATTTGTATCCGTACAGGTTTTTAACAAATTCAGGAAAATGTTCTACTGTAGAAAAGATAGATCTGTTTATAGTGGTAAAATCTGCAGTGAATAATTATTACAGACGTAATGCTATAAGAAAGACTTTTGGACAAGAAAGCGTGATACCTGGCAGAACTGTCAAGATTCTCTTCTTTTTGGGAGTTGATGAACCTACAGTGCTGACCAGAAAGAGTTTTGAAGGAAAATACATTGACTATACAGTAGAACACGAAATGGTCGACTTTAAAGACATCATTCAAATGGATTTTCGTGATAGCTACTTCAATAACACTATTAAAATGATGATGTCCTTCCGTTGGTTATACGAGCACTGTTCTATAGCCGACTACTATTTATTTACGGATGATGATATATATATTTCTGTTAAAAATCTTCTGCATTATGTCCACAATGCAACCACAACCAGTGAGAATGAAATGACACATGGAAAACATAATGGATATGAGAGAGATGGCATTCTGTATGCTGGGCACGTCTTCGATTCTGCTACACCTATACGTTTTCTTTTAAATAAATGGAGAGTATCAATAGAAGAGTATCAGTGGGACAAATGGCCGCCGTACGCGACCGCGGGAGCTTTCGTGGTGTCGAATCGATGTATGAAGATGCTTTATGCTGGAAGTTTGTTTGTGAAGCACTTCAGATTCGACGATGTGTACTTGGGCATAGTAGCGAGGAAGCTGGGTATAACGCCCACACACTGTTCGGAGTTCCATTTCTACAACAAGAAGCATTACAGTGTTGATGGGTACAGATCTGTGATAGCGTCGCACGGTTTCGGCGACCCTGATGAGTTGATAAGGGTTTGGAATGAGCAGAATAGTAAATATACCAGTAAATAAATAGTAAACAGACCAGTAAATTGACATAACCAGGACAGTACGTCATGTCTTATCTACACGGTTATATTATTATGTATAAAAAATATCAGAATGTTATTGGACCATAGTTCCGAACATTCAAACCAACCACTTTTGTTCTACTTTTATTGTTCCGCTCAAAATGATTTGATCTATTGATTTATTGAAAATGTAGTGTGCTGTCGTTATTTTAGGTAATGGTTGTCATCCGACCAAGCAGTCAAGCTTGTGTAAGAAAAACGTATTCATAGTTATCGTGATCGTTGACAAAAGCTGTCCGCTGATTGCATTATTTATAGCGCGCAATGCAGTTCCCTCCGCGCACCTCACGCATGCGCCGTGTCCCGCGTCATTCTAGGAATAAGTCCCGGTTGTATTGCACGCGTCTGTGCATCGAGAGAGATGCGACGCACGCGCTTTTTGCGGGAAATAATATTTGAATGTACTTTGCGTTTATGTCCTTTGTTATATTTCATTACCTACATGATTGATATGAACCTAGCACGGACTTTTTATTAAGAATCCCACTATAATTTCTGATTTACGTCGGCCAATCGGGGGGCAGAATTTGCTAACGATTGCGATAACGATCAGTAGGTACGTTTTTCTTACGCAATAAGACCTCTCATTATTTTTTAAGAATGACTGAATGAAAATGCCACTGAATTTTTAAACGATGCACTTAAATTATTACATTTTATGATGCCAAGAGTATTTTGGTATTTTTCATTTGTTAAATGTGTACTAGTTGGGTGACCGAGCTTTGCTCGGTAGTATTACAGCTACTCACCAATAGATGGCAGCAGGAGTTTACTGTAATAGTTTTACTTTATCGCCAATAGATGTCAGGTATAGATTTATATATTTATATATTTTTTTTTGTAAATACGACATTTTCTAAAAATGATAAGAAATGTAGCTAGATCAATTTATCGCCCCCAAAACCACTTGTATACTAAATTTCATGAAAATCGTTCAAGCCGTTTCCGAGATTCAGATTATATAGAAATATATTATACAAGAATTGCTCGTTTAAAGGTATAGGATAAAATACAGACTGCAGTATAAAAGCAATAATTTGGTTCTATCAAGGCTCTAAGATAGAAGCTGATGGATAATATTGGAACTTTAGGCTTCTCGTAAACACTGGAGTTTGAACTTCAGTTAAATTATTTTAACAACTTGTATGCAAAGTGCATAAATTAGTCATTTTTGTCTTTAGTTTTTCACATTATTGTAAGTCTACTATCTCAACTATGGCAAATATAATAATGGATACTTAGTTAGGTTATTACTTATTATAGATAGATTGTTTCCTAAATTTCGCAATAATTTGTGTCTATTTTTGTAGTTATCTTAAATGTTTTTACTGCTAATGCTTACCTAATGATGTCCTTAATTTAATATATGAAGACTGGAAGGAAAAAGTCGTGATCTTAATAATTACTAACTAAGTAAATAGTTATTAGGTTTTAAATTATTTTTTCTCATTTTTTAGAATATCTATAATACTTACTTATTCATTTTCATAATATGATTTCTAACTACAGTAGTACATTTTTGTCTCTCACAACAAGTAAGTGAATAAAACAAATTCAACAGTCTATTGTCTTTTATTATTATTTTAGTTTTGTATAAACAATTTAATCAATACAGTACATTTGTACAATATACTTAACAAAGATTTTAGTAATTATACTTAAATAAAATCTTTTAATCAATAATCAATCAATAATCAATAATTCTTTATTTGCTTAATACACTTACATTGAGGTGTTAAATATAAGTGGTAACAGTGTATTGCCATTCTATGGCGTGCAAATATGTATAAAGTAATATCGGAAAACAGCGAAAACTTAAATACAATGCTTAAACTATAGATTAAATTTATCATTTTACTTATTAATACATTGATAGAATTCTTTCATGTCATAAAAATTATACAGATTCAGCCATTGAAATAATTTGGTTTTAAATTGGTTAATGGGAAGTAATTTGATGTCATAAGGTAGTTTATTATATATTTTTACACACATCATGACGCAGTTACGTTTAAAATACTCAGTTTTAGGTAGATAGTTCAAAACTAAGCGATTAGGATTTCTACAAGAACGAGGGTGAGCATCGCTGGCTGTTGCGAAAAGTGACATATGTTTTTTAACAAAACAACCTATCTCAAATATATAAAGACACGGAAGAGGCAACAGCTTAAATGTTTTGAATAATGGCCTGCAACTGTCCAGCGGTGCAGCACCACACATGGCGCGAACACACTTTTTCTGCGCAATGAAAGCTCTATTTACATCAGTCCCATTGCCCCAAAATACCAAGCCATATCTAAGCACAGAGACAACATAGGCATGATACACTGACAACACTACTTTAAAATCTACGACATGTCTGAGACGTCTTAGCACGTAGCAAAATCTATTAATTTTTTCGCATACAATGTTGATATGATTCTTCCATGTCAATCTAAAATCTACGTTTAGACCTAAAAACTTTACTTCTCGGGTAGGAGAAATCGTTTTGTTATTGTGATTTATATTTAATGCAATGGGGGATTTTTCATAGAATTGTATATATTGTGTTTTGGTTAAATTGATATGTAAATTATTAATGTCAAGCCAGTTTATAATATTGAGAAGAGTGTTATTTATGTCAGACTCATGTACCGTTTGAGAATTATTACTATTTGATGTCAAAATTATCGATATGTCATCCGCGAAGAGAACACACTTGTGATTTGTGACGTCTGTAATGTCATTTATGTATAGAAGAAAGAGTACTGGTCCGAGAATACTTCCCTGAGGGACTCCAAATTGGTTATGCATATAATCTGATTGAAATGATACTACTTCGCTCCCTATTTTTTTATTTAACATAACAGCTTGGTAACGGTCACGTAGATAAGAGGAAAACCAATCGATAGCTGGACCCCGTATGCCAATTGCTTCCATTTTCCTGATTAAAATATCGTGCTGGACGAAATCAAATGATAAATCTAAAAATAAGCCTGTGGTTGTTTTTCTTGAGTCCGTATTTCGGAGAACAACGTCTATGAACGAATATATGGCCACCGTTGTTGATTTTTTCTTTTGAAACCCAAACTGCTCTTTCTTTATAATGCTAAATTTTTCACAATATTGTAATAAACGTTTTAACATGCATTTTTCAAAGATTTTTGAAAATATGGGTATGAGCGTAATTGGTCTATAATTAGATATATCCTTCGGATCCCCTTTTTTATACAGCGGTTTTATTATTGATCGTTTCAAAATTTCCGGGAATGTACCAGTTTCAAAAGATAAATTGATTAGATGTACAAGCACCGGTATTATATAGATTTTGCTCGCTTTAATTATTTTCGTGGATACTTCATCGTAGCCCGCGGAGGTTGTGTTATTTAGTGACATTATTTCTTTCGCAATTTCATGTGATGTCACTGGTTTTACATACATTGAATGCAGACTATTAGTGGCAGAACTTATTTTAAAATCTTCAGATAAGTCTGTTTTTTTATTTGTCATTTGGATAAAAAAGTTATTGAAAACAAACGCCATCTTCCTTGGATCGTCAATTAACGTATCTTCATATTTAATGCTGTTTATAAAATTGTCACTTTTACTTTTATTATAGGTTTCATTTTTTACTATATTCCAAGATGCGCCGCATTTATTTTTACTGTTTGATATTATTTTGGCATTAGTTATTTTATGAGCATTATGAATACACTTTTTTAAAATCTTCGTGTATCTGAGGTAGTTTTCCTTAACCTGTCTATTTTTCTTATTTTTATAAAAGTTAAACCGCAAGTTTCTTTTTGTCTTACAACCGATTTTTAGCCCTCGTGTTATCCACCTTTGACTGCTAGAGTGTTCGTGTATTTTTATCTTTATAACGGGAAAGGACAGTTTATAAAATAGACAAAACAGCTCGTGAAATGTATTAAAAGCCTTATTTAGCTGTGTTTCTTCGTAAACTTCGGAAAAAGATAAGCTTTCCATGCAATTATTAAATATTTTTATGTTTTCATCGGAATAATCTCTCTTATATATATAGAAGTGTTTGTTATCGCGATTTTTGTTTTGTACAGGAACGCATAACATTTGAGCAGTGTCGTGATCTGATAGATTTAAATTGAGTATCGACGCATGGGCGTTAGGTACATTACTAAAGATAAGGTCAATACATGAAGATAATCTAGTGGGGCTTTTAATGTGACAATTTAGGTTGTAGCTTTTAAACAAGTCATTTAATTGAGTTGTGGTCTTAGAAGTTTTGAGTATATTTATATTGAAGTCGCCAGTTATAATAATATTTTTATTCGTTTTATATCTGTTCCCTAAAAAGAATAGTAGGTTTTCCAATTTGTTAAAAAACAAAGTAATATCCGAATTGGGAGTGCGATAAATGCACACAATTACGAGGTTGTGACCACTGACCTCTATTCCGCAACATTCAAAATGAATTGATAGGGCCATTTTTGTAATATCTTTAAATTGAACACCCAACCTGTACTTTCACATTATAATCACGGAGTCGTCTGATCGTCTCTCGCCGTTGCTGACCATTGCGATGCTCCAAGGTGATCATTGAACATTGCTCAAATATTGTGGGTAACCTTAACATCGGCAGAAAATCGGTGCCTTTGTTGAACAACTGATGCATACATAAACTAATCAGTGTCTATGTGGCTTGATCAATGAAAGCATTAACCAGTCAGTGCCCGAGATATAAGTTCGTCAAAGTTATAAGTATTTTTCCAGAATCGCACAGTATTGTCACTCTAAGCTACTCTACCTCTTGTACCACAAGATTGAAATGCAAGACTATGTGATTGCTTGCGTGTACAGATTCATAGTTTCATAGCTGTGGATGTCCAACCTCCCTGGTGCAGCTGTAGAGAAAACATTGATTTCACCTATGATTTAGAAATGGAATTTCCTAGCGTGAACCATATGGAATATAATTAATTTGTAAAGGACAATGACCAATGATGAATGTATGGAATCCATGTACCTGATTCAAATCCAAATTTTATTTTTTACAAAATAGGTCTCTACATTAACTACTTACCACGATTATAATTTTTTTCTCTCATTTATGTTAAGCACAATCTAATAATATTTTTTTACAATGTTTCTAAAAAAATACATGTTTAAAAATATTAAACAACTTTTTTTTACTTATTATTATTAAAGGGTATACTAATGTGATGTTGTGTAGCAAGTAGCAACTAATCTGGATTATATATTCCTCATTTACAAATAAATAAATCGTCTGTAGCATCATCATTTTTACCATCAGGAGGGATTTCAAACAAGAAATAACTTGAAGTAAATAAAAAGTAATTAGTAAGCTGTAATGGAAGTTAGGATGATGAAATGTGAATAATTTTATATCTAAGAGGTGATAGAGCATAATGGTAGCTTCTGATTAGGTAAGATGGTATGTAGGTAAACAAAACACTAAGGATAGTTGCAAAATGTTACTCGACTGGGAAAATTATGAAGGAATTTAGCAGTTCTGTCCATAATGAACTGCATGATATGTAGTGCATAAAAAAATTGTTAGAAACATCGCGTACTTAATTTATATTCAATGTGTTAATAAAAATGAAAAACCCAATAATCAACAATATGCTTATTTGTTATTGGAGGTTTACTCAGGTGAGATTACTATCTCACCTGAGTAAACCTACGAGTATTTAAAATTACTATTTTAAATACTCGTACAATAAACATATGTGACATAAAAAATGGAACCTTTGTCTGACAAGTAACAAAAACTGCTCAAGAGGTAAGGTAACTGTGGCAATTGTTATTTATATTAAGGAAACAAAATAGAAAAAGGGAGTCTTGGGAACTCTGCACTAAGATAGGTTGGATAAATTTGCAAATAAATTCACTCCTCTAAGTGAACTTTCAGTTATAATTATGTATAACTGTGAAACAGTGAACCTCATATGCTTATATTAATGCACAAAAATTTTTAAGCGCAAATATTCCAAAAATATCTTTTGTCTTTTCCAGATACCTGCTGCCCCAGTGATATACGAATCTCAGTGAAATATACTGTTAAAAATGAGGAAAAGAAGAGCTTATATGTACTGTGTGTGGGCGAGCATCCTACTGTATGTATACTACGTTGTTGGTGTGTGTGACTATGTACTCTCTAGGAGTTATAAGAATGATTTTGACTACCCACTAAATATTGACATCAAACCAATGGTGAATGACGTGCTTTCCGGAAAAAAACCAAGCATTGCACCAATTAATTTGTATCCGTACAGGTTTTTGACGAATTCCGGAAAATGTTCCACTGTAGAGAAGATAGATCTGTTTATAGTGGTAAAATCAGCAGTGAATAATTATTACAGACGTAATGCTATAAGAAAGACATTTGGACAAGAAAGCGTGATACCTGGTAGAACTGTCAAGACTCTCTTCTTTTTGGGAGTCGATGAACCTACAGTGCTGGATAGAAAGAGTTTTGAAGGAAAATACATTGACTATACAGTAGAACACGAAATGGTCGACTATAAAGACATCATTCAAATGGATTTTCGTGATAGCTACTTCAATAACACTATTAAAATGATGATGTCCTTCCGTTGGTTATACGAACACTGTTCTATAGCCGACTTCTATTTATTTACAGATGATGATATATATATTTCTGTTAGTAATCTTCTGCGTTATGTCCACAATGCAACCACAACCAGTGATAATGAAATTACACATAGAAAACATAATGGATATGAGAGAGATGGCTGTCTGTATGCTGGGTACGTCTATGATACTACTCCACCTATACGTTTTCTTTTAAATAAATGGAGGGTATCAATAGAAGAGTATCCGTGGGACAGATGGCCGCCGTACGCGACAGCGGGAGCTTTCGTAGTGTCAGATCGATGTATGAAAATGCTTTATGCAGGAAGTTTGTTTGTGAAGCACTTCAGATTCGACGATGTGTACTTGGGCATAGTAGCGAGGAAGCTGGGTATAACGCCCACACACTGTCCGGAGTTCCATTTCTACTACAAGAAGCATTACAGTGTTGATGGGTACAGATCTGTGATAGCGTCGCACGGTTTCGGCGACCCTGATGAGTTGATAAGGGTTTGGAATGAGCAGAATAGTAAATAAACCAGTAAATAAATAGTAAACAGACCAGTAAATTGACATAACCAGGACAGTACTGTCTTAATAACCGGCTCGTCTGTTTCGGAGCATACGGAACGTTTACATGTCTTATCTACTTATCTACACGGTTATATTATGTATGAAAAATATCAGAATGCTATTGGACCATAAATCCGAACATTAAAACCAACAACTTTTGTTCTACTTTTATTGTAACTTGATATTCCGCTCAAAATGAATTAATGATCAAATTTATTGAAAATGTAGTGTGCTGTTCATTATTTTACATAAGTAATGCTTGTCATCCAACCAAGCAGTCAAGATTATGTAAGAAAAACGTATTCATCGTTATCGTGATCGTTTACAAATGCTGCCCGCTGATTGCATTTTATAGCGCGCAATGTTCCCTCCGCGCACCTCACGCATGCGCCGTGTCTTTTTATTAAGAATCCCACTATAATTTCTGATTTACGTCGGCCAATTTGCAAACGATTACGATAACGATGAGTAGGTACGTTTTTCTTATGCAATCAAACCTCTCATTATTTTTTATGAATTACTAAATGGAATTGCCACTTAATTTGAAACGTTGTTGCACATAAATTATTAGATTTTATGATGCCAAGAGTATTTTAGTGTTTTTCACTTGTTAATGTGTTTAGATACAGACTGCAGTATAAAAGCAATAATTTGGTTCTATCAAGGCTCTAAGATAGAAGCTGATGGATAATATTGGAACTTTAGGCTTCTCGTAAACACTGGAGTTTGAACTTCAGTTAAATTATTTTAACAACTTGTATGCGTAGTGCATTATTAGTCATTTTTGTCTTTAGTTTGTCATATTAATGTGAGTCTTACTATCTCAACTATGGCAAATAATAATGGATAGTTTGGTTATTTTTATAGATAGATTGTTTCCTGAATTTCGCAATAATTCGTTTCTATTTTTTGTAGTTATCTTAAATGTTTTTACATTCCTATTTCCTGCTAATGCTTAATGATGTCCCTAATTTAATTTATGAAGATTGGAAGGAAAAGTCGTGATCTTAATAATTACTAACTAAATAGTTATTAGGTTTTAAATTATTTTTCTCATTTTTTAAAATATCTATAATACTTATTCATTTTCATAATATGATTTCTAACTACAGTACTTAGTACATTTTTGTCTCTCAATTTTTTTATGATATTGCACAATGAGTAAAAAAATTAAATTCAACAGTTTATTGTCTTTTATTATTTTAGTTTTGTATACTTAAATATTTAATTAATGTACATTTGTACAATATAACAAAGAATTTAGTAATTATACTTACTTAAATAAAATCTTAAAATTGAATTAACATGTCACAAGATTTCACCTTATTTTCAGTAATCATTATCTACACATGAGTATTACACATATTTGTTTGATGCAATTCCCAATCTAAGAAAATTAAGAAAACATCTTTCAAAAGATCCTTTCTTTGAAAAGATTCTTCTTAGTTCAACAAAGTGCATAAAATGAGAGAAAATATAAATGATAAGAAATGGGAACTATCTATATATTAACACTAGTAGGGCGCGTAGAGGCGCGGGCCACATGTGGCCCGCGTGCTGTCTTCCCCCCTATTTGCCCTACAACTTTAGTCCCTTCAACATTCCCCATACATTTTCTATGAAAAAATAAATTCCGCCATTTTAAATATTTTTTTCTGTCCATCGAATAGACCTCCGGGTCCTGATCATTTCTTGTCAAGAAACCGTTCTTCCATCTCTTAAACATTCCGGGCTATCGGCGAAATTTGTTTGGCGGCCATTTTGAATCCGCCATTTTGAAATTTTTTTCAGCTCACTGCCAATTGGATGACATTTCGGATGACATTTGGTCGAGCACCCCCTACCTAGCTTTGATACCCTAGCCGTGCTCTTCACCCGTCTTCGAAATCCTCAATCATCAGCTCTCTCCGTATTTTTCCTCCGAATGAATTTTTTTCTTCTATACGACCTCATTCACGAAAAAAAATTTTTTCATACAAAATTGTTCAGGAGAGGTGATCAATCAGTGAGTCAGTCAGTCAATCAGTGAATCAGTACGAGTAGCTATATATATAGTAACTAGTAGGGCGCGTGGGGGCGCGGGTCACATGTGGGCCGCGGGCTGTCTTCCCCCTATTCGCCTTCCAACTTTTAGTCTCTTCGATATTCCCCATACATTTTCTATGGAAAAATAAATTCCGCCATTTTGAATTTTTTTTCTATCCGTCGAATAGACCTTCGGGTCCTGATCACCTTTAGTCGAGAAACCGTTCTTCTATCTTTTATACTCTTCGAGATATTGGCGAAATTCGTTTGGCGGCCATTTTGAATCCGCCATTTTGAAATTTTTTTCAGCTCACTGCCAATTGCATGACGTTTCAAATGACATTTGGTCGAGCACCCCCCACCTATCTTCAATACCCTGGCCATGCTCTTCACCCGTCTCTGAAATCCTCAATCATCAGCTTTCTCCGTATTTTTCCTCCGAATGAATTTTTTTCTTCTATACGACCTCACCCGTGAAAAAAAAAAATTTCATACAAAATTGTTCAGGAGAGGTGATCAATCAGTGAGTGGCCAATCAGCACGAGTAGCTATATATATATACTAGTTTTTCGCGTGGAGGCGCGGCCCGCTAAAGCGGACCGCGTAACTGCTTGTAGCAATTTACGTGGTCGCTCATACTCGGATTTAGCAAAAATTAGTAGGTAGGTACCCAATCGCCATACAATTTTTTATAAAAAATAAATTCCGCCATTTTGAATTTTTTTTCTTGTCACTAAATAGATATCCCCATTTCGATCATCTTTTGCTATGAAACTACTTTTCCCTCCGAGATAGAGACCAACAAAATTTGTATGGCGGCCATGTTTTTTCCGCCATTTTGAATTTTTTTTCAGCTCATTGGTAATTGGACGAGGTTTCAAATGACATTTGGTCGAGCACCCCCCACCTATCTCCAATACCTTTAGCGTGCTCTTCACCCGTCTCCGAGATCCTCAATCATCAGCTCTCTCCATACTGTCCCCGAAAGAAATAGTTGTCCTCTTTACGAAAGTGTTTGTGAAAAAAAATTTTTTCATACAAAATTTTACAGGATAAAATTTTGCGAAAATCTCGGCCGCCATCTTGTTTTTCCAAAATTTTCCATTTTTTCTGTTAATCGTTTACTAATATCTACAATCGTTGCGAGTTTGAACGAAATCGGTCGGAAAACAAAAAAGTTACAGAAATCACGTCGGCCGCCATCTTGTTTTTCTGAAATGTCATAATTTTTCCCTACTCGACTCCCGCACCCGAACACATCCCCCATACATCATTATATCGTTTTTAGACTCCTTCTGGGAGAACAATTATGTCAATGAGTCAGTGAGTGAGTCAGTGAGTGGTAATCGAGCTATATATATTATAATATACTAGTAGGGTGCGTGCTGTCTTCCCACCTATTTGCCTTACAACTTTAGTCCCTTCAACATTCCCCATACATTTTCTATGAAAAATATAAATTCCGCCATTTTGAAATTTTTTCTATCCATCAAATAGACTCTTGAGTGCTGATCAAGTCTTGTCAAGAAACCGTTCTTCCATCTTTTATACTTTCCGAGATATCGACGAAATTCGTTTGGCGGCCATTTTGAATCCGCCATTTTGAAATTTTTTTCAGCTCATTGACAATTGGATGACATTTCAAATGACATTTGGTCGAGCACCCCCCATCTATCTTCGATACCCTGGCTGTGCTCTTTACCCGTCTCCGAAATCTTCAATCATCAGCTCTCTCCGTATTTTTCCTCCGAATGAATTTTTCTCTTGTATACGAAACGCATAGTGAAAAAAAAATTTTTCATACAAAATTGTTCAGGAGAGGTGATCAATCAGTGAGTCAGTGAATCAGCACAAGCAGCTATATATATATATTAACTAGTAGGGCGCGTGGGGGCGCGGGCCACACGTGGCCCGCGTGCTGTCTGCTCCACATTTTGCCTTACAACTTTAGTCTCAACATTCCCCATACATTTGCTATGAAAAAAATGAAGTCCGCCATTTTGAATTTTTTTTCTATCCATCGTATAGACCTTCGGATCCTGATCAACTCTTGTCAAGAAACCGTTCTTCCAACTTTTATACTTTCCGAGATATCGACGAAATTCGAATGGCGGCCATTTTGAATCCGCCATTTTGAAATTTTTTTCAACTCACTGCCAATTGGATGACGTTTCGAGTGACATTTGGTCGAGCACCCCCCACCTATCTTTGATACCCTCCCCGTGCTCTTTACCCGTCTTCTCAATCCTCACTCATCAGCTCTCTCCGTATTTTTCCTCCGAATGAATTTTTCTCTTCTATACGAAACGCATAGTGAAAAAAAAATTTTTCATACAAAATTGTTCAGGAGAGGTGATCAATGAGTGAGTCAGTGAATCAGCACGAGTAGCTATATATATATTAATTAATAATATTATACACAGTGGAAGACATTATATTAATCTTAACCATGGCCCCCGACCCCAGTTCAAAACACTATTTATCAATATAATATAATTTATAACAATATTAAAATCTCACAGATATTTGGTGACGAATTATCGATATCATCTTAATTTTTAACAATGGTGAATAGATTTCTAATTCCTTGACTAAGATTACCTTATGATTTCAACAAATAGTGCTATCCTATCATTACATAACGTGGGAAAACGAATAGCACTAGGTACTTCCGAGACTACTGTTATCCCTTTTTACAAAGACTGTTGTGGAAGGGAAAGTGCTAAAATCTACCAGAACGGGTCAAACAGTCAGTTAATCCATTTAAATCATGTAAGATGCAGTGCATCCTAGAACTATACATTGAAATGTCATACAATAGACATATACCCTGGACAGGGCGGACGGCGTGAAAAAATGTCGCCAGTTTATCGCTGTAATGTTTGTTTTGCCACCAACAGTAAGGCCATGCTGTAGTTCTTTCAGCAGCCACCTATAAAATTTTGACAGATGGCGCTACTGTTTGCTTGTGCGAAAAAGGTTTACGTAAATTGTTTCTTATCAGTGCATACGGTGCATTGGGGCTTATCATGTTGTGTAACTTCGCTACATACAGTGTCCTTCAAAGTTCGAACTGAAGCACCACATGCTTTGCAAATAACTGCTTTAAAACTGACATATCTGACAATGGGGTTGTATCCATTTGGACAGACTTTGCTAAAGAAGTCCAGCACAACAATAGGTGGCATTGTGTTGATTAATTTATAAGCCACCTATCGGGAAGGGTCAAACGTCGGTCACTGCAGCCAGCTGCTACAAGATGGAAAGGCATCGAATCATTTTCAAGATGGAGAAACAGAGTGACGCGTAGGCATTGTATTGAAGTTATGTTTAAGCATAACATTTTCTACTTTTTTGTAACACTTAACTTAGACACTTAAATAACCTTTGTGCATCTACTGTAGGTTTTTATTTTTATTTATTGCTCTGTAATCTGCAAGTTTATATTTTTATTCATTGTACTGTCAACTTCAATTATCTCTAACACATGCTGTGGTTGAATCATGTAGGTTGCAGTCTCGATACTTAAATTAGCCATAAGTCCTGTTACTTAGGCTTTGTTAAAAAAAAAACTTACCACTTATCGGAACGGGTCAAATAACTTCGGTCAGACCAGCTAGCAGCTGTGAGTGAATAGGCTCCCTACCCTCGTTGAACACGAAGAATATTTTCACAATGTAATTGTAGAGCTACAAATCGCGTTGGGATAGTATTTGAATTATCAATTAACCTGCACCTATCTGCCCTCCTATTCCCTATCTCAGCGAAGATCACTCAGTGGGCAGTGGCCTTCAATGACATTTATTTGTTATCCATTGAAGGTATTCCACAAATTATTATTTTCGTTCCATTTAATAAAGCAGCAATGTATAGCGATTTTTTTGTTTTTAATGGACATTTTACACATCGCAATCTAGCCCCAAAGTAAGCGATAGCTTATGGTTGCTAGATGACTGATAAATATACATACATACTAATAGATATACATAAATATAATATATTGAAAAACACCCAGACACTGGAAAACATTCTTGCTCATCACACAAACATTTACCAGTAGTGGGAATCGAACCCACGACCTCCGGCGCAGACGGCAGGTTCGCTACCACTACGCCATTCGGTCGTCAAATTCGTTTCATAGACAATAGTGATTATCACCCAGATACAAAATAAGGGGCCCTGGAAGGATCAAACAACGTCAGTCCAGCTAGCTGCTGTGAAGTGGGTAGGCTGCCTCCAGCTCCTTGAACACGAAGGTTATCTTCATGATGGCGAGCCAGAGGGCCGCGTCGTCGACTTGGCAGTGCAACGTGAGGCGGATGGTCTTGTTGTTGAAGCACACCGCCTTCACTATCACGCCCTCGTCGTTCGGCGTCTTGCAGTCGCCCTGCGAACGAGGATTTATATTTTAGCTAGCTTTTGCCCGCGACTTCGCCCGCGTGAATTTCGGTGAAAATTAGGGTTTTTTAAATATCCCATTGGAAGTATGGATTTTTTCCGGAATAAAAAGTACCTAGCCTATGTTTTAATCCGACTGTTAGGTACTTTGTCTAGCCCCGCAGACGTGCTGCCACCGTTGCGCACTTTGCGGCAAATTTGGAAACCCCCAAGGTTCATAACGGTGGTCGCGCACGAATTTGCCAGACTTATAATGAACTAGCTTTTGCCCGCGGCTCCGCCCGCGTTAAATTCGATTTTTTACTAATCCCGAGAAAAAATTGAACTTCCTTTTCAATGACCTGTACTCCTACTTTCAGGAAAGATTGTCAAAATAATCTACCTATAGCTGTAGCTATAGATTAATGTTGAAAATTAGGGTTTTTGAAATATCCCATGGGAAGTATGGATTTTTTCCGGAATAAAAAGTAGCCTATGTTTTAATCAGGGTTATAAGCTATCTACATTCCAAATTTCAGCCAAATCGGTTCAGTAGTTGCGGCGTGAAGGAGTAACAAACATACACACTTACACACACACACACACACTTACAAACAAACTTTCGCCTTTACGTGTGAAGTGTGAAGTGTGATACCAAACAACTGGACTCAAGCATCTTAATAAAAAACCGGCCAAGTGCGAGTCGGACTCGCGCACCGAGGGTTCCGTACTCAAGAAGTACTGAAGCAAAATAAGCTTAGGTAGTTATAGCTAGGTACTTTTAAGATTCGTTCGTACTAATGTAGATGTAACACGACCAAAACTGTAACGACCAAAGATGTAAAACGGTAATAATTACCTTTGTTAATGAACCGCAAAACTAACTTTGTTTGTAGAGGTTTATTGTTATTATTAAAAAAGACTATACTAGTTAGAGCATTGGCTATAGTTTTCCTGTGAAATATACGTAAATTCCTATTGACCATAAATATTTGAGATTTTTCGATTGGTAAACTCCGGAGATAAGGGGGGGAAACGGTATTTTTTTAGACATTTTCCCCGATAAATCAAAAACTATCATGACTAAAAATAATTAAAAATCGGTTTTAGAATGTACAAAGTAAACCCTTTTATATGATACCCCACACAGTACTGTTATCTCACTTTTAAATTTCAACCCTCCGATTTTCCCCCCTTTTTAAATAAGAACAAAAATAATTTCCATTTTTTTTTATTCCAGTGTCATTGAGCCACTAATAAACACAACTATTCCAAATTTCATATCGATAGCTCCGGTAGTTACTGAAATAATCGAGTGTGACGGACAGACAGACGGAGAAAGTCGCACCATAAGGGTTCCATTTTACCATTTTGGTACGGAACCCTAAAATGACACTGAGGTAGAACTAGAACCTATCCGGGCAGACTCAGCAAGAATAGTTCTACGGCCATTGTTCAAGCTTTTAACTTTCAATGTATGTTTGTTCAGGTGGACTCTTGCAAATCAATTTTGAAGTAGGTAGAACGTCCACCGATGTAATAAAATAAATAATTAAAAAAATCAAAAAACCCGACTGCAAAAATGTCAACTGAAATGCAATAACTTAAAAGACTGAAACAAGGCGGACAACGAAAACAAAATTATAATAAACTTAAAACGATGCAATTTTTACTTCATTTTAACAAACAACATTATGAGCTGATAGCTCTAGTTAAATTTTCGCATTCAATTTAAAAATATAGAAGGCGGGACCTATTTTTGCAAATTATAAAGAAAATTAATAGGTCCCGCCTGCTTTATTTTTAAATTGAATGCGAAAATTTAACTAAAGCTATCAGCTCATAATGTTGTTTGTTAAAATGAAGTAAAAATTGCATCGTTTTAAGTTTATTATAATTTTGTTTTCGTTGTCCGCCTTGTTTCAGTCTTTTAAGTTATTGCATTTCAGTTGACATTTTTGCAGTCGGGTTTTTTGATTTTTTTAATTATTTATTTTATTTCAGGCTTTTTAGTTGCCACACTTTACGAGCGAAACCTAAGCACTTTTATCTACACAATGTGAAAGACGTAAAGTGGGTATATTTGGTTATATATTATATTATGTCGGTTCAAGTCAGTCAGTCACTTGGAAGAAGTTTAGATGCAGGTGATTCATTCTCCCTACATGTAGAAGAATATTCCCGCATAGACTCTAACCTGGCTGTTTTAGATGCAGATGACTCATTCTCCCTACATGTAGAAGAATATTCCCGCATAGACTCTAGCCTGGCTGTTTTAGATGCAGGTGACTCATTCTCCCTCCGGGTGGAAGAGTATTTTTGCATAGACTTTAATCTGGTTGATCTAGATGAGGGCGACTCATTCTCCCTTTTGGAGGAAACATGATTGGCTAGGTATGTCAACCTTTGTATTTTTTCAGCATTAGTTTCCTTTGCTAACCTAACTGAATTACGGGTACTTATATCTTTGCATAATTGTTTCTTCGAACCTTCAGAAAGCTGACTGTAAATTATGGCCATTCTCTCTTTCATTTTTGTAAGACGTATTTTGCGTGATCGAGGAGATTCAGTTTTATTTTTTTCTTTAGCCGCCTTAGCTTTTTTTGTTTTTCGAGACAAAGGCATTTTTGAGAATATCAAATTCTTCGTATACGTACAGAAATACGATCGTAACTCGAAAATACATAGAAAACCTTCATATACTTAATATGAACACAAACCTAACTAAAACAGACAATTTTTTAAGCTACCAAATCAATATGTATCTACAATTTATTCGATGCAATTTATACAGAACTAGCAGATACCCGCGGCTTCGCCCGCGTAAATTTTATTTTTCCCTATTCTCACGGGAACCATCGATTTTTCCGGAATAAAAAGTAACCTTTGCGTTAATTAAGAGCGGAATCTATCTCCATTTAAACTTTCAGCCAAAAATTTTCAATAGTTGCAGCAATATTTCAAATGAGTATTTCTCCCGCTGGAATAGTGAAAACAAATATTCACGCGGGAGAAATAACCATTGATTTTCCCGGGATAAAAAATAGCCTTGGATTAAATCCAGAATATAATCTATCTCTATTCCAAATCAGTTCAGTAATTACAGCATGTAGGCAGGTATTATCTATCACTATTATCATGGAAACCATGAAATTTTCCGGGATGAAAAGTAGCCTATTTATTAATCCAGGATAAAATCTATCTCCTTTCCGAATTTCAGACATATCAGTTCAGTAAGTGCAGCGTAAAGTAGTATTTGCGCCCGTGAATATCAATTTTTCAGTTTTCCCGCGAAAACCATGGATTTTTCCGGGATAAAAAGTAGCATTTTTACTAACCCAGGATATCATCTATCTCCATTCCAAATTTCAGCCAAATCGGTCTTGTACTTGCGGTGTGAAGATTTTTTTCCGCGTGAATTTCGGTTTTTAACTAATCCTACGGGAACCATGGATTTTCCCGGGATGAAAAGTAGCTTATGTGTTAACCCAAGATGCAATTTATCTCCATTCCAATTTTGAGCCAAATCGGTTCAGTAGTTGTGGCGTGAAGGAGTATTGAAGCTTGGTAAAATACGAACTTTGGAGCCCCGTTTCACCCCTTTAGGGGAGGAATTTTGAAAAATCCTTTCTTAGTGCACCCCTAGACCTCATAAGGAACGTGTGTGCCAAATTTGAAGTCTCTAGACACAGCGGTTTGGGCTGTGCGTTGATATGTCAGTGAGTCAGTCAGTATCTTCTTTTATATATTTAGAAGATCATTTAAAAGCGATAGAATTATATTATAGGTATAGCTGTTATACGATGACTAACCTGTTCTTCAGAAAGTCGGGTTACTAACCAAGTTATTAAAATGAACGACCTAATCCTATATTAATAAAAATGAATAACCTAAAAGCAGGTAAGTGACTGCCAAAAAAAAATATTTTTACAAAGCAAAAATACAAAGATTTCTATTATTAAAAAAAATACTTAAAAACTATTAAATTTTATTTTTTCCAAGGATTATCTAAAGCTCTTTAGCTTCAGGTAATCTAAGTCTATGAATCTAAAACTTTTGAAAAATAAATTATTTTATTAATTCAATAAAATAAATATTTAAAACTAATATTTAATTTTTTTTATCAATTAAATTCGATGATGGATGCCAGTGCCACTTTAATCTCGAACTACTCGTCAACGATATCTAGACAGTGTCTACTCCGCGCCGTTCAAAAATAAAATGTTAAAGATTAGAAAGCCTACCTTGTTAGGGTCATTAGATTAAATCTGATCGACAAAGTGGAGCGCGTCTTAGAGTACACACAGCGCCATCTAGGGCGAGTAGCGAAAGTACAGATGTTAAAATAATTGTTTAATGATTATATTAAATTATGTTTTCGATTTATGCTATGATATACCAAGTAAAAATGCACAATATAAAGTACGACACACACTTGGTCAATACAAGAATAACGCTATCAAAAACTACAAATGTTACCATTTTGAACGCATTGATCGACTGTTTATAATTCCAAATTAATTCAAAACATATGACTTATATATATTTTTGTAATCTCCTTGTAATTCCCTTCATTTTGATACCCTACTCGATAGGTTTGGTTAAAATTATTTTAAAAATGACTGACAATTTTAGGCCCAAAATCCGCCATTTTGTTTTTTATTTTCAAAAACCTATCTAAGAACACTTGGGTTAATGAGACGAATCTAACGATACCATTAACGTCAAAATCCATGCAGCCGTTTGGAAGATACGTGGTCATAAAGAAATTTACATACATACATACATACATACATACAAGATACGCGCGAAAAACATAACCCTTCTTGCAGTCGGGTAAAAAAGGCCTCCAACACCTTTGGTCGGTCTGCCAACACCGCGGTTTCCCTTGCGGGGTTGCCATTCCAGCACCTTGGGGCCTCAACGTCCGTCGGCTCTACGAACTATGCCCATGCTACATCTGGGGTCTGATTGCGTAAGAAAAACGTATTCATTGTTATCGAAGTCGTTACAAATTCTGCCCCTCGATTGGCTGACGAAATCAGGCGACCGATCAGCGGACAGAACTTGTAAACGATAACGATAAATACGTTTTTTTACACAATTTTTGGGCCAACTTCGTAACACGTTGAACTATATCGGTCACTTTGGTTCTTTTGCATCTCATTTCTGATTTGATCGCGCAAGTTACTCCGAGCATAGCTCTCTCCATCGCTCGCTGAGTGACCCTGAGCCTTCTTATGAGGCCCACCATAGTCAATGATCAAGTCTCGGAACCGTACCTATTTCTTCAACTGTTCAAAGACCTTAATAGTCTTCAGGCACTGAGGGATACTGGACGAGGCTGAGCAATTGTTGAGAATAATGCGGATAAATTGATGTATATTTTGTGTACTGTGTTAGCTTGTTTTGAGAAACATCAAACATGCCTTAAAATAGTGTTTCGTTTACAAACCTGCGTTTCTGCGAGGCTAACTTGCGCTAACCGAGTCAGCACTTGATCAGCTAGGAGCGGGCTCTGTTCCGATATCCGCACAAGTACCATGTTGGTGTGCTGATTTTCCACGTCCACAGAGAATGTTTTCAGGAACATGCCTTGAATGGCTAGAATCAAATACAATATTAAACTTCAAATTTGATTTGTTAAGAATGTAAAAAATTAAACTTTGCAACTATTTAAAAACATAGGTAAGTATTGCAGGAAAAAATTGAGGGTGTACCTAATTTGGCATAGTTAGAAAAGGGACAGCAATACAATGCTTCACTAAACGGAGGTTAGATGCTTGGTGAACATCTTTCTTCATTGATGAAGATCGAGGTCCTGGGTTTGTTGTAAACTTGTAACCTCATGCGGATTTATTCAACCGGGTTCTATCAGACGCCAATCTTGCAATCGTGTGTTTATACTTGTAGGACGTTGTTGAAAAAATTTGGTCAATCCCTTTTCTCTGCCTAATGCCTATATCTTTATGGAATAAAAAAAATAAAGCTTTAAAAAAAAGAGATTGATAAATTTTGACTATTTTACCTTAGGCCCTCTTGATTTGCCCATCTAGTTGGTGAGCGGTCCCTCGATCTTTTGCCGTCGGTGTTGCACGTCACAAAAAGTTTTTAGGCTGCCGTTTCTACTTCGCCTAATGCCGCATGTGTCCGACAGGCGTTAACTTACTCTTTCCAAGAATCTGCGCTCGTTTGTGGTCGAGTGGCAGCTGGGGCGCGATCTCGTCCAGCCCGACGATCGCGGCCGCCGCTAGCACGCCCGCTTGACGCATGCCGCCGCCGAGCATCTTGCGCACGCGGCGTGCTCTGCGCAACAATATAGATAGACAACCAAATGTTAAGTGATTTTCACACCACGAGACCCCATAAGATTGAGTTTTCGGAAACAACCTAATTTATGGACGCCGCTACTTTTTATTGGCTTAACTTAGAGGCTTGACCTTTTTGTACACCCAAAGGACCATGGATTCCAATGGTATCAATTTAAATTTGATACCTCTAACCATTCCTGCAAAATAACCTAAGCAGCGGACAGATGGCAAAAATATGGATTTTGAGGAAGCGTACAGCTATACTATACTACTAGCTGATGCCCGCGACTTCGTCCACGTGGGATAAAAACTATTCTATCTTTTAAGTTGGACCAAATGACAGATATTCACGAAGTTTGAAGTGTTTTTTCAGTAGTTTAGGAGTCCATCGCGGACAAACAACGTGACACGTGATTTATATTTATTAAGATGAGGGTGACAGCTACTAACTGCTGTATGAAGTGGTAGGAGCCAGCGAGGGCCGAGCCTGCAGGCGCCGAGAGGCCCTTGCTGAAGCACAGCGAGACGCTGTCGCAGCCCCGCACTATCCTGTCCGCCGGGGTCGCGAGGTGCGCGCTGGCGTTCATGAGGCGCGCGCCGTCCATGTGCAGCGGGATCGAGTGCTTGCGACACAGCTCCGCCAGCTCGTCGATCCACTGGAGCGGGAGCACCTACAACAATCAGATTAATGAACTTGTCAATGCATGCAGCATAGAAAATAGATCGAAAAGCGCATTGTAAGGCTGTTTGTTCACCAAAGCCATCACCAGAATGTCACGCGTCACTGAAAACGAGCAAACGGCGCCGAAGTCTTCAGAAAGATGTTACAAAATTCAAATTTTTCTTGCCCTTTACCCTGTTAAATACATATTATCAACCATATCGATCGTTTCGTAGAGTTCCTTATCATAAAAAAAATATTTTCATGAATTCTGAAAGGAAGAGTTTGGGTACAAACTGAACTGTGCCACGAGAATTTTATATATAAAAAAATTCTTAATACATAATATAATATGTTTACAAATTATTATTGTAAAGATTATGTTATAGTTATTTTAAATTATCAGTTT
Source organism: Coenonympha arcania (assembly GCA_036785405.1). Lineage (NCBI taxonomy): Eukaryota > Metazoa > Arthropoda > Insecta > Lepidoptera > Nymphalidae > Coenonympha > Coenonympha arcania. The sequence continues at coordinate 16,702,180 of CM072066.1, read as the reverse complement.
TTTATTGCTCTCATGATAAGATGAACGTTCACCTTGCCCCCACACACGTTGTGCGTGTTCTCGATGGCGATCATGGAGGTGACGGGGTCGTGTATGTCGGAGCCTCGGATGCGGCTCTCCACCTCCTTCAGGTCGAAGGTCCCGTCCGGCTTGTTCTGGATTGTGCTCAACAACACCCCCGCTATGTGTGCTGCACCTCCTGGAATGTAGAGACTTGTAAGGTTATAGCTATGAGATATCAAAAATTTCAAAAAGTCAATTTTAGACTACATCTCTAAAATACAAATACCACAATACAGAATCTTTGTTTATGTAAAAAATAAGTCTAGACACATCTCCACACATATACTTACACTTTCATACACTGCACATACATATTTCTTTATTTTTTTCCTTGGAACTTGCACATCTACTACAAACTGGAATCATTCTAGTTTGTATTTGAAGTGTACTACAGACGAAAAGTTGTAACAACACTTTTTGCTATAGTAAGCTATTGTAAGTTGTGCGGCGTGCGCATGTTTCTCTGTCTGTCTCTCTCTCTCTTATAGAAAGCAAGCCAGATATACTTCTTTCCATCCGGGTGTCCCTTGACACCTCTCAAGTTTTAAGTATTTATGTAGACAAAGCAATCTGTATAATGTATTTATGTTATATGCAATTTTCTTTCTTTTTAAAATTTTCTTATTTTTTTCAAGCCCATTACAATACACAAAAGTCTGTTTTTTTCCTTGCTAGTGTGATGAAACTAGTTGTATGACACCAGTACTCAAATTAATCACTACTCTCAGCTTCTGATAGGGCTCGTATCTGGTTCATGCTTATACCTAACACTGCATCAAGTGTAATTATTACTAAATTTGCATACTTGTACTATTCCTATCAAGGTAATAGACATAAATGGTCTATAATAAACTGTTAACTTACAGGTTTGAATTTTTAATAAGTATATATAGTATAGCAAGGATACAGCTATGAGCTTTCTAAATTGGTCCTTGTGAGCTTGAAAGTTTGTTTAGTCTGGCCCTAAGGTGTTACTGACTTACCCACTTCATATCTGTATATATGTGATAAGTTGCCTACTATCGCTTCAGAACCTCTTTTGTTGCAGTGCACCATTGCTGTAATAATATATTTTTCATAAACACATAACTAATTAACATTTTTAGTTAACTGTAAGTTATTTAATTCCAGACATTTTTTCCTTGATCCTTTTCAACCTCAGAAAGAAAACGTAAATAGCAATATAGCATTTAACGCTATGTAGTTATGTTTATAATGATAGAGAAGTAAATTATAAAACTTTATTACATAATATAGGTAGGTACCTACAAAGGATTTAATACAACTTGACTTACTGGCAATAAGATTGGCCATGGTACCGCTAGGCACAAAAAGCGCTGCTTGCTTCCCCAACAGATTGGCTACTTTGCTTTCCAGGGCATTCACAGTGGGGTCTTCTCCAAAAACATCGTCCCCGAGCGCGGAATTTACCATAGCATGTTTCATAGACTCCGTAGGCTTCGTTACTGTGTCTGAACGCAAATCTACGATGAAAGCCATGTCTAGCACTCGCGATCACTCGACAAATACTAAACAAGTTACAGATATATACAAACTTATCAGTTTTGAGTTAACTTCAAAAATATGTATAGCACTTATTATTTTCTTGATCTTTAACCTGTAAAAAGTACTATCACAGTTTACTTGTCTTTTTGCTGGCTATAAAATAAACAATGTTGAAATCCAAAATAGTTTTTCAGTTTTTGGGATAGTTGTGTTTGTCAGTCTTCAATATTATTTTGAGCTTTATGTCTCTTACAATAAAATTGAATTTGCAGTTATTAATTTTGTGCGTCATATGATTATGACATTAAACTTAGCGACAAATGACACTTGACAGTTAAAAACCTGAACAGAATATAAATTTATGTTTTAATTAGCTGCGTTCAATTATTTCTTTATTTATTTTTGAAAAATCATTTTTTTCTGCTTTATGTAAAAAATGTTATTTCAAGCAATTCGTGAGAATAAACTTACTACCATACCAATACAAAAAAAATTGATAGTGTTACTGTGCAAAACCAGGGTCAACCAGATTGAAAAAGCTAATTTTAGGGTTTCGTACCTCCAACACCAAAAATTCAAACTCATATTGGATGATTTTGTTCGTTGTTTTCTGTATGTCCGTTTGTTCACTTACGGTCATTTAGCTCAGGAACTAGTATTGATATATTATCAATTATCAAAAAAACACTGAAATTGTTTATTAAAAACCGTCAGGGTTAAAAGATTGAAGCCCACAAACAAAACTTTTGGGCTACGATCATTTATAATTTATAGTGAGCAGCTCGTAATAACTCGAAACCTATGGTGGTTTTTAATTCTCCAAAACTTTCATAACACCAGAAAAAGAAAAAAATTGTAAGTTTGTGAAAAATATTGTTGTTTTTTAAAAATGTTCACATAAAACTGTGGGTTTGGACGCTGTATTTCAACAATATTATTTTAACAAAAAGTGAAATATGATTAAAGTAACATGATGATGGTTTGGTACGGAACTCAAGTGTCTGAGTCCGGCTCGCACGTAACTGGATTTTCAATCTGTAGCTAACTCGAAATTGTACAATCTTGAACGCGTCCATAAGCAAAGTTAGTTTTTATTTACATTCTGGTGCGTAAATAGAAACACGCGATTGGTCAATTACTTGCTTAAATATTGCAACAACCAATAGCTGGCAAGAATAACGGTCACTGTCACTCGCGTCAAATTAAAATCGCACGACGTATGTTTGACAGAAAATGAGGTGTGATTGGTAGAGTTCGGCAAACGCTTTACTTTTTGTATTTTACAAGAAAATAACGCATTATTACTAATAAAATACCTAAGTGGATTGCGCAAAAAGGGATTGCTAATTTATAAAACTGAGTGCAACAACATCGCTGGTTTTTTAAACAACAAAAACTTTGTGCGTATTTCGGTCAAAACGTGAATTCGGGCGTCGACCGGTCCGTGATCCATCCCTCCTACTCACCGCTGTCAGGCTCGGTATCGTGGTAACTTGCGACTCGTGTCAGCTCAGTTGTGTTGAGTCCTCGTTTTGTGTGTGTCGTGCCTGAACGTATTCTCAACTCGTACGGTAGACAGAAGCCGGTGTGTCCTGCGCGGTGTGTCGGTCGTGCGACCGTTTAATGTGGTACACAGTGCCGGTGTCAGGTTCTCGCAAGGGTCGCGCGTGATCACGGTCAGGCGCGATGGTGGACATGGATAGGAACGATCCGGAGCTCCGGTACCTGTCGGTGGACCGGAACAGCTTCAACGACCCGGCCACCCAGGCCGAATGGACTCGCAAACGATTGGTATGGGTCCCGCACCCCACTCAGGGTTTCGTGGCCGCCGGTATCAAGGGCGAGCATGGGGACGAAGTGGAGGTCGAGATCGCGGAGTCGGGGAAGCGCATGCTGGTGCCCATAGATGACATCCAAAAGATGAACCCCCCGAAATATGACAAAGTGGAAGATATGGCAGCGCTCACCTGCCTCAACGAAGCATCGGTTCTGCACAACATCAAGGACAGATACTACTCTGGGCTCATCTATGTGAGTATATCTTTTATTATTATATCTTTGTCTTGTTGTGTTTTTGGATTGTTCTAGTCCTTAGGTGCTGTGATGTTGATTCCAAGTCGATGTCTTGCAGCCACTCCGCCAGGAACAGCAGCAGTTTCTTAATTGAAAGTAAATTAGCATCCTTTCGTACCAACTTACAATCACCCTTCCGGGATTTTAAGAAGTTTATTAAATCTGTGTTAAAATTTCAAGTAAATCTTGAATAAGTTCTACTTTTGAATTCTCTCAGTCTTATCAGTGACTTTAATGTTTGAGATTAGAGGCTGGTGGCAAAATTCTTTTAGATTAGTTCTCTTAGTTTAGAGTAAAATAATTTATTATTGCATTGACCTGTACAACTCAGTAACTCAACATGTTTAAGGAAGGAGTGAAATCCAATGGAAAGGTTTAATGTTCAGGCATTGTCCCAGTTTGTGAAGAACTCTAAAATGAAAACAGATTCCTATGCCTGGTGTCTATAAAAAAAGATTCAGACTAATTGAGAACCTCCTCCTTTTTTTGGAGTTGGTTAAAAAGGAAAGATTTGCTAGTCTGACTTTAATGGATAAACTTTTAAGACCTACCCAATTTTATCAGCAATTATCAATAACATAGACTTACTCTTGAATGTGTGAAAACAAACCCTGCAAGGTGGACAAAGATATAACTAGTAATTAATGGGACATGACAACTACCTGGGTTAAGAATGTTTTAAATAAGTAGAAACTGTTTATCACTAAAAAGTTAAGTGAAAATAAATTAGGTAATTTAACAAATGTCAGTTTAAATAGTTTCTTATCTCTAGAAAAATATTAAAATTTTATTCTAACTAACTAATCTGATATTGTACCTACTCCATTTCTGGTTTTAAGTAAATTATTTATTTTTTATTCAAATGTGTGCTCAATTGCTGTCCTTATCGTACGGGAAAAAGCCAAGTCCACTTAAGTGAAGTCTTGCAAATATGGGTTTTTGTACATAGCAGCATCACACTCTATCGGAAATCTTCACATGCCTTTAACTTTTTTTGTTTCTCCATAAATAAACTGGGTAAATCACCCAGTACTTTTATGTTTGAATCCAGATTACCGCCAAGTACTCAATCATCAAACCTTTTGAGTGCTAAATGAAGGTCTGACAGGTTTCCACAGATGGTAACATTCTTGGTAAAGCCATGGAGGTTAAGATGACTCATGGTGTGAGGTCATACTAAGTACACTTTTTGGTGTAACTATCTATTGTATGTCACGTTTAAGACATGTTTTGTAATACTAGGTATTGTTACTATACCAAAGTACATCGACAGATGGAGGATAACCTAAAATGCTATGTAAATTAAGAATTTTGGTTAGGTATACATTCTATTACATGCTTGGTCATATTATTCAATTACTGTTTTACATGATTGGACGAAATTAGCCTGCTAAATTCAAGTTTTATTTACTTTTTAGGGCTCCATACCCAAAGGGTAAAAACAGGATCCCATTACTAAGACTTCGCCATCCGCCTGTCACCAGGCTGTATATCTTGAACTTCTTTCTTTCTGCTCCTGGGACTTTTCCGCGATTGGCCGAAATCTCTTCGTCCGTTGCGCGTGGAGTCGCCGATGCGGTCCTCGCCGGATCACTCCAGCCCGAGCTCACTCCAGAATCCGAAGTGGCCTCCCAGGTCGCACAGGATTTCTTGGAGTGTTGTTGAGGAGCCCAAGTAGGTCTCGCGTTGATCCAACACTTCGGTGCACCGTAGTAGCATGTGTGCCGGCATTTCGTCCTCCTTCATGCAGGCTCTGCACAGAGGGCTGTCCGTGATTCCTAGAGTGGAAAAGTGTTTATTTAGTGGCCAATGTCCTGTTATCATGCCTACGACTATTCTTAGTTTGTCTTTACTGAGTCGTAAGAGTTTTGCTGTTAGGTGTTTGTCTAAATGTGTTATTGCTGTTTTTGCTTGTCTACAGTCTGCATTGCGTTCCCATATTTGTGAGTGTGCCTGGTACGTGCTTTTATGTAGTCAGGATTTGTATTGTTCTATATAAGATATATCTAACTGTTATATCGTGAACTGTGATAGTTATAAATTTTCAGAGATGATGTATTTATTTCTGTAGCCGACCAATACTAAAAATATTATAAATAGGATAAAATATTTAAAGGGGGCTCCCATACAACAAAAGTGAGTATTTGCTCATTTGGTGGCCTGAGGTGTTTAGTTTATTTTAATACTATTTAGAATAATATACAGGAACCACACGTTGTATGCTAGCGCAATGATAATTGCGTAAATAAGAGCAGTAACGAAATATATATGTAATATGTGTGCTTGGAAGCCCATTTTGGGACTGCACATTGTTTTTTTTTTCATGTTTCTATTTTGTTCAAGCATAATATTATGTGCAACCAAATAAAGACTTTTTTCTTTATCTTTAAGTGTGTTACAATTGTTTCTAACTTTCTGAGTGCAGTAGCAGTTATAAGCAACTCGAACAAAGCTCTTTCTCTTGTATTAATACAGCATAATGTTATCAGTTGAGTCATAACATAGCTATGAGTTGAGGTAAGATAATGTTGTTTGTACTTCCTGTACTTAGGCCTATCTCTCATTTTTTATTTTTAAAATGCTGAGTAATCGTAAAGCTTAGCACTGATCAAACCAATTAAAAATATATGTACTACAACAATAGACATATACCATGGACAGGGCAGATCGTAACTTTATCTGCCAATAATACCAACAGTAAAGCCATCCTGTAGTTCGCTCCGCAGCCACCTATAGAATATTGACAAAATACTGATTGCTTGTACGAAAAAGGTTTATGTAAATTGTTTGGTTGCACATGTACTTAGTTTTCTTATCAGAGACTACAACTATATTATAGTTGACTGCTGAGAATAATCAACTGTTCCTTAAAAACAGCCAAATCAAAGAGTTTCTTTAGGTGACCTTTTATACTTAAGTAAAAAAAGTATTTTTGACTGATGCGGATACTAAAGAGGAGTGACCTATCATGAAGTGTACCTGTGATTTAAATTTATTGTAAGTTCTGAGTTTGAATCCCAGGCACGCAATCTCACTGGCTTTTCGGAGCTCCTTGTATTTGTGTTTTAGAAAGTGGTACTCGCTTAGTGGTATAGGAAAACAAGTTGTGAGGAACCTGCACACCTAAGCCTGCCTGACCTGTTCACCACAAAGTTCTCAGTGGTATGGGAAGCCTGAGCAACCGCACTTGATCAGTATGTTAGGCTATGGCCATTCCTAGAGGAGACTTGTACCCAGCTGTGAGATAAAAGGGTTTGAGATCTAACCAGTCTATCGTTCGCAATGTTACAAGTATGCCACTTTTGTCATTCAAATGAAAGGATTTCACGCTCCATCGCTCGCCGCTGATTAATAGCACACCGCCATGGTACGGCGCCGCGGCCACGTGACCCATTACAATTTACAATTCATTAGCCTCTAGCTGTGGAACTCGTTTGATATGATCGCTAGGCCGTTTGTCCACCGCTGCCGTCATTGAGACGTCACAGAGAACGAGATTATTTCTGGCTGTGATCAATATGTAGTGAAGCGATGGACACAGCTTATACACGGCTACAGTACTTAAATAAATAAATATATACAGGACATTTTACACGTCGCAATCTAGCCCCAAAGTAAGCGATAGCTTGTGTTATGGGTGCTAGATGACTGATAAATATACATACATACTAATATACATGAATATAATATATTGAAAAACACCCAGACACTGGAAAACATTCATGTTCATCACACAAACATTTTCCAGTAGTGGGAATCGAACCCACGACCTCCGGCGCAGACGGACAGACAAAGTTATACTATAAGTTTAATATTTCTGAGGGATGGAACCCTAAGAATAGTTGTTTGGGTTTGTTGTTGGCTCTTCTCTGTTCAAAACGCGTTCTTTCATTCAACATTCTCTGAAAACTCTGGAAGGGGAAATCCCTCTTGGTATCATAAATTGTATTCCAAGAAACTAAATGACAAAAAGTTGTATTGTAACAAACTTGGCTTTGGTCTTTCCCAATGTCCTTTGTGTCTAATACTTGCTTGGACAACAATTATTGTCCAGTCATCCAAAGTTCAATGAACGACACGACATTGTTATGATTTTGTCACATTTAGTGGAGCCTTAATACCAGTAGGTATTTCTTTGCATTCCACCACATTAAGCAGTCGATGAAAATTGCATTCGGGTTCAATACTTCTAAATGATGTCATGCTTTGTTGCATACCAATTAACACTGCAGGTTTCGAAGGTTTAAATTTTATGTTATAAAATTCACGTATGAGCAACAAAGTTTGAAAAAACTTTAGCTGCACTTGTTTGAAAATGAAATATTTTTCGGTTTTGTGTTGTTGGACTGTGTATGACCAGACCTGTCACATTCTCAACGCTTCTTGTTGAGTCTGCTCAGACAGGCACCTCCGCAGTGTCAGTTATTCTGTCATAAAACAGTAATTGAAATGTATATTGTATTTCTATTTGAAGTGGGCATAATGAGACTTCAGAACTGATGCCTTAAGATATCGAGCGCAGTGCACACTACACACAAATGTATTGAAACAAGACAAAAGTAAAGACCTAAAGTGCGTAAAATAACTCTGAATACCCCTATGCTTTGTCGCGATCGCCATGGTTTGAATTTGATGCTCAAATGACTCACTACCGTGGATTCATGGTAAACACCTAGCACCACAACATGATAGCTTTAAGGAAAATGATGTATGACATTGCTGCAAAGTCCTGGCATGTCGCATCAAGGGAAGGCAGAGATAAAGGTGCATGGGTAAAAGGCCGGGCGTATCGAACACATTCCTCGGCTATTTATTACAATATATTAAATCGTGATTTACGACCAGAAGTCGCCGTCTTCGCCGCGCGTAATTTTAACCTCCACGAACGGCATTGCGTAAACAGAACGATCGCGCGGCGGCTCATTCAACTTTTCAGGGACAAGTCTCATTTTATGTGGGTAGCTGTTTGTTTTGTTGTATCAGCTCTATGTTGCTAATTTCGGGGCAAGCGGTGAAGGATTTGATAAACATTTGACTTCCTTAAATATCGTAAATTGTAACTCATTTAGCATTATGCTCGTGCTTACGATCTATAAGTGGCTCTACATTTTAGTCCAGTCATTTTGGTCCAAGAATGTTTCTTCTTTTAGGGCCATGTTCGTTAAGCCTCTGCAACCAGATAAAGACGGGCGTTTCGAATGTGTACATATTGCGTCAATGATCATCTTATTATAATGTAGGAGATCGTCGTCATCTTACTTGAATGATGAGTGATTACCTCAGTCTTCAGGTCTAATAATAATAATAATTATATATGTGTCTTGAAAGGATTTGAGAGCATTCAAGTAGGTTATTCTTATTTCGTATTGCATATTGTATGCTTATCTAAAAAAATTGGTTGTCTGTAAAGTCGGTTTACTGACGATAGTTGAACGTGACAACGTCTTCTTTGTCGCTCGTTCCGCGCTCGCGAGGTAACGCCGCATGAGCGAGGTAACGCCGGTAACGCCGGATGAGTCATGTTTTTTGACGTGACAACGTCTTTTAAATCGATAGAGCCGGTTGCACGCACGAAAAAAATTGGTTGCCTGTAAAGTCGGTTTACTGACGATAGTTGAACGTGACAACGTTTTCTTTGTCGCTCGTTCCGCGCTCGCGAGGTAACGCCGGTAACGCCGCATGAGCGAGGTAACGCCGGATGAGTCATGTTTTTTCGTGCGTGCAACCGGCTCTATCGATTTATAAGACGTTGTCACGTCAAAAACATGACTCATCCGGCGTTACCTCGCTCATGCGGCGTTACCGGCGTTACCTCGCGAGCGCGAAACGTGTGACAAAGAAGACGTTGTCACGTTCAACTATCGTCAGTAAACTGACTTTACAGGCAACCAATTTTTCGTACGTGCAACCGGCTCTATCGAATTATAAGACGTTGTCACGTCAAAAATTGAGGAAATTCACCAAGTATCCTCAACTTGTTGAGAAATGTCTAAAACAAAGTGGTCGGTAAGTACCAGGGCGGCAGATCGCCTGTGGAGGTTAAACGCGGCGCATATATTCGCGTGGGCCGCCCCCCGCGCCCCGCCGGGGTCGTCGACCGGCGCGGCGGATTCGGCCGACGCGACGGAGCGCCTCACCTTGACATTCATCTCAGAGTCAAATGCGCTCCGAACAAACGCTGAAGGATCCCTAACAGCCTAAACTTCTAATAGCAAACACTTGAACTGCATACGTACCAACTACCTACCTCCCCATTCGATCTCGTACCATTCTCGCCATTGTCCAGACTTCAGTCACAGTGAACTCTACCTAGACGTAACTTTTATTTCATCGTTAATAATGCAGTTATTGGTTGGTTCATCAAGACAAAGGTAAGACCTAAAGTTCGTAAAATAACTTTGAGTACCCCTATGCTTTGATGCTTTCAAATGACTCACTACCATGGATTCATGGTAAACACAAAGCACCACAACATGATAGAGTTAAGGAAAATGATGAGAAAACTTTTTCAGTTTAAAATACCTTAATAAGCACGTAATCGTATGCGGAAATAAATTAGGTAGGTAGGTAGGTAGGAGGTAAATAATATTTGTAGTCTCAAACTAAAAAACTAAAGCTACGAATTCGGGGAGGATTCCAACATGCGATCCAGAGAATGGAAAACCCTGTAAAGAAGGCAATTAAAGACCGATATTTGATGTTTTACACACATTCTGCTATGAAACTCACAAGACTTTTTAATTTTGACGTGATACGTTTAATAAATTGATGAACACCAGCAACACACATGAAAAATAGTAATGTTCCGCGTAACGTTCCACCTGAGCCTGGGCGTGCAAGCGAGAGCGCGCAACAAGCGATAAAGAGGCACGATAAAACAAACGATAGAGAGGCCAATTATGACGTTATCACGTAAATCTATCGTCCGTAAACCGACTTTACAGACAACCAATTTTTTGAATAAGGAACAACGTCGTATTTTGTGATATTGGAGCGCAATGCACGCCACACTCACAAAATGTGTTCATTAGAGTGAGGATAATTGCCCGAGGTAATTCACACTTTCAATCATATTATAACTTTGCAATTAGTGCACGATCCGCGGTGGCCATCTAAAATAGAACCGGCCCGTCCTCTGTGTGGACGAGAGGCGAGCGAGTGTCTGTATGCCTATCAGCAGTCTACTCGAGTTCAGTCTCTTGTGACGTCACAACTTGCGATACCGCTTACGATAGGCGATGGTCACGCTGATAACCCCGGCATTTTAGATGCACGAGATTACATTCACACATAGCTCGGAGGCTTTGTGGCTGTGGCCTGTTATAGTCATATAAGAAAGAAAGAAAGAAAAAACGTTTATTCGGAATCACAACACAGTTATAGTCCGCCAGAATACATTATAGTTATATTGTGTGAAATTGCGTGATTCCAAAATGGAGTCCACTCAGCGTTTGCTACGACCGTGGAGCCTGGATTTGCCCCACGCTCATAGCGCTGGTCTTCCGTCGTTCCAAATATATAGGCGAGTACATTGTGGAACCTGAGATTTTTTTCTAATTGAAGATAGGCATTCGCTTGACGATAGTCTTGCCTGATGGAAAGCGCTTAGTAGTTTAGATGGAAAATGCCTATTCACCCTTCTAATAAAGGCGATCCAGATACTTGGTTAAGGACCACGGAAGCTGTAAAGACGTATTAAGAATTCGAGAGTCTTGCTTAAAATTTTATGAGAGATCCTGAGATTTTTGAGATCATTTGAGATTTTGTGATGCCTGTCAAGTCTCAAGCCTCACGGTAAAAGTATAGTCTAAAATGGCAACGTGCTAATCTTGTGTCTAACTTATCATAATGGTCCCCGAAATAATATACAGAAAATGGTTTTTCTTAACACACCTCACTTCTTTTTTAGTTCAGAACTATCAACTACAGACTACAAATGTTTCTTTCATTTGGCCAAAGGCGATGGATTTTGTCCGGCGACGAAGTTTTGTAATTTTGCCATAGCTGCCCGGTCATCGCTGTTTCTTATTTTCATTGTTAAGACTTCACAAAGCATGTACAAATTGCACCATACTTATAATAAGAATGAAAATAAGGGATTTTATCTGACGTATTTAAATATACATCGAGTATCTTTAAGTAACTACGAAACAACAAGTAGCATCATTAGAAAATTTGGTATTAGAACGAAATAAAAAGGCAATACCGCCCTGAAGGACTAAATCCTAATTAGGTCCTCATGAAAAATTGTTCAGCGGATTTGTTGAAGTCCCTTCATCTGTAAAGTCAGCTGAACTGTCGAGCCTCACTTAAAAGAGTACTCCTATTGTGCTTTATTCCCAAGCGTTAGAACCTAGATTCCCATGGGATAGGTTTCATCCAATTCCTAAAGCTAAGCACGTTGGAATTATCCGACAACATGATATAATGTGGTTATATTTTCATAGCATTATGATCCTAATGACACAGGGGTTAAAAATGCAAATTGTACACGATTTTTTCGCTCAGGGTAACAGAGTGAAATGTGAGCATTGTAGGGTTGCTAGGAAAATCTTTAAACAGGACATTGTTGCAGCTCTTTCATTAGTAAAAGAAAGGTTGACTTGAAATGCTGAGATGCTTTTTAAACTATCAAGTTCTTTAATGTGAACCCTTTAATATTTTTGAGACTGTACAATGTACATAATTACTTTTGCTTTTATTTTGTTTTGATATGATCTTAGTTACTTTAACACCTAATATCTGGGTGACCGAGCTTTGCTCGGTTGCCAATAGATGGCAGCAGGGTTCATATTTTTTTTGGTAAATTCGACATTTTCTAAAAGTTAATCCTAGCTAGATCGATTTATCGCCCCCAAAACCCCCTGTATACTAAATTTCATGAAAATCGTTCGAGCCGTTTCCGAGATTCGGATTATATAGAAATATATATATATACAAGAATTGCTCGTTTAAAGGTATAGGATTAAATCCCGTTTATTCTGCATTGTTTTCTTACACATCGATAGGATACATATACTATTGTTCTCCTCCAAAATGCGTAGGCTGAAAGTTTTTATTGAAACGGCTAGAGATTATTAAAATCTGGAAGAATGTCAGCCCTGAGGCACCCTCTGCAGTCTAGCCTCCCCTGCTCTCTCCGAGGTAGACAGGGCGCAGACGGGGTCAAATGAAAGTTTCAGACGCGAATAGATTGTTTGTATTAACGGATACGTCTGACGTACGAGTTGGTTGAGTTAGGGGAAATGGAGGTATCCTCTTTTGCGCCTTGCAAAGCACTCGAGAGATTATTTTCAAGCCTCCCCTATCCTTTTTGCTCGGCTTTCCAGCTTGAATTGTATCAGTGGGGTTTCAGTGTTAGCACTTCAGAGTTCGTTCACGTGTTTATGTTAAGCAAGGTTATGTCTCATTTGGAAACTATCGATAAGTAAATATCATTAAGATAATGATTCAAGATTCAAAGAGGCCTAAGATTTATTTTATATAGACCTAAACATTACATTAACATTAGAAATTCTTATAAATACATAGTAAAATATGATTACAATTAGTGCGTGATACCTAGGTATTTCGCGACGTAAAAGCTAAGTTTACGAGGGTTCTAAGTTTCTAACGCGCCTTGAACTGAGAAGAAGCCCGTAACAAACTCAGCCGGTATAATTTAACACTTAGGTATAGATATTTCAATCTACGATGACTCGCTCCACTCTGTCAAACTCCATGCGAATCGAATAAACATAAGCGATTTTGAACAGCGTGGGGCGCGTCTTCGTGGACTGAAATATCTATAGTAACCAGCTGAATCCCGAACGATTTTCAGACAAAAAAAAGCAGTTTTAAGAATTAGAATTCCTATTCGTGTGCAATACAACTTTCTCTTATTTTTAATTATTTTTAATTTCTCTTACTCTTTTATTTTTCTAAAGGTTGTCATTATCGTATCAAAACCTGTTATAAATCAACTGTTCAAATAATCAATAAAATAATAATTAATTAGTGATGTAAGTTCCTAGCAATGTTTTACTTGCTTTCAAAAAAGTTTCAAAGAATTTTCGATAAAGAAGACAATTTATCTCCCTATCCCCTATCTCGGCGTTCGATTCCCGCAGAATCCTTTCTATCCGCAGTGCGGTGGCCTGCAGTCGCCGCGGTCAGGTGAGGCAATGCGTCATAAGCTGTCGCTAGTTCTATAAAATGCATAGGGCATCTATTGCCCCTGGTTAGAGCATGGTCTATGCATACTTGTCACTGAGTATGCCGTATTTTAAGATTCAAAAGAGCTGTTTGAAGATTGAACTAGAACAATGTATTTTGAATAGACTCAGGCCGTTGTATAAGTTTGGTATAGATACTTCAATCCACGATGACGCGGCTCACTTGATCTATCTATACTTAGTGTAATAAGTCCTTTTACCAGCTTTAGATTGAGTTCACTTTACAAAAGTTTCCATTTAAGCAGACAGGACCTTTTTTTTTTAACACGCTTTTATTAGCTTCACTTGTATGTTTGTATGTTTGGTATGTTTGTAACCGACTCCTTTGAGCTCGATTTTGTCCTACTTTGAACGATCAGATTTAATTCAAACTTTGCACACCCGTCAAAGACCGATGACAATGCAATAATTCGATTAAAATATCCGATTTTCTTAATTAGATTCGCCAGGATTCATTAATTTCTTTCCGCATACTTTGTATGCGAGTAAGAGAGATAGAGCGTGTTTTTTTTTTAGTTTTTTAAACTACATATTATTATTAATTGTATCATGTTCTAAGTTCTTAATAATATAGGTACTAAAATTTCTTCAACACACAGTATTTCTCAATCATGTCGGTAATGCTATGCCATTATAAAATTTTAGGCGCCATACGTGTCGATTTCATTAATGGCCAACTAGTTATAAACGCGCGCCATCTGTTTTAACGGCTTTTTTAATGTAAATAGTGCTATTTATTAATAACGATTCGTCATGCTGTTCTATGGAGGTCTGCTGATGTCCTACGCAAACATCAGCCATATGAAAATAATTCTGGACGAATACCAGAATTATTTTCATATGGCTGATGTAATGTTGGTAATTGAATGGGTATGATGGGATATAGTTCATTCGTCATAACTTTGAGCTATAATGATAAAACTCCAGCATACCTAATAAGTTATAATGTTCAATAGGTATGCCCGCCACATAAGGGTATGTAATTCAACAACAATTGACATTTTCGTTTCGTTCTTGTACGGAACTAAATGTATAATCACTTGTAAAGCTCGTAGAGTGCCATTGTAGGTTGAATTTGCGACATTTCAATGAGCTTTCAAAAATTTACATTAGCCTTGGCAAGTGAAAACTGGGTAAGCGAGAAAACTCTATTATTATTGCCAAGTCCCGTCATTTTGTCCCCTAACACTGAAAATCGGGTGAGTGACCTAGAAACCTCTGTAAGAGAAAAAGAGATCTCGGTCCCTTGAACTCTCACTTAACCAGGTTTGACTGTAGTTCTATAAGTTGTGTTGAAAACTGGTAGCCATTTCGTTCGTCTCCAGTGATCAAATCAATAATGATTTCACCCGGAAACAAATTCAATAATAATATTTTGATCATTAATCCTCGATCGTGTTCAGTCTCAAGTGTCCGAATTAACGATGAATGAATCGTTTATTGTACGTCAGGCGCGAGGCTACGCACTGCATGATTCCTGATGCTATTTCCATCCACGCTGCCAACGTGATCGTTTTTAACATTATACGATACGATAACGATACGATACGTCGACGACGATGACGACGAATCGTTTATTGTACGTCAGGGGCGAGGTTACGCACTTCATGATTCGTGATGCTCTTTCCATCCACGCTCCGAACGTAATCGTTTTAACATCATACGATACGATAACGTTGTTCGGACGTCGATTTTGAGATCTCGACGGCTTGTTGTTATTAAAACAATAGAAAATGTGAATACTTTTACTAGTGGTAGAACTCTTCTTGCGGAGTTCGTTTGGCCAGCTATCACTACCAAGCTACCAACGCAGTATCTGTTAATTCTACCGTGAAACAGTAATGTATTACTGTGTTTCGATTTAACTGGGGAATTAATCCGTACGTCATTGAGCACCATTCCCAATGGCGTTACCAGTAGGTGTCCTTAATCCTATGAGGAATTTTCCATACCTATTCAAAAAAGGATGATGAGCGCATTGCAGTGTTGTGTATGTTATGGCAAAGCAAAATTATATGGGACGCACTGCATCTGACATGGGTATGCGTATCACTTAACACCAGGTCTTGCTCGTCTCATTATTAAAAATTTTGAAGCTTATAAATCTGATCGTGCGTTGTAGAAACGTTTTAAAGCTTTAATGAAGCAGATCCTTTTAATTTCGCTTTTAAATTATCTTTGTCGTTACCCTTTTCATTTTGCGCTGTAACTAACTCAATTTTGAATGAGCTTACTTGCGGGTTTTGTCCAGACTGAGTCTTTTCAAATCCACTTTTATTGTAAGGAGGATGGTTAAATCTGCCTTCAGCCTTCTAGGATTATAAATCCCAATTCCCGACGCCAGCTTATAAAGTAACAAATAAGTAGTTATGAGACTTTTTTTATGATTCCGTAGCTAACTCATATTATTTACAAGTCATCTCGCTAAGAATTTCCTTTTGCCATTTTCATAAATAACGTATACGAGTACAATAGCCAATAACTTATCCGAAGTTTGTGAGAGGAGCAATTCATTCTGAAACTCCAAGTCCAATCTCAGCGTTATGGATGTACAAGTAGCTTCTGCATTATTTATTTGGCATTTCGATGAAAGTAGCTGTTCTCGTACAGTCGTGTTTGTCTGTAAAAGCTACTGACAGAGGTTACAGAAGTCATGACGTTGTTTTCCCGTTCCGTGTCCTTTGGGCAAGCCTTATAGAAAGTCCGTCTTATATAGAACAAGTTAGAAATGACTATGAAAAGTTTGGCCTGTTAATTTGCTAAGAAAGTCCGTCTTATATAGAACAAGTTAGAAATGACTATGAAAAGTTTGGCCTGTTAATTTGCTAAGAAAGTCCGTCTTATATAGAACAAGTTAGAAATGACTATGAAAAGTTTGGCCTGTTAATTTGCTAAGAAAGTCCGTCTTATATAGAACAAGTTAGAAATGACTATGAAAAGTTTGGCCTGTTAATTTGCTAAGAAAGTCCGTCTTATATAGAACAAGTTAGAAATGACTATGAAAAGTTTGGCCTGTTAATTTGCTAAGAAAGTCCGTCTTATATAGAACAAGTTAGAAATGACTATGAAAAGTTTGGCCTGTTAATTTGCTAACTGGTTAACAATTCTAACGTTAGGGCCATACGTTCTTATAAAGTCCAATTCATATGCAGTCGTTAAAGTTTGCTCTTTGGCTAGCTAATTATAAAATATTGGCGACAGGGTAATAATAAAATCCGTCTAAAGTTTTAGAATTTAAGTTTCTATCATGCACTTAAAACTCAAGTTTGTTGCTATAAGTAAAGTTCTGGGCATTTCTTTAAAAACTTGATTGGTCTTAGAAATGTTTTTTGTTGTTTTTGTATCACAAACCTTCCTAAAGTTTAGGCCTAGCACTTTAGGTAGGTACACACTTCCCTAGACTTTAGGGGAAAGAAAGTTTTTTGGTTGGTGTAAATTGTTAACAATGACATAACATTCCTTATAATAAAGAGGTAAGTACTTTTAAAACAAGGTTCTACGTCAGTCGTTGATACAGTATAACTATTTCAAAACAGCTTAAAAGCTTGTTTCCATCTAGTAAAGTGATAGTAAACACGTCCGAGGCACTATTGCATCGCGGTCACACCCCGTTTTACGTTGTCTAGACGGCGAGCCTCTTTTTCCCCTTTCGGTCTTATTGATAGTTAGCGGTCCAGCCATACTTCACTGGGTTGATACTCCGGTGATACTTTGTCGGACTCGGAAGTACATGGTGCTGTGAATGATAAGCACAGAGTTTTTTACCCTTTAGATAGCTTAGAATCGTTGCCAGGGCACTCACGGGGCGTTGTGGCCTAAACTAACATTTGTTTAATCTAATGCTCCGTGACATAGGCAGGAGGAAACTTAGCAATTAGTTGCACAGCCCTGATCCATACGCGTATTCGACTCATGGGATTTGTACATTCTTCGCCCAGGGGAGGTCAAATATACCCCTGCAAAGGACGTTCTGCTCTTTCTGACGGCAACTGCACTTGAAAGGGGGAATACATGTAGCGGAGAGCTAAATAGATCGGAGACGGTCAAAGTGCTACTGGGAGCGGAGAAGCCCTGCATACCCTCGTCAACAAGAAGATAAGAAGATACCCTTTGGATTTCAATTAATTTGAACTTTACTTTTGTAATTTTAAAGTTACTCGGTCAAGTCAACATTTCCTAATAAGACTTCGGCGTATATCGGTGCTAAGTGTTCGTAGAAATTTTGGAAGTACATAGTACCTACCACAAAATACATATTTATCCAATATAGCGGAATATGTAAAAGTAATTTTGAGCGTCATTGACGGTCATAATTGGTCAATATCTTGCACTTTATCGTTGCCATTAAATATTCAACATATTGAGGTCGAAGCGGATTTTAATATGACAGGAGTCAGGATCAATAAACTCCGCATCAATTTAAATAAACCACCAAGGTCTCGTTTGCACATCCTTTGTCTGATTACATTAGGCACCAAGATGTTTTATTTTCTCGCAAGAAGGCTCTCGTCAACCCTAAGTAAATAAGTATGTACCAGCCACTGCAGGCCATTATCCGAATAACCTGGAATTCAAAAACTACAGATAGCTCCCTGATTCAAAGCCAAAAATCTGAACCTCTGGACTTAAAGTTTCACTGCTTTCGGTGTGTAGTTGTAAATATTGTATCTAACTATAAGGTCTTGCTAAGACTTATACTGAAAGTAGTCTTTCTGAGAACAGTTCACTTGGTCATATTTGAAGATATCATAAAAGTGTGTCTAAATTGTCGCTGATATCGATCTAGTCTCGTTGTCCATGCATAGACCATTATACCCAATAGACTTTTAATGACGAAGATGTCACGAAGTTTCTCGGATGTGGAATATTTATGATCACAAATTACAATACCGCGATCTTTTTATCCATTCACTTATCAGCTGCCACATGTCTTTATTCTTCAACACAAAACGTGTACTGACCGAGAGCGGCATTCGTGTGGGCGTTGCGTACAAAACATCGTGGTTAACATTAAATACAAATACCAGTTGTGCAGATTATATCAACAGACCTGCCGACTCGCCTTTCGCTGGAAAAACAGCGTTATTATTGCGTTTACCCGAATTTAGTGCTCATAAAAACTCCTGAAAAGGATCGAGCCATATTTATTTCACTCTCTTATGAAGCTAAAAAGTATTGGTTATGAACATTAGCGCTCTCGACTGACACATATTATGCAACTTCTCATGCTGACTGTAATTAAAATTTGACATAAGTAGGTATATGAACACATCTACTATGGACTCTACTATTTTACTACAGATGTTCATATTTTTGTTGAACCAATTTTACTCTACCCAGGTCACATACTAAGTGCAATCGCCTTGATGGTAAGTGACAATGTAGCCAAGATGTATCGTACTATTTACTTGAAAGGTGCACACATAATAAATATTATCCCGTGCTACTATAGTTGTTACTTGCTATGAAGAGCATTTCACCGAAACGCTTAGATGCTTGATCTTTACGTCTTTGCCGAAAGCTAGTATCGAACGCAATAGATCTGAGCCAACTACGAAATTTTTATATTCGAGTGTCCTGTGACGTTGAATCTAAGACCTTTCGCTATTAAATACTGCAGCGCGTCGAATGCGCTGAGCAGACTCAATCATGGTAATCATTATTATGACCCGAGATGTGATAACGTATTATAGTCTAATTTATTATAATTATCTATAGGCAGACGAGGAGTAGAAGTCCACCGGGTATATAGTCAGTGACCGATGCACCAAGTAGTTTGCCAAACCAAGACTTTAAAATGCCGATCTCACAAATATTATTTAGTCGAAGTTTACTTCGAAGAATTTTCCGACTTCTCATGACCAATGAATTGAGTTCTAATTGTCTTGTCATTTTGTAACATACCTTAATCAGCGTTCGTCTGTGTCTGTTACTCCGTACGTGTTTTTACATTTAATTAATTGTATGAAACATGATACAAGAAGTCTTTGTTTTGCTTCTAGTTTAAATAACTTACGATGTGTATATGGTTTGATACGACGTTCATTGAATGGGCACTTTGTGATTTTAGATAACTTATAATAAGGTTTAAGAGGACACTGGTCGCAATATATCGCTGCCCACAATTTAATAAAATGGGGAGCCAGACCCGACTGTTGCGGTCTTTGTTGCACTTACAGCATTATTTACGGCAGGTCTGCCGGGCGACAGGCGCCGTCCTGTTTCACCATTTTATTGCACCTCGTGCCGCGAGATATTGCGGCAGGTCTGTTATCAGAACAGCGTAGTTCTCGCTATGGAACTAGCATACCATGGCAAACAAACAAGAGAGAAGTGGCGTAACAAAAAATAGTGGAGCTAAGGAAACGACTCAAAAAGAAAGTATCTTTTGATGAATAAAACTTTTTCCTTAATTCTAAATAGATTTTCTTAAAATCCATTTCAAATGTGACAAATATTAGGTAATAAGAATTATATTGTGACAAATATTAGGTAAGGAAATTTTTATTTTTCCTCCATTCCGCTCAATGTCAATTGCCATGTCGGCCACTATGCAAAGTGTAGATCTAAAACCTTATACTGTATAAGGTTTTTTTTGACCCAAAAAGGCGGTTTAAGGGTACCTACTTAGGTATTTAACAAGTGTTTTACATATAATCATTGGAATCTGGTCAAAAATTTTCCACTCATCAGTTTTGTCACCTGAAGAATTTGTTGATACTAAACACTAAAAGATGAACAGGCATTTTCTAGTGTTGCAACGTATGCTCTATCCATCGCTATCTTGAATGACCAAAATAATACCGTACTGAAAAATAATGTAACAAACAGCTTACAACGTACTAGCATAAAAGCTTTTGATTCAAAAAGTTCTCTCTCAAAAGTATAACATTCTACGTACACGGCAGGGCAGTTTGAATAGCACATTCAACCGCCCGTCGTTTGTCACGCTATCACGCCATTGTCCTATAAAAAGTCGCCATTATGCCGTGTATGGCTTAATTTGTCAAACAATCTATCAGCATGACTCGCCTCCATATGCGCTTACCCTATATGGTCACGTTTTAGCCGCCATATGTCAGATTGCTCGTACACTGGTCAGAACGTAAGGACCAGTGTAAAAATTCAAGGGATTCCGTCACTCTTACTTCTGAGATTAAGATCTATAATCCTGCGTGAAGATTTCGCGAGTTGTCTGCGTGCAGGTGATGGTTGAGAAACCGCGATACAGATGGTGCAGCATTGATTAACTGCAATCGTATTTGGACGCCAATCGGCACTCGTTTTCACACTTTATCCTTTTGAAGGCTGTATACAGATGTGCCGACATTCCGCAGCTAAGACTTAGCAAAAATACCAATGTCAAGTACCCAATGTATATGCCAATTTCAAATTGCGAACCTGTACCTAATTATAATGCGCAATCAGCCTAGTAATCAATGAATAAACAATAGAGCTCAGATGCACTATTCGGCAAGTTAATATAGTCATAATATAAAATATTTCAGTCACAGATGCTTTTTAAAGGATGTACTGAAGAGCCAATTTTAAATTGGTGTGACTTGGTTCATACACTCAGACATGGGACTTAGCCAGACCAGTAGTAGAGTAGTAGTAAAAGTATACTTTGACATTATGTAGGGAGTGTACAGATATGACAACTTTAAACTATTTTTTCTTTTCTTCTTCTCTTCTCTTTGACGATTTAGTTTAGTCGGATACGGACACTTTTGCATAGTGGATATTGGTCATAACTACTTTTCGGTGAGTTAACTGGACGTATGCATAACCCTGGCGTAGATCTAAACGAGTTGGACAGTCTGTAAATGCTATTTGGACGAGGCACAGCTTGAAACTTGTTCTTAAAATCTCGGCGGCGACCTTACGGGAGATAAATGATTGGCGCCATTGTGGTGTTCTGTAAAGTTCGCCGTGATGCAACTAGGTCATTTGGGAAAAGGCGAATGTTTTGGGTGCGTAAGCAAAATGCAAGTAGTTTGGAGATATTTTTTTTACATCCGTTTATGAAACAGAATTAGGTATACATTCGTTGTTTTCGTCTTTGGATGCCGATTTTACTATGTCGCGATAGTTTTTAAGAACAATTAGTTTGTTAGGTTTCTTGTAACCAAGCACTAAAATCATACACGTCTTAGCCATAAGCTCTTGTTTGTATGTTAAAAAAAATGCATTTCAAACCTGCAGAATGATCAAAAAGTCATAGGGTTTCTTCAATTTTATTGGATCACGCATCTTATGTCTTGCATTTTACAGTTATGAACAAGATGTCTTTAAACACAGGACGTAGGCAGATTATCATGTGCTTATAATGTTTACTATCTCAACACTGATTATGTATCCATGTTGTCAGGAAATAAGCTCAGCGCAATATTATTGAAGATCGTGCAAAAGACCAGGGGCTAGACCGACAACTTATCTACGTTCTCTATAAACCAGATTTTCCAAACTCTGAACTGTAACTTCAAAGATTGCATTTTTTGCACAACTCGGGAATCGAAACCGAAGAGCTCGAGGTCCGAATTTCCAAAATCAAGCATGTTAACCACACAAGTATCGATGCAGGTTTCGTTACTTGGCTACCCAGTGATTATGCATTTAAATTTTAATCTACTGCAAGAAGTAAGGCATTAAAATATCAAGGCAAAACGTAAAACGCACTGCTGACACCACGGTTTTACGATATTACACAGATTTTGCGATAAAAATAAAAATGTTTTCGCGCAGAGTACGTTGCGCAACCCTGCAGCGCCTTAAAAGGACACCGGTCGGACCTTCGCGAAGTGGGTCGGCACTCGGCTCTATACCATCTGGTCGCAGGACTGGACTGTGATGTAACGGTACTTGTACGACACTACCAGATACGTCGGTTCTCCCTTAGGCCGCTCGAACAGATGAGGAAAACATGTCGAGTGCGACTTTCGATCTATGTCGTCGCGAGAAAGAAAAAGAGGACGTGCTTCGCGATTCCTCAACTGCGAAGGTCTATAAAACACGGTTCAGATTGTTTGAGAGTAATCCAATCTTAACCTGGTTATGGATGTCCATACAAAAATTTCTCCACGTCGTAAGATGAGACTATTAGGGAAAACTGCACTGCAGTGCGCGACCAAGACTGTTGGTAAATAGCCAACAGTCTTTTCCGCGTAGTTTCATCAATTTCAATCTTGTCTGATGGGAAGCAACAATGAGGCCTGGGTTGGAGGCTTCGAGACCGCTCGTTTTGCAATTCATACTTACTCTTGAACTTTTCTTGAATGTATCTTGAAATGGAAGAATGCATCCGAAGTGTGACCGCCCTATTTGTCTCTTAATTAACACCACGAATGCCGTTGATAATGGACATTCCTGCAGAACTGGTACGGTTTTTGTAACGCAGCGTTACATGTATGTAATATTGTGTACGGTTTATTAATAATGGCAAATTACGCACTTTAATAACTTGATAATAAGCGAATAAAGTTTTATGTAGCGTTACAGTTATAGCTGCTGCACTATTGAATGTTTAATGATAAGTGATATTGACCTTATTCATTTCGTCATCAGCACCATTTCTATCTCAAATCTCAATACTACGAAAGGGACTAATTACAGAGTGAACTTGTGGTTGGCACTTACTTGTAAATTGTAAAATCTGATTAGAGTGGCTGAATCTTGGCGAGAACAATTTATCGCGTTTAGCGAATTATTGATATCGTTCTTCCCAAAATTGTTCTGGCACAAGCGACTTATATTCTTGAATAATGGCTGATTTTCAACAGTTTAATGGCATGAAAAAAAAGGAACCCAATTTGTAAAACTCACTTCCCGCGTTAAGGTAATGTTTTGGTGTGTTGGGAACATCCTGCAAAGGTGGAGTCTCCTATTGGGATTAGCAGTTAGGCATCCATCCTTAGAATAAGTTATCTCAACCGTCAAATTAGCAATGAGAAAACCGAGTGAGCTCCTAGGTCGGGCACAAAATTTTGCATAAACTCTTTTATATTCGTACATTAACACTAGTGAGCTGGTTTCCTATTGAATTTAGAAAAGTGTTATGTAGTATATCTGGAAGAACTGATACATCTAAATCATTTCAACAATGTATCACTATCAATCGTTTTAATTGACATAGTGATATTATCTTCGTCTGTAATTTAATTATCTGTATTTGGTAAGACTGTTCCGTACATGGCTCGTATATCTTAATACATAAAGTTGCTTGATTTACTGACATTATCAACTTCAGGTTCTGCCAGAGGGATAATTTATTTGAAATTGGGATGTTGGAAAACCCAATTTAGGAAATGTTAAGTTGTACCTTTACAATCAATAAAATAAACAGAATTGAAGGGTCTGTCAGTATTTTTGTCTTCCTTTCTCTTTGTGAGTTCTCTTTCTGTTTTAAAATATTATTTATGCAGTGTGGTATCAAATGCTGTTTGATAATTCATAAGTAATAATCATATTATTTATGAATCATAATATTTATCAAACAGCATCTGATGGCGAAAGTAATTCTAACAATAATAAACGATCGATATCTAATGTCTGTGTTCACACAACTTCACACGACATCACAATGCTGGGAACGGGATCAATATAACACGTGATGTAATGTTTTATGTCATATCACCGTAACAATTATCAATTATTGTTAGGGAAGTATTGAAGTATGCACTCGACAATACAGTTGATGCCAACCTAATCAACAACAGACATCGTTAACACGCACGTCATTTTAAAACATCACGCCATATTGAAATTAAATAAGAATAAGGTAAAAACTAAAAACACAGAAATATAATAATGAGACTATATTAGACGAGATAAGCTGAATGACAAGACGATCAATGATATGGTAATAATGAATAGATGAATGTATGATATATGATGGTCATGTGTGTCATAAGATTAAAAAACTACCCTCATACCATGAAGCATCATGAAGCAGAAACAACTCTGTTATCATCATGCAGGATCTAGGTTGCAAAATATTTTCTAAAATTCAGAAAGGAACCAAAGAAGATCCTCGGGATATGTGACAACAATCGTTTATGTAAACTTGACTTAACGTTTGAAAAGACCCCGTAGAATAAGCCTATAGTAAATTTTTCAGCAAATGCTTGTAGAGTACAGAATCGACGTGATCCAAACGACCTTCGTCTTAAATGAGAATAGCTAAAGCGTTGGCGAACATGCTAATATGGACATTTCTTATGTGATCGGCGTTAGTTCCGAGAACAAAGGCAGAATCAAAACCTACTCGCTTGGAATTTTAAGAAGGCTTAATGGGTTATGGGTTCTTAATTGAAGTTTTTATAATTTCTTTTTTTACCCACGACGGAACGGAGTACGGGTATATGCGTTTAGGGTGAGAGACCGTTTGTACATTACTCTATTAAAAAGATTTTATTTTTGTTTGTATGTTAAATTGTTCACAAAAACCAAAAATGCAAAAATATTTTTGTTTGTTTGTTTGTTTGTTGGTTTGTTTGTGTGTGCACATCAATGTTCCCATTTATTTCAAAAACGGCTTGACCGATTTAGATGCGGTTTTCTGTATAATGTTTGGTGTTCAGCGGCAGCAGCAGTGGTCTTCTCTGTTGGGCCTTAGCCAAACAGGGGTACGGGCCTCGAGGCTTGGCCTCCTTACCCGGGTATAGGCGCGGGAAAGATCTCTTTCCCGGTAATGCTCTTTAAGCCTTTGTTGGCTAAGGCCTGCCGTCTTGGCTTCGGGCCTCGGGGTCTTGAAGGTTTACAGGGTCCATGTCCCCCTCACGTCGGTTCGGCTCGATGGTAAGCGCGGGGGAATCGGCGAATCCAGTAATGCTCGCCTCGTTTTCTTCGTCGCTGTCTTCGCCTGCAGGTTGCCGCGCTGGCGAGGGCGATCGTAAGAGCTCGCGAGGTAATGGACGTCCGTTTGGTGGTCTGATGGTTAGCGGTGCAATTCCGTGGAGGTGCGCGCACGGTCCGTAGTCTGCACGGGCGAACATTCGCCGTGCAAGTGTATGGACGTATTCCTCCACGGTGGGTGTTTTGGTGTCGCGATGAATAACGTCATTTCTGACGTACCTCGGAGCTCCTACAATAAGGCGAAGGCACTTGTTCTGCTGAACCTGTAGCCGGCGCCTTTGGTGATCCGAACAGAGGGCGTACCACGCAGGTGCCGCGTACGTCAAGCGGGAGCGGACATAGGCTCCGTAGATTCGGAGCTTGGTCTTCGGTGATAGTTTCGAGGTGAAGACTTGATACAGCATCGACGTGGCTGCCTTCGCATGGTCCACGGCATGATTTACCGTGGGTACCATATTCAGGTTTCGGTCGATGCGGCACCCCAAGTAGCATACCGAAGTCTGCCACTCTATGTCCTGGCCTCGAAGTTTAAGTTGACGTAGCGGCCTCCACATGCCGAACATAATGGCGGCCGTCTTCCCCACGTTGACGGACATCCTCCATTTATCAAGCCATTCTGGGAGTAGGTTCAGCAGACGTTGCATGCGGTTGACAGCGACAATTTGGTGATAGGACGATGTGAAATACGCACTGTCGTCAGCATAAAGCGACAACATTACGTCTTCCTCTCCCTCGCGTAGATGTCCGACGAGGGTGGGGATGTCGTCAGTATAGATGGCGTAAAGACATGGAGACAGACAACTGCCCTGTGGAACTCCAGCATGTATAGGGCGCGGCTGGGAGTCAGCACCCTCCACGGAGACGTAAAAAGATCGGTTTTCCAAAAACGATGCCACCAACCGCACAATCGCGGCAGGCAAGGTGGTGATGAGTAGCTTCGCCAGGAGGCCGGCATGCCACACTCGGTCAAAGGCCTTCTCAATATCGAGGAAGACCCCGACTGTGCAGTGCCCTTTATTCTTCTCTCTGGCGATGTGGTGTAGACCCCTTGTAAGCTGGAGCGTCGTGGAGTGGTTGCTGCGAAATCCGAACTGCTCGTCTCGCGGTTGGATGTGGGGGGCGAGTCTTCGCAGCAACAGACGCTCGAACAGCTTTGCAATGTGCGGCAGAAGGGTGATTGGTCGGTAACTTGCTGGTATGCGTCGGTCTTTCCCTGGTTTAGGGATGGTAATAATCTTCCCCTGCTTCCACGTCTCCGGGAAGTGCCCAGTGCGGAGAATTCCGTTAAATAGTCTCGTTAGTGCGACGAGAACTTTACGAGGCAGTTGCTGTAGTGCTGCGATCGGGATCCTGTCCGGGCCTGGCGCCTTTCTTTTGGGGAGTCGAGAGACTGCGGCCCTAAGTTCAGATGGTGATATGAAATCTTCTCCCCGTAATGGTGGGATTTGGGCTGAGAGAAAATCTTCCACTTGCTGGTAGATCGCTGCGTGGTGTCTGGTCGTGACATCATCGGTAGCCGGCGGATTGGGGGTAAATTGTCCCTCCATATACTCCGCCATGATCTCCGCTCTATCCACGGCGGAGTATCTTCGCCTACCCTCACTATCCAGGAGGGGGTAGACGGGTGAGT
Source organism: Coenonympha arcania (assembly GCA_036785405.1). Taxonomy (NCBI): domain Eukaryota; kingdom Metazoa; phylum Arthropoda; class Insecta; order Lepidoptera; family Nymphalidae; genus Coenonympha; species Coenonympha arcania. The sequence continues at coordinate 16,674,841 of CM072066.1, read as the reverse complement.
TCGATCCGGTGAGTGTCTTGCACAGGTGGTATAAATTGGTTTCGGACTCTGACGCCGCGTCGATGGTACGCTCCCAATCTTCATCGTCGTAGGCTTCGAGTGCAAGCGTTAACTCCTGTGCAAGACGATTTAGGTCACGCTTGACCCTCGGACAGCGAGTGCGCGCCCAGAGCTTGCGTAGGGCACGCTTTTTCATTAGCTTGCCCCGGATTGAGCTCGGCAGCAGGTCCCGTCGGCCAGCATGAGGATGCGTGGTGGTGGCCTTGTCTTTGGCGTATTGAATAGCTGCCGTTATAGAGCAGGCAGTACGTTCCACATCCTCTGAAGTTGTAATTGGTCCTGCGAGCTCAATGTCCGACAGCGCGGCCGCGAACTTCTCCCAGTTGGTCTTGGTCCTGGCAGGGCGTGGTATAGTGAAGTCGCGCTGGAGGTTTAGCGTGACCAGTATGGGTAGGTGCTCGGTGTCAAGGTCGTAAAGAGCTTCGACACCAATTGGGTTCTCTATCCGGTGATGCAGCACAATGTCCAGGACGTCAGGCTGTTGACGGCGGTCTGTTGGTATATTGGTCGGCGCTCCTGGTCCCAATATACCGTAGTTGTGGCGCTCACTGTCCTCGAGCAGTTGCCTTCCGGCCGTAGTGTTAATACGCGAGCCCCAGGCCTGATGCTTGGCGTTCAAGTCTCCCACGACTAGTGTAGGGCCTTGCCACTCGAGGAGTAATTGGACATCCGTACTGCAGAATGTTGAGTTCGGCGGGCGGTAGGCAGCATAAATTTTGAGTTCGTTGTTTCCGGCGTGGACGCGTACTCCTTGTGTTCTAAGAGATGTGTACGGAGTGTGTTCTAGCTCTTCATGCACAAGGTCTCTTCGCACTAGGGCCGCCGTACCCCTATAGGCGATGCCCTTGGGAGAGACCTCGTCGCGCCTGTACACGTAGAAGTTCGGAATTTTGAGCTCCACATGTTCCGCGAGCTTCGTTTCACCCAGGAGGATGACGTGTACATCCTGCGACTGGGCAAGTTTTGTCAGCTCGCGGATATGTCCTCTAATGCCTCCTGGGTTCCAATAGAGTATTCTTAGCAGGAAAGGTGACGCAACAGGACCGCCGTTCCTGCTGTGATTGCCGGTATGATGCCGTGGCCCTGCATGTATGCGGTGAAACAGGTCATCAGCGCCTCCATTACAGCCCGGACTGTGGCCATGATGTCCGGGCTGGTTTGCTCTTCCCCCTGGTTATGGTAAGTTGTAGGCGGGACAGATATAGGCACGTGGGTAGGGCGCTCGGTAGGTCTTGAGGTGGATGATTGGGTTGACTGTTGTGTAGTTGCCTGACCAGATCGGTGGGCAGGCTGAGAAGACGGCCTCAGAGTGGGTATTTGGCCGGTCCGTTCATTGGGCATTTGTGTGGTGCCATGAATTACTTGCTGATTGATTTCTTGGGTTGTACCAGATCCTGTGTGTGCAGTATTTGGCGTTCGGGTTGGAGCCTGGACCGGTAGCTCAATGGACGCAGCCACAGTAGCGACTCTTCCGGTATGTATTGGGGCAGGCACCTGGATAGGGGCTTGCGTAGGGACTAGTGTGGATGGGCGACCGATTGCGCCCTCTTCTCTGGTTTGTCTCGGGTGAGGTGTTGTGGTGGCCGTTGGCTCTGCATGCTGGGTCCAAGCAGTTTGGTTCCTCCTCTTTTTTCTCCTCTGTGGGGCCTGTCCTCTGTTTGTAGGTGGGTTTGCTGGCACTGCTAGGCTTGTGGGAGCTCTAAGAGTTTCCACTCTAATATCGTCAGCTTGATTTGGGTGGTTTGGTTGCGATGTTGGAGTTAAATGTGCAGCACCAGGAACCGGCTGTGCAATGGGAGGCGGTGCTGCCTCTTCTCTTCTCTGGTGTGGTTGTCGTTGGTGTGCACGATGTGGTGGAGGAGGTATAGCGATACCTCTTCTTCTCGCTTCTCTCTTATAATGCACACAGCGTCGGTCATTTGCCGCATGGTTTTGCCCACAGTTTGCGCAGGTCGGTACATCATCTCGAGACCTCTGACAGTCTCGAACCGGATGGTCACCCGCGCACCTCACGCATTTCTGCGGTCGGTGGCAGTTCGTAGACGCGTGTCCGTAAGCTTGACACCGGTGGCATTGGGGTGGCTTGCTACCGCCACGCCATGCTTCTACTGTTATGTCCGGCATGTGAAGTAGCTCGACAATGGCGTAAAGATCACGGAGCTCCTCTTGTGTGAGATGCGCCAGCTGTACAAAATATGTACAACCATGTTTTCCGCGAGGTGGTGGTAGGGCCCGTGCATTTTCCGCCGGAAACCCCAAACTTTGAAGAGCTGCGATTATTTCTTCTGTTGGTGTGTCCAGTGGTAGCCCTCGAATGGCTACCTTTGTTGGCTTTTCTGTTTCCGGACTATAGCAGTACCAAGATATAGTTGGATCAGTACTGGCAGCTTGCACGAGGTAACGTTGGACGGCTCGGAATTCATCCGCAGATTTGGGAAGAAAGCGGACCCCTTTTCCTAACGGTCTCGCATTCGGGGCATGTCCTAATACTTCTCTTAGTGCCTCAAAGTGCCTCGTCCAGTTTGGGAGGCACTCCACTGTCAGAGGTGGGTAAGTGGAGCGTGGCGCTGTTGGTTGACTGGTGGCAGTGGTAGTAAGTGGTGGCGAGTTTCGTGCTTGCTGTGGGATGGATACCGCTGCGGCATACGAGAGGCCGGAAGGTCCGGGCTGAGGTGATTTCGGGCGCAATGTGGACACTGCTTCCGTGGGTGAAGCCAACTCAGCATAACTTGTTGAGTCGCGCGGCCAACTTGCCGTAGTTTGGTCGACAGAGCCAATTGGTTGCTTATAACCAGTTTGGCTGGTATCTCCTTTAACCCTAGCCGAGTAAGTTTTGAACGGTTGTGGCGGCTGTGACAGCGGAGTTGGTGGTGGTGGCAGCGGCGGCGGCAGCGCTGATGGCGTTGGTAGCGGTAGTGGAGACAGTTGCCTTGATAATGGCGGTTCCCGCTGTGATGGCAACAGCCGCGACGACGTCTGCGGCGATGGCGGCCGCATCGTCATCAGCGAAGTTTGTCGGGACCCTAGCCGTGACGGTTGCGATAGCGGTATTTCCGCTAAAGGCGGTTGTGACGTGGGAAGTGACGGTTGCGACTGAGATCGCTGCTGCAGCGGTGGTGGTCAATGGTGGCGTTGGTTGAATAGATTGTGGTGGCGAGGGTGGTGCTGCTAGCGTCTGGTATTTCCAAGGCGGGCGCCTCTCGCTGTCGTGAGACGGCGAGTCTGGCGAGGAGACCTGGGACCGACGCCGTTTGTTCACTTCAGCGCCAGATGTAGTATCAACTGCATTGGCTGCGAGGTACACTCTGACGTCATCTCGAGGTGCTGTTGTTACAGTAGACTGTGGTTTTTTAACGCGTATACGTGAACCGGAGCGGGAGCGACTCGTTTCAGTTGGCGGTGCGTTTGGTAAATTACGCCTAACTGTCGACTGTGGTATTGCGGTTCGCTGTCCCACTCTGCGTTTCCTTTGATCTGGAGGTGGTTGTTCACTTCCTTCTGACATGTTGCTGAGAGATTGCGAAGGTAGGTACTACCCTGAGTGTCGGCACGGACTGCTCTCCCTCGGCGCGTGCAACCCAGCCGGGTGAGATCCAAAAGGAAGGCCCAGCTAAGCGCCCGCGAGCGGGAGAGCAGAGCCGCACCCACAGGTGTTTAGTAGGGTTTTTAGCAATATCTCGGTGGGATTTTGCAACGTCTTTACAACAAAAACGTACAAAATTCCCCGCGTCGTCTTATCGGCGGGTAGTAGGAATTCTCGCGAACGCTCAGCGGCAATGGTTCTTAGATAGTTGTTACGAACATCGATCACCAGGGGGCGCCATAAAATACATTTATATTGCAAACGAATGTTCCCATTTATTTCAAAAACGGCTTGACCGATTTAGATGCGATTTTCTGTATAATGTTTGGTATTCATTGGTGATGGTTCTTAGATAGTTGTTACGAACATCGATCACCAGGGGGCGCCATAAAAAACATTTACAATGCAAACGAATGTTCTCAATTATTACGAAAATGACTGAACCGATTTGGATACAGTTTTGTTTCAAATATTAGTGAGTCATTGGCAATGGTTCGTAGATAATTGTTCTTGTGATTGAACAGCAGGGGGCGCCACAATAAACGTCTCTTTATGACTTGGAAGGGATGATGCCTTCAAACGCTGCTAGAGAAGCTAATGGCTAGTTTGAAGATTAATTTTCATTTCTTAATAATAATATAATTTAAATCACATTAATATATAAATCGAAAAACTATAAAACAAGTGGAAAATTAAAAAATTTTAAAACACCCACGACTTTTGCAGACTTGTAATTGAAAAAGGATTAAATAATTTTTTGAAACTCCCCGACTAAAGGCAAGTAAGAACTAAGAACCTATCAGTATAATTACAAATCCAAGAAAATCCGTCGGAGCTGCTATTTTCGTTTCCAATATCAATTAATGTAATTAGTAAGTATTGATAAACTGCCGGTATATGAGAAGTATCAAGAAATTGAATTAGTCATCAACTGGTAAACAGCACCATCAAACCGCCATAGACAAAACACAGCAGCTCCGGCGGATTTTCTTGGATTTGTAATTATACTGATAGGTTCTTAGTTCTTACTTGCCTTTAGTCGGGGAGTTTCAAAAAAATTATTTAATCCTTTTTCAATTACAAGTCTGCAAAAGTCGTGGGTGTTTTAAAATTTTTTAATTTTCCTCTTGTCAAATCAATTATTTGCAAGACGGTGCTTCCTTCTGTTACTTATTCTAATAATAATATCTTTCTTTTTTCAGGTAAGTTGAATATGCTCTTCATACAAGAAAATTCAGTTAATTGTAAGTCAATAACACCTGATGACATTATTTTGGTGGTTTTATCAAAATGGTTAGAATATGCCATTTACTTTATTAAGTGAACATGTTTCTTTGATAAGTTTATTAGCATTAAACAGCCGTTTGTATGCTAAAGAAAGCATCAACTGTGTCACGACTAATACAGCGTTCGCCCATAAAAACTGTCGCCTACAAGAGATACGCTTTTGTGATATGACGAGTATGTAATATGACTCTTTTTTACACATGACTGAACGGAGGAGGTATATTCGCTTAGGGAGAAAGGTTGTTTGTTCGTGCAATCCAATGTTCCCATCTATCTCCAAGATGGTTTGATTGGTTTAAATAAGGTTTTCTGTAAAATATTTTGAAGAAACAATACTACATTTCCCATCACTAATGGCCAAAATGAAAGTTTGCAACCCTAATGAACTCTACTAAATGTAGTTTTTATTAAGTCTAACTTCTAAGTTAAACATATCAGCTCTCGTCACCAAGATAAGCTAAGATTAGGTCACAATAATACAGGTTAAAACGTTTGAAAGTTAGTTTGCATCGGTCTTAAAAGACATCAGATGCAGATCAGACATACTTTTGGAATTTTTCGCATTTACGGTGCAAAAACGAGAGGGTGCTATAGACATCACCGCTCATTAGGAATCAGCAGCAAATGAAAAGGACATATTTATACCAAGGTTTGATGACGGACCATAACATTTCTATAACCTGTAAGCGCCACCGTACCTGTCTTTAGTGATTTGTTATGGTCGTGAAATGTTGAAATGGGAAAGTGGTGAATGTTAGATTTACTGGGACATATTAAAATGTAGAAGATCTAGAGATGGTTGAAGTTCATATAAATTTTTAATTTTGAAAAACTAATTTCAGTTGTCTACAGTGAGAGCTTTGGATTCACCTTTTTCCTTATTCACTGAATTAGCTATTTACAAAGCGGTCACTGTCGCCTGGTCAAGTGAAACGGAACGGGTCGGAGGTTGCCTTGTCTTCGCCGTGTCCGGCCATGTTTTTTCGTTCTTTGTTTTCATTTTTTCCATGCGTCCCCTTAAAGGGTGACGTCAGCACATTTACGGTTCAACCTCTGCGGTGAACGCTCACAATGGCATCATTAGAGTGAAGCGTTGGTTATTTTGGAGCCCTACTTCCCTTTAACACGATAATTTTCTTATTGTTTGAGCCTTTAAGCGAATTCGACGCCTAAAAAATTAAGCCTGAAATTAACGACTAAGCAATTAATTTATTTCTTTCGTCCAATATATATTAGTCATGCTTTTACAGTATTCTGTTGGCTATACTCTGAGATTAAGATATGTTTGTCTCATTTTAGATTAAAGTCTGGGCTTTTTAATTTTGATTAATGGACTAACACTCCGTGTATTACGATTGAAAGGAGAAGAGTGTCTGGGTAGAGGTAGAGACAGAGGAGGTTTTCTTTATTCCACAGAAAAGTATATAATACAATGGGCCCCAAATATGTGGTTGATGTGGATCTTTGTAAGGATGGTCAGTCAGAAAGTGTTGTGACTTTTGAGCTATGACCCATAGGTCAAGTACGTTAATGCGTTTAAGATGTTTTAAATTTTAACGTTCACTTAACGCCGGTTTGCCTTAGACTTAATTGTGAAACACTGACAAAAATGCAACTTAAACACCTTTTAAGTAGGAAATCTCGGCCGGCGATGGCATACTTTTAAGCAGTCTACTGCTAGTTTCTTTTTTAACCAGAATAAAGGTTTTTAAACATTGTTATAGGTATTGCGAAAAGCAACTTTCATGAATTTACTCAACCCGGCTAATGGCTATAGCTCTTGGTTTTTTGTTTATCAACAATATTTTGGCAATTTCTATGAGAGAAAGGCCTATTAATGTTTCATTATTTTCTCAAGATAATTAAGACACCTGATGATGATAGGCATGATGATGCAGAGATGTTAGGCACTATATGTGACGGAACTGGCGGATGCTGAAAGATTTTTGACACCCATAAAATTATCAAAACATTTGTACCTCATACTAAGAAAACACAGCTCAGTGTGACATAATAAGTATAAGGCTTTACGATAAGTATAGTGTTTATGATCTATGTGGAATTGTGAGTTGTGCCTGGGCACGTCAAGGACATCTTAGGGCGTGCCCGTTGTTTTAATGATTTGGAGTTCCTTAGTGAGAGTTGAGAACCATTTGACTAGCTACAACTTGAAACTGTGCCAAAATCCTTACGAGGTAGCCGAGTTTGATATTTGTAGCCCCAAAAATGTTTGCAATTTTTATGAAACTAAGAACACAAAAATTCATGGCAAAATCGAAACTAAAAAAGTTCTATTTGGACGCCATATTTTTGTGACTGTCCACGGAAAACGTTGAACTTATGAAAGTGTCTGATAAATTCTTCCGTCATTCCTCCGCTTTTCTCGAAGACAAGTCCCTGCCACGAGCTGGAGCGCGCCGCTAGTCAACCGTAAAAGGTTTTAAAAAGTAACGGTGTCAGATAACAATATCCAGCTCACTTGTGAGTAAAACACGTCTTATCAATTCCATGAGGTCCGCCGGAATCCTGTCGGCTCAATCTTGACCGGTTTTTCCACTAGAGAGGTCGGAAGGGCCACGAAGTATCGATATATTTCTTAGTTTTTTTGTTGTTGTCGGTGTCGACATAGCGATTTTTTTAAATTTATTTAAATATTATTATGTTACTGTTTAACTGATTTCTCATCTGATAATAATTATTAAGTAATTATAATCGATAAAATATCGAGCAAAATATCGATATGATGGGTCGCATCTCATTTTGACCATTGGCTAGTTAATCAGCGAGTAGCATAGAAATGAGAAAGATATAAAGAACTACGAGGAGAAGAAAACAAAGCAGAAGTAGGCATTCTAATTTTTTTCATTTAGCTGTACTTATTCGTTTGCTACAGCTGGACAAAGTCTTTTCTAGAACTGCCAGCCACCTTCTTCACTCTTGTTTATGTACCCCGTGTCCCCACTCGAGAAAAGTATCGATATATTTTGGGAAATCCTGTTTCGGAGCAGGTCTGCCCCGATGCCCCCCTCCCTACGATGTGCCCCCTCGGAGCGAAGGTCGTCGCTCGCGCACGTATTTCGTGTGTATGACAATATGGCAGTTTTCGGTACCGGATGTTGGACCGCGAATAAATTTGTCCACGAGGGCCTTATTGGCTAGTTTGTTCTTTAGTTTCGTTTTTAGGATATAAATGTTGTGCCTTCACCACTGCACAGCCTGCAATTGCAAGCCTGGGCACAATCCTCTTTCATATGAAATTGTAACAAGGATTTTTTTTATTTTCTTAAATGTTAAATTTACAATTCGCGTCCATAAGAGATTTTGAGGAGTTCTCTGCAGTAAATACCATCTTAGTGGCAACCCAGCAACAGCAAACGACTAAAATCTCTCTTTTGGCTTGATCATATGATTTTGTTCTCTTTGAGTTAGTGAATATTTGAGGAATCTATTAACGCGTTGATAGTTACTGAATTTGCGTCATCACTGTCTATTAGTAAAGTAATTATATTGTGTTAGCTCCGATAATACAGTGTTTAAAATTAGGTTTTTTATTAACTCTCAAGTCTTCTTAAATTTTACAGTTAATATTAGAGCGCTTACTATCTTATGAACGCTTGCTCTTTTGTCCTTTTCTTGTCCCTTAATATTTGAGGAAAATCTTATTTTAAAACGAAAACGTTTCGCTGTGATAAAATTTTTACATTTATAAAAATTTTGTAAAAAAATTTGGGTCTTCTGGTAGACCCTTGCAATTGCTCTAGGATTCGTTATCGTCTCAATGTAATGCGTTCAATTAAATAATATGCATTAAAGGTCGTGCAGAGGTCACCGACCCGTGATCATTTTCTTATCTAGAACTAATTGAATAACATGTCTGTACAGTAATTAGTCGTAACGGAATATTGGGCGACGCTGATTAGGACTGCCGCTTAGCGATTGTCATCACTATTGCAAGGTTATTTCAGGTCAGTTTCCTTCGGCAGTCCCCAGTATTTTCCCTAATGTTTTCCTCAAACAATCTGTCTCTGTAGTATGTTTTACAACTACATAGGTTAATAAGTGTTATGGTATTTGTATAAAATATAGCAACAACTTGCAATTATTGAAATTAACTGCCTAAAAATGACTATAGAGTTCAGCCTTAAAGCTTTCATTTAGTAAATTATATGTCACATTAGTTTTAAGGGTAACAAAATTCTGTCCAGGGTCCATAAAACGCTAGATATTATAGCTGTTAATGATTATATATGCTATTTTGATTGACGAGTCATTAACGGTTTAGTATTCTGGCATGCGTGTAGGCTTTGAATTCATAATGCTAATTTGAAATAACGTTTAAACAAGGTATTATTAATCCCATCAGGCCACAATAATGGTTGATCTTGCCAACAGTATACTGAAGGTTGTCTGATATTGACTGGTTTCTGTTTAATACGGCAGGCTATTTAGTTGTTATTTTGTAGGGTTTTCTCATGTCGTATTATTTTGATTTTTAGGTTTTTGACATGGATTCGTCATTGAATTTGCGTCCACAGTGGAAGGCAATTCAGATAACTGATCATAATAAATTCGGGGGTTTACATTTTAGTGATGCAACTATATATCTACCATTTACATCAATTTAATTTACAACACTCGTTAGCTAATCTTAGTGTGAGTATGTCCTGGATATCTTCGATCCTCACTCCTCAGAGATATCCAGGACATACCACACCCAGATTTTTTATTTCCTTTTAGCTTCATTTATTTCTCTTATTTGTCTGAAAATTCTTGATTTTTTTATTTATTTTTTTATTTAAAGGTTATGATATTCAACCCTACCCACCCAGTAATAGCAGGAGCACCAAGGTAGGTCTTGCAGAAATATTACAATTGAATTATTGAAATGGCGCCAGGCCTTATCGGATTGGGACTTAACTCTAAATTAAATCCGCTTATAGGCCTTGTTTGCAGTCTACGCCGAGATTTCTAGATTCTAGATGTGGATATTAGAAAATAAAGATCTTTAACTGAGATAGCGCCACTGTGGGTTATTCAGTATTGAAATATAATGCAGGGTTCAGCTCAGTTGCCATGAAGACTGTTTTCGGAGTTTAGTTAGTTAAGTGTCTCTACAGGGTGTTATCCAAGTTCTATTAATCCTTAGAAGAACCGAGAGGCGTTGGATGAATAGAAAAAAAATTGTAGAAGTTGTAGAAGCTTGAACGTTAATCCAGTATCGGAATACTTAACAAATAACTACCTCATACAGTAAGTGGATATAAATTCTACATGTCATAGTCACATAGACATCAGCTAATAAGTATATGATTGTAGATTATTATTGGTGTAGCATTTTCTATCTTACTCAATATGCACTCTCTGGCCTTCATTTTCTTCTCTGTACGTAGTTGATCGTCTTAAACCAACCTGTCTATCTATCCTTCATATAAAACCCATTTTTGTTTTGCACTTATCCAATTTCCTGTTATCAGATTTGATTTTCATACGATAATAAAACTTTATGTCTAGAAAACCTTACGTCAATGTAAATATTGACTAAAATAATTGGTTGCCTGTAAAGTCGGTTTACAGACGATAGTTGAACGTGACAACGTCTTCTTTGTCGCTCGTTCCGCGCTCGCGAGGTAACGCCGGTAACACCGCATGAGTGAGGTAACGCCGGTAACGCCGGATGAGTCGTTTTTTCGTGCGTGCAACCGGCTCTATCGATTTATAAGACGTTGTCACGTCAAATATTGGTTGTCTGTAAAGTCGGTTTACTGACGATAGTTGAACGTGACAACTCTCGCTTGCACTTCAAGCCTTACATGGAACGCCTCAGAGCGATGTAACGCGAGCGAGGTAACGCCGGTAACGCCGGATGAGTCATGTTTTTTTGTGCGTGCAGCCGGCTCTATCGATTTATAAGACGTTGTCACGTCAATAAGACGATGACAAAGTAAGAAGTAACGTCAAGAATTCATTTCACCACGTATGTGACCCGGACACTGAAAAGAGTGGATGAATCGACGTTACGATACGACAACGTAACAATTTACGCATCACGTTGTCGTGCCCCACTGTCGAAGTTGAGGTGACTCATGCTAACGGTCTTCAGCCACCGGTTGTGTATGAACAAAGACAAACGTCCGAATGTGTCATTAATTTTACTTACATTAAACATTGTAGTATAATAATTTCCCCGAAGGATACAAGAAAATCCGTAATACGCATTAACAAAGCCATAAAGTCACTGACACAGCCCTAACCATTGACAAATGTCAGGATTTGCAAATTGCAAGCCATTTGTGTTGTCGAAGTGATAAACTTCAAGCTGAGAAATAAAGAGAGTAAGTATGGAGCATAGAAGTTTATAAGTATACGGTTATGCTCGTGGTGAAAAGTATTACCAATGGAAGTTGAAAGGGGAGAGAGATTATTTTGGAGACTGCAACTTTAGAGTGTGGAAAAAGAGTTAGTATTGTCAATCAATGCTTTGAATACTTAAAATGGAAATGAATCTTGCTTTACCTGAAAAACAAGCAGTTGGACATAAATTTTCGCTGTTTTTTTTACGCAAAAATATTGTAAAAGGAAACTTACAAAGCCGGAGAGTCATCACCAAAGCCGTTGTTATTGTTTCTATCCAAAAATATTTTTTATACTCGAAATATTATTTACGGGTGGATAGGGGCATTGTTTGATGCAAATAAGCAACAACGGCGGGGTCAATGACCAGACGTGGTGTGCAGGGTTGATACCTACTGAAATAGATGCGTTGAAATTTTTAAAATTTCAATTTTTTTTAGCATTTGTTTTATGATTTTTTATTTTGGGCATATTATAATAATGAAAATTTCGTCACCATGATTCGAAATTTAAATAACAATTTTATTGTAAACACTGACTCATGAATGTGGTGTAATTTGACCTACATACCTGGTTGATGACCTAGCATCGTTGACAGCTGTCTCCCTGCTTAGTTAGCCATTAGATATGACTCCCCTATCATTTCATAACATGCAATGTATGCCTTTGGACTTTGGATGCACTGGAAGATGTCAAATTGTGTGTGTGTGCGCGTTGTAAAGATTCCATAAGCATACGCAAAAGTCATTGTGAGGCCCGGTTTTCACCGGAGCGGAACTGTGTTCGAGTAACCATTCAAATTCGTCAATGAATGGAGATGTCGAAATGACGACAACTGATTGGTTACTCAAACACAGCTCCGCTCCGCTCTGCTTTGGTGGAAACCGGGCCTTATACTCGGTTGTCACTTTACCGGAGAATAATTACAAATCTAAACGTGATGATTTTTGAAAACAAATTTTGCTAACCCTTGTCAAAATCTGTGAGATCGTTACTCACCTTGGCATAATAAACAATCGGCCTAAACTTAAATATTTCCACAAACTCAAATCATTCGAAACGAAACGTTTAGCAAAACTCAGCAGCTGTAACCAATAGGTACGGTAGATCAATTTATACGAATAGGTACTGAAGCCATGTGATTGTACGTGGCACATAGATAGGCTGATCATAATGATTATAAGTTGTATACCAATTTATAACTTGAAAATCCTCCATGTTGTAAAAACATGACTCATGAGCTTTACATACACTTAAATAAATTCATTAATGTCCTTATCCCTGCTCAATTAACACCATTAACGAATGAATTGGGCAATATGTGACGTCACCTAGGAGGGCTCTGGCTGAAAATCAGCGCTGCAGCACACCGGCTGCAGCATCAAGCTGAGGCAGCGCCCTGTTCAGCCAAATAATTAGATTTAAGTGGTAGGTTCCCGGATATCAGGGAATCAAGGAGATTTATTTTTGATATTTTGCTCCTTGGTTCCCTGAGGTCTGTGGCCCACCTTTTGTATTGAGTTTTTTTTTTTTTTTATAATATTAAGTTACAACTTAAGTTTTTTTGGCTGAATAAAAACTATTTTATTTTATTTATTTATTTTTTTATATACTTTCAGTTCCGGATATGAGTGTTGTTTGTGCTAGACAAACAGCAAAAACTAAAATAATATTCATTGTCCTAGCTGGTTTATGATAGAAATCTCAATTTGGCCTGTTTCCAGAGGACTTACTAAGGTTAATAAGGCAAAAGGCATAGACAATCTACGGAGGCTTAGTCAACAAAGAAATACGACAACATCTAAGGCTGTTGCGGTAATTTCTTTGTATAATAACAATATAATCGATCGCAGTTGTCGAGGTCTTCATAGTTATTGTGCCTATTTATGTTCTTTGTTGGTTTAAGTGTTAGGTTATACTTACTCATATTCATATCATATTAATACGTAAGTGAATAATCTGTTTAGTAGCCGATTTATGGAACAGAAGCCCAAAACGTGTCGTCGTTTTTAATTCCAATTTTATGGACGGACGGAAAATTGTTAAACATAATTTCGATTAACATCTCTCTAGTTATTACGTTACGATGTTGGTGGAAATTCTCGTTTCGTCGAAGAAGCAATGCAAAGTACCTCTGAATCGGCGCAAGCGCATGTAGCCACTGCCCACTGGCCACATAAGCAAAACACGGCACCTTATTTTGGCATTATCGCACGAACGATACGTGGAATTTTGTACAGCCATCACCACCCGTGCTTATTGAGGTCGATGAGTGATGACTAAATGAGCTATTTGAGAATATTCTTATGATAGCGTTGTGTATTGACGTTAATAAATCGTATGTTATATACGTACAACATGCGGTGTACGAAATTATTGATGATAATACGACAATAAAACAAAAGATATTGCAGATACGAGTACACTAAGCAAATAATAAAGAAACCTTAAGTTAAGAAACACTAAGTTTATAAGAAAGAGTTAAGGATAAAACCTTCAACGAAAAGAACAACTAAACAGCGACTATATTCTCTATTATTGGAACGTTTAGGCCATAGAGAAGAAGCGATTTATCTCCATCGTGATTCAATCGATCTCCCTCAGTGTGACGTAAGGCAATTGGATTGGCCTAAATGTGCTTTTTTATTTGCGAAGTCTTGAATGATAGTGAACGGTGGGCGATGAATCAATCTGTTGGTTTCAGGAGAAATGTGCGTAAGTGTGGTGTCTTTCGTGAATCAACATCTCGGAAACCCATTTACGGTTACGTATTGCCACTTAATTACTCACTCGAATTGTAGACTAGTGATAACAATGAAATTATCAGTTTTGATGACCGTTCTCGGTTTTTTTTGGCTGTATTTTGCGCAGATAAGTAGTTTTTCTAGCTTCAGATCTAAATTGACTTAGAGTTGGTAAATAATGAAACCTCCCACAATAACGTTTATATCTCTTTGTCATTATTTAGAATGGTGCATTAATAAACTAAAGAATCGATCACTTGTTATGCGTAATTTAGGATCTGCATATATTTATTTTAAATATTCAATGACAACATATACAGACAAAGTCACGTAATCATCGCAATTCATACATTTTAGAATACTTAGTTAATCTACCCCTTGAATACCGAAATTGCCACAAATAATTACTTGACTCCATCACCCAAAAAACCGGTCTTTTATAAATCAGAAATGTGAAATATTTTTAATAAAAAAGGCTTTAGGGCAAAAGCTCGGATTGAATCATGCTCTGCGAATGCCTCCCAGCGCGGATGGAATGCATCATATGCGTACGTGACTCACAAACACAGCTTTTGATAGAGGCGAACATATTATTAGTGAATTTTAAGTATTTTATTAGACTTTCATCCCTTGGTAGTATTCAAAATCTTTATCATTCTGCGATTGCAATGATTGTCTTCACATGAAATACTAATGTATACCGCAATTTAATTTCGAATAGTGATTCGTATTTTATTAAACCCTCATCAACAGGGCATGTCTCACGGTTGGAACTCAGAATTGAGTTGAAATAATTAAATCCCGCTCCGGCTGTGAGCTGTTGTCGGCACTAATTTTCCAGTCTGATGCGGAGAGCTGATTTGATATTGTCGTTCCAGCTTAGTTTGCCTTTGCCATTGATACATGGTTAAACTCACCGTCATGGTCTCACATCGTACTTCACTCAATAACTACACCCTGAGGTTTTTGAACGCAATTTTGGTGTTGGTTATGTCTGACAAGTACACCTTGTTTGTTCCTCTTTAAAATCGAAAAATGGTCATTCTTTGTTATAGACAATTAATTAATAAAGGTTTGTGATTTTTCGACAAATTTTCATACTACCTCCTCCATGTTTGCACCGAAAAGAACGGATATGTTGAAAAAAGGTTTGAAATATTGCCTTTTCTCTCATCTAAGTTACTGCTAACAAAAATCAGTATACGACACATATCGTATCTTAGCCAAGTACCAAAATCTGGTACATAAGTTTTTTTTACATATCGTCAGACACACGCAATTAATCAGAAATTAGAAGTCTTTTTTCAAAAAACATGAAACCACTAAATCAGTGTATCATACTCATTTGACCCTTCAAATGATAAACACCTTATTCATTTTGCTTTTAAAATCGTCCAGCAATTCAATGACGAACAGTGTTGTGAACAGCTATTTCGTTTTTCGGATGTATATTTTAAGTGCCTCCATACCCACAGGCCCAAGGGAACAGCTGCTGGCAGGTGGCCCCCTCCCTTTGAAGCAGGTGCCATTCGCGGCCAAACGACTGTGCTGTAGCGATTTCGTAAATCTTTAATCTATAATGCGGATCGATTTTCAGAGAACTAGGTTGAAATAGCTTTGTAGAATTTTATACTAACTGCGCCTTGAAAAATGAAAAAAACTTGGTGTTTAATCGTTAAAGGAGTTTTTTGAATTGGATTGGACACCAGAAAGACCTCCAAACAGATATACCTAAAAGTCAAACATTTTTATAAAATTAGAAAGAATTAGTACGACTAACAAAGAGACTCAGGAGTTGTGGGCTTTGACAATGATATAAATGATGGAAGAAATAAAGATGTCAAGAGGAAAACTAGGAATGAAAAACGTAGTGATTGCGAGTGGGCTTTGACAATGATATAAATGATGGAAGAAATAAAGATGTCAAGAGGAAAACTAGGAATGAAAAACGTAGTGATTGCGAGTGGGCTTTGACAATGATATAAATGACGGAAGAAATAAAGATGTCAAGAGGAAAACTAGGAATGAAAAACGTAGTGATTGCGAGTGGGCTTTGACAATGATATAAATGATGGAAGAAATAAAGATGTCAAGAGAGAAACTAGGAATGAAAAACGTAGTGATTGCGAGTTGATTAGATGTCGACCACATAAGAACCCCTCTGCTTATAGGAACCTCACTTGTCTTACAACAAAAAACAACAATAAATGTGCCAATGTGGTAGACTGTAGATCTTCAGTTAGTAGAAATAAATAAAGTTTGTAAATTTTAAGTAGTTTTAACTTTTAATATTGATTAATTTACTATTCATGAATAACTTTTAAGACTTAAAATTTCAGGATGCTTCTTTTACCTATTCAAAAGTTGAATGGACATTAATTTTAATTCCAAAGTACGTAAATAAATAACCATCTGCTTGTATTTTTGCGGCTTGGAATCCATTTACCTTAACTCATATCGATTAAAAATAAGCGATTCATAAGGCTTGTTTATCACCTAATCTTTACTGTCGAATTCATATCATCCTTAGTAAATAACCTCACGTTCAATTTTATTATGTCATACCTAGTCAAACTGAGTCGGATATGACGTCACTATCTCACTCTATCTAATCTCGGCCCATATCTAATATCAGCAAACGTCAGATTTTTAAGATCAAGTTACAAGACAAAACTGGAGCAATCCATTAAGACGTGATTTTGAAAAATATGTATTTCCGTTGGATTGGAGCAAATATGGCATCTTTGTGTAAGTATAACACAATATAAATTATATGCACAAAATATGTTCCAACCACATATCTGATAGGAATGGTTAAGGTACAGAAAACAAATAAAAACAAATCGAGTTCCCTGCTACGTATGATCTTTAAGAAAATATAGGTATTTCTAGGCTTAAACCTAAAACATGATTACTGGTTTCTTTATTCAAAATTGCTGTAAAGTACAAATGTCTCTTGAATATAAACTTCCATATGAAAATGCGTAACTATCGAAAGATTAATGACTTCTATATTTCTGGTATCCGAAATTATTTTATCTTTATCAGTAACTGCATCCTCAGTAACATTTAGATGCCAATAAATTGGAGGATATTTAGTTGTCTTCACTAAATTGTCGATTGGCAAAAAGTAATTAGTATTTTTTGGATTGAAATTGTGATACATTCATAGTTCTATTACGCTGCACTGTCCTTCTCTCGTTTGTTGTTATTGTGTAAACAAGAAAATCCCCAAAGAATCTTGGGAAAATGACACCCAAACAGTGTAATCTTGGCAGCGATACATGCAACAGTGGTGCCGGCCGATGGCCCGGTGCGTATCAGCGGATGGTGATATGGCCGAAGTGGTATCCTGCTTCGAGGATCGTCTCCAGTTGAACGACCTGTGTACGAACCGAACCATGCTACGATACTGCGGTAGGTATTGTGCAGTAGGGGATGTGATGCAATGCCACACATGTAAAAAACATTTATTGTCAAAAGTTAAAAGAGGTATCATGACATAAAGAAAAACAAAAATAGGGAAAACACACGGAAAACATAAAAAAATATAGTAGGATTGTATAGCATTGCAAGTGACCAAAGCCAAAAGCCACGAAGCCTGGTTCCCTGAAAGAACCTCATTTTATGGGAGTGTTAAATTATACAGCATCGCCTCAATGATTCTTATTTTCTTTTTGGTATTTCACTCGAGAGGATTAAGCTTAAATCTAGTTCTTTCTTCGTTCGTTCTTAAGTTCCCAAACTATTTTAAAGAAATGGAAATATACAAGAATTCTGAGATGTGAGAAATGGCCGGAGCTACTAGGTAGCCAGACTGTAATGCTACTTCAGTTACTACTCGATTATTTAAAATTATTGTAATAGTCGAGTTGACTTCAATAGTGATCTCAAAATCACTATTATTGTGATCTTCTATTCGATTTGCAATCAAGCGTATTACTTGCGTAGTCCTAGATTCATTTTATTCTATTGCCTGAAATGAAAGACGTTCAATCTCAGCATTCAATACTACCTACGAGTATATCCAAATATACATATGTAAACAATTACTAACTCGTCAGTCGTCCATCTCTTCGCAGATAATGACGCTTAGTCTAATAAATCATCTAGACAGATCGTTTGTTTACCAATTTTGTAGAGCGTGGGTGTTATCTGCAGCCGGCCTAAACGGTCCTAATCCAATTACACGAAGCCGATTATATGCGGAGCTCATCGTAGATCCTCTTGAGCTGAATATTGGGGGAATAATTAACTCGTCGATATTGTTAGTGCATATCTCCTAGTTGTCAAGTCCTCTAAAAATAATGACCTCAAGTTGCTTCTAACTAAAGTGAAGAAACGCAAAGAAGTGAAGAAAATAATTAATGTGGGAAGCTAAACCTGCTTCTGAAGATAATGAACAAGAACGTATTTCCAAAGATAATACGTATTTCCAGAGATAATGAACAAGAACGTATTTCGCTAGAATCAAGTTTTTCTTAGTAAAGTAGCTTTTGGGAGCTGCTAAAAGACACTATTAAAAAATGAAGGGCTCAGTTATATTATATAATAAATGCCAAGATTTGGCTTAGGCTGCAGGTCTTGTGGGAAGCTGCAATTGTAACTGGTTAGCAACCTACCGAAAAAGAACTAAAATATTTTAGAATTTCGTGTAAATAGTAAATACCAGATCCGAATTAATTTATGTTTCCATCTTTTTCTGCCTCTTGATGGCATAGTGACTTTAAGAAGATGTTTTTGCATTAGAAAATGTTGAAGTTTAAAATATTCGATTAGCGTTCACCCTGCTTATTCCAGTATTGAAGTACACGTACATTGAACATTGCACAAATCAACTTGGCATATTTTGAGCACGACACTAAATAACCAAATATGGCAAAGCACACAAGTCGCGTACCGTAAACCTTCGGTTGTACCCATAAATGTTGAATATGACTCACATTCTCCAAGTGCAAGGGAAATTCAACTTAACGGTGATGTGTTTAGGAGTTGAGGACGTGTTACAGAAATAATACGGTATGTAGGCGATAGATAAGGATTACCTCGTCTGCCGCCTGTTAGTCTAAAACCGTACTGAGGACACTTTTTAAAACGTTCATTCTGTTGCTTTCCTGCATATTTACATTAAATTGTCTAGATTCCCTTTTGGTCCTTGCCAATCGTTGGAAAACCTAGATTGTTGAGATTTGCCATAACTTTTTCATGTTATTGAAAATTTTTTGAAACAGCATAGTAAACATTAAGAATTTGTGAGTTATGATTCTTAACCACCTGTTAAACCAAAAATTGAAATTGAAATTGTTCTTGGTAAAATAATTTAGATTATTTTTGGAACTAAATTATTTTTGTCAGTGTTGATTATACTCGCTTTTGATAATGTCTGTTTTTAAGGCATTTTGTTAATGATAATAATGTCTGTTGTTAATGAACCAAAACAGCCCATAGTATGGGCTGTTTTGGTTCATTAACAGGGCTTAGCAGTATTTTGTCTAACGACATGTCTTTAGTTTGGTTGTTATGTAAATTAAACGGTAGCCCGTATTATTGCTTTGCTTATTTTCCGTCGTTGCATAAATTTGTGTTTGTTATAAACGTTGTAAAACTTACGAAGCGATGTAAAAGATCATCAATCAGTAATTTATTGATAGATAAATCATTAATAATGAATTTGCATAAGCTATGTCACACTCAGAAATATTATGTATGCTTAGTCGTTAGCTAAATGTTTGGCTCAAATATTTTAAGCACATAGTAAGATTTAGGTAATTTTTCTTTTCTATAGCTATTTTTATTTTTACTATCTATATGAAGGAATAGTTGACTTTGGTTTCTACTTCCTACAGCTTTGGTTCCTATACTATTAGAAGATATCTAATTTACCTTGATTTTTCATCTCCATGAATTTTCCAAAATCAGGCAGTTACAAAAACAGACATCGAACAGACAAATAAAAACATGGCCAATTTAAGAATAAAAGGCGTTTCATTGGTTAAAATTAATCCATCAAAAACTAAGTCGATAGTGCTAGAGTCCAATAAATACATGCATGGAACATTTAATAATTCTATAGCTCTCGTCTCTAGAACGATTATCAGGGCTATTCCCTAAAATTTTCTGAATTAGAATTCGAAGCTACCTCCACTGAAATCACTTTTCAAACTAAATTAAATAGAAACTGCCCGTATTGACTAATTTCTAGCGCTCCATAAACAATACTACAATACTAAAATTCCTTACTAAACTAAATATGTAATGTGTTGCTAGCCAATACTATCGTCGCTGACTCAGCAGGAAACAATTATGCATACTCCGTATTCTAAGATGTGTTATTGGAATTTCTGCAGTTCATTATAACTATGTGATGGGTTCTCAGATGCATATATTAATTTGTATTGTAATGAGGTCTATCGAGCAATAGGCGCCACAGAAATGTATGCAAAATTGATACCTACCTAATAGGTACTGCAAGGGTAAGGAAGAAGACAACTATGAACATACTATGAAATTAATAAAAAATACCATAGTTACTTATTGAATCACATAACACATCGCAGATTTGGTTAACCCCGGTCTGTACGACCGATTAATATAAGCCAAATCGGCTCAAAATTGAAGTGCCATTGAGATTAAAGAAGCTCTCTAAGTTGTTTCAATTCATCAATTATCATATCATTACATTCTCTGATATACGCGTAAATGTAAAACATTCTATAGCCATTGGTATCTTGTAGAGATAACAGACATTAAAAAAATCACGAGCTTCGCCGATCACAGATCTGCCAGTAAGTACCGGCTAACGCGTATTCTATGTATTTTTTGTCCGTTATGTGCCAAGGTCTTCTGCGATCACGACTCGGTCGGGCTTGTTTTTCCAGATTTCTCAATGCTTTTACATAATATGAGTCATACGTGTAACAATAATTTGATTGAGCTAATGGGTGTGGTCTATGTCCTATTGAATTTAAGGATGATATCGTTTACAAATCATCCGTCATAATTTCTTCCTTCCTTTCCTTCCGTTTCTTCCTTTCGTCGAATTTAAATCCTTAGTGTTCTTGTGTTAGATCAGTATCATTCATCATCATCATTTGCTAGGACTACGTTTTCAGCGATGCTCATTATCTCTTAACTTTTCTAATGTTACTCAATTAATCCACACTGATCTCATTCGAATGATCTTCAGTGTTCATAAAAATATCAAAGTTACACTTTATTGCTTTACAATTGTATGCTTTTATTTCCTTTTCTTCGATATTTTTCAATTTTCCTAATCTTTGAGGTTTTTTTAATCCTTTCTTATTAATATTCTATGTCAAAGGTGAGCCTTCTTTAAATATTTTCATATGTTTGATAATAACCAGTATTTACATATTTTAACGGCTATCGTTACGTTTGCCGAGCGGAATTCCGATGTCGTGAGTCAGCCACAACGTGACTTTGCGATACTTTTCTTTGTGAGCGCATATTTTGTTCAACATCTGATCACACATAGTGTCCGAGCCTCAACAGTTCTCGCCTCTACGGATACAAGTTAAGGGCTACAATTACCCGAGGTCGTGGTCTTGATACTACGCAATGTTATGAGTGACTAAGAGTTGACGATATACACTTACCGTAATACGATTACTGATCGCAGAAGCCTGAAGGTTATCTTATCATCCTTTACCAAAAAAATCTGCTTTGTTTTACATAATAGGTGTTTGTAATGTTCATTTGCTATTTACAGATAAAAGTTTCAATTGAAAAAACTTAAGTTTTCCTGGATAAAACCTATCCTAGAACAATCGAATGCATACTCGTATTGTTCATCCAATTGGGATTTGCAAGCAACAAACTCGCAGTCAGCATTTAGTGAATTACACTGATATCATAAAGACGAAAATATGTGCATGTGTGTTTGTTTCTCCTTCACGTCGCAACCACTGAACCGGTTTGGCTGTAATTTAGAATGGAGATAGATTTTAACCTAGATTAAAACACAAGTTGCTTTTCAGGCACAAATCATGGTTCCCACAGGAATAGTGAAAAGCCGAATTTCAAGCGGGCGGAGCGGATAAATAAGTCCTAGTAGCAAAAGCTAGTTGACAATTGGCAAACATTTAAGTGTTTCTGTTTTTTTTATCTAAGAGGAAAATACAGAAAACCTTTTAAACGGTAAAAAATAAATGAATGACTCAATAGAACGAATGCATGTAAGCCTCAGTCGACATGTTTTACTTGTACATGTCCATTAGAGCTGGAGTCAGCCCAAATTAGGAAGCCGTGTCGTGGAAACTGTGCCGTGGAGGTTCTGTCTTGTGTCTTGCATCAGTAATTACAGCTGACAGATTATAAATATTGGCGGCTATACTTTGACGACCTCCCTGCAGCTCGCATTTGAGCGGTAGGTCCTGGGTTTGTTTCTATTATGACTGCATCGCTTGTGTACTAAGCATGCCGAATTGCAGATCTTTGCTTGCCAGTTCAATTGTCTAAGGCCGGATTAATTTTACGAGAAATATGCCTGATTTATATCACGAGGATGAAAGTTTTTAATCTCAAGAGTCTGGTCTCGTCGAATTTAGGAGGCGGAGTCGTGAAAATGGTGCCGCGGATTTTACATCTTGCATCATGCATCAGTAATCAGAACTGACAGATAAGGGACGGCTTTATAAAGCCTTCGCCTCTGTACTTTTGCGTATTTATTTCACGTTGAAGCTTTAGAGTGTTGGACGTTGACGCTTTAGAGTGTTGGTTGCTTTATTATAGTGCGTTCAATCCAGAAAGACTCCTTCCTTACTCCTTCTGAATTGAAAAGGAGTGGGGCGCGTATTCGTTGATTGAACCACCTATAATCTATCAAGTACTAGAGCTTGAAAATGCAGGCAGGATAACAGAAGCCTGTACGGAAAAATAGATAAAAATAAATAGGAACAACGAGGCGGTTACGGGTCTATCTCTGGTTTTTGTATGTCTGTTTAAGATTCGAAGACGCCTTATAGATCCTAGATGCCTTTGCATAAATATTATCCAAAATTCCAAACCATGTTTTGTGTAATATCTAATGTCTTAATTTGAAACCAAAATTTCTCAGCCAAAATACAATCTGGGTGCCTTCAAGAGAAGAATGAATAGGCATTTTCTAGGCAAGCGTGCTCCATCCTAGAACTCATCATTTCTGTTCATCAGACTTGATTGCAGTCAAGCGCAAGCCTATCAATTATATAAAAAAAAGAATATTATTATATGTCTTGCCTATTTACATCCCAAGTCCCAACACATGGGTAGGTACTAAAATTAATCTGTGTCTTGTTTATTCACGGTTATTATCACAATCCAATATAAATGATTGATCAGAAGCGTATGTATGCGAAAGTTGCAGCTGTCTAATGTTTACATAACTTTATTCTGCCCTCCAGACGTTAGGTCAGATCGCAAATTGATTTGCAATAACAATTGCCCTGTTTATTATCGGCTGCCGATAACGCCGCCCGTTTGAAGTCGCCGCTCTATAGAGATAAATAGAAGCCAGATTGGTAGTGTAATTGCTAATACACTGTTTCAACGAGTAAATTAACAACCAATATGATATATACAATAAATAACAAGAATTGTGGAGTCCGACCCTGACGTGTTGTTTGATGTTTTGGTTTGAAGAGCACTGTATTCGACGAGATTACTGGGCAAAATAAGACCTAAGATCCTGATGTCTTAGGGTGATAAGCGCATTGCAGTGCATCGTATGATATTGCAATTTGCAATACGAAGTCGTGGAACG